>CM050919.1:23443182-24788182 GCA_027742785.1 Vigna reflexopilosa
GAGGTGGAGGAAGTCGACGAAGTCGAGGAAGTGGAGGAAGATGACGAAGTTGACGAAGTTGACGAAGTTGACAAAGTTGACGAAGTCGACGAAGTTGACGAAGTCGACGAAGTTGACGAAGTCGACGAAGTAGAGGACGTTGACGAGGTTGACGAAGTTGACGAAGTGGACGAAGTGGACGAAGTGGAAAAAGTTGACGAAGTGGACGAAGTTCACGAAGTGGACAAACGAAGCGGACGAAGTTGACGAAGTGGACGAAGTTGACAAAGTGGACGACGTTGACAAAGTGGACGAAGACGACGAAGTGGAGTAAGTGGACGAAGTTGACGAAGTGGACGAAGTGGACAAAGTGGACGAGGTGGATGAAATTGACGAAGTGGACAAAGTGAAAGAAGTGGAGAAACTGGACGAAGTAGAGGAAGTGGAGGAAGATGACGAAGTTGACGAAGTTGACGAAGTGGACGAAGTTGACGAAGTGGACGATGTAGAGGAAGTTGACGAGGTTGACGAAGTGGACGAAGTTGACGAAGTGGACGAAGTGGACGAAGTGGACGAAGAGGACGAAGTGGAAAAAGTTGACGAAGTTGACGAAGTGGACAAACGAAGCAGACGAAGTTGACGAAGTGGACGAAGTTGACAAAGTAGACGACGTTGACAAAGTGGACGAAGACGACGAAGTGGAGCAAGGGGACGAATTTGACGAAGTGGACGAAGTGGACAAACTGGACGAGGTGGATGAAATTGACAAAGTGGACAAAGTAAAAGAAGTGGAGAAAGTGGACGAAGTGGAGGAAGATGACGAAGTTGACGAAGTTGATGAAGTGGACGAAGTTGACGAAGTGGACGAAGTTGACGAAGTGGACGAAGTAGAGGAAGTTGACGAGGTTGACGAAGTGGACGAAGTTGACGAAGTGGACGAAGTGGACGAAGTGGACGAAGAGGACGAAGTGGAAAAAGTTGACGAAGTGGACGACGTTGACAAAGTGGACGAAGACGACGAAGTGGACGAAGTTGACGAAGTGGACGAAGTGGACAAAGTGGACGAGGTGGACGAAATTGACGAAGTGGACAAAGTGAAAGAAGTGGAGAAAGTGGAGGAAGTGGAGGAAGTGGACGAACTAGAGGAAATGGAGGAAGTCGAGGAAGTGGACGAAGTTGACGAAGTGGACGAACTTGACGAAGTGGACGAAGTTGACGAAGGGGACAAAGTGGAGGAAGTAGACAAAGTTGAGGAAGTGGAGGAAGTGGACTAAGTAGACGAATTTGGTGAAGTTGACGAAGTGGACGAAGTGGAAGAAATTGACGAAGTGCACGAAGTTGACGAAGTAGACAATGTGGACGAAGTTGACGAAGTGGACGAAGTGGTAGAAGATGGCGAAGTGGACGGGAGAAAGTGGAGGAAGTGGAGGAAGTGGACGAACTAGAGGAAATGGAGGAAGTCGAGGAAGTGGACGAAGTTGACGAAGTGGACGAACTTGACGAAGTGGACGAAGTTGACGAAGGGGACAAAGTGGAGGAAGTAAACAAAGTTGAGGAAGTGGAGGAAGTGGACTAAGTGGACGAATTTGGTGAAGTTGACGAATTTGACGAAGTGGACAAAGTTGGTGAAGTGGAGGAAGTGGAGGAAGTGGACGAAGCGGACGAAGTTGACGAAGTGGACGAAGTGGACGAAGTGGAAGAAATTGACGAAGTGCACGAAGTTGACGAAGTGGACAATGTGGACGAAGTTGACGAAGTTGACGAAGTGGACGAAGTGGTAGAAGTTGACGAAGTGGAGGAAGTGGAGGAAGCGGAGGAAGCGGAGGAAGTGGACGAAGTTGATGAAGTGGAGGAAGTCGAGGAAGTGGACGAAGTGGAGGAAGTGAAGGAAGTGGACGAAGCGGAGGAAGTGGACGAAGTGGACGAATTTGACGAAGTGGACGAAGTGGAAGAAGTTGACGAAGTGGAGGAAGTGGACGAAGTGGACGAAGTTGACGAAGTGGAGGAAGTGGAGAAAGTAGACGAAGTGAACGAAGTGGACGAAGAGGACGAAGTGGACGAAGTTCACGAAATGGAAGAAGTTGATGAAGTAGAGGAAGTGGAGGAAGTGGAGGAACTGGACGAAGTGGAGGAAGTGAAGGAAGTGGATGAAGCGGAGGAAGTGGACGAAGTGGACGAATTTGACGAAGTGGACGAAGTTGACGAAGTGGAGGAAGTGGAGGAAGTTGACGAAGTTGGTGAACTGGACGAGGTGTACGAAGCGAAGGAAGTGGACGAAGTGGAGCAAGTGGAGGAAGTGGACTGAGTGGACGATTTGGAGGAAGTGGAGGACGTGGAGGAAGTGGACTAAGTGGACGAAGTCGACGAAGTGGAGGAAGTGCAGAAAGTCGACGAAGTGGAGGAAGTGGAGGAAGTAGACGAAGTGGACGAAGTGGACGAAGTTGAAGAAGTGGAAGAAATTGACGAAGTGGACGAAGTTGACGAAGTGGAGGAAGCGGAGGAAGTAGGCAAAGTGGACGAAGTTGACGAAGTTGACGAAGTGGAAGAAGTTGACAAAGTGGACGAAGTTGACAAAGTAGACGAAGTCGACGAAGATTGTGAAGAGGACGAAGTGGAGGAAGCGGAGAAAGTGGACGAAGGGGACTAAGAGGAGGAAGTGGAAGAAATGGACTAAGTAGACTATTTGGACGAAGTGCAGGACATTGAGGAAATGGACTAACTGGACGAAGTTAATGAAGTGGAGGAAGTGGAGGAAATCGACGAAGTGGAGGACGTGGAGGAAGTAGACGAAGTTGACGAAGTGGACGAAGTGGACGAATTGGATAAAGTGGACGAAAAGGACGAAGTGGACGAAGTGGACTAAGTGGACGAAGTTGACGAATTGACGAAGTTGACAACGTGAACGAAGTGGACGAAGCTGAGGAAGTGGACTAAGTAGACAAAGATGACGAAGTTGACGAAGTGGTTCGTCCACTTCGTCAACTTCCTCCACTTCGTCAACTTCGTGCACTTCGTCCACGTCTTCCACTTCGTCCCCTTCGTCCACTTCGTCGCCTTCCTCCACGTCCTCCACTTTGTTAACTTCGCCCACTTAGTCCACTTCCTCCGCTTCCTCCACTTCTTCCACTTCCTCTCTTTCCTCCACTTCGTCCACTTCGTCAACTTCTCCACTTCGTCCAATTCGTCCACTTAGTCCACTTCCTCCACTTCCTCTACTTCGTCCACTTCACCAACTTCGTCCACTTCGTCCACTTCCTCCATTTCCTCCACTTCGTCCACTTCGTCAACATCGTCAACTTCGTCCACTTCGTCCACTTCGTCAAATTCGTCCACTTCGTCCACTTCGTCAACTTCTTCCACTTCGTCCACATCGTCCACTTCCTCCACTTTCTCCACTTCCTCTACTTCCTCCACTTCCTCCGCTTCCTCCACTTTATCCACTTCGTCCACTTCGTCAACTTCGTCTACCTCGTCCACTTTCTCCACTTCGTCCACTTCCTCAACTTCGTCCACTTCCTCAACTTCGTCCACTTCGTCAATTCGTACACTTCCTCAACTTCCTCCACTTGCTCCACTTCGTCTACATCGTCAACTTCGTAAAATTCGTCAACTTCGTCCACTTCGTCCATGTCCTCCACTTCCTCTGCTTCCTCCACTCCTTCCACTTCCTCTACTTCCTCCACATCGTCAACTTCGTCAACTTCGTCCACTTCCCCCAATTCGTGGACTTCCTCCACTTCCTTTCCACTTCCTCCACTTCGTCAACTTCATCCACTTAGTCCACTTCCTTCACTTCCTCGACTTCCTCCTCTTCCTCCACTTCATCCACGTCCTCCACTTCGTCCAAATTGTCCACTTCGTCCTCTACATCCACTTCGTCAACTTCGTCCACTTCCTCCACTTCCTCCACTTCGTCAACTTCGTCCACTTTGTCAACTTCGTCCACTTCGTCAACTTTTTTCACTTCGTCCACTTCGTCAACTTCATCAACTTCGTCCACTTAGTCCACTTCCTTCACTTCCACCACTTCGTCAACTTCTTCCACTTAGTCCACTTCCACCACTTCCTCAACTTCCTCCACTTCTTCCACTTCGTCAACTTCGTCCACTTCACCAACTTCGTCCACTCCCTCCACTTTCTCCACTTCGTCCATGTCGTCCACTTCGTCAACTTCCTCCACTTCGTCCACTTCGTCAACTTTCTCCACTTCGTCAACTTGGTGCACTTCGTCGACGTCTTCCACTACGTCCCCTTCTTCGTCCACTTCGTTCACTTCGTCCCCTTCCTCCACGTCATCAACTTCGTCAACTTCGCCCACTTAGTCCACTTCGTCCGCTTCCTCCACTTCTGCGACTTCCTTTGTTTCCTCCACTTCGTCAACTTCGTCAACTTCCTCCACTACCTCCACTTCCTCCACTACCTCCACTTCGTCCAATTCGTCCCACTTAGTCCACTTCCTCCACTTCCTCCGCTTCCTCTACTTCGTCCACTTAGTCCACTTCGTCCACTTCCTCCACTTCGTCAACTTCGTCAACTTTGTCTACCTCGTCCACTTCGTCCACCTTCTCCACTTCGTCCACTTCGTCAACTTCGTCCACTTCGTCAATTCGTACCCTTCCTCAACTTCCTCCACTTCCTCCACTTCGTCTACATCGTCAACTTCGTAAACTTCGTCAACTTCGTCCACTTCGTCCATGTCCTCCACTTCCTCCGCTTCCTCCACTCCTTGCACTTCCTCTACTTCCTCCACATTGTCAACTTCGTCAACTTCGTCCACTTCGTCCACTTCCCCCAATTCGTGGACTTCCTCCACTTCCTTCCACTTCCTCCACTTCGTCAACTTCGTCCACTTCCTTCACTTCGTCGACTTCCTCCTCTTCCTCCACTTCATCCACGTCCTCCACTCCGTCCAAATTGCCCACTTCGTCCTCTACATCCACTTCGTCCACTTCCTCAACTTCGTCCACTTCGTCAAGTTCGTCAACTTTTTTCACTTCATCCACTTCATCCACTTCGTCAACTTCATCAACTTCGTCCACTTCGTCCACTTAGTCCACTTCCACCACTTCGTCAACTTCTTCCACTTAGTCCACTTCCACCACTTCCTCAACTACCTCCACTTCCACCACTTCTTCCACTTCGTCGACTTCGTCCACTTCACCAACTTCGTCCACTTCGTCAACTTCGTCCACTCCCTCCACTTTCTCCACTTCGTCCACGTCGTACACTTCGTCAACTTCCTCCACTTCGTCCACGTCGTCCACTTCGTCAACTTCTTCCACTTAGTCCACTTCCACCACTTCCTCAACTTCCTCCACTACCTCCACTTCGTCGACTTCGTCAACTTCGTCCACTCCCTCCACTTTCTCCACTTCGTCCACGTCGTCCACTTCGTCAACTTCCTCCACTTCGTCCACGTCGTCCACTTCGTCCACGTCGTCAACTTCCTCCACTTCGTCAACTTCGTGCACTTCGTCCACGTCTTCCACTTCGTCCCCTTCTTCGTCCACTTCGTTAACTTCGTCCACTTCGTTCACTTCGTCCACTTCGTCCCCTTCCTCCGCGTCATCAACTTCGTCAACTTCGCCCACTTAGTCCACTTCCTCCGCTTCCTCCACTTCTTCCACTTCCTTTATTTCCTCCACTTCGTCAACAGCGTCCACTTCCTCCACTTCCTCCACTTCCTCTACTTCGTCCACTTGACCAACTTCGTCCGCTTCCTCCATTTCCTGCACTTTGTAAACATCGTCAACTTCGTCCACTTTGTCCACTTCGTCAACTTCGTCCACTTCGTCAACTTCGTCCACTTCGACCACTTCGTCCACTTCGTCAACTTCTTCCACTTCCTCCACTTCCTTCACTTCCTCCACTTCCTCCACTTCCTCCACTTAGTCCACTTCCTCTACTTCGTCCACTTAGTCCACTTCGTCCACTTCGTCAACTTCGTCAACTTCGTCTACGTCGTCCACTTCGTCCACTTTCTCCACTTCGTCAACTTCGTCCACTTCCTAAACTTCGTCCACTTCGTCAATTCGTACACTTGCTCAACTTCCTCCACTTCGTCCACATGGTCAACTTCGTAAACTTCGTCCCCTTCATCCACTTCGTCTACTTTGTCCACTTCGTCCACTTCCTCCACTTCGTCCACTTCGTCAACTTCGTCAACTTTGTCCACTTTGTCAACTTCCTCCACTTCGTCCTCTTCGTCCTCTTCGTCCACTTCGTCCGCTTCGTCAACTTTGTCATCTTCGTCAACTTCGTCTCCTTCGTCCACTTGCTCCACTTCGTGGACTTCCTCCACTTCGTCAACTTCGTCCACTTAGTCCACTTCCTCCTCTTCCTCCACTTCCTCCACGTCCTCCACTTCGTGCATATCGTCCACTTCCTCCACTTCCTCAAATTCCTCCACTTCGCCAACTTAGTCCACTTCCTTCACTTCCTCCACTTCCTCCAGTTCGTCCACTTCGTCTACTTCCTACGCTTCCTCCACTTCGTCCACTTCACCAACTTTGTCCACTTCGTTAAATTCGTCAATTCGTCCACTTACTCCACTTCGTCTACTTCGTCCACTTGCTCCACTTCGTCCACTTTGTCCACTTGGTCAACTTTGTCCACTTCGTCAACTTCGTCCATATCGTAAAATTCGTCAACTTCGTCCACCTCGCCCATTTCATCCATCTCTTCCACTTCCTCCACTTCTTCCACTTCGTCAACTTCCTCCACTTCGTCGACTTCGTCCACTTCGTCAACTTCGTCTCATCGTCCACTTCGTCAACTTCGTCCACTTAGTCCACTTCCTCTGCTTCCTCCGCTTCCTCCACTTCGTCCTCTTCGTCCACATCGTCCGCTTCGTCCGCTTCCTCCACTTCGTCAACTTCGTCCAATTAGTGCAGTTCCTTCACTTCCTCCACTTCCTCCTCGGCCTCTACTTCCTCCACGTCCTCCACTTCGTCCACTTAGTCCACTTCCTCCACTTCGTCCACTTCCTCCGCTTCCTCCACTTCTTCCACTTCACCAACTTCGTTAACTTCCTCCACTTTCTCCTCTTCGTCAACTTCGTCAACTTCTTCCACTTTTTCCACTTCGTCAACTTCGTAAATTTTTTCCACTTCGTCCAATTCCTCCACTTCGTCCAGTTCCTCCACTTCCTCTACTTCGTCAACTTCGTGAACTTCGTCCACTTCGTCCATTTCCTTGACGTCCTCCACTTCCTCCTCTTCCTCCACTTCCTCCACGTCCTCCACATCGTCCACTTCCTCCACTTCCTCCACTTCGTCCAATTCGTCAACTTTGTCTACTTCCTCCACTTCCTCCGCTTCCTCGACTTCTTCCACTTTCTCTACTTCCTCCACTTCGTCAACTTCGTCCTCTTCGTCCTCTTCGTCCACTTCGTCCACTTCGTAAACTTTGTCTACTTCGTCCACTTCCTTCAATTCGTGGACTTCCTCCACAGCCTCCACTTCGCCAACTTCGTCAGCTTAGTCCACTTCCTTCACTTCCTCCACTTCCTCCTCTTCCTCCACTTCATCCAAATCGTCCACTTCATCCAAATCGTCCACTTCTCCAGCTTCGTCCACTTCCTCCACTTGTTAACTTCATCAACTTCGTCCACCTAGTCCACTTCCTCCAGTTCGTCAACTTCGTCCACTTCGCCAACTTCGTCAACTTTGTCCACTTCGCCAACTTCGTCAACTTCGTCCACTTCCTCCTCTTCGTCCACTTCGTCCACTTTGTCAACTTCGTCAGCTTCCTCCACTTCCTCCACTTCGTAAACTTCGTCGACTACCTCCTCTTCCTCCACTTCCTCCACTTCGTCAACTTCGTCCTCTTCATCAAATTCTTTCACTTCGTCCACTTCGTCACTTCATGAACTTCGTCCACTTAGTCCAGTTCCTACACTTCCATCATTCGTCCACTTCACCAACTTCGTCCACTTCGTCTACTCCCGGCACTTCCTCCACTTCGTCCACGCCGTCCACTTCGTCAACTTCGTCCACTTCGTCAACTTCTTCCACGTCGTCCCCTTCGTCAACTTCGTCAACTTCGTCCACTTCGTCTACTTACTCCACTTCCTCCAGTTCGTCCACGTCCTCCACGTCCTCCACGTCGTCAACTTCCTCAACTTCGTCCACTTAGTCCACTTCCTTCGCTTCCTCCACTTCTTCCACTACCTCTATTTCGTCCACTTCGTCAACTTCGTCAACTTAGTCCCACTTCGTCGACTTCGTCCACTTAGTCCCACTTCCTCGACTTCCTCCACTTCGTCCAAATCGTCCACTTAGTCCACTCCCTCCACTTCCTCAATTCCTCCGCTTCGTCCACTTCGTCCACTTCACCAACTTCGTCAACTTCGTCAACATCCTCCACTTCGTCAACTTCTTCCACTTCGTCCACTTCGTAAACTTCGTCCACTTCGTCAACTTCGTCAACTTCGTCAACTTTGTCAACTTCCTCAACTTTCTCCACTTCGTCCTCTTCGTCGTCTTCGTCCACTTCGTCAACTTCGTCCATTTTCGCAACTTCGTCAACTTCGTCCACTTCGTGAACGTCGTCCACTTCGTCAACTTCGTCCATTTCGTCCTCTTCGTCCAGTTAGTCCCCTTCCTCTGGTTAGTCCACTTCCTCCGCTTCGTCAACTTCGTCCACTTCATCAACTTCGTCCACTTCGTCCACTTCGTCAACTTCGTCCACTTCGTCAACTTTGTCAACTTCGTCCACTTCGTCAACGTCTTCAACTTTGTCCACTTCGTCAACTTTGTCCACTTCGTCCTCTTCGTCCACTTCGTCCACTTAATCCACCTAGTCCACTTCGTCCACTTCGTCATCTCCGTCAACTTCGACTACTTCTTCAACTTCCTCCACTTGCTCCACTTAGTCAACTTCGTCCACTTAGTCCACTTCCTCAACTTCCTCCACTTCCTCTACTTCCTCCACTTCCTCCACGTCGTCCACTTAGTCCAATTCGTCCACTTGGTCCACTTCCTCCACTTCCTCCACTTCCTCCTCTTCATCCACTTTGTTCACTTCACCAACTTCGTCCACTTACTCCACTTCCTCCCCTTCCTCTACTTCGTCAACTTCGTCATATTCCTCCAATTCCTCCACTTCGTCCACTTCGTCCACTTCGTCAACTTCTTCCACTTGGTACACTTTGTTCACTTCGTCAACTTCGTCCACTTCATCAACTTTGTCCACTTCCTCAACTTTGTCCACTTCGTCTTCTTCGTCCACTTCATCCACTTCATCCACTTAATCCACTTACTCCACTTCGTCAACTTCGTCATCTCCGTCAACTTCTTCAACTTCCTCCACTTCGTCGACTTCGTCCACTTCCTCCACTTAGTCAACTTCGTCCACTTAGTCCACTTCCTGAACTTCCTCCACTTCCTCCAATTCCTCCACGTCGTCCACTTCGTCCAATTCGTCCACTTAGTCCACTTCCTCCACTTCCTCCACTTCATCCACTTCGTTCACTTCACAAACTTCGTCCACTTCCTCCCCTTCCTCCACTTCGTCAACTTCATCATACTGCTCCACTTCCTCCACTTCGTCAACTTCTTCCTCTTGGTACACCTCGTTCACTTCGTCAACTTCGTCCACTTCGTCAACTTCATCAACTTTGTCCGCTTCGTCAACTTTGTCCACTTCGTCCTCTTCGTCCACTTCATCCACTTCGTCCACTTAATCCACTTAGTCCACTTCGTCAACTTCGTCATCTCCGTCAACTTTGTCTACTTCTTCAACTTCCTCCACTTCGTCGACTTCCTCCACTTCGTCCACTTAGTCAACTTCGTCCAAGTGGAGGAAGTGGAGGAAGTTGACGAATTTGAAGAGGTGGACGAAGTGGACTAAGTGGACGAAGTTGACAAAATGGACGGAGCGGAAGAAGTTGACGAAGTGGACGAAGGGGATGAAGTGGAAGAAGTTGACGAAGTTCACGAAGTTCACGAAGTGGACGAAGTTGACGAAGTGGACGAAGTGGAAGAAGTGGAAGAAATGGGCGAAGTGGAGGAAGTTGACGAATTTGATGAATTGGACTAAGTTGACAAAGTCGACGAAGTTGAAGAAGTGGACAAAGTGGATGAAGTGGAGGAAGTGGAGGAAGTGGAGAAAGTGGACGAATTGACGAAGTTGACGAAGTGGATGAAGTTGGTGAAGTGGACGAAGTGGAGGGAGGAAGTGGACAAAGAGGAGGAAGCGGACGAAGCGAACGTAGTGGACGAAGTTGACGAAGTTCACAAAGTGGAGGAAGTGGAAGAAATTGATGAAGTGGACGACGAAGTTGCCGAAATGGACGAAGTTGACAAAGTGGACGAAGTGGAGGGAGTGGGGCAAGTGGACGAAGCGGAGGAAGTGGACGCAGTGGACGAAGTTGACGAAGTGCACGAAGTTGGTGAAGTGGACGAAGTGGAGGAAGTGGACGAAATGGTGGAAGTGGACGAAGCGGACGAAGTGGGCGAAGTTGACGAATTTGACCAAGTGGACGAAGTGGAAGAAATTGACGAAGTGGACGAAGTCGACGAAGTGGACGAAGTTGAACAAGTGGACGAAGTGGAGGAAGCGGAGGAAGTTGACTAAGTGGACGATGTTGACCAAGTGGACGAAGTGGACGAAGTGGAATAAGTGGACGAAGTGGACGAAGCGGAGGAAGTGGACAAAGTGTACGTAGTGGACAAAGCGGACGAAGTTGACAAAGTTGACGACGAAGTGGAGGATGTGGAGGAAGTCGACGAAAACTGTTATTTTCATGCTTGAAATTGATACTAAAAGCAACCTTTAACACTTAGAAACTAACTTGAAATATTGCTTTTATTCATATTTTCATAAATAAGAGAGCTGGACAGGTTTATGCTTGATTTCAGTGTTTTTGTGCAGGTTTTAAGGTGAATTTGGTGAAAGAAGTGAAGAAGGAGAGAGATGAAATCAGAAAAGACATCAAAAAGTGCAAAAGCTCACGAGGGATCCGCTGAGGGGCAAAATGGCCACTGAGGGGAAGAAACCAACTCACGCACTTACCGCTGAGCGACACACTTATGGGCTTGGGCCTGAATTTTCTGTAATTTTAGAATAGTATATAAGCTTTAGGACGTCCTAGAGTTTGTATCTTTGGCAGAAACGAAGCAAACACTCTCTCTTCCACCCCTTTGAAGGAGGATCTTGGATGCTCAGGCTACCTCTTCACCTTTCTAGGGTTTTATCTTTCATTCTTTCATTATTATTCATCTAGTTTCACCATGAATATGGTGAACTAAACCTTGTATTGTTGTTGGGGAATCGATGTAGTCTTGTGAAACTCTCATATATGGAATTTGTTTTTACATCTTATATTTAAGACCTATGCTTTCTTTCATCATTAGTTAGGGTTTTTCCTCTTTGCCCAATGTTTGCTTTGTTTAACTCATTCAATGCATGATTATTGAGTTTGTCGATACGGGAACGTACGGGGAAGTCTAGATCCGAGGAATTTCTCCCAATAGTATATTGGTTGCCGTTAAGCTCTTGCACTAAAAGAACTAATTATTAGGAATGCTAGGAATCGTATGAACTCGTAATTAGGGATAGGCCTTCTTGCAAGGTAATTTAGAGAGTGACATTAACAATGATGAAAAGAATGTTGAATTCCTAAAGTATATGAGAGTGGATAAGATGAAATTGATAACCCCAACAACATACTCATCCATATATTCCATTGAAGTGTTTGTATTTTGTTTTAGCCATTGATCACATTCATGCATACATGTTTATTTTCTGTTTTGCATATTAAACTTCACTTATTTCGTTCTTAAGTCTTAAATAATCAACGAATCACATAACTAAACTAGGCCGTGAGTCCTTTGGGAGAACGATACTTGGTCTTACCGAGTTTATTACTTGAAACGATTCGGTCACACTTGCCGATTGTTAAACAAGTTTGTGGCGCCGTTTTTCGGTGTTCATAAATTTGTCATCAATACGCAAGAAAACAAACCCTAGAAAAATTGGTTAGCACAAAAAGATATAAAAGAAGATATAAGATAAGAGATAAGAAGATAAAATAAAAACAGAAAATAAAATAAAATAAAATAAAACAAAATAAAAAAAAAATAAAATAAAATAAAATAAAATAAAATAAAATAAAAACAGAAAAAATAAAAACAGAAATTCAAAATTCAATTCAAAGATAATCAATAATCACACAAATGAACTAGTTAAACCACGAGTCCCCGGCCACGGCTCTAAAAACTTGATGACAAATTTATGAACACAGAAAAACGGCGCAACAAACTTGTTTAACAATCGGCAAGTGTGACCGAATCGTATCCAGTAATAAAACTCGGTAAGACCAAGTATCGTTCTCCCAAAGGACTCACGGCCTAGTTAGTTATATGATTTGTTGATTATTTAAGACTTGTGAACAATTGATTATAGGTTTTAAATGCAAAAGACAATAATTAAACATGTATGCATGAATTTGATCAATGGAAAAGAGGAAAACAAACACTTTAATGAATTAAATGGATGAGTATGTTGTTGGGATTATCAATTTCATCTTGTTCACTCTCATATACTTTAGGAATTCATCATTCTTTTCATCAATTGCTAATGTCACTCTCTAAATCACCTTGCAAGAAGGCCTATCCTTAATTACGAGTTCTTACAATTCCTAGCATTCCTAGTAATTAGTTCTGAAGTGCAGGAGCTTAAAGGCAACCAATATGCTATTGGGAGAAATTCCCCGGATCTAGATTTCCCCGTACGTTCCCGTATCGACAAAATCAATAATCATGGCAATGAATGAGTTAAACAAAGCAAGCAATAAGCAAAGAGGAAAAACCCTAACTAAAGATGAAAGAAAGCATATATCTTAATATAAGACGTTAAAATAAATTCCATATATGAGAGTTTCACAAGACTACATTGATTCCCCAACAACAATACAAGGTTTAGTTCACCATATTCATGGTGAAACTAGATAAACTATAATGAAAGAATGAAAGATAGAACCCTAGAAAGAGGAGGAGGTAGCCTGAGCATCCAAGATCTTCCTTCAAGGGGTGGAAAAGAGAGTGTTTGCTTCGTCTCTGCCAAAGATACAAACCCTAGGACGTCCTAAAGCTTATATACTATTCTAAAATTACAGAAAATTAGGCCCAAGCCCAAAATAGTGCCGCTCAGCGGTAAGTGCGTGAGTTCTTTTCTTCCCCTCAGCGGCCTTTTCACCCCTCAGCGGATCCAACGTGGGTTTCTGAGTACCGCTCAACGGTAAACTGCCGGTGAGCGGCAGTTGCGGCTTCTACTTTTGCACTTTTTGATGTCTTTTCTGATTCCATCTCTATCCTTATTCACTTCTTTCACTAAATTCACCTTAAAATCTGCACAAAAGCACTGAAATCAAGCATAAACCTGTCCAGCTCTCTTATTTCTAAAAATATAACCAAAAGCATGATTTCAAGGTAGTTTCTAAGTTTTAAAGGTTGCTTTTAGTGTCAATTTTAAGCATGAAAATAACAGTTTTACAACTGTTATCACCTCCTCTTCTTCTTCTCCTCCTTCTTCTCCTTCGTCCACTTCGTCCGCTTCGTCCACTTCCTCCACTTCCTTCAAGTCCTCCACTTCGTCCACTTGCTCCACTTCGTCCACTTGCTCCACTTTGTCCACTTCGTCAAACTCTTCCACTTCGTCCACTTCTTCCACTTCGTCCACTTCCTTCACTTCCTCCACTTCCTCCACTTCGTCAACTTCGTCCACTTCGTCCACTTCGGCCACTTCGTCACCTTCCTCAACTTCATCTACTTCGTCTACGTCGTCCACTTCGTCCACTTAATCCACGTCGTCCACTTCGACCACTTCTTCCACTACTTCTTCTTCTTCTGCTGCTAATGCTACTCCTTCTTCTCCTTCGTCTCCTTCATCCACTTGGTCCACTTTGTCAACTTATTCTACTTTGTCAACTTAGTCCGCTTCGTAACTTTTTCCACTTCGTCAACGTAGTCCACCTCGTCTCCTTGGTCCACTTCGTAAACTTCTTCTTCTTCTTCTCCTGCTTGTCCTTCTTCTCCTTCGTCCACTTCATCCACTTCCTCCACTTCTTACACTGCCTCCACTTCCTCCACTTCCTCCACTTCTTCCACTTCTTCCACTTCGTCCACTTTGTCCACTTCCTCTACTTCCTGCACTTAGTCCAGTTCGTCAACTTCGTCCAGTTCGTTAACTTCGTCCAGTTCGTCAACTTCGTCCACTTCTTCAACTTCGTCCACTTCTTCTACTTCCTCCACTTCCTCAACTTCCTCCACTTCCTCCACATCGTCGACTTTGTCCACTTCCTCCACTTTCTCCACTTCGTCCACTTCTTCCACTTCGTCCACTTCGTCCACTTTGTCAACTTTGTCAACTTCGTCCACTTCGTCAACTTTGTCAACTTCGTCCACTTCGTCAACTTAGTCCACTTCGTCCACTTGGTCTACTTGGTCCTCTTCTTCTTCTTCTTCTTCATCTTCTTCTTCTTCTTCTTCTTCTGCTTCTCGTCCTTCTTGTCCTTCTTCTCCTTCGTCTACTTCATCCACTTCCTCTACTTCCTGCACTTCCTCCACTTCCTTCACTTCTTCCACTTCGTCCACTTCCTTTACTACCTCTAGTTCCTCCTTTTCGTCCACTTTGTCCACTTTGTCCACTTCCACCACTTTCTCCACTTCGTCCACTTCCACTACTTTCTCCACTTCATGCACTTCCACCACTTTCTGTACTTCGTCCACTTCTTCCACTTTGTCCACTGCGTCCACTTCGGTCACTTCGTCAACTTTGCCCACTTCCTCCTCTTCCTCCACTTCAGCCACTTCGTCAACTTCGTCCTCTTCCTCCACTTCGTCCACTTCGTCAATTTCGTCCAGTTCATCAACTTCATCCACTTCATCTACTTCGTCACCTTCGTCCACTTTCTCCACTTCGTCCACGTCGTCCACTTTGTCCACTTCCTCCACTTCGTCTACTTCTTCCACTTCTTCTTCTTCTTCTTCTTCATCTTCTTCTTCTTTTGCTATTGCTTATCCTTCTTCTCTTTCGTCTCCTTCATCCACTTCGTCCCCTTGGTCAACTTAGTCCACTTCGCAACTTTGTCCACTTCGTCAACTTAGTCCACTTGGTCCACTTGGTCAACTTGGTCCACTTCTTCTTCTTCTTCTTCTTCTTTCGCTTCTTGTCCTTCTTTTCCTTCGTCCACTTCCTCCACTTCCTGCACTTCCTCCACTACTTCCACTTCCTCCACTCCCTCCACTTCCTCCACGTCCTCTACTTCCTCCACTTCCTTTATTTCCTCCACTTCGTCCACTTTGTCCATTGTCTCCACGTTCTCCATTTCATCCACTTCCGCCACTTCGTCCACGTCGTCCACTTCGTCCAATTCCTCTTCTTCTTCTTCTTATTCTTCTTCTTCTTCTTCTCCTTCTTGTCCTTCTTCTCCTTCGTCCACTTCGTCCAATTCCTCCACTTCCTACAATTCCTCCACTTCTTCCACTTCGTCCACTTCCTTTAATACCTCCACTTCCTCCATTTCCTCCAGTTCTTCCACTTCGTCCATTTCGTGCGCTTCGTCCACTTCGTCAAGTTCGTCCACTGCGTCTACTTCGTTCACTTGGTCAACTTCGCCCACTTCCTCTATTTCCTCCACTTCCTCCAGTTCCTCCACTTCTTCCACTTCCTCCACTTCCTCCATGTCCTCTACTTCCTCCACTTCCTTTATTTCCTCCACTTCGTCCACTTTGCCACTACCTCCACTTTCTCCACTTTCTCCACTTTGTCAACTTCGACCACTTCCTCTAGTTCCTCCACTTCCTCCACTTCCTCCACTTCTTCAACTTCCTTCACTTCCTCCACTTAGTCAACTTTGTCCGGTTCTCTAACTTCTTCCACTTCTTCTTCTTCTTCTTCTTCTCCTTCTTCTCCTTCGTCCACTTCTTCTTCTTCTTCGTCCTCTTCTTCTTCTTATATTATTTCTTCTTCTTCTTTTGCTATTTCTTCTCCTTCCACTAGTGTAGAAAGGGCTTTAGACGTCCGTTCTTTTGGCCTTTTGACGTCCGACGTTCGCCCGATGTCTTTGTGGGTGACGTTACTCACACATCCGTTGTGTCAGGACGGACGTCTATATAGACGTCCGTTGTGTCAGGATAGACGTCTATATAGACGTCCGCTGTGTTAGGACGGACGTCTATATAGACGGCCGCTGTGTTAGGACGGACATTTATATAGACGTCCGCTGTGTTAGGACGGACGTCTATATAGACGTCCGGCTCCTCCCCCCGACGTCTACCTGGCTGAATTGTTTATGGTAGGGGATGGGGGGGTGGACGTCCATTTGTGCACTGCCAGACGTCTATAGACGTCCGATTGTGCACTAACCGACGTCTACTGGGCGTTTTTTTTCAAAAATTAATTTATTGTTTCAATAAAACCACACCTGAAAAGCAGAAAAATGTCCCAGAACAATTTTACAATAATATAAATATGCGTTTCATATAAACAAAGTTCTACTTAATGTGGAGTTCAATCCACTACCAAAACTATCAACATAAAACTTAAACTAAAACTAAACAATATTCAACAAGAAATAAAACTATTCCTAACTCCATCTTTGTAGAAGATAAGCGGTCCACTCCTGCCTTATCTGTTTAATTGTGTCCTCTGGAATAGGTGATGTACTCTTGAAGCGTTGCAAAATTCAAGAAAGATTCATTATGGTTTCATATATGTTGAAGATGAATTTGATTTGTAATGTATTGAAGATATACATCATTACCTCATTCCAGTCATCTGTAATGACAACTCGAATGATGGTCTTAATCCAACACATCACATAGAAGCCACATTCCCATGAATCTAGCTGCTGGTTACACTAAAATCACAAACTAAATAGTTAAGAATTTAGATCATTCAATAACATAGAAAATGAATTAGAAACTATAAATGACTTACAACCTTTGGATACAAAATTTGAACCAGTTGACCACGAGATTTACCAATAACTCTATACAGATTGAAAACACAAAGTATAATTAATATGACTATTTTATCATAAAAGTTGAAGGTGAACATCAAATTCAAAGTCATTTTTTGAGAAACACTTACCCTTGAAGCATGGTTCTCAACTCATTTTTCATCCTCCTGTGCAACGAACAAAACCATATAAATTTTACATTGTTTGGGAATGATGACCATCAACTGCCTGCGCGACCTATCACGAAGGACAAATAGTTATTCAACTAATTAAGGAAACTATAATAATGAACTGACCACATATAACAACACCTACCCCTCAATGTATGGCACAAGGTATATGTCTCTTTTTGACTCATCCATCCATGTTTGCAAATAATGTTGTCTGTTTTGAAGTGTGTTACCAGACGGTTGAATGGTCTAAGGTTCAACAAATCCGTACATGGAAGACCGACCTTGGTCTACAACGATTGTGTCCATGTACCTAAAACAACAAAGTTAAGTTGTTAGAAACTATAACAATGTAAATAAAAGTAATATGAAAGACCAAATTAACTATCTTACATGCACCACAGCTGAATGATGGAAATATTCAACATCCTGTCTCCCCCAATCACCTCCAATGCATCAGAGAATGTGATATAAACTGGCACATGTGGTGGAAGACCAAATACTCTCAAATCCTAGTATAGTTCTAATGATGCTTTCTTCAATCTGGCTAATTTTTTCATTAACTTTGATAGAGGATCATCCTCCGCTTCAGCCATCTCATCATCTTCACGTATGACTTTATCATGAATTGGCTGCTTCTGAGGACGTGTGAACTGAAGATAAGAATTTACGTCAAAGCGTTATCAACAATTATTTGAAGAATAAACATAGAAATACTAAGGAAAAAGACATTATACCTGTGGAGTAGCGATGTGGGACATGATCAATGCTCTAGGCCAGGCAATAAATGATCCTATGGCCTCCATCATAAAGTTAATTTCTGGAGTGGGTACAAGCACCTGAGCCTGGGGATCCCGAACCTTGTCAACGGTCACAAGCACGTGCTAGGGTAATATGGCAACACCATGAATGGTCTGCCCTCCCTCAAGCACTCGTCTGACAGCCACAATGTTTGGGGGATCCCCATCAACCAACAGCTCATATTGACCGCTATACTGAGTGGGGTCTATAGCAGAGCATCCAACAACTCGGTGAAACTTTTATTGGTCCATCCATTCCTTGCTTTTAAACTAAACAACTTTAAAGTTGAAGACAAACGTGTAAAGTTCGAGCATCCTGGGAACAACGGTTGCTCTGAATCATTAATAAGAGAATCATACAAATTAGCCCTTCCAAAATTATCTTCACCGACATCACGTATCATGTCCTCTAAATGGTCACTCATCCATTCTTCCACATAATCCGTTCCTCGTGACGTGGTAGGCTGCTCCAGTACTTCTCCATGCCAAGTCCAAACGGTATAAGTCCTCATTATGTCGTACATGAATAGATGGTCACGCACATTGCCTAAGTCTTGTCGTATTTGATTAAGACAACGGACACAAGGACAAAAATATGTCCCGTTGACAGACTTAGCATTTTGTTCAACGTATTGCAAGAACTTCGAAAAACCCTTATCATATTCTTCACAGATGCGACGTTCGTTCATCCAGCTTCGATCCATACTATGTTCGTAAAATCATCAGTTGAAGTTTTTTAACTCTCACAAGGTTAGGCCCTACCCATTAAAAAAAATTAATTTTCATACTTTGCTAAGACACGTGCATTGAAGTCTACATCATAAAATTGATAAGATTTCGGCAGCATTTCGCATTGGTCTCCGAAATACACGAAATGAGAGTAGTCAACGATGACCACAATCAAATATGCATCCGGAGAACAACACAAGTACTAAACCGAAATTTTATCAATCTTATCCGTAAACTCCAATTGACATGTTATTGCAAATTATGAAAATTAATTTTCTCAAACTGTCTAATCGGACAATTCAAAATTTAACACAAACGATTAAAAGATTAATCGTTTGTGTTAAATTTCAAACGGGAACTAAGTGTCACACAATGATTTGATACTTATAATAACACAACTAATACATGCATATTCAAAAGCCAATAACACATGCATTTAGAGTAAAAAACATGCATACACAAAACCCAATTACATGCATACAAAAATTTATCAATAACTACAAGCTAACCTGAAAAGTAGATTCGAAATGAAAGGGAGGGAAATCGAGGAGGGAAGGGCCTAAAACCTCGCCCAAAAATAGTCAAAGAAGCCGCCCAAGAACACGCAAGAGACTGCACAAAAACGGACCGAAAACGATTTTTAATCGGTTCAAATCAAAGATATTTCATCACAAAGCAATGTAATCAGATTGAAAGTCAATTTAAACGGTCCAAAAGAGAGAAAACACACCTGGAAAATCAATGGCAGACAACGTTCGCGGGGGAAGACGATTAACAATGAGCGTACTGCTCGCGGGTTCGCGTTTTGCATATTAATACTGTGAGACGTCCAATACTCTGGGGCTCGGACGTCTATAATAGTATAGACGTCCGGCCCGTCACTAATATGACGTCTTTGGGGATTTAAAATTGATATTCCCGGGGGGTTTAGACGTCCGTGGTGGGGGGGACGGACGTTTATAATATTATAGACGTCCGTGGGAGGGGGACGGACGTCTACTAGACTGAATAACTGAACGTTTCAACTCCCCATGCCAGCCCCTTAAACGTCCGCCATGGGAGGGCCCTAACGTCTATAATATTATAGACGTCCGTGGGAGGGGGACGGACGTCTACTAGACTGAATAACTGAACGTTTCAACTCCCCATGTCAGCCCCTTAAACGTCCGCCCTGGGAGGGCCCTGACGTCTATAATATTATAGACGTCCGTGGGAGGGGGACGGACGTCTACTAGGCTGAACAACTGAACGTTTCAACTCCCCATGTCAGCCCCTTAAACGTCCGCCCTGGGAGGGCCCGGACGTCTATAATATTATAGACGTCCGGGCCCTCCCCAACGGACGTTTAGGGTGCTGACAGGGTGGTTGGAGCATTAATTCTCCAACCACCTTGTCAGCACCCTAAACGTCCGTTGGGGAGGGCCCGGACGTCTATAATATTATAGACGTCCGGCCCCTCCCAAGACGGACGTTTAAGGGGCTGAAGACAATTAATTCTCCAACCACCCTGTCAGCACCCTAAACGTCCGTTTTGGAGGGGGCGGACGTCTATAATATTATAGACGTCCGCCCCCTCCCAGGACGGACGTTTAAGGGACTGAAGACAATTAATTCTCCAACCACCCTGTCAGCACCCTAAACGTCCGTTTGGGAGGGGGCGGACGTCTATAATATTATAAACGTCCGCCCCCTCCCAGGACAGACGTTTAAGGGCTGACATGGGGAGTTGAAGCGTTGATTTTGTTCAGCCTCGTAGACGTCCGTGCCCCTCCCACGGATGTCTATAATATTATAGACGTCCGTCCCCCCCCCCCCCACAACGGACGTCTACAGTTTCACTTATTTACGAATATGCCACCGGTCAATTATTTACGTTGGGGCTTTTGTGGACGGACGTCTGTGGGGGGACGTTAAAACCCAATTCTGCACTAGTGTTCTTCTCTTTCGTCTCCTTCGTCCACTTGGTCCACTTTCTCAACTTAGTCCACTTCGAAACTTAGTCCACTTCGCAACTTTGTCCACTTCGTCAACTTAGTCCACTTCGTCCACTTCTTCTTCTTCTTCTTCTCCTTCGTGTCCTTCTTCTCCTTCGTCCAGTTCTTGCACTTTCTCCACTTCCTCCACTTCCTCCACTTCTTCAACTTCCTCCACTTCCTCCACTTCTTCCACTTCCTCCACTTTGTCCACTACCTCCACTTTCTCCACTTTGTCAAGTTCCTCCACTTCGTCCACGTCATCCACTTAGTTCACTTCGTCAACTTCCTCCACTTCGTCCAATTCTTCCACTTCCACTTTTCTTCTTCTTCTGCTTCTTCTTCTTCATCATCATCTTCTTCTTCTTGTCCTTCTTCTCCTTTCTCCACTTCCTCCACTTCCTCCACTTCCTCCACTTCCTTCACCTCCTCCACTTCGCCCACTTCGTCCAGTTCGTCAACTTCATCCACTTCCTCTACTTCGTCCACTTCCTGCACGTCGTCCAGTTTATCCACTTCGTCCACTTTCTCCACTTCGTCCATGTCGTCTACGTCATCCACTTTGTTCACTTCTTCCACTTCTTCTTCCTCTTCTTCTTCTTCTTCTTCTGCTATTGCTTCTTCTTCTTCTGCTATTTCTTCTCCTCCTTCTCCTTCGTCTCCTTCATCCACTTCGTCTACTTTGTCAACTTAGTCCACTTCACAACTTTGTTCACTTCTTCAACTTAGTCCACTTGGTCCACTTCATCCACTTCTCCTCCTTCTTCTTCTTCTTCTCCTTTGTGGCCTTCTTCTCCTTCTTCCACTTCGTCCACATCCGGCACTTTCTCCACTTCCTCCACTTCCTCCACTTCTTCAACTTCCTCCACTTCCTCCACTTTTTCTACTTCGTCCACTTTGTCCACTTCCTCCACTTTCTCCACTTCGTCCACTTCCTCCACTTCCTCCACGTCGTCCACTTCGTCCACTTAGTCCACTTCGTCAACTTCCTCCACTTCGTCCAATTCTTCCACTTCCTCTTTTCTTCTTCTTCTTCTTCTTCTTCTTCTTCTTCTTCTTCTTCTCCTTCTTCTCCTTCTTCTCCTTTCTCCACTTCGTCCACTTCCTCCACTTCCTTCACTTCCTCCACTTCTTCCACTTCGTCCACTACCTCCATTTCCTCCACTTCCTCCACTTCCTCCACTTCCTCTACTTCCTTCACCTCCTCCACTTCGTCCAGTTCGTCAACTTCGTCCAGTTCGTCAACTTGATCCACTTCCTCTACTTCGTCCACTTCCTCACGTCGTCCAGTTTATCCACTTCCTCCACTTCGTCCATGTCGTCTACGTCATCCACTTTGTTCACTTCTTCCACTTCTTCTTCTTCTTCTTCTTCTTCTTCTGCTATTGCTTCTTCTTCTTCTGCTATTTCTTGTCCTCCTTCTCCTTCGTCTCCTTCATCCACTTCGTCCACTTTGTAAGCTTAGTCCACTTCACAACTTTGTTCACTTCTTCAACTTAGTCCCCTTGGTCCACTTCATCCACTTCTCCTTCTTCTTCTTCTTCTTCTCCTTCGTGTCCTTCTTCTCCTTCGTCCACTTCGTCCACATCCTGCACTTTCTCCAGTTCCTCCACTTCTTCAACTTCCTCCACTTCCTCCACTTTTTCGACTTCGTCCACTTTGTCCACTACCTCCACTTTCTCCACTTCGTCCACTTCCTCCACTTCGTCCATGTCGTCCACTTCGTCCATTTAGTCCACTTCGTCAACTTCCTCCATTTCGTCCAATACTTCCACTTCCTCTTTTCTTCTTCTTCTTCTTCTTCTTCTTCTTCTTCTTCTTCTTCTTCTTCTTCTTTTTCTTCTCCTTCTTGTCCTTCTTCTCTTTTCTCCACTTCGTCCACTTCCTCCACTTCTTCCACTTCGTCCACTTCCTCTACTTCCTCCACTTCCTCCATTTCCTCCATTTCATCCACTTCCTCCACTTCATCCACTTCCTCTACTTCCTTCACCTCCTCCACTTCGTCCACTTCATCCAGTTCGTCAATTTCATCCACTTCGTCTACTTCGTCCACTTCGTCCACTTCCTCCACTTCCTTCACCTCGTCCACTTTGTCCACTTCGTCCACTTCCTCCACGTCGTCCATGTCGTCTACGTCGTCCACTTCGTCCATTTCTTCCACTTCTTCTTCCTCTTCTACTTCTTCTTCGTCTTCTTCTTCTTCTTCTTCTTCTTCTTATTCTTCTTCTGCTATTGCTTCTTCTTCTCTATTGCTTCTTCTTCTTTTGCTATTTCTTCTCGTTCTTCTCCTTCGTCTCCTTCGTCCACTTCGTCCACTTTGTCAACTTAGTCCACTTCGCAACTTTGTCCACTTCGTCAACTTAGTCCACTTTGTCCACTTCTTCTTCTCCTTCTTCTTCTTCTTCTTCTTCTTCTCCTTCTTCTTCTTCTTCTTCTTCTTCTCCTTCTTCTTCTTCTTCTTCTTCTTCTCCTTCTTCTTCTTCTTCTTCTTCTTCTTCTTCTTCTTCTTCTTCTCCTTCGTGTCCTTCTTCTTCTTCATCAACCTCGTCCACTTCCGGCACTTTCTCCACTTCCTGCACTTATTCAACTTCCTCCACTTCCTCCACTTCCTCCACTTCTTCCACTTCGTCAACTTTGTCCACTACCCCCACTTTCTCTACTTCTTCGACTTCCTCGACTTCCTCCACTTTTTCCACGTCGTCCACTTCGTCCGGTTCGTCCACTTCGTCCACTTTGTCTACTTTGTCCACTTCCTCCAACTCGTCCACTTTGTCTACTTCGTCCACTTGATGGATAAATTTATGAACACCAAATTATGATGTCACAAACTTCTTTTTCAATCGGCAAGTGTGACCGAATCGTTCAAGTAATAAACTTGGTAAGACCAAGTATCGTTCTTCCCAAAGGACTCAAGGCCTAGTTTAGTTGTGTGGTTTCTTGATTAGCTAAGACTTAAAGACGAAATATTTGGAGTTTAATATGCAAGACAGAAAATAAACATGTATGCATGAAGTTTTGATCAATGGCAAAAAGCAAAAGATAAACACTTTCAATGAAATTTATGTATGAATATGTTGTTGGGGGTCAATTTCATCTTATCCACTCTCATATTTCAGGAATTCAACATTCAAATCATCATTGTTAGTGCCACTCTCTAAAGTACCTTTCTAGAAGGCTTCTCCCTAATCACGAGTTCATACAATTCCTAGCATTCCTAATGATCAGTTCATAAGTGCAGGAGCTTAACGACAACCAATATCATATTGGGAGAAATTCCCCGGATCTAGACTTCCCCGTACGTGCCCGTATCGACAAAACCAATAATCATGCATCGAATGAGTTAAACAATGCAAGCATTAAGCAAAGAGGAAAAACCCTAACTAATGATGAAAGAAAGCATAAGTCTTAATTAAAAGATGTAAAAACAGATTCCATATATGAGAGTTTCACAAGATTACATTGATTCCCCAACAAACATACAGAGATTAGTTCACCATATTCATGGTGAACCTAGATGAATTACAATGAAAGAATGAAAGAATAAACCCTAAAAAGGTGAAGAGGAAGCCTCAGCATCCAAGATCCTCCTTCAAAGGGGTGGAAGAGAGAGTGTTTGCTTCGTTTCTGCCAAAGATGCCTAACCCTAGGAAACCCTAAAGCTTATATATCATTCGTAAATTACAAAAAGTCAAGTCCAAGCCCATTAAAGTGCCACTCAGCGGTAAAATACCGCTCAGCGGTGAGTGCGTGACTTGTTTGCTCCCCTCAGCAGCCATTTTGCCCCTCAGCGGACCTCCCGCAAGCTCCTGAGTGCCGCTCAGCGGTAAACTGCCGCTGAGCGGTGACTTCGGCTTCTCCTTTTGCACTTTTTATTGTCTTTTCTGATTTCATCTCTCTCCTTCTTCACTTCTTTCACCAAATTCACCTTAAAACCTGCACAAAAACACTGAAATCAAGCATAAACCTGTCCAGCTCTCTTATTTCTGAAAATATGAAGAAAAGCATGATTTCAAGCTAGTTTCTAAGTGTAAAGGTTGCTTTTAGTGTCAATTTTAATCACAAAAATAACAGTTTTTCAACTGTTATCACAACCCCAAACTTAAAACTTTGCTTGTCCTCAAGCAAATAAGATGTAACTCAATCTTCAACCAATTCATATGATGGTTCACTCATTCAAAAATCCTCTTTTCAAGATAAGTAACAACTTAACTCAACTTATGATCAAGATTTCAATCAAGATGTGCACATGCTTTAGTGTTCACAAAGTCATTTAATACCAACAAATGCTCTTTTCATGAATGATCAATCAATTAAGCATGGATGTTCATGTGCTAATGGAATATTTCCTCACTAGGTAAAGTGTTTCACTCACACACAAGTGTATAAGAGGTGATCACTCATTCACTCTACCATCACAATGTCACATGAATCAATTTTGCCTTTCATTTTACCACAATCAAAAACATTCACTAGCATGCATCATCACAAGGACTTTTTATGGCTTATAATGTGGCTGGGCTAACAAGAAAATTGGTTTTTCTGGATCACAAAGTCCTTGAGTTAAGAGACTCATAACAACACAATCATCTTATTCATTCCCAACTTTCTTTTGCCTTTGCATTGAGCTTTGCTTCTTTTTCTTTTCTTTTCTTTTTCTTTGCATATTCTTACTTTTTAGCTCTTAGCTCAATGCTTTTCATGTTTTCCCAACAACCCCAAACTTGAACATTTAACAATATCACACAAGATTTTCTACTTAACTCAAGGTAAAGATTTTCAATCAAGGGTTTCAGTGTATGTTCAAGGCTAAGGGTTCAAAAGGATAGAACACAAAGTGTTCTCTTTTAGTAGGCTAATTTTACGAATTTGGCCAATAAAAAGGGTTCCAACAAACGGCCTTGATCATATGATGCAAAACAAGCAATTGATTCAATCATATGAAAACCTGGGCAAAATCATTCTGCTTTCAAAGTAATAGCATTCAACAATAACAACTCTGGAGCTCAAAATCTCACATATAAGCTCATTCACATTTGACATACACATCCTGCTTAATTTCACAATCACAATCATGATATCATGCATTTGTTCACAAAGCTTGTGAATCACCTGTATAAGCATTTTAATGTGCACATCATCTCAACATCAATTAATCATAAGCATCCTTCAGCATTACTTATCATACAATCACAGTTAATAGCAAACCATCACAAGAAACCAGGTTTCAAATAGAGTACATCAAACCCTAATCTAAAAACAGATAATACTTACAAAATACTGGGTTGCCTCCCAGTGAGCGCTTGTTTAACGTCACGAGCCTGACCCAAACTTTCAAGGATCAACCAACAACATCATTGTGGAAAATTGTTGCACCTCTCCCCCTAGATAAGGTTTGAGACGTTGACCATTCACCACCCAACTTCTCTGTGGATCAGCAGCAACTGGATTAAATATTTCAATTGCTCCATGCGGATGCACTTCTTTTATCACATATGGTCCTGACCATTTTGACTTCAGCTTCCCAGGAAATATCTTCAATCTTGAATTGAACAATAGTACCTGTTGTCCTGGATTGAAAACTCTATTCACCAACTTTCTGTCATGATAAAATTTAATTTTGTCTTTGTAAGCCTTGGATGAATCATATGCATGTAATCGCATTTCTTCAAGCTCCAAAATCTGCCGTCTGCGTGTGCCTTGAGTTTCATAAGGATCAAAATTCAAGAATTTCAAAGCCCATAATGCTTTATGCTCCAATTCTACTGGCAAATGGCATGCTTTCCCATAGACTAATTGAAATGGTGATAATCCCATAGACGTCTTCATTGCTGTCCTATAAGCCCAAAGAGCATCATCCAATTTGAGAGACCAATCCTTTCTTGATGAAGTCACTGTTTTTTCCAGGATCCTTTTTATCTCCCTGTTAGATACCTCAGCTTGTCCATTGGTTTGTGGATGATAAGGTGCAGCTACCTTATGTTTTACTCCATAGTGTTTGAGTACTTTCTCTAGCTGATAATTGCAAAAATGAGATCCTCCATCACTGATCAACACTCTTGGAGTGCCAAAACGTGAAAATATCTGCCTCTTCAGGAATTTAATTACCGTGCTAGCATCATTTTTAGGACAAGCTAATGCTTCCACCCATTTACTCACATAATCCACTGCTACCAGAATATATTCATTGTTGAAAGATGGAGGGAAGGGTCCAACAAAGTCAATACCCCAACAATCAAAAACCTCAACCTCTAAAATACCTTGTAAAGGCATCTCATGACGTTTAGTGATTGTCCCTGCTCTTTGACATTTGTCACAATTTCTAGCATGATTATGAGCATCTTTAAACAAAGTTGGCCAATAAAATCCTGATTGAAGGACTTTTGCTGCTGTTCTTTCTCCATTAAAATGTCCTCCATAAGGTGAATCATGACAATGCCAGAGAATTCCTTCTGCTTCTTCATTTGTAACACATCTCCTCAGAAGATTATCTGCTCCAATTTTGAACAAATAAGGATCATCCCAAACAAACTGCTTGGCATCATGCAAAAATTTCTTTCTTTGTTGCCAAGTTAAGTCTTCCGGCATGACCCTTGCAGCTTTGAAATTAGCCATATCAGCAAACCAGGGTCTCTGCTGAATATACATGAGTGATTCATCTGAAAAAGATTCCCAGATTTCAGACTCCTTGCTAGTGACTTCATTGTTGACTAACCGTGACAAATGATCAGCAATTAAGTTTTCACTTCCTTTCTTATCACGGATGTCTACATCAAATTCTTGCAATAGTAATACCCATCTAATCAGACGTGGCTTAGAATCTGGTTTTGTCAACAAATATTTGATAGCTGCATGATCTGTATAGACAGTTACCTTGGACCCAATAAGATAAGGTCTAAATTTCTCTAGAGCATACACAATAGCAAGAAATTCTTTCTCGGTTGTAGCATAATTCAATTGAGCATCATTCAGAACCTTGCTAGCATAATAAATTGGATGAAACTTTTGTTCTTTCCGCTGGCCAAGGACAACTCCTATTGCATAATCACTTGCATCACACATTAATTCAAAGTTTTGATTCCAATCTGGCGCTACAATTACTGGAGCTGACACTAACTTCTTCTTCAATGTGTCAAAAGCTTTCAGACAGTCTTCATTCATCACAAAAGGCGCATCCTTCATCAAAAGATTACTCAATGGTTTAGCAATTTTTGAGAAATCCTTGATGAATCTTCTATAAAACCCAGCATGACCAAGAAAACTTCTAATCCCCTTTACATTTGTTGGTGGAGGTAGTTTCTCAATGACTTCTACTTTAGCTTTGTCTACCTCAATTCCTTTAGCAGAGATTTTATGCCCCAATACAATTCCTTCAGTTACCATGAAATGACATTTCTCCCAATTCAAAACAAGATTTGTCTGAACACATCTTTTGAGGACAGTGTTCAAATTAGCCAAACATCTTTGGAAAGAATTTCCAAAAACTGAGAAATCATCCATGAATACTTCAATGCATTTTTCTAAAAGATCCGCAAAGATTGCCTGCATACACCTCTGAAACGTAGCTGGAGCATTACATAATCCAAAAGGCATCTTTCTATACGCAAAGATACCAAAAGGACAAGTAAAAGCCGTCTTCTCCTGGTCTTTTGGATCCACCACAATTTGATTATATCCAGAATATCCATCTAGAAAACAATAGAAAGCCTGCCCTGATAACCTTTCTAGCATCTGATCCATGAAAGGAAGAGGAAAATGATCTTTCCTAGTAGCTTTATTCAGCTTCCTGTAATCAATGCACATACGCCAACCAGTAACTGTCCGAGTAGGAATAAGTTCATTCTTATCATTATAAATTACTGTCATCCCACCTTTCTTTGGAACCACCTGTACTGGACTCACCCATTCACTGTCAGAGATTGGATAGATGATACCAGCTTCTAACAGTTTCAACACTTCTTTTCTGACAACCTCCTTCATAACAGGATTTAACCTTCTCTGTGGTTGAGCACTTGGTTTATAATCTTCTTCCATAAAAATTTTGTGCATGCAGTAAGTTGGGCTAATACCTTTGAGATCTGATATTGACCACCCAATTGCTTCTTTGTTGGCTTTCAGAATTTCTATCAATTGCTCTTCTTCTTGTAGAGATAAAGAGTTATTGATGATGACTGGCTTTGTTCCATCTTCTTCTAGAAACACATATTTCAGATGTGATGGCAATCTTTTTAATTCTGGTGTCTGTGTTTTGACTGTTTCTTCCTTATCAATTATTTCGAATATTGGATCTTCCTCTGGACTCTTTTTCAATGTTTCCAAGTCCATCAGACATTCATCAATCAATTTCTCTTCTTCTTCATCTAAATCTTCACATGCATCAATGAGAGTTTTTTCCAATGGAGAAATATTTCGCACCATCCTTTCTTGCACCATACAAACTTCATCAAGTTCATCAAATTGAAAACATGCTTTGTCATCATTTGGATATGTCATGGCCTTGGATACGTCAAAAGTGACTTCTTCATCATCAACTCTCAATTTAAGCTTACCATTCTCTACATCAATCAAAACTCTAGCAGTCTTCATAAAAGGTCTCCCAAGAATAAGAGGAACATCACTAGTTCCTTCCATCTCCATCACAATAAAATCCACTGGGAATACAAATTTGTCAACCTTCACTAGAACATCTTCAACCACTCCATATGGATATTTAAGAGACCTGTCCGCCAATTGAAGAGCCATTCTGGTTGGTTTAATTTCCAGCCCCTGAATTGTTCTGCACATGGATAGCGGCATTAGATTAATGCTAGCTCCCAAATCAATCAATGCTCTTCCAACTTTCACATCTCCTATGGTGCATGGAATAGTGAAGCTTCCTGGATCTTTAAGTTTAGGAGGTAGTTTCTGTATGATTGCACTGCAGTTACCCTGTATATTGATAGTTTCCTTCTCAATGTACTTGTGTTTCTTTGTGAGGAGTTCCTTCAAAAATTTCGCATATGCTGGCATCTGTTGCAATGCTTCAGAGAATGGTATAGTGATCTCCAACTTCTTAAACAATTCCATGAATCTTTCCAACTGCTTTTCTTTCTCCTTCCTTGAATAACTCTTTGGATAAGGAAGTGGCTTTTCATACTCTTTTTCTTTCTGTCTCTCCTCTCTCTCTTCTCTCTCTTTTTTTTCTCTCCTCTCCTCTTCTTCTTTTTTCTTTTTCTCTCTCTCAACTCTTTCTTTCCACTCACATGTTTCTTTTTCACTCTCACTCTCATTTTCTTTCTCCTCTCTTTCTTTTTGTCTCTCCTCTAACACTCTACCACTTCTAGTCACAACAGTTTTACACTCCTTTCCGAGATTATCATGTTTCATCTCGTCAACTATTCTCTCAACATAAACCTCCATATTTTTAAATGCAGCATCCACATTATGACAATAAGACGCATTCGTCTTCAAGAATCTTTGGAAAGTCTCTTCAAGCTTTGTTGTTTTCTCAACTGGAGTAAATTGCATCTGCCATTTTTGTTGTTGCACTTGAACCATTGAGACCTGTTGTATTTCCTGTGGTATTTGAGAAAGTTTCATAGTTACTTCTTCAAGCTGTTGAGAGATAATTCTATTTTGAATAAGCAAAGCCTCATTTGATTGTAACAACTCCTTCTGACTAAGATCTCCTTTTTCAATGTTAAGTTCGTTGTCACTAGTAGCCATATTTTCAATAATTTCAGTTGCTTCCTCTGGAGTTTTCCATTTAATGTTTCCTCCTGCTGAGGCATGAAGCATCATCTTAGTTTGTGAACCAAGACCTCCAAGGAAAGTTAGGACTACTTCTTCTTCTTTAAAGCCATGCGTGGGTGTTTTTCTTAGCAGACTTTTGTATCTATCCCATGCATGCCCCAGTGATTCTTCCATGCCCTGCTTAAATGAAGATATCTCTTGCTTGCCTTTTGTCACCTTTGATTGTGGAAAGTACTTGTTCAAAAACTTTGTTACCACTGCTTCCCACTCTGTGAAACTTCCTTCTGGAAAAGAATTCAACCAAAGCTTAGCATTGCCTCCCAATGAGAAAGGAAACAAACTAAGTTTGATCGCTTCGTCTGGCACCCCATTGATTTTGACTGTGTTGCAAATTTCATTAAATGTAGTAAGGTGCTCATATGGGCTTTCATGAGATAACCCATTAAATTGATTGCTCTTCACCAGTTGGATCAGTGCTGGTTTGACCTCCATATTGGCTGCATTGACTCTAGGTCTAGCTATGCTGTTAAAATGCTGAGGTCCAGCTATATTGGTGTAATCAGCAAGAGTTCTTCTGATATTATTGTTCTCCATATTTTCTGTGCTATTGTCAGAACCTTGTGGTGATGGTTGCAACAGAGTTTCCGGAGGAGGGAAAAGTTCTCTAGATGTTCTGATTCTTCTCCTCCGTCTACTGTCTTCTAAACCTTCAAGCAGAGGTTCTGATGTTTTCTTGCTCCTAGTTCGAATTGCCTCCTGCATACACAAGAACACAAAACCCTAGAAAAGATTTGGTTAGCACAAAAAGATATAAGAGAAAATATAAGATTCAGAAAATAAAAACAGAAAACAGAAAAAAAACAGAAAACAGAAAAATAAAATAAAATAAAAAAAATTCGAAATTTAAATTAACAATAAAAAAAATAAGTCAAAGATAATCAATAATCACACAAATTAACCAGTTAAACCACGAGTCCCCAGCAACGGCGCCAAAAACTTGATGGACAAATTTATGAACACCAAATTATGATGTCACAAACTTGTTTTTCAATCGGCAAGTGTGACCGAATCGTTCAAGTAATAAACTTGGTAAGACCAAATATCGTTCTTCCCAAAGGACTCACGGCCTAGTTTAGTTGTGTGGTTTCTTGATTAGCTAACACTTAAAGACGAAATATTTGGAGTTTAATATGCAAGACAGAAAATAAACATGTATGCATGAAGTTTTTTATCAATGGCAAAAAGCAAAAGATAAACACTTTCAATGAAATTTATGTATGAATATGTTGTTGGGGGTCAATTTCATCTTATCCACTCTCATATATTTCAGGAATTCAACATTCAAATCATCATTGTTAATGTCACTCTCTAAAGTACCTTTCTAGAAGGCTTCTCCCTAATCACGAGTTCATACAATTCCTAGCATTCCTAATGATCAGTTCATAAGTGCAGGAGCTTAACGACAACCAATATCATATTGGGAGAAATTCCCCGGATCTAGACTTCCCCGTACGTGCCCGTATCGACAAAACCAATAATCATGCATCGAATGAGTTAAACAATGCAAGCATTAAGCAAAGAGGAAAAACCCTAACTAATGATGAAAGAAAGCATAAGTCTTAATTAAAAGATGTAAAAACAGATTCCATATATGAGAGTTTCACAAGATTACATTGATTCCCCAACAAACATACAGAGTTTAGTTCACCATATTCATGGTGAACCTAGATGAATTACAATGAAAGAATGAAAGAATAAACCCTAAAAAGGTGAAGAGGAAGCCTCAGCATCCAAGATCCTCCTTCAAAGGGGTGGAAGAGAGAGTGTTTGCTTCGTTTCTGCCAAAGATGCCTAACCCTAGGAAACCCTAAAGCTTATATATCATTCGTAAATTACAAAAAGTCAAGTCCAAGCCCATTAAAGTGTCGCTCAGCGGTAAAATACCGCTCAGCGGTGAGTGCGTGACTTGTTTGCTCCCCTCAGCGGACCTCCCACAAGCTCCTGAGTGCCGCTCAGCGGTAAACTGCCACTGAGCGGTGACTTCGACTTCTCCTTTTGCACTTTTTATTGTCTTTTCTGATTTCATCTCTCTCCTTCTTCACTTCTTTCACCAAATTCACCTTAAAACCTGCACAAAAACACTAAAATCAAGCATAAACCTGTCCAGCTCTCTTATTTCTGAAAATATGAAGAAAAGCATGATTTCAAGCTAGTTTCTAAGTGTAAAGGTTGCTTTTAATGTCAATTTTAATAATAAAAATAACAGTTTTTCAACTGTTATCACCTTCGTGTCCTTCTTCTTCATCAACTTCGTCCACTTCCGGCACTTTCTCTACTTCCTCCACTTATTCAACTTCCTCCACTTCCTCCACTTCGTCAACTTTGTCCACTACCCCCACTTTCTCTACTTCCTCGACTTCCTCCACTTTTTCCACGTCGTCCACTTCGTCCGGTTCGTCAACTTCGTCCACTTCGTCTACTTCGTCCACTTTGTCTACTTCGTCCACTTCCTCCAACTCGTCCACTTTGTCCACTTCGTCCAATTCTTGTACTTCCTCTTTTCTTCTTCTTCTTCTTCTTCTTCTTCTTCTTCTTCTTCTCCTTCTTGTCCTTCTTCTCCTTTCTCCACTTCATCCACTTCCTCCACTTCTTGCACTTCCTCCACTTCCTCCACTTCTTCCACTTCGTCCACTTCCTCTACTTCCTGCACCTCCTCCACGTCGTCTAGTTCGTCAACTTCGTCCACTTCCTCCAGTTCGTCAAGTTTGTCAACTTCGTCCACTTCGTCTACTTTGTCCACTTCCTCCACCTCGTCCACTTTGTCCACTTCATCCATTTCCTCCACGTCGTCCACGTCGTCCACTTCGTCCACTTTTTCCACTTCTTCTTCCTCTTCTTCTTCTTCTTCTTCTTTTGCTATTGCTTCTTGTTCTTATGCTATTTCTTCTCCTCCTTCTCCTTCGTCTCCTTCGTCCACTTCCTCCACTTGGTCTACTTTGTGAACTTAGTCAACTTTGCAACTTTGTCCACTTTGTCAACTTAGTCCACTTCGTCCACTTCATTCACTTCTTCTTCTTCTTCTTCTTCTTCTTCTTCTTCTTCTCCTTCTTGTGCTTCTTCTCCTTCGTCCACTTCGTCCACTTCCTGCACTTTCTCCACCTCCTCCACTTCCTCCACTTCTTCCACTTCGTCCTCTTCCTCCACTTACTCTCTTTCCTCCACTTCGTCCACTTTGTCCACTACCTCCACTTTCTCCACTTCCTCCACTTCCTCCACGTCGTCCAGTTCGACCACTTCGTCCACTTCGTCAACTTCATCCAATCCTTCCACTTCGTCTTGTTCTTCTTCTTCTTCTTCTCGTTCTTGTCCTTCTTCTCCTTCGTCCACTTCGTCCAATTCCTCCCCTTCCTCCACTTCTTCCACTTCCTCCACTTCCTTAACTACATCCACTTCCTCCATTTCCTCCACTTCGTCCACTTTGTCCAATTCCACCACTTTCTCCACTTCGTCCACTTCCACCACATTCTCCACTTCGTCCACTTCTTCCACTTCGTCCACTTCATCAACTTCGTCCACAGCGTCCACTTCGTCCACTTCGCCCACTTGCTCTATTTCATCCACTTCCTCCAGTTCCTCCACTTCCTCCACTTCCTCCAGTTCCTCGACTTCATCCACTTCGACAACTTTCTCCACTTCCTCCACTTCGTCCACTTCCTCCACTTCGTCCACTTCGTCAACTTCGTCCAGTTCGTTAACTTCGTCCACTTCATCTACTTCGTCCACTTCGTCTACTTCGTCCACTTCCTCCACTTCGTCCACTTCCTCCACTTCGTCTACTTCTTCCACTTCTTCTTCTTCTTCTTCTTCTTCTTCTTCTTCTTCTTCTGCTATTGCTTCTTCTTCTTCTTCTTCTGCTATTGCTTCTCCGTCTTCTCCTTCATCTCCATCGTCCACTTCAAAACTTTGTCCACTTCGTCAAGTTAGTCCCCTTAGTCCACTTGGTCCACTTCTTATTCTTCTTCTTCTTCTTCTTCTTCTTCACCTTCTTGTCCTTCTTGTCCTTCGTCCATTTCGTCCACTTCCTGCACATCTTCCACTTCGTCCACTTCCTCCACTTCTTTCACTTCGTCCACTTCGTCCACTTCCTCTACTTCCTTCACTTCCTCTATTTCCTCCACTTCGTCCACTTTGTCTACTACCTCGACTTTCTCCACTTCGTCCACTTCGTGCATTTCATCCTCTTCATCAACTTCGTCCAATTCTTCAACTTCTTTTTCTTCTTCTTCTTCTTCTTCTTCTTCTTCTTTTTCTTCTCCTTCTTGTCCTTCTTCTCCTTCGTCCACTCCGTCCACATCCTCCACTTCCTGCACTTCCTCCACTTCTTTCTCTTTTTCTTCTTCTTCTTCTTCTCCTTCTTGTCCTTCTTCTCCTTCGTCCACTTCGTCCACATTCTCCACTTCCTGCACTTCCTCCACTTCTCCACTTCTTCCACTTCGTCCACTTCCTCCATTTCCTCCTCTTCGTCCACTTTGTGCACTTCCTCCACTTTCTCCCCTTCTTCCACTTCGTCCAATTCGTCCACTTCGTCAACTTGGTCAACTTCGTCCATTAGGCATACTTCGTTCACTTCGTCCACTTCGCCCACTTCCTCCACTTCATCCAGTTCATCAACTTCGTCCACTTCGTCCAATTCTTCCACTTCTTTTTCTTTTTCTTCTTCTTCGTCTTCTTCTTCTTCTCCTTCTTGTCCTTCTTCTCCTTCGTCCACTTCATCCACATCCTCCAGTTCCTGCACTTCCTCCACTTCTTTCTCTTTTTCTTCTTCTTCTTCTTCTCCTTCTTGTCCTTCTTGTCCTTCGTCCACTACGTCCACATCCCCGACTTCCTGCACTTCCTCCACTTCTTCCACTTCGTCCACCTCCTCTACTTCCTCCACTTCCTCCATTTCCTCCTGTTCGTCCACTTTGTGCACTTCCTCTACTTTTTCCACTTCGTCCAATTCGTCAACTTCGTCCACTTCGTGCAGTTCGTCAACTTCGTCCACTTCCTCTACTTCCTCCACTTGCTCTATTTCCTGCACTTCGTCGACTTTGTCCACTACCTCTACTTTCTCCACTTCCTCCACTTCCTCCACTTCATCCACGTCGTCCACTTCTTCCACTTCGCCCAATTCTTCCACTTCTGCTTCTTCATCTTCTTTTGCTGCTGCTTCTCCTTCTTGTCCTTTGTCATCTTCGTCCACTTCGTCTCCTTCGTCCACTTCTTCTTCATCTTCTTCTCCTTCTTGTCCTTCTTCTCCTTCGTCCACTTCCTCTACTTCCTGTTCTTCGTGCACTTCCTCCACTTCCTCCACTTCTTCCACTTCGTCCACTTGCTCCACTTCCTCTACTACCTCAACTTTTTCCATTGCCTCCACGTCGTCGACTTTCTCCACTTCAACCACTTTCTCTACTTCGTCCACTTCTTCCACTTCGTCTACCTCGTTAGCTTCGTCAACGTCACCCACTGCGTGCACTTCGTGCACTTCGCCCACTTCCTCCATTTCATCCACTTCCTCCAGTTCCTCCACTTCCTCCATTTCGTCCACTTCGTCAACTTCGTCCACTTCGTCCACTTCGTCCACTTCGTCAACTTCGTCGACTTTATCCACTTCATCCACTTTGTCCACTTCCTTCACTTCGTCCACGTTGTCGACTTTGTCCACTTCGTCCACTTTGTCTACTTCGTCCACTTCTTCCACTTTTTCTTCTTCTTCTTCTTCTTCTTCTGCTATTGCTTCTCCTTCTTCTCCTTTGTCTCCTTCGTCCACTTCATCCACTTAGTCCACTTTGTCAACTTAGTCCACTTCGCAACTTTGTCAACTTCGTCAACTTAATCCACTTCGTCCACTTGGTTCACATCTTCTTCTTCTTCTTCTTCTTCTCCTTCTTGTCCTTCTTTTCCTTCGTCCACTTCGTCCACTCCCTCCACTTCCTCCACTTCTTCCACTTTGTCCACTTCCTCCACTTCCTCTATTTCCTCTATTTCCTCCACTTCGTCCAACACCTCCACTTTCTCCACTTCGTCCACTTCCTCCACTCCGTCCACGTCGTCCACTTCGTCCAATTCTTCCAGTTCTTTCTCTTTTTCTTCTTCTTCTTCTTCTTCTCCTTCTTGTCCTTCTTCTCCTTCGTCCACTTCGTCGACATCCTCCACTTTCTGCACTTCCTCCACTTCTCCACTTCTTCCACTTCGTCCACTTCCTCTACTTCCTCCACTTCCTCCATTTCCTCCATTTCCTCCTCTTTGTGAACTTCCTCCATTTTTCCCCTTCTTCCACTTCGTCCAGTTCGTCCAATTTGTCCACTTCGTCCACTTCTTCTTCTTCTTCTTCTTCTTCTTCTTCTTCTTCTTCTTCTTCTGTTATTGCTTGTTCTTCATCTTCTGCTATTGCTTCTTCGTGTTCTCCTTCGCCTCCTTCGTGCACTTTGTCAACTTAGTCCACTTCGTCAACTTCGTCCGCTTGGTCCACTTCTTCTTCTTCTTCTTCTTCTTCTTCTTCTTCTTCTCCTCCTGCTTGTCCTTCTTCTCCTTCGCCCACATCCTTCACTTCCTGCACTTCGTCTACTTCCTCCACTTCTTCCACCTCCTCCACTTCCTTCATTTTCTCCTGTTCGTCCACTTTGTGCACTCCCTCCACTTTTTCCACTTCTTCCACTTCGTCCAATTCATCCACTTCGTCCACTTCCTCTACTTCCTCCACTTCCTCTATTTCCTCCACTTCGTCGACTTTGTCCACTAGCTCTACTTTCTCCACTTCTTCCACTTCGTCCAATTCTTCCACTTCTGCTTCTTCTTCTTCTTTTGCTGCTGCCTCTCCTTCTTCTCCTTCGTCTTCTTTGTCCATTTCGTCTCCTTCGTCCACTTCTTCTTCTTCGTCTTCTCCTTCTTGTCCTTCTTCTCCTTCGTCCACTTCCTCTACTTCCTGCACTTCATGCACTTCCTCCACTTCTTCCACTTCGTCCACTTGCTCCACTTCCTCTACTACCTCAAGTTTGTCCATTGCCTCCACGTCGTCGACTTTGTCCACTTCAACCATTTTCTCCACTTCTTCCACTTCGTCCATCTCGTCAACTTCATCAACTTCACCCACTGCGTTCACTTCGCCCACTTCCTCCATTTCCTCCAGTTCGTCCACTTCCTCCACTTCTTCCACTTCGTCCACTTGTTCTACTTCGTCCCTCCTCCACTTCGTCCACTTTTCCACTTCCTACACTTCGTCCACGTCGTCGACTTTATCCACTTCATCCACTTCGTCCACTTCCTCTACTTCGTCCAAGTTGTCGACTTTGTCCACTTCATCCACTTCGTCCACTTCGTCCACTACGTCTACTTCGTCCACTTCTTCTTCTTCTTCTTCTTTTTCTTCCTCTTCTTCTTCTTCTTCTTCTGCTATTACTTCTTCTTCTTCTCCTTTGTCTCCTTCGTCCACTTAGTCTACTTTGTCAACTTAGTCCACTTCGCAACTTTGTCCATTTCGTCAACTTAGTCCACTTCGTCCACTTGGTCCACATCTTCTTCTTCTTCTTCTTCTTCTTCTTCTTCTTATTCTTCTTCTCCTTCTTGTCCTTCTTCTCCTTCTTGTCCTTCTTCTCCTTCATCCACTTGGTCCACTTCATGCACATCCTCCGCTTCCTCATCTTCGTCCACTTCTTCCACTTCCTCCACTTCCTCCACTTCCTCTACTTCCACCACTTCCTCTATTTCCTCCACTTCGTCCACTACATCCACTTCCTCCACTTCCTCCACGTCGTGCACTTCGTCCACTTCATCAACTTCGTCCACTTTGTCCACTTCGTCCAATTCTTCCACTTCTTTTTCTTCTTCTTCTTCTTCTTCTTCTTCTTCTTCTTCTTCTTCTTCTTCTTCTTCACCTTCTTGTCCTTCTTCTCCTTCGTCCACTTCGTCCACATCCTCCACTTCCTCCACTTCCTCCACTTCCTCCACTTCTTCCACTTCGTGCACTTTGTGTACTTCCTCCACTTTTTCCACTTCTTCCACATCATCCAATTCGTCCACTTCGTCAACTTCGTCCATTAGGCAAACTTGGTTCACTTTGTCCACTTCGCCCACTTCCTCCACTTCCTCTAGTTCCTCCACTTCGTCCACTTCTTCCACGTCTTCTTCTTCTTCTTATACTTCTTCTCCTTCGACCACTTCCTTCAGTTCCTCCAGTTACTCCACTTGCTCCACTTGCTCCACTTGCTCCACTTCGTCCACTTCTTCAACTTCCTCCACTTCGTCCACTTCGTCCACTTCCTCCACTTCGTCCGGTTCTCTCACTTCTTCCACTTCTTCTTCTTCTTGTTCTTCTTCTTCTCCTTCTTCTCCTTCGTCCACTTCTTCCACTTCTTCTTCTTCTTGTTATTCTTCTTCTTCTTCTTCTTCTTCTTCTTCTCCTTCTTGTCCTTCTTTTCCTTCGTCCACTTCCTCCACTTGCTGCACTTCTTCCACTTTGTCCACTTCCTCCAATTCCTCTAGTTACTCTATTTCCTCCATTTTGTCCAATACCTCCACTTTCTCCACTTCGTCCACTTCGTCCACTTCCTCACTTCGTCCATGTCATCGACTTCGTCCACTTTGTCCACTTCGTCCAATTTTTCCACTTCTTCTTCTCCTTCTTCTTCTTCTTCTTCTTCTTCTTCTTCTTCTCCTTTGTCCACTTCCTCCACTTCTTGCACTTCCTCCACTTCCTCCACTTCTTCCACTTCCTCGACTTCGTCTACTTCCTCCATTTCGTCCACTTCGTGCATTTCCTCCACTTCCTCCACTTCCATCACCTCCTCCACTTCGTCCACTTCGTCAACTTCGTCCACTTCGTCTAATTCGTCTACTTCGTCCATTTCGTCCACTTCGTCTATGATGGACAAATTTATGAACACCAAAATATGATGTCACAAACTTGTTTTTCAATCGGTAAGTATGACCGAATCGTTCAAGTAATAAACTTGGTAAGACCAAGTATCGTTCTTCCCAAAGGACTCACGGCCTAGTTTAGTTGTGTGGTTTGTTGATTAGCTAAGACTTAAAGACGAAATTTTTGGATTTTTATATGCAAAAGACGAAAATTAAATATGTATGCATGAAGTTTTGATCAATCGCAAAAGCACAAGATACACACTTTCAATGAAATATATGTATGGATATGTTGTTGGGGGTCAATTTCATCTTATCCACTCTCATATATTTTAGGAATTCAACATTCAAATCATCATTGTTAATGCCACTCTCTAAAGTACCTTTCAAGAAGGCTTCTCCCTAATTACGAGTTCATACAATTCCTAGCATTCCTAATAATTAGTTCATAAGTGCAGGAGCTTAACGACAACCAATATACTATTGGGCGAAATTCCCCGGATCTAGACTTCCCCGTACGTGCCCGTATCGACAAAACCAGTAATCATACGTCGAACGAGTTAAACAACGCAAGCATTAAGCAAAGAGGAAAAACCCTAACTAATGATGAAAGAAAGCATAGATCTTAAATAAAAGATGTAAAAACAAATTCCATATATGAGAGCTTCAAAAGATTACATTGATTCCCCAACAAACATACAAGGTTTAGTTCACCATATTCATGGTGAACCTAGATGAATAACAATGAAAGAATGAAAGATAAAACCCTAGAAAGGTGAAGAGGTAGCCTGAGCATCCAAGATCCTCTTTCAAAGGGGTGGAAGAGAGAGTGTTTGCTTCGTTTCTGCCAAAGATCCCTAACCCTAGGAAACCCTAAACCTTATATATTATTCGTAAATTACAGAAAATTAGGTCCAAGCCCATAAAAGTGCCGCTCAGCGGTAAATGCGTGAGTTGGTTTCTTCCCCTCAGCGGCCATTTTGCCCCTCAGCGGATCTCCCGTAAGCTCTTGAGTGCCGCTCAGCGGTAAACTGCCGCTGAGCGGTGACTTCGGCTTCTCCTTTTGCACTTTTTGATGTCTTTTCTGATTTCATCTCTCTCATTCTTCACTTCTTTCACCAAATTCACCTTAAAACCTGCACAAAAACACTGAAATCAAGCATAAACCTGTCCAGCTCTCTTATTTCTGAAAATATCAATAAAAGCATCATTCCAAGCTAGTTTCTAAGTATAAAGGTTGCTTTTAGTACCAATTTTAAGCATGAAAATAACAGTTTTTCAACTGTTATCAGTCTACTTCATCCACTTCGTCAACTTCCTCCACTTCCTCCACGTCATCGACTTTGTCCACTTCGTCAACTTTATCCATTTTGTCCACGTCGTCCACTTGGTCCACTTCTTATGCTTCTTATGCTATTGCTTCTCCGTCTTCTCCTTCGTCTCCTTCGTCCACTTCGCAACTTTGTCCACTTCGTCCACTTAGTCCACTTGGTCCACTTGGTTCCCTTCTTCTTCTTCTTCTTCTTCTTCTTCTCCTTCTTGTCCTTCTCTTCTTTGTCCACTTCCTCCACTTCCTCCACTTCCTCTATTTCCTCCACTTCGTCTACTTCCTCCATTTCCTCCATTTCCTCCACTTCCTCCACTTCCTCCACTTCCTTCACCTCCTCCACTTCCTCTACTTCGTCCACTTCATCCACTTCGTCAACTTCGTCCACTTTGTCCACTTCGTCCAATTCCTCGACTTCGTCCACTTCGTCTACTTCGTCCACTTCGTGCACTTCCTCCACCTCGTCCACTTCCTCGAAGTCGTCCACGTCGTCCACTTGTTCCACTTCTTCTTCTTCTTCTTCTTCTTCTTCTCCTTCCTCTCCTTCGTCCACTTTGTCCACATTCTCCACTTCGTCCACTTCCTCCATTTCATCCACTTTGTCAACTTCGTCCACTTCCTCCACTTCCTCCACTTCCTCTACTTCCTCCACTTCATCAACTTCGTCCATTTCGTCAACTTCGTCCAGTTAGTCAACTTCGTCCACTTCCTCCACTTCGTCCACTTCCACCACTTTGTCCACTTCGTCCACTTCGTCTGCTTCGTCCACTTCGTGCACTTCCTCCACGTCGTCCACTTCCTCGACGTCGTCCACTTGTTTCACTTCTTCTTCTTCTTCTTCTTCTTCTTCTTCTTCTTCTTCTGCTTCTTTTTCTACTGTTGTTGCTTCTCCTTCTTCTCCTTCGTCTCCTTCGTCCACTTGTTCCACTTCTTTATCTTCTTCTTCTTCTTCTTCTGCTTCTTCTTCTTCTGCTTCTTCTTCTGCTGCTGCTCCTTCTACTTCTTCTCCTTCGTCCACTTCGTCTCCTTCGTCCGCTTCGTCTCCTTCGTCCACTTCTTCTTCTTCTTTTTCTTCTTCTTCTTAATCGTCCACTTCGTTCGCTTCCTCCACTTCCTGCACTTCGTCCACTTCTTCCACTTCGTCCACTTCCTCCACTTCCTCTACTACTTCCATCTTCTCCATTTCCTCCACTTCGTCCATTTTCTCCACTTCAACCATTTTCTCCATTTCGTCCACTTCATCCATGTCGTCGACTTTCTCCACTTCGTCCACGTCCTCCACTTCGTCCACTTCCTCCACTTCGTCCACGTCATCGACTTTGTCCACTTCGTCCACTTCGTAATTCGTCCACTTCGCTCACTTCGTCCACTTCTTCCACTTCTTCTTCTTCTTCTTCTTCTTCTTCTTCTCCTTCTTCTTCTTCTTCTTCTTCTGCTATTGCTTCTCCTTCTTCTCCTTCGTCCACTTGGTCCACTTTGTCAACTTAGTCCACTTCGCAACTTTGTCCACGTCGTCAAATTAGTCCCACTTCGTCCAATTTGTCCACTTCGTCCCATTCTTCCACTTCTTCTTCATCTTCTTCTTCTTCGTCTTCTTCTTCTTCTTCTCCTTCTTGTCCTTCTTCTCCTTTGTCCACTTCCTCCACTTCCTCCACTTCTTGCACTTCCTCCACTTCCTCCACTTCTTCCACTTCCTCCACTTCGTCTACTTCGTCTGCTTCCTCCACTTCCTCCATTTCCTCCATGCCGCCCACTTCCTCCATTTCCTCCACTTTCTCCAGTTTCTCCACTTCCTCCAGTTCGTCCATTTCGTCAACTTCGTCCACTACCTCCACTTCGTCCACTTTGTCAACTTCGTCCACTTCGTCAACTTCTTTCACTTCTTCAACTTCGTCCACTTCTTCTACTTCCTCCACTTCCTCCACATCGTCGACTTTGTCCACTTCCTCCACTTCGTCCACTTCCTCCATTTCGTCCACGTCGTCGACTTTGTCCACTTCGTCCAGTTCGTCCACGTCGTCCACTTTGTCCACTTCTTCCACTTCTTCTTCTTCTTCTTCTTCTTCTTCTTCTTCGGCTATTGCTTCTGCTTCTTCTCCTTCGTCTCATTCGTCCACTTCGTCTACTTGGTCCGCTTTCTCAACTTAGTCCACTTCGCAGCTTTTTCCACTTCGTCAACTTAGTCCACTTCATCCACTTGGTCCACTTGGTCCACCTCTTCTTCTTCTTCTTCTTCTCCTCCTCCTCCTTCTTGTCCTTCTTCTTCTTCGTCCAGTTCCTCCATTTCCTGCACTTCCTCCACTTCCTCCACTTCCTCCACTTCCTCAACTTCCTCCACTTCATCAATTTCGTCCACTTCGTCAACTTCGTCCACTTCGTCCAGCTAGTCAACTTTGTCCACTTCCTCCACTTTGTCTACGTGGTTTATGTCGTCCACTTCTTCCAGTTCTTCTTCTTCTTCTTTGTCTTCTTCTTCTTCAATTGTTGCTTCTACTTCTCCTTCGTCTCCTTTGTCCACTTCGTCTACTTGGTCCACTTTGTCAACTTAGTCCACTTCGCAAGTTCATCCACTTCGTCAACTTAGTCCACTTCGTCCACTTGGTCCACTTTGTCCATTTCTTCTTCTTCTTCTTCCTTTCTTGACCTTCTTCTCCTTCGTCCATTTCGTCCACTTCCTCCACTTCCTGCACTTCCTGCACTTCCTCCACTTCCTCCACTTCCTCTACTTCCTCCACTTCCTCCACTTCTTCCACTACGTCCACTTCCTCCACTTCCTCTACTTCCTCTACTTCCTCCATTTCCTGCACTTTGTCCACTTTATCGACTTCCTCCACTTTCTCCACTTCATCCACTTCTCCCACTTCGTCCACTTCTTCAACTTCGTCAACTTCATCCACTTAGTCCACATCGTTCGCTTCGTCCACTTCGCCCACTTCCTCCACTTCCTCCACTCTTTCCACTTCTTCTTCTTCTTCTTCTTCGTCTTCTTCTTCTTCTTCTCCTAAGTCCACTTCCTCCACTTCCTCCACTTCATCCACTTCGTCTATTTCGTCCGCTTCGTCGACTTCTTCCACTTCTTCTTCTTCTTTTTCTTCTTCTTCTTCTTCTTCTTCTTCTTCTTCTTCTTCTTCTTCTGCTTCTCCTTCTTCTCCTTTGTCTCCTTCGTCCACTTGGTCTATTTCGTCAACTTAGTCCACTTCAACAACTTAGTCCACTTCGTCAATTTCGTTCCCTTCGTGCACTTCTCCCACTTCGTCCACTTCTTCTTATTCTTCTTCTTCTTCTTCTTCTTCTTCTTGTGCTTCTCGTTCTTCTCCTTCGTCTCCTTCGTCCACTTCCTCCACTTCGTCCATGTTATTTTCATGCTTAAAATTGACACAAAAAGCGACCTTTACACTTAGAAACTAGCTTGAAATCATGCTTTTATCCATATTTTCAGAAATAAGAGAGCTGGACAGGTTTATGCTTGATTTCAGTGTTTTTGTGCAGGTTTTAAGGTGAATTTAGTGAAAGAAGTGAAGAAGGAGAGAGATGGAATCAGAAAAGTCAAACAAAAACCAGAAAAGTCAACCAGTCAACCAGAAAAGTCAACCAGTTAACCAAAAAGTGAACCAGTCAACCAGAAAAGTCAACCAGTCAACAAAAAAGTCAACCAGTTAACCAGAATACGAAAAAAGTCAACCAAACGAGTTTTGGGCCAGTTTTATGCGATTTTATGATCTGTTTGGGCCTCGACCCGTTTTCTATTATTTGTATGTCCTATTTAAAGACCTAGATGTCTTAGGGTTGGGATCTTTGGCAGAAACAAAGCAAACACTCTCTCTTCCACCCCTTTGAAGGAGGATCTTGGATGCTCAGGCTACCTCTTCACCTTTCTAGGGTTTTATCTTTCATTCTTTCATTATTGTTCATCTAGGTTCACCATGAATATGGTGAACTAAACCTTGTATGTTTGTTGGGGAATCAATGTAATCTTTTGAAGCTCTCATATATGGAATTTGTGCTTGCATCTTAATCTAAGATTTAAGCTTTCCTTCATCATTAGTTAGGGTTTTTCCTCTTTGCCTAATGCTTGCTTTGTTTAACTCATTCAATGCATGATTATTGATTTTGTCGATACGGGAACGTAAGGGGAAGTCTAGATCCGGGGAATTACTCCCAATATTATATTGGTTGTCGTTAAGCTCCTGTGCTAAGAGAACTAATTATTCGGAATGCTAGGAATCGTATGAACTCGTAATTAGGGATAAGCCTTCTTGACAAGGTAATTTAGAGAGTGGCATTAACAATGATGATTTGAATGTTGAATTCCTAAAATATATGAGAGTGGATAAGATGAAATTGACCCCCAACAACATATTCATATATATATTTCATTGAAAGTGCTTGTCTTTTGCTTTTGCCATTGATCAAAATCTCATGCATACATGTTTATTTTCTGTTTTGCATATTAAACTCCAATTATTTCGTCCTTAAGTTTAGCTAATCAAAGAATCACATAACTAAACTAGGCCGTGAGTCTTTTGGGAGAACGATACTTGGTCTTACCGAGTTTATTACTTGAAACGATTCGGTCATACTTGCCGATTGTTCAACAAGTTTGTGACATCATATTTTGGTGATCATAAATTCGTCCATCAAGTTTTTGGCGCCGCTGCCGGGGACTCTGGTTTAACTGGTTAATTTGTGTGATTATTGATTATCTTTGACTTTAATTTTGAATTTCTGTTTTTATTTTTTCGGTTTCTATTTGATTTGGTTTTATTTTTTTTGATTTTATTTTATTTTATTTTATTTTATTTTATTTTATCTTATTTGATTTGATTTTATTTTATTCGATTAGATTAGATTTTATTTGATTTTATTATATTAGATTTTATTTGATTTGATTTGATTTGGTTAGATTAGATTTTATTTTATTTTATTTTATATTATTTTATCTTATCCTCTGAATCTTTTATCTTCTGAATCTATATCTTCTCCTATATCTTTTTGTGCTAACAAATCTTTTCTAGGGTTTTGTTTTCTTGTGCATGCAGGAAGCAATTAGAACAAGGAGCAAGAAAACAACACAACCTCTGCTTGAAGGTCTAGACGAGAGTAGACGGAGGAGAAGAATCCGAACATCTAGAGAACTTTTCCCTTCTCCAGAAACTCTCTTACAATCATCACCACAAGGTTCTGTTCATAGCACAGAAAATATGGAGAACAACAATGTTAGAAGAACTCTTGCTGACTACACCAATATAGCTAGACCTCAGCACTTTAACAGTATAGCTAGACCTAGAGTCAATGCAGCTAATATGGAGGTCAAACCAGCACTGATTCAACTGGTGAAAAGCAACCAATTTAATGGGTTATCTCATGAAAGCCCATATGAGCACCTCACTACCTTCAATGAAATTTGCAACACAGTAAAGATTAATGGGGTGTCAGACGAAGCTATCAAACTTAGCTTGTTTCCTTTCTCATTGGGAGGCAATGCTAAGCTTTGGTTGAATTCTTTCCCAGAAGAAAGTTTCACAGAGTGGGAAGCAGTGGTCAGCAATTTTTAGATTCTTCCCACAATCTAAGGTGACAAAACGCAAGCAAGAGATTTCTTCATTTAAGCAGGTTATGGAAGAATCACTGAGGCATGCATGGGACAGATACAAAAGCTTGCTAAGAAAAACACCCACGCATGGCTTTGAAGATCAGGAAGTAGTCTTAACTTTCCTTGGAGGGCTTGGTTCACAAACCAAGATGATGCTGGACGCCTCAGCAGGAGGCAATATTAAATGGAAAACTCCAGAGGAAGCAACAGAGATTATAGAAAACATGGCTACTAGTGATAATGAGCTGCACAATGAGAGAGGAGCTCCTATGCAACAAAAAGGAGTCCTCCAATTACAGACACATGATGCCCTGCTAGCTCAAAACAAAATTCTAACTCAACAGCTGGAGACTCTAACTAAAACTCTTGCACAATTACCCAAAGAGTTGAAAACTGCTGCACAGGTACAAACCCAATTGTGCGAATTGTGTGGAGGCGACCATATCAATGGTCAATGTGCCTTTCCAGTTGAAGTCGTAGAGGATGTAAACTACATGACCAATCAGTATCGTCAAGGGAGCTACAATCAAGGGTGGAAACCACACCCAAGTATTGGTCAAGGGCAAACTGGGCAAGCTGGTCAATATAATAAGCAGTAGCAGCAACCCACCTTATGGCAACAGTTATCTATGCTTAATGAAAGGTCCATGAGGAAGGAGGAAACTCTCAATAATTTCATACAGAAAACTGAGTCTACCCAAAAGAGCACTGAAGCTGCTATCAAAAATTTGGAGATTCAGATGGGGCAGATCACCGAACAGGTGGAAGAAAGGCTAAATAGAAATTTTGGGGCTAATACTGAGGTTAACCCCAGAGAAGAGTGCAAGGTGGTAGAGAGTGTTGATGATGAGAAAGTTGAGTTAGATACAGAAGAGAGAAGAGAAATAGAGAGCAAAAGCACTTTTCCTTTTCCAATCCATCAAGGGAAACAACTAGACTTCACAGAATTATTCAAAATGGTGGATAATGATGCACCTTGGGAACAGATTCTACAACAGATTACGGTTTACACTAAATCTAATGAAGAAATCTCTACAAAGAAAAGACGTAGAGATGATGAGGCAAAGGAGTGTATAACTGTTAAAAAAGAGTCATTCCCTCCTAAAGCAACAGATCCAGGCAGTTTTTCTATCCCTTGTACCATAGGGAAGAAAAAGGTGAAGAAAGCTCTCCTTGATTTAGGTTCAAGTGTTAACTTGATACCTTACTCTTTACTGGAGCAAATCGGCAATGTTAATGTGAAACCTGTAAAGGTTAATCTAGTAATGGCCGATGGATCTTCAAAGGAGCCATGTGGGATTGTAGAGGACATTATAGTTTGTGTTGGCAAACTTCAGTTCTTGGCAGACTTTGTGGTGATGAAGATGGAGACAGAGAAGATACCTATCATACTTGGAAGACCGTTTATGAAAACGGCCAGAGCTATCATTGATGTAAATGAAGGTATAGTGGTGCTCCAGGACAGGGAGGAGAGAGTGGTTATAGACGTCTTTAAAGATGAGACGCAAACACAAGAGGAAGAAGCTAGTTATAAAGCTGCATTTCAAGATGCACCCATGACTAGCCGTAAAGATGAAAATCTTATGGTTGCAGGTAACCATTGTTTGTTGTTTCAGGTACATAAGGAAGAAAAGATTGGAAGAGGAGGAGAAATTCCTGGTGACTAGGAGAAAAGAAGACTCCAACTTGGCACACCTGTAAGAATCAAGAACAAGTTGTGGGTTGTGAAGGGCTTTAAAGAGAAGGAGATGATAGAGATAGAGTCTCCACATTCTAGAAGGACCAAAACAGTTCACAGGAAACAGCTGAGGAGTTGGTGGAATGACAACATCAACTATAAAGAAGGAACTTGAGCTTTACTGGGTCAAGCTAATGACGTTAAAAGAGCGCTTGCTGGGAGGCAACCCAGTGATTTAAAAAACTTTTAATTTTATTTTGGTTTGTAATTTTTAATCTGTTGAACATGATTTTGTGAATATTTTGCTGAACATAGCATCTACTGATGGATGCTAGGTGATTAAGTATCTACTGAAGGATACTAAGTGTGTAACACCTACTGATGGGTGTTGATGAGAAAATTTTGCACCTATTGATGGGTGTTGGTAAGTTTTAAACACCTTGATGAGTCAACATTTTCTCAATTTCACTTAGCTTATTGTACCGAATTTAATTAGGGAATTATGCTTAAATTTCCAGTATTTTCCCATTTTTCCTAATTGTGCTTAATTTGATCAGAAATTCTTATTTTAATTAATTTGAATTATTTGAGCTAATTATTTGCATTATTAATTGTAGGGAAATTGTTGGATAAATTTTGGAACATTTGGAGGTCAAAAGAAAGATGCCACATCAAATATATTTTAAAATAAAATGAAAGAGAGGTGTGGATGTAAATTATGGGAGTGCACATGGAGATGGGCTTGGTTGGAGAAGCTAAGAAGTGGTGCTGGAAGAAAAAGAGGCTCACGGCCTGCACCCAACAGAAGCACGTCCAGCACCTTGATTCCTTCACGGTCCAACACTTCCAAGGGGCAGCAGGCCAACCATCTTCATTCATTTTCCAGAGCATTAAAGTGGTGTGACGGTGAGAAAAAGGGGTGTGTCCAGCAGGAAGGAACCGGTCCAGCAAAGGGTTGCACATGGGAGCATTCAACGGCACATACGTAAAGGGGAAGGACATTTATCTTCTTTAAAAATTCTGCACCAAGAAACACAATGGGCCCACGGATAAGTAAATCTCCACTAAGAATGGGTGGCTCCTATTGGTTTATGATGGCTGGAGTGTAAACCGAAATCTTCACGCTTCTAGCTAGCACCTTCAAGCATCCTTTGGTTTCATGGATAGCCAACAGCTGCACACACATGGCCCAACAGCACACTGCAGCCACGTCCTTGAAGGAAGAAGCATTCACGGTCCAGCTGCCACGGAGGAGAAAGAAAAGAAGCAGGGGGGGGCATCCAGCATTCCAGCTTGCAAAGGTGGAGTCACGGGAGGTGCACACAGTAACTCGGGAGTCCATCCAGAAAAAGAGAAACACACCTAGCAGAGGACGTGCTTGGAGGGAGGGGTGCCTTGGCCTAGGGCAACTACCTCCCACATAAAAGAAAAAGCACATTTTCATTTTGAAAGGGGGGGCTGTTGGACGTGCGTGGGAGCCGCCACTGGCCATTCTCTCAGTTATATGTTTTTCTTAGGCTTGTGCTTGGTTTTTCTGAAAAAACGTAAAAAACTGGGAGTGTATTCACGCTGTCTTTAGAAATGGATTGAGCACTATTTTGTCTTCTTGATTCCAAGGATGTCACGGTGATATTGTTTGGCATTGGTTCCTTATTTTTTTTTATTACGCTTACCTTTAAGCACATGGCATGGTGTGTGTAGAGCGCTGGAAATTTTTCTTTTACGCTTTGGCTTTGGAACGTTTATTTTCATAGAATGAAGAAGTGGATTAGGATGGAGTAGGAGCTGTCAAGTCCTGCAAGCTGCACACGGCCTGGGGGTGTGTACGTTTCTTTTATTTTTCTTGAGTAACGTGAAATGAGTCTTTCTTTCTTGGAAGTGAAGCATGGTAATTAGATGGAGAAAGGTGTGTCACGGCACGGACGTGGAGCTAAGGAGGCAAGTTAGGTGATTGATTATGAAGAAAATAGAAGCCCGAGAAGGAAGTCACGGTTGGAACGAAGAGATGATGGGACGTGCCAGGGGTCCATGAGGAGATTCATTTTGAAGGCATACGGAAGCATATTCACGGGAGATGGATTCCAGTGCATCTCGGTCTTACTTGTTTACTGGAAAAATGGAATTGGGTCACGGTCTATGGTAGAGAAAAATTTATTTTCTATTACTTTGTTTGGTTAAAATATTTTATATCATGTTGAGTTAATTTTCTTTTTTCTGGTTGTGAATGCGTAGGATAAATGACAACATTGTGTATTTAATGTTTTAGTGCAACCGTTGCATGTTTACAGCTTGAATTGTGTTTGGGTATTTATCTGTTGTAATTTCCATTTTAATGTTTTTATTCATGTTCGGTTGTGTTTAATTCCCAGTTTTAATTTAGTTTATTTCCAATCACAAGAACACTTTCAAAACCCCCCCACTACGTGTTTGATCTGAGACTGAACCCAAATTGGTCCTTGAGAGACGACCTAGGAGTCACTTCCTAGTCTATACTACATTCTTTTATGCACAACTTTTGTTGGGAGGTGCGACCCGCTCATCACACCTACTGATGGGTGTTGGTGGACTTTGGGTCAGGCTCGTGACGTTAAACAAGCGCTACCTGGGAGGCAACCCAGTTGATTGATTGTTTTTGTTTGTTTCATTTTAGTTTCATAATAGGGTTTGCATAAGTATTCTAAACATTGAATTGCAGGGAACCAGTGAGGGGCATGTTTAGGAGGCACTTAGGTTAAGAAAAGAAGGAGAAGAGCACTTCACGAAAGTGCCGCTGAGCGATAAAACAACCGCTGAGCGGTACTATCGCAGATTGGCTTTGGTTGCCCCTTAGCGGGACCTGAGCCCATTAGGGTATTTTTATACCCTAAGCTGTGTTTTGGTTTCTCTTTTCAGACTCTTCTCTGCACACACACTCCTACATACCTTTTCAATGGTTCTCTACAACTTTTCCCTCATCCTTTTTTAGAAAATCTCCCTTCCACTCACTTGCTCACTAGTTTTCCATCTAAGTTTGGGGTTGGGAGAAAGCATCATTGAAGGGGCTGATTTCTTCATTGTGGTTTACTAATGCTTAACAATGTATCTTTTGGTTTTGTGAATTATGTCTGATGCAGGGATGGCCTCCTCATCGGGCAAAAAGAATCAAGACTAGAAGATCCAAGAAGAGGAAGATATAGAGGACAGCTCAGATTGATGAGGAGCTGAGATAGCATTTACAGATGAATGCTATCATATGCTTATGCTTTTGGGGTTTAAGTTTTCTAAACTTATTTATTTTTTGTTTTAGATTAGGGTTTGATGTACTCTATTGGAAACCTGGTTTGTTATGATGGTTTCCTATTAACTGTGATTGTGTGATAAGTAATGCTTGATGATGATTAGTGATTGATTGATGTTGAGATAGATGTGCACATTAAGATGCTTATATAGGTGATTCACAAGCTTTGTGAACAAATGCAGGATATTATGATTGTGATTGTGAAATTAAGCAGGATGTGTATGTTAAATGTGAATGAGCTTATATTTGAGATTTTGAGCTCCAGAGTTTTTATTGATTGAATGCTATTACTTTGGAAACATGAATGATTTTGCCCAGGTTTTCTATGATTGAATCAATTGCTTGTTTTGCATCATGTGATCAAGGCCGTTTGTTGGAACCCTTTTTATTGGCCAAATTCATAAAGTTAGCCCACTAAAAGAGAACACTTTGTATTCTATCCTTTGAACCCTTAGCCTTGAACATACACTGAAAACCCTTGATTGAAAATCTTTACCTTGAGTTAAGTAGAAGATCTTGTGTGGTATTGTTAAATGTTCAAGTTTGGGGTTGTTGGGAAAACATGAAAAAGGAAAAGCATTGAGCTAAGAGCTAAAAAGTAAGAATATGCAAAGAAGAAAAAAGAAAAAGAAAAGAAAAGAAAAAGAAGCAAAGCTCAATGCAAATGCAAAGGCAAGTTGGGAAGAATAAGAATAATTGTGTTGTTATGATTCTCTTAACTCAAGGATTTTGTGATCCAGAAAAACCAATTTTCTTGTTAGTCCAGCCACATTATAAGCCATTGAAAAGTCCTTGTGATGATGTATGCTTGTGAATGTTTTTGATTGTGGTAAAATGAAAGGCAAAGTTGATTTATGTGACATTGTGATAGTAGAGTGAATGAGTGATTACCTCTTTTACACTTGTGTGTGAGTGAAACACTTTACCTAGTGAGGAAATATTCCATGAACATGCATGCTTAATTGATTGATCATTCATGAAATATAGCATTTGTTGGAATTTAAATGACTTTGTGAACACTAAAGCATGTGCACATCTTGATTGAACTCTTGGTCATAAGTTTGAGTGAAGTTGTTACTTATCTTGAAAAAGAGGATTTTTGAATGAGTGAACCATCATATGAATTGGTTGAAGATTGAGTTACATCTTGTTTGCTTGAGGAAAAGCAAAGTTCTAAGTTTGGGGTTGTGATATCAGTTGAAAAACTGTTATTTTCATGCTTAAAATTGACACAAAAAGCAACCTTTATGATGACAAATTTATGAACACCGAAATACGGCGCCACAAACTTGTTGAACAATCGGCAAGTGTGACCGAATCATTTCAAGTAATAAACTCGGTAAGACCAAGTATCGTTCTTCCAAAGGACTCACGGCCTAGTTTAGCTATGTGATTTGTTGATTATTTAAGACTTAAGAACGAAATAAGTGAAGTTTAATATTCAAAACAGAAAATAAACATGTATGCATGAATGTGATCAATGGCTAAAACAAAATACAAACACTTCAATGGAATATATGGATGAGTATGTTGTTGGGGTTATTAATTTCATCTTATCCACTCTCATATACTTTAGGAATTCAACATTCTTTTCATCATTGTTAATGCCACTCTCTAAATTACCTTGCAAGAAGGCCTATCCCTAATTACGAGTTCATACGATTCCTAGCATTCCCAATAATTAGTTCTTTTAGTGCAGGAGCTTAACGGCAACCAATATACTATTGGGAGAAATCCCCCGGATCTAGACTTCCCCGTACGTTCCCGTATCGACAAAATCAATAATCATGCATTGAATGAGTTAAACAAAGCAAGCATTGAGCAAAGAGGAAAAACCCTAACTAATGATGAAAGAAAGCATAGGTCTTAAATAAAAGATGTAAAAACAAATTCCATATATGAGAGTTTCACAAGACTACATTGATTCCCCAACAACAATACAAGGTTTAGTTCACTATATTCATGGTGAAACTAGATGAACAATAATGAAAGAATGAAAGAGATAAAAAAACCCTAGAAAGAGAAGAGGAGAGCAATCACCATCTCCCAATCTACCCCCAAGGGCTGAAAAATGTGTTTCTACTTCCTCCCAGCCAAAGATACAAACCCTAGGACGTGCAAGTCCTTAAATAGGGCATAAAAATAACATAAAACAAGTCCAAGCCCATAAAAACAAAAGAAAACTAGTCCAAGCCCACTTAGAATGGCGCTCAGCGGTACTTTACCGCTGAGCGGTAATACCGCATAATCCATTTTGCCCCCCAGTTGCTGTTTTGCCCCCTCAACGGTGATTTCGGCACCCGAAAAGTGCCGCTCAGTGGTATTTTTCAACTCAGCGCCACTCGGTCAGACTTTTTCTGCGTTCTGGTTGGTTTTTCAGCATTCTGGTTGACTAGTTGACTTTTCTGGTTGACTGGTTGACTTATCTAGTTTCTGGTTGACTTTTCAGCACTCCAATCATTCGGTATTTCAATTCTTCTTTCAAATCATTCAATTAGCCTACAAAATCAAGGGAATCTTGCAGAAAACCATTAAATTCACTTTCAACTCTCTTATTCTCAAAACTAAAGCAAAAATATGAGTTCAAGCTAGTTTCTAAGTCTTAAAGGTTGAAAAACTGTTATTTTCATGCTTAAAATTGACACAAAAAGCAACCTTTACACTTAAAAACTAGCTTGAAATCATGCTTTTATCCATAATTTCAAAAATAAGAGAGCTGGACAGGTTTATGCTTGATTTCAGTGTTTTTGTGCAGGTTTTAAGGTGAATTTAGTGAAAGAAGTGAAGAAGGAGAGAGATGGAATCACAAAAGTCAACCAGTCAACCAGAAAAGTCAACCAAAAAGTCAACCAGTCAACCAGAATACGAAAAAAGTCAACCAGATGAGTTTTGGGCCAGTTTTTATTTAAAGACCTAGATGTCTTAGGGTTGGGATCTTTGGCAGAAACAAAGCAAACACTCTCTCTTCCACCCCTTTGAAGGAGGATCTTGGATGCTCAGGCTACCTCTTCACCTTTCTAGGGTTTTATCTTTCATTCTTTCATTATTGTTCATCTAGGTTCACCATGAATATGGTGAACTAAACCTTGTATGTTTGTTAGGGAATCAATGTAATCTTTTGAAGCTCTCATATATGGAATTTGTGCTTGCATCTTAATCTAAGATTTATGCTTTCCTTCATCATTAGTTAGGGTTTTTCCTCTTTGCCTAATGCTTGCTTTGTTTAACTCATTCAATGCATGATTATTGATTTTGTCAATACAGGAACGTACGGGGAAGTCTAGATCCGGGGAATTACTCCCAATATTATATTGGTTGTCGTTAAGCTCCTGTGCTAAGAGAACTAATTATTAGGAATGCTAGGAATCGTATGAACTCGTAATTAGGGATAGGCCTTCTTGACAAGGTAATTTAGAGAGTGGCATTAACAATGATGATTCTAATGTTGAATTCCTAAAATATATGAGAGTGGATAAGATGAAATTGACCCCCAACAACATATTCATATATATATTTCATTGAAAGTGCTTGTCTTTTGCTTTTGCCATTGATCAAAATCTCATGCATACGTGTTTATTTTCTGTTTTGCATATTAAACTCCAATTATTTCGTCCTTAAGTCTTAGCTAATCAAAGAATCACATAACTAAACTAGGCCGTGAGTCCTTTGGGAGAACGATACTTGGTCTTACCGAGTTTATTACTTGAAACGATTCGGTCATACTTGCCGATTGTTCAACAAGTTTGTGACATCATATTTTGGTGATCATAAATTTGTCCATCAGTCACTTCGTGCATTTAGTCCACTTCGTCAACTTAGTCCATTTCGTCAACTTAGTCAACTTCGTCCACTATGTCCACTTCGTCCACGTCATCCACTTCGACCACTTCATCCACTTAGTCCACTTCGTCCACTTCTTCCACTTCTTCTTCTTCTTCTTCTTCTTCTTCTTCTGCTTCTCCTTATCCTTCGTCTCCTTCGTCCACTTCGTCCACTTTGTGCACTTCGTCAACTTCTTCCACTTCATCCATGATTGGTGTTGCACCCGATACAAATTTGATGTGCATTAAAAATGTAGTATAGTGGTAGGAAGTGACTCCTAGGTCGTCTCTCAAGGACCAAATTAGGGTTCGAGACTTAGGTCAAACACGTAGTGGGGGTACTTTTGAAAGTGTTTTTGTGATTAGAAATGAACTAAATTAAAATTGGAAATTAAATACAACCAAACATAATTGAAAACATTGAAATAAATGGACAAGGCATGAAGACCGAACAGTCCTACAGATGACCGAATGGTTCTACATTGAGACTGAACGGTCTCTAAAGCAAGTGAGGAAATTGGAAATGCAGGAAGATAAAGAAGCGGAACATAATAGACAACATTAAAGTAAATGAAAACAATAACTGAACGGTCCTAAAAATGGTGTGTGAACTAATTTAAATGCACTAGAGAAATTTGAAAACTCGTCTAACACTATTGAATTGCAAGGCGTCACCCTTTGAAGCCAAATGCAGTAGGAATAAAATGGAATGCACATTTATACGGAAGAAGTACTAAAAGAAATGCGTCAACAATAAGCTGAAATAAAATGAGCATGCTGCTTTCAAGCTAAATGCATTTTAATGTATATAATCTAAAAGCTGGACGTGGTAGCAGTAGCTTGAGCTCACCTTCCAGGCCTTGCACACCAATGCTCTCCAACGTGTTGTTGTCCCCTCCTAAATAAATCAAGTGTGCTACACCTCCAAAACGAATCAACTCTTTTTCTTTTCTCAATGAATCATCACCGTCACCTCCAATACACCGTGTGCTTCAAAAATCAATCACCTCATGAGCCCTTATGTTGGACGTATTAAAAGAAAGAAATAAAAACGCTCCCAATGTTGAATCACCGTTCTAACCTCTAAAGAAAGAAAAGAAAGGTAAATTCCCCTATTGTTGAAATAAAAATCCAAATTTCATTCCTCAATCACCGTGCACACCAATTGCTTTCCCTTCCAGCCGTCCCTTTTTACTCAATGCAATAAACTTAAAAGATAAAACCGAGAGCTGTTGCAATAGAAAAATCGTGCACAACAAAATGCTCTTTCATTGAGAGACTGAAAACTACAATAAAAACAAAATGCTTGAACCATAAAAAATGAAAAGGGCAATGTGTAATCAACAACATAAAAATAAAGTAAAGCTTTTCATTCCACCATAACAACGTTGCGACTCTTCTATTGAAAATGAAAATAAAAAAAACATTCAGGGAAAAGCCTAGTGAGGTTGGCGGCTGTTCAACATATACCTTGTTCCCAAGCTTTGCTGGACACTCCGAAAATGATTTCCCATGGGCCGAGACACCACTTGGACGTGCTGCTGCGTCTCCAACCATGCTTTTGGACACATGCTCCAACTTCAAAGACGTGGAAGCCCTCCTTTCTTTTGGGTCGTGTTTCTTTTTAAAAGCGAAAAACACATGTGCAGCTTTCTCCAAAGAAAGAGAGATAAAGATTCATCATGTGTGAGCATAGTTGTTGGACGTCACTCCCCTTTCCAATTGAAGCACCGCTTTTTCATAAGCCCAAAGAGTAAAATCACCATAGTGTCCTCCTTCTTGTGCACACTTCTTTTGTGGAGGGTCTTGAATTATGTGGCAGCCCCTTTAATGTCCCAAAATATTATCCAACATTTTCCCTGTAAATAATAATGCAAATAATTAGCCTCAAATAATTCAAATTAATTAAAATCAAAATTTCTGGTCAAATTAAGCACAATTAGCAAAAATGGGAAGATATTAGACATTCAAGCACAATTTCCTGATTAAATCTAGCACAATAAGCTAAGTGAAATGAAGAAAATATTGACTCATCAGTCCACTTCTACCACTTCGTCCACTTCTTCCACTTCTTCAACTTCTTCTTCTTTCACTTCTTCAACTTCTTCTTCTTCTTCTTCTTCTTTTTTTTCTTCTTCTGCTTCTTCTTCTTGTCCTTCGTCTCCTTCATCCACTTCGTCAACATAGTTCACTTCATCAACTTAGTCCACTTCATCAACTTTGTCCACTTCGTCCCCTTCGTGCATTTCGTCCACTTCGTCCACTTTGTCAACTTCTTCCACTTCTTCTTCTTCTTCTTCTTCTTCTTCTTCTTCTTTTTCTTCTTCTTCTTCTTCTTCTGCTTCTCCTTCTTCTCCTTCGTCCACTTCGTCCACTTCTTCCACTTAGTCCACTTCGTCAACTTAGTCCACTTCGTCAACCTAGTCAACTTCGTCCACTTCCTCCACTTCGTCCACTTCGTCAACTTCGTCCACTTCCTCCACTTCCTCCACTTCCTCCACTTTGTCCAGTTCGTCCACTTTGTCCAGTTCGTCCACTTTGTCCAGTTCGTCCACTTCGTCCACTTCGTCAACTTCGTCCACTTCGTCCACTTCGTCAACTTCGAGCACTTCGTCCACTTTGTCCACTTCATCCATTTCGTCCACTTTGTCCACTTCTTCCATTTCTTCTTCTTCTTCTTCTTCTTCTTCTTCTTCTTCTTCTTCTTCTTCTGTTGCTGCTTCTCCTTCTTCTTCGTCTCCATCGTCCACTTCGTCCACTACGTCAACTTTGACCACTTTAAAACTTTGTCCACTTCGTCCACTTCGTCTATTTCTTCCTCTTCTTCTTCTTCTTCTTCTTCTTCTCCTTCTTTTCCTTCTTCTCCTTTATCCACTTCCTCCACTTCCTCTACTTCCTCCACTTCTTCCATTTCTTCCACTTCCTCCATTTCCTCCACTTCGTCCACTTCATCAACTTTATCCACTGCGTCCACTTCGCCCACTGATAACAGTTGAAAAACTATTATTTTCATGCTTAAAATTGATACTAAAAGCAACCTTTAACACTTAGAAACTATCTTGAAATCATGCTTTTGGTCATATTTTTAGAAATAAGAGAGCTGGATAGGTTTATGCATGATTTCAGTGTTTTTGTGCAGGTTTTAAGGTGAATTTGGTGAAAGAAGTGAAGAACGAGAGAGATGGAATCAGAAAAGATATCAAAAAGTACAAAAGGAGAAGCCGCAACTGCCGCTGAGCGGCAGTTTACCGCTGAGCGGCACTCAGGCAGTCACGTTGGCTCCGCTGAGGGGTGAAAAGGCCGCTGAGGGGAAGAAAATAACTCACGCACTTACCGTTGAGCGGTAGTTTACCGTTGAGCGGCACTATTTTGGGCTTGGGCCTAATTTTCTGTAATTTTATAATAGTATATAAGCTTTAGGACGTCCTAGGGTTTGTATCTTTGGCAAAGACGAAGCAAACACTCTCTTTTCCACCCCTTTAAGGAAGATCTTGGATGCTCAGGCTACCTCCTCCTCTTTCTAGGGTTTTATCTTTCATTCTTTCATTATTGTTCATCTAGTTTCACCATGAATATGGTGAACTAAACCTTGTATTGTTGTTGGGGAATCAATGTAGTCTTGTGAAACTTTCATATATGGAATTTGATTTAATGTCTTATATTAAGATATATGCTTTCTTTCATCTTTAGCTAGGGTTTTTCCTCTTTGCTTATTGCTTGTTTTGTTTAACTCATTCATTGCCATGATTATTGATTTTGTCGATACGGGAACGTACGGGGAAGTCTAGATCCGGGGAATTTCTCCCAATAGCATATTGGTTGCCTTTAAGCTCCTGCACTTTAAGAACTAATTACTAGGAATGCTAGGAATTGTATGAACTCGTAATTAAGGATAGGCCTTCTTGCAAGGTGATTTTGAGAGTGGCATTAGCATTGATGATAAGAATGATGAATTCCTAAAAGTATATGAGAGTGGATAAGATGAAATTGATAACCCCAACAACATACTCATCGATTTAATTCATTAAAGTGTTTGTTTTCCTCTTCTCCATTGATCAAATTCATGCATACATGTTTAATTACTGTCTTTTGCATTGAAACCTACAATCAATTTGTTCTTAAGTCTTAAATAATCAACAAATCACATAGCTAAACTAGGCCGTGAGTCCTTTGGGAAAACGATACTTGGTCTTACCTTGTTTTATTACTTGATACGATTCGGTCACACTTGCCGATTGTTAAACAAGTTTGTGGCACCGTTTTTCGGTGTTCATAAATTTGTCATCACCCACTTCCTCCACTTCCTCTAGTTCCTCTACTTTGTCCACTTCGTCCACTTCTTCCACTTCTTCTTCTTCTTCTTCTTCTTCTTCTGGTCCTTCTTCTCCTTCTTCTCCTTCGTCCACTTCCTCCACTTCCTCCACTTCTTCCACTTCTTCTTCTTCTTCTTCATCTTCTTCTTCTTCTCCTTCGTCTACTTCGTCAACTTAGTCCATGTTTAACCCTCGGCAAGTGTAACCAATCATATCAAGTAATAAAACTGGTAAGACCAAGTATCGTTGTTCCAAAGGACTCATGGCCTAGACAGTTATGTGATTTATTGATTATCTAAGACTCTTAGAACCAATTCTTGTAAGTTTTAAATGCAAAATACTGAAAAGTAAATATGAACGCATGTATTGATTAATGGTCAAGAAGAAACAGAACACGTGGTTTGAAATATATGAATGAATAGGTTGTTGGGGTTTATCAATTTCATCCTATCCACTCTCATGTATTCAAGAATTCAACTTTCTTCATTATTTGTTAATGACACTTTCTAAATTACCTTAAACCCGATGTCTCGGCGAAGAAAGCCTAATCATAATCACTAGTTTACAATGTCTTGTCTTCCTAGCAATTACTAATGCATTACACAACACAGAAGCTTAAAAGCAATCAACCATCACACTCCTATGTCTAGGTTTATACTACTATTGGGAAAGAGTCCCCAGATCTAGATTTCCCCGTATGTGTCCATATCGACAAAATAAATAATCATGACATCGAATGAGTTAAACAATGCATGCTTTGAGCAAAGAGGAAAAACCCTAACAATTAATGAAAGAAAGCATATATCTTTAAAAGATCTTGAAGAACAAATTCAAAACATGAGAGCTTCAAAGGATTACATTGATTCCCCAACAACAATAAAGATCTAGTTCACCATATTCATGGTGAAACTAGATGAAATACAATGAAAGAGTGAAAGATAAAACCCTAGAAAGGTGTTGTAGCATCCAAAATCCTCCTCCAAGGGATGAAAGAGTGTGTTTATGCTTCGTTCCAGCCAAAGATGCCTAACCTAGGTTAACTAAAACCTTATATAGTATTCTCAAAATTAAAGAAAAGTAAGCCCAAGCCCATAAGAATTTCGCTCAGCGGTAAATACCGTTCAGCAGTAAACGCGTGACTGCTATTCTGCCCCTAACTTGTAGTTTTGCCCCTCAGCGGTGACTGCGGATCTTCAAAGTGTCGCTCAGCGATAAATGGCGTTGTGCAATAGTTGCGACTTCTTCCTTTTATGCACTTTTTTCCTTTTTTGAATCCAACTCCTAGCTCCTTCTCTTCTTTCAATCAATTCATCTCAAAAACCTGCAAAAAATACAATGAAATCAAGCATAAGACATGTGGAACTCTCTTAATTCCAAAACTTCAATAAAAGCATGATTCCAAGCTAGTTTGTAAGTCATAAAGGTTGTCTTTAAGGTCAAATTTAAGTATAAAAGTAACAGTTTTTCAACTGTTATCACAACCCCAAACTTAGAACTTTGCTTGTCCTCAAGCAAACAAGATGTAACTCAATCTTCAACCAATCCATACAATGGTTCACCACATTCAAAACTTCTTTTCTCAATACAAGTAAATACTCAAATCAGCTCATCACAAAGAATTTAGTTAAGATGCACACATGCTTTAGTGTTCACATAATCCCATAATATCCAACAAATGTTATTATCATGAATGATCAATCAACTAAGCATAGATGAAATTATGTGCTCATGGAATTTGTCCTTACCAGAAACGTTTTTCACTCAAACACACAAGTGTATAAGAGGTTACTCATCAAAGCATCATCAAGCACTACTTATCACACAAAAGTCACAAGCAAACCATCATAACAGACAAAGTTTCAAATTGAGTACATCAAACCCTATTCTAAAAACTAAAGCAAATAAGTTCAACAGTACAAAACGAAAGATAGAAAAGATCCTGCTCTAGTGTTGATAGCATTCATCAGTAAATGTTATCTCCACTCTCATCAGCCTGTACTGTCATCTGTGTCATCCTCCTCTTCATCATCCTCAGCCTCTTCAAATGCGTCCTCATCATCATCATCTTCATCATCCTCCATAGCTGAAGCTTCAGCTGCTCCATCTCAACTACCTTGGGCTTGCTCCTCTGGCCATGCCACCACATTATGAAACTCATCCATGGTCCACCTGTGTGCTGGGGGTGTATCATACATCCCAATTATCATCTCAGTTGTGGCCACCTACTCTCTATAGATGGAAGGAGACATGTACATGTCCCTCATATGAAATGGCTCTGCCTCATGGCTCTCCCTCTGTGAGGACGGCGTGGTGGAACTGGCTGAGCTGCCTCCTCACCTCCGCAGTATTGTTTGTAGTAGGCCTCATGAATAACTTTTCTCGACCTCTCAAACGGTGGGGCTCATATGGGCTTTCAAGTGACAACCCATTAAACTGATTACTCTTAACCAGCTGGATCAACGCCGGTTTCCCCTCCATGTTGGCTGCATTGACCCTCGGTCTTGCTATGCTGTTAAAATGTTGAGGGCCAACTACATTGGTGTAATCTGCAAGAGTCCGTCTACCATTATTCTCCTCCATCTCCTTAGTGTTATAGTGAGAACCTTATGGTGAAGGTTGTACGAGATCTTCAGGAGGAGGGAAAAGTTCTCTAGATGTACGAATTCTTCTCCTCCTTCAACTTTCGTCCAAGCCTTCAAGAAGAGGTTCCGAGGTTTTCTTGCTTCTAGTACGAATTGCTTCCTGCATACACAAGAAAACAAGTCCCTAGAAAAATTTGTTAGCACAACAAGATAGAGAAGAGAAGAAATAATCAAAGGATATAATTGAAAAGATAAGAAGATAGGAAATAAAAACCAAAAAATAAAAACAGAAAATAAAAACAGAAAATAAAAACAGAAAATAAAAATAGAAAATAAAAACAGAAAATAAAAATAGAAAATAAAACAAGACAATAAAAACAAAAAAAATAAAATAAATAAAAACAGAAAATAAAATAAAATAAAATAATAACCGAAAAATAAAAATAGAAAATAAAATAAAATAATAACCAAAAAATAAAAACAGAAAATAAAAATAAAAAATAAAAAATAAAATACAAAATTTAAAATTCAAAATTCAAAAACAAGTCAAAGATAATCAATAATCACACAAATAAACTAGTTAAACCACGAGTCCCCGGCAACGACGCCAAAAACTTGATGACAAATTTCAGAACACTGAAAACGGCACCAAAAATTTGTAACCTCGGCAAGTGTGACCGAATCGTATCAAGTAATAAACTTGGTAAGACCAAGTATTGTTCTCTCAAAGGACTCATGGCCTAGTTAGTTATATGACTTCTTGATTATTTAAGACTTGTGAAAATAAACAAATTCTTGAGGTTTCAAATGCAAAAGACAAAAAGTAAACATGTATGCATGAGTTTTGATCAATGTTAAGAAGAACACAAACACTTGGAACGAATTATATGGATGAGTATGTTGTTGGGGTAATCAATTTCATCTTATCCACTCTCATATATTTAGGAATTCATCATTCTTTTCATCAATGTTAATGTCACTCTCTAATTTACCTTAAACCCGATGTCTCGGCGAAGAAAGCCTAATCATAATCACTAGTTTACAATGTCTTGTCTCCCTAGCAATTAATCATGCATTATAGTGAACGGAAGCTTACCGGCAACCAACCATCATATTCCTAAGTCTAGGTTTATACTACTGTTGGGAGAGTTTCTCCGGATCTAGATTTTACCATATGTGTCCATATCAATAAAACCAATAATCATGACATCGAATGAGTTAAACAATGCATGATTTGATCAAAGAAGAAAAACCCTAACTAATGATGAAAGAAAGCATGTATCTGATGACAAATTTATGAACACCGAAAAACGACGCCACAAACTTGTTTAACAATCGGCAAGTGTGACCAAATCGTATCAAGTAATAAAACTAGGTAAGACCAAGTATCGTTTTCCCAAAGGACTCACGGCCTAGTTAGCTATATGATTTGTTGATTATTTAAGACTTGTTAACAATTGATTGTAGGGTTTAAATGCAAAAGACAATAATTAAACATGTATGCATGAATTTGATCAATGGAAAAGAGGAAAACAAACACTTTAATGAATTAGATGGATGAGTATGTTGTTGGGGTTATCAATTTCATCTTATCCACTCTCATATACTTTAAGAATTCATCATTCTTTTCATCAATTGCTAATGTCACTCTCTAAATCACCTTGCAAGCAGGCCTATCCTTAATTACGAGTTCATACAATTCCTAGCATTCCTAGTAATTAGTTCTGAAGTGCAGGAGCTTAAAGGCAACCAATATGCTATTGGGAGAAATTCCCCGGATCTAGATTTCCCCGTACGTTCCCATATCGACAAAATCAATAATCATGGCAATGAATGAGTTAAACAAAGCAAGCATTAAGCAAAGAGGAAAATCGCTAACTAAAGATGAAAGAAAGCATGTATCTTAATATAAGATGTTAAAACAAATTTCATATATGAGAGTTTCACAAGACTACATTGATTCCCAACAACAATACAAGGTTTAGTTCACCATATTCATGGTGAAACTAGATGAAAAATAATGAAAGAATGAAAGGTAGAACCCTAGAAAGAGGAGGAGGTAGCCTGAGCATCCAAGATCTTCCTTCAAGGGGTGGAAAAGAGAGTGTTTGCTTCGTCTCAGCCAAAGATCCAAACCCTAAGACATCTAGGTCTTTAAATAGGACATAAAAATAATAGAAAACGGGTCCAGGCCCAAACAAATCATAAAACTGGCCCAAAACTCATCTGGTTGACTTTTTTCGTATTCTGGTTGACTGGTTGACTGGTTAACTTTTCTGGTTGACTAGTTCACTTTTCTGCATTGTGGTTGTCTTTTCTGCATTTTGGTTGACTGGTTGACTTTTCAGCATTCCAATGATTCGGTACTTCAATTCTTCTTTCAAATCATTCAATTAGCCTACAAAATCAAGGGAATCTTGCACAAAAGCATTAAATTCACCTTCAACTCTCTTATTCACAAAACTAAAGCAAAAATATGAGTTCAAGCTAATTTCTAAGTCTTAAAGGTTGCTTTTGGTATCAATTTTAAGCATAAAAATAACGGTTTTTCAACCGTTATCAGTATCATAAATATGATGTTTAAACAAAAAATTCCATATATGAGAGCTTCAAAAGATTACAATGATTCCCCAACAACAATACAAAGTTTAGTTCACCATATTCATGGTGAAACTAGATGAACAATAATGAATGAATGGATGAGATAGAAAAACCCTAGAAAGAGAAGAGGAGAGCCGTCACCATCTCCAATTCTACCCCGAAGGGGTGAAAAGTGTGTTTTGCGTCTTCCATCCTCATGGACCTTTCATTAAGCATAGAAATCTGCTGCCATAAGGTGGGTTGCTGTTGCTGCTTATTAAATTGACCAGCTTGCCCACTTTGCCCTTGACCAATGCTTGGGTGTGGTTTCCACCCTTGATTGTAGTTCCCTTGACGGTATTGATTGGTCATGTAATTCACATCCTCCACGGCTTCTGCTGGAAAGGCACATTGACCATTGATATGGTCGCCTCCACATAATTCACACAACTGAGATTGTACCTGTGCAGCAGTTTTCAACTCTTTAGGCAATTGTGCAAGTGTTTTAGTAAGAGTCTCCAGCTGTTGAGTTAGAATTTTATTTTTTGCTAGCAAGGCATCATGTGTCTGTAATTGTAGAACTCCTTTCTATTGCATAGGAGCTCCTCTTTCACTGTTGAGCTCATTATCACTAGTAGCCATATTTTCAATAATTTCTGTTGCTTCCTCTGGAGTTTTCCATTTAATGTTTCCTCCTGCTGAGGCATCAAGCATCATCTTGGTTTGTGAACCAAGACCTCCAAGGAAGGTAAGGACTACTTCCACTTCATTGAATCCATGCGTGGGTGATTTTCGTAGCAAGCTTTTGTATCTATCCTATGCATGACCCAGTGATTCTTCCATGCCCTGCCTGAATGAAGAAATCTCTTGCTTGCCTTTGTTCACCTTTGATTGTGGGAAGTATTTATTTAGAAACTTGGTTACCACTGCTTCCCACTCTGTGAAACTTCCCTCTGGAAAAGAATTTAACCAAAGCTTAGCATTGCCTACTAATGAGAAAGGAAACAAGCTAAGTTTGATCGCTTCATCTGGCACCCCATTGATTTTCACTGTGTTGCATATCTCATTAAATGTAGTGAGGTGCTCATATGGGCTTTCATGAGATAACCCATTGAATTGATTGCTCTTCACCAGTTGGATCAATGCTGGTTTGACCTCCATGTTAGCTGCATTGACTCTAGGTCTAGCTATACTGTTAAAGTGCTGAGGTCCAGCTGTATTGGTGTAATCAACAAGAGTTCTTCTGATATTATTGTTCTTCATATTTTCTGTGCTATGGTCAGAACCTTGTGGTGATGATTGCAACAGAGTTTCCGGAGGAGGGAAAAGTTCTCTAGATGTTCGGATTCTTCTCCTCCGTCTACTCTCATCTAAACCTTCAAGAAGAGGTTATGCAGTTATCTTGCTCCTAGTTCGAATTGTCTCCTGCATACATAAGAACACAAAACCCTAGAATATTTGGTTAGCACAAAAAGATATAGGAGAAGATATAAGATTCAGAGAATAAAATAAAATAAAATAAAATAAAGTAAAATAAAATAAAATAAAAACAGAAAAAATAAAAGCAGAAAAATAAAAAGAGAAATTCAAAATTAGAGTCAAAGATAATCAATAATCACACAAATTAACCAATTAAACCACGAGTCCCCGGCAACAGCGCCAAAAACTTGATGACAAATTTATGAACACCGAAAAACGGCGCCACAAACTTGTTTAACAATCGACAAGTGTGACCGAATCGTTTCAAGTAATAAACTCGGTAAGACCAAATATCGTTCTCCCAAAGGACTCACGGCCTAGTTTAGTTATGTGATTTGTTGATTATTTAAGACTTAAGAACGAAATAAGTGGAGTTTAATATGCAAAACAAAAAATAAACATGTATGCATGATTTTGATCAATGGCTAAAACAAAATACACACACTTCAATGGAATATATGGATGAGTATGTTATTGGGGTTATAAATTTCATCTTATCCACACTCATATACTTTAGGAATTCAACATTCTTTTCATCATTGTTAATGCCACTCTCTAAATTACCTTGCAAGAAGGCCTATCCCTAATTACGAGTTCATACGATTCCTAGCATTCCTAATAATTAGTTCTTTTAGTGCAGGAGCTTAACGGCAACCAATATACTATTGGGAGAAATTCCCCGGATCTAGACTTCCCCGTACGTTCCCGTATCGACAAAATCAATAATCATGCATTGAATGAGTCAAACAAAGCAAGCATTGAGCAAAGAGGAAAAACCCTAACTAATGATGAAAGAAAGCATAGGTCTTAAATATAAGATGTAAAAACAAATTCCATATATGAGAGTTTCACAAGACTACATTGATTCCCCAACAACAATACATGGTTTAGTTCACCATATTCATGGTGAAACTAGATGAATAATAATGAAAGAATGAAACATAAAACCCTAGAAAGGTGAAGAGGTTGCCTGAGCATCCAAGATCCTCCTTCAAAGGGGTGGAAGAGAGAGTGTTTGCTTCGTTTCTGCCAAAGATACAAACCCTAGGACATCCTAAAGCTTATATACTATTCTAAAATTACAGAAAATTTAGGCCCAAGCACATAAGTGTGCCGCTCAGCGGTAAAGTCCCGCTCAGCGGTAAGTGCGTGAGTTGGTTTCTTCCCCTCAGTGGCCATTTTGCCCCTCAACGGATCCCCCGTGAGCTTCTGAGTGCCGCTCAGCGGTAAACTGCCGCTCAGCGGCAGTTGCAGCTTCTCCTTTTGCACTTTTTGATGTCTTTTCTGATTTCATCTCTTTCCTTCTTCACTGCTTTCACCAAATTCACCTTAAAACCTGCATAAAAACACTGAAATCAAGCATAAACCTGTCCAGCTCTCTTATTTCTGAAAATATGAATAAAAGCATGATATCAAGCTAGTTTCTAAGTGTTAAAGGTTGCTTTTAGTATCAATTTCAAGCATGAAAATAACAGTTTTTCAACTGTTATCACAACCCCAAACTTAGAACTTTGCTTGTCCTCAAGCAAACAAGATGTAACTCAATCTTCTACCAATTCATATGATGGTTCACTCATTCAAAAATTTCTTTTCAAGATAAGCAAAGACTTCAATCAAACTTTTGACCAAGATTACATTCAAGATGTGCACATGCTTTAGTGTTCACAAAGTCAGTTAATATCAAACAAATGCTATTTTTCATGAATGATGAATCAATTAAACATGGATGTTCATGTGCTCATGGAATACTTCCGCACCAGGTAAAGTGTTTCACTCACACACAAGTGTATAAGAGGTAATCACTCATTCACTCCACTACCACAATGTCACATGAATCAACTTTGCCTTTCATTTAACCACAATCAAAACATTTACAAGCATGCATCATCACAAGGACTTTTCAATGGCTTATAACGTGGCTGGGCTAATCAAGAAAATTGGTTTTTCTGGATCACAAAATCCTTGAGTTAAGAGAATCATAACAACACAATTATTCTTATGTTTCCCAACTTGTCTTTACATTGAGCTTTCCTTTTTCTTTTCTTTTCTTTCTCTTTTTCTTTTCTTTTCACATTCTTATTCTTAACTTTTAGCTCAATGCTTTTCCTTTTTCTTTTTCATGCTTTCCCAACAACCCCAAACTTGAACATTTAACAATACCACAAAAGATTTTCTACTTAACTCAAGGTAAAGCTTTTCAACAAGGGTTTTCAATTTATGTTCAAGGCTAAGGGTTCAAAGGATAGAACACAAGGTGTTCTCTTTTAGTGGGCTAACTTCATGGATTTGGCCAATAAAAAAAAGGTTCCAACAAATGGCCTTGATCATATGATGCAAAACAAGCAATTGATTCAATCATAGAAAACCTGGGCGAAATCATTCATGCTTTCAAAGTAATAGCATTCAATCAATAAAAATTCTGGAGCTCAAAACCTCACAAATAGGCTCATTCACATTTGACATACACATCCTGCTTAATCTCACAATCACAATCATAATATCCTGCATTTGTTCACAAAGCTTGTGAATCACCTGTATAAGCATTTAATGTGCACATCTATCTCAACATAATCAATCAATAATCATCATCAAGCATTACTTATCACACAATCACAGTCAATAGCAAACCATCATAACAAACCAGGTTTCCAATAGAGTACATCAACCTTAATCTAAACCAAAAGTAAATAAGTTCAGAACACTTAAACCAACAAAAGCATAAGTTCATGATAGCATTCATCAGTAAATGCTATCTCAGCTCCTCATCAATCTGAGTTGTCCTCTGTATCTTCCTCATCTTCCTCATCTTCATCATCTTCAAATGCATCATCATCATCAGCTTCATCTTCTTCCATCTCCCTAACTGAAGCTTCAGCTGCTTCAGCTCCTTCTCCTTGCACCGGCACCTCTGGCCAAGCTACCACATTATGGAATTCCTCCATAGTCCACCTATGAGCTGGAGGTGTATCATACATCCCCATAATCATCTCAGCAGTAGCCACCTGCCCTCTATGAATGGACTGTAACTGAGCACCTATAAGAGACATGTACATGTCCCTCATCTGGAACGGTTCTGCTTCATGTGTCTCAGCAGATGTCTGGCTCTGTGCTTGCCCTCTCTCTCTACAAGCACGGCGTGGTGGAACTGGCTGAGCTGCCTCCTCACCTCAACAGTACTGTCTATAATAGGCCTCATCAATGGCTTTTCTTGGCCTTTCAAATGGTGGAGCAGAAGTGTCCACCCCAGCTATCTTGCAAAGGTGAGTGATTAAGGAGGGATGTCCTAGGGGTATTTTGTTATTTGAGGTATTGGCACACGCACTAATCTCATCAGCTATCACCTGCCCAATATTAACATTTAAGTTCCTGATAGCACAGTAGATGAAGAGTGCCCTGCTGAGACTAATATCTGACACATGTGAACATGGCTGAATGTTGGCATGAGAAAATGCCATCCAATACTTTGCAAGAGGAGTCAGATCAGTCCTCCTAATGTTTACCACTGAACCAGATCTATTCCTTTGGAAGTGTCCTCCAGGTATACATAGTACTCTCTCTACATCCTCAAAATCAACCCCTTCCTCCATGCAAAGAGCAAACTGGCACTGCTCACCAGCCCACATAGTATCCAGGAAGTTATTAATAGAATCAGGATCATACCTGATAGCATGGCCTCTGACATAGCCCAGATAATTTTCAGCTGGATAATCACCAATCTTCTTTGCATTGGTGTAGAATTCTTTTACCACAACTATGTTGGCAGGTGCAGGATATGTGGCTAGCTTTTCCCAGTCATTCCCTAACAATTGCTCTCCAAATTGAGGAGCAAAATTAGGTATCATTCCAACTTTTCTCTCCATAAAGAGTCTCTTGTCTTGCACCACCTTGAAGTGCTTCTTATGTTTCCGAGAGAGAAACCTACTAGAATGGGGCTGTTCTGGTTCCTTTTCCTTTCTCTTGGTTGCCATGGTTTTCAATCTTTTTCCTGAAGAGGATGCCATTCCTGCAATCAAACACAGATACAAAACCACAGAACATGATGTTAATCATTAGTAAAACACAAAATACAACTCCTTTCGAAGCTAAACCACCACTGAGGGTCAGAATTACCCCTCAGCGCCACCAGTGCCACATTCCAGAACATAAATTTTCAAAAATTTCAGGTCTGGCAGAGTGCCGCTCGGCGGCAATTTACCCCTGAGCGGTAACTCTGCAGAGTTTTGAAAAACCTCTTTTTAAGTTGTCCTAACTCCACCCAAATGAAATTTTCAGTTTTCCAGATCAAAATCATGCAGTTTAATCGGTTCAAACATCAATTATATCATCAAATCATGCATAGAAATCAAAACCCCTAAATATTCATGCTTTGACAATCACATTCAAAATCAAGAACCCTAGAATGAACAAAATGCTTTTACTTACTTGGGTGGAGATACTAGATGCAATGAGAATGCTTCCAAGCTAAGATGCTTTCTTCCAACCCCAAACTTAGATGAAACACTAGTGAGAAAGTGAGTGGAAGAGAAATTTTTCAAAAGAGAAGAGGTAAAAGATGTGGAGAACCTTGGAAAATGTATGTGGGAGTGTTTGTGCAGAGAAGAGCCTGAAAGTGAGAGCATTTGCGCAGCTTAGGGTATAAAAATACCCTAATGGGCTCGGGTCCCGCTAAGGGGAAACTAAAGCCCACTTTGCGATAGTACTGCTCAGCGGTAACTTGCCTCTCAGCGGCACTTTCGTGAAGTGCTCTTCTCCTTCTTATCTTAACCTACGTGCCTCCTAAACATGCCCCTCACTGGTTCCCTGCAATTCAATTCTCAGGTTACTTATGCACAACCCTATTATACTACTACAATGAAACAAACAAAAACAATCTATCAACTGGGTTGCCTTCCAGGTAGCGCTTGTTTAACGTCACGAGCCTGACCCAAAATCCACCAACACCCATCAGTACGTGTTACAATCTTACCAACACCCATTAGTAGGTGCAAAATTTTCTTACCAACACCCATCAGTAGGTGTTATAGACTTTGTATCCTTCAGTAGATACTTAACCACCTAACATCCTTCAGTAGATGCTATATCCAATAAAGTATTTACAAAAATAATGTCCACAAATTAAAAGTTACAAAACAAAATCAAAAGTTTTTAAATCACTGGGTTGCCTCCCAGCAAGCGCTCTTTTAACGTCATTAGCTTGACCCAATAAAGTTCAAATTCCTTCTTCATAGTTGATGTTCTTGTTCCACCAACTCATCAGTTGTTTCCTGTGTACTGCTTTGATTTTTCTAGAATGTGGAGACTCTATCTCTATCATCTCCTTCTCTTTATAGCCTTTCACAACCCACAACTTGTTTTTGATTCTCACAGGTGTACCAAGTTGGGGTCTTCCTTTATTCCAGTCATCAGGAACTTTTCCTCCTCTTCCAATCTGTTCTCCTTTATGCACCTGAAACAACAAACAATGGTTACCTGTAACCTTGGGCTTTTCTTCTTTATGGCTAGTCATGTGTGCATCTTGAAATGCAGCTTTATAACTAGCTTCTTCCTCCTGTGTTTGCGTCTCATCTTTAAAGACATCTACAACAACTCTCTCCTCTTGGTCCTGGAGCACCACTATACCTTCGTTTACATCAATGATAGCTTTGGCCGTTTTCATAAACGGTCTTCCAAGAATGATAGGTATCTTTTCTGTCTCCATCTTCATCACCACAAAGTCTGCCAAGAACTAGAGTTTTCCAACACAAACTATGATGTCCTCTGCAATCCCACATGGTTCCTTTGAAGATCCATCGGCCATTACTAGATTAACCTTTACAGGTTTCATATTAACATCGCCGATTTGCTCCAGTAAAGAGTAAGGTATCAAGTTAACACATGAACCTAAATCAAGAAGAGCTTTTTTAATCCTTTTCTTCCCTATGGTATAAGGGATAGAAAAGCCTCCTGGATCTGTTGCTTTTGGAGGGAATGGCTCCTTTTTAAAAGTTTTACACTTCTTTGCCTAATCATCTCTACGTCTTTTCTTTGTAGAGACGTCTTCATCAGATTTAGTGTAAATCGTAATTTGTTGTAGAGTCTGCTCCCAAGGTGCATCATTATCCACCATCTTGAATAATTCTGTGAAATCAAGTGATTTCCCTTGATGTATTGGAAAAAGAGAAGTATTTTTGCTCTCTATTTCTCTTTTCTCTTTTGTTTCTCCTTTGTCTAACTCAACTATCTCATTTTTAGCACTCTCTACCACCTTGCGTTCTTCTCTGGGGTTAACCTCAGTATTAGCCCCAAAATTTCTATTTGGCCTTTCTTCCACCTGCTTGGTGATCTGCCCCATCTGAATCTCCAAATTCTTGATAGCAGCTTCAGTGCTCTTTTGGGTAGACTCAGTTTTCTGTATGAAATTATTAAGAGTGTCTTCCATCCTCATGGACCTTTCATTAAGCATAGAAATCTGCTGCCATAAGGTGGGTTGTTGCTGTTGCTTATTAAATTGACCAGCTTGCCCAGTTTGCCCTTGACCAATGCTTGGGTGTGGTTTCCACCCTTGATTGTAGTTCCCTTGACGGTATTGATTGGTCATGTAATTCACATCCTCCACGGCTTTTGCTGGAAAGGCACATTGACCATTGATATGGTCGCCTCCACATAATTCACACAACTGAGATTGTACCTGTGCAGCAGTTTTCAACTCTTTAGGCAATTGTACAAGTGTTTTAGTAAGAGTCTCCAGCTGTTGAGTTAAAATTTTATTTTGTGCTAGCAAGGCATCATGTGTCTATAATTGTAGAACTTCTTTCTGTTGCATAGGAGCTCCTCTTTCACTGTTGAGCTCAATATCACTAGTAGCCATATTTTCAATAATTTCTGTTGCTTCCTCTGGAGTTTTCCATTTAATGTTTCCTCCTGCTGAGGCATCAAGCATCATCTTGGTTTGTGAACCAAGACCTCCAAGGAAGGTAAGGACTACTTCCACTTCATCGAATCCATGCGTAGGTGTTTTTCGTAGCAAGCTTTTGTATTTATCCCATGCATGACCCAGTGATTCTTCCATGCCCTGCCCGAATGAAGAAATCTCTTGCTTGCCTTTGTTCACCTTTGATTATGGGAAGTATTTATTTAGAAACTTGGTTACTACTGCTTCCCACTCTGTGAAACTTCCCTCTGGAAAAGAATTTAACCAAAGCTTAGCATTGCCTCCTAATGAGAAAGGAAACAAGCTAAGTTTGACCGCTTCATCTGGCACCCCATTGATTTTCACTGTGTTGTATATCTCATTAAATGTAGTGAGGTGCTCATATGGGCTTTCATGAGATAACCCATTGAATTGATTGCTCTTCACCAGTTGGATCAATGCTGGTTTGACCTCCATGTTAGCTGCATTGACTCTAGGTCTAGCTATACTGTTAAAGTGCTGAGGTCCAACTGTATTGGTGTAATCAGCAAGAGTTCTTCTGATATTATTGTTCTCCATATTTTCTGTGCTATGGTCAGAACCTTGTGGTGATGGTTGCAACAGAGTTTCCGGAGGAGGGAAAAGTTCTCTAGATGTTCGGATTCTTCTCCTCCACCTACTCTCGTATAAACCTTTAAGAAGAGGTTCTGTAGTTATCTTGCTCCTAGTTCGAATTGTCTCCTGCATACACAAGAACACAAAACCCTAGAATATTTGGTTAGCACAAAAAGATATAGGAGAAGATTTAAGATTCAGAAAATAAAATAAAATAAAATAAAAACAGAAAAATAAAAACAGAAAAATAAAAACAGAAATTCAAAATTAAAGTCAAAGATAATCAATAATCACACAAATTAACCAGTTAAACCACGAGTCCCCGGCAACGGCGCTAAAAACTTGATGACAAATTTATGAACACCGAAAAATGTCGCCACAAACTTGTTTAACAATCGGCAAGTGTGACCGAATCGTTTCAAGTAATAAACTCGGTAAGACCAAGTATCGTTCTCCCAAAGGACTCACGGCCTAGTTTAGTCATGTGATTCGTTGATTATTTAAGACTTAAGAACGAAATAAGTGGAGTTTAATATGCAAAACAGAAAATGAACATGTATGCATGAATTTGATCAATGGCTAAAACAAAATATAAACACTTCAATGGAGTATATGGATGAGTATGTTGTTGGGGTTATCAATTTCATCTTATCCACTCTCATATACTTTAGGAATTCAACATTCTTTTCATCATTGTTAATGCCACTCTCTAAATTACCTTGCAAGAAGGCCTATCCCTAATTACGAGTTCATACGATTACTAGCATTCCTAATAATTAGTTCTTTTAGTGAAGGAGCTTAACGGCAACCAATATACTATTGGGAGAAATTCCCCGGATCTATGCTTCCCCGTACGTTCCCGTATCGACAAAATCAATAATCATGCATTGAATGAGTTAAACAAAGAAAGCATTGAGCAAAGAGGAAAAACCCTAACCAATGATGAAAGAAAGCATAGGTCTTAAATATAAGATGTAAAAACAAATTCCATATATGAGAGTTTCACAAGACTACATTGATTCCCCAACAACAATACAAGGTTTAGTTCACCATATTCATGGTGAAACTAGATGAATAATAATGAAAGAATGAAAGATAAAACCCTAGAAAGGTGAAGAGGTAGCCTGAGCATCCAAGATCCTCCTTCAAAGGGGTGGAAGAGAGAGTGTTTGCTTCGTTTCTGCCAAAGATACAAACCCTAGGACGTCTTAAAGCTTATATACTATTCTAAAATTACAGAAAATTTAGGCCCAAGCCCATAAGTGTGCCGCTCAGCGGTAAGTGCGTGAGTTGGTTTCTTCCCCTCAGTGTTAAAGGTTACTTTTAGTATCAATTTTAAGCATGAAAATAACAGTTTTTCAACTGTTATCACAACCCCAAACTTAGAACCTTGCTTGTCCTCAAGCAAACAAGATGTAACTCAATCTTCTACCAACCAATACAATATTGGTTCACTCCATTCAAAAAACCCTCTTTTCAAGATAAGTAAGTACTCAATTAAGCTCATGACAAAGACTTCAATCAAGACATGCACATGCTATAGTGTTCACACAATCACCTAATATCCAACAAATGCTACTTTTCATGAATGATCAATCAACTAAGCATGGATGTTCATGTGCTCATGGAATCTTTCCTCACTAGATAAAGTGTTTCACTCAAACACACAAGTGTATAAGAGGTATTCACTCATTCACTCTGCTATCACAATGTCACATGAATTGACTTTGCCTTTCATTTAACCACAATGAAATACATTCACAAGCATGAATCATCACAAGGACTTTTCAATGGCTTATAGTGTGGCTGGGCTAACAAGAAAATTGGTTTTTCTAGATCACAAAACCCTTGAGTTAAGAGAATCATATAAACACAATCATTCTTACTTATTCCCAACTTTCCTTTGCATTGATTTCTTCTCTTTTCTTTCTCTTTTTCTTTTTCTTTTCACGTAATTAGTTCTTAGCTCTTAGCTCAATGCTTTCAATTTCCCTTTCATAACTTCCCAACAACCCCAAACTTGAACATTTGTCAATACCACAAAATACTTTCTGTAATAGGCGTGGTGGAACTGGCTAAGCTGCCTCCTCACCTCTTAGTACTGTCTGTAATAGGCCTCATCAATTTCTTTCCTTGGCCACTCAAATGGTGGAGCCGAAGTATCCACCCCAGCTATCTTGCGCAGGTGTGTGATCAAAGAAGGATGTCCTAAGTTCTAAGGGTTCTTTGTTGTTTATTGTGTTAGCACACATCCGTATCTCATTAGCTATTACATGTCCAATGTTGACATTCAAATTCCTAATCTCACAGTAGAGGAGGAGTGCCCTGCTAAGAGTGATGTCTGAAACATGAGAACATGACTGAATGTTGGCATGACAAAATGCCATCGAATACTTTACAAGAGGGTTCAAGTTAGTCCTCCTAATGTTCACCACAGAATCAGTTCTGTTCCTCTGAAAATGTCCTCCAGGTACACATAGAATACTCTCCACATCATCAAAATCAATGCCTTCTCCATACATAGAGCAAACTGGCACTACTCACCAACCCATACAGTACCCAAGAAGTTGTTGATAGAGTCAGGATCATACCTAATAGCGTGGCCTCTGACATAGCCTAGGTAATCCTCAGCCGGATAATCACCAATCTTCCTTGCATTGGTGTAAAATTCTTTCACCACAGCTATATTGGCTGGTGCAGGGTATGTGGCTAGCTTCCCCCAATTCCTTCCCAGCAGTTGCTCTCCAAACTAAGGAGCAAAGTTAGGTATCATTCCAACTTTCTTCTCCATAAGGAGCCTCCCATCTTGGACCACCTTAACATGCTTCTCATGTTTGCGAGATAGGAACCTACTAGAGTGGGGTTGTTCTGGTTCCTTATCTTTCCTTTTGGATGCCATGATCTTCACTCTTTTGCTTGAAAAGGATGCCATTCCTACATCAAACACAGATTACAAAACCACAAGACATATTGTTAATCATTAGTAAACCAAAAACAACACCCTAAATCCATGCTAAACCACCACTGAGGGTCAAAATCACCCCTCAGCGCCACCAATGCATCAATCCATCACACAATTCAGCCAAAAACCAAAGTCTGTCAGAGTGCCGCTCAGCGAAAATTTACCCCTGAGCGGTTATTCTGCAGATTTTTGAAAAACACTCTTTTAACCTTTCCTAACTCCACCCACATACACTTTTCATACTTCCAGATCAAAATCAATTAGTTCAATTGGTTCAAACATCAACTGGGTTGCCTCCCAGGTAGCGGTTGTTTAATGTCATGAGCCTGACCCAAAATCCACCAACACCCAACAGTAGGTGTGTAAAACCTAGTATCTTTCAGTAGATACTTAACCACCTAGCATCCTTCAGTAGATGCTATTGCCAAAAAAAATTTACAGAAATAATGTCCAAGTTTATAAGAATTTACATAACCAAAATAAAATCAAAAGAAAAATTGTCCTCAAATCACTGGGATGCCTCCCAGCAAGCGCTCTTTTAACGTCACTAGCTTAACCCAATAAAGCTCATGTTCCATCTTCATGGTTGATGTTCATATCACACCAACTCATCAACTACTTCCGGTCCACTTTTCTGACTCTTCTGGAATGTGGAGACTCTATCTCTATCACCTCATTTTCTTTGTAGTCTTTCACAACCCACAACTTGTTTTTTAATTTCACAGGTTTACCAAGTTGGAGTTGTTCTTGCATCCAGTCATCATGGACCTTTCTTCCTTTCCCTTTTTTTTCTTCTTCCTTTACCTGAAACAAAAAACAATGTTTACCTTTGACATTTGGCTTTTCATCTTCAGGACTAGTCATGAGTACATCTTGATATGTAGCTTTATGACTAGCTTCTTCCTCCTGCATGTGCCTCTCTTCTTTGAAGACATCTACAACAAATTTTTCTTCTCGGTCTTGGAACACCACTATGCCTTCATCTACATCAATGATGGCTTTGGCTGTTTTCATAAACGGTCTTCCGAGAATCATGGGTACCCTCTCATCCTCCGTCTCCATCACCACAAAGTCCACCAAGAACTGTAGTTTGCCTACACAAACTATAACATCCTCTGTTATACCATAGGGATTCTTTGAGGATCCATCTGCCATTAATAAATTCATCTTTATAGGCTTCACATCAAGATCACCAATCTGCTCAAGTAAGGAATAAAGCATCAAGTTAACACTTGATCCTAAATCAAGTAAAGCCTTCTTTATCATTTTCTTCCCTATAACGCATGGAATGGAGAAACCTCCTGGATCTTTTGCTTTTGGAGGGAGTGGCTTCTTTTTAATAGCTTTATACTCCTTTGTCTCATCTTCTCTACGACTTTTCTTTGTAGAGACTTCTTCCTCAGGCTTTGTATAAACTGCAATGTGTTGTAATATCTCCTTCAAAGGTACATCACTATCCAACATCTTTAATATTTTTGTAAACTCAAATTGTTTCTCATGATCTGTTGGAAAAGGAAGAATGTCTTCACTCTTTATCTCTCTTATCTCTTCTTTCTCTTTTCTCTCTTTTTTTTTCTTTTTCTCTCTTTTTAACTCAATTGTTTCAACATTTACACTCACTAACACCTTACATTCTTCCCTGGGGTTAACCTCAATATTAGCCCTAAAATTTTTGTCAGTCCTTTCTTCCAACTGCTTAGTAATTTGACCCACTTGCATCTCCAAGTTCTTAATAGCAGCTTCAGTGCTCTTTTGAGTGGATGCAGTTGCCTGTATGAATTGCTGAAGAATTTCTTCAATCCTTATTGATCTTTCATTAAGCGTAGACATTTGTTGCCATAAGGTTGGTTGTTGTTGTTGCTTGTTAAATATCCCTGATTGTCCAGCTTTCCCACTTTGTCCTTGACCAATACTTGGGTGTGGTTTCCATCCTTGATTGAAATTCCCCTAACGGTATGGAAATTGATTGGCCATGAAGTTAACATCCTCTAAAGCTTCCACTGGAAAGGCGCATTGACCATTGATATGGTCACCACCACATAGTTCATACGTCTGTGGTTGAACCTATGCAACAGTCTTTAACTCTTTTGGCTGTTGTGAAAGTGCCTTTGTAAGATTCTCCAATTGTTGAGTTATTATCTTGTACTGAGCTAACAAGGCATCAATGGATTGCAACTGTGGAACTCCTTTTTGTTTAATAGGAGCTCCTCTTTCACTGTTCAGCTCATTGTCATTAGTAGCCATGTTTTCAATTATTTCAGTTGCTTCCTCTCGAGTCTTCCATTTAATATTGCCTCCAGTTGAGGCATCTAGCATCAACTTGGTTTGTGAACCAAGACCTCCAAGGAAGAATAGGACTACTTCTACTTCGTCAAATCCATGCGTGGGAGTCTTTCTTAATAGGCTTTTCTACCTATCCCATGCATGACCTAGTAATTCCTCCATGCCTTGCCTGAAAGATAAGATCTCTTGCTTCCCTTTGTTTACCTTGGATTGTGGGAAATATTTGTTCAAAAACTTTGTCACCACAACTTCCCACACTGTAAAGCTCCCTTCTGGAAAAAGAGTTCAACCAAAGCTTAGCATTGCCTTCCAATGAGAAAGGAAACAAGCTAAGTTTGATTGCTTCGTCAGGCACCCCATTTATCTTCACTGTATTGCAAATTTCATTAAAGGTTGTGAGGTGCTCATATGGGCTTTCATGTGACAACCCATTAAATTGATTACTCTTTATCAGTTGAATTAACACCGGTTTCACCTCCATGTTAGCTGCATTGACCCTCGGTCTTGCTATGCTGTTAAAATGTTGAGGGCCAACTACATTGGTGTAATATGCAAGAGTCCGTCTAACATTATTATTCTCCATCTCCTTAGTGCTATGGTGAGAACCTTGTGGTGAAGGTTGTACGAGATCTTCAGGAGGAGGGAAAAGTTCTCTAGATGTACGGATTCTTCTCCTCCGTCTACTCTCGTCTAAGCCTTCAAGAAGAGGTTACGAGGTTTTCTTGCTTCTAGTTCGAATTGCTTCCTACATACACAAGAAAACAAGTCCCTAGAAAATTTATTAGCACAAAAAGATAGAGAAGATATAAAATAAGAGATAAGAAGATAAAAGATAGAAAGATAGAACATAAAATAAAAACAGAAAAATAAAAACAGAAAATAGAAAAATAAAAACAGAAAAATAGTAACAGAAAAATAAAAATAGAAAATCAAAATTCAAAATTTAAAATTCAAAATTCAAAAACAAGTCAAAGATAATCAATAATCACAAAAATAAACTAGTTAAACCACGATTCCCCAACAACGGCGCCAAAAACTTGATGACAAATTTATGAACACCGAAAAACGGCGCCAAAAACTTGTTTAACTCTCGGCAAGTGTGACCGAATCGTATCAAGTAATAAACTCGGTAAGACCAAGTATTGTTCTCCCAAAGGACTCACGACCTAGTTAGTTATATGATTTCTTGATTATTTAAGACTTGTGAACAAATTGTTATAAGTTTCAAATGCAAAAGACAAAAAGTAAACATGTATGCATGTGATGATCAATGGGAAAGAAGAAACAAAACACGTGAATTGAAATATGTGGATGAGTATGTTGTTGGGGCAATCAATTTCATCTTATCCATTCTCATATATTTTAGGAATTCATCATTCTTTTCATCAATGTTAATACCACTCTCTAAATTACGTTAAACTCGATGTCTCGGCGAAGAAAGCCTAATCATAATCACTAGTTTACAATGTCTTGTCTCCCTAATAATTAATCATGCATTATAGTGAACGGAAGCGTAACGGCAACCAATCATCATATTCCTATGTCTAGGTTTATACTACTATTGGGAAAGTTTCCCTGGATCTAGATTTTACCGTATATGTCCTTTTTAATAAAACCAATAATCATGACATCGAATGAGTTAAACAATGCATGTTTTGAGCAAAGAGGAAAAACCCTAACTAGTGATGAAAGAAAGCATGTATCATAAATATGATGTTTAAACACAAAATTCCATATATGAGAGCTTCAAAAGATTACTTGATTCCCCAACAACAAGAAGAGTTTAGTTCACCATATTCATGATGAAACTAGATGAAATACAATGAAAGTGTGAAAGATAGAACCCTAGAAGGTTGAGTAGGTAGCCTTAGCATCCAAGATCTTCCTCCAAGGGGTGGAAAGGTGTGTGTTTGCTTCGTACTCTACCAAAGATACCAACCCTAGGAAGTCCTAAAGCTTATATACTATTCTAAAAATTACAGAAAAGTAGGCCTAAGCCCAAAATAATGGCGCTCAACGGTAAAATACCGCTCAGCGGTAAGTAAGTGTGTTGAATTCTTCCCCTCAGCTGGACTTTCACCCCTCAGTGGTGCCAACAAGTGTTACTTAACGCTGCTCAACGGTAAGTGCGTGTGTTGAATTCTTCCCCTCAACTGCACTTTCACCCCTCAGCGGTGCCAACGAGTGTTAAGAATTCATCTTTCTTCATCCTATCCACTCTCATGTATTAAGAATTCATCTTTCTTCATTAATTTTTAATGCCACTTTCTAAATTACCTTAAACCTGATGTCTCGACGAAGAAAGCCTAATCATAATCACTAGTTTACAATGTCTTGTCTCCCTAGCAATTACTCATGCATTACACAACACAGAAGCTTAAAAGCAACCAACCATCATACTCTTATGTCTAGGTTTATACTACTATTGGGAGAGATTCCACAGATCTAGAGTTCCCCGTATGTGTCCATATCGACAAAATCAATAATCATAACATCGAAAGAGTTAAACAATGCATGCTTTGAGTAAAGAGGAAAAACCCTAACAATTAATGAAAGAAAGCATATATCTTTAAAAGATCTTGAAGAACAAATTCAATACATGAGAGCTTCAAAGGATTACATTGATCTGCAACAACAATAAATGTTTAGTTCACCATATTCATGGTGAAACTAGATGAAATACAATGAAAGAGTGAAAGATAAAACCCTAGAAAGGTGTGAAAGGAGCTGTAGCATCCTAAATCCTCCTCCAAGGGGTGAAAGACTGTGTTTTTGCTTCGTTCCAGCCAAAGATGCCTAACCTAGGTTAACTAAAATCTTATATAGTATTCTAAAAATTATAGAAAAGTAAGCCCAAACCCATAAGAATGCCGCTCAGTGATAAATAAATACCACTCAGCGGTAAACGTGTGACTGTTATTCTGCCCCTCAGATATAGTTTTGCCCCTCAACGGTGACTACGGGTCTTCAAAGTGCCGCTCAGCAACAAATGGAACTGATTGGTACTTGCGACTTCTTCCTTTTATGCACTTTTTCTTCATTTTCTGAATCCAACTCCTAGCTCCTTCACTTCTTTCACTCAATTCATCTCAAAAACCTGCAAAAAAAAACAAGGAAATCAAGCATAAAACCTGTCCAATTCTCTTATTTCCAAAACTTCAATAAAAGCATGATTCCAAGCTAGTTTCTAAGTTTTAAAGGTTGTCTTTAAGGTCAAATTTAAGTATAAAAATAACAGTTTTTCAACTATTATCAGTCCACTTCATCCACTTTGTCGACTTCTTCTTCTTCTTCATCTTCTTCTTCTTCTTCTTCTTCTTCTTCTTCTTCTTCTGCTTCTCCTTCTTCTCCTTCGTCTCCTTCATCAACTTCGTCCCCTTAGTCCACTTCGTCAACTTAGTCAACTTCGTCCATTTCTTACACTTCTCCATCAACCAAGCCTCGTCGCCAACACTGAAATCCCCACCGCACGAGCCAGATGCGTCGCCATGGATGTCCACGCGAGTCCAGAGTCACTATGAACAACCTTCAGGGCGTAGGAACAATGTTTTCCCTTTTCCCCAATTTGTTGAAACCCTAATTTTGGGTGGAGAAGGAGGATGACATGTGTCCATCCTTCATTGGGCGCGCCCTTTCTCTGGTCAAAGCTGGTCAACAGGCGTTCTGGTGCAATTTTGGAGAATTCTGAAGGGGCTAAAGTGCAGATAGAGGAAATTCCAAGGCTTATGTGTAATTTTGAAAAGTCAGAAAAGCTAAAAGATAAAATTTAGTTGTTGAATTAATTTAATTTGGGAATATCAACAGAAAATATCTTCCAAATAATGTTATAATTATCTAAATCTTTTAAGATATAAGATAAAAGATTTTGTCAACTGAATATTCAGAGTCCAAGCCCAATTAAGCCCTATATAAAGAGACCCAGGGGAGGCAGAAAAAGGACTTCATTCATTCACCACTTCTCTCACTCTTTTCTTTCATCTTGTATTCAATTCCATTCATGGAGAGGTAAGCATTGATAACAGTAGAAAAACTATTATTTTTATACTTAAAATTGATATAAAAAACAACCTTTATGACTAGAAACTAGCTTGGAATCATACTTTCGCTTATGTTTTTGGCAATAAGAGAGCTGGACAGGTTTTATGCTTAATTTTCTTGTTTTTGCAGGTTTTTGAGATGAATTTTATTAAATAAGTGAAGTGGGACAGAGATGAAATCAGAAAAGGACACAAAAAGTGCAAAAGAAGAGAAGTCGCAAGTACCGCTCAACGCTAATTACTGCTGAGCGGCACTTTCAAGGACCCGTTGGCACCGCTGAGGGGTAAAAATGCAACTGAGGGGCAAAATAGAAGAAACGTACTTACCGTTGAGCGCCACTTTATTGGGTTGTGGACCAATTTTCTGTAACTTTTATGATCTGTTTTGGGCTTGGACCCATTTTCTATTATTCATATGGGCTTGGACTTAATTTTTTGTAATATTTAGAAGTCTATATAAGGCTTTAGTCTTCCTAGGGTTACTATCTTTTGATGGCTTAAGCACAGAAACACACTTTTCACCCCTTGGGGTAGATTTGGGGATGGTGACGACTCTCCTCTTCTCTTTCTTAGGTTTTTCTATCTCTTTCATTCTTTCATTCCATTATTCATCTAGCTCTTCCATGACGATGGAGGGCTAAACCTTATTGTTGTTGGGAAAGATGTAACCTCCTTAAACTCTCATGTATTGAATTTGTTCTTCAAGATCTTTTATAAGATACATGCTTTCTTTCATTAATTGTTAGGGTTTTTCCTCTTTGCTCAAAGCATGCATTGTTTAATTCATTCGATGTCATGATTATTGATTTTGTCGATATGGACACATATGGGGAAATCTAGAACTGGGGAAATTCTCCCAAAACCAGTATTGCCTAGATATAGGGATGTGAGGGTTGGTTGCCTTTAAGCTTCTGTGCTTCAGAATTAATTATAAGGGATGCTAGGAATTGTATGAACTCATAATTAAGGATTGACTTTCTTCATCGAGACATCGGGTTTAAGGTAATTTAGAGAGTGACATTAATATTAATGAAAAGAAAGACGAATTCATAAATGCATGGGAGTAAATTAGGTTAAATCTAAACCCCAATAACAATATCATCAACTTCATCCATTCTTTCTTGTGTTTAACCTCAATTCATCAAATTGCATTCATGCATTCATGTTTAGTTTATTGCATTTGCATTCAAAATCCCAAAAATATGTTCTTTAGAGTCTTAATTAGTTGAGTAATCACATAATTGTTTAGTGTCGTGAGTCTCTTAGGAAAACGATACTTGGTCTTACCATGTTTTATTACTTGATACGATTCGGTTACACTTGCCGAGGGTTAACAAATTTTTGACTTCGTTTTCGGGGATTAAAAATTTGTTCATCAAGTTTTTGGCGCCATTGTCGGGGACTCGTTGTATAACTATTCTATTTGTGTGATTCTTAACTGATTAGAGTTTATCTTTAATTTTTATTTTTTTTATTTCTTTATCTTTTTCAATCTTTCTATCTTTTCATCTTTCTATCTTCTTATCTGTTTATTTTCTCTTCTTTTTATCTTTTTATCTTTTTCTATTTTTAATTTTTCTTTTACCTTTTTATCTTTCTTTTACCTTTTTATCTTTTTCTCTTTTTATTTTTTTTTTATCTTTTTATTTTTTATTTTTATCTTTTGTGCTAATTAGGTGCTTTAGTGCAGTGGTCTTTAGTGTTTGAAGGATAAAATTGAAAATTTGTACTAGGAGCATAAGATCATTAAGAGAAGAAGCACATGATCTATTTATGGATGCTAGGTGATTGAGTATCTACTGAAGGATATTATTCTATCAGACACTTACTGATGAGTGTTGATGAAAAGGGTTTACATCTACTGATGAATGTTAGGTGGAAAAGTATCTACTGAAGGATGCTATGATTGTATACACCTACTGATGGGTGTTGCTAAGAAAGATTTGCATCTACTGAAGGGTACTGGAGGATTTTGGGTCAGGCTCGTGACGTTAAACAAGCACTACTTGGGAGGCAACCCAGTTGATTGAATTTAGTTTTGGTTGTTTGTGTTGATTTTGTTCTAGTTGCATTATAGGGATTGAATGTTTGAGTGATGTGAGAACCTAAATACATTGAGTGAGTGAGAGGCATTAGTATAAAGACACCTAGGGCAAGCTAGGAAGAAGGTGAGTTGATGCCACAAGTGCCGCTCAACGGTAAATGCCACTGAGCGTGACTACTGCATAGTTAGGTGGATTAAGTTTGGCTCAGCGGGATTTGGCTCATTAGGACTTTTTCATACCCTAAGGCGCGTTTTGGTAGGCACTTTCATATCTCGCTCCTCCCATACAATCTCAAACACTCTCCAAAGAGGTCCCTTCATTTTTCCCTTATTCTCCCTTCACAAAACCTCTCTTCCATTCATTTTTGCATCAAGTTTCCATTCAAGTTTGGGGTTTGGTGAGAGCAATTTAGGATAAGAAGTGTTGTAGGGAGTTGTTTGTGGTTTACTAATGGTTAACAATGTGTCTTGTGGTTTTGTGAATTGTGTTTGATGCAAGGATGGCCTCCTCATCGGGCAAAAGAATTAAGACTATAGGATCCAAGAAGAAGGAGAGGAGGAAGACTCTAATGATAACATGAGCTAATGAGGAGCTGAGATAGCATCTACTGATGGATGCTATCAGCACTAGAGCAAGATTTTTCTTATCTTTTGTTTGCTTATGTTTTAGTATAGGATTTGATGTACTGATAACAATTGAAAAACTGTTATTTTCATGCTTGAAATTGATACTAAAACCAACCTTTAACACTTAGAAACTAGCTTGAAATCATGCTTTTATTCATATTTTCAGAAATAAGAGAGCTGGACAGGTTTATGCTTGATTTCAGTGTTTTTGTGTAGGTTTTAAGGTGAATTTGGTGAAAGAAGTGAAGAAGGAGAGAGATGAAATCAGAAAAGACATCAAAAAGTGCAAAAGGAGAAGCCGCAACTGCCGCTCAGCGGCAGTTTACCGCTGAGCGGCACTCAGAAGCTCACGGGGGATCCGCTGAGGGGCAAAATGGCCGCTGAGGGGAAGAAACCAACTCACGCACTTACCGTTGAGCGGTACTTTACCGTTGAGCGGCACACTTATGGGCTTGGGCCTAAATTTTCTGTAATTTTAGAATAGTATATAAGCTTTAGGACGTCCTAGGGTTTGTATCTTTGGCTGAGAGGAAGCAGAAACACACTTTTCACCCCTTGGGGGTAGATTGGGAGATGGTGACGGCTCTCCTCTTCTCTTTCTAGGTTTTTTCTATCTATTCCATTCTTTCATTATTGTTCATCTAGTTTCACCATGAATATGGTGAACTAAACCTTGTATTGTTGTTGGGGAATCAATGTAGTCTTGTGAAACTCTCATATATGGAATTTGTGCTTATATCTTATATTTAAGACCTATGCTTTCTTTCATCATTAGTTAGGGTTTTTCCTATTTGCTCAATGCTTGCTTTGTTTAACTCATTCAATGCATGATTATTGGTTTTGTCGATACGGGAACGTACGGGGAAGTCTAGATCCGGGGAATTTCTCCCAATAGTATATTGGTTGCCTTAAGCTCCTGTGCTAAAAAAACTAATTATTAGGAATGCTAGGAATCGTATGAACTCGTAATTAGGGAGAAGCCTGGTTGAAAGGTAATTTAGAGAGTGACATTAACAATGATGAATTCAATGTTGAATTCCTAAAGTATATGACAGTGGATAAGATGAAATTGATAACCCCAACAACATACTCACCCATATATTCCATTGAAAGTGTTTGTATTTTGCTTTAGCCATTGATCACACTCATGCATACATGTTTATTTTCGTCTTTTGCATACTAAAATCCAATTATTTCGTTCTTAAGTCTTAGCTAATCAACAAACCACACAACTAAACTAGGCCGTGAGTCCTTTGGGAGAACGATACTTGGTCTTACCGAGTTTATTACTTGAACGATTCGGTCATACTTGCCGATTGTAAAAAAAGTTTGTGACATCATATTTTGGTGATCATAAATTTGTCCATCAAGTTTTTGGCGCCGTTGCCGGGGACTCTGGTTTAACTGGTTAATTTGTGTGATTATTGGTTATCTTTGACTTTAATTTTGAATTTCTGTTTTTATTTTTTCGGTTTTTATTAGATTAGATTTTATTTTTATTTTATTTTTATCTTCTGAATCTGTTATCTTCTCCTATATCTTTTTGTGCTAACAAATCTTTTCTAGGGTTTTGTTTTCTTGTGCATGCAGGAAGCAATTAGAACAAGGAGCAAAAAAACAACAGAACCTCTTCTTGAAGGTCTAGACGAGAGTAGACGGAGGAGAAGAATCCTAACATCTAGAGAACTTTTCCCTTCTCCAGAAACTCTCTTACAATCATCACTACAAGGTTCTGGTCAGAGCACAGAAAATATGGAGAACAACAATGTTAGAAGAACTCTTGCTGACTACACCAATATAGCTGGACCTCAGCACTTTAAAAGTATAGCTAGACCTAGAGTCAATGCAACTAATATGGAGGTCAAACCAGCACTGATTAAACTGGTGAAAATCAACCAATTTAATGGGTTATCTCATGAAAGCCCATATGAGCACCTCACTACCTTCAATGAGATTTGCAACACAGTCAAGATTAATGGGGTGCCAGACGAAGCTATCAAACTTAGCTTGTTTCCTTTCTCATTGGGAGGCAATGCTAAGCTTTGGTTGAATTCTTTCCCAGAAGAAAGTTTCACAGAGTAAGAAGTAGTGGTCACAAAATTCCTAAATAAATACTTCCCACAATCAAAGGTGAACAAAGGCAAGCAAGAGATTTCTTCATTCAAGCAGGGCATGGAAGAATCACTGGGTCATGCATGGGATAGATACAAAAGCTTGCTACGAAAAACACCCACGCATGGATTCGATGAAGTGGAAGTAGTCCTTACCTTCCTTGGAGGTCTTGGTTCACAAACCAAGATGATGCTAGATGCCTCAGCAGGAGGAAACATTAAATGGAAGACTCCAGAGGAAGCAACATAAATTATTGAAAATATGGCTACTAGTGATAACGAACTCCACAGTGAAAGAGGAGCTCCTACACAACAGAAAGGAGTTCTACAATTACAGACGCATGATGCCTTGCTAGCACAAAATAAAATTCTAACTCAACAGCTGGAAACTCTTACTAAAACACTTGCACAATTGCCTAAAGAGTTGAAAACTGTTGCACAGGTACAATCTCAGTTGTGTGAATTGTGTGGAGGCGACCACATAAATGGTCAATGTGCCTTTCCAATGGAAGCTTTAGAGGATGTTAATTTCATGGCCAATCAATTTCCATACCGTCAAGGGAACTACAATCAAGGGTGGAAACCACACCCAAGCATTGGTCAAGGAGAAACTAGACAAGCTAGCCAATATAATAAGCAGCAGCAACAACCCACCTTATGGCAACAGTTATCTATGCTTAATGAAAGATCAACAAGGTTGGAAGAAACTCTTCAGCAATTCATACAGAAAACTGAATCTTCTCAAAAGAGCACTAAAGCTGCTATTAAGAAGTTGGAGATTCAAATGGGTCAGATTACCAAGCAATTGGAAGAAAGACCAAATAGAAATTTTGGGGCTAATACTGAGGTTAACCCCAGAGAAGAGTGCAAGGTGGTAGAGAGTGTTGATGATGAGAAAGTTGAGTTAGATACAGAAGAGAGAAGAGAAATAGAGAGCAAAAGTACTTTTCCTTTTCCAATCCATCAAGGGAAACAACTGGACTTCACAGAATTATTCAGAATGATGGGTAATGATGCACCTTGGGAGCAGATTCTGCAACAGATCACAGTTTACACGAAATCTGATGAAAACATCTCTACAGAAAAAAAGACGTAGAGATGATGAAGCAAAGGAGTGTATAACTGTTAAAAAAGAGTCATTCCCTCCTAAAGCAACAGACCCAGGCAGTTTTTCTATCCCTTGCACCATAAGGAAGAAAAAGGTGAAGAAAGCTCTCCTTGATTTAGGTTCAAGTGTTAACTTGATACCTTATTCTTTATTGGAGCAAATCGGCAATGTTAAAGTGAAACCTGTAAAGGTTAATCTAGTAATGGCCGATGGATCTTTAAAGGAGCCATGTGGGATTGCAGAGGACATTATAGTTTGTGTTGGCAAACTTCAATTCTTGCCAGACTTTGTGGTGATGAAGATGGAGACAAAGAAGATACCTATCATACTTGGAAGACCGTTTATGAAAACGGCCAGAGCTATCATTGATGTAAATGAAGGTATAGTAGTGCTCCAGGACAGGGAGGAGAGAGTGGTTATAGACGTCTTTAAAGATGAGACGCAAACACAGGAGGAAGAAGCTAGTTATAAAGCTGCATTTCAAGATGCACCCATGACTAGACGTAAAGATGAAAATCTCAAGGTTGCAGGTACCCATTGTTTGTTGTTTCAGGTACACAAGGAAGAAAAGATTGGAAGAGGAGGAGAAATTCCTGGTGATTGGGAGAAAAGAAGACTCCAACTTGGCACACCTGTAAGAATCAAGAACAAGTTGTGGGTTGTGAAGGGTTTTAAAGAGAAGGAGATGATAGAGATAGAGTCTCCACATTCTGGAAGGACCAAAACAGTTCACAGGAAACAGCTGAGGAGTTGGTGGAATGACAACATCAACTATAAAGAAGGAACTTGAGCTTTACCGGGTCAAGCTAATGACGTTAAAAGAGCGCTTGCTGGGAGGCAACCCAGTTGATTTAAAAACTTTTAATTTTATTTTGGTTTGTAAGTTGTAATTTGTTGAACATTATTTTGTAAATATTTTGTTGAACATAGCATCTACTGAAGGATGCTAGTTGGATATAGCATCTACTGAAGAATGCCAAGATTGTAACACCTACTGATGGGTGTTAGTGAGAAAATTTTGCACCTACTGATGGGTGTTGGTGGATTTTGGGTCAGGCTCGTGACGTTAAACAAGCACTACCTGGGAGGCAACCCAGTTGATTGATTGTTTTTGTTTGTTTCATTTTAGTTTCATAAGAGGGTTTGTATAAGTATTCTAAACATTGAATTACAGGGAACCAGTGAGGGGCATGTTTAGGAGGCACGTAGGTTAAGAAAAGAAGGAGAAGAGCACATCACGAAAGTGCCGCTGAGCGGTAACTTACCGCTGATCGGTACTCTCTCAGATGGGCTTTAGTTCCCCTTAGCGGGACCCGAGCCCATTAGGGTATTTTTAAACCCTAAGCTGCGCAATTTCTCATACTTTCAGGCTCTTCTCTGCACAAACACTCCCACATACCTTATCCAAGGTTTTCCACATCTATTCACTCTTCCCTCTTAAGAAAATTTCTCTTCCACTCACTTTTTCACTAGTGTGCCATCAAAGTTTGGGGTTGGAAGAGAGCATTCTAGCTTGGAAGCATTTTCATTGCATCTAGTATCTCCACCCAAGTAAGTAAAAAACATTTTGTTCATTCTAGGGTTCTTGAATTTGAATGTGATTGTCAAAGCATGAATATTTAGGGGTTTTGATTTCTATGCATGATTTGATGATATATTTGATGTTTGAACCGATTAAACTGCATGATTATGAACTGGAAAACTGAAAATTGCATTTGGGTGGAGTTAGGACAGCTTTAAAACAAGATTTTCAAAAATCTGCAGAGTTACCGCTGAGGGGTAAACTGCCGCTGAGCGGCACTCTGCCAGATTTGGTTTTTCTGGTTTTTGTGATCTGGACTATGGCACTGGTGGCGCTGAGGGGAAATTCTGGCCCTCAACGGTGGTTTAGCTTCGAAAGGAGTTGTGTTCTGTATTTACTAATGATTAACATCATGTTCTGTGGTTTTGTATTTGTGTTTGAATACAGGAATGGCATCCTCTTCAGGAAAGAGATTGAAAACCATGGCAACCAAGAGAAAGGAAAAGGAACCAGAGCAACCCCACTCTAGTAGGTTCCTCTCTAGGAAACATGAGAAGCACTTTAGGGTGGTTCAGGACAGGAGACTTCTGATGGAGAGAAAGGTTGGAATGATACCTAACTTTGCTCCTCAATTTGGAGAGCAAGTGTTAGGGAATGACTGGGAAAGCTAGCCACATATCCTGCACCTGCCAACATAGCTGTGGTAAAGGAATTTTACACCAATGCAAAGAAGATTGGTGATTATCCAGCTCAGAATTATTTAGGCTATGTCAGAGGCCATGCTATCAGGTATGATCCTGATTCTATCAATAACTTCCTGAACACTGTGTGGGCTGGTGAGCAGTGCCAGTTTGCTCTTTGCATGGAGGAAGCTGCTGATTATGAGGATGTGGAGAGACTACTGTGTATACTTGGAGGACACTTCCAAAGAAATAGATTTGGCTCAGTGGTTAACATTAGGAGGACGGATTTGACTCCTCTTGCAAAGTATTGGATGGCGTTTTCTCACGCCAATATTCAACGATGTTCACATGTGTCAGATATTACTCTCAGCAGGGCACTGTTCATCTACTGTGCTATCAGAAACTTGAATGTTAATATTGGGCAGGTGATAACTGATGAGATTAGTGTGTGCGCCAATACCTCAAACAATAAAGCATCACTAGGACATCCCTCCTTGATCACTCACCTTTGCAAGATAGCTGGGGTGGACACTTCTGCTCCACCATTTGAGAGGCCAAGAAAAGCTATTGATGAGGCTTATTACATACAGTACTGTGGAGGTGAGGAAGCAGCTCAGCCAGTTCCACCACGCCGTGCTCGTAGAGAGAGAGGGCCAGCACAGAGCCAGACATCTGCTGAGACACATGAAGCAGAACCATTCCAGATGAGGGACATGTATATGTCTCTTATAGGTGCTTAGTTGCAGTCCATTCACAGAGGGCAGTTGGCCACTACTGAGATGATTATGGGGATGTATGATACACCTCCAGCCCACAGGTGGACTATGGATGAATTCCATAATGTGGTAGCTTGGCCAGAGGAGCCAATGCAAGGAGGAGGAGCTGGAGCAGCTGAAGCTTCAGCTAGAGAGATGGAAGAAGATGAAGTTGATGATGATGAGGCATTTGAAGATGATGAAGATGAGGAGGAAGAGGAAGATACAGAGGACAGCTCAGACTGATGAGGAGCTGAGATAGCATTTACTAATGAATGCTATCAATTGGTTGTTTTGCATCATATGATCAAGGCCGTTTGTTGGAACCCTTTTTATTGGCCAAATTCATAAAGTTAGCCCACTAAAAGAGAACACTTTGTGTTCTATCCTTTGAACCCTTAGCCTTGAACATACACTGAAAACCCTTGATTGAAAATCTTTACCTTGAGTTAAGTAGAAGATCTTGTGTGGTATTGTTAAATGTTCAAGTTTGGGGTTGTTGGGAAAACATGAAAAAGGAAAAGCATTGAGCTAAGAGCTAAAAAGTAAAAAAGAAAAGAAAAGAAAAGAAAAAGGCAAAGCTCAATGCAAAAGCAAGTTGGGAATGAATAAGAATAATTGTGTTGTTATTCTCTTAACTCAAGGATTTTGTGATCTAGAAAAACCAATTTTCTTGTTAGCCTAGCCACATTATAAGCCATTGAAAAGTCCTTGTGATGATGCATGCTTGTGAATGTTTTTGATTGTGATAAAATGAAAGGCAAAGTTGATTCATGTGACATTGTGATAGTAGAGTGAATGAGTGATTACCTCTTATACACTTGTGTGTGAGTGAAACACTTTATCTAGTGAGGAAATATTGCATGAGCACATGAACATCCATGTTTAATTGATTGATCATTCATGAAAAATAGCATTTGTTGAATTTAAATGACTTTGTGAACACTAAAGCATGTGCACATCTTGATTGAACTCTTGGTCATAAGTTTGAATGAAGTTGTTACTTATCTTGAAAAAGAGGATTTTTGAATGAGTGAACCATCATATGAATTGGTTGGAGATTGAGTTACATCTTGTTTGCTTGAGGACAAGCAAAGTTCTAAGTTTGGGGTTGATTTCTTTTCCTTCCTATGATTCTTCTTTAGATGAGGATGGGAATTTTCATATGATTCCTTCTTCTTTCCTCTCATCTTCTTTTTCTTACGCTTTCTCTCCCCAAATTTTCTCTTTTTCTTTTCTTTTATTTTTTTCTTCCCTTCTCTTTTTCTCCTCAACTTCTTTATTTTCACACAAATTTTCTTTCTCTCTTCTCTCTCAACCACTTCTTTTTCTTTTTCTTCATCTTTATCTTTCTCACTCAACTCTTCTTTCTCTTTTCTTTCTACCCTTTCCTCATCTCCCTCTAATTTTTCCTCATCAAGAATCTTGTCACTTTCAGTGATAATGACTTGCCTTTCCTCCTTAAGGTTAACTTCAGTATTAACATCATCATTCAATCTCTGACTGATGTAACGAAGTTGCATCTCCATTCTTTTACATGATTCTTCAATGCTTTTCTGAGTAGAGTCGGAATTTTTCAAAAATCGTTGAAGGGTGTCCTCCAACCTATCCAAACTTCGTGATAGAAAGAGTTGTTGCTGCCATTGTTGTTGTGGTTGGTTCTCAAATTGTCCAGCAGCTTGCCAAAATTGGCTTTGATCCATGCTTGAGTGAGGTTCCCACCAGTGGTTGAGATTACTTTGGTAGAATTGAGTGCCCATATAGTTAAATTCTTGACCAATTACATTCTGCAGACATTAGGCACAAAACCCTAAAAATAATTGTTAGCACAAAAAGATATAAAAGAAGATATAAGATCAGAGATAAGAAGATGAAATAAAAACAGAAAACAGAAAAATAAAAACAGAAAAATAAAATAAAATAAAATAAAATAAAATAAAATAATAACCAAAAAATAAAATAAAATAAAATAAAATACAAACTGAAAAATATAAACAGAAAATAAAAATTCTAAATTTAAATTTAAATTAAAAAGACGAAAATAAACATGTATGCATGAGGTTGATCAATGGCTAAAACAAAAGACAAGCACTTTCAATGAATTATATTGATGAATATGTTGTTGGGAGTCAATTTCATCTTATCCACTCTCATATATTTTAGGAATTCAACATTCAAGTCATCATTGTTAATGCCACTCTCTAAATTACCTTTCAAGAAGGCTTCTCCCTAATTACGAGTTCATACAATTCCTAGCATTCCTAATAATTAGTTTTTTTTGCACAGGAGCTTAAGGCTACCAATATACTATTGGGAGAAATTCCCCGGATCTAGACTTCCCCGTACGTTCCCGTATAGACAAAATCAATAATCATGCATTGAATGAGTTAAACAAAGCAAGCATTGAGCAAAGAGGAAAAACCCTAACTAATGATGAAAGAAAGCATAGGTCTGATGGACAAATTTATGAACACCAAAATATGATGTCACAAACTTATTTTTCAATCGGCAAGTGTGACCGAATCGTTCAAGTAATAAACTTGGTAACACCAAGTATCGTTCTTCCCAAAGGACTCACGGCCTAGTTTAGTTGTGTGGTTTATTGATTAGCTAAGACTTAAAGACAAAATATTTGGATTTTATATGCAGAAGACGAAATTTAAATATGTATGCATGAAGTTTTGGTCAATGGCAAAAAGCAAAAGATAAACACTTTCAATGAAATATATGTATGAATATGTTGTTGGGGGTCAATTTCATCTTATCCACTCTCATATATTTTAGGAATTCAACATTCAAATCATCATGGTTAATGCCACTCTCTAAAGTACCTTTCAAGAAGGCTTCTCCCTAATCACGAGTTCATACAATTGCTAGCATTCCTAATAATTAGGTCATATGTGCAGGAGCTTAACGACAACCAATATAATATTGGGAGAAATTCCCTGGATCTAGACTTCCCCGTACGCGCCCGTATCGACAAAACCAATAATCATGCATCGAATGAGTTAAACAATGCAAGCATTAAGCAAAGAGGAAAAACCCTAACTAATGATGAAAGAAAGCATAGATCTTAAATAAAAGATGTAAAAACAAATTCCATATATGAGAGCTTCAAAAGATTACATTGATTCCCCAACAAACATACAGAGTTTAGTTCACCATGAATATGATGAATAACAATGAAAGAATGAAAGAGATAGAAAAACCCGAGAAAGAGAAGAGGAGAGCTATCACCATCTCCCAATCTACCCCCAAGGGGTGAAAAAGAGAGTGTTTGCTTCGTCTTTGCCAAAGATACCTAACCCTAGGAAACCCTAAAGCTTATATATTATTCGTAAATTACAGAAAATTAGGTCCAAGCCCTTAAAAGTGCCGCTCAGCGGTAAGTGCGTGTCACGTTTCTTCCCCTCAGCGGCCATTTTGCCACTCAACGGTTCTCCCGTGAGCTCCTGAGTGCCGCTCAGCGGTAAACTGCCGCTGAGCGGTGACTTCGGCTTCTCCTTTTGCACTTTTTGATGTCTTTTCTGATTCCATATCTCTCCTTCTTCACTTCTTTCACCAAATTCACCTTAAAACCTGCACAAAAACACTGAAATCAAGCATAAACCTGTCCAGCTCTCTTATTTCTGAAAATATGAAGAAAAGCATGATTTCAAGCTAGTTTCTAAGTATAAAGGTTGCTTTTAGTATCAATTTTAAGCATGAAAATAACAGTTTTTCAACTGTTATCAAGGTCTTAAATATAAGATGTAAACACAAATTCCATATATGAGAGCTTCAAAAGATTACATTGATTCCCCAACAAACATACAAGGTTTAGTTCACCATATTCATGGTGAACCTAGATGAACAATAATGAAAGAATGGAAGAGATAGAAAAACCCGAGAAAGAGAAGAGGAGAGCTGTCACCATCTCCCAATCTACCCCCAAGGGGTGGAAGAGAGAGTGTTTGCTTCGTTTCTGCCAAAGATACAAACCCTAGGACGTCCTAAAGCTTATATACTATTCTAAAATTATAAAAAATCTAGGTCCAAGCCCATAAGTATGCCGCTCAGCGGTAAAGTAACGCTCAGCGGTAAGTGTGTGAGTCGTTTCTTCCCCTCAGCGGCCATTTTGCCCCTCAGCGGATCTCCCGTAAGCTCCTGAGTGCCGCTCAGCGGTAAACTGCCGCTGAGCGGTGACTTCGGCTTCTCCTTTTGCACTTTTTGATGTCTTTTCTAATTTCATCTTTCTCCTTCTTCACTTCTTTCACCAAATTCACCTTAAAACCTGCACAAAAACACTGAAATCAAGCATAAACCTGTCTAGCTCTCTTATTTCTGAAAATATGAATAAAAGTATGATTTCAAGCTAGTTTCTAAGTATAAAGGTTGCTTTTAGTATCAATTTTAAGCATGAAAATAACAGTTTTTCAACTGTTATCAACTTTCCATAGCTTGGTCTTAAAAAGAATAGAAGAGAAAGTGAGCATTTTTAGGCGTGTAGGAGTTAGGAAGCATAGCTAGTGTTAGTTTTTGAACTCTAGGAGAGCTAGGAAGCTTATAAACCCTTTTGGAATGAGAGAATTAAGCAATGTGGGGCTCCCATGCACCTAGGGACGTTGCAGCTGCTGCTGGACAGAACTTGGAGCCTTCCAAGTCCCACATCTTTTGAAACTCATCACCAAAGTCATTCCAAAAGCTATATAAGCAACCTAGGGGTTCTTCTTTGTAGACACCTTTGCATTGAATGAAATTTGAGTTGAATTGCAATCTTGCATTCTTCTTTGAGATAGAATTCTGTCTCTAAAGTCCCAAATTTGGGCAGGCCTTATCTTGCTCAAGCAAGTGGCGGTCCTCTTCATGATGCTTATCATGGAAGCTTGTTCAAGTGGCGCATCTTCATTTCCTAAGTTTCCTTTTCTCTAATCTCTTCCATTTTTAATTTCTCTTCCATTTCTTAAATGTCATTTAGTATATTCTCTCTAGGTATGCACTTCCCCATCACCTTCTCTCCAAAGATGTGACCATGCTACTGCCACATTGAATGCCCCGTGCCCCACCATTTCTTCATCAATTAAACAACACTTTTAAAACAACCGTGTGCAATATTTCAATCTAAAACAAAACAGCCAAGTGATTTCGGTGCAGGCTTGAGCTAATAAAAAAAAGACAATAAAACCTATGGATGCTATTCATCACGGGATTAATAATTAAAAAGAAAGAAATGCTTATCAATGAGTAATATTTCTCGGTTCATGCTTGAGAAAGAAAGAAAAAAAAAGAAACTTTGTGGAACAAGCCGTGTGCTTTTCTCTCCAGCCAGGCCGTGACTGAGAGGTCCAACCGTTGTGGCGGCTGCTCCCTGCTCTCCCCTCACCTCCTGGACCTACATATTTTTTTCAAACCCAAAAACCATCCACCAGGTGCCAGCTACGCTTTTCTTTTTAAGCACACCTGTGCCCTTGCTGCTGCCTCATTTCTCGTGCTGGGACGTGGCCTGCTTCTGGAAGCATGAAGTGGCTGCTGGGCCGTGTATTCTTGTTGCCACTTCTCATCCCTCTCTCCGCGTGACACCAAACTGCAGCTGCTCTTCTGATAGTGTTGTCAGTCCTCATACGGATCCAATAAGGAATGGGCCTGTTCTGCCTCATCTTTTATGTTGATGGGCCGACGTGAGCTGATGTGTGCTACCAAACCAATTGCTAATTCAGCAATTTCTTCCATGTGAAGGGCTCTAGAGGTGTCACTTCATCATAGGCCGTGGAGTGTGTGCAGCATGGAGCTGGCAGCTGGACCATGGCACCTCCTGGATGTGCAACCCGTCACACCATTTCTCTTCACTGGACACCACCCTCTTCAAAGCCTGCTGGAAAATGCTGGACACACCCCTGTTGGACCATTTCTGGACTTCAATTTTCTGGATGGGCCCGCTGCTGCCAGCCTTGCTTTGCTGCACGTTGCCAATTCTTCCCAACGTTGGATGAATCAGCCCATCACGCCACTTCCAAGCTGCTGGATGCACCGCAATGTGTGCGTGCTTCTCCAATTGAAAGCTGGATGTGCACCTTTTTTCCAATAATAAAGCACCCCTTTCAAAGATTAAAATGACCATAATGTCCTCCTTACTATAGACACTTCTTTAATGGAGAGTCTTAATTATGTGGCAACCCTCCAAAAAGTAAATCCACACCTCTCACTTTTTAGTTTAAACAAAATTGATGTCACATTTTCTTTTGACCTCCAAAATGTCCCAAATATTATCCAACAATTTTCCTACAATTAATAATGAAAATAATTAGCTCAAATAATTCAAATTAATTAAAATAAGAATTTTTGGTCAAATTAAGCACAATTAGCAAAAACGGAAAAATACCGGACATTTAAGCACAATTCCCTGATTAAATTCGGTACAATAAGCTAAGTGAAATTGAGAAAATATTGACTCATCAGAGAGTTTCACAAGATTACATTGATTCCCCAACAACAAGAAGAGTTTAGTTCACCATATTCATGGTGAAACTAGATGAACAATAATGAAAGAATGGAAGAGATAAAAAAACCCTAGAAAGACAAGAGGAGAGTCGTCACCATCTCCAATTCTACCCCCAAGGGGTGAAAATTGTGTTTCTGTGCTTAAGCCATCAAAAGATACAAACCCTAGGACGTCCTAAAGCTTATATACTATTCCAAAAAATACAGAAAATTAGGCCCAAGCCCATAAAAGTAACAGAAAATCGGTCCAAGCCCATTTAGAATGGCGCTCAGTGGTATTTTACCGTTGAGCGGTACTAGCGCGTTATCCATTTTGCCCCCAGCAGCTGTTTTGCCCCCAGCTGCTGTTTTGCCCCTCAACGGTGATTTCGGCACCTGAAAACTGCCGCTCAGCGCCAAATTACCGCTCAGCGCCACTCGATCGCACTTTTTCTGCATTTTGGTTGACTTTTCAACATTCTGGTTGACTGGTTGAGTTTTCTGGTTGACTGGTTGACTTTTCTGGTTGACTAGTTGACTTTTCAACATTCCAATCATTCGGTACTTTAGTTCTTCTTTCAAATTATTCAATTAGCCTACAAAATCAAGTGAATCTTGCACAAAACAATTAAATTCACCTTTAACTCTCCTATTCACAAAACTAAAGAAAAAATATGAGTTCAAGCTAGTTTCTAACTCTTAAAGGTTCTTTTTGGTATCAATTTTAAGCATAAAAATAATAGTTTTTCAACTGTTATCAGAACCCAATAAAGATCAATGTTTTCTCTAACCTTTGCACCTTGAGCCTAAATTTGAAAAGTGGAAAAACCCTTTCTGAAATCCTTACCTTGAGTTAAGTAGAGTATGTTTTGTGGTAATGGAGAATGGTTCAAGTTTGGGGTGGTGAGAAACCGGAAATAACTTTGTGAAATTCATTAAAAAGCATTGGGCAAAAGCAAAAAGCGAAAGCAAAAAGCAAAGGAGAAGAAAAGAAAGAAAAGAAAGGGTTAAGCTCAATGCAATTAAAGTTTGGGAATGAGTTGAATATTGGTTTCTCACATAAAAGAAGAAAGAGAGTTGAGATTTAATGAGAATAAATGAATTATGCACTCTCTTAACTCAAGGATATTTGTTGTCTAGAAAAACCAATTTTCTTCTTAGCCTAGCCTCAATACAAGCCTTGAAAAGCCCTTGTGATGATAACTTGCTTGTTAGTGTGTTTGATATGTGGTTAAATATAAGGCAAAGTTGATTCATGTGACATTGTTCTAGTAGAGTGTAAGAGTGTCACCTCACTATACACTTTTGAGTGCTTGAGTGAAACACTATCTTTGGTGAGGAATAGTTCCATGCACTTTATGATAACATTCTTGCTTATTTGTTGATGAGGCTTGCATTTGTTTCATATGTCTTGATTATGTGAGCACTGATAATAGTTGAAAAATGTTATTTTCATGCTTAAAATTGATACTAAAAGCAACCTTTAACACTTAGAAACTAGCTTAGAATCATGCTTTTGTTCATATTTTTAGAAATAAGAGAGTTGGACAAGTTTATGCTTGGTTTCAGTGTTTTTTTATTATTTGATACGATTCGGTTACACTTGTCGAGGGTTAAACAAGTTTTTGGCGCCGTTGCCAGGGACTCGTGGTTTAACTAGTCTATTTGTGCGATTATTGGTTAACTTTGACTTGATTTGTATTTTTTTTTATTTGGTTTGATTTATCTTTGTAAGTTTATTTATTTATTTTTTTGTTCTTATTTTATTTATCTTTTTATCTTTCTATCTTCTATCTTTTTATATATCTTCTCTATCTTTTTGTACTAACAATTGTTTCTAGGAACTTGTTTTCTTGTGTATGCAGGAAGCAATTCGGACAAGAAGCAAGAAAAATTCAGAACCTCTTCTTGAAGGCTTGGACGAGAGTAGACGGAGGAGAAGAATCCGTACATCTAGAGAACTATTCCCTCCTCCAGAAACATTTTTATAACCTTCACCACAAAGGTCTAACCAAAGCAATGAAAATATGGCAGAGGAGAATAATTGTAGACGCACTCTTGCAGATTACACCATTGTGATTGGCCCTCAACATTTTAACAGTATAGCAAGGCCGAGGGTCAATGTTGCAAACATGAAGGTGAAACCGACGTTGATACAGTTGGTCAAGAGTAATCAATTTAATGGGTTATCGCATGAAAGTCCATATGAGCATCTCTCTACCTTTAATGAAATTTGCAACACTATGAAAATTAATGGGGTGCCGGATGAGGCAATCAAGCATAGTTTGTTTCCTTTCTCATTGGGAGGCAATGCTAAGCTATGTTTAAACTATTTTCCAGAGGATAGTTTTACAGAGTGGGAAGTTGTCGTTGCAAAGTTTTTAAACAAGTACTTCCCACAATCTAAAGTCAACAAAGGGAAGCACGAGATATCTTCTTTCAGACAAGGCATGGAGGAGAAATTAGGTCAAGCATGGGATCGGTATAAAAACTTGTTGAGAAAGACTCCCACGCATGGCTTTGATGAGGCAACAATAGTCCTCCTTTTCCTTGGAGGTCTTGGTTCACAAACCAAGTTGATGTTAGATGCCTCAGCTGGAGGTAATATTAAATGGAAGACTCTAGAGGAAGCAACCAAGTTGATAGATAATATGGCTACTAATGACAATGAGTTGAACAGTGAAAGAGGAACTCCAATTGAATAGAAAGGGGTTCTACAATTGCAATCGAGTGATGCCTTGCTCGCTCAGAATAAAATCATAACTCAACAGTTGGAGAATTGAACAAAGACACTAGTACAATTGCCAAAGGAGCTAAAGGGAGTTGCTCAGGTTCAATAGATATGTGAATTATGTGGTGGTGACCATATCAATGGTCAATGCGCTTTTCCAGTGAAGGCTTTGGAAGATGTAAATTTCATGTCCAATCAATCTCCATATCGCCAAGGTAATTACAACCAAGGGTGGAAACCTTACCCAAGCATGGGTCAAGGTCAAGGACAAGCTGGACAATCAGGGCAATTCAATAGGCCACAACAACAACCATCAGTATGGCATCAAGTGTCTACACTCAATGAAAGATCGACAAAGTTGGAAGAAACTCTTCAACAATGCAGGTAACTATTTCCAACCACAAAAGTAGTGAAGCGACCATTAGAAACTTGGAGATGCAAGTAGGCCAAATAGCTAAGAAGTTGGAAGATATGCCTGATAAGAACTTTGGGGCTAATACTGAGGTTAACCCTAAGGAAGAGTGTAGCGTTGTCGTCAGTGTGAATGTTGAAAAAGTTGAGCTAGAGAGAAAAGAAGAGAGAAAAGGAGACGATGAAAGAAAAGAGAAAGAAGAAAAGAGAGAAGAGAAAAAAATTGAAAAAATTCTTCCGTATCCAAAAGATTGTGAGAAAATAGTAAAAGAGAGACAATATGGGCATTGTAAAGATATCTTCAATCAAATGGATGTTGATCTACTTGTGAATGAAGCATGGCAACAATTTTCAGCTCAGGTAAATCATATTAATCAAATCTCCAAAAGAAAAAGATATATAGATGAGGAGATTAATGAGTGCAAAGCTGTTAAGAAGTAATCACTTCCTCCAAAATTAAAAGATCCAGGATGTTTTACCATTCCTTGCGTTACAGGGAAGGAAAAGATAAGGAAAGCCCTACTTGATTTAGGGTCAAGTGTCAATTTGATGCCTTTATCTATACTTAAGCGAATTAGGGATCTTGAAGTCAAGCCAATAGAGATGACTTTGCTAATAGCGGATGGATCTTCAAAGAAGCCTTATGGTGTAGTAGAAGATGTTGTGGTTGGTGTAGGCAAACTACAATTCTTTGTGGACTTTGTGGTGATGGAGATGGAGGATGAAAGGGTTCCTTTGATTCTTGGGAGACCGTTTATGAAAATGGCCAAGGTCATCATTGATGTAGATGAAGGAATGATAGTGCTTCAAGACCAAGAAGAAAGGGTAATCATTGATGTCTTCAAAGAAGAACAGTAGGTGCAAAAGGAAGAGACTAGTCATAAAGCTACATGTCAAGATCTACCCATGACTAGTTTTAAAGATGCAAAGCCGAACTTCACAGGTAAAAATTGTTTCTTGTCACAGGTTAGGGAAGAGGAAAAAGATGGCAAAAGGAAGGACGGTTCATGATGACTTGATGCAAGCACAACCCAAACTTGGTAAACATGTAAGATTCAAGAACAAGTTGTGGGTTGTGAAAGACTATAAAGAGAATGGAGTGATAGAGATAGAATCTCCATATTCAAGAAGAGTCAAAGAGGTGGACCGGAAGCAGTTGATGAGTTGGTGTGATGATAAAAAGATGAACACTAACATGGAAGATGGAACTTGAACTTTACTGGGTCAAGCTAGTGACGTTAGAAGAACGCTTGCTGGGAGACATCCTAGTGATTTAAAAACATTGATTTCTTTAGTTTTTTAATTTTTTTTTGGTTAATGTAATTTTATAAACTTTGGACATTTTTGTGTGTTGAGACCGTTGATTATAACATCTACTGATGGATGCTAGGTGGTTAAGTATCTACTGAAGGATACTAGGTTTGTTACACCTACTAATGGGTGTTGGTAAGAAAGGTTTGCACCTACTGATGGGTGTTGGTGGATTTTGGGTCAGACTCGTGACGTTAAACAAGCGCTACCTGGGAGGCAACCCAGTTGATTTACTTCATTTTGTTTGTTTATTTTGATTCTGCTTTAGTTGCATGATAGAGATTAAATGTTTGAGTGATGGGAGAACTTAAATGCTTGGAGTGAGTAAGAGGCATGAGTATAAGGCACCTAGGGCAAGCTAGGAAGAAGGAGAGCAAGTCACACAGATGTCGCTCAACGGTAATTTTCGCTGAACGGTAATACTGCAGACTTGGGGTTTAACTGTTTGGTGTATTTGGGCTCAGCGGGAGTAGGGCCCATTAGGGTATTTTTATATTCTAGGGTGCGGTTTTGCGTCTATTTTCATATCTACTTCTTCACACACACTCTCAAGCATTTTTCTAAGAGTTCTCTTAACTTTTCCCTCTTCCCCCCTTTACAAAATCTCTCTTTCACTCACTTTCTCACTAGGTTTCCATCCAAGTTTGGGGTTTGGTGAGAGCACTTCAATTGGGGGATGATTTCTTCAAATTCCTAAAGCCTTTTCATTCATCTAGCATCTCAACCCAAGTAAGTTCAAGCAATTTTATTTCTAGGGTTCTTGAAAGCATGGATTGATATGAACATAGTAGTTTAAGCATGATTCTTTAGGGATTTTGATTTATATGCATGATTTGATGAGTTAATTACTGTTTGAACAGATTAAAATGCTTGATTTGGGTCTGGAACTAAGAAGATTGCATGTGGGTCGAGAATAGCACTTTCAAAAAGAGATTTTGAAAAATCTGCAAAATCGCCGCTCAGCGGAAATTTCCCCTGAGTGCGATTCTGACAGAGTTGTTTTTTTTTTGCTTCCTTTTCTTGCTGGTTGGATGTGCAGGTTGCGCTAAGGGGCTCTATTTGCCCTCAGCGGTGGTTTGACATGGTTTTGGGGTGTTGTTTGTAGTTTACTAATGATTAACAACATGTCTTTTGGTTTTATGAATTGTGTTTGCTGTAGGGATGGCCTCCTCTTCAAGCAAGAGATTCAAGACTACTACTTCCAAGAGGAAGGATAGGGCACCAGAACACACCCATTCTAGCAAGTTTCTTTCTCGTAAGCATGAGAAGCACTTCAAGATTGTCCAAGATAAGAGGCTCCTAATGGAAAGGAAAGCTGGACTGATTCCTAATTTTGCTCCACAGTTTGGAGAGCAATTGGTGAGCAGGAATTGGAGGAGATTAGCCACATACCTTGAACCAGCTAACATAGCAGTGGTAAAAGAATTTTACACCGACAAAAGGAGGTTGGGTAATCATGCTGATGAAGATTACTTAAGCTATGTTAGAGGCCATGCCATTCGGTATGATCCTGACTCTATCAACAAATTTTTAGATACTGAATGGGTTGGTGAGCAGTGTCAGTTCGCTCTCTACATGGAGGAAGGAACTGATTTTGATGATGTGGAGAGTGTTCTATGTGTACCTAGAGGACACTTCCAAAGGAACAAAAATGGTGCAGTGGTTAACATTAGGAGGACTGATTTAAATCCTCTAGCAAAGTATTGGATGGCATTCTATCATACCAACATTCAGCCATGCTCCCATGTTTCAGACATCACTGTCAGTAGGGCACTTCTTTTATACTATGTGCTCAGAGATATGAGCATTAACATTGGCCAGGTGATAGCCAATGAGATATAGGTGTGTGCCAATGATAACGGTTAAAAAACTGTTATTTTCATGCTTAAAATGGATACTAAAAGCAACCTTTAACACTTAGAAACTAGCTTGGAATCATGCTTTTGTTTATATTTTTCGAAATAAGAGTGTTGATGATATGATCATAAATGGGGCAACAATGAAGAGCTTTCAAAGTGACAACAAGCATAAAAAAGAGTAGAATAGGTTTCCTTTGGGCGTGTATTTGCCTTTTGATTTCCTTCTCTTAGTTCTTGTGAATAATTGCTTATAAACTCTTCTTTCTCTTTAAGAGCAAGCAATATGGGACTATCCATGACTTGATCTTAAAAAGAAGAGAAGAGAAAGTGAGCATTCTAGGCGTGTAGGAGTTAGTAGCATAACTAGTTTTCATATTTTGAACTATAGGAGAACTAGTTGCCTTATAAACCCTTTGGAGTGGAGAGAATTGAGCAATGTGGGACTCAAAAGTCCCTAGAAGACCTGCAGAAGCTGCTGGATGGACTACACCGTCAAAAGTCCCACATCTCCTAGATCTTGCATCTTAGCTCACTCCAAAGGTTATATAAGAAGGCTTAGGGGTCTCCTTTTTGTACACACCTTACCTTGATTCAATGAATTTGAGTTGATTTGCACTTTTGCAATCTTCTTTGAGATAGAATTCTGTCTCTAAAGTCCCAAATTTGGGCAGACCTTATCTTGTTCAAGCAAGTGGCGGTCCTCCTCTTGATGCTTATCTTGGAAGCTTGTTCAAGTGGCGCATCTTCAATTCCTAAGTTTCCTTTTCTTTAATCTCTTCCATATTTAATTTCTTTCCCATTCTCTTAAATGTCATTTAGTATATTCTCTCTAGGTATGCACTTCCCCATCAGTTGGACAGGTTGATGCTTGATTTCAGTGTTTTATGCAGGTTTAAGGTGAATTTGATGAAAGAAGTGAAGAAGGATAGAGATGGAATCAGAAAAGAACTCAAAAAGTGCAAAAGAAGAGAAGCGGCAAGTACCGCTCAGCGCCATTTTATCGCTGAGCGACACTAATTAACACTTGTTGGCACCGCTGAAGGGTGAAAGTGCAGTTGAGGGAAAGAATTCAACACACGCACTCACCGCTGAGCGGCATTAAGTAACACTCGTTGGCACCGCTGAGGGGTGAAAGTGCAGCTAAAGAGAAGAATTCAACACACTTGCTTACCGCTGAGCGGTATTTTAACGTTGAGCGACATTATTTTGGGCTTAGGCCTACTTTTCTGTAATTTTTAGAATAGTATATAAGCTTTAGGACTTCCTTCGGTTGGTATCTTTGGCAGAGTACGAAGCAAACACACACCTTTCCACCCCTTGAAGGGAGATGTTGGATGCTAAGGCTACGTACTCAACCTTCTAGGGTTCTATCTTTCACTCTTTCATTGTATTTCATCTAGTTTCACCATGAATATGGTGAACTAAACTCTTCTTGTTGTTGGGGAATCAATGTAATCTTTTGAAGCTCTCATATATGGAATTTTGTGTTTAAACATCATATTTATGATACATGCTTTCTTTCATCATTAGTTAGGGTTTTTCCTCTTTGCTCAAAGCATGCATTGTTTAAGTCATTCGATGTCATGATTATTGGTTTTATTGATAAGGACACATACGGTAAAATCTAGATCTGGAGAAACTTTCCCAATAGTAGTATAAACCTAGACATAGGAGTATGATGGTTGGTTGCCATTAAGCTTTCGTTCACTATAATGCATGATTAACTATTAGGGAGACAAGACATTGTAAACTAGTGATTATGATTAGGCTTTTTTCGCCGAGACATCGGGTTTAAGGTAATTTAGAGAGTGGCATTAACATTGATGAAAAGAATGTTGAATTCCTAAAATATATTAGAATGGATAAGATGAAATTGATTGCCCATACAACATACTCATCCACATATTTCAATTCACGTGTTTTGTTTCTTCTTTCCCATTGATCATCACATGCATACATGTTTACTTTTTGTCTTTTGCATTTGAAACTGAGAACAATTTGTTCACAAGTCTTAAATAATCAAGAAATCATATAACTAACTAGGCCGTGAGTCATTTGGGAGAACAATACTTGGTCTTACCGAGTTTATTACTTGATAGGATTTGGTCACACTTGCCGAGGGTTAAACAAGTTTTTGGCGCCGTTTTTCGGTGCTCATAAATTTGTCATCAAGTTTTTGGCGCAGTTGCCGGGGACTCATGGTTTAACTAGTTTATTTGTGTGATTATTGATTATCTTTGACTTGTTTTTCAATATTGAATTTTAAATTTTGAATTTTGAATTTCTGTTTTTATTTTTCTGTTTTTATTTTTTTGTTACTATTTTTCTGTTTTTATTTTTCTGTTTTTATTTTTCTATTTTCTGTTTTTATTTTTCTGTTTTTATTTTTTTGTTTTTATTTTATCTTTTATCTTTCTATCTTTTATCTTCTTATCTCTTATTTTATATCTTCTCTATCTTTTTGTGCTAATAAATTTTTCTAGGGACTTGTTTTCTTGTGTATGCAGGAAGCAATTCGAACTAGAAGCAAGAAAACCTCGTAACCTCTTCTTGAAGGCTTAGACGAGAGTAGACGGAGGAGAAGAATCCGTACATCTAGAGAACTTTTCCCTCCTCCTGAAGATCTCGTACAACCTTCACCACAAGGTTCTCACCATAGCACTAAGGAGATGGAGAATAATAATGTTAGACGGACTCTTGCATATTACACCAATGTAGTTGGCCCTCAACATTTTAACAGCATAGAAAGACCGAGGGTCAATGCAGCTAACATGGAGGTGAAACCGGCGTTAATTCAACTGATAAAGAGTAATCAATTTAATGGGTTGTCACATGAAAGCCCATATGAGCACCTCACAACCTTTAATGAAATTTGCAATACAGTGAAGATAAATGGGGTGCCTGACGAAGCAATCAAACTTAGCTTGTTTCCTTTCTCATTGGAAGGCAATGCTAAGCTTTGGCTGAACTCTTTTTCTAGAAGGTAGCCTTACATTATGGGAAGTTGTGGTGACAAAGTTTTTGAACAAATATTTCCCACAATCCAAGGTAAACAAAGGGAAGCAAGAGATCTCATCTTTCAGGCAAGGCATGGAGGAATTACTAGGTCATGCATGGGATAGGTACAAAAGCCTATTAAGAAAGACTCCCACGCATGGATTTGACGAAGTAGAAGTAGCCCTATTCTTCCTTGGAGGTCTTGGTTCACAAACCAAGTTGATGCTAGATGCCTCAGCTGGAGGCAATATTAAATGGAAGACTCCAGAGGAAGCAACTGAAATAATTGAAAACATGGCTACTAATGACAATGAGCTGAACAGTTAAAGAGGAGCTCCTATTCAACAAAAAGGAGTTCTACAGTTGCAATCCAATGATGCCTTGTTAGCTTAGAACAAGATAGTAACTCAACAATTGGAGAATCTTACAAAGGCACTTGCACAACAGCCAAAAGAGTTAAAGACTATTCCATAGGTTCAACCACAGATGTGTGAACTATGTGGTGGTGACCATATCAATGGTCAATACGCCTTTCCAGTGGAAGCTTTAGAGGATGTTAACTTCATGGCCAATCAATTTCCACACCGTTAGGGGAATTTCAATCAAGGGTGGAAACCACACCCAAGTATTGGTCAAGGACAAAGTGGGAAAGCTGGACAATATGGGCAATTTAACAAGCAACAACAACAACCAACCTTATGGCAAAAAATGTCTACGCTTAATGAAAGATCAATAAGGATTGAAGAAACTCTTCAACAATTCATACAGGCAATTGCATCCACTCAAAAGAGCACTGAAGCTGCTATTAAGAACTTGGAGATGCAAGTGGGTCAAATTACTAAGCAGTTCGGAGAAAGGCCTGACAAAAATTTTGGGGCTAATACTGAGGTTAACCCCAGGGAAGAATGTAAGGTGTTAGTGAGTGTAAATGTTGAAATAGTTGACTTAAAAAGAGAGAAAAAGAAAAAAAAGAGAGAAAAAGAAAAAGAAGAGAGAAAAGAGAAAGAAGAGATAAGAGAGATAAAGAGTGAAGACATTCTTCCTTTTCCAACAGATCATGAGAAACGATTTGAGTTTACAAAAATATTCAAGATGTTGGATAGTGATGTACCTTTGAAGGAGATATTACAGCACATTGCAGTTTATAGAAAGCCTGTGGAAGAAGTCTCTACAAAGAAAAGTCGTAGAGAAGATGAGACAAATGAGTATAAAGCTATTAAAAAGAAGCCACTCCCTCCAAAAGCAAAAGATCCCGGAGGTTTCTCCATTCCATGCGCTATAGGGAAGAAAATGATAAATAAGGCTTTACTTGATTTAGGATCAAGTGTTAACTTGATGCTTTATTCCTTACTTGTGCAGATTGATGATCTTGATGTGAAGCCTATAAAGATGAATTTATTAATGGCAGATGGATCCTCAAAGAATCCCTATGGTATAGCAGAGGATATTATAGTTTGTGTAGGCATACTACAGTTCTTGGTGGACTTTGTGGTGATGGAGATGGAGGATGAGAGGGTACCCGTTATTCTCGGAAGACCGTTTATGAAAACGGCCAAAGCCATCATTGATGTGGATGAAGGCATAGTGGTGTTCCAAGACCGAGAAGAAAAATTTGTTGTAGATGTCTTCAAATAAGAGAGGCAGATGCAGGAGGAAGAAGCTAGTCATAAAGCTACATATCAAGATGTACTCATGACTAGTCCTGAAGATGAAAAGCCAAATGTCAAAGGTCAACATTGTTTTTTGTTTCAGGTAAAGGAAGAAGAAAAAAATGGGAAAGGAAGAAAGGTCCATGATGACTGGATGCAAGAACAACTCCAACTTGGTAAACCGTTGAAATTCAAACACAAGTTGTGGGTTGTGAAAGACTATAAAGAAAATGAGGTGATAGAGATAGAGTCTCCACATTCCAGAAGAGTCAGAAAAGTGGACCGGAAGTAGTTGATGAGTTGGTGTGATATGAACATCAACCATGAAGATGGAACATGAGCTTTATTGGGTTAAGCTAGTGACGTTAAAAGAGCGCTTGCTGGGAGGCATCCCAGTGATTTGAGGACAATTTTTCTTTTGATTTTATTTTGGTTATGTAAATTCTTATAAACTTGGACATTATTTCTGTAAATTTTTTTTGGGAATAGCATCTACTGAAGGATGCTAGGTGGTTAAGTATCTACTGAAAGATACTAGGTTTGACACACCTACTGCTGGGTGTTGGTGGATTTTGGGTCAGGCTCGTGACATTAAACAACCTCTACCTGGGAGGCAACCCAGTTGATTGATTGTATCTTTGTTGTTTGTTCTGCTCTAGTTGCATGATAGGGATTGGATGCATGAGTGATCTGAGAACTTAATTGCAGGGAGCATGTGAGGGGCATGAGTAGAAGGCACCTAGGTTAAGCTAGGAAGAAGAAGAGCATAACACGAAAGTGCCACTGAGCGGTGGTATCGCAAAATGGGCTCAGGTTGCCCCTTAGCAGAACCCGAGCTCATTAGGGTATTTTTATACCCTAAGTCACGCCTTGGCCTCTATTTTCAGATTCTTCTCTGCGCACACACTCCTAAACACTTTTCCAAAGGTTCTCTACATTTTTCCCTTCATTCCTCTTGAGAAAATCTCCCTTCCACTTACTTTCTAACTAGTTTTCATCTATGTTTGAGGTTGGGAGAGAGCATCATTGTTCTTCACAGTTTGAAAGCATTCTCCACTCATCTAGCATCTCCACCCAAGTAAGTCAAGCATTTTTCATTCTAGGGTTCTTGAGCATGAATTTGATTGTTGAAGCATGAATTTTTAGGGGTTTTGATTCCTATGCATGATTTGATGAATTAATTGATGTTTGAACCGATTGAACTAATTGATTTTGATCTGGAGGTATGAAAAGTGTATGTGGGTGGAGTTAGGAAACGTTAAAAGAGTGTTTTTAAAAAATTTGTAGAATAACCGCTCAGGGGTAAATTTTCGCTGAGCGGCACTCTGACAGACTTTGGTTTTTGGCTGAATTGTGTGATGGATTGATGCACTGGTGGCGCTGAGGGGTGATTTTGACCCTCAATGGTGGTTTAGCATGGATTTAGGGTGTTGTTTTTGGTTTACTAATGATTAACAATATGTCTTGTGGTTTTGTGATGAACAAATTTATGAACACCAAAATATGATGTCACAAACTTGTTTTTCAATCGACAAGTATGACTGAATCGTTCAAGTAATAAACTTGGTAAGACCAAGTATCGTTCTTCCCAAAGGACTCACGGCCTAGTTTAGTTGTGTGGTTTACTGATTAGCTAAGACTTAAAGACGAAATATTTGGATTTTTATATGCAAAATACGAAAATTAAATATGCATGCATGAAGTTTTGATCAATGGCAAAAGCACAAGATAAACACTTTCAATGAAATATATGTATGGATATGTTGTTGGGGTCAATTTCATCTTATCCACTCTCATATATTTTAGGAATTCAACATTCAAATCATCATTGTTAATGCCACTCTCTAAAGTACCTTTCAAGAAGGCTTCTCCCTAATTACGAGTTCATACAATTCCTAGCATTCCTAATAATTAGTTCATAAGTGCAGGAGCTTAACGACAACCAATATACTATTGGGAGAAATTCCCCGGATCTAGACTTCCCCGTACGTGCCCGTATCGACAAAACCAATAATCATGCATCAAATGAGTTAAACAATGCAAGCATTAAGCAAAAAGGGAAAACCCTAACTAATGATGAAAGAAAGAATAGATCTTAAATAAAAGATGTAAAAACAAATTCCATATATGAGAGCTTCAAAAGATTACATTGATTCCCCAACAAACATACAGAGTTTAGTTCACCATATTCATGGTGAACCTAGATGAATAACAATGAAAGAATGAAAGATAAAACCCTAGAAAGGTGAAGAGGAAGCCTGAGCATCCAAGATCCTCCTTCAAAGGGGTGGAAGAGAGAGAGAGTGTTTGCTTCGTTTTTCCAAGGATCCCTAACCCTAGGAAACCCTAAAGCTTATATATTATTCGTAAATTACAGAAAATTAGGTCCAAGCCCATAAAAGTGCCGCTCAACGGTAAAGTACCGCTCAGCGGTAAGTGCGTGAGTTGGTTTCTTCCCCTCAGCGGCCATTTTGCCCCTCAGCGGACCTCCCGTGACTTCTTGAGTACCGCTCAGCGGTAAACTGCCGCTCAGCGGTAAGTGCATGACTCTTTTCTTCCCCTCAGCGGCCATTTTGCCCCTCAGCGGATCTCCTATAAGTTTCTGAGTGCCGCTCAGCGGTAAACTGCCGCTGAGCGGTGACTTCGGCTTCTCCTTTTGCACTTTTTGATGTCTTTTCTGATTTCATCTCTCTCCTTCTTCACTTCTTTTACTAAATTCACCTTAAAACCTGCACAAAAACACTAAAATCAAGCATAAACCTGTCCAGCCCTCTTATTTCTGAAAATATCAATAAAAGCATGATTTCAAGCTAGTTTCTAAGTATAAAGGTTGCTTTTAGTATCAATTTTAAGCATGAAAATAACAGTTTTTCAACTGTTATCACAACCCCAAACTTAGAACTTTGCTTGTCCTCAAGCAAACAAGATGTAACTCCATCTTCAACCAATTCATATGATGGTTCACTCATTCAAAAATCTTCTTTTCAATGATAAGTAAAAACTTCAATCAAACTTATGACCAAGATTTCAATCAAGATGTGCACATGCTTTAGTATTCACAAAGTCATTTAAATTTCAACAAATGCTATTTTTCATGAATGATCACTAAATTAAGCATGGATGTTCATGTGTTCATGGAATATTTCCTCACTAGGTAAAGTGTTTCACTTACACACCGGTGTATAAGAGGTAATCACTCATTCACTCTACTATCACAATGTCACATGAATCAAATTTGCCTTTCATTTTACCACAATCAAAAACATTCACAAGCATGCATCATCACAAGGACTTTTCAATGGCTTATAATGTGGCTGGGCTAACAAGAAAATTGGTTTTTCTGGATCACAAAATCCTTGAGTTAAGAGAATCATAACAACACAATTATTCTTATTTTTTTTCCCAACTTTCTTTTGCATTTGCATTGAGCTTTGCTTCTTTTTCTTTTCTTTTCTTTTTCTTTGCATATTCTTTCTTTTTAACTCGTAGCTCAATGCTTTTCCTTTTCTATATTTTCCCAACAACCCCAAACTTGAACATTTAACAATACCACACAAGATCTTCTACTTAACTCAAGGTAAAGATTTTCAATCAAGGGTTTTCAGTGTATGTTCAAGGCTAAGGGTTCAAAGGATAGAACACAAAGTGTTCTCTTTTAGTGGGCTAGCTTTATGAATTTGGCCAATAAAAGGGGTTACAACAAACGACCTTGATCATATGATGCAAAACAAGCAATTGATTCAATCATAGAAAAGTTGGGCAAAGTCATTCATACTTTCAAAGTAATAGCATTCAATCATAACAAAAACTCTGGAGCTCAAAACCTCACATATAAGCTCATTCACATTTGACATACACATCCTGCTTAATTTCACAATCACAATCATAATATCATGCATTTGTTCACAAAGCTTGTGAATCACCTGTATAAGCATTTTAATGTGCAAATCATCTCAACATCAATCAATCAATAAGCATCATCAAGCATTACTTATCAAACAATCACAGTTAATAGCAAACCATCATAACAAACCAGGTGTTCAATAGAGTACATCAAACCCTAATCTAAAAACAAAAACAAATAAGTTCAGAAAACTTAAACCACAAAAGCATAATCATATGATAGCATTTATCAGTAAATGCTATCTCAGCTCCTCATCAGTCTGAGCTGTCCTCTGTATCTTCCTCTTCCTCCTCATCTTCATCATCTTCAAATGCCTCATCATCATCAGCTTCATCTTCTTCCATCTCTCTAGCTGAAGCTTCAGCTGCTCCAGCTCCTCCTCCATGCACTGGTTCCTCTGGCCAAGCTACCACATTATGGAATTCATCCATAGTCCACCTGTGGGCTGGAGGTGTATCATACATCCCCACAATCATCTCAGCAGTGGCCACCTGCCCTCTGTGAATGGACTGCAACTGAGCACCTATAAGAGACATATACATGTCCCTCATCTGAAATGGTTCTGCTTCATGTGTCTCAGCAGATGTCTGGCTCTGTGCTGGCCCTCTCTCTCTACGAGCACGGCGTGGTGGAACTGGCTGAGCTGCTTCCTCACCTCCACAGTACTGCCTGTAATAAGCCTCATCAATAGCTTTTCTTGGCCTCTCAAATGGTGGAGCAGAAGTGTCCACCCCAGCTATCTTGCAAAGGTGAGTGATCAAGGAGGGATGTCCTAGTGGTGCTTTCTTGTTTGAGGTATTGGCGCACACACTAATCTCATCAGCTATCACCTGCCCAATATTAACATTCAAGTTTCTGATAGCGCAGTAGATGAATAGTGCCCTGCTGCGAGTAATATCTGACACATATGAACATGGCTGAATATTGGCGTGAGAAAACGCCATCCAATACTTTGCAAGAGGAGTCAAATCCGTCCTCCTAATGTTAACCACTGAGCCAGATCTATTTCTTTGGAAGTGTCCTCCAGGTATACACAGTACTCTCTCCACATCCTCATAATCAACACCTTCCTCCATGCAAAGAGCAAACTGGCACTGCTCACCAGCCCACACAGTGTCCAGAAAGTTATTGATAGAATCAGGATCATACCTGATAGCATGGCCTCTAACATAGCCCAAATAATTCTCAGCTGGATAATCACCAATCTTCTTTGCATTGGTGTAAAATTACTTTACCACAGCTATATTGGCAGGTGCATGATATGTGGCTAGCTTTCCCTAGTCATTCCCTAACACTTGCTCTCCAAATTGAGGAGCAAAGTTAGGTATCATTCCAACCTTTCTCTCCATCAGAAGTCTCCTGTCCTGAACCACCTTAAAGTGCTTCTCATGTTTCCTAGAGAGGAACCTGCTAGAGTGGGGTTGCTCTGGTTCCTTTTCCTTTCTCTTGGTTGCCATGGTTTTCAATCTTTTTCCTGAAGAGGGTGCCATTCCTAGATTCAAACACAAATACAAAACCACAGAACATGATGTTAATCATTAGTAAAACACAGAACACAACTCCTTTCGAAGCTAAACAACCGCTGAGGGCCAGCAATTCCCCTCAGCGCCACTAGTGCCACATTCCAACACGCAAAAATTCAGAAAAAACCAAATCTGGCAGAGTGTTGCTTAGCGGCAGTTTACCCCTCAGCGGTAACTCTGCAGATTTTTGAAAATCTTGTTTAAAGCTGTCCTAACTCCACCCAGATGCAATTTTCAGTTTTCTAGTTCATAATCATGCAGTTTAATTGGTTGAATCATCAAATATATCATCAAATCATGCATAGAAATCAAAACCCCTAATTTTTCATGCTTTGACACTCACATTCAAATTCAAGAACCCTAAAATGAACAACATGCATTTTACTTACTTGGGTGGAGATACTAAATGCAATGAGAATGCTTCCAAGCTAGAATGCTCTCTTCCAACCCCAAACTTTGATGGCACACTAGTGAAAAAGTGAGTGAAAGAGAAATTTTCTTAAGAGAGGAGAGTGAAAAGATGTGGAAAACCTTGGAGAAGGTATGTGGAAGTGTTTGTGCAGAGAAAAGCCTGAAAGTATGAGAACTTGCGCAGCTTAGGGTTTAAAAATACCCTAATGGGCTCGGGTCCCGCTAAGGGGAACAAAAGCCCATTCTGCGAGAGTACCGCTCAGCGGTGAAGTACCGCTCAGCAGCACTTTCGTGATGTGCTCTTCTCCTTCTTTTCCTAACCTACGTGCCTCCCATACATGCCCCTCATTGGTTCCCTGCAATTCAATGTTTAAAATGCTTATGCAAACCCTAACTAAAATAAACAAACAGAAATATTCAATCAACTGGGTTGCCTCCCAGGTAGCGCTTGTTTAACGTCACGAGCCTGACCCAAAATCCACCAACACCCATCAGTATGTGCAAAATTTTCTTACCAACACCCATCAGTAGGTGTTACAAACATAGATCCTTTAGTAGATACTTAACCACCTAGCATCCATCCTTTAGTAGATGCTATCTCCAGCAAAATAGTTACAAAAATAGAGTCCTCAAATTAAAAATTACACAACCAAATCAAAAGTAATTAAATCCACTGGGTTGCCTCCCAGCAAGCGCTCTTTTAACGTCATTAGCTTGACCCAATAAAGTTTAAGTTCCATCTTCTTTATAGTTGATGTTGTCATTCCACCAACTCCTCAGCTGTTTCCTGTGAACTGTTTTAGTCCTTCTAGAATATGGAGACTCTATCTGTATCATCTCCTTCTCTTTAAAGCCTTTCACAACCCACAACTTGTTCTTGATTCTTACAGGTGTGCCAAGTTGGAGTCTTCTTTTCTCCCAATCACTAGGAATTTCTCCTCCTCTTCTACTATTTTCTTCCTTGGGTACCTGAAACAACAAACAATGGTTACCTGCAACCTTGAGATTTTCATCTTTACGGCTAGTCATTGGTGCATCTTGAACTGCAGCTTTATAACTAGCTTCTTCCTCCTTTACTCGCGTCTCATCTTTGAAGACGTCTACCACCACTCTCTCCTCTCTGTCCTGGAGCACTACTATACCTTCATTTACATCAATGATAACTTTGGCCGTTTTCATAAACGGTCTTCCAAGTATGATAGGTATCTTCTCTGTCTCCATCTTCATCACCACAAAGTCTGCCAAGAACTGAAGTTTGCCCACACAAACTATAATGTCCTCTGCAATCCCACATGGCTCCTTTGAAGATCCATCGGCCATTACTAGATTAACCTTTATAGGTTTCACTTTAACATTGGCAATTTGCTCCAGTAAAGAGTAAGGTATCAAGTTAACACTTGAACCTAAATCAAGGAGAGCTTTGTTTACCTTTTTCTTCCCTATGGTACAAGGGATAGAAAAACTGCCTGGATCTGATGCTTTAGGATGGAATGACTCTTTTTTAACAGTTATACACTTTTTTGCTTCATCATCTCTACGTCTCTTCTTGGTAGAGATTTCTTCATCAGATTTTGTGTAAACTGTGATTTGTTGTAGAATTTGTTCCCAAGGTGCTTCATTATCCACCATTCTGAATAACTCTGTGAAGTCCAGTTGTTTCCCTTGATGGATTGGAAAAGGAAAAGTACTTTTATTCTCTATGTCTCTTCTCTCTTCTGTATCTAACTCAACTATATCATCATCAATACTCTTTACCACCTTGCACTCTTCTCTGGGGTTAACCTCAATATTAGCCCAAAAATTTCTATTTGGCCTTTCTTCCAATTGCTTGGTAATCTGACCCATTTGAATCTCCAAGTTCTTTATAGCAGCTTTAGTGCTCTTTTGAGAAGATTCAGTTTTCTGTATGAATTGCTGAAGAGTTTCTTCCAACCTTGTTGATCTTTCATCAAGCATAGATAATTGTTGCCAAAAGGTGGGTTGCTGCTGCTTCTTATTTTACTGACTAGCTTGCCCAGTTTGTCCTTGACCAATGCTTGGGTGTGGTTTCCACCCTTGATTGTAGTTCCCTTGACGGTATGGAAATTGATTGGCCATGAAATTAACATCCTCTAAAGCTTCCACTGGAAAGGCGCATTGACCATTTATATGGTCGCCTCCACACAATTCACACAACTGAGATTGTACTTGTGCCGCAGTTTTCAACTCTTTAGGCAATTGTGCAAGTGTTTTAGTAAGAGTTTCCAATTGTTGAGTTAGAATTTTATTTTGTGCTAGCAAGGCATCATGCGTATGTAATTGTAGAACTCCTTTCTGTTGCGTAGGAGCTCCTCTTTCACTGTGGAGTTCATTATCACTAGTAGCCATATTTTCAATAATTTTTGTTGCTTCCTCTGGAGTCTTCCATTTAATGTTTCCTCCTGCTGAGGCATCTAGCATCATCTTGAAGTATTTATTTAGAAACTTGGTTACCACTACTTCCCACTCTGTGAAGCTTCCCTCGGGAAAAGAATTTAACCAAAGCTTAGCATTGCCTCCTAATGAGAAAGGAAACAAGCTAAGTTTGATCGCTTCATCTGGCACCCCATTGATTTTCACCGTGTTGCTAGATGAGACGCGACCAAAGGAGGAAGAAGCTAGTTATAAAGCTGCATTTCAAGATGCACCCATGACTAGCCGTAAAGATGAAAATCTCAAGGTTGCAGGTAACCATTGTTTGTTGTTTCAGGTAGCCAAGGAAGAAAATATTGGAAGAGGAGGAGAAATTCCTAGTGATTGGGAGAAAAGAAGACTCCAACTTGGCACACCTGTAAGAATCAAGAACAAGTTGTTGGTTGTGAAAGGCTTTAAAGAGAAGGAGATGATAGAGATAGAGTCTCCATATTCTAGAAGGACCAAAACAGTTCACAGGAAACAGCTGAGGAGTTGGTGGAATGACAACATCAACTATAAAGAAGATGGAACTTAAACTTTATTGGGTCAAGCTAATGACGTTAAAAGAGCGCTTGCTGGGAGGCAACCTAGTGGATTTAAAAACTTTTGAATTGGCTGTGTAATGTTTAATTTGTGGACTCTATTTTTGTAACTATTTTGCTGGAGATAGCATCTACTGAAGGATGGATGCTAGGTGGTTAAGTATCTACTAAAGGATACTATGTTTGTAACACCTACTGATGGGTGTTGGTAAGAAAATTTTGCACCTACTGATGGGTGTTGGTGGATTTTGGGTCAGGCTCGTGACGTTAAACAAGCGCTACCTGGGAGGCAACCCAGTTGATTGAATATTTCTGTTTGTTTTAGTTAGGGTTTGCATAAGCATTTTAAACATTGAATTGCAGGGAACCAGTGAGGGGCATGTATGGGAGGCACGTAGGTTAAGAAAAGAAGGAGAAGAGCACATCACGAAAGTACTGCTGAGCGGTAATTTACCGCTGAGCGGTACTCTCGCAGATGGGCTTTAGTTCTCCATAGCGGGACCCGAGCCCATTAGGGTATTTTTAAACCCTAAGCTGCGCAAGTTCTCATACTTTCAGGTTTTTCTCTGCACAAACACTCCCACATAACTTCTCCAAGGTTTTCCACATCTTTCCACTATTCCCTCTTAAGAAAATTTCTCTTCCACTCACTTTTTCACTAGTGTGCTATCAAAGTTTGGGGTTGGAAGAGAGCATTCTAGATTGGAAGCATTCTCATTGCATTTAGTATCTCCACCCAAGTAAGTAAATGCACTTTGTTCATTCTAGGGTTCTTGAATTTGAATATGATTGTCAAAGCATGAATATTTAGGGGTTTTGATTTCTATGCATGATTTGATGATATATTTGATGTTTGAACCGATTAAACTGCATGATTATGGACTGGAAAACTGAAAATTGCATTTGGGTGGAGTTAGGACAGCTTTAAAACAAGATTTTCAAAAATCTGCAGAGTTACCGCTGAGGGGTAAATTGCCGCTGAGCGGCACTCTGCCAGATTTGGTTTTTCTGATTTTTTGTGATCTGGAATGTGGCACTGGTGGCACTGAGGGGAAATTCTGGCCCTCAGCGGTGGTTTAGCTTCGAAAGGAATTATGTTCTATGTTTTACTAATGATTAACATCATGTTCTGTGGTTTTGTATTTGTGTTTGAATGTAGGAATGGCATCCTCTTCAGGAAAGAGATTGAAAACCATGGCAACCAAGAGAAAGGAAAAGGAACCAGAGCAACCCCACTCTAGCAGGTTCCTCTCTAGGAAACATGTGAAGCACTTTAGGGTGGTTCAGGACAGGAGACTTCTGATGGAGAGAAAGGTTGGAATGATACCTAACTTGGCTCCTCAATTTGGAGAACAAATGTTAGGGAATGACTAGGGAAAGCTAGCCACCTATCCTGCACCTGCCAACATAGCTGTGGTAAAGGAATTTTACACCAATGCAAAGAAGATTGATGATTATCCAGCTGAGAATTATTTGGGCTATGTCAGAGGCCATGCTATCAGGTATGATCCTGATTCTATTAATAACTTCCTGGACACTGTGTGGGCTGGTGAGCAATGCCAATTTGCTCTTTGCATGGAGGAAGGTGCTGATTATGAGGATGTGGAGAGAGTACTGTGTATATCTGGAGGACACTTCCAAAGGAATCGATCTGGCTCAATGGTTAACATTAGGAGGACGGATTTGACTCCCCTTGCAAAGTATTGGATGGCGTTTTCTCATGCCAACATTCAGCCATGTTCACATGTGTCAGATATTACTCTCAGCAGGGCACTATTCATGTACTGTGCTATCAGAAACTTGAATGTTAATATTGGGCAGGTGATAGCTGATGAGATTAGTGTGTGCGCCAATACCTCAAACAACAAAGCACCACTGGGACATCCCTCTTTGATCACTCACCTTTGCAAGATAGCTGGGGTGGACACTTCTGCTCCACCATTTGAGAGGCCAAGAAAAGCTATTGATGAGGCTTATTACAGACAGTATTGTGGAGGTGAGGAAACATCTCAGCCAGTTCCACCACACCGTGCTCGTAGAGAGAGAGGGCCAGCACAGAGCCAGACATCTGCTGAGACACATGAAGCAGAACCATTCCAGATGAGGGACATGTATATGTCTCTTATAGGTGCTCAGTTGCAGTCCATTCACAGAGGGCAGGTGGCCATTGCTGAGATGATTGTGGGGATGTATGATACACCTCCAGCTCACAAGTGGACTATGGACGAATTCCATAATGTGGTAGCTTGGCCAGAGGAACCAGTGCATGGAGGAGGAGCTGAAGCAGCTGAAGCTTCAGTTAGAGAGATGGAAGAAGATGAAGCTGATGATGATGATGCATTTGAAGATGATGAAGATGAGGAAGAAGAGGAAGATACAGAGGACAGCTCAGACTGATGAGGAGCTGAGATAACATTTACTGATAAATGTTATCATATGATTATGCTTTTGTGGTTTAAGTTTTCTGAACTTATTTATTTTTGTTTTTAGATTAGGGTTTGATGTACTCTAATGAACACCTGGGTTGTTATGATGGTTTGCTATTAACTGTGATTGTATGATAAGTAATGCTGAATGATGCTTAGTGATTAATTGATGTTGAGATGATGTGCACATTAGAATGCTTATACAGGTGATTCACAAGCTTTGTGAACAAATGCATGATATTATGATTGTGATTGTGAAATTAAGCAGGATGTGTATGTCAAATGTGAATGAGCTTATATGTGAGGTTGTGAGCTCCAGAGTTTTTGGTATGATTGAATGCTATTACTTTGAAAGCATGAATGACTTTGCCCAGGTTTTCTATGATTGAATCAATTGCTTGTTTTGCATCATATGATCAAGGCCGTTTGTTGGAACCTTTTTTTTTATTGGCCAAATTCATAAAGCTAGCCCACTAAAAGAGAACACTTTGTGTTCTATCCTTTGAACCCTTAGCCTTGAACATACACTGAAAACCCTTGATTGAAAATCTTTACCTTGAGTTAAGTAGAAGATCTTGTGTGGTATTGTTAAATGTTCAAGTTTGGGGTTGTTGGGAAAATATAAAAAAGGAAAAGCATTGAGCTAACCGCTAAAAAGTAAGAATATGCAAAGAAAAAGAAAAGAAAAGAAAAAGAAGCAAAGCTCAATGCGAATGCAAAGGCAAGTTGGGAAGAATAAGAAAAATTGTGTTGTTATGATTCTCTTAACTCAAGGACTTTGTGATTTAGAAAAACCAATTTTCTTGTTAGCCCAGCCACATTATAAGCCATTGAAAAGTCCTTGTGATGATGCATGCTTGTGAATGTTTTTGATTGTGGTAAAATGAAAGGCAAATTTGATTCATGTGACATTGTGATAGTAGAGTGAATGAGTGATTACCTCTAATACACTCGTGTGTGAGTGAAACACTTTACCTAGTGAGGAAATATTCCATGAACACATGAACATCCATGCTTAATTTAGTGATCATTCATGAAAAATAGCATTTGTTGGAATTTAAATGACTTTGTGAATACTAAAGCATGTGCACATCTTGATTGAAATCTTGGTCATAAGTTTGATTGAAGTTTTTACTTATCATTGAAAAGAAGATTTTTGAATGAGTGAACCATCATATGAATTGGTTGAAGATGGAGTTACATCTTGTTTGCTTGAGGACAAGTAAAGTTCTAAGTTTGGGGTTGTGATAACAGTTGAAAAACTATTATTTTCATGCTTAAAATTGATACTAAAAGCAACCTTTATACATAGAAACTAGCTTGAAATCATGCTTTTATTGATATTTTCAGAAAAAAGAGAGTTGGATAGGTTTATGCTTGATTTCAGTGTTTTTGTGCAGGTTTAAAGATGAATTTAGTGAAACAAGTGAAGAAGGAGAGAGATGAAATCAGAAAAGACATCAAAAAGTGCAAAAGGAGAAGCCGAAGTCACCGCTCAGCGCCAGTTTACCGCTGAGCGGCACTCAGGAGCTTACGGGAGATCCGCTGAGGGGCAAAATGGCCGCTGAGGGGAAGAAACGACTCATGCACTTACCGCTGAGCGGCACTCAGGAGCTTACGGGAGATCCGCTGAGGGAAAGAAACCAACTCACGCATTTACCGCTGAGCGGCACTTTTATGGGCTTGGACCTAATTTTCTGTAATTTACGAATAATATATAAGCTTTAGGGTTTCCTAGGGTTAGGGATCCTTGGAAAAACGAAGCAAACACTCTATCTTCCACCCCTTTGAAGGAGGATCTTGGATGCTCAGGCTTCCTCTTCACCTTTCTAGGGTTTTATCTTTCATTCTTTCATTGTTATTCATCTAGGTTCACCACGAATATGGTGAACTAAACCTTGTATGTTTGTTGGGGAATCAATGTAATCTTTTGAAGCTCTCATATATGGAATTTGTTTTTACATCTTATATTTAAGATTTATGCTTTCTTTCATCATTAGTTAGGGTTTTTCCTCTTTGCTTAATGCTTGCGTTGTTTAACTCATTCGATGCATGATTATTGATTTTGTCGATACGGGAACGTACGGAGAAGTCTAGATCCGGGGAATCTCTCCCAATATTATATTGGTTGTCGTTAAGCTCCTGCACTTGATGAACTAATTATTAGGAATGCTAGGAATTGTATGAACTCGTAATTAGGGAGAAGCCTTCTTGAAAGGTACTTTAGAGAGTGGCATTAACAATGATGATTTGAATGTTGAATTCCGAAAATATATGAGAGTGGATGAGATGAAATTGACCCCCAACAACATATTCATACGTATATTTCATTGAAAGTGTTTATCTTTTGCCTTTGCCATTGATCAAAACTTCATGCATACATGTTTACTTTCGTCTTTTGCATAATATAATCCAAATATTTCGTCTTTAAGTCTTAGCTAATCAACAAACCACACAACTGAACTAGGCCGTGAGTCCTTTGGGAAGAACGATACTTGGTCTTACCAAGTTTATTACTTGAACGATTCGGTCATACTTGCCGATAGTAAAACAAGTTTGTGACATCATATTTTAGTGTTCATAAATTTGTCCATCAGATATTAGGTGATTGTGTGAACACTAAAGCATGTGCATGTCTTGATTGAAGTCTTTGTCATGAGCTTAATTGAGTACTTATCTTGAAAAGAGTATTTTTTGAATGGAGTGAACCATTGTATTGATTGGTAGAAGATTGAGTTACATCTTGTTTGCTTGAGGACAAGCAAAGTTCTAAGTTTGGGGTTGTGATAACAGTTGAAAAACTGTTATTTTCATGCTTAAAATTGATACTAAAAGCAACCTTTAACACTTAGAAACTAGCTTGGAATCATGCTTTTTTTTTATATTTTTGGAAATAAGAGAGTTGGATAGGTTTATACTTGATTTTAGTCTTTTATGCATGTTTTAGGGTTATGCCTACTTTTCTGTAATTTTTAGAATAGTATATAAGCTTTAGGACTTCCTAGGGTTTGTATCTTTGGCTAGAGAAGACGCAAAACACACTTTTCACCCCTTCGGGGTAGAATTGGAGATGGTGACGGCTCTCCTCTTCTCTTTCTAGGGTTTTTCTATCTCTTCCATTCATTCATTATTGTTCATCTAGTTTCACCATGAATATGGTGAACTAAACTTTGTATTGTTGTTGGGGAATCAATGTAATCTTTTGAAGCTCTCATATATGGAATTTTGTGTTTAAACATCATATTTATGATACATGCTTTCTTTCATCATTAGTTAGGGTTTTTCTTCTTTGATCAAATCATGCATTGTTTAACTCATTCGATGTCATTATTATTGGTTTTATTGATATGGACACATACGGTAAAATCTAGATCCAGGGAAACTCTCCCAACAGTAGTATAAACCTAGACTTAGGAATATGATGGTTGGTTGCCGTTAAGCTTCCGTTCACTATAATGCATGATTAATTGCTAGGGAGACAAGACATTGTAAACTAGTGATTATGATTAGGCTTTCTTCGCCGAGACATCGGGTTTAAGGTAAATTAGAGAGTGGCATTAACATTGATGAAAAGAATGATGAATTCCTAAATATATGAGAGTGGATAAGATGAAATTGATTACCCCAACAACATACTCATCCATATAATTTGTTCCAAGTGTTTGTGTTCTTCTTTCCATTGATCAAAACTCAAGCATACATGTTTACTTTTTGTCTTTTGCATTTGAAACCTCAAGAATTTGTTTATTTTCACAAGTCTTAAATAATCCAGAAGTCATATAACTAACTAGGCCGTGACTCCTTTGAGAGAACAATACTTGGTCTTACCAAGTTTATTACTTGATACGATTCGGTCACACTTGCCGAGGTTACAAGTTTTTGGCGCCGTTTTCAGTGTTTCGAAATTTGTCATCAAGTTTTTGGCGCCGTTGTTGGGGACTCGTGGTTTAACTAGTTTATTTGTGTGATTATTGATTATCTTTGACTTGTTTTTGAATTTTGAATTTTGAATTTTAAATTTCGTATTTTATTTTTTTTTATTTTCTGTTTTTATTTTCTGCTTTTATTTTTCGGTTATTATTTTATTTTATTTTCTATTTTTATTTTTCGGTTATTATTTTATTTTATTTTATTTTCTGTCTTTATTTTTTTATATTTTTTTTGTTTTTATTTTCTTGTTTTATTTTTTGTTTTTATTTTCTATTTTTATTTTCTATTTTTATTTTCTGTTTTTATTTTCTGTTTTTATTTTTTGGTTTTTATTTCCTATCTTCTTATCTTTTCAATTATATCCTTTGATTATTTCTTCTCTTCTCTATCTTTTTGTGCTAACAAATTTTTCTAGGGACTTGTTTTCTTGTGTATGTAGGAAGCAAATCGTACTAGAAGCAAGAAAACCTCAGAACCTCTTCCTGAAGGCTTAGACGAAAGTTGAAGGAGGAGAAGAATCCGTACATCTAGAGAACTTTTCCCTCCTCCTGAAGATCTCGTACAACCTTCACCACAAGGTTCTCACTATAGCACTGAGGAGATGGAGGAGAATAATGGTAGACGGACTCTTGCAGATTACACCAATGTAGTTGGCCCTCAACATTTTAACAGCATAGCAAGATCGAGGGTCAATGCAGCCAACATGGAGGTGAAACCGGCGTTGATCCAACTGGTTAAGAGTAATCAGTTTAATTGGTTGTCACTTGAAAGCCCATATGAGCCCCACCGTTTGAGAGGTCGAGAAAAGCTATTCATGAGGCCTACTACAGACAATACTGCGGAGGTGAGGAGGCAGCTCAGCCAGTTCCACCACGTTGTCCTCACAGAGGGAGAGGATGAGCATAGAGTCAGGCATCTGCAGAGACTCATGAGGCAGAGCCATTTCAGATGAGGGACATGTACATGTCTCCTATAGAGGCCCAGATGCAATCCATCTATAGAGGGTAGGTGGCCACAACTGAGATGATAATTGGGATGTATAATACACCCCGAGCACACAAGTGGACCATGGATGAGTTTCATAATGTGGTGGCATGGCCAGAGGAGCAAGCCCAGGGTAGTTGAGTTGGAGCAGTTGAAGCTTTAGCTATGGAGGATGATGAAGATGATGATGATGAGGACGCATTTGAAGATGTTGAGGATGATGAAGAGGAGGAAGACACAGATGACAGTACAGGCTGATGAGAGTTGAGATAACATTTACTGATGAATGTTATCAACACTAGAGCAGGATCTTTTCTATCTTTCGTTTTGTACTGTTGAACTTATTTGCTTTGGTTTTTAGAATAGGGTTTGATGTACTCAATTTGAAACTTTGTCTGTTATGATGGTTTGCTTGTGACTTTTGTGTGATAAGTAGTGCTTGATGATGCTTTGATATTGATTGATGTTGAGAATGTGCACATTATATGCTGAGATACAGGTGGTTCACAAGCTTTGTGAACAAATGCATGATATTGTGATTGTGATTATGATGCTAAGCAGGATGTTTATGCGGAATGGTTAAATGAGCCTATATGTCAGGTTTTGAGATCCAGAGTTTTGATTGAATGCTATTACATTAAAAGTATGAATGATTTTTCCAAGGTTTTCTATCATTGAATCACTTGCTTGTATGTGTCATACGATCAAGGCCATTTGTTGGTAACCCTTTGTAGCCAAAATGCATGATTCTAGCCCATTAAAAGAGAACACTATGTGTTCTATCCTTTGAACCTTTAGCCTTGAACATGATTTGAAAACCCTTTTTCAAAAAGCTTTACCTTGAGTTGAGTTGAAGATGTATTGTGGTATTGATAAATGTTCAAGTTTGGGGTTGTTGGAAAGTCTAGAAAGGGAAAATAACAAGCATTGAGCCAAGAGCTATGCATGTGAAAATCAAAAGAAAAAGGAAGGAAATAAAGAAAAAGAGAAAGGCTCAATGCAAAAGAAAGTTGGGAGAAGGAAGAATGGTTTTGTTTAGATGATTCACTTGACTCAAGGATTTTGTGATCTAGAAAAACCAATTTTTTTGTTAGCATAGCCACATTAGAAGCCATAGAAAAGTTCTTGTGATGACACTTACTTGTGAATGTGTTTGACTGTGGTTAAATGAAAGGCAAAGTTAATTCATGTGACAATGTGATAGTAGAATGAATGAGTAACCTCTTATACACTTGTGTGTTTGAGTGAAAAACTTTTTCTGGTGAGGACAAATTCCATGAGCACATAATTTCATCTATGCTTAGTTGATTGATCATTCATGAGAATAACATTTGTTGGATACTATGGGATTATGCGAACACTAAAGCATGTGTGCATCTTAACTAAATTCTTTGTGATGAGCTGATTTGAGTATTTACTTTTATTGAGAAAAGAAGTTTTGAATGTGGTGAACCATTGTATGGATTGGTTGAAGATTGAGTTACATCTTGTTTGCTTGAGGACAAGCAAAGTTCTAAGTTTGGGGTTGTGATAACAGTTGAAAAACTGTTATTTTTATACTTAAATTTGACCTTAAAGACAACCTTTATGACTTAGAAACTAGCTTGGAATCATGCTTTTATTGAAGTTTTGGAATTAAGAGAGTTTCACATGTCTTATGCTTGATTTCCTTGTATTTTTTGCAGGTTTTTGAGATGAATTGATTGAAAGAAGAGAAGGAGCTAGGAGTTGGATTCAGAAAAGGAAGAAAAAGTGCTTAAAAGGAAGAAGTCGCAACTATCGCACAACGCCATTTATCGCTGAGCGGCACTTTGAAGACCCACAGTCACCGCTGAGGGGCAAAATTGCAAGTTAGGGGCAGAATAGTAGTCACGCGTTTACCGCTGAACGGTATTTACCGCTGAGCGAAATTGTTATGGGCTTGGGCTTACTTTTCTTTAATTTTAAGAATACTATATAAGGTTTTAGTTAACCTAGGTCAGGCATCTTTGGCTGGAACGAAGCAGAAACATACTCTTTCATCCCTTGGAGGAGGATTTTGGATGCTACAACACCTTTCTCACCTTTCTAGGGTTTTATCTTTCACTCTTTCATTGTATTTCATCTAGTTTCACCATGAATATGGTGAACTAGATCTTTACTGTTGTTGGGGAATCAATGTAATCCTTTGAAGCTCTCATGTTTCGAATTTGTTCTTCAAGATCTTTTAAAGATATATGCTTTCTTTCATTAATTGTTAGGGTTTTTCCTCTTTGCTCAAAGCATGCATTGTTTAACTCATTCGATGTCATGATTATTTATTTTGTCGATATGGACACATACGGGGAAATCTAGATCTGGGAACTCTCTCCCAATAGTAGTATAAACCTAGACATAGGAGTGTGATGGTTGATTGCTTTTAAGCTTCTGTGTTGTGTAATGCATTAGTAATTGCTAGGGAGACAAGACATTGTAAACTAGTGATTATGATTAGGCTTTCTTCGCCGAGACATCGGGTTTAAGGTAATTTAGAAAGTGGCATTAACAAATAATGAAGAAAGATGAATTCTTGAATACATGAGAGTGGATAGGATGAAATTGATAACCCCCAACAACCTATTCATTCATATATTTCAAACCACGTGTTCTGTTTCTTCTTGACCATTGATCAATACATGCATTCATATTTACTTTTCAGTATTTTGCATTTAAAACTTACAAGTCTTAGATAATCAATAAATCACATAACTGTCTAGGCCATGCGTCCTTTGGAACAACAATACTTGGTCTTACCAGTTTTATTACTTGATATGATTGATTACACTTGTCGAGGGTTAAACATGGACTAAGTTGACGAAGTGGATCAAGTGGACGAAGGAGACGAAGGAGAAGAAGAAAAAGAAGAAGAAGAAGAAGATGAAGAAGAAGAAGAAGAAGAAGAAGAAGTGGAAGAAGTGGAGGAAGTGAAGGAAGTAGAGGAAGTAGAGGAAGAAGAAGAAGGAGAAGAAGGACCAGAAGAAGAAGAACAAGAAGTGGAAGAAGTGGACGAAGTGGACAAAGTGGAGGAACTAGAGGAAGTGGAGGAAGTAGGCGAAGTGAACGAAGTGGACGCAGTGGATAAAGTTGATGAAGTGGACGAAGTGGAGAATGTGGACGAAGTGGAGGAAATGGAGGAAGTGGAAGAAATGGAAGAAGTGGAGGAAGTAGAGGAAGTGGAGGCAGTGGATGAAGGAGAAGAAGGAAAAGAAGGAGAAGAAGAAGAAGAAGAAGAAGAAGAAGAAGAAGAAGAAGAAGAAGAAGAGGAAGAAATGGACGAAGTGGACTAAGTTGACGAAGTGGACAAAGTTTTAAAGTGGTCGAAGTTGACGTAGTGGACGAAGTGGACGATGGAGACGAAGGAGAAGAAGGAGAACCAGCAGCAAAAGAAGAAGAAGAAGAAGAAGCAGAAGAAGAAGAAAAAGAAGAAGAAGAAGAAGAAGAAGAAGAAGAAGAAGAAGAAGAAATGGAAGAAGTGGACTGATGAGTCAATATTTTATTGACTTCACTTAGTTTAGTGTGATAAAATTAATGAGGGAATTGTGCTTAAATGTCCGGTATTTTTCCGTTTTTGCTAATTGTGCTTAATTTGACCAAAAATTCTTATTTTAATTAAATTGAATTATTTGAGTTAATTATTTTCATCATTGATGTGGCAGGGAGAAGTCACATCCAAGCATACAAAAAAGGGTTGTTACGTTTAGGAAGAGGAGAAAAGAGTGGAGATAGTGACGGTGCAAGCTGCTGGAACGTGTTGGAGGATTGATGTGCCACGGCTGGAAGGAAGAAGTGAACTGGTGTCTCGGCTTTTGAATGTTGCACGGTTCTTATTCCTTCTTTTAAGGTGATTCTCGGCTTGGGAGAATGGTAGCTGGAAGAACAAGCCGTGTGATGCCCACATGAAGATGTGACATTGATTTTGCATTAGAATAGAATGTTTAATTTGGTTTCATGCGGAGAATGAATTGAAGGTAAGTGGTTGAATGTAGTAGGTGAAGTGGTGTATACGATACGTGTTGGAAGCTTGAGGTGCCACGGCTGGAAGCAAAGAGGAGAAGGGTGATTTGTTTTAGTGGTGTCACGGTAAGTTTTCTTTACTTATTCAAGCAAGCATTTAATGTTAAATCTCTTTAAGCATTCATTTAAATTGCCCGCCATTCTTAGTTTACATTTAAATTGTTTAGCTCAATGTTGCACTTTTAATTTGGTTAAAGCGCTTTTCATTTTGATGTTCTCTATTTTTCGTGGTTGTGATATTTTAGTTACGATGTTAGCTTAAGTGACCAATCATTTTAATTTTGTGTTTATATTTGTGTTTACATCCGTGTTTATGTTCGTGTTTTAATTTAGTTCACTCGCATTCACAAAATCTTCACAAACCCCCCCCACAAAGTGTTTGACCTGAGACTCGAGTCACATTTGGTCCTTGAGAGACGACCTAGGAGTCACTTCCTAGTACTATACTGCATTCTTTTATGCAATCAAATTTCTTTTATTGCAGTTTTCAGTCTATCAATGAAAGAGCATTTTGTTGTGCACGATTTTTGTGTGTTCGTTATTGTGTGTGCGTGTCGCATGTTTAAATGTGTTGTGTTTTGTTTGTTTCGTAATTTTTAGTATTTACTTTCTACATTTTATTTTTCCATGTCTACCTATTTTGATTTAGTGAATAGTGCTTATTCTGCGAGTGCCTCTAATTATGATTCTCCTTCTGCATCTAACTCTGATATTGCTTCTCATGCACATTCTGCTGATTTTTATGTTGAGAACTATATGGCTCATCCTCAATTTCCTGAGAGCGCTCCTCGTGAGCCGGTTCCACCTACAAAGGATGATATTCATTGCGTTCTAAGCACTGGACTGATATATTTGCTCCCTAAGTTTCATGGTTTTGCAGGTGAATGCGCACATAGACATTTGGAGGAGTTCCACATCATGTGCTCTTCAATGAAGCCTCTACATGTCCCTCTTGATCACATTTTATTGAGGGCATTTCCGCATTCATTACAAGGAGCAACTAAGGATTGGAAAGACTCTCTTCCTCTAGGATCCGTTACCGATTGGGGATATCTTGAGCATCAGTTTCTGAGCAAATTCTCCCCTGTGCAGTATGGTTACAACAATGATTCTAGATGGAATGACACTAGTTTGAGATGGTATGATGCTCCACAGCAATATCAGGAAGCACCATCTCATAATGCTTTTATGCCTCCACCAGTCCAGCAATACCAGAGTCAGCAATATGATGTTCCTTCCCAAATAGCTCCTCAGCCTTCTACCTTTGAGCCTACATTGAAGGAGTTACTGAGGCAAATGGCCATGAAAAACATTGAGTTCATGCAAGAGACCAGAGCATCCATTCAGAGTTTGAATGATCAGATAGGGCAGATGGCCACTCAACTCACTGAGGAACAGTCTCTAGATTCAGAGTTACCATTTCAGACTGTTTAGATTCCAGATGATGTTAGTGTCATCCGCATAGGAGATGGGGAGCAGAGTCATGAGCTTACTATTGCGCCACCTACTTTCCCATCGCCCTATGTCCCCACTCTTGCACCTGAGGAGACTGCTGAAGATCTTGAGGACCAGGCAGGTATAAGCAGTAATTTTGAATCAGGTAGACAATCATCATCTTCCACCACTCTTCCAATCTTCAGGGAAGTGGAGGTAAACATACCTCAATTTGATTATGTTGACGATTATGTTGTTGAGGGGTATGTTGGTGATTATATTGTTGATGAGCATGCTTTTCATTTCCACTCTTTGCATGATGAGAAACAACTTTTGCCATCCTATCTGAATACTTCTTATCCATGCATTGAACATGAATCTGAGCATGTTGTTGATATTGTTTCTAAAATTGAAAGTGATTCATGTTCTGAGAGTATAATTGAGGTTCAGTCTGATAAATTGGGATTGGGTGTTATACCTCTGCTTGTCATTTCTTTGGAGCCACATTGCACTAACCCTATTGTAGGAGGTACACAAGAATTTGACCAACATGCACCCACAGTGGAAAACAAAGGTGCTAACACTCACAAAAGCTTCAACATCAGTAGGCACCTACTGAACCCACTCATCAACAATCACTTCTTCTTAGATCCAGCTGTGGAAGACATTTCCCTGCTTGATCAAATATGGAGGATGAAGCAATTCTTCCTCAAAACTTCCTTGCTGGATCCAGTGGTGGAAAATATCTCCCTGCAAGTCCAAAATTGGCAACTGCCACCATGACCAGGGGAGGTTTCTTTTTCCCTTCTCCCCATTTCCCTACTTTTATTGTACTTGTCCATGATCTATTCACTGTTCTGATTTCTGATCTTATACTTATGACACATTGAGGACACTGTGTAGTTTAAGTGTGGTCTATTGGGGGAGATTTTTATTTTTCTTTGTTAGTTTTTGTTTTCTTGGTTAAATTTTTTTCTTTTCTAGGTTATTTTTGTCGTGTCTTGTGTACAGTTTGCATGTTTCTCTTGCTTTCTGGACTTTATTTAGTTTGTAGACTTGACCTTCCCTTCATTGATACTTGGCTTGAAATCTTTGCTTTTCTTTGCTTGGGAAGATGATTATGATGTTTGAGAGGTTGATTTGATTGTGACAAATACCCTGTGTGAGAATTTGAGCCACTTGATATTCTTTCTTGTGTGTGATATGTCTCTTGATTGCTTGCGCATATGCCTTGGCTTGACTCTTGTTGATAACTCTTGATTGATATGCATGTTTGGAAGTGATAAAGGCAATTTTGTTCTTGAGCCTCTCTAGCCAAATAAGCTTACCTTGTTTTGATCCTTTAATAACCCCTTTGGAGCCTATACTTTCCCCCATTTCTTTGTTTTGAAGCTCATACACTAGCCCTAAGTGAAAAACCATGATTACCTTAACCTTAGGGAATTTTGGAGCTTTGGAAGTGTTTTGGGAACAAGTGTGGTCTCCTTGGGGTTTCTGATGAATTGGCTGGTTGGTTCCTCTCCTGGTTTTGTTTTTAGAAATATGATTTATATCTTGTCTCTTACAGTTGCGTGCTAAAGAGAGAAAAGAAAAGAGACAAGATGAAAAAACAATTGTGAATAATTGTGAATAATGGAGTCAAGAAGAGGATGGAATTAGAGGTTGTGGGTGTGTTTGAATGTGTTTACACTTGTTCCCCATTGCTCCTCTATTCCTTATGGGTTGTAGCTTCTTATCCAGATATATCCTCCCTTGTCCTTGGCCCCAATACAACCATGAAAAGACCTTTTGATTTGAACATGCGTATGTGCTTGAGTGTTGATATTAGAGGCTTGCCAAGTCTATTTGTGTTTCCTTTCTTGAGTGCACTGAGTTGACATTGTTTATCCTAAACACTTGAGAGATACAGTGATAGTGCATCTGTGAGGTTTTGTTACTTTTGATTCACCTCTTGAGCTGATTGATCATTTTGTCATGTCTTGAATTGCTTGGATGATTTCATGAGTATCTGCTTTTTCTGATTCATTCTGTGTTGGATATATTGTCTACTTCTATTCTTCGTCCAGATTCCTCGATAACTGTGTAATTTTGTTTTTGTCCTCGTTAGTCTTTGTTTTCTGTGTGTTGAGTTTGTGTCACTTCCCTGATGTCCTTTGAACTATTCCTTGATTTGTGTCTTGATTTTGCCCAAGACTGCAAAAGACTAAGTGTGGTCTATTTTGAGGAGTCAATATTTTCTTGACTTCACTTAGTTCAGTGTGCTAGAATTAATCAGGGAATTGTGCTTAAATGTCCGGTATTTTTCCGTTTTTGCTAATTGTGCTTAATTTGACCAAAAATTCTTATTTTAATTAATTTGAATTATTTGAGCTAATTATTTTCATCATTGATTGCAGGAAAAATTTTGGAGATACATTTTGGGACATCAGAAAGAATGCAAATAAATTCAAGACTCTCCACACAGACATTTCAGAATTAATTAAATTGTAATTCAGTAGTTTAGAATTTTTGAATCAACTCTTACATTTTGGGTCAATTTTTGGTAAAGTAGATTAGACGCAAAAGTAGAGGTTAGTGACTTGGATCCTAGGGTTTTATTGTGTGAACCCCACCCTTATTAAAGGAAGGACACATGACCCTTGTCTAGCCGCCACGGGCCACACATTTTTTTTACGCTCTCGGTCTTGAGTTTTGGGAGACTATTGTATTTCGAAACTTTTTCTTGCGGGCTGAACGTTGTTTTTGAATTGAAGGAATGGAATCATTTTTATCATCTTTGCCGAATTCTCATTGTCGCTTCCATTTTGTTACAACACTTTCATTTTCTTTTCGTTTTTTTTATTTCTAACATGTTGACGGGTTCTAGTGGTAGATTAGGAGCACTTTCATACGGTGATTTGAGATTGGATGGAGGGCTGTCACGGAGAGTGAGCTGATTTCTTTTCACATGGAGAATGAAATGAAGGTAAGTGTTGATTGGAAGAAGTGGAATGGTGTACGCGTGTTGTGCTGGAAGAAGTGAAGCACGAAGTTGAAAGGAAAGACACACGTACGGTGGCAGGGAGAAGTCACATCCAAGCATACAAAAAAGGGTTGTTACGTTTAGGAAGAGGAGAAAAGAGTGGAGATAGTGACGGTGCAAGCTGCTGGAACGTGTTGGAGGATTGATGTGCCACGGCTGGAAGGAAGAAGTGAACTGGTGTCTCGGCTTTTGAATGTTGCACGGTTCTTATTCCTTCTTTTAAGGTGATTCTCGGCTTGGGAGAATGGTAGCTGGAAGAGCAAGCCGTGTGATGCCCACGTGAAGAGGTGACATTGATTTTGCATTAGAATAGAATGTTTAATTTGGTTTCATGCGGAGAATGAATTGGAGGTAAGTGGTTGAATGTAGTAGGTGAAGTGGTGTATACGGTTATGTGTTGGAAGCTTGAGGTGCCACGGCTGGAAGCAAAGAGGAGAAGGGTGATTTGTTTTAGTGGTGTCACGGAAGGGGTTTAAGTTTTCTTTACTTATTCAAGCAAGCATTTAATGTTAAATCTCTTTAAGCATTCATTTAAATTGCCCGCCATTCTCAGTTTGCATTTAAATTGTTTAGCTCAATGTTGCACTTTTAATTTGGTTAAAGCGCTTTTCATTTTGATGTTCGCTATTTTTCGTGGTTGTGATATTTTAGTTACGATGGTAGCTTAAGCGACCAATCATTTTAATTATGTGTTTATATTTGTGTTTACATCCGTGTTTATGTTCGTGTTTTAATTTAGTACACTTGCATTCACAAAATCTTCACAAACCCCCCCACAAAGTGTTTGACCTAAGACTCGAGTCACATTTGGTCCTTGAGAGACGACCTAGGAGTCACTTCCTAGCACTATACTGCATTCTTTTATGCAATCAAATTTCTTTTATTGCAGTTTTCAGTCTATCAATGACAGAGCATTTTGCTGTGCACGATTTTTCTAGTCTAGCAGCTCTCGGTTTTATCTTTTAAGTTTATTGCGTTGAGTAAAAAGGGATGGCTGGAAGGGAAAGCAATTGGTGTGCACGGTGATTGAGGAATGAAATTCGGTTTTTTATTTCAACAATAGGGGAATTTACCTTTCTTTTCTTTCTTTAGAGGTTAGAACGGTGATTCAGCATTGGGAGCGTTTTTATTTCTTTCTTTTAATACGTCCAACATAAGGGCTCATGAGGTGATTGATTTTTGAAGCACACGGTGTATTGGAGGTGACGATGATGATTCATTGAGAAAAGAAAAAAGTTGATTCGTTTTGGAGGTGCAGCACGCTTGATTTATTTAGGAGGGGACAACAACACGTTGGAGAGCGTTGGTGTGCAAGGCCTGAAAGGTGAGCTCAAGCTGCTGCTGCCACGTCCAGCTTTTAGATTATATACATTAAAATGCATTTAGCTTGAAAGCAGCATGCTCATTTTATTTCAGCTTATTGTTGACGCATTTCTTTTAGTACTTCTTCCGTATAAATGTGCATTCCATTTTATTCCTACTGCATTGGGCTTCAAAGGGTGACGCCTTGCAAATCAATAGTGTTAGACGAGTATTGTTGTTGGGGAATCAATGTAGTCTTGTGAAACTCTCATATATGGACTTTGTGTTTAAACATCTTATTTGAGATACATGCTTTCTTTCATCATTAGTTAGGGTTTTTCCTCTTTGCTCAATGCTTGCTTTGTTTAACTCATTCAATGCATGATTATTGATTTTGTCGATACGGGAACGTACGGAGAAGTCTAGATCCGGGGAATTTCTCCCAATAGTATATTGGTTGCCGTTAAGCTCCTGCACTAAAAGAACTAATTATCAGGAATGCTAGGAATCATATGAACTCGTAATTGGGGATAGGCCTTCTTGAAAGGTACTTTAGAGAGTGGCATTAACAATGATGAAAAGAATGTTCAATTCCTAAAGTATATGAGAGTGGATAAGATGAAATTGATAACCCCAACAACATACTCATCCATATATTCCACTGAAGAGTTTGTATTTTGTTTTAGCCATTGATCAAATTCATGCATACATGTTTATTTTCTGTTTTGCATATTAAACTCCACTTATTTCGTTCTTAAGTCTTAAATAATCAACAAATCACATAACTAAAATAGGTCGTGAGTCCTTTGGGAGAACGATACTTGGTCTTACCGAGTTTATTACTTGAAACGATTCGGTCACACTTGCCGATTGTTCAACAAGTTTGTGGCGCCGTATTTCGGTGTTCATAAATTTGTCATCAGTGCTCATATGGGCTTTCATAAGATAACCCATTGACGATGCTGGTTTGACCTCCATGTTAGCTGCATTGACTCTAGGTCTAGCTATACTGTTAAAGTGCTGAGGTCCAGTTGTATTGGTGTAATCAGCAAGAGTTCTTCTGATATTATTGTTCTCCATATTTTCTGTGCTATTGTCAGAACCTTGTGGTGATGGTTACAACAGAGTTTCCGGAGGAGGGAAAAGTTCTCTAGATGTTCGGATTCTTCTCCTCCGTCTACTCTCGTCTAAACCTTCAAGAAGAGGTTCTGCAGTTATCTTGCTCCTAGTTCGAATTGTCTCCTGCATACATAAGAACACAAAACCCTAGAATATTTGGTTAGCACAAAAAGATATAGGAGAAGATATAAGATTCAGAGAATAAAATAAAATAAAATAAAACAAAAACAAAAAAAATAAAAACAAAAAAATAAAAATAGAAATTCAAAATTAAAGTCAAAGATAATCAATAATCACACAAATTAACCAGTTAAACCACGAGTCCCCGGCAACGGCGCCAAAAACATGATGACCAATTTATGAACACCGAAAAACGGCGCCACAAACTTGTTTAACAATCGGCAAGTGTGACCGAATCGTTTCAAGTAATAAACTCGGTAAGACCAAGTATCGTTCTCCCAAAGGACTCACGGCCTAGTTTAGTTATGTGATTCGTTGATTATTTAAGACTTGAGAACGAAATAAGTGGAGTTTAATATGCAAAATAGAAAATAAACATGTATGCATGAATTTGATCAATGGCTAAAACAAAATACAAACACTTCAATGGAATATATGGATGAGTATGTTTTTGGGGTTATCAATTTCATCTTATCCACTCTCATATACTTTAGGAAATCAACATTCTTTTCATCATTGTTAATTCCACTCTCTAAATTACCTTGCAAGAAGGCCTATCCCTAATTACGAGTTCATACGATTCCTAGCATTCCTAATAATTAGTTCTTTTAGTGCAGGAGCTTAACGGCAACCAATATACTATTGGGAGAAATTCCTCGGATCTAGACTTCCCCGTACGTTCCCGTATCGACAAAATCAATAATCATGCATTGAATGAGTTAAACAAAGCAAGCATTGAGCAAAGAGGAAAAACCCTAACTAATGATGAAAGAAAGCATAGGTCTTAAATATAAGATGTAAAAACAAATTCCATATATGAGAGTTTCACAAGACTACATTGATTCCCCAACAATAATACAAGGTTTAGTTCACCATATTCATGGTGAAACTAGATGAATAATAATGAAAGAATGAAAGATAAAACCCTAGAAAGGTGAAGAGGTAGTCTGAGCATCGATGATCCTCCTTCAAAGGGGTGGAAGAGAGAGTGTTTGCTTCGTTTCTGCCAAAGATACAAACCCTAGGACGTCCTAAAGCTTATATACTATTCTAAAATTATAGAAAATTTAGGCCCAAGCCCATAAGTGTGCCGCTCAGCGGTAAAGTACCGCTCAGCGGTAAACTGCCGCTCAGCGGCAGTTGCGGCTTCTCCTTTTGCACTTTTTGATGTCTTTTCTGATTTCATCTCTCTCCTTCTTCACTTCTTTCACCAAATTCACCTTAAAACCTGCACAAAAACACTGAAATCAAGCATAAACCTGTCCAGCTCTCTTATTTATGAAAATATGAATAAAAGCATGATTTCAAGCTAGTTTCTAAGTGTTAAAGTTTGCTTTTAGTATCAATTTCAAGCATGAAAATAACAGTTTTTCAACTTTTATCAGTGGACGAAGTAGAGGAAGTGGACGAAGTGGACGAAGTGGACGAAATAGATGAAGTGAACGAAGTTGACGAAGTGGACGAAGTGGACGAAGTGGAGGAAGTGGAGGAAGCGGAGGAACTGGAGGAAGTGGAGGAACTAGAGGAAGTGGAGGAAATAGAGGAAGTGGGCGAAGTGGGCGAAGTGGAGAAAGTGGTGGAAGTGGACGAAGTGGACAAAGTGGAGGTAGTAAAGGAAGTGGACGAAGTTGAAGAAGTGGAGGAAGTGGACGAAGTGCAAGAAGTGGAGGAATTGGACGAAGTTGACGAAGTGGACGAAGGAGAAGAAGAGAAGAAGGAGAAGAAGAAGAAGAAGAAGAGAAGAGGAAGAAGAAGAATTGGAAGAAGTGAGAGAACCAGATGAAGTGGAGGAAGTGGAGGAAGTGGAGGAACTAGAGAAAGTGGTCGATGTGGACGAAGGAGAAGACAGAGAAGCAGAAGAAGAAGAAGAAGTGGAAGAAGTGGACGAAGTGGAGGACTTGGAGGAAGTGGAGGAAGTGGGCGAAGTGGACAAAGTGAACGAAGTATGCCTAATGGACGACGTTGACGAAGTAGACAAAGTGGAAGAAGGGGAAAACATGGAGGAAGTGCACAAAGTGGACGAAGAGGAGGAAATGGAGGAAGTGGAGGAAGTAGAGGAAGTGGACAAAGTGGAAGAAGTGGAGAAGTGGAGAAGTGGAGGAAGTGCAGGAAGTGGGGGATGTGGACGAAGTGGACGAAGGAGAAGAAGGACAATAAGGAGAAGAAGAAGAAGAAGAAGAAGAAGAAAAAGAGAAAGAAGGGGAAGAATTCGACAAAGTGGACAACGTGGAGGAAATGGAGGAAGTGGAGGAAGTGGACGAAATGGAGAAAGTGAAGGTATTGGACGAAGTGGAGGAAATAGAGGAAGTAGAGGAAGTGGACAAAGTGGAAGAAGTGGAGGAAGTGTAGGAAGTGCAGGAAGTAGAGGAAGTGGATGAAGGAAAAGAAGGACAAGAAGGAGAAAAGAAGAAGAAGAAGAATAAGAAGAAGATGTGGACCAAGTGAACGAAGTGGACTAAGTTGACGAAGTTGACAAAGTTGCGAAGTGGACTAATTTGACAAAGTGGACTAAGTGGACAAAGTGGACGAAGGAGACAAAGGAGAAGAAGGAGAAGCAATAGTAGAAGAAGAAGAAGAAGCAATAACAGAAGAAGAAGACGAAGAAGAAGTGGAGGAAGTGGAGGAAGTGGACGAAGTGGACGAAGTAGACGAAGTGGACGAAGTGAATGAAGTGGACAAAGTCGACAACGTGGACGAAGTGGAGGAAGTGGACAAAGTGGATGAAGTGGACAAAGTCGACGACGTGGAGGAAGTGGACGAAGTGGAGGAGCGACGAAGTGGACGAAGTGGATTAAGTGGACGAAGTGGACGAAGTTGATGAAGTTGACGAAATGGAGGAAGTGGAGGAACTGGAGGAAGTGGAGGAAATGGCGGAAGTGGGCGAAGTGCACGCAGTGCACGCAGTGGGTGACGTTGACGAAGTTGACGAGGTAGACGAAGTGGAAGAAGTGGACGAAGTAGAGAAAGTGGTTGAAGTGGACAAAGTCGACGACGTGGAGGCAATGGACAAAGTTGAGGTAGTAGAGCAAGTGGAACAAGTGGTCAAAGTGGAAGAAGTGGAGGAAGTGGAGGAAGTGGAGGAAGTAGAGGAAGTGGACGAAGGAGAAGAAGGACAAGAAGGAGAAGATGAAGAAGAAGAAGAAGAAGTGGACGAAGAAGACGAAGTGGAAGAAGAAGACGAAGTGGATGAAGAAGACGAAGTGGACGAAGAAGACGAAGGAGAAGAAGGAGAAGCAGCAGAAAAAGAAGAAGAAGAAGCAGAAGTGGAAGAATTGGATGAAGTGGAAGAAGTGGACGACGTGGATGAAGTGGAGGAAGTGGAGGAAGTGGATGAACTGGAGAAAGTAGAGGTAGTGGACGAAGTTGACGAAGTGGACGAATTGGACGAAGTGGACGAATTGGACGAAGTGGACGAAGTGGAAGAAGTGGAAAAAGTGGAGGAAGTGCACAAAGTTGACGAACATGAGGAAATGGAGGAAGTGGAGGAAGTAGAGGAAGTGGACTAAGTGGAAGAAGTGGAGGAAGTAGAGGAAGTGCAGGAAGTGGAGGATGTGGACGAAGTGGACGAAGGAGAAGAAGGACAAGAAGGAGAAGAAGAAGAAGAAGAAGAAGAAGAAGAAGAAGAAGAAGGAGAAGAAGAAGAAGAAGAAGAAGTGGACCAAGTGGACTAAGTTGACGAAGTGGACAAAGTTTCAAAGTGGACTAAGTTGACAAAGTGGACGAAGGAGGCAAATGGGAAGACGGAGAAGCAATACCAGAAGAAGAAGAAGAAGAAGAAGAAGTGGACGAAGTAGACGAAGTGGACGACGTGGACGAAGTGGACGAAGTGGATGAAGTGGACGAAGTAGACGAAGTGGACGAAGTGGATGAAGTGGATGAAGTTGACGAACTGGACGAAGTTGACGAAGTGGAGGAAGTGGAGGAAGTGGAGGAAGTGGAGGAAGTGGAGCAAGTAAACGAACTAGAGGAAGTGGAGGAACTGGAGGAAGTGGAGGAAATAGAGGAAGTGGGCGAAGTGCACGAAGTGGAGAAAATGGTGGAAGTGGACGAAGTGGAGCAAGTGGACAAAGTGGAGGTAGTAAAGGAAGTGGACGAAGTTGAAGAAGTGGAGGAAGTGGACGAAGTGCAGGAAGTGGAGGAATTGGACGAAGGAGAAGAAGAAGAAGAATGAGAAGAAGAAGAAGAAGAAGAAGAAGAAGAAGAAGAAGAAGAAGAAGAAGAAGAAGAAGAAGAATTGGAAGAAATGAGAGAACCGGATGAAGTGGAGGAAGTGGAGGAAGTGGAGGAAGTGGAAGAAGTGGAGGAAGTGGAGGAAGTGGAGGAAGTGGAGGAAGTGGAGGAACTAGAGGAAGTGGTTGAAGTGGACGAAGGAGAAGAAGGAGAAGAAGAAGAAGAAGAAGAAGTGGAATAAGTGGACGAATTGGAGGAACTGGACGAAGTGGAGGAATTGGGCGAAGTGGACGAAGTGAACGAAGTATGCCTAATGGACGAAGTTGATGAAGTTGACGAAGTTGACGAAGTGGACGAACTGGACGAATTGGACGAAGTTGAAGAAGGGGAAAAACTGGAGGATGTGCACGAAGTTGACGAAGAGGAGGAAATCGAGGAAGTGGAGGAAGTAGAGGAAGTGGACTAAGTGGAAGAAGTGGAGAAGTGGAGGAAGTGCAGGAAGTGGAGGATGTGGACGAAGTGGACAAAGAAGAAGAAGGACAAGAAGGAGAAGAAGAAGAAGAAGAAGAAGAAAAAGAGAAAGAAGTGGAGGAAGTGCAGGATGTGGAGGATGTGGACGAAGTGGACGAAGGAGAAGAAGGACCAGAAGGAGAAGAAGAAGAAGAAGAAGAAAAAGAAAAAGAAGTGGAAGAATTGGACGAACTTGATGAAGAGGACGAAGTGGACGAAGTGGAGGAAGTGGACGAAGTGGAGAAAGTGGAGGTAGTGGACAAAGTGGACGAAGTGGAGGAAATAGAGGAAGTTGACGAAGTGGAGGAAGTGAAAGAAGTGGAGGAAGTGGAGGATGTGTAGGAAGTGGACGAAGGAGAAGAAGGACAAGATGGTGAAGAAGAAGAAGAAGAAGAAGAAGAAGAAAAAGTGGACCAAGTGGACTAAGTGGACTAAGTTGACGAAGTGGACAAAGTTTCGAAGTGGACGATGGAGACGAAGGAGAAGACGGAGAAGCAATAGCAGAAGAAGAAGAAGAAGAAGCAATAGCAGAAGAAGAAGAAGAAGACGAAGAAGAAGAAGAAGAAGAAGAAGAAGAAGAAGAAGAAGAAGAAGAAGAAGAAGAAGAAGAAGAAGTGGAAGAAGTGGACGAAGGGGACGAAGTGGAGGAAGTTGAGGAAGTGGACGAAGTGGACAAAGTGGACGAAGTGGACGAAGTAGACGAAGTGGACAAAGTAGATGAAGTAGACGAAGTTAACAAACTGGACGAAGTTGATGATGTGGACGAAGTGGAGGAAGTGGAGGAAGTTGTCAAAGTGGACGAAGTCGAGGAGGTGAGGAAGCGGAGGAAGCGGAGGAAGTGGAGGAAGTGGAGGAAATAGAGGAAGTGGCGAAGTGGACGAAGTTGACGCAGTGGACGAAGTTGACGAAGTGGAAAAAGTGGACGAAGTAGAGAAAGTGGTGGAAGTGGACGAAGTGGAGAAAGTTGTGGAAGTGGACGAAGTGGAGAAAGTTGTGGAAGTGGACAAAGTGGACGAAATGGAGGAACTGGAGGTAGTAAAGGAAGTGGAGGAAGTGGAACAAGTGGAGGAAGTGGAGGAAGTGCAGGAAGTGGAGGAATTGGATGAAGTGGACGAACGAGAAGAACGACAAGAAGGAAAAGAAGAAGAAGAGGAAGTCGAAGAATTGGACGAAGTGGACGAAGTTCAAGAAGTGGAGGAAGTGGACGACGTGGAGGAAGTGGAGGAAATAGAGTAAGTGGAGGCAGAGGACGACGTGGAAGAAGTGGAGGAAGTGGACGAGGTGGAGAAAGTGCAGGAAGTGGACGAAGGAGAAGAAGCACAAGAAGGAGAAGAAGAAGAAGAAGAAGAAGTGGACGAAGTAGACTAAGCTGACAAAGTGGACAAAGTTGCGAAGTGGACTAAGTTCACAAAGTAGACCAAGTGGAGGAAGAAGAACAAGAAGCAATAGCAGAAGAACAAGAAGCAATAACAGAAGAAGAAGAATTAGAAGAAGAAGAAGAAGAAGAAGAAGAAGAAGAAGAAGAAGAGGAAGAAGAAGTGGAAAAAGTGGACGACGTGGACGACGTGGAGGAAATGGACAAAGTGGACGAGGTGGAGGAAGTGGACGAAGTAAACGAAGTAGACGAAGTGGACGAAGTGGACGAAGTAGACGAAGTGGACAAACTTGACGAAGTGGACGAAGTTGACGAACTGGACGAAGTGGAGGAGGTGAAGGAAGTAGAAGAAGTGGACGAAGTGGAGGAAGTGGAGGAAGTACAGGAAGTGGAGGAATTGGACGAAGTGGAGAAAGGAGAAGAAGGAGAAGAAGGAGAAGAAGAAGAAGAAGAAGAAGAAGAAAAGAGAAAGTGGAAGAATTAGACGAAGTGGACAAAGTGGACGAGTTGGAGGAAATGGACGAAGTAGACGAAGTGGACGAAGTAGACGGAGTGGACGAAGTTGATGAACCGGACGAAGTGGACGACATGAACGAAGTGGAGGAAGCTGAGAAAGTGGATGTAGTGGACAAAGTGGACGAAATGGAAGAAGTGGAGGAAGTGGAGGAAGTAGAGGAAGTGGAGGAAGTTGAAGAAGTGGAGGAAGTGGAGGAAGTGGAGAAAGTGCCGGAAGTGGACAAAGGAGAAGAAGGACACGAAGCAGAAGAAGAAGAAGAAGAAGAAGAAGAAGAAGAAGAGGAAGAAGAAGAAGAAGAAAAGGAAGAAGAAGTGGACGACGTGGAGGAAGTGGACGAAGTGGACAAAGTGGACGTGGTGGAGGAAGTGGACGAAGTAGACGAAGTGGACGAAGTAGACGAAGTGAACGTAGTTGACGAACTGGACAAAGTTGACTAACTGTATGAAGTGGACGAAGTGGAGGAGGTGAAGGAAGTAGAGGAAGTAAAGGAAGTGGACGCAGTGGACGAAGTTCAAGAAGTTGACAAAGTAAATGAAGTGACGAAGTGAACGAAGTGGAAGAAGTGGACGAAGTGGAGAAAGTGGAGGAAGTGGACAAAGTTGACGATGTGGAGGTGAAGAGTGCATATTTATGCCCACATTTATGCTTTAAAATTCAAATTTTTCATGGGATAATTGTGCTTAAATGGTTGATTTTAAGTGAATTTGTGATGATTGGAATTGTTGGGTTTGGGAAATAAAGAGACGTAAAAAGTGAGTCTTAGTGCATAAATTATTCTTGGATGTTCTAATGTTTATTTGTGCAGCTGAGAATATAAGTTTTATTGGTCCAAATGGCAATTCAAGGCCCAAAATCAGATTTTATTTGGAAAATTCAGAAGGGGCTAAAGTGCAGATAGAGGAAATTTCAGGGTATTTGTGCAATTTTGGAAAGTTAGAAAATCTAAAAGATAAAATTCAGTTGTTGAATTTAATTTGGGAATATCAATAGAATATATCTTCCAAATAATTTTATCATTATCTAAAGCTTTTAGTTATTTGGAAGATATAGAATATAAGATAATTGAGTTAATATCTATCAAATATTCTTTAAAACTGATTTAATCTAATGAATATTTGAAAGATATAATATATCAACAGAAAATATCTTATTAACAAACTATTCAGAGTCCAAGCCCAATCAAGCCTATATAAGGAGACCCATGGGAGGCAGAAAAAGGGACTTCACTTCATATATTCATTCTCTCATACTCCTCTCACTTTTCTTTCATCTTGTATTCAACTCCATTTATGGAGAGCTAAGCATCTAGGGCTATTCTGCTGTAATTCCATGACAGATTCTGAGGTTACGTTCAGTTAATGCAATTGTTTACTTTGATTATTGATTTAAGTTGTTCTCTCTATGTCTTTCATCTCTCTATCTTGTTAAAAGCAAAGATTTTTGCATCATAATATGTTTGAATCTACATGCATATTGCTTATATGAGTTTTAGGATTTCTAGGTTTAAATTGAGAATCTACTTTGATTTAATTTAGGAACTTTCATATGATTAAATGGTTTTTATTATCAATTGAGAATGTACTTTGATTGATTAGTAATAATTTCAATTATAATCAATTGAGAATTTACTTTCATTGATTAGCTTTTAATTTGGTTAGGAGATTTAAGAATAGACATGATTAAACACAATAGAATTTGATTGAGAATGTACTTTGGTTGAATTTATTGTGAATAATCTAGAAAGGTTTTGCATTTGATTGAGAATTTACTTTGGTTAAATGCATGATCGCCCTCGAATTAATTAAGAATGTACTTTAATTAATTTGAAACTTAAACAATAATCAATTGAACAATTATCCGTGAATAACCGATGATGAATCTATCTTGGAAAAGCAGTGGAATTAGCCTATTTCATCGTAACTGTTTTTAAGTTTCTTATTTGGTCTTTAAACATTCCCCAAACATTACTTTTATCCATAAGCATTGCATAACATTCGTAAGAGTCAGATATTCAAAAGCAATTCCGTGTTCGTTGGGAGACGACTCAAGGTTACTTTAGCCATATCTACCTTCTTGAATACTACTTGGCAATACTGAAGTTGCCTTGAAAAGTAGTATTAATTTGATAGCTTCAACGACAGCCTATCAAATTTGGCGCTATTGCCGGGGAATACGGTTAGTATTTTGAATATTTTGATTCTTATTTTTACTTTTATTTTATTTTTATTTTATTTTATTTTATTTAACACACATACATTTAATTTAATTTGAGTTATTTTGTAGCCTTTAGTCATTCTTGTTTTAGCAAAAATCTTTTTTCTTGTTTTTTATTAAGAATTTCTTTTGAGAAATACTTGAGGCTAGTTTGAATACACTCTGGCTAGGAAAGACTTGGTACTTAAGTTGTCCATTGTGACGCACCTCTCTTTCCTAGGAGTGGATCCAACAAGTCTCTCTTATCTCTTATTTGAAATCTTTCTCTAAAGCAAGAACAAAAGAAAAAAAAAAGAAGTAACAGAGAAACAACTTCAAGCAGATTGCATAGTGCATGACCAGAGCTAACCCGGGAGAATTTTATCAAATTAACCCGGAAGTTGAAAGGAATTTGCGTAAGCTGCGGAGAAGATTGAAATTTGGGTGTTTTACTGAGGGAACACTTCCTACATCTGAAGCCATACCACCTTCATTATCTCCAGTCACAAACATATCATCTAATCCTTTACCTGATCCTAACCCAAACAATATGGCACAAAGAACCATCAGACAGTTAGCCACCTCCCACAATACAGCTATTCGAAGTAACATTGAATACCCTAATGAGGAGTGGGAGTTGAGACCTGACCTGTTAAATGCCTTACCAAAGTTCAATGGGTTATCAAAGGAGAATCCACACAAGCACTTGAGACAATTTCACATGTTGTGTGAAAACTTTAGATCTCCCAGGATCACAATATAGAGCCTTAAAATGAGAGCTTTTCCTTTTACTCTTCAAGGAGCAGCTCAAGATTGGTGGTATTATCTCTCTACACGTATTACAAATTGGGAAACTATTGAAAGACTCTTTCTTGAGAAGTATTTTCCTGCATCTAGATTATCAGCTATCCGCAAAGAAATTCAAGATATAAGACAGAGAGATAGAGAGAATCTTAGTGAATATTGGGAAAGATTCAAGAAACTATGTTCTTCATGCCCTCAACTCCAAATGGATTTATTCTAAGCTTTTATGAAGGCTTAAGTCCTACTGATAGGTCATGGGCAGATGCTGCAAGCGGAGGATCTTTCTTAGACAGGTCACCAAAAGACGGTATAGATCTAATAGAACGGAAGGCAGTAGACAATCAACAGTATGGCACAAGAGAAAATTCAGTGACTTTGTTGAAGGGAGTGCATGAAATTGATAATGGTGCAGTTGATGTAAAGAGGATAGATGAAAGATTGAATAAGCTAGAAAGCAAACTTGACGAGATTGCAAGTTTGTTTAAAACCTCAACCCCACAAATTGTTAAGAAGTGTGGAATTTGCATTTCAACTAACCATTATATTGATGAATGCCTCAACTCTTCTTCTAAAACTTCTTCTTCTTCTTATTCTCCACTTCCTCCATATCTAAATCGGTTGAAGCCGAGAAACAAAAAAATGGAGGAATTAGACCAAGAGATTTTAAATATTTTCAAAAAGGTGGAGATCAATATTCCTTTGCTAGATGCTGTTAAGCAAATTCCTAAATATGCCAAGTTTTTTAAAGAAATTTGCACAAATAGAAGGCGTTTTAGGGATAATGAGGTTGTGAATTTGGAAAGAAATGTGTCAAGTTTGATTAAGAAGCATATTGAAATACTGCAAAAATGCAAGGATCCAGGTATGTTTTCTGTTCCATGTGTTATTGGAAATTCAAAGTTTGACAATGACATGCTAGATTTAGGGGCTTCCATAAATGTAATGCCTTTATCAGTGTTTACTGGTGTGGTCATTCAACTGGGCAACCGTAGCACAGTTAACCCTGCAGGTGTGCTTGAGGACGTCCTTGTCCGAGTAGACATGTTAATTTTTCCTGCAGATTTCTATATCTTGGACATGAAGGATGATGAAGGAATTAGTCCAACAACTATTATCTTGGGAAGACCTTTCATGATGACAGCACGAACCAAGATAGATGTGCATGCAGGATCATTGACAATGGAGATAGGAGAAGAGAAGGTGGGGTTCAACGTGTTGGAAGCTGGGAAGCACCAGATTAAAGATCATTCTTTGTTTTGTATTGATTTATCAAGTGATGTTGTAAACAATTTTTCTTTTTCAAATATATCGTGCCCAATTTTGGACGAAAAAGGAAACTGTAAAGCAGGTAATATTGAGGACGCGGTATTAATAGATGATACCTCTGTGGCGTCCGAGTGTGATGTTGAGGTGGTTGAGATTACCTTAGGCAGTAAAAAATTGCCATCTGTGGTGCAGCCACCCATTTTGGAGTTGAAACCTTTACCATCCCATTTGAAATATGCTTATCTTGAGAGGGATGGGAAACTCCCTGTTATTATATCTGCATTGCTTACTGATGAGCAGGAAAAACAACTATTACAGGTTATCAGAGACCACAAGAGAGCAATAGGCTGGACTTTAGAAGATATTCCTGGTATTAGCCCTTCTTTTTTCATGCATAGAATACTTTTGGAGGAGGATGCTAAACTAGTGAGACAACCTCAAGGAAGACTAAATCCTCAACTGATGGGGGTTGTAAAGAAAAAGGACACCAAGTTGCTACAAACAAGTCTTATATATTCAAATTCTGACAACACTTGGGTGGGCCCTATACATGTGGTTCCCGAGAAATATGGAATCACAATGTTCAAGAACGAGAAGGACAAGTTGACTCCTATTCAAGACAGAAGTGGGTGACATAATGTAGTAGTTAACCATCTTAGTAGGATTGAAAAGGGAAAAGGTAACATTCCTATCCAGGATGACTTTTCCAATGAAGTCCTACTAGCATTCCTTCCACCATGAAGGAGGTAAGTTCCCTCATATTTTTTCTTTGCATTTTATATATAAGACATACATTGAGGACAATGCATAGTTTAAGTGTGGGGGTGTGGGGAAACAATTAATTTTGTTCCCTCTTTTGTTTGTCTATTTTGTTTATTTTTAATAAATATTTGCATTGGATTTGAGAGTTTGAATCAGTAACTGGAATGATCATGAATTCAAAAAAAAAAAACGAGTCATGTTGATATGAGTGGATTGCTTTTATGATTTGCTGATTGAGTTGACTTGAGAATTTCCTGATTAAATCTTTTGTGAAAGAAATTTGAACCATGTGAGTTTTGAACTTAATGTTAAGGATGGACCACCATGTGCCATACCTATTTTTTTTTTTTGTGATTTGCCCATGTTTTGTTGATACTCGAATAGTTAGCTTGATTCTATGTTATTCAACTGAGGTGAATATGCATGATTTGATATGATTGAGGCATTTCTTGTTTTAGCTACTTGGCCAAATAAACTTGTCCTAACATTAATCCATTGGAACCCTCTTTGAGCCTTAAGCCTATTTTTCTTGTTTCCAGTCATTGTCAAATATAAAAAAAAGAAGAAAAATCATATGTTCCTTACCTTAGGAAAGAAGAAGGAGTAATGGATTCTGTTAGAAGTAAAGTGAGGAATAAGTGTGTCGGTGAGTACCTCACCCACAAAATAACAATTAAAAAAGCAAAAAGGAAGATGAAAAGTTGGAGTTTTCAAAAGAAAAAAAATAAGAAAAAGAAAAAGAAAAAAATCTTCTTTAAAAGAGCAAGAAATAGAGTTGTTTTTGAAATCAAGTGTCATTACTCTTTCTATATCAATTTCAAAAGCTCAGAAATTCCAACAAAATTTCCTACCATTGCCTTGGCCTCAATACAACCTTTAAAAAGCCCTCATGGTCAATAATTGCATGTTTTCTAAAGTATGTGAATGATAGAGTCTTGTTAATATCAAGGGTGTCTACTTACATGGGTATTTTGAGTATAAACACAAGCCAAAAACACTTGAGAGAGTTGGAGAGGAATAGATACATATTGACTTGAGTGTTATCTTTCATATTTTATTTTCTTGGGAATTCAAAAAAAGGTCAACTTATGTGTGAAGAATAGAGTGATTTCATTTGCATGTCCATGACAAAGTAATGTCTAGATGATTGATCTATGTCTAGTGCTACTCATTCTTTTGATCCAAATGCAAATATGGAATAAAATGACTCAGAACAAAGTCTTGGAATTAATCAATTTTGCCTGGGAGTGCAAAAGGATAAGTGTGGGGGTGTGATGCATGCATATTTATGCCTACATTTATGCTTTAAAATTCAAATTTTTGATGGGATAATTATGCTTAAATGGTTGATTTTAAGTGAATTTGTGATGATTGGAATTGTTAGGTTTGGGAAATAAAGAGACGTAAAAAGTGAGTTTTAGTGCATAAATTATTCTTGGATGTTCTAATGTTTATTTGTGCAGCTGAGAATATAAGTTTTATTGGTCCAAATGGCAAATCAAGGCCCAAAATCAGATTTTATTTGGAAAATTCAGAAGGGGCTAAAGTGTAGATAGAGGAAATTTCAAGGTATTTGTGCAATTTTGGAAAGTCAGAAAATCTAAAAGATAAAATTCAGTTGTTGAATTTAATTTGGGAATATCAATAGAAAATATCTTCCAAATAATTTTATCATTATCTAAATCTTTTAGTTATTTGGAAGATATAGGATATAAGATAATTGAGTTAATATCTATCAAATATTCTTTAAAACTGATTTAATCTAATGAATATTTGAAAGATATAATATATAAACAGAAAATATCTTATCAACAAACTATTCAGAGTCCAAGCCCAATCAAGCCTATATAAAGAGACCCAAGGGAGGCAGAAAAAGGGACTTCACTTCATATATTCATTCTCTCATACTCCTCTCACTTTTCTTTCATCTTCTATTCAACTCCATTCATGGAGAGCTAAGCATCTAGGGCTATTCTATTGTAATTCCGTGACAGATTCTGAGGTTACGTTTAGTTAATGCAATTGTTTACTTTGATTATTGATACGGGCTGACGCGGCCCGTCAAATTTGATGTGCATTAAAGAATGCAGTATAGTGCTAGGAAGTGACTCCTAGGTCGTCTCTCAAGGACCAAATGTGACTCGAGTCTCAGGTCAAACACTTTGTGGGGGGGGGGGTTTGTGAAGATTTTGTGAATACGAGTGAACTAAATTAAAACACGAACATAAACACGGATGTATACACAAATATAAACACAGAATTAAAATGATTGGTCACTTAAGCTAACATCATAACTAAAATATCACAACCACGAAAAATAGAGAACATCAAAATGAAAAGCGCTTTAACCAAATTAAAAGTGGAACATTGAGCTAAACAATTTAAATGCAAACTGAGAATAGCGGGCAATTTAAATGGATGCTTAAAGAGATTTAACATTAAATGCTTGCTTGAATAAGTAAAGAAAACTTAAACCCCTTCCGTGACACCACTAAAACAAATCACCCTTCTCCTCTTTGCTTCCAGCCGTGGCACCTCAAGCTTCCAACACGTAACAGTATACACGACTTCACCTACTACATTCAACCACTTTCCTCCAATTCATTCTCCGCATGAAACCAAATTAAACATTCTATTCTAATGCAAAATCAATGTCACATCTTCACGTGGGCATCACATGGCTTGTTCTTCCAGCTACCATTCTCCCAAGCCGAGAATCACCTTAAAAGAAGGAATAAGAACCGTGCAACTTTCAAAAGTCGAGACACCACTTCACTTCTTCCTTCCAGCCGTGGCACATCAATCCTCCAACACGTTCCAGCAGCTTGCACCGTCACTATCTCCACTCTTTTCTCCTCTTCCTAAACGTAACAACCCTTTTTTGTATGCTTGGATGTGACTTCTCCCTGCCACCGTACGTGTGTCTTTCCTTTCAACTTCGTGCTTCACTTCTTCCAGCACAACACGCGTACACCATTCCACTTCTTCCAATCAACACTTGCCTCCATTTCATTCTCCATGTGAAAAGAAATCAGCTCACTCTCCGTGACAGCCCTCCATCCAATCTCAAATCACCGTATGAAAGTGCTCCTAATCTACCACTAGAACCCGTCAGCATGTTACAATTAAAAAAAAACAAAAAGAAAATGAAAGTGTTGTAACCAAATGGAAGCGGCAATGAGAATTCGGCAAAGATGATAAAAATCATTCCATTCCTTCAATTCAAAAACAACGTTCAGCCCCCAAGAAAAATTCTGAAATACAATAGTCTCCCAAAACTCAAAAGACCGAGAGCGTAAAAAAAATGTGTGGCCACTGGCGGCTAGACAAGGGTGGGGTCCACACAATAAAACCCTAGGATCCAAGTCACTAACCTCTACTTTTGGGTCTAATCTACTTTACCAAAAATTGACCCAAAATGTAAGAATTGATTCAAAAATTCTAAACTACTGAATTACAATTTAATTAATTCTGAAATGTCTGTGTGGAGAGTCTTGAATTTATTTGCATTCTTTCTGATGTCCCAAAATGTATCTCCAACATTTTTCCTGCAATCAATGATGAAAATAATTAGCTCAAATAATTCAAATTAATTAAAATAAGAATTTTTGGTCAAATTAAGCACAATTAGCAAAAACGAAAAAATACCGGACATTTAAGCACAGTTCCCTTATTAATTCTAGCACACTAAACTAAGTGAAGTCAAGAAAATATTGACTCATCAATTATTGATGTAAGTTGTTCTCTCTATGTCTTTCATCTCTCTATCTTGTTAAAAGCAAAGATTTTTACATCATAATATGTTTGAATCTACATGCATATTGATTATATGAGTTTTAGGGTTTCTAGGTTTAAATTGAAAATCTACATTAATTTAATTTAGGAACTTTCATATGATTAAATGGTCTTTACTATCAATTGAGAATGTACTTTGATTGATTAGTAATAATTTCAATTATAATCAATTGAGAATTTACTTTGATTGATTAGCTTTTAATTTGGTTAGGAGATTTAAGAATAGACATGATTAAACACAATAGAATTTGATTGAGAATGTACTTTGGTTGAATTTATTGTGTATAATCTAGAAAGGTTTTGCATTTGATTGAGAATTTACTTTGGTTAAATGCATGATCGCCCTCGAATTAATTAAGAATGTACTTTAATTAATTTGAAACTTAAACAATAATCAATTGAACAATTATCCGTGAATAACCGATGATGAATCTATCTTGGAAAAGCAGTGGAATTAGCCTATTTCATCGTAACTGTTTTTAAGTTTCTTATTTGTTCTTAACATTCTCCAAACATTACTTTTATCCATAAGCATTGCATAGCATTCGTAAGAGTCAGATATTCAAAAGCAATTGAATATCTACCTTCTTGAATTTATTGTGTATAATCTAGAAAGGTTTTGCATTTGATTGAGAATTTACTTTGGTTAAATGCATGATCGCCCTCGAATTAATTAAGAATGTACTTTAATTAATTTGAAACTTAAACAATAATCAATTGAACAATTATCCGTGAATAACTGATGATGAATCTATCTTGGAAAAGCAGTGGAATTAGCCTATTTCATCGTAACTGTTTTTAAGTTTCTTATTTGTTCTTAACATTCTCCAAACATTACTTTTATCCATAAGCATTGCATTGCATAGTGTTCGTTGAGAGACGACTCGGGGTTACTTTAGCCATATCTACCTTCTTGAATACTACTTGGCAATACTAAAGTTGCCTTGAAAAGTAGTATTAATTTGATAGCTTCAACGACAGCCTATCAGGAGGAAATGGAGGAAGTGAAGGAAGTAGAGCAATTGGACGAAGTGGACGAAGTTGACGAATTGGACGAACTGGAAGAAGTTGACGAAGTGGATGAAGTAGACGAAGTGGACGAAGAGGACGAAGTGGAAAAAGTGGACGAAGAGGAAGAAGTGGAGAAAGTGGAGGAAGTGGACAAAGTGGACGAACTGGAGGAAATGGAGGAAGTGCAGGAAGTAGAGGAAGTTTACGAAGTGGACGAAGTGGACGACGTGGACGAAGTGGAGGAAGTGAAGGAAGTGGACAGAGTGGAAGAGGTGGACGAAGTGGAGGAAGGGGACGAAGTGGACGAAGTTAACGAAGTGGACGAAGTTGACGAAGTGGACTGATGGACAAATTTGTAAGCACCAAAATATGATGTCACAAACTTGTTTCACAATCGGCAAGTATGACCGAATCGTTCAAGTAATAAACTTGGTAAGACCAAGTATCGTTCTTCCCAAAGGACTCACGGCCTAGTTTAGTTATGTGATTTGTTGATTAGCTAAGACTTACAAACAAAATAATTGGATTTTAATATGCAAGACGAAAAATAAACATGTATGCATGAAGTTTGATCAATGGCAAAGACAAAAGATAAACACTTTCAATGGAATATATGAATATGTTGTTGGGGGTCAATTTCATCTCATCCACTCTCATACATTTTAGGAATTCAACATTCAAATCATCATTGTTAATGCCACTCTCTAAAGTACCATTCTAGATGGCTTCTCCCTAATCACGAGTTCATACAATTCCTAGCATTCCTAGTGATTAGTTCATAAGCGCAGGAGCTTAACGACAACCAATATAATATTGGGAGAAATTCCCCGGATCTAGACTTCCCCGTACGTGCCCGTATCGACAAAACCAATAATCATGCATTAGAATGAGTTAAACAATGCAAGCATTAAGCAAAGAGGAAAAACCCTAACTAATGATGAAAGAAAGCATATATCTTAATTCAAAGATGCAAGCATAACTTCCATACATGAGAGCTTCAAGAGATTACATTGATTCCCCAACAAACATACAAGGTTTAGTTCACCATATTCATGGTGAACCTAGATGAATTATAATGAAAGAATGAAAGAGATAGAAAAACCCGAGAAAGAGAAGAGGAGAGCTGTCATCATCTCCCAATCTACCCCCAAGGGGTGAAAAAGAGAGTGTTTGCTTCGTCTCTGCCAAAGATACTAACTCTAGGACGTGCAAGTCCTTATATACTATTCTAGAATTACAAAAGATTACAAAAGCCCAAGTCCATAAAAGTGCCGCTCAGCGGTAACTACCGCTCAGCGGTGGTTGCGCTTCACGTTTCTTCCCCTCAGCGGCCAGTTTGCCCCTCAGCGTGACTCCCGCAACCTCCTGAGTGCCGCTCAGCGGTAAATTGCCGCTGAGCGGTGCCTTCGGCTTCTACTTTTGCACTCTTTCTTGTCTTTTCTAATGTCATCTCTCTCCTTCTTCACTTCTTTCACCAAATTCACCTCAAAACCTGCACAAAAACACTTAAATCAAGCATAAACCTGTCCAGCTCTCTTATTTCTGAAAATATGGATAAAAGGCATGATTTCAAGCTAGTTTCTAAGTCTAAAGGTTGCTTTTAGTATCAATTTTAAGCATGAAAATAACAGTTTTTCAACTGTTATCACAACCCCAAACTTAGAACTTTGCTTGTCCTCAAGCAAACAAAATGTAACTCCATCTCCAACCAATTCATATGATGGTTCACTCATTCAAAATTCTCTTTTCAAGATAAGTAACAAGTTCACTCAAACTTATGACCAAGAGTTCAATTAAGATGTGCACATGCTTTAGTGTTTCACAAAGTCATCTAGATTCCAACAAATGCTATTTTTCATGAATGATCAATCAATTAAGCATGGATGTTCATGTACTTATGGAATATTTCCTCACTAGGTAAAGTGTTTCACTCAACACACAAGTGTATAAGAGGTAAAGTGTTTCACTCATTCACTCTACTATCACAATGTCACATGAATCAACTTTGCCTTTCATTTTACCACAATCAAAAACATTCACAAGCATGCATCATCACAAGGACTTTTCAATGGCTTATAACATGGCTGGGCTAACAAGAAAATTGGTTTTTCTGGATCACAAAATCCTTGAGTTAAGAGAATCATAACAACACAATCATCTTATTCATTCCCAACTTGCCTTTTTGCTTTTGCATTTGCATTTGCATTGAGCTTTGCTTCTTTTTCTTTTCTTTTCTTTTTCTTTTTTCTTTGCATATTCTTACTTTTTAGCTCTTAGCTCAATGCTTTTCCTTTTCCATGTTTTCCCAACAACCCCAAACTTGAACATTTAACAATACCACATAATATCTTCTACTTAACTCAAGGTAAAACTTTTCAATCAAGGGTGTTCAGTGTATGTTCAAGGCTAAGGGTTCAAAGGATAGAACACAAAGTGTTCTGTTTTAGTGGGCTAAATTTATGTATTTGGCCAATAAAAAGGGTTTCAAAAACACGGCCTTGATCATGTGATACACAACAAGCAATTGGTTCAATCATAGAAAACCTGGGCAAAATCATTCATGCTTTCAAAGTAATAGCATTCAACAATAACAACTCTGGAGCTCAAAACCTCACATATAAGCTCATTCACATTTGACATACACATCCTGCTTAATTTCACAATCACAATCATGATATCCTGCATTTGTTCACAAAGCTTGTGAATCACCTGTATAAGTATTTTAATGTGCACATCATCTCAACATCAATCAGTCAATAAGCATCATCAAGTATTACTTATCAAACAATCACAGTTAATAGCAAACCATCATAACAAACCAGGTGTCCAATAGAGTACATCAAACCCTAATCTAAAAACAAAAACAAATAAGTTCAGAAAACTTAAACCAACTAAAGCATAAGCATATGATAGCATTCATCAGTAAATGCTATCTCAGCTCCTCATCAATCTGAGCTATCATCTGTATCCTCCTCTTCTTGGATCTTATAGTCTTGATTCTTTTTGCCCGATGAGGAGGCCATCCCTGCATCAAACATAATTCACAAAACCAAAAGATACATTGTTAAGCATTAGTAAACCATAATGAAGAAATCAGCCCCTTCAATGATGCTCTCTCCCAACCCCAAACTTAGATGGAAAACTAGTGAGCAAGTGAGTGGAAGAGAGATTTTCTAAAGAGGGATGAGGGAAAAGTTGTAAAGAACCTTTGAAAAGGTATGTAAGAGTGTGTGTGCAGAAAAGAGTCTGAAAAGAGAAACCAAAACGCAGCTTAGGGTATAAAAATACCCTAATGGGCTCGGATCCCGCTAAGGGGAAACTAAAGCCCATCTGCGATAGTACCGCTCAGCGGTAATTGCCGCTCAGCGGCACTTTCGTGAAGTGCTCTTCTCCTTCTTTTCTTAACCTACGTGCCTCCTAGACATACCCCTCATTGGTTCCCTGCAATTCAATGTTTAAAAATGGTTATGCAAACCCTAACTAAAATAAACAAGGTTTAATACGTATTTTGGTCCCTCTTTTCGTAGGGTCTGTTCAAATTGGTCCTACTTTTTTTCAAAAGTTCACTAAGATCCCACTTTTCGCAAAAACGATGCACGTTAGTCCTTTTTTAGGTTTAATACGTATTTTGGTCCCTCTTTTCGTAGGGTCTGTTCAAATTGGTCCTACTTTTTTTCAAAAGTTTCCTATTTTGATCCCTATTTTGATCCGTCTTAGTGAACTTTTCGTATTTTGGTGAGCTGTACATTTTTCGTTGAGGTGAACTTTTGAGGGATCAAAATGTACAGCTCACCAAAATACGAAAAGTTCACTAAGAGGGATCAAAATAGGATCAAAATAGGGAACTTTTGAAAAAAAGTAGGACCAATTTGAACATACCCTACGAAAAGAGGGACCAAAATACGTATTAAACCTAAAAAAGGACTAACGTGCATCGTTTTTGCAAAAAGTGGGATCTTAGTGAACTTTTGAAAAAAAGTAGGACCAATTTGAACAGACCCTACGAAAAGAGGGACCAAAATACGTATTAAACCAATAAACAAACAGAAATATTCAATCAACTGGGTTGCCTCCCAGGTAGCGCTTGTTTAACGTCACGAGCCTGACCCAAAATCCACCAGCACCCATCAGTAGGTGCAAAATCTTCTCACCAACACCTATCAGTAGGTGTTACAAAATTAGTATCCTTCAGTAGATACTTAATCACCTAGCATCCTTCAGTAGATGCTGTATCCAACAAAATATTTACAAAATAATGTCCACAGATTAAAAGTTACAAAATCAAAATCAAAAGTTTTTAAATCCACTGGGTTGCCTCCCAGCAAGCGCTCTTTTAACGTCATTAGCTTGACCCAGTAATGCTCAAGTTCCTTCTTCTTTTTCTTCTTTCTACTGAACTTCTTCAGAAATTTTATCAAACCAGGAACCTGTTGCAGCGTCTCAATCATAGGAACTTTAATCTCCAATTTCTTGAAGATTTCCATAAAGCACTCAAATTCCTTCTTCCTATGATACTTCTTTGGATGGGGACGAGGTTTTTCATACGATTCTTTATTTTTTTCTCTCGTCCTCTTTCTCTTTTCTCTCACTTTCTTTTTTCCTTTTCTTTTTCTACTCACCTTCTCAATCTTCACACAAATTTTCTCTTCTCTCTCTTTTCTCTCTTCTTTTTCCAACTCAACTTTTTCAACATTTACACTCACTAGCACTTCACACTCTTCCCTGGGGTTAACCTCAGTATTAGCCCCACAATTTCTACTTGACCTTTCTTCCACCTGTTTGGTGATCTGCCCCATCTGAGTCTCCAAATTTTTGATAGCAGCTTCAGTGCTCTTTTGGGTAGACTCAGTTTTCTGTATGAAATTGATGAGAGTTTCCTCCATCCTCATGGACCTTTCATTAAGCATAGATAACTGTTGCCATAAGGTGGGTTGCTGCTGCTGCTTATTATATTGACCCGCTTGCCCAGTTTGCCCTTGACCAATGCTTGGGTGTGGTTTCCACCCCTGATTGTAGCTCCCTTGACGATATTGATTGGTCATGTAGTTTACATCCTCTATTTCTTCTACTGAAAAGGCACATTGACCATTGATATGGTCGCCTCCACATAATTCGCACAACTGGGATTGTACCTGTGCAGCAGTCTTCAACTCTTTGGGTAGTTGTGCAAGTATCTTTGTGAGATTCTCCAATTGTTGAGTTAGTATCTTGTTCTGAGCTAGCAAGGCATCATTGGATTGCAACTGCAGAACTCCTTTTTGTTGAATAGGAGCTCCTCTTTCACTGTTTAGCTCATTATCATTAGTAGCCATGTTTTCAATTATTTCTGTGGCTTCCTCTGAAGTTTTCCATTTTATATTTCCTCCTGCTGAGGCGTCAAGCATTATCTTGGTTTGTAAACCAAGACCTTCAAGGAAGATTAGGACTACTTCGACTTCGTCAAATCCATGCGTGGGAATCTTTCTTAATAGGCTTTTATATCTGTCCCATGCATGACCTAGTGATTCCTCCATGCCTTGCCTGAAAGATGAGATCTCTTGCTTTCCTTTGTTGACCTTGGAAGAATTGAGTGCCCATATAGTTAAATTCTTGATCGAATTGCATCCTGCATGCATTAGGCACAAAACTCTAGAAAATATTTGTTAGCACAAAAAGATATAGGAGAAGATATATATTCAGAAGATAAAAGATTCAGAAGATAAAATAAAATAAGATAGAATAAAATAAAATCTAACCTAACCTAAAAGATAAAATAAAATCTAATCTAATCTAATCTAAAAAATAAAATAAAATAAAATCTAATCAAATAAAATAAAATCTAATCTAATCTAAAAAGATAAAATAAAATAAAATCTAATCTAATCAAATCAAATAAAATCAAATAAAATCTAATCTAATCAAATAAAATCAAATAAAATCAAATCAAATAAGATACAAACTGTAAAATATAAACAGAAAAAAAAAATAAATAATAAAAAAAAATTGAAATTTAAATTAGAAATAAGAAAATAAGTCAAAGATAATCAATAATCACACAAATTAACCAGTTAAACCACGAGTCCCCGGCAACGGCACCAAAACTTGATGGACAAATTTGTAAGCACCAAAATATGATGTCACAAACTTGTTTCACAATCGGCAAGTATGACCGAATCGTTCAAGTAATAAACTTGGTAAGACCAAGTATCGTTCTTCCCAAAGGACTCACGGCCTAGTTTAGTTATGTGATTTGTTGATTAGCTAAGACTTACAAACAAAATAATTGGATTTTAATATGCAAGACGAAAAATAAACATGTATGCATGAAGTTTGATCAATGGCAAAGACAAAAGATAAACACTTTCAATGGAATATATGAATATGTTGTTGGGGGTCAATTTCATCTCATCCACTCTCATACATTTTAGGAATTCAACATTCAAATCATCATTGTTAATGCCACTCTCTAAAGTACCATTCTAGATGGCTTCTCCCTAATCACGAGTTCATACAATTCCTAGCATTCCTAGTGATTAGTTCATAAGCGCAGGAGCTTAACGACAACCAATATAATATTGGGAGAAATTCCCCGGATCTAGACTTCCCCGTACGTGCCCGTATCGACAAAACCAATAATCATGCATTAGAATGAGTTAAACAATGCAAGCATTAAGCAAAGAGGAAAAACCCTAACTAATGATGAAAGAAAGCATATATCTTAATTCAAAGATGCAAGCATAACTTCCATATATGAGAGCTTCAAGAGATTACATTGATTCCCCAACAAACATACAAGGTTTAGTTCACCATATTCGTGGTGAACCTAGATGAATTATAATGAAAGAATGAAAGAGATAGAAAAACCCGAGAAAGAGAAGAGGAGAGCTGTCACCATCTCCCAATCTACCCCCAAGGGGTGAAAAAGAGAGTGTTTGCTTCGTCTCTGCAAAAGATACTAACTCTAGGACGTGCAAGTCCTTATATACTATTCTAGAATTACAAAAGATTACAAAAGCCCAAGTCCATAAAAGTGCCGCTCAGCGGTAACTACCGCTCAGCGGTGGTTGCGCTTCACGTTTCTTCCCCTCAGCGGCCAGTTTGCCCCTCAGCGTGACTCCCGCAACCTCCTGAGTGCCGCTCAGCGGTAAATTGCCGCTGAGCGGTGCCTTCGGCTTCTACTTTTGCACTCTTTCATGTCTTTTCTAATGTCATCTCTCTCCTTCTTCACTTCTTTCACCAAATTCACCTCAAAACCTGCACAAAAACACTTAAATCAAGCATAAACCTGTCCAGCTCTCTTATTTCTGAAAATATGGATAAAAGGCATGATTTCAAGCTAGTTTCTAAGTCTAAAGGTTGCTTTTAGTATCAATTTTAAGCATGAAAATAACAGTTTTTCAACTGTTATCATGGACCAAGTTGACAAAGTGGAGGAACTGGAGGAAGTGGAGAAACTGGAGGAATTGGACGAAGTGGAAGATGTGGACGAAACGGACCAAGTGGACGAAGCGGACCAAGTGGACGTAGTAGACGAATTGTGTCAGAGCGGCTGCAGCGGATGGGTTAGCGTGGAACAACAAACCAAGAGGGGTTTCTAATACAAACGTGTGCCTTTTAATTTCTACTCAATTAAACTTACTTAGCAATTAATAATAACAGTTAAATAGAGTAAGGTTGAGAGAAATTTGCACAGATGATTTTATCCTGGTTCGGATCTTACCAATCCTACGTCCAGTCGCTTATCTCAAAACAAGATAAACAGTTTCACTATCACAAAACAATTACAAACTACAATCACAAAGATACAATTTGTAAGAGTTTAGAAACCACCTCTCTTGATACCACAAGAGATGAAACTACACCTCCTTTGAGTCTTCACAAAGGATGAACACCTCCTTCGAATACTTCACGAAGGATGAACACCTCCTCCGAATACTTCACGAAGGATGATTCTCTTCCGAACACCTCCTTAGACACACCAAGGATGAACCGGCTATTTCCTCTGTCACCGTAGCAGCACTTCACCAGCTCCACAGACAAGAGTTTCACAAGCCGAACAAGAACACACAAGTCTCAAGAATTTCTGAGTATTTGAGCACAAGGGAAGAGTTTCTGTGTCTCTGGATTCACAACTTGAGAGGAAATGAGAGTCTATTTATAGACTCATCTAAAGCTCTTCCATTTTTCGTTTTCAGCCTTTCGCACTGTGTTAATCGATTAGCTACAGTGGTTAATCGATTAACATCCCAACGGATAGTCCAACGGCTCTAAAAACGGCTAGTTTTTCAAACGGCTCCTGTGTTAATCGATTAACACCCCTTGTTAATCGATTAACGTTAATCGATTAACACCCTCTGTTAATCGATTAACACTGCAATGCTGTGCTTCTCCATTCGTCTCTGGAACAATCAATTTACACCCTGTGTTAATCGATTAACACTGCACAGACTTTGCTTATGGCTTATTTTTAAATCATTTTTCAATGCAAACATAAAACCACTAATAATCTAAGTCCTAGATACTAAACTATAATTATTACAAAAGCTTTCCATAGCAATACAAGTCTTCATAACATCTTGAATCTTGATTTCTCTTGACTTGATTTGGACATCATCAAAACTTCATCTTCATCATTTTGCTAACAAATTGGACGAAGTAGAGGAAGTGGAGGAAGTTGAAGAAGTGGAGGAATTGGAGGAAGTGGAGGAACTAGAGGAAGAGGAGGAAATGGAGGAAGTGGACAAAGGAGAAGAAGTGGAAGAAGTGGACGAAGTGGAGAAAGTGGAGGAAGTGAACGAACTGGACGCAATAGACGAAGTTGACGAAGTGGACAAATTGGACGAAGTGGACGAAGTGGAAGAAGTGGACGAATTGGAGAAAGTGGAGGAAGTGGACAAAGTGGACAAAGTCGACGAAGCGGAGGAAGAAGAGAAAGTAGAGGAGGTGGAAGAAGTGGAGGAAGTGGAGGAAGTGTAAGAAGTGGAGGAAGCAGACGAAGTGGCGAAGTGGAGGAAGGAGAAGAAGGACAAGAAGGAGAAGAAGAAGAAGAAGAAGAAGAAGAAGAAGAAGAAGAAGTGGACGAACTGGACCAAGTAGACATAGTGGACTAAGTTGACGAAGTGGACAAAGTGGCGAAGTGGACTATGTTGACAAAGTGGACATGGTGGACGAAGTGGACGGAGGAGACGAAGGAGAAGAAGGAGAACCAGTAGTAGCAGAAGAAGAAGAAGAAGAAGGGGAAGAAGTGGACTAATGGGACGAAGTTGACGAAGTAGACAAAGTGGACGAAGTGGACGAAGTTGACGAAGTGGACGAAGTTGATGAAGTGGACGAATGTGGAGGAAGTGGACAAAGTAGAGGAACTGGACAAAGTTTACGAAGTGTACGAAGTTGACAAAGTTGACGAAGTGGACGAAGTGGAGGAAGTAGAGGAAGTGGACGAAGTGGAGCAAGTGGAGGAAGTGGAGGACATGGAGGAAGTGGAGGAAGTGGATGAAGCGAACGAAGTGGACGAAGGGGACGAAGGAGAAGAAGGAGGAGAAGAAGAAGAAGAAGAAGAAGAAGAAGAAGAAGAAGAAATGGAAGAAGTGGAGGAACTGGAGCAAGTGGTGCAAGTGAGTTAAGTAGACGCAGTGGATGGAGTTGACGAAGTTGACGAAGTGGAATAGGTGGAAGAAGTGGACGATGTGGAGGAAGTGGAGGAAGTGGTGTAAGTGGAGGAAGGGGAGGAAGTGGAGGAATTGGACGAAGTGAACAAAGTTGAGGAAGTGGACGAAGTTGAAGAAGTTGACGAAGTGGAGGGAGTGGACGAAGTGCACGAACTAGACGAACTGGACGAAGCAGACGAACTGGACAAAGTTGACAAAGTGGACGAAGCGGACGAAGTGCAGGAGGTGGAGGGAGTGGAGGAAGTTGAGGAAGTGGAGGACTTGAAGGGAGTGGACAAAGTGGACGAAGGAGAAGAAGGAGAAGAAGAAAAAGAAGAAGAAGAAGTGGAAGAAGTGGAAGAAGTGGACGAATTGGACGAAATAAAGGAAGTAGAGGAAGTTGAAGAAGTGGAGGAATTGGAGGAACTGGAGGAAGTTGACGAAGTGGACGAAGTGGACGAAGGAGAAGAAGGAGAAGAAGAAGAAGAAGAAGAAATGGAAGAAGTGGACGAAGTGGAGGAAGTGGAGGAAGTGGAGGAAGTGGAGGAACTTGAGGAAGTTGAGGAACTAGACGAAGTGGACGAAGTTGACGAAGTGAAGGAAGTGGACGAAGTGGACGAAGGAGACGAAGGAGAAGAAGGAGAAGCAGCAGCAACTGCAGCAACAACAGCAACAGAAGAAGAAGAATAAGAAATGGAAGACGTGGAGGAAGTGGAGGAAGTGGAGGAAGTGAAGGAAGTTGAGGAACTGGACGAAGTGGACGAAGTTGACGAAGTGGAGGAAGTGAGGGAAGTGGACAAAGTGGACGAAGGAGACGAAGGAGAAGAAGGAGAAGCAGCAGCAACAACAGCAACAGCAGCAACAGCAGAAGAAGAAGAAGAAGAAGAAGAAGAAGAAGAAGAAGAAGAAGAAGAAGAAGAAGAAGTGGAAGAAGTGGACGAAGTTGACGAATTGCATGACGTGGACGACGTGGTGGAAGTGGAGGACGTGGACGAAGTGAATGAGGTGGAGGAAGTGGATGAAGTAGACGAAGTGGACGAAATTGACGAACTCGACGAAGTGGACGAAGTAGAGGAAGTGGACGAAGTGGAGGAAGGTGACGAAGTGGAGGAAGTGGAGGAAATGGACGAAGTGGAGGAAGTGGAGCAAGTGAAGGAAGCGGAGGAAGTGGAGGAAGGTGAGGACTTGGAGGAAGTGGTTGAAGTGGATGAAGTTCACGAAGTGGACGAAGTGGATGAAGTGGACGACGTGGACGAAGTGGACAAAGTTGACTGATGGACAAATTTATGATCACCAAAATATGATGTCACAAACTTGTTTTACAATCGGCAAGTATGACCGAATCGTTCAAGTAATAAACTTGGTAAGACCAAGTATCGTTCTCCCAAAGGACTCACGGCCTAGTTTAGTTATGTGGTTTGTTGATTAGCTAAGACTTAAGAACGAAATAATTGAAGTTTAATATGCAAAACAGAAAATAAACATGTATGCATGAGGTTTTGATCAATGTCAAAAGCAAAAGACAAGCACTTTCAATGAAATATATATATATGAATATGTTGTTGGGGATCAATTTCATCTTATCCACTCTCATATATTTTAGGAATTCAACATTCAAATCATCATTGTTAATGCCACTCTCTAAAGTACCTTTCAAGAAGGCTTCTCCCTAATTACGAGTTCATACAATTCCTAGCATTCCTAATAATTAGTTCATCAAGTGCAGGAGCTTAACGACAACCAATATAATATTGGGAGAGATTCCCCGGATCTAGACTTCCCCGTACGTTCCCGTATCGACAAAATCAATAATCATGCATTGAATGAGTTAAACAAAGCAAGCATTAAGCAAAGAGGAAAAACCCTAACTAATGATGAAAGAAAACATAAATCTTAGATTAAGATGCAAGCACAAATTCCATATATGAGAGCTTCAAAAGATTACATTGATTCCCCAACAAACATACAAGGTTTAGTTCACCATATTCATGGTGAACCTGGATGAACAATAATGAAAGAATGAAGGATAAAACCCTAGAAAGGTGAAGAGGTAGCCTGAACATCCAAGATCCTCCTTGAAAGGGGTGGAAGAGAGAGTGTTTGCTTCGTTTCTGCCAAAGATACAAACCCTAGGACGTCCTAAAGCTTATATATTATTCTAAAATTACAAAAAATCTAGGTCCAAGCCCATAAGTATGCCGCTCAGCGGTAAAGTACCGCTCAACGGTAAGTGCGTGAGTCGTTTCTTCCCCTCAGCGGCCATTTTGCCCCTCAGCGGATCTCCCGTAAGCTCCTGAGTGCCGCTCAGCGGTAAACTGCCGCTGAGCGGTGACTTCGGCTTCTCCTTTTGCACTTTTTGATGTCTTTTCTGATTTCATCTCTCTCCTTCTTCACTTCTTTCACCAAATGCACCTTAAAGCCTGCACAAAAACACTGAAATCAAGCATAAACCTGTCCAGCTCTCTTATTTCTGAAAATATGAATAAAAGTATGATTTCAAGCTAGTTTCTAAGTATAGAGGTTGCTTTTAGTATCAATTCTAAGCATGAAAATAACAATTTTTCAACTGTTATCATTGACAAAGTGGACGAACTGGACGAAGTAGCCAAAGTTGATGAAGTTGACGAAGTTGACGAAGTGGATGAAGTGGACAAAGTGGAGGAAGTGGAGGAAGTGGAGGAAGTGGAGGAAGTTGACGAAGTGGATGAAGTGGAGGAAGTTGACGAAGTGGACGAAGTGGACGAAGTGGACGAAGTGGAGGAAGTAGAGGAAGTGGAGCAAGTGAAGGAAGTGGAGGAAGTGGAGGAAGTGGAGGAAGTTGACGAAGTGGACGAAGTGGACGAAGTGGACGAAGTGGAGGAAGTAGAGGAAGTGGAGCAAGTGAAAGAAGTGGAGGAAGTGGCCGAAGTGGAGGAAGTGGAGGAAGTGGACGAAGCGGACGAAGTGGACAAATGGGACGAAGGAGAGAAAGGAGAAGAAGAAGAAGAAATGGAAGAAGTGGAGGAACTGGAGCAAGTGAAGCAAGTGAGTTAAGTGGACGCAGTGGATGAAGTTGACGAAGTGGAATAGGTGGAAGAAGTGGACGATGTGGAGGAAGTGGAGGAAGTGGTGTAAGTGGAGGAAGGGGAGTGATGAGAGGGTCGCACCTCCCACAAAAGTTGTGCATAAAAGAATGCAGTATAGACTAGGAAGTGACTCCTAGGTCGTCTCTCAAGGACCAAATTGTGGTTCAGTCTCAGATCAAACACGTAGTGGGGGGGTTTTTGAAAGTGTTCTTGTGATTGGAAATAAACTAAATTAAAATTGGGAATTAAACACAACCGAACATAAATAAAAACATTAAAATGGAAATTACAACAGATAAATACCCAAACACAATTCAAGCTGTAAACATGCAACGGTTACACTAAAACATTAAATACACAATGTTGTCATTTATCCTACGCATTCACAACCAAAGAGAAGAAAATCAACTCAACATGATAGAAAATATTTTAAGCAAACAAAGTAAAAGAAAATAAATTTTTCTCTACCATAGACCAAGACATTATGTGGCAAGCAAAGAAAAAATATCAAAACAATTTGGATGTTTCTTCCTTCCAGACATGAACTTCCAACTTCTATAATCCTTTAATCGCATATGGTCCACTCATTTTTTGCAAAAGGAATTTAAAGCAATTAAAATTGATGCTATCACCGTACCTTGCTGCTCCTAAGTTATCCATTCATGTTAAAAAAAAATATAAGAAATGCATCCAATAGCCGTGGGCCACTCTTCCAGCCATCACCGTGCACCACACAATTCACCTACTCTACTTCTTCATTCTTAAATCAATAAAGAAAATGAGTGGTACACATTCGGCTGCCAAATACCTTCACACGTCCCATCATTCAATCACCGTGCACACCACCAATTTCGTTGCAGCTCCCTCTTGAACTCCGTAAATCTGCACACTTCTCTGCTTCACTTCACGGTTCTCATTCCAAAATGTGACTTGCCTCCATTTCATTCTCCACGTGAAAAGAATCCAGCTCAACACCGCACGCTTCTTGCTTCCAGCTCCACCTAATCTCTAAAAACAATGAAAAGAAAAAATATGATTCCCGTGTGCACACCATTTTCTCTGCGCGCAGCTATGTGCTGGAATGAAAACCGAGAGCTGCTTCCAACCGTGGCACCACATCCTTGCTCCAGCTCCTACTTGAATCAGCGTGACACCGTGCAGATTTTTCTTCCCCAAATAAAAACGTTCCAGCCGCACTGCAGTTCTCCTCCCAAGTAATGACCGCTTATGTATAAAGAAAGAAAATTGTCTTGCTCTTTTTCTCAGAAAACTAAAGTGCTTCTCCCATCATATCATCATCAAGCCATCAACGTGTAGGAATCAAAAGAAGAAAATAACATTCAATCAAAAGTGTTGTAACTAAATGGAAGCATCCTCTCCAATTGAAAAATCAAAACTCCAAGTAACAGTAGCTGAAAAACGTGTACACACCAACACTCAAAAAAATGTAAAACCGAGAGCCCCCCAAAGAGAACCGAGACCGAGAGTGTGTGGGCCTCCAAAATGTGTGGCGGCTCCCTCTTTTCTAAGGCCGTGTGTCCCTCTTTAATAAGGGTAGGGTCCACACAAAGATTAAAAACCCTAATCTAAAAGACATATGTCCTACAAATGATATTTTTTTACAAAATTACCCCTAAAAGGGTCCAAAACACCTAATTCTAGTTAAGGGCTTCCAGAAAACGAAATTACAACTTTAATTAGAATCTAAATGACTAAATGTTGAGCCTTTGAGTGTGTCACTCAATATCCCAATGCTCCAGATGATGTTTCCACAACTTCCCTGCAACCAGAAATGCACTTAATCAGCTTAGAAAACCCAAATTAGCACAATTACGAATTTTCGACCAAACTAAGCAGAATTCGGAAAACGGGGAAATGATAGACAATTAAACACAATTCCCTGGTTTATTTAAGTGCAATAAACTAAATATAGTTCAAGAAATAACGACTCATCAGGGAGGAAGTGGAGGAATTGGACGAAGTGAACGAAGTTGATGAACTGGACGAACTTGACGAAGTAGAGGGAGTGGACGAAGTGGACGAAGTGCACGAACTAGACGAAGTGGACGAACTGGACGAGCTGGACAAAGTTGACAAAGTGGACGAAGTGCAGGAGGTGGACGAAGTGGAGGAAGTTGAGGAAGTGGAGGACTTGAAGGGAGTGGACGAAGTGGACGAAGGAGAAGAAGGAGAAGAAGAAGAAAAAGAAGAAGAAGAAGAAGAAGAAGAAGAAGAAGAAGAAGAAGAAGAAGAAGAAGAAGTGGAAGAAGTGGACGAAGCGGACGAAGCGGACGAGGCGGACGAAGTGGACGAATGGGACGAGGTAGAGGAAGTGGAGGAAGTTGAAGAAGTGGAGGAATTAGAGGAAGCTGAGGAACTGGAGGAAGTGGAGGAAGTGGATGAAGGAGAAGAAGAAGAAGAAGAAATGGAAGAAGTGGACGAAGTCGACGAAGTGGAGGAAGTGGAGGAAGTGGAGGAAGTTGAGGAAGTGGACGAAGTGGACGAAGTGGATGCAGTTGACGAAGTGGACAAAGTGAAGGAAGTGGAGGAAGTGGACAAAGGAGACAAAGGAGAAGAAAGAGAACCAGCAGCAACAGCAGCAACACAAGAAGAAGAAGAAGAAGAAGAAGAAGAAGAAGAAGAAGTGGAAGAAGTGGACGAAGAGCATGACGTGGACGACGTGGAGGAAGTGGAGGAAGTGGACGACGTGGAGGAAGTGGACGAGGTGAACGAAATTGACTAACTGGACAAAGTGGCCGGAGTTGACGAAGTGGACGAAATGGACGAAGTGGACGAATTGGAGGAAGTGGACGAAGTGGACGAAGTTGATGAAGTGGACGAAGTGGATGAAGTGGACGAAGTGGAGCAAGTGGAGCAAGTTGAGGAAGCGGAGGAAGTGGAGCAAGTGAAGGAAGCGGAGGAAGTGGAGGAAGGTGAGGACTTGGAGGAAGTGGTTGAAGTGGATGAAGTTCACGAAGTGGACGACGTGGACGAAGTTGACGAGGTTGATGAGTTGCACGAAGTTGACGAAGTGGACGAATGATGAGTCAATATTTTCTTGATTTCACTTAGTTTATTGTACCGGATTTAATTAGGGAATTGTGCTTAAATATCCAGTATTTCCCCATTTTTGTTAATTTTGCTTAATTTGACTAGAAATTTTTATTTTAATTAATTTGAGTTATCTGAGAATAATTATTTGCATTATTAATTGCAGGTAAAATTTTGGATAACATTTTGGAACTTGAAGAGAAATGTGACATCAATTTTATTTTTATTTTAAGATAACATGAAAGAGGGTGCTGATTTCTTTGAAGTGCGGCACAAGATGAGCTGAAGAAGCAAGCAAGTCCAAGGGTTGGGAACAGCTTGGTTTTTGGCCAGAAGAGGGAGGCAGCATCAAGTTGGCTTCAATTAGAAACATTCCACGGCCCAACATTTTTGAAGGAGGTGCAACACACAATCCTCGGTCCAGCACAGCAGCGGATAGCACGCAGAGCTTCATTTTCCAGCAACAGCAGCAGCGTGGAGCATCCAGAAATGAAGTGGTCCAGCAAGGTACTAGGGAGAGGGTCACGGCCCAAGTGCAGCAGGTGTGTGCTTGGAGAGAAAGGGATGTGCAGCAGCACCACGCGTCAAGAAGCTGAGTCACGCTCCACCTTCAACCTTGGTCCAGCAGCAAAGTGAAGAGGTCTGGGCCTGGTCTAGCGTCAGCCCACATCCGAGGGCATCATCCTTCAATTTTAAGAGCAGCCACCACCCAACAAGAGATTATTGCATTTTTGGAGAAAGAGCACACGGAGGAGAGATGGACGGTGATGTCCAGTAGGATTCAATTCACTTTCTTTGCTTTTAAGAGGGATTATTCATCTTTCACTTAGTGTACACATGGTGACGCTGCAGTGTACGTTTCAGTAGCGTAGAGTAGGAGTAGATAGTAGAGAGTTTGGAAGGAAAGCAGGACCGAGAGAATGCTGAACACCAAGAGCTGGAACGGGACAGTAGGGGCTGGAACGTGAAGGAGGAAACACTCTGATTGAGGGCTACGGTTGAGGCAAAGTGGTGTGCATGTTTCAATTTTAATTTTCTTGTTTGTTGTACTAAATTATTGTACAATTTAAATTCAATGCAAAGTTGGTTTCATATTCCTGTTGTTAAAATTTCCAGATCAGTTTACCGTTTCTGTTTAGCTGTTGTAATTGATTCTACTGCAATTTAATCCCTGATGTTGTTTGTCTGCGATTTAATTTTTAACTGTTTGTTTTTACTGATGCTTTTAATTATGCGTTAATGTTTTACGTTTTCTGCACGTTTAATGTTTCGCCTTTATTTGATTTCGATGTCTTTTACCATTCACTTTTTACTGTTTTGAAATTTACTTCGCCGTTTTTAATTCGGTTGTGTTTAATTTTAATTTTAACTTTAAGTTTTTTCGCAACAAAACAAAATCACAAACTCCCCCCCCCCTCTTCGTGTTTGATTTGAGACTGAACCGCAATTTGGTCCTTGAGAGGAGACCTAGGAGTCACTTCCTAGTAAATATACTGCATTAATTTTTGCAATCAAATTTGATGGGCCGCGACAGCTGCATCAAATTTTGACGCCGCTGCCGGGGACCAAATGTTCGGTTTTGGGTCTTTTGTTGTTTTCTGTTATGTGCGTTTTTGTATGCGTGTCGTATGTGTTTTGTCTTATGTTGTGATGTTCTGTTTTCTGTGTGCGTGTTGCATGTATAAATGTTTGTGTTTTATTTGTTTCATAATTTTTAGTGGAGGAAGTGGAGGAACTTGAGGAAGTGGAGCAAGTGGAGGAACTTGAGGAAGTGAAGGAAATAGAGGACTTGGAGGAAGTGGACGAAGGAGAAGAAGAAGAAGGAGAACAAGAAGAAGAAGAAGAAGAAGTGGAAGAAGTGGACGAAGCGGACGAAGTGGACGAAGTAGAGGAAGTGGAGGAAGTTGAAGAAGTGAAGGAATTGGACAAAGTGGAGGAACTAGAGGAAATGGAGGAAGTGGAGGAAGTGGACGACGTGGACGAAGTAGTCGAAGTGGAGGAAGTTGACGAAGTTGACAAAGTGGACGAATGTGGAGGAAGTGGACGAAGTGGAGGAAGTGGAGGAACTAGATGTAGTGGAAGAAGTTGACGAAGTGGACCAAGTGAAGGATGTGGACGAAGTGGAGCAAGTGGAGGAAGTAGAGGAAGTGGAGGACTTGGAGGAAGTGGAGGAAGTGGACGAAGGAGACGAAGGAGAAGAAGGAAAACTAGCAACAGGTGCAAAAGAAGAAGAAGAAGAAGAAGAGGAAGAAGAAGTGGAAGAAGTGGACGAAGTGCATGACGTGGAAGACGTGGAGGAAGTGGAGGAAGTGGACAAAGTAGCCGAAGATGACGAAGTTGACAAAGTGGACGAAGTGGACGAAATGGAGGAAGTGGAGGAAGTGGACGAAATGGACAAAGTGGACGAAGGACAAGAAGGACAAGAAGGAGAAGAAGAAGAAGTGGACATACTGGACCAAGTAGACGAAGTGGAATAAGTTGACGAAGTGGACTAAGTCGACAAAGTGGACCAAGAGGACGAAGTGGGCGGAGGAGACGAAGGAGAAGAAGGAGAAGCAGTAGAAGAAGAAGAAGAAGAAGAAGAAGAAGAAGAAGTGGAAGAAGTGGATGAAGTGGAAGAAGTTAACGAAGTTGACGAACTGGACAAAGTGGCCGAAGTTGACGAAGTTGACGAAGTGGACGAAGTGGACAAAGTGGACGAAGTGGACGAAGCTGACGAAGTGGACGAAGTGGACGAAATGGAGGACTTGGAGGAAGTGGACGAAATGGACGAAGGAGAAGAAGGAGAAGAAGGAGCAAAAGAAGAAGAACAACAACAAAAACAAGAAGAAGAAGAACAACAACAACAAGAAGAAGACGAAGAAGATAAACGAGAAGAAGAAGTGGAAGAAGTGGACGAAGCGGACGAAGCGGACGAAGCGGACGAATTGGACGAAGTAGAGGAAGTGGAGGAAGTTGAGGAAGTGGAGGAATTGGAGGAAGTGGAGGAACTGGAGGAACTGGAGGAAGTGGACGAACGAGAAGCAGGAGAAGAAGAAGAAAAAGAAGAATTGGAAGAATTGACGAAGTGGAGGAAGTGGAGTAAGTGAAGCAAGTGGAGCAAGTGGAGCAAGTGGAGGACTTGGAGGAAGTGGACGAAATGGAAAAAATGGACGAAGGAGAAGAAGGAGAAGAAGAAGAACAAGAAGAAGAAGAAGAAGAAGAACAAGAAGAAGAAGAAGAAGAAGAAGAACTTGAAGAAGTGGGAGAAGCGGACAAAGTGGAGGAAGTGGAGGAACTGGAAGAAGTGGAGGAAGTGGACGAAGTCGAGGAAGTAGAGGAAGTGGAGGAAGTGGAGGAACTCGAGGAAGTGGACGAAGTGGAGGAAATGAAGGAAGTGGAGGAAGTAGAGGAAGTGGACAAAGTGGAAGAAGTGGACGAAGTGGAGGAAGTGTAGGAAGTGGACGAAGTGGACGAAGGAGAAGAAGGACAAGAAGGAGAAGAAGAAGAAGAAGAAGAAGAAGAAGTCGACCAAGTAGACGAAGTGGACTAAGTTGACGAAGTGGACAAAGTTGCAAAGTGGACTAAGTTGACAAAGTAGACTAAGTTGACAAAGTGGACCAAGTGGACGAAGGAGACGAACGAGAAGCAACAACAGTAGCAGAAGAAGAAGAAGAAGAGGAAGAAGTGGGCGAATTGGACGAAGTTGACGAAGTGGACGAACTGGATGAACTGGACGAAGTGGACGACATGGACGAAGTGGACAAATTGGACGAAGTGGACGAAGTGGAGGACTTGGAGGAAGTGGAGGAAGTCGACAAAGTAGACGAAGTGGACGAAGGAGACGAAGGAGAAGAAAAAGAAGCAGCAGAAGAAGAAGAAGAAGAAGAAGAAGAAGAAGAAGAAGAAGAAGAAGAAGAAGAAGAAGAAGAAGTGGAAGAAGTGAACGAAGTGCATGACGTGGACGACGTGGAGGAAGTGGAGGAAGTGGAGGAAGTGGACGAGGTGGAGGAAGTGGACGAAGTAGACGAAGTGGACGAAGTAGACGAAGTGGACGAAGTTGACAAACTGGACGAAGTGGCTGATGTTGATGAAGTAGCCACCTTAACCTCTCAAGGTGCAGCCTTTTATTGGTAGACCTCCATCATTAGAGATCAAAAGTTGCATGGCGATTATACCATCCAATACTGGAATGAGTTAAAGGGAACCTTGCATCGGAGGCATGTTGTAGCCTACTATGCCAGAGAGGTCATGGACATGCTCCATAGACCTTAACAAAGAAACATGAGTGTTGAGGAATATAGACAAAAGTTGGAACTACTCATGTTAAGAGCGAGATTCAAAGAGGAAGAAAGATTCACCATAACTAGGTTCCAAAGCGGCCTTAACTATGAGATCAGAGATAAGGTAGAACTTTTACCTTATTTAGATCTCAATGACTTTGTACAACTATGTGTGAGAGTGGAAGAACAAATTAGAAGAAAAGCTTCCACTAAAAGGAATTACCCTACCACCTCTGAGTATAGGAAAGATCCTAAGAGGGAGGGTAGTCCATCGAGGTATGAAGAACCTTGATAACAGTTGAAAAACTGTTATTTTAATACTTAAAATTTATATAAAAAACAACCTTTATGACTAGAAACTAGCTTGGAATCATGCATTTGCTTATGTTTTTAGAAATAAGAGAGTTGGACAGGTTTTATGCTTGATTTCCTTGTTTTTGTAGGGGTTTTAGATGAAATTGATGAAAGAAGATAAGTAGGAAAGAGATAGAATCAGAAAAGGACACATAAAGAGCACAAGAAGAGAAAAACCAAGTACCGCTCAGCGGAAATTACCGTTGAGCGGTGTTCTCAAAGACACTGCTGAGGGGCAGAAGTGCAGCTGAGGGGTGCACGCACTCACCGCTGAGCGATATTTTACTGCTGAGCGGCATTCTGATGGGCTTGGGCTTACTTTTCTGTAATTTTTAGAATACTATATAAGGTTTTAGTTAACCTAGGTCAGTCATCTTTGGCTAGGACGAAGTAGAAACACACTTTTTCACCCCTTGGAGGAGGATTTTGGATGCTAAGGCTCCTTTCTCAACTTTCTAGGGTTCTATCTTTCACTCTTTCATTATATTTCATGTAGTTTCACCATGAATATGGTGAACTAAACATTTATTGTTGTTGGGGAATCAATGTAATCCTTTTGAAACTCTCATGTATGAAATTTGTTCTTCAAAATCTTCTTTAAGATACATGCTTTCTTTCATTAATTGTTAGGGTTTTTCCTCTTTGCTCAAAGCATGTATTGTTTAACTCATTCGATGTCATGATCATTGATTTTGTCGATATGGACACATACGGGGAAATCTAGATCTGGGCAATCTCTCCCAATAATAGTATAAACCTAGACATAGGAGTATGATGGTTGGTTGCCTTTAAGCTTTTGTTCACTATAATGCATGATTAATTGTTAGGGAGACAAGGCATTGTAAACTAGTGATTATGATTAGGCTTTCTTCGCTTAGTCATCAGGTTTAAGGTAATTTAGAAAGTGGCATTAACAATTAATGAAGAAAGATGAATTCTTGAATACATGATGAAAAATTTATGAACACTGAAAAACGGCGCCAAAAACTTGTTTAACCCTCGGCAAGTGTGACCGAATCATATCAAGTAATAAACTCGGTAAGACCAAGTATCGTTCTCCCAAAGGACTCACGGCCTAGTTAGTTATATGATTTCTTGATTATTTAAGACTTGTGCACAAATTGTTATAAGTTTCAAATGAAAAAGACAAAAAGTAAACATGTATGCATGTGATGATCAATGGGAAAGAAGAAACAAAACACATGAATTGAAATATGTGGATGAGTATTGATGACAAATTTATGAACACCGAAAAACGGCGCCACAAACTTGTTTAACAATCGGCAAGTGTGACCGAATCGTTTCAAGTAATAAACTCGGTAAGACCAAGTATCGTTCTCCCAAAGGACTCACGGCCTAGTTTAGTTATGTGATTCGTTGATTATTTAAGACTTAAGAACGAAATAAGTGGAGTTTAATATGAAAAACAGAAAATAAACATGTATGCATGAATTTGATCAATGGCTAAAACAAAATACAAACACTTCAATGGAATATATGGATGAGTATGTTGTTGGGGTTATCAATTTCATCTTATCCACTCTCATATACTTTAGGATTTCAACATTCTTTTCATCATTGTTAATGCCACTCTCTAAATTACCTTGCAAGAAGGCCTATCCCTAATTACGAGTTCATACGATTCCTAGCATTCCTAATAATTAGTTCTTTTAGTGCAGGAGCTTAACGGCAACCAATATACTATTGGGAGAAATTCCCCGGATCTAGACTTCCCCGTACGTTCCCGTATCGACAAAATCAATAATCATGCATTGAATGAGTTAAACAAAGCAAGCATTAAGCAAAGAGGGAAAACCCTAACTAATGATGAAAGAAAGCATAGGTCTTAAATATAAGATGTAAAAACAAATTCCATATATGAGAGTTTCACAACCCAACAACAATACAAGGTTTAGTTCACCATATTCATGGTGAAACTAGATGAATAATAATGAAAGAATGAAAGATAAAACCCTAGAAAGGTGAAGAGGTAGCCTGAGCATCCAAGATCCTCCTTCAAAGGGGTGGAAGAGAGAGTGTTTGCTTCGTTTTTGCCAAAGATACAAACCCTAGGACGTCCTAAAGCTTATATACTATTCTAAAATTACAGAAAATTTAGGCCCAAGCCCATAAGTGTGCCGCTCAGCGGTAAAGTACCCCTCAGCGGTAAGTGCGTGAGTTGGTTTCTTCCCCTCAGCGGCCATTTTACCCCTCAGCGGATCCCCCGTGAGCTTCTAAGTGCCGCTCAGTGGTAAATTGCCGCTGAGCGGCAGTTGCGGCTTCTCCTTTTGCACTTTTTGATGTCTTTTCTTATTTCATCTCTCTCCTTCTTCACTTCTTTCACCAAATTCACCTTAAAACCTGCACAAAAACACTGAAATCAAGCATAAACCTGTCCAGCTCTCTTATTTATGAAAATATGAATAAAAGCATGATTTCAAGCTAGTTTCTATGTGTTAAAGGTTGCTTTTAGTATCAATTTCAAGCATGAAAATAATAGTTTTTCAACTGTTATCACAACCCCAAACTTAGAACTTTGCTTGTCCTCAAGCAAACAAGATGTAACTCAATCTTCTACCAATTCATATGATGGTTCACTCATTCAAAAATTTCTTTTTAAGATAAGCAAAGACTTCAATCAAACTTTTGACCAAGATTTCAGTCAAGATGTGCACATGCTTTAGTGTTCACAAAGTCAGTTAATATCAAAAAAATGCTATTTTTCATGAATGATCAATCAATTAAGCATGGATGTTCATGTGCTCATGGAATACTTCCTCACCAGGTAAAGTGTTTCACTCACACACAAGTGTATAAGAGGTAATCACTCATTCACTCCACTACCACAGTGTCACATGAATCAACTTTGCCTTTCATTTAACCACAATCAAAACATTTACAAGCATGCATCATCACAAGGACTTTTCAATGGCTTATAACGTGGCTGGGCTAATCAAGAAAATTGGTTTTTCTGGATCACAAAATCCTTGAGTTAAGAGAATCATAACAACACAATTATTCTTATTTTTCCCAACTTGTCTTTACATTGAGCTTTGCTTTTCTTTTCTTTTCTTTCTCTTTTTCTTTTCTTTTCACATTCTTATTCTTAACTTTTAGCTCAATTCTTTTCCTTTTTCTTTTTCATGCTTTCCCAACAACCCCAAACTTGAACATTTAACAATACCACAAAAGATTTTCTACTTAACTCAAGGTAAAGCTTTTCAACAAGGGTTTTAAATTTATGTTCAAGGCTAAGGGTTCAAAGGATAGAACACAAAGTGTTCTCTTTTAGTGGGCTAACTTCATGAATTTGGCCAATAAAAAGGGTTCCAACAAACGGCCTTGATCATATGATGCAAAACAAGCATTTGATTCAATCATAGAAAACCTGGGCAAAATCATTCATGCTTTGAAAGTAATAGCATTCAATCAATAAAAACTCTGGAGCTCAAAACCTCACAAATAGGCTCATTCACATTTGACATACACATCCTGCTTAATCTCACAATCACAATCATAATATCCTGCATTTGTTCACAAAGCTTGTGAATCACCTGTATAAGCATTTAATGTGCACATCTATCTCAACATCAATCAATGAATAATCATCATCAAGCATTACTTATCACACAATCATAGTCAATAGCAAACCATCATAACAAACCAGGTTTCTAATAGAGTACATGAACCCTAGTCTAAAACAAAAATAAATACATACAGAACACTAGGTTGCCTCCCAGTAAGCGCTTGTTTAACGTCACGAGCCTGACCCAAACTTTCAAGGATCAACCAACAGCATCATTGTGGACAATTGTTGCACCTCTCCCCCTAGATAGGGCTTGAGACGTTGACCATTCACCACCCAACTTTTTTGTGGATCATCAACAGCTGGATTAAATATTTCAACTGCTCCATGTGGATGCACTTCTTTTATCACAAATGGTCCTGACCATTTTGACTTCAGCTTCCCAGGAAATATCTTCAATCTTGAATTGAACAATAGTACCTGTTGTCCTGGATTGAAAACTCTATTCACCAACTTCCTATCATGATAAAATTTGATCTTGTCTTTGTAAGCCTTGGATGAATCATATGCATGTAATCGCATTTCTTCAAGCTCCAAAATCTGCCTTCTGCGTGTGCATTGAGTTTCATAAGGATCAAAATTCAAGAATTTCAAAGCCCATAACGCTCTATGCTCCAATTCTACTGGCAAATGACATGCTTTCCCATAGACTAATTGAAATGGTGATAATCCCATAGACGTCTTCATTGCCGTCCTATAAGCCCAAAGAGCATCATCCAATTTGAGAGACCAATCCTTTCTTGATGAAGTCACTGTTTTTTCCAGGATCCTTTTTATCTCCCTGTTAGACACCTCAGCTTGTCCATTGGTTTGTGGATGATAAGGTGCAGCTACCTTATGTTTCACTCCATAGTGTTTGAGTACTTTTTCTAGCTGATAATTGCAAAAATGAGATCCTCCATCACTAATCAACACTCTTGGAGTGCCAAAACGTGAGAATATCTGCTCCTTCAAGAATTTAATTACCGTGCTAGCATCATTTTTAGGACAAGCTAATGCTTCCACCCATTTACTCACATAATCCACTACTACCAGAATATATTCATTGTTGAAAGATGGAGGAAAGGGTCCAACAAAGTCAATACCCCAGCAATCAAAAACCTCAACCTCTAAAATGCCTTGTAATGGCATCTCATGACGTTCAGTGATCGTCCCTGCTCTTTGACATTTATCACAATTTCTGGCATGATTATGGGCATCTCTAAATAAAGTTGGCCAATAAAATCCTGATTGAAGGACTTTTGCTGCTGTTCTTTCTCCATTAAAATGTCCTCCATAAGGTGAATCATGACAATGCTAGAGAATTCCTTCTGCTTCTTCATTTGTCACACATCTCCTCAGAAGATTATCTGCTCCAATCTTGAACAAATAAGGATCATCCCAAACAAACTGCTTGGCATCATGCAAAAAAAATTTTCTTTGTTGCCAAGTTAAGTCTTCTGGCATGACCCTTGCAGCTTTGAAATTAGCCATATCAGCAAACCAGGGCCTCTGCTGAATATACATGAGTGTTTCATCTGAAAAAGATTCCCAGATTTCGGATTCCTTGCTAGTGACCTCATTGTTAACTAACCGTGACAAATGATCAGCAATAAGGTTCTCACTTCCTTTCTTATCACGAATTTCTACATCAAATTCTTGCAACAGTAGTACCCATCTAATCAGACGTGGCTTAGAATCTGGCTTTGTCAACAAATATTTGATAGCTGCATGATCTGTATAGACAGTCACCTTAGATCCAATAAGATAAGGTCGAAATTTCTCTAAAGCATACACAATAGCCAGGAATTCTTTTTCTGTGGTAGCATAATTCAGTTGAGCATCATTCAGAACCTTGCTAGCATAATAAATTGGATGAAACTTTTGTTCTTTTCGCTGGCCAAGAAAAACTCCTATTGCATAATCACTTGCATCACACATTAATTCAAAATTTTGATTCCAATCTAGCGCTACAATTACTGGAGCTGACACTAATTTATTCTTCAATGTGTCAAAAGCTTTCAAACAGTCTTCATTCATCACAAAAGGAGCATCCTTCATCAAAAGATTACTCAATGGTTTAGCAATTTTTGAGAAATCTTTGATGAATCTTCTATAAAACCCAGCATGACCGAGAAAACTCCTAATCCCCCTTACATTTGTTGGTGGAGGCAGTTTCTCAATGACTTCTACTTTAGCTTTATCTACCTCAATTCCTTTAGCAGAGATTTTATGCCCCAGCACAATTCCTTCAGTTACCATGAAATGACATTTCTTCCAATTAAGAACAAGATTTGTCTGAACACATCTTTTGAGAACAGTGTTCAAATTAGCCAAACATCTTTGGAAAGAATTTCCAAAAACTGAGAAATCATCCATGAACACTTCAATACATTTTTCTAAGAGATCTGCAAAAATTGCCTGCATACACCTTTAAAATGTGGCTGGAGCATTACATAATCCAAATGGCATCTTTCTATATGCAAAGATACCAAAAGGACAAGTAAAAGCCGTCTTCTCTTGGTCTTTTGGATATATCACAATTTGATTGTATCCAGAATATCCATCTGGAAAACAATAGAAAGCTTGACTTGATAATCTTTCTAACATCTGGTCCATGAAAGGAAGAGGAAAATGATCCTTTCTAGTAGCTTTATTCAGCTTCCTGTAATCAATGCACATACGCCAGCCAGTAACTGTACAAGTAGGAATAAGTTCGTTTTTATCATTATGAATTACTGTCATCCCACCTTTCTTTGGAACCACCTCTACTGGACTCACCCATTCACTATCAGAGATTGGATAAATGATACCAGCTTCTAGCAGTTTCAACACTTCTTTTCTAACCACTTCCTTCATAACAGGATTTAACCTTCTCTGTGGTTGAGCACTTGGTTTATAATCTTCTTCCATAAAAATCTTGTGCATGCAATAAGTTGGGCTAATACCTTTGTTGACAATTGTTGCACTTTTGCACTTTTTGATGTCTTTTCTGATTTCATCTCTCTCCTTCTTCACTTCTTTCACCAAATTCACCTTAAAACCTGCACAAAAATACTGAAATCAAGCATAAACCTGTCCAGCTCTCTTATTTATGAAAATATGAATAAAAGCATGATTTCAAGCTAGTTTCTAAGTGTTAAAGGTTGCTTTTAGTATCAATTTCAAGCATGAAAATAACAGTTTTTCAACTGTTATCAAGTATGTTGTTGGGGCAATCAATTTCATCTTGTCCACTCTCATATATTTTAGGAATTCATCATTCTTTTCATCAATGTTAATGACACTCTCTAAATTACCTTAAACCCGATGTCTCGGCGAAGAAAGCCTAATCATAATCACTAGTTTACAATGTCTTGTCTCCCTAGCAATTAATCATGCATTATAGTGAACGAAAGCTTAACGGCAACCAACCATCATATTCGTATGTCTAGGTTTATACTACTGTTGGGAGAGTTTCCCCGGATCTAGATTTTACCGTATGTGTCCATATCAATAAAACCAATAATCATGACATCGAATGAGTTAAACAGTGCATGCTTTGAGTAAAGAGGAAAAACCCTAACTAATGTTGAAAGAAAGCATGTATCATAAATATGATGTTTAAACACAAAATTCCATATATGAGAGCTTCAAAAGATTACATTGATTTCCCAACAACAAGAAGAGTTTAGTTCACCATATTCATGGTGAAACTAGATGAAATACAATGAAAGAGTGAAAGATAGAACCCTAGAAAGTTGAGTAGGTAGCCTTAGCATCCAAGATCTTCCTCCAAGGGGTGGAAAGGTGTGTGTTTGCTTCGTACTCTGCCAAAGATACAAACCCTAGGACGTCCTAAAGCTTATATACTATTCTAAAAAATACAAAAAATTAGGCCCAAACCCATAAAAGTAATAGAAAACCGGTCCAAGCCCATTTAGAATGGCGCTCAACGGTATTTTACCGCTAAACGGTACTAGCGCATGATCCATTTTGCCCCCCAGCTGCTATTTTTTCCCTCAACGGTGATTTCGACACCTGAAAATTGCCGCTCAGCGCAAAATTACCTCTCAACGCCACTCGGTCGCAACTTTTTCTGCATTCTGGTTGACTTTTCAGCATTTTGGTTGACTGGTTCACTTTTCTGGTTGACTGGTTGACTTTACTAGTTTATGGTTGACTTTTCAGCATTCCAATCATTCGGTACTTCAATTCTTCTTTCAAATCATTCAATTAGCCTACAAAATCAAGGAAATCTTGCACAAAACCATTAAATTCACCTTCAACTCTATTATTCAAAAAACTAAAGCAAAAATATGAGTTCAAGCTTGTTTCTAAGTCTTAAAGGTTGCTTTTGGTATCAATTTTAAGCATATAAATAACGGTTTTTCAACCGTTATCACAACCCCAAACTTAAAACTTTGCTTGTCCTCAAGCAAACAAGATGTAACTCAATCTTCCATCAATAAATACAACGGTTCACCCCATTCAAAAATCCTCTTTTCAAGATAAGTAAGTACTCAATTAAGCTCATTGCAAAGATTTCAATCAAGACATACACATGCTTTAGTGTTCACACAATCACATACTATCCAACAAATGCTACTTTTCATGAATGATCAATCAACTAAGCAAAGATGTTCTTATGTGTTCATGGAATCTTTCCTCACTAGATAAAATGTTTCACTCAAACACACAAGTGTATAAGAGGTATTCACTCATTCACTCTACTATCAGAATGTCACATGAATTGACTTTGCCTTTCATTTAACCATAATCAAATACATTCACAAGCATGCATCATCACAAGGACTTTTCAATGGCTTATAATGTGGCTGGGCTAACAAGAAAATTTGTTTTTCTAGATCACAAAACCCTTGAGTTAAGAGAATCATATAAACACAATCATTCTTACTTATTCCCAACTTTCCTTTGCATTGAGCTTTGCTTTTTCTTCTCTTCTCTTTCTCTTTTTCTTTTTCTTTTCACATACTTAGTTCTTAGCTCAATGCTTTTTATTTTCCCTTTTTCTAAATTTCCCAATAACCTCAAACTTGAACATTTATAAATACCACAAAATATTTTCTACTTAACTCAAGGTAAAGCTTTTCACAAAGGGTTTTCAAATCATGTTCAAGGCTAAGGGTTCAAAGGATTGAACACATAGTGCTCTCTTTTGTGGGGCTAAAATCATGCATTTGGCTAATAAAAGGATTACCAACAAATGGCCTTGATCATATGATGCAAACAAGCAATTGATTCAATCATAGAAAACCTGGGCAAAGTCATTCACGCTTTCAAAGTAATAGCATTCAATCACAACAACTCTAGAGCTTAAAGCCTCACATATAAGCTCATTCACATTCCACATATACACATCCTGCTTAGTATCATAATCACAATCACAACATAATGCATTTGTTCACAAAGCTTGTGAACCATCTGTATAAGCATATAATGTGCACAATCTCAACATCATCAAAACAACAATCATAAGCAAACCATCATAACAGACAAAGTTTCCAATTGAGTACATCAAACCCTATTCTAAAAATAGAAGAAAATAAGTTCAATAATATAAAACCAAACAAAAGCATAAATAAATCCTGCTCTAGTGCTGATAGTATCCATCAGTAAATGCTATCTCAGCTCCTCATCAGTCTGTGTTGTCATCTGCATCCTCCTCCTCTTCCTCATCTTCAACATCCTCAAATGCGTCATCATCAGCATCATCTTCATCCTTCTCCATGGTTGAAGCTTCAGCTGCTCCAGCTCTGCCGCCTTGGGCCTACTCCTCTGGCCAAGCTACCACATTATGGAACTCATCCATAGTCCACCTGTGTGCTGGGGGTGTATCATACATTCCAACAATGATGCTCTCTCCCAACCCCAAACTTAGATGGAAAACTAGTTAGAAAGTGAGTGGAAGGGAGATTTTCTCAAGAGGAATGAAGGGAAAAATGTAGAGAACCTTTGGAAAAGTGTTTAGGAGTGTGTGTGCAGAGAAGAATCTGAAAATAGAGGTCAAAGCGTGACTTAGGGTATAAAAATACCCTAATGGGCTCGGGTTCCGCTGATGCGGCTGTCGCGGCCCATCAAATTTGATGTGCATTAAAGAATGCAGTATAGTGCTAGGAAGTGACTCCTAGGTCGTCTCTCAAGGACCAAATATGGTTCGAGACTTAGGTCAAACAAGTAGTGGGGGGGTTTGAAAAGTGTTTTTGTGATTAAAATTGAACTAAATTAAAACTGAAAATTAAACACAATCGAACATAATTGAAAAGTATTAAAGTGAATGAAAATAATAAACCGAACAATCTTAAAACAAGTGAGAAAATTGGTAATGCAGGAAGATAAAGAACCCGAACAAAATAGACAACAAAGTGAACGGAAACAATAAAAACCGAGCTTGTGTTAACTTGAAAGCACCGATTGAATGCAACAGTTAAATAAAGAAACTCATCTAATGCTATTAAATTGCAACATTCAGCTAATAAACGAAATACACGTTGTAGTCATCTAGAGGGGGCACATCACCCGCGGAAACAATAATGAAAACATGCTTGAACAGTAGAATAATATAAATTAGTAAACTATTTCAACCTAAAAGCATTTCCATATATAGAATAAAAGAAAATAATTCTCGGTCCAAGCGTTAATACAAATTGAAGAATCTATTGGAGCTCTCTTCTTTTCCAGCACATTGAATTGAGCTTTAGCCATGTGCATATTCTCCAAAGGATAAATAAAAAGACCGTTGTACCTACCTAATGAGTCACCGCCTATTCTTTTCCAAAAGCAAGGTTGCATGTGATAAAATAAAAAATAGGCTGAGACACCACTTTCTCCAAGCCTCTGGACTTACATTTTGGATGTAATCAAATTCCTCCCTCCGTGTTCATTCTCTACGCCAAAATAAATCTCCCCCAAGGTGGCGGTTGGCTCCTCACACGTCCTAGCTCCAGGCCGAGACACCCTTGCTTCTGCTTTCTCTCCCTTTTTGTCGTGTGAAGGATGTCTTTAGCTTGCTGGACTGCTCAAAATCCCCTCATCCGCGGGCTCCCTTTTCCATCTCCTGGACGCAACCCGCTGCTGCTGGACTGTTTCTTCTTTTTTTGCCACTTCTTGGTCGCGTGGTGCTGGACCGAGATGCTCCCTCCAAGCTGGACGCTCCCTCCAAGCTGCTGGACTTGAAGGCTTCTACTGGACCAAGCTGTGGTCAATGCTGGATGTGCTTGTTTTATTTTTCTTCTTTTTTCCTCAACTGGAGCGTGAATGTGTGCAGGCCGTGGATCTTCCAATTGAACCAAAGAAAATAATATCCTCCACGCTTCCTCATGTGTGCTGCTGCCCTAAAGCCCAACATCCGCTCTCTTCTCCACGTGTGCACACCACTTTCTTTCTAATGCTTTCTCTTCCCAAGGTGGCTGTTGTGCTACCTTCCCTTCTTCCGTGGGCCTCTTGCCTTGCTGTCCAAAGTTCCTTCTCATGGACCCTATGGATGAAGAATTGAATGAGTGCAGGCCCTGTGTTGATGTCCGCGTGCAGCCCTCCCTTGTGCACCTCTCCAAAATGAAGATGAATTGCTTCTTACTAAATGTCACCGCACACACTTCTCAAATATAAATAAGTGCTTCACCCGAAATCCATCACCACGTGAGCCCTCCTTCTTGTTCACATTTCTTTTGTGGAGAGTCTTAAATTATATGACAACCCTCCAAATGTCCCAAATATTATCCAACAATTTCTCCCTCCAGAACGGACGTCTAAGAGAGGCTGACAGGGTAGTTGAAGAGTTAATGCGTTTAGCCTCTTAAACGTCCGTCAGGGGGGGCTCCGACATCTATAATATTATAAACATCCAGCCCCCTCCAGAACGGACATTTAAGAGGCTGAACGCAATTAACTCTTCAACTACCCTGTCAGCCTCTTAGACGTCCGTTCTGGAGGGGGCCGGACGTCTATAATATTATAGACGTCGGGGCCCCCCTAACGGACGTTTAAAATCCCCCGCGAATATCAATTTTTAAATCTCGAATACGTCATATTAGTGACTGCCCCGACCTATAGAATATTATAGACGTCGGGGCCTTCCAGTAACGGACATCTAGTGGCATTTATACAAAAACGCGAACCCGCGAGGAGTTACGCTCACTGTTCATCGTCTTCCCCGCGATTTCACTCTGCGCATTGCACTTCCAGGTTGGTTTTTCTCTGTTTTGGACCGTTTAAATTTACTTTTAATCCGATTAAATTGTTCTGTGATGAAATATCTTTCATTTGGACTGATTAAAAATCGTTTTCGATGCGTTTTGGTGCAGTTTCTTGCGTGTTCTTGGGCGGTGCTTTTTGGCCTACCTTTTAGGTCGTGCACTCCTCCATTTCCCTCCATTTTAATTTCGAATCTGCTCTTCAGGTTAGCTTCTTCGTTAATAATTTTTTTATACGCATGTTATTGGGTTTTGTGTATGCATGTTTTTAACTTTAAGGTCTGCATGTGTTATTGGCTTTTGAATATGCATGTATTAGTTGTGTTATTATAATTTTCATGTTAGATTATAAGTATGAAATCATTGAGTGACCCTTAGTTCCCGTTTGAAATTTAACACAAACGATTAATCTTTTAACCGTTTGTGTTAAATTTTGAATTGTCCGATTGGACAGTTTGAAAAAATTAATTTTCATAATTTGCAATAACATGTAAGTTGGAGTCTATGGATAAGATTGATAAACTTTCGGTTCAGTATTTGTGTTATTCTCCGGATGCATATTTGATTGTGGTCATCATTGACTATTCTCATTTCGTGTATTTCGGAGACCAATGCGAAATGCTGCCGAAATTTTATCAAAATTATGATGTAGACTTCTTTGCACGTGTCTTAGCAAATTATGAAAATTATTTTTTTGAATGGGTAGGGCCTAACCTTGTGAGAGTTAAAAACTTAAACTAATGATTTGACGAACATAGAATGGATTGAAGCTGGATGAATGAACGTCGCACCAGTGAAGAATATGATAAGGGTGTTTCGGAGTTCTTGCAATACGTTGAACAAAATGCTAAGTCTGTGAACGGGACATATTTTTGTCCTTGTGTGCGTTGTCTTAATCAAATACGGCAAGACTTAGGCAATGTGCGTGACCATCTATTCATGTTCGGCATCATGAGGACGTATACCGTTTGGACTTGGCATGGAGAAGTATTGGACCAACCTACCACGTCACGAGGAACAGATTATGTGGAAGAATGGATGAATGATCATTTAGAGGACATGATACGTGATGTCGGTGAAGATAATTTTGGAAGAGCTAATTTGTATTATTCTCTTATAAATGATTCATAGCAACTGTTGTTTCCCGGATGCTCGAACTTTACACGTCTATCTACAACTTTAAAGTTGTTTAGTTTAAAAGCAAGGAATGGATGGACCGATAAAAGTTTCACCGAGTTGTTGGAGTTGTTGAAGGAGATGCTTCCAGAAAATAATACTCTACCTATTCGTAATTACGAGGCAAAAACTTTTTTATGTCGTATGAGTCTTGAATATCAAAAGATACATGCTTGTCCTAATGATTGTGTTTTGTACACAAAGGAGTTTTGCTTTGCTAAAGTATTGTCCAACATGTGGTTTATCCCGTTTTAAAAAGAAATATGACAAAAACACTACCGATGAAGGTAATGATGGTGCACCTGCTAAGGTGATGTGGTATTTGCCTATAATACCTAGGTTCAAACGTATGTTTTCTGTTAAAGAAGATGCAAAGAACCTTAAATGGCACTTTGACGGAAGAAAGTGTGATAGTCTTCTTCGACACCCTGCTGATTCACCTCAATGGAAAAAGATTGATGAAAAATTTCCAGAGTTTGGTGTAGATCCAAGAAACTTAAGACTTGCACTTGCAACTGATGGTATGAATCCTTATGGAAACTTAAGTAGAAAACACAGTTCATGGCCAGTTATGTTGATGATTTACAATCTTTCTCCTATGTTGTGCATGAAGAGAAAATATGTGGTGTTGTCCATGATGATAGCGGGTCCTAGACAACCTGGAAATGACATTGATGTTTACTTAAAACCTTTAATTGATGATTTGCAATTGTTGTGGGAAGAAGGGGTGGACGTGTTTGATTCACATGTTTGATGCACAAATTTATGATCACCAAAATATGATGTCACAAACTTGTTGAACAATCGGCAAGTATGACCGAATCGTTTCAAGTAATAAACTCGGTAAGACCAAGTATCGTTCTCCCAAAGGACTCACGGCCTAGTTTAGTTATGTGATTCTTTGATTAGCTAAGACTTAAGGACGAAATTATTGGAGTTTAATATGCAAAACAGAAAATAAACATGTATGCATGAGATTTTGACTAATGGCAAAAGCAAAAGACAAGCACTTTCAATGAAATATATATATGAATATGTTGTTGGGGGTCAATTTCATCTTATCCACTCTCATATATTTTAGGAATTCAACATTCAAATCATCATTGTTAATGCCACTCTCTAAATTACCTTGTCAAGAAGGCCTATCCCTAATTACGAGTTCATACGATTCCTAGCATTCCTAATAATTAGTTTTCTTAGCACAGGAGCTTAATGATGGACAAATTTATGAACACCAAAATATGATGTCACAAACTTATTTTACTATCGGCAAGTATGACCAAATCGTTCAAGTAATAAACTTGGTAAGACCAAGTATCGTTCTTCCCAAAGGACTCATGGCCTAGTTCAGTTGTGTGGTTTGTTGATTAGCTAAGACTTAAAGACGAAATATTTGGATTATATTATGCAAAAGACTAAAGTAAACATGTATGCATGAAGTTTTGATCAATGGCAAAGGCAAAAGATAAACACTTTCAATGAAATATACGTATGAATATGTTGTTGGGGGTCAATTTCATCTCATCCACTATCATATATTTTCGGAATTCAACATTCAAATCATCATTGTTAATGCCACTCTCTAAAGTACCTTTCAAGAAGGCTTCTCCCTAATTACGAGTTCATGCAATTCCTACCATTCCTAATAATTAGTTCATCAAGTGCAGGAGCTTAACGACAACCAATATAATATTGGGAGAGATTCCCCGGATCTAGACTTCCCCGTACGTTCCCGTATCGACCAAATCAATAATCATGCATCGAATGAGTTAAACAACGCAAGCATTAAGCAAAGAGGAAAAACCCTAACTAATGATGAAAGAAAGCACAAAACTTAAATATAAGATGTAAAAACAAATTCCATATATGAGAGCTTCAAAAGATTACATTGATTCCCCAACAAACATACAAGGTTTAGTTCACCATATTCATGGTGAACCTAGATGAATTACAATAAAAGAATGAAAGATAAAACCCTAGAAAGGTGAAGAGGAAGCCTGAGTATCCAAGATCCTCCTTCAAAGGGGTGGAAGAGAGAGTGTTTGCTTCGTTTCTGCCAAGGATACCTAACCCTAGGAAACCCTAAAGCTTATATATTATTCGTAAATTACAGAAAATTAGGTCCAAGCCCATAAAAGTGCCGCTCAGCGGTAAATGCGTGAGTTGGTTTCTTTCGCTCAGCGGCGATTTTGCCCCTCAGCGGATCTCCCGTAAGCTCCTGAGTGCCGCTCAACGGTAAAATGTCGCTGAGCGGTGACTTCGGCTTCTCCTTTTGCACTTTTTGATGTATTTTCTGATTTCATCTCTCTCCTTCTTCACTTCTTTCACCAAATTCACCTTAAAACCTGCACAAAAACACTGAAATCAAGCATAAACCTGTCCAGCTCTCTTATTTCTGAAAATATCAATAAAAGCATGATTTCAATCTAGTTTCTAAGTATAAAGGTTGCTTTTAGTATCAATTTTAAGCATGAAAATAACAGTTTTTCAACTGTTATCACAACCCCAAACTTAGAACTTTGCTTGTCCTCAAGCAAACAAGATGTAACTCTATCTTCAACCAATTCATATGATGGTTCACTCATTCAAAAATCTTCTTTTCAATGATAAGTAAAAACTTCAATCAAACTTATGACTAAGATTTCAATCAAGATGTGCACATGCTTTAGTATTCACAAAGTCATTTAAATTCCAACAAATGCTATTTTTCATGAATGATCACTAAATTAAGCATGGATGTTCATTTGTTCATGGAATATTTCCTCACTAGGTAAAGTGTTTCACTCACACACAAGTGTATATGAGGTAAGCACTCATTCACTCTACTATCACAATGTCACATGAATCAAATTTGCCTTTCATTTTACCACAATCAAAAACATTCACAAGCATGCATCATCACAAGGACTTTTCAATGGCTTATAATGTGGCTGGGCTAACAAGAAAATTGGTTTTTCTAAATCACAAAGTCCTTGAGTTAAGAGAATCATAACAACACAATTTTTCTTATTCTTCCCAACTTGCCTTTGCATTCGCATTGAGCTTTGCTTCTTTTTCTTTTCTTTTCTTTTTCTTTGCATATTCTTACTTTTTAGCGCTTAGCTCAATGCTTTTCCTTTTTTATATTTTCCCAACAACCCCAAACTTGAACATTTAACAATACCACACAAGATCTTCTACTTAACTCAAGGTAAAGATTTTCAATCAAGGGTTTTCAGTGTATGTTCAAGGCTAAGGGTTCAAAGGATAGAACAAAAAGTGTTCTCTTTTAGTGGGCTAGCTTTATGAATTTGGCCAATAAAAAGGGTTCCAACAAACGGCCTTGATCATATGATGCAAAACAAGCAATTGATTCAATCATAGAAAACCTGGGCAAAGTCATTCATGCTTTCAAAGTAATAGCATTTAACAATAACAACTCTGGAGTTCAAAACCTGACATATAAACTCATTCACATTTGACATACACATCCTGCTTAATCTCACAATCACAATCATAATATCCTGCATTTATTCACAAAGCTTGTGAATCACCTGTATAAGCATTTTAATGTGCACATCATCTCAACATCAATCAATCAATAATCATCATCAAGCATTACTTATCAAACAATCACAGTTAATAGCAAACCATCACACAAACCAGGTGTCCAATAGAGTACATCAAACCCTAATCTAAAAACAAAAACAAATAAGTTCAGAAAACTTAAACCAACAAAAGCATAAGCATATGATAGCATTCATCAATAAATGCTATCTCAGCTCCTCTTCAGTCTGAGCTGTCCTCTGTATCTTCCTCTTCCTCCTCATCTTCATCATCTTCAAATGCATCATCATCATCAGCATCATCTTCTTCCATCTCTCTTGCTGAAGCTTCAGCTGCTCCAGCTCCTTCTCCATGCACTGGCTCCTCTGGCCAAGCTACCACATTATGGAATTCATCCATAGTCCACCTGTGAGCTGGAGGTGTATCATACATCCCCACAATCATCTCAGTAGTGGCCACCTGCCCTCTGTGAATTGACTGCAACTGAGCACCTATAAGAGACATATACATGTCCCTCATCTGGAATGGTTCTGCTTCATGTGTCTCAGCAGATGTCTGGCTCTGTGCTGGCCCTCTCTCTCTACGAGCACGGCGTGGTGGAACTGGCTGAGCTGTTTCCTCACCTCCACAATATTGTTTGTAATAAGCCTCACCAATAGCTTTTCTTGGCCTCTCAAATGGTGGAGCAGAAGTGTCCACCCCAGCTATCTTGCAAAGGTGAGTGATCGAAGAGGGATGTCCCAATGGTGCTTTTTTGTTTGAGGTATTGGCGCACACACTAATCTCATCAGCTATCACCTGCCCAATATTAACATTCAAGTTTCTGATAGCACAGTAGATGAATAGTGCCCTGCTGAGAGTAATATCTGACACATGTGAACATGGCTGAATGTTGGCATGAGAAAACGCCATCCAATACTTTGCAAGAGGAGTCAAATCCGTCCTCCTAATGTTAACCACTGAGCCAGATCGATTCCTTTGGAAGTGTCCTCGAGATATACACAGTACTCTCTCCATATCCTCATAATCAGCACCTTCCTCCATGCAAAGAGCAAACTGGCATTGCTCACCAGCCCACACAGTGTCCAGGAAGTTATTGATAGAATCAGGATCATACCTGATAGCATGGCCTCTGACATAGCCCAAATAATTCTCAGCTGGATAATCACCAATCTTCTTTGCATTGGTGTAAAATTCCTTTACCACAGCTATGTTGGCAGGTGCAGGATATGTGGCTAGCTTTCCCCAATCATTCCCTAACACTTGCTCTCTAAATTGAGGAGCAAAGTTAGGTATCATTCCAACCTTTCTCTCCATCAGAAGTCTCCTGTCCTGAACCACCCTAAAGTGCTTCTCATGTTTCCTAGAGAGGAACCTGCTAGAGTGGGCTTGCTCTGGTTCCTTTTCCTTTCTCTTGATTGCCATGGTTTTCAATCTCTTTCCTGAAGAGGATGCCATTCCTACATTCAAACACAAATACACAACCACAGAACATGATGTTAATCATTAGTAAACACAGAACACAACTCCTTTCAAAGCTACACCACCGCTGAGGGCCAGAATTTCCCCTCAGCGCCACCAGTGCCATAGTCCAGATCACAAAAAACCAGAAAAACCAAATCTGGCAGAGTGCCGCTCAGCGGCAGTTTACCCCTCTGCGGTAACTCTGCAGATTTTTGAAAATCTTGTTTTAAAGTTGTCCTAACTCCACCCAAATGCAATTTTCAGTTTTCCAGTTCATAATCATGCAGTTTAATCGGTTCAAACATCAAATATATCATCAATTCATGCATAGAAATCAAAACCCCTAAATATTCATGCTTTGACAACCACATTCAAATTCAAGAACCCTAGAATGAACAAAATGCTTTTTACTTACTTGGGTGGAGATACTAGATGCAATGAAAATGCTTCCAAGCTAGACTGCTCTCTTCCAACCCCAAACTTTGATGGCACACTAGTGAAAAAAGTGAGTGGAAAAGAAATTTTCTTAAGAGGGAAGAGTGAAAAGATGTGGAAAACCTTGGAGAAGGTATGTGGGAGTGTTTATGCAGAGAAGAGCCTGAAAGTATGAGAAATTGCGCATCTTAGGGTTTAAAAGTACCCTAATGGGCTCGGGTCCCGCTAAGGGGAACTAAAGCCCATCTGCGAGAGTACCGCTCAGCGGCACTTTCGTGATGTGCCCTTCTCCTTCTTTTCTTAACCTACGTGCCTCCTAAACATGCCCCTCACTGGTTCCCTGCAATTCAATCCTCAGATTACTTATGCAAACCCTATTATGCAACTAAAATGAAACAAACAGAAACATTTAATCAACTGGGTTGCCTCCCAGGTAGCGCTTTGTTTAACGTCACGAGCCTGACCCAAAATCCACCAACACCCATCAGTAGGTGTAACAAACTTACCAACACCCATCAGTAGGTGCAAAATTTTCTTACCAACACCCATCAGTAGGTGTTACAAACTGAGTATCCTTCAGTAGATACTTAACCACCTAGCATCCTTCAGTAGATGTTATATCCAACAAAATATTTACAAAAATAATGTCCACAGATTAAAAGTTACAAAACCAAAATCAAAATCAAAAAGTTTTTAAATCACTGGGTTGCCTCCCAGCAAGCGCTCTTTTAACGTCATTAGCTTCACCCAGTAAAGCTCAAGTTCCTTCTTCTTTTTCTTCTTCTTTCTACTGAACTTCTTTAGAAATTTAATCAAACCAGGAACCTGTTGCAGTGTCTCAATCATAGGAACTTTAATCTCCAATTTCTTGAAGATTTCCATAAAGCAATTAAATTTCTTTTCCTTCCTATGATTCTTCTTTAGATGAGGATGGGATTTTTCATATGATTCCTTCTTCTTTCCTCTCATCTTCTTTTTCTTACGCTTTCTCTCCCCAAATTTTCTCTTTTTCTTTTATTTTATTTTTTTCTTCCCTTCTCTTTTTCTCCTCAACTTCTTTATTTTCACACAAATTTTCTTTCTCTCTTCTATCTCAACCACTTCTTTTTCTTTTTCTTCATCTTTATCTTTCTCACTCAACTCTTCTTTCTCTTTTCTCTCTACCCTTTCCTCATCTCCCTCTAATTTTTCCTCATCAAGAATCTTGTCACTTTCAGTGATAATGACTTGCCCTTCCTCCTTAAGGTTAACTTCAGTATTAACATCATCATTCAATCTCTGATTGATGTAACGAAGTTGCATCTCCATTCTTTTACATGATTCTTCAATGCTTTTCTGAGTAGAGTCGGAATTTTTAAAAAATCGTTGAAGGGTGTCCTCCAACCTATCCAAACTTCCTGATAGAAAGGGTTGTTGTTGCCATTGTTGTTGTGGTTGGTTCTCAAATTGTCCAACAGCTTGCCAAAATTGGCTTTGATCCATGCTTGAGTGAGGTTCCCACCAGTGGTTGAGATTACTTTGGTAGAATTGAGTGCCCATATAGTTAAATTCTTGACCAAATTGCATTCTGCAGACATTAGGCACAAAACCCTAAAAACAATTGTTAGCATAGAAAGATATAAAAGAAGATAGAGATAAGAAGATGAAATAAAAACAGAAAACAGAAAAATAAAAAGAGAAAAATAAAAAAAAAATAAAATAATAAGCACAAAAATAAAATAAAATAAAATACAAACTGAAAAATATAAACAGAAAATAAACATTTGAAATTTAAATGAAAAATTCAAAAACAAGTCAAAGATAATCAATAATCACACAAATTAACCAGTTAAACCAAGAGTCCCCGGCAACGACGCCAAAAACTTGATGGACAAATTTATGAACACCAAAATATGATGTCACAAACTTGTTTTACTATCGGCAAGTATGACCGAATCGTTCAAGTAATAAACTTGGTAAGACCAAGTATCGTTCTTCCCAAAGGACTCACGGCCTAGTTTAGTTGTGTGGTTTGTTGATTAGCTAAGACTAAAAGACGAAATATTTGGATTATATTATGCAAAAGACGAAAGTAAACATGTATGCATGAAGTTTTGATCAATGGCAAAGGCAAAAGATAAACACTTTCAATGAAATATACGTATGAATATGTTGTTGGGGGTCAATTTCATCTCATCCACTATCATATATTTTCGGAATTCAACATTCAAATCATCATTGTTAATGTCATTCTCTAAAGTACCTTTCAAGAAGGCTTCTCCCTAATTACGAGTTCATTCCTAATAATTAGTTCATCAAGTGCAGGAGCATAACGACAACCAATATAATATTGGGAGAGATTCCCCGGATCTAGACTTCCCCGTACGTTCCCGTATCGACCAAATCAATAATCATGCATCGCATGAGTTAAACAACGCAAGCATTAAGCAAAGAGGAAAAACCCTAACTAATGATGAAAGAAAGCACAAATCTTAAATATAAGATGTAAAAACAAATTCCATATATGAGAGCTTCAAAAGATTACATTAATTCCCCAACAAACATACAAGGTTTAGTTCACCATATTCATCGTGAACCTAGATGAATTACAATGAAAGAATGAAAGATAAAACCCTAGAAAGGTGAAGAGGAAGCCTGAGCATCCAAGATCCTCCTTCAAAGAGGTGGAAGAGAGAGTGTTTGCTTCGTTTCTGCCAAGGATACCTAACCCTTGGAAACACTAAAGCTTATATATTATTCGTAAATTACAGAAAATTAGGTCCAAGCCCATAAAAGTGTCGGTCAGCAGTAAATTACCGCTCAGCGGTAAATGCGTGAGTTGGTTTCTTCCCCTCAGCGGCCATTTTGCCCCTCAACGGATCTCCCGTAAGCTCCTGAGTCCGCTCAGCGGTAAAATGCCGCTGAGCGGTGACTTCGGCTTCTCCTTTTGCACTTTCTGATGTATTTTCTGATTTCATCTCTCTCCTTCTTCACTTCTTTCACCAAATTCACCTTAAAACCTGCACAAAAACACTGAAATCAAGCGTAAACCTGTCCAGCTCTCTTATTTCTGAAAATATCAATAAAAGCATGATTTCAAGCTAGTTTCTAAGTATAAAGGTTGCTTTTAGTATCAATTTTAGGCATGAAAATAACAGTTTTTCAACTGTTATCACTTAACGACAACCAATATAATATTGGGAGTAATTCTCCGGATCTAGACTTCCCCATACGTTCCGGTATTGACAAAATCAATAATCATGCATTGAATGAGTTAAACAAAGCAAGCATTAGGCAAAGAGGAAAAACCCTAACTAATGATGAAGGAAAGCATAAATCTTAGATTAAGATGCAAGCACAAATTCCATATAGGAGAGCTTCAAAAGATTACATTGATTCCCCAACAAACATACAAGGTTTAGTTCACCATATTCATGGTGAACCTAGATGAACAATAATGAAAGAATGAAAGATAAAACCCGAGAAAGGTGAAGAGGTAGCCTGAGCATCCAAGATCCTCCTTCAAAGGGGTGGAAGAGAGAGTGTTTGCTTTGTTTCTGCCAAAGATACAAACCCTAGGACGTCCTAAAGCTTATATACTATTCTAAAATTACAAAAAATCTAGGTCCAAGCCCGTAAGTGTGCCGCTCAGCGGTAAAGTGCCACTCAGCGGTAAGTGCGTGAGTAGTTTCTTCCCGTCAGCGGCCATTTTGCCCCTCAATGGTCCTCCCGTGAGCTCCTGAGTGCCGCTCAGCGGTAAACTGCCGCTGACCGGTACTTGCGGCTTCTCCTTTTGCACTTTTTGATGTCTTTTCTGATTCCATCTCTCTCCTTCTTCACTTCTTTCACTAAATTCACCTTAAAACCTGCACAAAAACACTGAAATCAAGCATAAACCTGTCCAGCTCTCTTGTTTCTGAAAATATGAAGAAAAACATGATTTCAAGCTAGTTTCTAAGTGTTAAAGGTTGCTTTTAGTATCAATTTAAGCATGAAAATAACAGTTTTTCAACTGTTATCACAACCCCAAACTTAGAACTTTGCTTGTCCTCAAGCAACAAGATGTAACTCAATCTTCTACCAATTCATATGATGGTTCACTTATTCAAAGATCCTCTTTTTCAAGATAAGTAAAAATTTCAATCAAACTTATGACCAAGGGTTCAATCAAGATGTGCACATGCTTTAGTGTTCACAAAGTCATTTAAATTCCAACAAATGCTATTTTTCATGAATGATCAATCAATTAAGCATGGATGTTCATGTGTTCATGGAATATTTCCTCACTAGGTAAAGTGTTTCACTCACACTCAAGTGTATAAGAGGTAATCACTCATTCACTCTACTATCACAATGTCACATGAATCAACTTTGCCTTTCATTTTACCATAATCAAAAACATTCACAAGAATGCATCATCACAAGGACTTTTCAATGGCTTATAATGTGGCTGGGCTAACAAGAACATTGGTTTTTCTGGATCACAAAATCCTTGAGTTAAGAGAATCATAGCAACATAATTTTTCTTATTCTTCCCAACTTGCCTTTGCATTTGCATTGAGCTTTGCTTCTTTTTCTTTTCTTTTCTTTTTCTTTGCATATTGATAACAGTTGAAAAACTGTTATTTTCATGCTTAAAATTGATACTAAAAGCAACCTTTAGACTTAGAAACTAGCTTGAAATCATGCCTTTTATCCATATTTTCAGAAATAAGAGAGCTGGACAGGTTTATGCTTGATTTAAGTGTTTTTGTGCAGGTTTTGAGGTGAATTTGGTGAAAGAAGTGAAGAAGGAGAGAGATGACATTAGAAAAGACAAGAAAGAGTGCAAAAGTAGAAGCCGAAGGCACCGCTCAGCGGCAATTTACCGCTGAGCGGCACTCAGGAGGTTGCGGGAGTCACGCTGAGGGGCAAACTGGCCGCTGAGGGGAAGAAACGTGAAGCGCAATCACCGCTGAGCGGTATTTACCGCTGAGCGGCACTTTTATGGACTTGGGCTTTTGTAATCTTTTGTAATTCTAAATTAGTATATAAGGACTTGCACGTCCTAGAATTAGTATCTTTGGCAGAGACGAAGCAAACACTCTCTTTTTCACCCCTTGGGGGTAGATTGGGAGATGGTGACAGCTCTCCTCTTCTCTTTCTCGGGTTTTTCTATCTCTTTCATTCTTTCATTATAATTCATCTAGGTTCACCATGAATATGGTGAACTAAACCTTGTATGTTTGTTGGGGAATCAATGTAATCTCTTGAAGCTCTCATATATGGAAGTTATGCTTGCATCTTTGAATTAAGATATATGCTTTCTTTCATCATTAGTTAGGGTTTTTCCTCTTTGCTTAATGCTTGCATTGTTTAACTCATTCTAATGCATGATTATTGGTTTTGTCGATACGGGCACGTACGGGGAAGTCTAGATCCGGGGAATTTCTCCCAATATTATATTGGTTGTCGTTAAGCTCCTGCGCTTATGAACTAATCATTAGGAATGCTAGGAATTGTATGAACTCGTGATTAGGGAGAAGCCATCTAGAATGGTACTTTAGAGAGTGGCATTAACAGTGATGATTTGAATGTTGAATTCCTAAAATGTATGAGAGTGGATGAGATGAAATTGACCCCCAACAACATATTCATATATTCCATTGAAAGTGTTTATCTTTTGTCTTTGCCATTGATCAAACTTCATGCATACATGTTTATTTTTCGTCTTGCATATTAAAATCCAATTATTTTGTTTGTAAGTCTTAGCTAATCAACAAATCACATAACTAAACTAGGCCGTGAGTCCTTTGGGAAGAACGATACTTGGTCTTACCAAGTTTATTACTTGAACGATTCGGTCATACTTGCCGATTGTGAAACAAGTTTGTGACATCATATTTTGGTGCTTACAAATTTGTCCATCAAGTTTTTGGCGCCGTTGCCGGGGACTCGTGGTTTAACTGGTTAATTTGTGTGATTATTGATTATCTTTGACTTTAATTTTGAATTTCTGTTTTTATTTTTCTGTTTTTATTTTATTCTATCTTTTTATCTTTTTAGATTAGATTAGATTTTATTTTATTAGATTAGATTTGATTTTATTTGATTTTATTTTATCTTTTAGGTTAGGTTAGATTTTATTTTTTTTTTTTTTTTTTAGATTAGATTAGATTTTATTTTATTTTATCTTTTAGATTAGGTAAGATTTTATTTTTTTAGATTAGGTTTTATTTGATTCTATCTTATTTGATTCTATCTTCTAAATCTTTTTATCTTCTGAATATATCTTTTCTTCTATATCTTTTTGTGCTAACAAATCTTTTCTAGGGTTTTGTTTTCTTGTGTATGCAGGAAGCAATTCGAACTAGAAGTAAGAAAACAACAGAACCACTTCTTGAAGGTCTAGACGAGAGTAGAAGGAGGAGAAGAATCAGAACGTCTAGAGAACTTTTCCCTTCTCCAGAAACTCTCCTACAATCATCACCACAAGGTTCTGTTTATAGCACAGGGAGTATGGAGAACAATAATAATGCTAGAAGAACTCTTGCAGATTACACTAATCTTGCTGGACCTCAGCACTTCAACAGCATAGCTAGACCTAGAGTCAATGCAGCCAACATGGAGGTCAAGCCAGCATTAATTCAATTGGTGAAGAGTAATCAATTTAATGGGTTATCTCACGAAAGCCCATATGAGCACCTTACTACCTTTAATGAGATCTGCAACACGGTCAAAATTAATGGGGTGCCAGACGAAGCTATCAAACTTAGCTTGTTTCCTTTCTCATTGGGAGGCAATGCTAAGCTTTGGTTGAACTCTTTTCCAGAAGAAAGTTTCACAGAGTGGGAAGCAGTGGTTACAAAATTTTTAAATAAATACTTCCCACAATCTAAGGTGACTAAGGGCAAGCAAGAGATTTCTTCATTCAAGCAGGGCATGGAAGAATCACTGGGGCATGCATGGGACAGGTATAAAAGCTTGTTACGTAAAACTCCCACGCATGGCTTTGAAGATCAAGAAGTAGTCTTAACTTTCCTTGGAGGGCTTGGTTCACAAACCAAGATGATGCTGGACGCCTCAGCTGGAGGCAATATCAAATGGAAAACTCCAGAGGAAGCAACTGAAATAATTGAAAACATGGCTACAAGTGATAATGAGCTGCACAGTGAAAGAGGAACTCCTATGCAACAAAAAGGGGTTCTTCAATTGCAAACACATGATGCCTTGCTAGCCCAGAATAAGATTCTAACTCAACAGCTGGAAACTCTGACTAAAACTTTGGCTCAATTACCTAAAGAGTTGAAATCTGCTGCACAGATACAAACCCAGTTGTGCGAATTATGTGGAGGTGATCACATCAATGGCCAGTGTGCTTTTCCAGTGGAAGCCGTGGAAGATGTTAATTTCATGGCTAATCAGTTTCCATACCGTCAAGGAAATTATAATCAAGGATGGAAACCACATCCAAGCATTGGCCAAGGTCAAACTGGGCAGGCTAATCAATATAATAAGCAGCAGCAGCAACCAACCTTGTGGCAACAGTTAGCTATGCTTAATGAAAGATCAACAAGGTTGGAAGAAACTCTTCAGCAATTCATACAGAAAACTGAATCCTCTCAAAAGAGCACTGAAGCTGCTATAAAGAATTGGGAGATTCAAATGGGTCAGATTACCAAGCAATTGGAAGAAAGGCCAAACAGAAATTTTGGGGCTAATACTGAGGTTAACCCCAGAGAAGAGTGCAAAGTAGTCAAGAGTGTGAATGAAGAGATAATTGAGTTAGAAGAAGAAGAAACAGAAGAGAGAAGAGAAGTAGAAAGAAGAAACACTTTTCTTTTCCCAACAAATCAAGAGAAACCAATGGACTTCACAGATTTATTCAGAATGGTTGATAATGAAGCACCTTGGGAACAAATTCTACAGAAAATAGCAGTTTATACAAAATCTGATGAAGGAACCTCTACAAAAAGAAGACGTAGAGATGATGAGGAAGAAAAGTGTATAACTGTTAAGAAAGAGTCATTCCCACCAAAAGCAGCAGATCCAGGTAGTTTTTCTATCCCTTGCATTATAGGGAAGAAAAAGGTAAAGAAAGCTCTCCTTGATTTAGGATCAAGTGTTAACTTGATGCCTTATTCTCTATTGGAGCAAATTGGCAAAGTTAAAATGAAACCTGTAAAGGTTAATTTAGTAATGGCCGATGGATCTTCAAAAGAGCCATGTGGGATTGCAGAAGACATTGTAGTTTGTGTGGGCAAACTTCAGTTCTTGGCAGACTTTGTGGTGATGAAGATGGAAACCGAGAAGATACCTTTTATACTTGGAAGACCGTTTATGAAAACGGCCAGGGCTATCATAGATGTGAATGAAGGTATAGTGGTTCTCCAAGACAGAGAGGAGAGAGTGGTGGTGGATGTCTTCAAAGATGAAAAACAAGCAGAGGAGGAAGAGGCTAGTTACAAAGCTGCATTTCGAGATGCACCCATGACTAGAGGTAAGGATGAAAATCTTGAAGTTTTAGATAACCATTGTTTGTTTTTTCAGGTACCCAAGGTAGAAGAGATTGGAAAAGGAGAAGAAGTTCCTAGAGACTGGAAGAAAATAAGACTCCAACTTGGCACACCTGTAAGACTCAAGAACAAGTTGTGGGTTATAAAAGGCTTTAAAGAGAAGGAGATGATAGAGATAGAGTCTCCATATTCTAGAGGATCCAAAACAGTCCAAAGGAAGCAGTTGAAAGGTTGGTGGAAGGACTACATCAACTATAAAGAAGATGGAACATGAGCTTTAACAGGGTCAAGCTAATGACGTTAAAGGAGCGCTTGCTGGGAGGCAACCCAGTGGATTTACAAACTTTTGATTTGTTTTGGTTTTGTAACTTTTAATCTGTGAACATTATTCTGGACATTATTTTGTTGAATCTAGCATCTACTGAAGGATGCTAGGTGGTTAAGTATCTACTGAAGGATACTAGGTTTGTAACACCTACTGATGGGTGTTGGTGAGAAAATTTTGCACCTACTGATGGGTGCTGGTAAGTTTGAAACACCTACTGATGGGTGTTGGTGGATTTTGGGTCAGGCTCGTGACGTTAAACAAGCGCTACCTGGGAGGCAACCCAGTTGATTGATTGTTTCTGTTTGTTTTATTTTAGTTAGGATTTGCATAAGCATTTTTAACATTGAATTGCAGGGAACCCATGAGGGGCATGTAGGGAAGGCACGTAGGTTAAGAAAAGAAGGAGAGGAGCACTTCACGAAAGTGCCGCTGAGCGGCAATTACCGCTGAGCGGTACTATCGCAGTTGGGCTTAAGTTCCCCTTAGCGGAACCCGAGCCCATTAGGGTATTTTTAAACCCTAAGCTGCGCAATTTTTCATTCTTTCAAGCTCTTCTCTGCACAAACACTTCCACACATCTTCTCTTAGGTTTTCCACATCTTTTCACTCTTCCCTCTTTAGAAAATCTCTCTTTCACTCACTTTTTCACTAGTGTGCCATCAAAGTTTGGGGTTGGAAGAGAGCAATCTAGTTTGGAAGCATTCTCATAGCATCTAGCATCTCCACCCAAGTAAGTAAAATGCATTTTGTTCATTCTAGGGTTCTTGAATTTGAATGTGATTGTCAAAGCATGAATATTTAGGGGTTTTGATTTCTATGCATGATTTGATTATATATTTGATGTTTGAACCGATTAAACTGCATGATTATGAACTGGAAAACTGAAATTGCATTTGGGTGGAGTTAGGACAGTTTTAAAACGAGATTTTCAAAAATCTGCAGATCACCGCTGAGCGGCAGTTACCGCTGAGCGGCACTCTGCCAGATTTGATTTTTCTGGTTTGTTGCGTGTTGGTATGTGGCACTGGTGGCGCTGAGGGGAAATTCTGGCCCTCAGCGGTGGTTTAGCTTCGAAAGGAGTTGTGTTCTGTGTTATACTAATGATTAACATCATGTTCTGTGGTTTTGTATTTATGTCTGAATGCAGGAATGGCATCCTCTTCAGGAAAGAGATTGAAAACCATGGCAACCAAGAGGAAGGAAAAGGAACCAGAGCAACCCCACTCTAGCAGGTTCCTCTCTAGGAAACATGAGAAGCACTTTAGGGTGGTTCAGGACAGGAGACTTCTAATGGAGAGAAAGGTTGGAATGATACCTAACTTTGCTCCGCAATTTGGAGAGCAAGTGTTAGGGAATGATTGGGGAAAGCTAGCCACTTATCCAGCACCTGCCAACATAGCTGTGGTGAAGGAATTCTACACCAATGCAAAGAAGATTGGTGACTATCCAGCTGAGAATTATTTGGGATATGTCAGAGGCCATGCTATTAGGTATGATCCTGATTCTATCAACAACTTCCTGGATACTGTGTGGGCTGGTGAGCAATGCCAGTTTGCTCTTAGCATGGAGGAAGGTGCTGATTTTGAGGATGTGGAGAGAGTGTTGTGTATACCTGGAGGACACTTCCAAAGGAATAGATCTGGCGCAGTGGTTAACATTAGGAGGACAGATTTGACTCCTCTTGCAAAGTATTGGATGGCGTTTTCTCATGCCAACATTCAGCCATGTTCACATGTGTCAGATATTACTCTCAGCAGGGCACTATTCATCTACTGTGCTATCAGGAACTTAAATGTTAATGTTGGGCAGGTGATAGCTGATGAAATTAGTGTGTGCGCTAATACCTCAAACAACAAAGCACCACTAGGACATCCTTCTTTGATCACTCACCTTTGCAAACTAGCTGGGGTGGACACTTCTGCTCCACCATTTGAGAGGCCAAGAAAAGCTATTGATGAGGCCTATTACAGACAGTACTGTGGAGGTGAGGATGTAGCTCAGCCAGTTCCACCACGCCGAGCTCGTAGAGAGAGAGGACCAGCACAGAGCCAGACATCTGCTGATACACATGAAGCAGAACCATTCCAGATGAGGGACATGTATATGTCTCTTATAGGTGCTCAGTTGCAGTCCATCCACAGAGGGCAGGTGGCCACTGCTGAAATGATAGTGGGGATGTATGATACACCTCCAGCCCACAGGTGGACTATGGATGAATTCCATAATGTGGTAGCGTGGCCAGAAGAACCAGTACATGGAGGAGCTGGAGCAGCTGAAGCTTCAGCAAGAGATATGGAAGAAGATGAAGCTGAGGAGGAGGATGCATTTGATGATGATGATGATGAAGAGGAAGAGGAAGATACAGAGGACAGCTCAGACTGATGAGGAGCTGAGATAGCATTTACTGATGAATGCTATCATATGATTATGCTTTGGTGGTTTAAGTTTTCTGAACTTATTTGTTTTTGTTTTTAGATTAGGGTTTGATGTACTCTATTGAACATCTGGTTTATTATGATGGTTTGCTATTAACTGTGATTGTTTGATGAGTAATGCTTGATGATGCTTATTGACTGATTGATGTTGAGATGATGTGCACATTAAATGCTTATACAGGTGATTCACAAGCTTTGTGAACAAATGCATGATATCATGATTGTGATTGTGAAATTAAGCAGGATGTGTATGTCAAATGTGAATGAGCTTATATGTGAGGTTTTGAGCTCCAGAGTTGTTATTGTTGAATGCTATTACTTTGAAAGCATGAATGATTTTGCCCAGGTTTTCTATGATTGAATCAATTGCTTGTTTTGCATCATGTGATCAAGGCCGTGTTTTTAAAACCCTTTTTATTGGCCAAATTCATAAAGTTAGCCTACTAAAAGAGAACACTTTGTGTTCTATCCTTTGAACCCAAAGCCTTGAACATACACTAAACACCCTTGATTGAAAATCTTTACCTTGAGTTAAGTAGAAGATCTTATGTGGTATTGTTAAATGTTCAAGTTTGGGGTTGTTGGGGAAACATGAAAAAGGAAAAGCATTGAGCTAAGAGCTAAAAAGTAAGAATATGAAAAGAATAAGAAAAAGAAAAGAAAAGAAAAAGAAGTAAAGCTCAATGCAAATGCAAATGCAAAAGCAAAAAGGCAAGTTGGGAATGAATAAGATGATTGTGTTGTTATGATTCTCTTAACTCAAGGATTTTGTGATCCAGAAAAACCAATTTTCTTGTTAGCCCAGCCACGTTATAAGCCATTGAAAAGTCCTTGTGATGATGCATGCTTGTGAATGTTTTTGATTGTGGTAAAATGAAAGGCAAAGTTGATTCATGTGACATTGTGATAGTAGAGTGAATGAGTGAAACACTTTACCTCTTATACACTTGTGTGTTGAGTGAAACACTTTACCTAGTGAGGAAATATTCCATAAGTACATGAACATCCATGCTTAATTGATTGATCATTCATGAAAAATAGCATTTGTTGGAATCTAGATGACTTTGTGAAACACTAAAGCATGTGCACATCTTAATTGAACTCTTGGTCATAAGTTTGAGTGAAGTTGTTACTTATCTTGAAAAGAGAATTTTGAATGAGTGAACCATCATATGAATTGGTTGGAGATGGAGTTACATTTTGTTTGCTTGAGGACAAGCAAAGTTCTAAGTTTGGGGTTGTGATAACAGTTGAAAAACTGTTATTTTCATGCTTAAAATTGATACTAAAAGCAACCTTTAGACTTAGAAACTAGCTTGAAATCATGCCTTTTATCCATATTTTCAGAAATATGAGAGCTGGACAGGTTTATGCTTGATTTAAGTGTTTTTGTGCAGGTTTTGAGGTGAATTTGGTGAAAGAAGTGAAGAAGGAGAGAGATGACATTAGAAAAGACAAGAAAGAGTGCAAAAGTAGAAGCCGAAGGCACCGCTCAGCGGCAATTTACCGCTGAGCGGCACTCAGGAGGTTGCGGGAGTCACGCTGAGGGGCAAACTGGCCGCTGAGGGGAAGAAACGTGAAGCGCAATCACCGCTGAGCGGCACTTTTATGGACTTGGGCTTTTGTAATCTTTTGTAATTCTAAATTAGTATATAAGGACTTGCACGTCCTAGAATTAGTATCTTTGGCAGAGACGAAGCAAACACTCTCTTTTTCACCCCTTGGGGGTAGATTGGGAGATGGTGACAGCTCTCCTCTTCTCTTTCTCGGGTTTTTCTATCTCTTTCATTCTTTCATTATAATTCATCTAGGTTCACCATGAATATGGTGAACTAAACCTTGTATGTTTGTTGGGGAATCAATGTAATCTCTTGAAGCTCTCATATATGGAAGTTATGCTTGCATCTTTGAATTAAGATATATGCTTTCTTTCATCATTAGTTAGGGTTTTTCCTCTTTGCTTAATGCTTGCATTGTTTAACTCATTCTAATGCATGATTATTGGTTTTGTCGATACGGGCACGTACGGGGAAGTCTAGATCCGGGGAATTTCTCCCAATATTATATTGGTTGTCGTTAAGCTCCTGCGCTTATGAACTAATCATTAGGAATGCTAGGAATTGTATGAACTCGTGATTAGGGAGAAGCCATCTAGAATGGTACTTTAGAGAGTGGCATTAACAATGATGATTTGAATGTTGAATTCCTAAAATGTATGAGAGTGGATGAGATGAAATTGACCCCCAACAACATATTCATATATTCCATTGAAAGTGTTTATCTTTTGTCTTTGCCATTGATCAAACTTCATGCATACATGTTTATTTTTCGTCTTACATATTAAAATCCAATTATTTTGTTTGTAAGTCTTAGCTAATCAACAAATCACATAACTAAACTAGGTCGTGAGTCCTTTGGGAAGAACGATACTTGGTCTTACCAAGTTTATTACTTGAACGATTCGGTCATACTTGCCGATTGTGAAACAAGTTTGTGACATCATATTTTGGTGCTTACAAATTTGTCCATCACATATTCTTACTTTTTAGCTCTTAGCTCAATGCTTTTCCTTTTTCATGTTTTCCTAACAACCCCAAACTTGAACATTAAATAATACCACACAAGATCTTCTGCTTAACTCAAGTTAAAGATTTTCAATCAAGGGTTTTCAGTGTATGTTCAAGGCTAAGGGTTCAAAGGATAGAACACAAAGTGTTCTCTTTTAGTGGGCTAACTTTATGAATTTGGCCAATAAAAAGGGTTCCAACAAACGGCCTTGATCACATGATGCAAAACAAGCAATTGATTCAATCATAGAAAACCTGGGCAAAATCATTCATGTTTCCAAAGTAATAGCATTCAATCAATAAAAACTCTGGAGCTCAAAACCTCACATATAAGCTCATTCACATTTGACATACACATCCTGCTTAATTTCACAATCACAATCATAATATCCTACATTTGTTCACAAAGCTTGTGAATCACCTGTATAAGCATTTTAATGTGCATATCTATCTCAACATCAATCAATCACTAATCATCATCAAGCATTACTTATCACACAATCACAGTTAATAGCAAACCATCATAACAAACCAGGTTTCCAATAGAGTACATCAAACCCTAATCTAAAACAAAAAATAAATAAGTTTAGAAAACTTAAACCCCAAAAGCATAAGCATATGATAGCATTCATCCGTAAATGCTATCTCAACTCCTCATCAATCTGAGCTGTCCTCTGTATCTTCCTCTTCTTGGATCTTATAGTCTTGATTCTTTTTGCCCGATGAGGAGGCCATCCCTGCATCAAACATAATTCACAAAACCAAAAGATACATTGTTAAGTATTAGTAAACCACAATGAAGAAATCAGCCCCTTCAATGATGCTCTCTCCCAACCCCAAACTTAGATGGAAAACTAGTGAGCAAGTGAGTGGAAGGGAGATTTTCTAAAGAGGGATAAGGGAAAAGTTGTAGAGAACCTTTGAAAAGGTATGTAGGAGTGTGTGCAGAGAAGAGTCTGAAAGTATGAGCAAATGCGCAGCTTAGGGCATAAAAATACCCTAATGGGCTTGGGTCCCGCTAAGGGGCAACCAAAGCCAATCTGCGATAGTACCGCTCAGCGGCACTTTCGTGAAGTGCTCTTCTCCTTCTTTTCTTAACCTAAGTGCCTCCTAAACATGCCCCTCACTGGTTCCCTGCAATTCAATGTTTAGAATACTTATGCAAACCCTATTATGCAACTAAAATGAAACAAACAAAAACAATCAATCAACTAGGTTGCCTCCCAGGTAGCGCTTGTTTAACGTCACGAGCCTGACCCAAAGTCCACCAACACCCATCAGTAGGTGTTTAAAACTTACCAACACCCATCAGTAGGTGCAAAATTTTCTCATCAACACCCATCAGTAGGTGTTACACACTTAGTATCCTTCAATAGATACTTAACCACCTAGCATCCATCAGTAGATGCTATGTTCAGCAAAATATTCACAAAATCATGTTCAACAGATTAAAAATTACAAACCAAAATAAAATTAAAAGTTTTTTAAATCACTGGGTTGCCTCCCGGCAAGCGCTCTTTTAACGTCATTAGCTTGACCCAGTAAAGCTCAAGTTCCTTCTTTATAGTTGATGTTGTCATTCCACCAACTCCTCAGCTGTTTCCTGTGAACTGTTTTGGTCCTTCTAGAATGTGGAGACTCTATCTCTATCATCTCCTTCTCTTTAAAGCCCTTCACAACCCACAACTTGTTCTTGATTCTTACATGTGTGCCAAGTTGGAGTCTTCTTTTCTCCCAGTCACCAGGAATTTCTCCTCCTCTTCCAATCTTTTCTTCCTTGTGTACCTGAAACAACAAACAATGGTTACCTACAACCTTGAGATTTTCATCTTTACGGCTTGTCATGGGTGCATCTTGAAATCCAGCTTTATAACTAGCTTCTTCCTCCTGTGTTTGCGTCTCATCTTTAAAGACGTTTATAACCACTCTCTCCTCCCTGTCCTAGAGCACCACTATACCTTCATTTACATCAATGATAGCTCTGGCTGTTTTCATAAACGGTCTTCCAAGTCTGATAGGTATCTTCTCTGTCTCCATCTTCATCACCACAAAGTCTGCCAAGAACTGAAGTTTGCCAACACAAACTATAATGTCCTCTGCAATCCCACATGGCTCCTTTGAAGATCCATCGCCATTACTAGATTAACCTTTACAGGTTTCACATTAACATTGCCGATTTGCTCCAGTAAAAAGTAAGGTATCAAGTTAACACTTGAACCTAAATCAAGGAGAGCGTTCTTCACCTTTTTCTTCCCTATGGTACAAGGGATAGAAAAACTGTCTGGATCTGTTGCTTTAGGAGGGAATGACTCTTTTTTAACAGTTATACACTCCTTTGCCTCATCATCTCTACGTCTTTTCTTTGTAGAGATTTCTTCATTAGATTTAGTGTAAACCGTAATCTGTTGTAGAATCTGTTCCCAAGGTGCATCATTATCCACCATTTTGAATAATTCTGTGAAGTCTAGTTGTTTCCCTTGATGGATTGGAAAAGGAAAAGTGCTTTTGCTCTCTATTTCTCTTCTCTCTTCTGTATCTAACTCAACTTTCTCATCATCAACACTCTCTACCACCTTGCACTCTTCTTTGGGGTTAACCTCAGTATTAGCCCCAAAATTTCTATTTGGCCTTTCTTCCACCTGTTTGGTGATCTGCCCCATCTGAATCTCCAAATTTTTGATAGCAGCTTCAGTGCTCTTTTGGGTAGACTCAGTTTTTTGTATGAAATTGTTGAGAGTTTCCTCCATCCTCATGGACCTTTCATTAAGCATAGATAACTGTTGCCATAAGGTGGGTTGCTGCTGCTGCTTATTATATTGACCAGCTTGCCCAGTTTGCCACCCCTGATTGTAGCTTCCTTGACGGTACTGATTGATCATGTAGTTTACATCCTCTACGGCTTCAATTGGAAAGTCACATTGACCATTGATATGGTCGCCTCCACACAATTCACACAATTGGGTTTGTACCTGTGCAGCAGTTTTCAACTCTTTGGGTAATTGTGCAAGAGTTTTGGTCAGAGTCTCCAGCTGTTGAGTTAGAATTTTGTTTTGAGCTAGCAGGACATCATGTGTCTGTAATTGGAGGACTCCTTTTGGCATAGGAGCTCCTCTCTCATTGTGTAGCTCATTATCACTAGTAGCCATGTTTTCTATAATCTCTGCTGCTTCCTCTGGAGTTTTCCATTTAATATTGCCTCCTGCTGAGGCGTCCAGCATCATCTTGGTTTGTGAACCAAGCCCTCCAATGAAAGTTAAGACTACTTCCTGATCTTCAAAGCCATGCGTGGGTGTTTTTCTTAGCAAACTTTTGTATCTGTCCCATGCATGCCCCAGTGATTCTTCCATACCCTGCTTAAATGAAGAAATCTCTTGCTTGCCTTTTGTCTCCTTAGATTGTGGGAAGTACTTGTTTAAAAATTTTGTGACCACTGCTTCCCACTCTGTGAAACTTTCTTCTGGGAAAGAATTCAACCAAAGCTTAGCATTGCCTCCCAATGAGAAAGGAAACAAGCTAAGTTTGATAGCTTCGTCTGGCACCCCATTAATTTTGACTGTGTTGCAAATCTCATTGAAGGTAGTGAGGTGCTCATATGGGCTTTCATGAGATAACCCATTAAATTGGTTGCTTTTCACCAGTTGAATCAGTGCTGGTTTGACCTCCATATTAGCTGCATTGACTCTAGGTCTAGCTATACTGTTAAAGTGCTGAGGTCCAGCTATATTGGTGTAGTCAACAAGAGTTCTTCTAACATTGTTGTTCTCCATATTTTCTGTGCTATGAACAGAACCTTGTGGTGATGATTGTAAGAGAGTTTCTTGAGAAGGGAAAAGTTCTCTAGATGTTCGGATTCTTCTCCTCCGTCTACTCTCGTCTAGACCTTCAAGCAGAGGTTCTGTTGTTTTCTTGCTCCTTGTTCTAATTGCTTCCTGCATGCACAAGAAAACAAAACCCTAGAAAAGATTTGTTAGCACAAAAAGTTATAGGAGAAGATATAGATTTAGAAGATAAAAGATTCAGAGGATAAGATAAAATAATATAAAATAAAATAAAATAAAATAAAATCTAATCTAATCTAATCAAATCAAATAAAATAAAATCTAATCTAACCAATCAAATAAAATCTAATCTAATCAAATAAAATAAAATCAAATCAAATAAGATAAAATAAAATCAAATCAAATCAAATCAAATAAAATAAAACCAAATCAAATAAAAACCGAAAAAATAAAAACAGAAAATAAAAACAGAAATTCAAAATTAAAGTCAAAGATAATCAATAATCACACAAATTAACCAGTTAAACCAGAGTCCCCGGCAACGGCGCCAAAAACTTGATGCACAAATTTATGATCACCAAAATATGATGTCACAAACTTGTTGAACAATCGGCAAGTATGACCGAATCGTTTCAAGTAATAAACTCGGTAAGACCAAGTATCGTTCTCCCAAAGGACTCACGACCTAGTTTAGTTATGTGATTCTTTGATTAGCTAAGACTTAAGGACAGAGTTATTGGAGTTTAATATGCAAAACAGAAAATAAACATGTATGCATGAGATTTTGATTAATGGCAAAAGCAAAAGACAAGCACTTTCAATGAAATATATATATGAATATGTTGTTGGGGGTCAATTTCATCTTATCCACTCTCATATATTTTAGGAATTCAATATTCAAATCATCATTGTTAATGCCACTCTCTAAATTACCTTATCAAGAAGGCCTATCCCTAATTACGAGTTCATACGATTCCTAGCATTCCTAATAATTAGTTTTCTTAGCACAGGAGCTTAACGACAACCAATATAATATTGGGAGTAATTCCCCGGATCTAGACTTCCCCATACATTCCCGTATCGACAAAATCAATAATCATGCATTGAATGAGTTAAACAAAGCAAGCATTAGGCAAAGAGGAAAAACCCTAACTAATGATGAAGGAACGCATAAATCTTAGATTAATATGCAAGCACAAATTCCATATATGAGAGCTTCAAAAGATTACATTGATTCCCCAACAAACATACAAGGTTTAGTTCACCATATTCATGGTGAACCTAGATGAACAATAATGAAAGAATGAACGATAAAACCCTAGAAAGGTGAAGAGGTAGCCTGAGCATCCAAGATCCTCCTTCAAAGGGGTGGAAGAGAGAGTGTTTGCTTTGTTTCTGCCAAAGATACAAACCCTAGGACATCCTAAAGCTTATATACTATTCTAAAATTACAAAAAATCTAGGTCCAAGCCCGTAAGTGTGCCGCTCAGCGGTAAGTGCGTGAGTAGTTTCTTCCCCTCAGCGGCCATTTTGCCCCTCAGCAGTCCTCTCGTGAGCTCCTGAGTGCCGCTCAGCGGTAAACTGTCGCCGAGCGGTACTTGCGGCTTCTCCTTTTGCACTTTTTGATGTCTTTTCTGATTCCATCTCTCTCCTTCTTCACTTCTTTCACTAAATTCACCTTAAAACCTGCACAAAAACACTGAAATCAAGCATAAACCTGTCCAGCTCTCTTTTATTGGCCAAATTCATGAAGTTAGCCCACTAAAAGAGAACACTTAGTGTTCTATCCTTTGAACCCTTAGCCTTGAACATAAATTGAAAACCCTTGTTGAAAAGCTTTACCTTGAGTTAAGTAGAAAATCTTTTGTGGTATTGTTAAATGTTCAAGTTTGGGGTTGTTGGGCAAGCATGAAAAAGAAAAAGGAAAAGCATTGAGCTAAAAGTTAAGAATAAGAATGTAAAAAGAAAAGAAAAAGAGAAAGAAAAGAAAAGAAAAAGCAAAGCTCAATGTAAAGACAAGTTGGGAAAAATAAGAATAATTGTGTTGTTATGATTCTCTCAACTCAAGGATTTTGTGATCCAGAAAAACCAATTTTCTTGATTAGCCCAGCCACGTTATAAGCCATTGAAAAGTCCTTGTGATGATGCATGCTTGTAAATGTTTTGATTGTGGTTAAATGAAAGGCAAAGTTGATTCGTGTGACATTGTGGTAGTGGAGTGAATGAGTGATTACCTTTTATACACTTGTGTGTGAGTGAAACACTTTACCTGGTGAGGAAGTATTCCATGAGCACATGAACATCCATGCTTAATTGATTGATCATTCATGAAAAATAGCATTTGTTTGATATTAACTGACTTTGCATCTTTCAATTCCATTGATCAAAACCTTGCATTTATGTTTATTTTTCATAATTCAACAACAATGTTTTTGTTTCCAAGTTTAATTTAATCAACAAATCACATAATTGTCTAGGTCGTGAGTCATTTGGGAAACGATACTTGGTCTTATCATTTTATTATTACTTGATACGATTCGGTACACTTGCCGAGTGTTAACAAGTTTTTGGCGCCGTTGTCGGGGAGTCATGGTTTAACTATTCTGTTTGTGTGATTATTGATTAGCTTTGACTTGATTTGCTTATCTTTTTGTTTATCTTTTTATCTTTTTGGTTTTCTATCTTTTTGTTTTATCTTTTTATCTTTTTGTAATTTATCTTTTTATCTAGTTATCTTTTTAGTTTATCTTTTCTATCTTTTTTTGATAACAATTGTTTCAAGGGTTTTATGTTCTTGTGTATGCAGGATACAATTCGGACTAGGAGCAAGAAAATTTTGGAACCTCTTCTTGAAGGATTGGACGAAAGTAGAAGGAGGAGGAGAGTTCGAACTTCTAGAGAATTATTTCCTTCTCCGGAAACACTTCTACAACTCTCACCACAAAGGTCTAATGATAACAGTTGAAAAACTGTTATTTTCATGCTTGAAATTGATACTAAAAGCAACCTTTAACACTTAGAAACTAGCTTGAAATCATGCTTTTATTCATATTTTCAGAAATAAGAGAGCTGGACAGGTTTATGCTTGATTTCAGTGTTTTTGTGCAGGTTTTAAGGTGATTTTGGTGAAAGAAGTGAAGAAGGAGAGAGATGAAATCAGAAAAGACATCAAAAAGTGAAAAAGGAGAAGCCGCAACTGCCGCTCAGCGGCAGTTTACCGCTGAGCGGCACTCAGAAGCTCACGGGGGATCCGCTGAGGGGAAAAATGGCCGCTGAGGGGAAGAAACCAACTCACGCACTTACCGCTGAGCGGTACTTTACCGCTGAGCGGCACACTTATGGGCTTGGGCCTAAGTTTTCTGTAATTTTAGAATAGTATATAAGCTTTAGGACGTCCTAGGGTTTGTATCTTTGGCAGAAACGAAGCAAACACTCTCTCTTCCAACCCCTTTGAAGGAGGATCTTGGATGCTCAGGCTACCTCTTCACCTTTCTAGGGTTTTATCTTTCATTCTTTCATTATTATTCATCTAGTTTCACCATGAATATGGTGAACTAAACCTTGTATTGTTGTTGGGGAATCAATGTAGTCTTGTGAAACTCTCATATATGGAATTTGTTTTTACATCTTATATTTAAGACCTATGCTTTCTTTCATCATTAGGTAGGTTTTTTCCTCTTTGCTCAATGCTTGCTTTGTTTAACTCATTCAATGCATGATTATTGATTTTGTCGATACGGGAACGTACGAGGAAGTCTAGATCCGGGGAATTTCTCCCAATAGTATATTGGTTGCCGTTAAGCTCCTGCACTAAAAGAACTAATTATTAGGAATGTTAGGAATCGTATGAATTCGTAATTAGGGATAGGCCTTCTTGCAAGGTAATTTAGAGAGTGGCATTAACAATGATGAAAAGAATGTTGAATTCCTAAAGTATATGAGAGTGGATAAGATGAAATTGATAACCCCAACAACATACTCATCCATATATTCCATTGAAGTGTTTGTATTTTGTTTTAGCCATTGATCAAATTCATGCATACATGTTTATTTTCTGTTTTGCATATTAAACTCCACTTATTTCGTTCTTAAGTCTTAAATAATCAACGAATCACATAACTAAACTAGGCCGTGAGTCCTTTGGGAGAACGATACTTGGTCTTACCGAGTTTATTACTTGAAACGATTCGGTCACACTTGCCGATTGTTAAACAAGTTTGTGGCGCCGTTTTTCGGTGTTAATAAATTTATCTTTTTAGTTTATCTTTTCTATCTTTTTGTGATAACAATTGTTTCAAGGGTTTTATGTTCTTGTGTATGCAGGATACAATCCGGACTAGGAGCAAGAAAATTTTGGAACCTCTTCTTGAAGGATTGGACGAAAGTAGAAGGAGGAGGAGAGTTCGAACTTCTAGAGAATTATTTTCTTCTCTGGAAACACTTCTACAACTCTCACCACAAAGGTCTAACCAGAGCACTGAAGAGAACAATGGTAGACGTACTCTGGCGGATTACACCAATGTTGTTGGCCCTCATCACTTTAATAGCATTGCTAGGTCGAGGGTCAAAGCTGCAAGCATGGAGGTGAAACTGGCGTTGATACAATTGGTGAAGAGCAACCAATTTAATGGGCTATCACATGGAAGTCCGTATGAACATCTAGCCACATTCAACGAGATTTGCAACACTGTGAAGATCAATGGTGTGCCGGATGATGCAACAAAGCTACACTTGTTTCCTTTCTCATTGGGAGGCAATGCTAAGTTATGGTTGAATTCTTTCCCGGTGGATAACTTTACTAAATGGGAAGCTGTGGTTTCAAAGTTTCTTAACAAGTACTTCCCTCAATCTAAAATCAGCAAAGGGAAGCAAGAAATTTCTTCTTTTAGACAAGGCATGGAGGAGACGCTAGGTCAAGCATGAGATAGATACAAGAGCTTGTTGAGAAAGACGCCTACTCATGGCTTTGACGAAGCCACAATAGTCATTCTTTTCCTTGGAGGTCTTGGTTCACAAACCAAATTGATGCTAGATGCCTTAACTAGAGGTAATATTAAATGCAGGAGTCCAAAGGAAGCATGGCTACTAATGACAACGAGATGCATAGTGAAAGAGGAACTCTGATTCAACAGAAATGAGTCTTACAATGCAATCTCAAGATGTCTTGCTAGCTCAAAATAAAATCATAACTCAACAGTTGGAGAATTTGACAAAGGCACTTGCTCGGTTGCCAAAGGAGTTAAAGAACGTTGCATAGGTTCAACAACAACTTTGTGAACTATATGGTGGTGATCATATCAATGGTCAATGTTCTTTTCCAGTGGAGGCCTTAGAAGATGTCAATTTTATGGCCAATCAATTTCAATACCGCCAAGGAAACTACAATCAATGGTGGAAACCTCACCCAAGCATGGGTCAAGGTCAGAATGGACAAGCTGGGCAAGCAGGACAATTCAATAGACCACAACAGCAACCATCAATATGGCAACAAGTATCTGCATTGAATGAGAAATCATCAAAGCTTGAAGAAACTCTTCAACAATTTATTCAGGTGACTATTTCCAACCATAAAAGCACTGAATCTGCAATTAGAAATTTGGAGATACAAGTTGGTCAAATAGCTAAGAAGTTGGAGGATATGCCTAACAAGAGCTTTGGGGCTAATACTGAGGTTAACCCTAAGGAAGAGTGTAAAGCTATTGTAAGTGCAGATGATGAGAGGGTGGACGAGAAAAAAGAGAGTGTTGAGTTAGATAAAAGAGAAGAGAAAGAAGAGAGACTAGGTGAGGTTGAGAGAGAAGAGAAAGAAAAGAAGAGGGGAGAAAAAAATATTGAGAAAAATGAAAAAGTTCTTCCTTATCCTAAGGGGAGTGAGAAAATAGAAAAAGAGAGACAATATGAGAATTTAAAGATATTTTCAGGCAACTGGAGATTACTATACCTTTGAATGAAGCACTTCAACAAGTTCCAGCTTATGCAAAGCACATAAAGCAAGTTTCCACAAAGAAGAGATATCTAGATGAGGAGACTAAGGATGAAAATGGAGATTGCAGTGTTATTAAGAAAAAGCCACTTCCTCCAAAAGTGAAAGATCCAGGAAGTTTTACTATTCTTTGCATCATAGGGAAGGAGAATATAAGGAAAGCCCTAATTGATTTTGGGTCAAGCATTAATTTGATGCCTTTATCTCTGCTCAAAAGGATTGGTGATCTTGAAGTCAAACCAACAAAGGTGACTCTGCTAATGGCGAATAGATCTCCAAAGAAACCCTATGGTGTGGCGGAAGATGTTGTGGTTTGCATAGACAAACTGAAATTTCTGGTAGACTTTGTGGTGATGGAGATGAAGGAGGATGAGAAGATGATGACAAATTTATGAACACCGAAAAATGGCACCAAAAACTTGTTTAACCCTCGGCAAGTGTGACCGAATCGTATCAAGTAATAAACTTGTTAAGACCAAGTATCGTTCTCCCAAAGGACTCACGACCTAGTTAGTTATATGATTTCTTGATTATTTAAGACTTGTGAACAAATTCTTGAGGTTTCAAATGCAACAGACAATAGGTAAACATGTATGCATGAGTTTTGATCAATGGAAAAGAGGAACACAAACACTTGAACAAATTAGATGGATGAGTATGTTGTTGGGGTAATCAATTTCATCTTATCCACTCCCATATACTTTAGGAATTCATCATTCTTTTCATCAATGTCAATGCCACTCTCTAAATCACCTTGCAAGAAAGCCTATCCTTAATTACGAGTTCATACAATTCCTAGCATCCCTAATAATTAATTCTGAAGCACAGAAGCTTAAAGGCAACCAACCCTCATATCCCTATGTCTAGGCAATATGCTATTGGGAGAATTTCCCCGAATCTAGATTTCCCCGTATGTTCCCATATCGACAAAATCAATAATCATGACATCGAATGAGTTAAACAATGCATGCTTTGAGCAAAGAGGAAAAACCCTAACTAATGATGAAAAAAAAGCATAAGTCTTAAAATAAGATGTTAAAACAAATTGCATATATGAGAGTTTCACAAGACTACATTGATTCCCCAACAACAATACAAGGTTTAGTTCACCATATTCATGATGAAACTAGATGAACAATAATGAATGAAAGAAAGATAGAACCCTAGAAAGATGAGGAGGTAGCCTGAGCATCCAAGATCTTCCTTCAAGCGGTGGAAAAGTGAGTGTTTGCTTTGTCTCAGCCAAAGATACAAACCCTAGGAACACCTAAAGCTTATATATTATTCGTAAAATTACAGAAAATTAGGCCGAAGCCCAAAATAATGCCGCTCAGCGGTAAGTGCGTGAGTTGATTCTTCCCTCTCAGCGGCATTTTCACCCCTCAGCGGATCCAACGTGAGTTCCTGAGTGCCGCTGAGCAGTAAACTGCCGCTGAGCGGTAAACTGCCGCTGAGCGGTAGTTGCGACTTCTCCTTTTGCACTTTTTTATGTCTTTTCTGATTCCATCTCTATCCTTCTTCACTTCTTTCACCAAATTCACCTTAAAACGTGCATAAAACACTGAAATCAAGCATAAACCTGTCCAGCTCTCTTATTTCTAAAAGTATGACCAAAAGCATGATTTCAAGCTAGTTTCTAAGTGTTAAAGGTTGCTTTTAGTATCAATTTTAAGCATGAAAATAATAGTTTTTCAACTGTTATCAATAACAACAAACAAAAAATTTAAATTAACACTAATGTTTGAAGAAAAGATAAAAAAAATCATAATTGAAAAGCTTAAATCATTAAACCTTATAATTGTTGATATTTCTGCAAGAGATACAAAATAATATCAAAACATAAGAAGGTGATCTAGCTGGGGTGAATATCTCTGCACCATCATTTGAGAGGCCTAGGAAAGCTATTGATGAGGCCTATTACAGACAGTATTGTGAAGGTGATGAGGCAGCTCAGCCAGTAGCACCACGCCGTCCTCGTAGAGAGAGAGGACCACCATAGTGCCAGGCATCTGCAGAGCCTCATGAGGCAGAGCCATTTCAGATGAGGGACATGTATATGTCTCTTATAGATGCTAGGATGTAATCCATTCACAGAGAGCAGGTGACCATAGTTGAGATGATTATTGGGATGTATGATACACCCCCAGCACATAGGTGGACCATGGATGAGTTTCATAATGTGGTGGCGTGCCCAAAGGAGCAAGCCCAAGGTAGTAGAGCTGAAGCAGCTGGAGCTTCAGCTATGGATGATGAGGATGACGATGATGCTTTTGAAGATGCTGAGGATGATGAAGAAGAGGAAGATTCAGATGACAGCATGGGTTGATGAGGAGCTGAGATAGCATCTACTGATGGATGTTATCACCTCTAGAGCAAGATTTTTTTTTGTATTGTTGAACTTATATTCTTCTGTTTTTAGAATAGGGTGTGATGTACTCAGTTTGAAACTTTATCTGCTATGATGGTTTGCTTGTGATTTATGCATGATGAGTATTGCTTGTTGATGCTTGGATATTGATTGATGTTGAGATTGTGCACTGTATGCTGATATAAAGGTGGTGGTTCACGAGCTATGTGAACAAATGCATGATGTTGTGATTGTGATTATGATGCTAAGTAGGATGTGTATGTGGAATGTTGAATAAGCCTATATGTGAGGTTTTGAACTCCAGAGTTTTTGTGATTGAATGCTATTACATTGAAAGCATGGATGCCTTTTCCCAGGTTTCTATGACTGAATGACTTGCTTATATGTATCATATGATCAAGGCCATTTGTTGTTACCCTTTATTAGCCAAATGCATAATTTTAGCCCAATAAAAGAGAGCACAATGTATTCTATCCTTTGAACCCTTAGTTTTGAACATGATAGAAAACCCTTTTTGAAAAGCTTTACCTGAGTTAAGTTGAAAATATCTTGTGGTATTGATAAATGTTCAAGTTTGGGGTTGTTGGGAAGTCTAAAAAGGGAATATGAAAACCATCGAGTTAAGCATGTGAAAAGTAAAATAAAAAGAGAAAGAAAAGAAAGAAAAAGAGAAAGGCTCAATGCAAAAGAAAGTTGGGAAGAAGGAAGAATGGTTGTGTTTAGATGATTCACTTAACTCAAGGATTTTGTGATCTAGAAAAACCAATTTTCTTGTTAGCCCAGCCACATTATAAGCCATAAAAAAGTCCTTGTGATTATACTTGCTTGTGAATGTGTTTGATTGTGGTTAAATGAAAGGAAAAGTTAATTGATGTGACATTGTGATAGTAGAGTGAAGGAGTGACCTCTTATACACTTGTGTGTTTGAGTGACACACTTTATCTGGTGAGGAAAGAGTTCATTAGCACATGATTACATTTGTGCTTAGTTGATTGATCATTCATGTGAATAGCATATGTTGGATACTATGTCATTATATGAACACTAAAGTATGTGTGCATCTTGACTGAATTCTTTGTCTTGAGTTGATTTAAGTAATTACTTATCTTGAAAGAAGGAGTTTTGAATTTGGTGGAAGACTGAGTTACATTTTGTTTGCTTGAGGACAAGCAATGTTCCAAGTTTGGGTTTGTGATAACAGTTGAAAAACTGTTACTTTTATACTTAATTTGGACCTTAAACACAACCTTTATGACTAAGAAATTAGTTTCGAATCATGTTTTTGATTAAGTTTTGGAAATAAGAGAGTTGGATGGGTTTTATGCTTGGTTTTCTTGCAGGTTTTAAGATGAATTGAATGAAAGAAGTGAAGTAGCCAGAAGTTGCACTAAGAAAAGGAAGAAAAAGTGTAGAAAAGAAGAGCCACAAGTACCGCTCAACGCCACTTTACCGCTGAGCGGCACTCTGAAGTCCCGCAGTCAACCCTGAGGGGCAAAACTACAGCTGAGCGTCAAAATAGAAGAATCACACTTACCACTGAGCGCCATTTTATTGGGCCTTGGGCCAATTTTCTATAATTTTTAGGAAGCTATATAAGGTTTTGGCCGAATTAGGGTTAATATCTTTGGACAGAACGAAGCAAAATCACTCTTTCTTCACCCCTTGGAGGAGGATTTTGGATGCTCAAGCTCCACTCTTCAAATTCTAGGGTTCTATCTTTCATTCTTTCATTGTTTTTCATCTAGTTTCACCATGATTATGGTGAACTAAACCTTCATTGTTGTTGGGGAACCAATGTAATCCTTTGAAACTCTCATGTATTGAATTGGTTCTTTAATTTATATGCTTTCTTTCATTAATTGTTAGGGTTTTCCATCTCTATCCCTTTTCACTTCTTTCATCAATTTCATTTCAAAACCTGCAAAAACAAGGAAATCAAGCATAAAACCTGTCCAACTCTCTTATTTCAACCAATTCAACAAAATCATGAGTTCAAGCTAATTTCTAAGTCATAAAGGTTGTAATTGAAGTCAATTTTAGGTATAAAAATAACAGTTTTTCAACTGTTATCACAACCCCAAACTTAGAACTTTGCTTATCCTCAAGCAAATAAGATGTAACTCAATCTTCCACCAATTCATACAATGGTTCACTACATTTAAAAATCCTTCTTTCAAGACAAGTAAATACTTTATTTAGCTCATCACCAAGACTTCAATCAAGATGTGCACATGCTTTTTTATTGTTCACTCAATCACATAATATCTAATAAATGTTATTATCATGAATGATCAATCAACTAAGCAAAGATGTTCTTATGTGTTCATGGAATCCATCCTCACTAGATAAAGTGTTTCACTCAAACATACAAGTGTATAGGAAATATTCACTCATTCACTCTACTATCACAATGTCACATGAATCAACTTTGCCTTTCATTTAACTATAATCAAATACACTTACAAGTAAGCATCATCACAAGGACTTTTTGATGTGGTTGGGCTAACAATAACAATTGGTTTTTCTGGATCATAAAACCTTTGAGTTAAGAGAATCATCTAAACACAACCCTTCTTAATTATTCCCAACTTTCTTTTGCATTAAGCTTTTCTTTTGCTTCTTTTTTTTTTCCTTTTTCTTTTTCTTTTCACATGCTTAACTTTTAGCTTAATGCTTTTCATTTTCCCTTTCTAAACTTCCCAACAACCCCAAACTTTAACATTTATCAATACCACAAGATATTTTCAACTCAACTCAAGGTAAAGCTTTTCAAAAAGGGTTTTCAAATCATGTTCAAGGCTAAGGGTTCAAAGGATAGAACACATAGTGCTCTCTTTTAGTGGGCTAAATTGATGCATTTGGCTAACAAAAGGTTTACCAACAAATGGCCTTGATCATTGATGACTGATAACAATTGAAAAACTATTATTTTCATGCTTAAAATTGATACTAAAAGCAACCTTTAACACTTAGAAACTAGCTTGCAATCATGTTTTTGTTCATATTTTTGGAAATAAGAGAGTTGGACAGGTTTATGCTTCATTTTAGTGTTTTATGCAGGTTTTAAGGTGAATTTGATGAAAGAGGTGAAGAAGAATAGATATGGAATCAGAAAAGAACTCAAAAAGTGCAAAAGGAGAAGTCGCAACTACCGCTCAACGGCACTCAGGAAATCACGTTGGCTCCGCTGAGGGGTGAAAATGCCGTTGAGGGGAAGAATCAACTCACACACTTACCGTTGAGCGGTAGTTTACCGCTGAGTGATGACAAATTTATGAACACCGAAAAACGGCGCAAAAAACTTGTTTAACCCTCGGCAAGTGTGACCGAATCGTATCAAGTAATAAACTCGGTAAGACCAAGTATCGTTCTCCCAAAGGACTCACGGCCTAGTTAGTTATATGATTTGTTGATTATTTAAGACTTGTGAACAAATTCTTGAGATTTCAAATGCAAAAGACAATAAGTAAACATGTATGCATGAGTTTTGATCAATGGAAAAGAAGAACACAACCACTGAATGAATTAGATGGATGAGTATGTTGTTGGGGTAATCAATTTCATCTTATCCACTCTCATATACTTTTAGGAAGTCATCATTCTTTTCATCAATGTTAATGCCACTCTCTAAATCACCTTGCAAGAAGGCATATCCTTAATTACGAGTTCATACAATTCCTAGCATCCCTAATAATTAATTCTGAAGCACAGAAGCTTAAAGGCAACCAACCCTCATATTCCTATGTCTAGGCAATATGCTATCGGGAGAATTTCCCCGGATCTAGATTTCCCTATACGTTCCCATATCGATAAAATCAATAATCATGACATCGAATGAGTTAAACAATGCATGCTTTGAGCAAAGAGGAAAAACCCTAACTAATGATGAAAGAAAGCATGTATCTCAAATAAGATATTTAAACACAAATTCCATATATGAGAGTTTCACAAGATTACATTGATTCCCCAACAACTATACAAGGTTTAGTTCACCATATTGATGGTGAAACTAGATCAACAATAATGAAAGAATGAAAGATAGAAAAAACCCTAGAAAGAGAAGAGGAGAGCCGTCACCATCTCCCAATCTACCCCCAAGGGGTGAAAAGTTTGTTTCTGCTTCCTCCTAGCCAAAGATACAAACCCTAGGACGTCCTAAAGCTTATATACTATTCTAAAAAATACAGAAAATTAGGCCCAAGCCCATAAAAACAAAAGAAAACCAGTTTAAGCCCACTTAGAATGGCGCTCAGTGGTAAAATACCGCTGAGCGGTAATAGCGCATGATCCATTTTGCCCCTAGCTACTGTTTTTGTCCCTCAGTGGTGATTTTGGCACTTGAAAAGTGGCGCTCAGCGGTATTTTACCGCTTAGCGGAACTTTTTCTATATTCTGGTTGACTTCTAAGCATTCTGGTTGACTGGTTGACTTTTCTAGTTTTTGGTTGACTTTTCAGCACTCCAATCATTCGGTACTTCAATTCTTCTTTCAAATCATTCAATTAGCCTACAAAATCAAGGAAATCTTGCACAAAACCATTAAATTCACTTTCAACTCTCTTATTCACAAAACTAACATAAAAATATAAGTTCAAGCTAGTTTTTAAGTTTTAAAGGTTGCTTTTGGTATCAATTTTAAGCATAAAAATAACGGTTTTTCAACCGTTATCACAACCCCAAACTTAAAACTTTGCTTGTCCTCAAGCAAACAAGATGTAACTCAATCTTCCATCAATCCATATAATGGATCTCCACATTCAAAACTCCCTTTTCAAGATAAGTAAGTACTCAATTAAGCTCATTGCAAAGATTTCAATCAAGGCATGCACATGCTTTAGTGTTCACACAATCACATACTATCAAACAAATGCTACTTTTCATGAATGATCAATCAACTAAGCAAAAATGTTCTTATATGCTCATGGAATCTTTCCTCATTATATAAAGTGTTTCACTCAAACACACAAGTGTATAAGAGTTATTCACTCATTCACTCTACTATCACAATGTCACATGAATCAACTTTGCCTATCATTTAACCACAATCAAAAACACTTACAAGCAAGCATCATCACAAGGACTTTTCTATGACTTATAATGTGGTTGGGCTAACAAGAAAATTTGTTTTTCTAGATCACAAAACCCTTGAGTTAAGAGAATCATATAAACACAACCATTCTTACTTATTCCCAACTTTCCTTTGCATTGAGCTTTGCTTTTTCTTCTCTTTTCTTTCTCTTTTCCTTTTTCTTTTCACATACTTAGTTCTTAGCTCTTAGCTCAATGCTTTCAATTTCCCTTTCATAACTTCCCAACAACCCCAAACTTGAACATTTATCAATACCACAAAATATGTTCTACTTAACTCAAGTTAAAGCTTTTCACAAAGGGTTTTCAAATTATGTTCAAGGCTATGGGTTCAAATGATAGAACATATAGTGCTCTCTTTTAGTGGGCTAAATTCATAAAAGGGTTACCCACAAATGGCCTTGATCATACGATGCAAACAAGCAATTGATTCAATCATAGAAAACCTGGGCAAAATCATTCATGCTCTCAAAGTAATAGCATTCAATCACAAAAACTCTAGAGCTCAAAACCTCACATATAAGCTCATTCACATTCCACATATACACATCCTGCTTAGTATCATAATCACAATCACAACATCATGCATTTGTTCACAAAGCTTGTGAATCACCTGTATCACCATCTAATGTGCAAATCTCAACATCAATCAATATCAAAGCATCATCAGGCATTACTTATCAAACAATAATAATAAGCAAACCATCGTCGCAGACAAAGTTTTCAATTGAGTACATCAAATCCTATTCTAAAAACAAAAGTGATTGATAAAACAAATTCTGCTCTAATGCTTTGAAAAACTCAGCCCCATCAATGATGCTCTCTCCCAACCCCAAACTTAGATGATAACCTAGTGAGAAAGTGAGTGGAAGGGAGATTTTCTAAAGAGGAATGAAAGGAAAAATATAAAAAACCTTTGGAAAAGTATATAGGAGTGTGTGTTTAGAGAATAATCTGAAAATAGAGGCCAAAGCGTGACTTAGGGTATAAAAATACCCTAATGGGCTCGGGTTCCGCTAAGGGGCAACCTAAGCCCAGTCTGCGACACTACCGCTCAGCGGCACTTTCGGGAAGTGCTCTTCTTCTTCCTAGCTTAACCTAGGTGCCTCCTACACATGTCCCTCACTTGCTCCATGCACTTAAATTCTCATATCACTGATGCAAATCCCTATCATGCAACTAAAGTATAACAAACAAAAATATAATCAATCAACTGGGTTGCCTCCCAGGTAGCGCTTATTTAACGTCACGAGCCTGACCCAAAATCCACCAACACCCATCAGTAGATGCAAATCTTTCTTACCAACACCCCTCAGTAGGTGTATACAAACATCGTATCCTTCAGTAGATACTCTTCCGCCTAACATCAATCAGTAGATGTAAACCCTGTAACAAACTTATAACAAAAACAAAAAAGTAAAAGTTCTTAAATCACTGGGTTGCGTCTCAGCAAGCGCTCTTTTAACGTTACTAGCTTGACCCAATAAAGCTCATGTTCCATCTTCTTTTTCTTCTTCTTTCTACTGAACTTCTTCAGAAATTTGATCAAACCAGGAACCTGTTGCAATGTCTCAATCATAGGAACTTTAATCTCCAATTTCTTGAAGATTTCCATGAAGCACTTAAATTTCTTTTCCTTCCTATGATACTTCTTTGGATGACGAAAGGGTTTTTCATATGATTCTCTCTCTCTTCCTCTCGTCCTCTTTCTTTTTTCTCTCACTTTCTTGTTCCTCTTTTTCTTTTCTTTTTCTACTCACTTTCAATTTTCACACAAATTTTCTCTTCTTCTTTCTCTTGTCTCTCTTTTCTCTCTTCTTTTTCCAACTCAACTTTCTCAACATTTACACTCACTAGTACTTTACAGTCTTCCCTGGGGTTAACCTCAGTATTAGCCCCAAAATTCTTGTCTGGCCTTTCTTCCAAATGCTTAGTAAGTTGACCCACTTGAATCTCCAAGTTCTTAATAGCAGCTTCAGTGCTCTTTTGAGTGGATTCAGTTACCTGTATGAATTGCTGAAGCGTTTCTTCCATCCTTATTGATCTTTCATTAAGTATAGACATTTGTTGCCATAAGGTTGGTTGTTGCTGGTGCTTGTTAAATTGCCCTTCTTGTCCAGCTTGCCCACTTTGTCCTTGACCAATGCTTGGGTATGCTTTCCACCCTTGATTGAAGTTCCCCTGATGGTATGGAAATTGATTGGCCATGAAGTTAACATCCTCTAAAGCTTCCACTAGAAAGGCGCATTGACCATTGATATGGTAACCACCACATAATTCACACATCTGTGGTTGAACTTGTGCAACAGTCTTTAACTCTTTTGGCAGTTGTGCAAGTGTCTTTGCGAGATTCTCCAATTGTTGAGTTAGTATCTTGTTCTGAGCTAGCAAGGCATCATTGGATTGCAACTGTAGAACTCCTTTTTGTTGAATAGGAGCTCCTCTTGCACTGTTCAGCTCATTATCATTAGTAGGCATGTTTTCAATTATTTCTGTCGCTTCCTCTGGAGTCTTCCATTTGATATTGCCTCCAGCTGAGGCGTCAAGCATCATCTTGGTTTGTGAACCAAGACCTCCAAGGAAGATTAGGACTACTTCTACCTCGTCAAATCCATGTGTGGGAGTCTTTCTTAATAGGCTTTTCTACCTGTCCCATGCATGACCTAGTGATTCCTCTATGCCTTGCCTGAAAGATGAGATCTCTTGCTTTCCTTTGTTGACCTTGGATTGTGAGAAGTATTTGTTCAAAAACTTTGTCACCACAGCTTCCCACTCTGTAAAGCTCCCTTCTGGAAAAGAGTTCAACCAAAGCTTAGCATTGCCTCCCAATGAGAGAGGAAACAAGATAAGTTTGATTGCTTCGTCAGGCACCCCATTTATCTTCACTGTATTGCAGATTTCATTAAAGGTTGTGAGGTGCTCATATGGGCTTTCATGTGACAACCCATTAAATTGATTACTCTTAACCAATTGGATTAACGCCGGTTTCACCTCCATGTTGGCTGCATTGACACTCGGTCTTGCTATGCTGTTAAAATGTTGACGGCCAACCACATTGGTTGATGGAAGACCATCTAAGATGCACATTGGACCTCTTACTAGAGCCATGAAAAGAGGATTCAAGAGGAAGAAGGATCACCTACCATTTTGCTTTTATGGAAGGTAATTTACATTGATTCTTTTTCCCATAATTAAAAGCACATTTTTCCTTGCTTTCTAGGATTAATAAAAAGCAGCTGCCAATATAAAGACTTGGGGGAAAAGCTTGCTGCCCAAACTATCAAACAAAGGTGTTTCACATGTGTGCTGCTGGCCAAAACCACCAAAACAGAATTTGGCGCTTTCCATTTTCAAACTTGCTGCCCAAGAATTCACATGAGCTGTGTGAGCTGCTGCCCAAACCAAAATTGGCGCCATTCATTTCAGTTTAATTGTCATTTCATTTTGAATGTCATTTCAGATCTGAGGTTCTTATTTCCCTATAAATAAGAGACCTCTTTCACCATGTAAAGGACTTTTGAGCTTAGTAAATTGCTGTTGAAATTAACTTCCAGCCCTATTGCTCTTGAGTCATTTATTCTCTCTACTTTCTCTTCCCTTTCCTCTAGCTTCCTTCCATTGTAGGAAGGCCTTCTGAGCTGTGAGGTTCCCACACATACTCATTCCACTCAAACACTCCAAGCATCAATCAATCTCACTCAATTTCTGCTGCATCCACACTGCTGATTCCAATCCGCTGCACCAATATTGTTCTCGGTTTTTGAAGCTTTGTTTGCAAGGTTCAGGTCATTCTAAGCATGTCTAAGCTTCCATCAAGTGGTATCTAGAGCCTTGGTTGTCCACGCAAACCAGAGCTAAGTTCCTCTTCCATTTTCTGCTTTCAATGGTGATCTAATTTCTGTTTCAGTTTTCCAAATCAGTGTGTTCTGTTTTGTTTCCAGAGATGCTGTTTTTCATTTCTGTTTTGCTGTGTATTACTTTTCCAGTAGTTCAATTTGAGTTTCCTTTGTGTGTTGATGTTGTCCTTTCATTTTAATCGGTGAAACTTCATTATTTGAGTCAATTCCAGCCTTATAATTCAAAATTCAGTGCATTTATAGTCTTGTGCAGTTGTTGCAGTATTTTTTTTTCTGTTTTGTTTAGTTTCCTAATTCTGCTGGAGTATTTTGTGTTAATTGATTTGCAAGTGCTAAACAAGCTGTATATATACCAAATAAGGCAATGAGGACTTGATCTAGCTTGGGTTATACAAGCTGAAGCATTAAAAGTGTAAATCAGATTTGAATTTGGTGTGAATTTTGTTGCAGAAATTAAATTTGGTGCAACACGTCTAAAACTGTTTCAGCAGTTTTTCTTTGATTCTGGAGCTTGGTACAACATTGTATAATGTTGTTGAATGTGTCTTAAGGTAGAGCAAACCAGAATAAGCACTAAAATGCAGTATGCATAGTGTGGTTGCTCAAAATCCTTAACCATTCACCATTTCAACTTGAAATTCTAGCTCTTGACCGTGCTAATCTATTTGAATTGGTCTAATCTGAATTTTGGTCATGCTAAGCACATTAAATATAGCTTAGATCTGTGTTTATACACTTCTTAGAGTCATTGCCTTTGTTGTCCAGTTTTTGATTCCATGAAAAGCTAAATTTGGTTGGTTCATTGATGGTTTTTGCTGCATAATTTGGCCATAGCAAGGGTGATTTTCGAATCCCGCTGTTTCTGTGCTTTTGGAAAGCTTGAGCAAGTCTAAATGGATGTTTGAAAGTTGTTAATACTGCTCATTTGGTCAAAAATGAATTTATATGCAGATTGGATATTTAAACCATCATTTTTGAGTTAAAAATGGAAGTGGATCAGTGATTCTGAATATTAATCATTGTTTCAGCTGTTTAAGAGTTTAAATATGTTTAATATCACCAAGAAAAGTTGTTTGAACATTCATCAAATTTGCTGAATCACTGCCACTCATTTTGAGTTCCAAAACCACCATTTTAGTTCATTTTTCTAGTGCAGTTTCTGTTTTCCAGCCACTATTTTGGTAATTTTAGTGTAAAATTCATTGCTGGATTGTGAAAAAGCTGGTTCAATGTTTAAAAATGAAAATACATGATCAAAAGAAGAAGTATCAAGTGTTAAAAAGCTGTTAGAACCAACCAATCCAGATTACAGGCCAAGAAAATTCAAAAACACAAAATCTGAAATTCATTGGGGCATTTTATCAAACACTTCTGAAAATTATCAAACAGTTTGCATTTGGAATAATTTCTGAACTGTGCTTGTGTTTTTCTTGCTTTATTCATCCATTCTAGTGCCTTTGATAAGTTCCTCTTGTGTACCTTCTTTCATTTGTGTGCTGTTCCAATTGTTTGTGTCTATTTTTTGGCATCTAAAGTGTTCAATACAGCAGCCTATACTAGTGCAGTGTGCAGAAATTTGGTGCAGATTTTTAATCTGTTTGGTGTGATTTCTAATGAGTTTTGGAGTGTGTGTGCAAGCTGTTTGGGGAATCCAGCACCAAAGACCTACTCCTACGTTGGTAGCCTTTTAGGAAGTGGTTTGAGAATTGGAAGTGGAGCAAGAAGGAAGACTCAACAACATCCCAAACACCACTGTCCAGCAGCTGAAAAACTCTGTTACAGCAGCATTTCAAACATGGAAAAAGAGCAACTCACACCGTCATTTTGAGTAGCTTTCTGCAGCAGCAAGAAGACAAAGCTCACATTACTTCTAGGCCTCATTTCAAGTTTATTTACACCAAATATCACGGAATTTGCTGTTTGAAATTGTATTTTTTTTCTTTGCTGTTTTTGAGCCAAGTGACTTGGAAAAATGCTCTTGAAGCAATTCCAAGTTCACAATTGAACATTGTAATAGTCCAATTTCGTTTTCTTAGTGTGGAAGTGTGTCAAGGGGCTCCAAGTGTCACTTGCACTTTCACTTAGGGCCGTCTAACATTTACATTCTTGCATCTTTATTGCTTTCTTTAATTTCTTGCTTAATCTTTTTGTTTTTTTTAAGTCTCCGTGGTATATAGGATTGCATAGCATTTAGTCAACCTTTCTTTGGTTTTAGGTTCATTTCATAACATTTGAAAAGAATTTGAAGAATTTCTACTTAGAAACTAAGGTAAAAGATAACTCTAAGGAAACTCTGGCTAAGGAAGAACTTGGTTTCTAAGCTTGTCCATTTGTGACTCACCTCTTCTTCTTGGGAGCTACTTAGAAACATCTTTTGCCTCTAGAATCTCTTTAGAAATTTTTCACCAAAAACAAACAAAGCTTGTGAAAATCTTTTCACTCATTACTTGTCAAATATTTTGAAAACTTTGTGAAAACCTTATCTTTTGACAAGAATGAGTCAATCAAGTGTGCAAGGAAGTTTGAAACCCCATAGTGAGAGTTCTTTAAGGGAGGAATTTGAGCAAAAATTTGAACAAAAGGGATAGAGAGATTAGTGAGCTCAAAGACATGATTAGTCAACTTTTGATTAATCAAGACAAAAAGAAAGAGAGATCTTCCCATAGGAGAAGAGAAGAATCATCATCTTCTCATAGTGAGCTTGAGCAATATAGTAGCCACCACAATGATGACCACTACCAAATGCCTCCTAGAAGACATCATAGAGTTAAAGAGCACCATCCAAGAGAGCCCAAAATTGATCTTCCTTCCTTTCATGGAAAGGATGATGTGGAAGAGTACCTAGAATGGGAAATGAAAGTTGAACAATTGTTTGAGTGCCACCAAATAGATGATGAAAGGAGAGTCACCATGGCTTCTCTAAGCTTTCAAGGCTATGCCTTAATTTGGTGGACAACCTTGGTCAAGGATTATAGGCTAAGACACTTACCTCCCATCAGATATTGGAATGAGTTGAGAACCGCCTTGAGAAGAAGACATGTACCAGCCTATTATGATAGGGAATTAATGGATAAGCTCCACAAACTCCAACAAAGAAACATGAGTGTTGAAGAGTATAGGCAGAAAATGGAGTTGCTTATGTTGAGAGCTGGAATAAGAGAGGAACCAAGGATAACAATTGCTAGGTTCCAAAGTGGACTCAACTATGACATAAGAGATAGGGTTGAACTTATACCCTACAATGATCTCAATGAATTAGTCCAAATTTGTGTGAGGGTGAAGCAACAACTCAAGAGGAAAAGCTCCACTAAGAAAGATTACCCTCATAGTTCCAACCATAAGAAAGAGTACAAGAGGGAGGGTAGTCTAACCAAGCCAAGATATGAAGAAGTTAGAGAGAAAGAGAGGAAAAGAAAAAGGTTTAATCCTTTTCGACATCCCTATTTATGTATGAATGTCTCAATTGGGTCCTCGTTTTCTAAAGTGTATCAAAATGGTCCCTAATTTTGAAAATTGATATCAATTGAGTCCTTTCCGTTAAGTTGGCTGGACGGCGTTAAAAAAATTGATGAGTGGATGTTGAGATGACGAACGAACGCTCGTCCACTAGCGAACGAACGCTCGTCCATCAGCGAACGAACGCTCGTCGACCACCGAACGAACGGTCGTCCAGTGTGGAACGAACGGTCGTCTAGCAGTAAGAGGTCGACGAGCGTTCGTTCTCTGGTGGACGAGCGTTCGTTCGCTGGTGGATGAGCGTTCGTTCGCTGGTGGACGAGCGTTCGTTCGTCATCTCAGCATCCACTCATCAATTTTTTAACGCCGTCCAGCCAACTTAACGGAAAGGACTCAATTGATATCAATTTTCAAAATTAGGGACCATTTTGATACACTTTAAAAAACGAGGACCCAATTGAGACATTCGTACATAAATAGGGATGTCGAAAAGGATTAAACCAAAGAAAAAGTCAAAGAACCTTCAAGAGATCATAAGAGTAAGGAGACTAAGTGCTTTAGATGTGGGGAAAAAGGGCACTATGCATCTGAGTGCCGCAATAGAAGGTCAACTTACATCCTTGAGCATGAGAGTGAAAGTGAGGGTTCTTCATATAGTGAGTCTGAAACATCCACTTCTGAAGAAGAAGAAGCTTTACCTTGTGATGGTGACTTACTTATGGTGAGGAGACTCCTGGAAAGTAAACATGTAGAATTAGAACAGTCACAAAGAGAGAACCTATTCCACACAAGATGCAAAGTTTTGGAAAAGACATGTTCAATGATTGTGGATAGTGGTTCTTGTTGTAACTGTTGTAGTTCTAGAATGGTAGAGAAGCTTGGCTTAACCATTACTCCTCATCCTAAACCTTACAAACTTCAATGGATCAAAGAGGATGATGGAATAGTAGTTAAAGAACAAGTAAGAGTACCCATTTCCATTGACAAATATGAAGATCAAATTGTTTGTGATATAGTACCAATGGAAGCTGGGCACATATTACTTGGAAGACCTTGGCAATATGATAAGCAAGCTTTACATGATGGAGTCACCAATAAAATCACCATTCAACACAAGGGAAAGAAAATTATCTTTTGTCCTCTTACACCTTCACAAGTAAGAGAGGATCAAATAATTCTTAAAAAGAAGTTGGATGGAGAAAAGAAAAGTAGGAAAGAAGGAAAGGAGAAAACCCTAAACCATCCCTCAAATAAGGAAGTTGTCCAACCTCAAACTTTGAACATTTCTAAAAATATTTTTCTTGGACAACCTCATTGTCTTCTCTATTGCAAAGAGGCACTTGTTTCAATAAATCATGAACTTGGTTCTCTACCAAAGGGGTTGAAAAAAATTTTAAAAGAATTTGATGATGTATTTCCTAAAGAGGTACCAAGTGGATTACCACCTTTAAGAGGAATAGAACATCAAATAGATTTAGTGCTTGGGGCCAGCCTTCCTAATAGGCCAACCTATAGGACCAATCCCATGGAAACAAAAGAAATAGAGAAACAAGTCAATGTATTGTTGAATAAAGGGTGGATCCAAAAGAGTTTAAGTCCTTGTGTTGTGCTTGTGTTGTTGGTTCCTAAGAAGGATGGATCTTGGAGGATGTGTACAGATTGTAGGGCCATCAACAATATAACTATCAAATATAGGCACCCCATTCCTAGATTAGATGACATGTTGGATAAATTACATGGAGCAAACATTTTTACCAAAATTGATCTTAAAAGCGGATATCATCAAATAAGAATTCAAGAGGGAGATGAATGGAAAACTGCTTTTAAGACCAAGTTTGGTTTGTACGAATGGTTAGTCATGCCCTTTGGCTTGACCAATGCTCCAAGTACATTCATGAGGTTAATGAACCATGTTGTTAGAGAATGCATAGGGAGGTTTGTAGTGGTCTACTTTGATGATATCCTAATCTATAGTCAAGGCCTTCAAGAACATCTTAACCATGTCAGAAAAGTCTTGCTTCTTCTTAGAGAATATCATCTCTTTGCCAACTTTGACAAATGTACTTTTTGTCAAGAAAGTGTGATTTTCCTTGGATTGAAAGTTGGAAAAGAAGGTGTACATGTTGATCCAGAGAAGATCAAGGCTATACAAGAATGGCCAACTCCCAAAAATGTAGGAGAGGTGAGAAGTTTTCATGGATTAGCAAGTTTTTATAGAAGATTTGGGAAAGACTTCTCCACCATAGCCGCTCCTTTAAATGAACTAGTCAAGAAAGACAAACCTTTTCTTTGGGGTGATAAGCAAGAGTTGTCTTTTGAGACTTTGAAGCACTAGTTAACACATGCACCTATTCTAGTTTTACCTGATTTTTCCAAAGCCTTTGAACTAGAATGTGATGCATCTGGGGTAGGTATAGGAGCTGTTCTACTACAAGGAGGACACCCCATAGCTTATTTTAGTGAAAAACTTAGAGGGGCAACTTTGAACTATCCTACCTATGACAAAGAATTGTATGCCCTCATTAGAGCTTTAAAAACTTGGGAGCATTATTTGGTAACTAGAGAATTCATAATACATACTGATCATGAATCTCTCAAGTACATTAAAGGGCAAGCATAGCTAAACAAAAGGCATGCAAAGTGGGTGGAATATCTTGAGCAATTTCCCTATGTCATCAAACACAAAAAGGGGAGTACTAATGTTGTTGCGGATGCTTTATCTAGAAGACATGCATTGTTAATAACCCTAGGATCTCAAATATTAGGATTTGATGACATAAAAGATTTATATGAAAATGATGAAACATTTGCATCTACTTATTCATCATGTCTTAAGAAGCCTTTTGATGGATTCTATCTTTCTGAGGGGTATCTTTTTAATAAAGGAAAACTTTGTATACCCCAAGGATCCATTAGAAAACTTCTTATCAAAGAGAGTCATGGAGGAGGTCTCATGGGTCATCATGGAGTTGATAAAACTCTAAATATTTTGAAAAGTAAATTTTATTGGCCACACATGAGAATAGATGTTCAAAGGCATTGTTCTAAATGTATAGCTTGTTTACAAGCTAAGTCCAAAATTATGCCTCATGGACTCTATACACCTGTTCCTATAGCTAATACCCCTTGGGAAGACCTTAGCATGGACTTTGTCTTAGGATTGCCAAGAACTCAAAGGGGGTATGATTCTATATTTGTGGTAGTAGATCGTTTTAGTAAAATGGCTCATTTTATACCTTGCCACAAAGTAGATGATGTTAGCTATATCTCGAGACTCTTCTTTAAAGAAATAGTGAGATTGCATGGCTTACCCAAAACTATAGTGTCTGATAGAGATGTGAAGTTTCTAAGCCATTTTTGGAAAACTTTATGGGAAAAGCTTGGAACTAAACTTCTATTTTCTACTACATGTCACCCACAAACTGATGGGCAAACTGAAGTAGTAAATAGATCTTTATCTACACTATTAAGGGTAATATTAAGAGGTAATAACAAATCTTGGGATGAACATCTACCTCACATTGAATTTGCTTATAATAGAGTAGTCCACAAAACTACTAATCTTTCTCCTTTTGAGGTTGTTTATGGCTTTAACCCTATCACACCTCTTGATTTACTACCTCTTCCAGAATCATCTTCTTTTTTTCATAAAGAAGGTAATTCTAAAGCAGAGTTCATCAAGAAGTTACATGAGAAGGTCAAAATCCAAATTGAAAAACAAACTCAAAAATATGCAGAATACAACAACAAAGGGAGAAAGAAAATAGTTTTTGAAGAAGGAGACCTAGTTCGGCTTCATTTGAGAAAGGAAAGATTTCCCTCTCAAAGGAAATCCAAACTTAGTCCAAGAGGAGATGGTCCATTCAAGGTGGTCAAAAGAATAAATGATAATGCATACATCTTAGATCTCCCTGAAAGTTATGGTGTCAGTCATACTTTTAACATCTGCGATTTAATTCCTTTCACAGGGAATGATCAACAGGGTGAATCAGATCTGAGGACAGATCCATTTCAAGAGGGAGGGTCTGATGGAAGACCATCTAAGACGCACATTGGACCTCTTACTAGAGCCATGGCAAAGAGGATTCAAGAGGAAGAAGGATCACCTACCATTTTGCTTTTACGGAAGGTAATTTACATTGATTCTTTTTCCCATAATTAAAAGCACATTTTTCCTTGCTTTTTAGGATTAATAAAAAGCAGCTTCCAATATAAAGACTTGGGGGAAAAGCTTGCTGCCCAAACTATCAAACAAAGGTGTTTTACATGTGTGCTGCTGGCCAAAACCACCAAAATAGAATTTGGCGCTTTCCATTTTCAAACTTGATGCCCAAGAATTCACATGAGCTGTGTGAGCTGCTCCCCAAACCAAAATTGGCGCCATTCATTTCAGTTTAATTGTCATTTCATTTTGAATGTCATTTCAGATCTGAGGCTCTTATTTCCCTATAAATAAGAGACCTCTTTCACCATGTAAAGGACTTTTGAGCTTAGTAAATTGCTGCTGAAATTAACTTCCAGCCCTATTTCTCTTGAGTCATTTATTCTCTCTACTTTCTCTTCCCTTTCCTCTAGCTTCCTTCCATTGTAGGAAGGCCTTCTGAGCTGTGAGTTTCCCACACATACTCATTCCACTCAAACACTCCAACCATCAATCAATCTCACTCAATTTCCACTGCATCCACACTGCTGATTCCAATCCGCTGCACCAATATTGTTCTCGGTTTTTGAAGCTTTGTCTGCAAGGTCCAGGTCATTCTAAGCATGTCTAAGCTTTCATCATTGGTGTAATATGCTAGAGTCCGTCTAACATTATTATCCATCTCCTCAATGCTATGGTGAAAGCCTTGTGGTGAAGGTTGTAAAAGATCTTCCGGAGGAGGGAAAAGTTCTCTAGATGTACAGATTCTTCTCCTCCGTCTACTCTCGTCTAAGCCTTCCAGAAGAGGTTCCGAGGTTTTCTTGCTTCTAGTTCGAATTGCTTCCTGCATACACAAGAAAACAACTCCCTAGAAAAATTTGTTAGCACAAAAAGATATAAAAGAAGATGTAAAATAAGAGATAAGAAGATAAAATAAAAACAGAAAACAGAAAAAAAAAACAGAAAAATAAAATAATAACCGAAAAAAATAAAAACAGAAAATAAAATAAATAAAATAAAATAAAATAAAACAAAATAAAATAAAATAAAATAAAAACAGAAAAAATAAAAAACAGAAAGTAAAAACAGAAATTCAAATTTCAAAATTCAAAAACAAGTCAAAGATAATCAATAATCACACAAATAAACTAGTTAAACCACGAGTCCTCGGCAGCGGCGCCAAAAACTTGATGACAAATTTATTAACACCGAAAAACGGCGCCAAAACCTTGTTTAAGCCTCGGCAAGTGTGACCGAATCGTATCAAGTAATAAACTCGGTAATACCAAGTATCGCTCTCCCAAAGGACTCACGGCCTAGTTAGTTATATGATTTGTTGATTAGTTAAGACTTGTGAACAAATTCTTGTGGTTTCAAATGCAAATGACAATAATTATACATGTATGCATGAGTTTGATCAATGGAAAAGACGAACACAAACACGAAATGAATTATATGGATGAGTATGGTGTTGGGGAAATCAATTTCATCTTATCCACTCTCATATTTTAGGAATTCATCATTCTTTTCATCAATGTTAATGTCACTCTCTAAATTACCTTAAACCCGATGTCTCGGTGAAGAAAGCCTATCCTTAATTACGAGTTCATAGAATTCCCAGCATCCCAAATAATTAACTCTGAAGCACGGAAGCTTGAAGGCAACCACCCTCATATCCCTATGTCTAGGCGATATTACTTTTGGGAGAATTTCCCCGGATCTAGATTTTACCGTATGTGTCCATATCACTAAAATCACTAATCATGACATCGAATGAGTTAAACAATGCATGCTTTGAGCAAAGAGGAAAAACCCTAACTAATGATGAAAGAAAGCATGTATCAAAGATATGATGTTTAAACATAAAATTCCATATATGAGAGTTTCACAAGATTACATTGATTCGCCAACAACAAGAAGAGTTTAGTTCACCATATTCATGTTGAAACTAGATGAAATACAATGAGATAGTGAAAGATAGAACCCTAGAAAGATGAGTAGGTAGCCTTAGCATCCAAGATCTTTCTCCAAGGGGTGGAAAGGTGTGTGTTTGCTTCGTCTCCAGCCAAAGATACAAACCCTAGGAAGTCCTAAAGCTTATATACTATTCTAAATATTATAGAAAAGTAGGCCTAGGTCCAAAATAATGGCGCTCAGCGGTAAAATACCGCTCAGCGGTAAGTGTGTGTGTTGAATTCTTCCCCTCAGCTTCACTTTCACCCCTCAGCGGTGCCAACGACAGTTCATTAGTGCCGCTCAACGGTAAAATGGCATTGAGCGGTACTTGCGGCTTCTCTTCTTTTGCACTTTTTGAGTTCTGTTCTGATTCCATCATTAAAATTAGTGCCTTCCTCCATACAGAGAGCAAACTGGCACTGCTCTCCAACCCATTTAGTACCCAAAAAGCTGTTAATAGAGTTAGGATCAAACCTAATAGCGTGGCCTCTAACATAGCTTAGGTAAACCTCAGCTGGATAGTCACCCAACTTCCTTGTGTTGGTGTAAAATTCTTTTACCACTATTATATTGGTTGGTGCAGGGTATGTGGCCAATCTCCTCCAGTTTCTTCCCATCAGTTGCTCTCCAAACTGAGGAGCAAAGTTAGGTATCATTCCAGCTTTCCTCTCAATTAGGAGTCTCCTATCTTGAACAATCATAAAATGCTTCTCATGTTTGCGAGATAGGAACCTACTAGAATGAGGTTGTTCAGGTTCCTTGTCTTTCCTCTTGGAGGTTGTGGTCTTCAATATTTTGCCTGAAGAGGATGCCATCCCTACATCAAACACAAGTTACAAAACCACAAAACATGTTGTTAATCATTCGTAAACCATAAACAACATCCCCAAATCCATGCTAAACCACCGCTGAGGGTCACAAAAACCCCTCAGCGCAACCAGTGCACCAAGCTAGCAAGAAAAAGAGGCCAAAAACCAAGTCTGTCAGAATCGCGCTCAAGGGAAATTTTCGTTGAGCGGCGATTCTGCAGATTTTGAAACATCCATTTTTAACACTTCCTAACTCCACCCACATGCAATTTTCATACTTCCAGACCAAAATTAAGCATTTTAATCAGTTCATTCATCAATTAATTCATCAAATCATGCACAGAAATCAAAATCCCTAAAGAATCATGCTTTGAACATCCAAATTCATACCAATTCATGCTTTCAAGAACCTTAGAATGAAAAATACTTGACTTACTTGGGTGGAGATACTAGATGAGTAGAAAATGCTCTACAAATATGAAGAACTCAGCCTCAACAACAATGCTCTCTCCAAACCCCAAACTTAGATGGAAAACTAGTAAGAAAGTTAGTGGAAGAGAGATTTTGTAAAGGGGAATGAAGGGAAAGATGTAGAGAACTCTTAGAAAAGTGTTTAGGAGTGTGTGAGAGGAAAGAAATATGAAAATAAAACCAAAATTGCACCCTAGGGTATTGATGAGTCAATATTTTCTTCACTTCACTTAATCTATTGTGCTGGATGAATGAGGAGGTATGTCCAGCAGGCAACCCAGCAGAGCAGCACGGGAAAGAGGGGGATTCACTTCTGGATTTTAAGGGCAACAACAACCACATACAGGGGGGCTGGTTTTGTTGGATATTAGGAAGCTCCAGCCGCCACCTATGAGGAATGGTTTTTTTGGCTTTAAAAATATGTAGTCATGGGAGGAGCAGCACGTTAGGTAGTGTGTTGTCATGGAGGGAGAGAAACACACGGCTGAGGAGGATTCATTTATATTAAAAGTGGTGTCACGACTTGGAAGGTGCACATGGGTGATTGAAGAAGGCGTTCAATTTATTTGCTTAAGGGTCTCGGTAATTCCAGTTGGGAGAAGAGGGCACACGGTGCTTATTTCCAACTGCGGCATTGAATTTGGGTGAAGAAAATTTATTTATTTTGGCTCTGAGAATTGGAAGTGCTGATTTTATTTTGGGAAAGGCACATGCTTTCAATAGTTACATTTTTAATTTTAAAGAAATGAATTCCAGCGCTGCTACATGGAGTGATATTTCTCCTTTAGAGATCGTATTAATTGCAATATTTCTACATGGAGTGATAGTTCATCCGATAACATTTATATAGCATTAATTGCAATTGTTAAATCTATGCTTTCCAATTTTATTCCAACACTTCACATTGAATTTATGACTCCAAAGTTGCACGAAGCATTGCTTTCTTATTTAAGACGTCGTGTGCATTTAATTATTATATTGATTGAAGCACTTTTTGCAGATTTTCTTTTAATTCCCGCACACCAAATGTTTCTTTATTATATGTTACATTTTAATTAGTTCATACGTCTTGCCATAGACCCATTTAGTTTATCGTTTTCGTTCACTATGTTGTTTATCTTGTTCGGTTTCTTTATTTTTCTGTATTTCCAATTTCCTCACTTGTTTAGAGATCGTTTGGTCTCGATGTAGAACCGTTCGGTCTTCATGCTTTGTTCGTTTATTTCATGGATTCCAATTATGTTTGGTTTTATTTAATTTAGTTTATTTGCATTCACAAACCATTCACAACCCCCCCACTTCGTGTTTGACCTGATTCTCGAACCACATTTGGTCCCTGAGAGACGACCTAGGAGTCACTTCCTAGTACTTGATAACAGTTGAAAAACTGTTATTTTCATGCTTAAAATTGATACTAAAAGCAACCTTTAACACTTAGAAACTAGCTTGAAATCATGCTTTTGGTTATATTTTTAGAAATAAGAGAGCTGGACAAGTTTATGCTTGATTTCAGTGTTTTTGTGTAGGTTTTAAGGTGAATTTGGTGAAAGAAGTGAATAAGGATAGAGATGGAATCAGAAAAGACATCAAAAAGTGCAGAAGGAGAAGCCGCAACTACCGCTCAGCGGCAGTTTACCGCTGAGCAGTACTCAGGTAGTCACGTTGGATCCGCTGAGGGGTGAAAAGGCCGCTGAGGGAAAGAAAACAACTCACGCACTTACCGCTGAGCGGTAGTTTACCGCTGAGCGGCACTATTTTGGGCTTGGGCCTAATTTTCTGTAATTTTAGAATAGTATATAAGCTTTAGGACGTCCTAGGGTTTGTATCTTTGGCTGAGACGAAGCAAACACTCTCTTTTCCACCCCTTGAAGGAAGATCTTGGATGTTCAGGCTACCTCCTCCTCTTTCTAAGGTTTTATCTTTCATTCTTTCATTATTGTTCATCTAGTTTCACCATGAATATGGTGAACTAAACCTTGTATTGTTGTTGGGGAATCAATGTAGTCTTGTGAAACTCTCATATATGGAATTTGTGTTTTAAAGTCTTATATTAAGATATATGCTTTCTTTCATCTTTAGCTAGGGTTTTTCCTCTTTGCTTATTGCTTGCTTTGTTTAACTCATTCATTGCCATGATTATTGATTTTGTCGATACGGGAACATACGGGGAAATCTAGATCCGGGGAATTTCTCCCAATAGCATATTGGTTGCCTTTAAGCTCCTGCATTTTAAGAACTAATTACTAGGAATGCTAGGAATTGTATGAACTCGTAATTAAGGATAGGCCTTCTTGCAAGGTGATTTAGAGAGTGGCATTAGCATTGATGATAAGAATGATGAATTCCTAAAAGTATATGAGAGTAGATAAGATGAAATTGATAACCCCAACAACATACTCATCCATCTAATTCATTGAAGTGTTTGTATTCTGTTTTTCCTCATTGATCAAATTCATGCATACATATTTAATTACTGTCTCTTGCATTTAAATCTACAATCAATTTGTTCTTAAGTCTTAAATAATCAACAAATCACATAGCTAAACTAGGCCGTGAGTCCTTTGGAAAAACGATACTTGGTCTTTCCTTGTTTTATTACTTGATACGATTCGGTCACACTTGCCGATTGTTAAACAAGTTTGTGGCGCCGTTTTTCGGTGTTCATAAATTTGTCATTAGCATATACTGCATTAATTTTGCAATCAACTTTTGTGTGAGGTGCGACCCTCTCAACAGGTATAAAAATACCCTAATGGGCTCGGGTCCTGCTAAGGGCAACCCTAAAAACCCATGCTGTAGTGATACCACTCAGTGGAAATTTCCGCTGACCGGCACTTGCATGACATACTCTCCTTCTTGCTCACTTGCCCTAGGTGCCTTATACTCATGCCTCATACTCACTTCATGGATTTAAGTCATGCCCTCAGTGACAAATCACTCATACATTCAACCCCTAACATGCAACTAAAGCAGAATTAAAACAAACAAACAAAATATAGTAAATCAACTGGGTTGCCTCCCATGTAGCGCTTGTTTAATGTCACGAGCCTGATCGAAAATCCACCAACACGTCTCAGTAGGTGAAATTTTACCTTACCAACACCCATCAGTAGGTGTAACAAACCTGTTAATAAACCTAGTATCCTTCAGTAGATACTTAACCACCTAGCATCCATCAGTAGATGCTAACCCAAAAAAGTTTCAACATAAAAGTAATGTCAAAAAATTACAACCAATATAAAAAAAATAAAATAATGTTCTTAAATCAACTGGGGTGCCTCCCAGAAAAGCGCTCTTTTAACGTCAATAGCTTGACCCAGTAAAGCTCATGTTCCATCTTCAATGTTGGTGTTTATCTTTCTATCATCACACCAACTCATCAGTTGCTTCCGGTCCACCTCTTTGACTCTTCTTGAATGTGGAGACTCAATTTCTATCACTCCATCTTCCTTATAGTCTTTAACAATCCACAACCTGTTTTTGAATCTCACATGTTTACCAGGTTTGGGTTGTGCTTGCCTTGAATCATCATGAACCGTCCTTCCTTTGCTATCCTGTTCTTCTTCCTTATCCTGAAATAAAAAACAATTTTTACCTTTGAAGCTTGGGTTTGAATTTGTAGAACTAGTCATGCGTACATCCTGACATGTAGCTTTATAACTAGTCTTTGTTTGTTGTTCCTCTTTGAAGACATCAATAACCTCATTTTTTTCTCGGCCTTGAAACACCATTATTCCTTCATCTACATCAATGATTACTTTAGCCATTTTCATAAACGGCCTTCCAAGAATAATAGGAACCCTTTCATCCTTCATCTCCATTACCACAAAGTCCACCAAGAAATTTAGTTCTCCAATACAAACCATAACATCCTCTGCTATACCATACGGATTCTTTGAAGAGCCATCCGCCATTAACAAATTCATCTTTATAGGCTTGACTTTAAGATCACCCATTTGTTCAAGTAAAGAATAAGGCGATTGCCAGATTTGAGGACAAATTCTTTTTAAGAGGGAGGGTATGATGGAATCGTACTTGACGTAGTCCTTCTTTTGTATTTTTACCTTTTTTTTAGTTTAGCTCTTAAGGAGCATGGGTTACTATAAATACCTAGCTCCTCTATTGTATTGTTACTTTTGAGATTAAGGAGAATTAGGCTTTCTAAAATAGAAACTATTCTCTCTTGAAAGTCATAGGCTAGAGAGTCCACAGACTTCCTCTAGCCACCTTCCAAGCACATTTCCTATTTTTCATTATTCCATTTTATTCCATTGTGCTTCCATTAATGCTCTCCTCCACGACGCACTGTTCATTACTTCAAGCCAGCTTCTAGCGCACATCATTCAACCAATCTTCATTCACCACGCATCAGAGGTCATTGCCTCGTCATTTTCTCTCTCACGCATCAGAGAACATTTTCATTTCTCACACTTCGAAGAAACCTCATCTGCTAGGTTTCTCCCTCTCAAACGGATCACCATCACAGTAAACCTCTACTCCAATCTATCTTCACAGATTCACCTCTTCATCATCTATAAGCATCATTCTCTTCACAGATTCCACATCCTTTTCACCATTTCTTCATTTTCACCGTTTGATCTAGCTTTTGGATCGATTAAAAACCTCTCCTCACCTTGTTTATCATTTTCCACCGATTAAACACCTTTCTCTTCATTTAAAATCAATTTTCCACCATTTAAACCTCTGTCTAGGGTTTTGTTGTCTTCGATCTCCGTTTTCCTCTTCAATCTCGAGTTTCCTATTCCATTCCGCTGCGTTTCCACTCGTCGGAGAAGCTTCGAGGAGTCCGAATCGACCTCGCATAGCTTCGGTCGTCATCTTCTCGGTCGCTCGTCCATCAAGTGGTATTCAGAGCTCAGGTTCGAGCACGCTTCAGAGGTAAGTTGTCTCGCGTTCTCTGTTTTCCCGTTGTTTTCGCTTGAGTCCGAGTTGAGTTGTTTCGATTCGGTCTTGGCCGATTCATATTTTGTTCATTTGATTCGCGTTCTGTTTCATGTCATCGTCTGATAGTTTCATTTTTTTTTTTTGATTTTTTGCGTTTTGTTTCGTTCAATTTCTGATTTGTTCATCATTTTCTATTACTGTCTTGTGATCTGGTTTGTGTCTTCATTGAATCAATTCCAGGTGTTTTCTGGTTTGATGTTGAACTCATTTTCTGATTTTGTGCTTGTCTGTGCCTTGAGTCAGTGTTTTTATCATTTTATTCGGTGAATCCAATTTGTTTGAGTCTTTTAATTTCTAGATCCATTTTTGTCATGTTTTAGTCTTGTGATTTGTTTTATTTTGTTATTCTTAATCTGAGTTTAACCTTTCAAATTTCCAATTCATGATTTGATTTGATATCTGCCTTGTTTGAATCTTGTCAATCATCAAGAGCCGTGACATTCAATTGAATGAGTTCGATGACAGATTTCAGTGGCAGCATTGGTTGATGTATTATGTGCTAATTATGCGATTCATGATCTGAAATGTGTTTGGAATGTGAATGTCATTGCACACCAAATGAGTGATGAATTTCAATTGTGAGCTCGGGTGCAATTGACTAACATCAACATTGTGTTTCACCAATTACACCGAAATTGGAATTTGCTTTGAAGAGTCTGTGAGTCATTCATACTTGGTTTTAAATTCTTTGCCAAGTTCTGATTCAAAATTTTTCCAGTATTGACTTTGTTTCATTGGCATCTATTGAGGTATTTGAATCTGCAGAATTGCATTAAAACTGTTTACAACAGTGATTGAATTTAGTTTGAACTTCTGAGTTTGTGATCCATAGTGTGCATTCACTGTTTTCACTTTGCTATCAATTCTGCAATTGAGAATACATTTTTGGTCACTCAAGGAAGCCTAAACCAGTGGTATTTGAAACTATAACTGTGGCTGAGAGTGATTAACCTCTTGTTTTCCTTTGGATTTTTTTTTTGAGTTGAACCATGTTTACTTTCCTTTTGCAAAAATTTGATTAAGTTGCAAAAAAACTGATTAGGTGATCTGTTGTGAATTGTGACTGAAAATAGCAAGTTCTAAAGTGTTATCCAACTCGTCCATTTGGCTATCAAATTGTGAAGAAAAAAAAAAGAGCAAAGAGAACTGGTGCAATTCACAATATTGTTCACTATTTCAGTAAACTATCTCTACCAAAATCAAATCAGATATAACTTTCTTCAATCATAACTGGTTCAACTTAAGTCCTTTTTAGTGTTTTTAAAATCTGTTCTAGTTCTATTCCTTAGGTTCTATTTGTTGTGCTTACTTTGATCAAAGCTTTGTTTCTTGTTTGTCTTGATTGAATTTCCTGGTTTTGTCTCAATGCACGTGTAAACTCTGATCTGCTGTTCCTAATTGAAGTTTTTGTTGCTTTCATAATCTGATCAAGAGTTGATCTTGAGTCAGTTTCTCTACTCTGCTATCGTTTTCATTATCTGGCTTACATTGTTGGTGGTTGTCCTGTATTGTCCATTACTCTGTTTAGCCTAGCCTTTTCTGAAATGAGAAGCTTTTACACTTTGGTTTCTGGAATTTGAAAGAAGGTTTGTGTGCTTGGTAGCATCTTAGGTGGTGGTGGTCTGAAAGACTTTCCAACTTTGTACTGCCAAGGGAGAATCTCCCTTCCAAACCTTTTCATTTATGTGCTTTAACTTTCAAAAGAGAAGCCTGAGTGTAGTGAGTTTAGTGAGGCTGACTTGGCCTAATTCCTTGGCACTTTGAAATAGAGAATTCAGTGTTAATCTAACTGTTTTGTGATTGTTCATTGTGCAGGAAAAGAAATTGGAGCAGTTGTGCTTTGCTTAAACTGACATTGCATTGATTTTGGCTTATAAACTGTTTGCTGAAATCATTGAGATATTAAATGTTCTGAATGTGATTACTGATTTCATGATTTGATTACAATTGTTGAAATCTGTTGAGTCCTGATTAGCACCATCACTCTTTCTTTGTTGAGATCATTTTTTTTTTCAAATGCATATAGAGAAAATAGTTTCCTGGTATTAATCACATGCAGCTTTCAGTTTTGTCAGATTGACTGATTGCATACCCTTGCATGCCACCTAGTTAGGATTTCATGGACAGATTTATGCATGAATTGATTTGCTTAGAGTAACTAAGCCTGTGCATGAACTTGTTTTAACTGCCAAAGCATCATTCCATTTTTTAAGAAGTGACTAAAGCACTTAATTTCCAATTCTGACTTCTTGGTTGAATTAAGCACATCATTTTTTTTACCCATTGGATTTATCATATTTTAAATTAGAATTGAATGGTTGCTTAAATCAGTTTAGTTTCTGCATTGAATTACACCCATTGCATCTGGTTAATGTCCATTCCTATTTGTATTTGATGGATTTGGGTTTGATTTTGTATGCAGAAATGAACCAGTGCAGGGTGTCCAATAGAAGTTGAGATTAGTTTAAAATGAGCAACCAGTAGCAGCCATCTGAACTGAAGGAAGTTTCTTTCACCTTAAACTACTTCTGTTTGATTGAACTATGCCTGTTATAGCTTGTCTTTGATTAGCATAATTTCAAGTGTTGAATCTGGTATGACAGTTCTTGTAAACTAAGATTAGCCAATCTGAATTCTGAATTGGAATTGTTCTGCATTGTGTTGGATTAATCTGATTTTTGATTAGACTGGGTGGTTGTTAATCAGTTTGGTTTCAGCTTAGAATTACATTTCTTTGAATCTGGTATAATGACCATTTGCATGTGTCTAATAGAATCTGGTTTGATTTTGGTGTGTGCAGAGCTGATATTTGAGAGTTTAGCTTGAGCAGAAATTTATTGAGAAAACAGCAACCTAAGCACTTAATGTGGAAGCTTTGAACTAAAGGGAGTTATCTAGTTTAATTGCTTCTAACTGTTTAAATTGTTTTGGATTTAAATGGTTCATTGTTGATTTACATGATCTGCTGAATTGGTTTGAATTATCTGTGCAGAGTTGTTTTCATTGAAATTCAAATTGCCTAGGAGTTTAATTGAGCAGCTGCAGAATCCCACTAGAAAGCTTGTGCAGCCAAGAGAAAGGGAAGTTCTTACTACCCTATATTTTTTTGTGCAAACTAGTTTTACTAAGGGTGTAAGTGACAGCAGCTTTGATTCATTTGTGTTGCAGGATTGGACAAGTTTAGGCTGAGAGTTGAAAGGAATATTTAGACTCTTGAAGATTTTGTGCAAAATGGAGAAGTGGACCAGGACCGTAGCATAGTTTGTTTTTGTATTTGATTTGTTCAAATTGTTTGTAATAGGCTTGTGTTAGCCCACTGTTAGCTTTAGCTTTTGTTTTGTAAAAGGGCCTTTTATAAAGTCCAAGTTCTTTGGAAGAGTCTTTGGTGCTCTTTCAAACTCTTGGCAACTTTTCTTGATTGCTTTGATTTTTTTTAGCATAGCTAGACAGGTGAATGTGTCTTGTTAGCCAAAGCTACAAGCTTCACCATAGGAGTAGACTTTAAATATTGGCTTGATTTGTGTATCTCGTAAGGGTCATTAGAGTCCGCTGGTTTCTTAAGTGTTTTGTTTGTTTGAGTTTTGTGTTCACATTTAGGGGTGATTAGGCTAAAAGGGATTAAACTCTAAGCCTTTTCACACATTAGAGTCCGAAGAGTCTAGTCTTTTAGTGTTTAATTGTTTGTGATTGTTTGTGTTGTGTACTTTGTTTCTAAAGGTGATTTTAGTTTAAGGGGTAATTAGTTAGTAGTCTAAGACACTTCTGGCAAGGCAAGACTTGGTACTTAAGCAGCTCTTTAGCTCACCTCTCTTACCTGGGACTTGTCTAAGTGAAAGTTTTGAACCCTTTAAATTAAGAAAACTTTTAAAAACAAAGATGTCTTCTTATGGTTCATATAGGTCTTCTAGGTTAGATAATGTTGATGAAATGTTCAAACAAGCTAGGAATCTTCCATCTTTTGGTAAAGACATAGGTGCATTAACATACCTAGCTTGGGAAAAAGAAATTGATAAAATAAATCCTTGTTTTTATGAAGAGAGTGAATATTATGTCCTTAGCATATATCTCTCTAAGTTAGAAGAGCATGCAAGTGAGTGGTGGAATGAAAGACAATATCATATTAGGAAAGGTAGAAAGTCCTCCATACGTGATTGGCATGATTTAAAAGCTTGCATGAGAAGAAAATTTGTGCCTTCAAGCATTAAAAGAAACCTAGAACTAATTAGGAATTGCATTGATGATGGAAAATTATTTCTTGAGCGTTTAAATGATCATGGGTTTCTTCGTAGAGAATTAGAATTTGGGGCAAGACTTAAGGAGATCAAGGATAAGAAAAGAGAAAGAGAGATTGAGAGAAAAGAAAAGGAAGAAAGGAAAGAAGAAGAGAAGAGAGAGAGCGAAGAAAAAGAGAAAAGAGAAGAAGAGAGGAATTAAGAAAAGAAGAAGAAAAGAGAGAAAGGCAAGAAAAAGAGAAGAAAGAAAAGGAGAAATTGTTACTGATGACAAATCATATTCTTTCAAAGACTATGGAACCTAAAAGGGAAGGTTTCCAAATCTTTACTTCTTTCCCAATAATTGATTACTTTTCAATTTTTGATTTCTCTTCCAAACCAATTGTCATTATATATCCTATGAAAACATTTTCAAAATATGACCATTCAAATCTTGATTTATTGTTATCTTTAAGAAAACAATTAACTCAAGACAAAATTGAATTTGGAATTCTAAAATTTTCAAAGATTACAAATCAAAGTATTAGAAGTTCTTATTCTCTTGTTTTTAAAGAAAAATTCTTTCTTGGATTGATATTAACCGAAGATATATTTGATGTATATTGTAGATTCGTGTTTGATCCAGGAGGAAGAAAACTAGATCTAAAGAATAAGGCCATTCTAAGATGGCCATGCTCCCAAAGATTGTGTGGAGCTTCTTCATAAGGCGATTGCCAGATTTGAGGACAAATTTTTTTTAAGAGGGAAGGTATGATGGAATCGTACTTGACGTAGTCCTTCTTTTGTATTTTTACCTTTTTTTTAGTTTAGCTCTTAAGGAGCATGGGTTACTATAAATACCTAGCTCCTCTATTGTATTGTTACTTTTGAGATTAATGAGAATTAGGCTTTCTAAAATAGAAACTATTCTCTCTTGAAAGTCATAGGCTAGAGAGTCCACATACTTCCTCTAGCCACCTTCCAAGCACATTTCCTATTTTTCATTATTCCATTTTACTCCATTGTGCTTCCATTAATGCTCTCCTCCACGACGCACTGTTCATTACTTCAAGCCAGCTTCTAGCGCACATCATTCAACCAATCTTCATTCACCACGCATCAGAGGTCATTGCCTCGTCATTTTCTCTCTCACGCATCAGAGAACATTTTCATTTCTCACACTTCGAAGAAACCTCATCTGCTAGGTTTCTCTCTCAAACGCATCACCATCACACTAAACCTCTACTCCATTTCTATCTTCACAGATTCACCTCTTCATCATCTATAAGCATCATTCTCTTCACAGATTCCACATTCTTTTCACCATTTCTTCATTTTCACCGTTTAATCTAGCTTTTGGATCGATTAAAAACCTCTCCTCACCTTGTTTATCATTTTCCACCGATTAAACACCTTTCTCTTCATTTAAAATCCATTTTCCACCATTTAAACCTCTGTCTAGGGTTTTGTTGTCTTCGATCTCCGTTTTCCTCTTCAATCTTGAGTTTCCTATTCCATTCCGCTGTGTTTCCACTCGTCGGAGAAGCTTCGAGGAGTCCGAATCGACCTCGCATAGCTTCGGTCGTCATCTTTTCGGTCATTCGTCCATCAAAAACTCTACACTCTTCTTTAGGGTTAACTTCATCTGGCACTCCATTTATCTTCACGGTGTTACAAATTTCATTGAAGGTGGTGAGATGTTCATACGAGCTTTCATGTGATTGCCCATTAAACTGATTGCTTTTCACCAACTGTATCAATGCCGGTTTCACCTCCATGTTTGCAGCACTGACCCTCGGCCTTGGTATACTATTAAAAGTTTGAGAGCTAACCAAAGTGGTGTAATCTGCAAGAGTCCATCTACCATTATTCTTCTCTGCCATATTTTCAATGCTATGGTAAGACCTTGGTGGTGAAGGTTGTAAGAGTGTCTCAGGAGAAGGGAATAGTTCTCTTGAAGTTCGAATTTTTCTCCTCCTTTTACTTTCGTCCAGGCCTTCAAGAAGAGGTTTAGAAATCTTTTTGCTTCTAGACCGAATATTACCCTGCATACACAAGGAAACAAAACCCTAGAAAAATTTTGTTAGCACAAAAAGATAGAAAAGAGAAGAAATAATCAAAAGATATAATTGAAAAGATAAAAAGATAGAAAATAAAAACAAAAAATAAAAACAGAAAACAGAAAACAGAAAATAAAAACAGAAAAATAAAAAAAGAAAAATAAAAACAAAAAAATAAAAACATAAAAACAAAATTCACAACAAGTCAAAAATAATCAAAAATCACACAAATAGACTAGTTAAACCACGACTCCCCGGCAACAGCGCCAAAAACTTGATGAACAAATCTTCAATCCTCGAAAATGGAGTCAAAAACTTGTTAACCCTCAGCAAGTGTAACCGAATCGTATCAAGTAATAAACTTGGTAAGACCAAGTATCGTTCTCCCAAAGGACTCACGACCTAGACAATGTGTGTTTCGTTGATTATCTAAAACTTGTGAACAAATTCTTATAGGTTTAAATGAAAAATATTGAAATGTAAATATGTGTGCATGTGATGATCAATGGGCAAGAATAAACAAAACACGTGAATTGAAATATATGGATGAATATGTTATTGAGGTTTATCAATGTTATCCTATCCACTCTCTTGTATTTAGGAATTCATCATTCTTTTCATTAATATTAATGCCACTTTCTAAATTAATTTAAACTCGATGTCTCGGCGAAGAAAGCCTAATCATAATCAATTGTTTACAATGTCTTGTCTCCCTAGCAATTAATCATGCATTATAGTGAACAGAAGCTTAAAGGCAAACAACCATCATACACCTATGTCTAGGTTTGTAATATACTATTGGGAGAGATTCCCCAAATCTAGATTTCCCCGTATGTGTCCATATCGACAAAACCAATAATCATGACATCAAATGAGTTAAACAATGCATGCTTTGAGCAAACAGGAAAAACCCTAGCTATTAATGAAAGAAAGCATGTATCATAAAAATGATCTTGAAGAACAAATTCCATACAAGATAGTTTCTAAGGATTTACATTGATTCCCCAACAACAAAATAAGTTTAGTTCTCCATATTCATTGTGAAACTAGATAAAATACAATGGAAAAGTGAAGCATAGAACCCTTGAAAGTTGAGAAAGGAGCCTTAGCATCCAAAATCCTCCTCCAAGGGGTGAAAGAGTGCGTTTTTGTTTCATCCCAGCCAAAGATACGAACCCTGGAACATCCTAAAGCTTATATATTATTCTAAAAAAGACAGAAAATTAGGCCCAAGCCCATAAAAGTGCCGCTCAACGGTAGATACCGCTCAGCGGTAATAGCGCGTGACCAATTCTTCCCCTCAGCGGCATTTCTCCCCACAGCGGTGCCAACGCGTCTTTGAGAGTGCCGCTCAGCGATAATTTGCGCTGAGCGATACTTGCGGTTTCTCTTCTTTTGCACTTTTTGTGTCCTTTTCTAATTCCATCTCTATCTCTTTTCACTTCTTTCATCAATTTCATCTCAAAACATGCAAAAACAAGGAAATCAAGCATAAAACCTGTCCAACTCTCTTATTTCAAACAATTCAACAAAATCATAGTTCAAGCTAATTTCTAAGTCATAAAGGTTGTAATTGAAGTCAATTTTAAGTATAAAAATAACAGTTTTTCAACTGTTATCAGTAATGCATGAATAATTGCTAGGGAGACAAGACACTGTAAACTAGTGATTAGCAGTAGGCTTTCTAAACCGAGACATCGGGTTTAAGGTAAATTAGAAAGTGGCATTAACATTAATGAAGAAAGATGAATTCTTGAATACATGAGAGTGGATAGGATGAGTCGGAAGCCCCAACAACATAATCATTCATATTCTACATCAACCGTTTTTGCTTCTTTCAATTCCATTGACCAAAACCTTACATTCATGTTTATTTTTCGTAATTCAAGAACAATGTTTTCATTTACAAATCTAATTTAATCAACAAATCACATAACTGTCCAGGCCGTGAGTCCTTTGGGAAACGGTACTTGGTCTTACCTTTTTATTATTACCTGATACGATTTGGTACACTTGCTGACTGTTAACAGTGCGCGATTCACTTTACTCTCTTTCTAGCTCGCCCTAAGCGCCCTTAATCAAGGGAAAGAAGAACACAAACACTTGGAACGAATTATATGGATGAGTATGTTGTTGGGGTAATCAATTTCATCTTATCCACTCTCATATATTTAGGAATTCATCATTCTTTTCATCAATGTTAATGCCACTCTCTAATTTACCTTAAACCCGATGTCTCGGCGAGAAAGCCTAATCATAATCACTAGTTTACAATGTCTTGTCTCCCTAGCAATTAATCATGCATTATAGTGAACAGAAGCTTAACGACAACCAACCATCATATTCCTATGTCTACGTTTATACTACTGTTGGGAGAGTTTCCCCGGATCTAGATTTTACCGTATGTGTTCATATCAATAAAACCAATAATCATGACATCGAATGAGTTAAACAATGCATGCTTTGAGCAAAGAAGAAAAACTCTAACTAATGATGAAAGAAAGCATGTATCAAAAATATGATGTTTAAACACAAAATTCCATATATGAGAGCTTCAAAAGATTACATTGATTCCCCAACAACTAGATGAAATACAATGAAAGAGTGAAAGGTAGAACCCTAAAAAGTTGAGTAGGTAGCCTTAGCATCCAAGATCTTCCTCTAAGGGGTGGAAAGGTGTGTGTTTGCTTCGTACTCTACCAAAGATACAAATCCTAGGAAGTCATAAAGCTTATATACTATTCTAAAAATTACAGAAAAGTAGGCCTATGCCCAAAATAATGGCGCTCAGCGGTAAGTGCGTGTGTTGAATTCTTCCCCTAAGCTGCACTTTCACCCCTCAACGGTGCCAACGAGTGTTAAGTAGTGCCGCTCAACGGTAAAATGGCATTGAGCGGTACTTGCGGCTTCTCTTCTTTTTCACTTTTTGAGTTCTTTTCTGATTCCATCTCTATCCTTCTTCACTTTTTTCATCAAATTCACCTTAAAACCTGCATAAAACACTGAAATCAAGCATAAATTTTTCCAACTCTCTTATTTCCAAAAATATAAGCAAAAACATGATTCGAAGCTAGTTTCTAAGTGTTAAAGGTTGCTTTTAGTATCAATTTTAAGCATGAAAATAACAGTTTTTCAATTGTTATCAATGAGCATCACATTGATTATGATTGAATTTAGGCATCTGTACCTCTTGATTGACATCTGTATGCTGAGTTGATAAAAGTGATCTCTTGTCCTGGAGGAGAAAGTTTTTGAAAAATGTTGAGTCATTGTAGTGATTGTTTTGGAAAGCTTAGTTACATTCTGTTTTGCTTGAGGACAAGCAAAGTTCGAAGTTTGGGGTTGTGATAACGGTTGAAAATACCGTTATATGTGATGTAATTTTGATACTAAATACACTCTATTTTGCTTAGAAGCTTACTTGGAATCATGTTTTTCTATTAAGTTGTGTGAATAAGAGAGTTGAGGTTGAATTTGATGGTTTTATGACTAATTCCCCTTGTTTTGGAAGGAAATGAAATAATATGGAAAGCAGAGACGAAGTGCCAAGGAGATGGAGTTTAGAAAGGCTTGGAAAAGCACCAGAAGGGAGGAATGCTAGAAGCTTAGACGCCCCGTTTGGAGGCTTAAGCGTAGAAGGGTGCTGCTCACCGCCCGGGAGCCCCTTTTGGGGCGCTTGAGTTCCAGAAGCACGAAGCTTGGGCACCAGAAACACAAAGCTTGGGCGCCATCTTTAAGGCTTAAGCGTAGAAGAGTGTCGCTCACCGCCCAGGCGCCCCTTTTTGGGCGCTTGAGAGCCAGAAGCATGAAGCCTAGGCGCCATCTTTGAGGCTTAAGCGTCAAGAATCACCGCTCACCGCCCGGGCGCCCTAAGTGGGGCGCTTGAGCGCTAGTGACACAGGCCTGAGCCTTGTTTATGTTCTTTCTTCACTCTATTTAAAGGACCTAGACGTCCTACGTTTTGTATCTTTGGCTGGAGGAGCGCAACAGCACATTCTCTCACTCTCTGGAGCCGGATTTGGATGCAGGAGCTTCCATCTTCTACTTTTAGGGTTTTTCTATCTCATTCTTCTCCATTCTTCATCTAGTTTCACCATGTCTATGGTGAACTAAACTCTATTTGTTGTTGGGGGATGATGTAACCTTGTGAACTCTCATGTATTTGAATTGATTCTTAATAACATATGTTTTTTCATTAATTGTTAGAGTAATTCTTCTGTGATTATTGCATGCTTTGTTTAACCCATTCATAGCGTGATGTATGAATTGCATGAGTGCCGGATGGTTCCTTACATTCAGGTTCTTATTGAATTACTCCCAAGAGTAATATTTCTCAGGGATGAGGGTATGAGTCTTGGTCATCTTAAAGCTCTTGATCTTCACATTTAATTACTAGGAATGTTAGGAATTGCATGAACTGGTGATTAAGGACAGGCTTATTTCGCCGAGGGATCGGGTTTAAGTGATTTAGTGAGTGACGTTAAGATTAATGCATAAAGAAGAATTCTTACATACATGTGATAACAGTTGAAAAACTGTTATTTTTATGCTTAAAATTGATATTAAAAACAACCTTTAACACTTAGAAACTAGCTTAGAATCATGTTTTTGTTCATATTTTCATAAATAAGAGAGTTGGACAGGTTTATGCTTGATTTCAGTGTTTTATGCAGGATTTAAGATGAATTTGATGAAAGAAGTGAAGAAGGATAGAGATGGAATCAGAAAAGAACTCAAAAAGTGCAAAAGAGGAGAAGCCGCAAGTACACCCGTTGGCTCCACTGAGGGGTGAAAGTACAGTTAAGGGGAGATTTGACCATGCGCTGGTACCACTGAGCGGTGGTATTTTGGGCTTAGGCCCATTTTTCTGTAATATTACGAATAGTATATAAGCTTTAGGACTTTCTAGGGTTTGTATCTTTGGCGGGAGACGAAGCAAACACACACCTTTCCACCCCTTGGAGGAAGATCTTGGATGTTAAGGCTACCTTCTCATCTTTCTAGGGTTCTATCTTTCACTATCTCATTGTATTTCATCTAGTTTCACCATGAATATGGTGAACTAAACTCTTCTTGTTGTTGGGGAATCAATGTAATCTTGTGAAACTCTCATATATGGAATTAGTTTTTAAACATCTTATTTGAGATACACGCTTTCTTTCATCATTAGTTAAAGTTTTTCCTCTTTGCTCAAAGCATGCATTGTTTAACTCATTCGATGTCATGATTATTGATTTTAGTGATATGGACACATACGGTAAAATCTAGATCCGGGGAAATTCTCCCATAAGTAATATCGCCTAGACATAGGGATATGAAGTTGGTTGCCTTTAAGCTTCTGTGCTTCAGAATTAATTATTAGGGATGCTAGGAATTGTATGAACTCGTAATTAAGGATAGGCTTTCTTCGTAAGGTAATTTAGAGAGTGGCATTAACATTGATGAAAAGAATGATGAATTCCTAAAATATATGAGAGTGGATAAGATGAAATTGATTTCCCAACAACATACTCATCCATATAATTCATTCTGTGTTTGTGTTCCTATTTGCCATTGATCAAACTCATGCATACATATTTAATTACTGTCTTTTGCATTTGAAACCACAAGGATTTGTTCACAAGTCTTAAATAATCAACAAATCATATAACTAACTAGGCCGTGAGTCCTTTGGGAGAACGATACTTGGTCTTACTGAGTTTATTACTTGATACGATTCGGTCACACTTACCAAGGGTTAAACAAGTTTGTGGCACCGTTTTTCGGTGTTCATAAATTTGTCATCAACATGAGAGGGAACTTGGTGAAATCTAACCCCAACAACATACTCATCTCATATTAAACAACATCTGTTCATCATTGTGCTATTCTGCTATTGATCAAACTGCATTCATATTTAACTTTCTGTCTTTGCATCTGAAACCAATGATCTCGTTTTCTTTAAGTCTTAAATAATTGAGTTATCACATGACTGTCTAGTGCCGAGAGTCCTTTGGGATACGATACTTGGTCTTACCATTTTATATTACTTGTGCGATTCGGTACACTTGCCGATCCATCAGCAGTGCAAAAATACTTAACAGAGATGTTTGAAAAAGCTAGTAAAGAGGTCTATTTAGCACCTTAATTGAATAAGTAAGTACACAAATTTTGAATTCCTTCCATCATAGGGAATGTTGGGATAGGGAAAGCCCTAATTGATTTAGGGTCAAGCATTAATTTGATGCCCTTATCTGTGCTTGAAAGGATTGGTGGTCTTAAAATGAAGCCTACTAAGGTTACTTTGCAATTGGCAGATGGATCTACCAAAAAGCCTTATGGTGTGGCGGAGGATGTTGTGGTTTGCATAGACAAACTTAGATTCTTGATTGATTTTGTGCTAATGGAAATGGAGGAAGACATGAAGATTCCTATTATTCTTGGAAGGCCATTCATGAAAACGGCCAAGGTAATCATCAATGTGGATGATGGGATCATAACACTTAAAGACCGAGACGAGAAGGTGATCTTTAATGTCTTCAATATTCAGCAGCAGATTCAAGTTAAGAAGAACAGTCAGAAAGTTGCATATGAAGATGCACTAATGACTAGGCCTAAAGATGATGCTAAGCTGGTCAACAAAGGTAAAAATTGTTTCTTGTCATAGGTTAAGGAGGAAGAAAAAGATGGTAAAAGGGAAGATGGTTCATCATGACTTGGTGCATGAACAACTCAAACTTGGCACACCGGTGAGATTCAAGAACAAGTTGTGGGTTGGGAAAGAGTTTAAAGAGAATGGAGTAATAGAGATTGAAGCTCCGTATTCTAGAATAGTCAAAAAGGTGGACAGGAAGTTGTTGATGAGTTGGTGTGATGAAAGCAAGAGGAACACCAACATAAAAGATTGAACTTGAGCTTTATTGAGTGAAGCTAGTGACATTAAACGAGCGCTTGCTGGGAGACACCCTAGTGATTTAAAAACTTTGATTTTTTATTTTGGCAATGTAATTTAAATTTTAGTTATATTTTGTTATTTGGTTATGAGCCTGCTATGGCACACCATCTACTGATGGATGCTCTACAACATTTACTGTGTTAGGCTCGCGACGTTAAACAAGCGCTAACTGGGAGGCAACCCAGTTCTCTAAACCATTATCTTTATGTGTTATTTTGATTCTGTCAATTGTGCATTGTTTGAACTGAATTGATGTGTGAGTGAGGTGAGAAACATGTGAAATTGTGGAGTTGGAGCTGGGGGCCCTTGATTAAGGGCGCTTAGGGCGAGCTAGAAAGAGAGTAAAGTGAATCGCGCACTGTTAATAGTCAGCAAGTGTACCAAATCGTATCAGGTAATAATAAAAAGGTAAGACCAAGTACCGTTTCCCAAAGGACTCACGGCCTGAACAGTTATGTGATTTGTTGATTAAATTAGATTTGTAAATGAAAACATTGTTCTTGAATTACGAAAAATAAACATGAATGTAAGGTTTTGGTCAATGGAATTGAAAGAAGCAAAAACGGTTGATGTAGAATATGAATGATTATGTTGTTGGGGCTTCCGACTCATCCTATCCACTCTCATGTATTCAAGAATTCGTCTTTCTTCATTAATGTTAATGCCACTTTCTAATTTACCTTAAACCCGATGTCTCGGTTTAGAAAGCCTACTCCTAATCACTAGTTTACAGTATCTTGTCTCCCTAGCAATTATTCATGCATTACTGATAACAGTTGAAAAACTGTTATTTTTATACTTGAATTTGATGAAAGAAGTGAAGAAGTGAATTTGATGAAAGAAGTGAAGAAGGATAGAGATGGAATCAGAAAAGAACTCAAAAAGTGAAAAAGAAGAGAAGCTGCAAGTACCGCTCAATGCCATTTTACTGCTGAGCGGCACTACTTAACACTCGTTGGCACCGCTGAGGGGTGAAAGTGCAGCTTAGGGGAAGAATTCAACACACACCGCTGAGTGCCATTATTTTGGGCATAGGCCTACTTTTCTGTAATTTTTAGAATAGTATATAAGCTTTATGACTTCCTAGGATTTGTATCTTTGGTAGAGTACGAAGCAAACACACACCTTTCCACCCCTTAGAGGAAGATCTTGGATGCTAAGGCTACCTACTCAACTTTTTAGGGTTCTACCTTTCACTCTTTCATTGTATTTCATCTAGTTGTTGGGGAATCAAGGTAATCTTTTGAAGCTCTCATATATGGAATTTTGTGTTTAAACATCATATTTTTGATACATGCTTTCTTTCATCATTAGTTAGGGTTTTTCTTCTTTGCTCAAAGCATGCATTGTTTAACTCATTCGATGTCATGATTATTGGTTTTATTGATATGGACACATACAGTAAAATCTAGATCCGGGGAAACTCTCCCAACAGTAGTATAAACGTAGACATAGGAATATGATGGTTGGTTGCCGTTAAGCTTCCGTTCACTATAATGCATGATTAATTGCTAGGGAGACAAGACATTGTAAACTAGTGATTATGATTAGGCTTTCTCGCCGAGACATCGGGTTTAAGGTAAATTAGAGAGTGGCATTAACATTGATGAAAAGAATGATGAATTCCTAAATATATGAGAGTGGATAAGATGAAATTTATTACCCCAACAACATACTCATCCATATAATTCGTTCCAAGTGTTTGTGTTCTTCTTTCCATTGATCAAAACTCATGCATACATGTGTACTTTTTGTCTTTTGCATTTGAAACCTCAAGAATTTGTTTATTTTCATAAGTCTTAAATAATCAAGAAGTCATATAACTAACTAGGCCGTGAGTCCTTTGGGAGAACGATACTTGGTCTTACCAAGTTTATTACTTGATACGATTCGGTCACACTTGTCGAGGTTACAGGTTTTTGGCGCCGTTTTCGGTGTTCAGAAATTTGTCATCACTCATATACTTCAACAGATGCTATCCTTAAGAATGATTAATCAACCAAGCAAAGATGTAATCAGAAATTCAAAGAACTACTCCTTACCAAGGAAAATGTTTTACTCAAGCACTCAAAAGTGTATCACTCAAGCACTGAAAAGTGTATGACTCAACTCAAAGGTGTATAGTGAGGTGTTGGTGTCTTTTTCAATCTACTATCACAATGTCACACAAATTAACTTTGTCTTTCATTTAACCACAATGAAACATACTCACAAGCTAGTTGTGATCACAACGGCTTTTCATGTCTTGTAACTTGGCTGGGCTATGAAGGAAATTGGTTTTTTTGGTCAGCAAAATCCTTGAGTTAAGAGAGACATTTATTATTTCATCATTCAAGCACAACTCTCTTTTCTTTTTCCCAGCTTTTTGATAATGGTTGAAAAACCGTTATTTTTATACTTAATTTTGATATTAAAAACACCCTTTATGACTTTGTGATGCGGCTGTCGCGGCCCATCAAATTTGATGTGCAAATAAAATGCAGTATAATGCTAGGAAGTGACTCATAGGTCGTCTCTCAAGGACCAAATATGGTTCGAGTCTTAAGTCAAACACATAGTGGGGGAGTTTTGAAAGTGTTTTCGTGCTTAAAAATGAACTAAATTAAAACTGGAAATTAAATACAACCAAACATAATTGGAAATCATTAAAGTAAATGAATAAAACATGAAGATTGAACGATGGAAACGAGGAAATTGAAAATGCAAGAAGATAAATAAACCGAACCAAAAGAATAAACCGAACATAGTAGACAATATAGTGAATGAAAACAGTAAACTGAAACACTTAAAATGTCGTGCAGCTAGAATAAAACGAATACAAAAGTGCGTGAATTCATTTGAATGCAATAAATAATTAAGAAAACTCATGACACAATTGAAATGTACTTGCTAAGTCAGAAAAAAAAAATATCATTGCAGCGGTAATAAATAAAAAAAATGCAACATTCAATCTAGTAATTGAAAGGTACCTTGTGTCTGGAAAAAGAAACAACGTTTAAGCTAAAAATTAAAATGCACACAACGGAAATAAAGAAACAAAGCTTAGCTAATAAATGAAGTGCATATTCCAGTAGCATCCACGCACACATTGCAGCTCCATCACCGTGAGTTTCTCAAAGAAAAGAAAAAGAAATTAGCCCTCAATGAAATCAGCGTCTATAACTATCTAAAAGCAAATTTGGATTTGACATTGAAAATTCCTTCAGGCCGTGACACTTGGAGCTTGTGGCACCTGCTTTCTTCTCTCCAAGAAGGAAATTAAAAATTCATTACCGTGCAGCCTTCCAAGTACAGATCAAGCAGCGTGCGTGGTGCCCCGTTGTTGTGACAACACCTTCTTCACCGTCCAGCTTGAATGAGCAAAGGAAATCAAGAACGTCACTGATGGACAAATTTGTAAGCACCAAAATATGATGTCACAAACTTGTTTCACAATCGGCAAGTATGACCGAATCGTTCAAGTAATAAACTTGGTAAGACCAAGTATCGTTCTTCCCAAAGGACTCACGGCCTAGTTTAGTTATGTGATTTGTTGATTAGCTAAGACTTACAAACAAAATAATTGGATTTTAATATGCAAGACGAAAAATAAACATGTATGCATGAAGTTTGATCAATGGCAAAGACAAAAGATAAACACTTTCAATGGAATATATGAATATGTTGTTGGGGGTCAATTTCATCTCATCCACTCTCATACATTTTAGGAATTCAACATTCAAATCATCATTGTTAATGCCACTCTCTAAAGTACCATTCTAGATGGCTTCTCCCTAATCACGAGTTCATACAATTCCTAGCATTCCTAATGATTAGTTCATAAGCGCAGGAGCTTAACGACAACCAATATAATATTGGGAGAAATTCCCCGGATCTAGACTTCCCCGTACGTGCCCGTATCGACAAAACCAATAATCATGCATTAGAATGAGTTAAACAATGCAAGCATTAAGCAAAGAGGAAAAACCCTAACTAATGATGAAAGAAAGCATATATCTTAATTCAAAGATGCAAGCATAACTTCCATATATGAGAGCTTCAAGAGATTACATTGATTCCCCAACAAACATACAAGGTTTAGTTCACCATATTCATGGTGAACCTAGATGAATTATAATGAAAGAATGAAAGAGATAGAAAAACCCGAGAAAGAGAAGAGGAGAGTTGTCACCATCTCCCAATCTAACCCCCAAGGGGTGAAAAAGAGAGTGTTTGCTTCGTCTCTGCCAAAGATACAAATTCTAGGACGTGCAAGTCCTTATATACTAATTTAGAATTACAAAAGATTACAAAAGCCCAAGTCCATAAAAGTGCCGCTCAGCGGTGATTGCGCTTCACGTTTCTTCCCCTCAACGGCCAGTTTGCCCCTCAGCGTGACTCCCGCAACCTCCTGAGTGCCGCTCAGCAGTAAATTGCCGCTGAGCGGTGCCTTCGGCTTCTACTTTTGCACTCTTTCTTGTCTTTTCTAATGTCATCTCTCTCCTTCTTCACTTCTTTCACCAAATTCACCTCAAAACCTGCACAAAAACACTTAAATCAAGCATAAACCTGTCCAGCTCTCTTATTTCTGAAAATATGGATAAAAGGCATGATTTCAAGCTAGTTTCTAAGTCTAAAGGTTGCTTTTAGTATCAATTTTAAGCATGAAAATAACAGTTTTTCAATTGTTATCACAACCCCAAACTTAGAACTTTGCTTGTCCTCAAGCAAACAAAATGTAAATCCATCTCCAACCAATTCATATGATGGTTCACTCATTCAAAATTCTCTTTTCAAGATAAGTAACAACTTCACTCAAACTTATGACCAAGAGTTCAATTAAGATGTGCACATGCTTTAGTGTTTCACAAAGTCATCTAGATTCCAACAAATGCTATTTTTCATGAATGATCAATCAATTAAGCATGGATGTTCATGTACTTATGGAATATTTCCTCACTAGGTAAAGTGTTTCACTCATTCACTCTACTATCACAATGTCACATGAATCAACTTTGCCTTTCATTTTACCACAATCAAAAACATTCACAAGCATGCATCATCACAAGGACTTTTCAATGGCTTATAATGTGGCTGGGCTAACAAGAAAATTGGTTTTTCTGGATCACAAAATCCTTGAGTTAAGAGAGTCATAACAACACAATCATCTTATTCATTCCCAACTTGCCTTTTTGCTTTTGCATTTGCATTTGCATTGAGCTTTGCTTCTTTTTCTTTTCTTTTCTTTTTCTTTTTTCTTTGCATATTCTTACTTTTTAGCTCTTAGCTCAATGCTTTTCCTTTTCCATGTTTTCCCAACAACCCCAAACTTGAACATTTAACAATACCACATAATATCTTCTACTTAACTCAAGGTAAAACTTTTCAATCAAGGGTGTTCAGTGTATGTTCAAGGCTAAGGGTTCAAAGGATAGAACACAAAGTGTTCTGTTTGAGTGGGCTAAATTTATGTATTTGGCCAATAAAAAGGGTTTCAAAAACACGGCCTTGATCATGTGATACACAACAAGCAATTGGTTCAATCATAGAAAACCTGGGCAAAATCATTCATGCTTTCAAAGTAATAGCATTCAACAATAACAACTCTGGAGCTCAAAACCTCACATATAAGCTCATTCACATTTGACATACACATCCTGCTTAATTTCACAATCACAATCATGATATCCTGCATTTGTTCACAAAGCTTGTGAATCACCTGTATAGGTATTTTAATGTGCACATCATCTCAACATCAATCAGTCAATAAGCATCATCAAGTATTACTTATCAAACAATCACAGTTAATAGCAAACCATCATAACAAACCAGGTGTCCAATAGAGTACATCAAACCCTAATCTAAAAACAAAAACAAATAAGTTCAGAAAACTTAAACCAACTAAAGCATAAGCATATGATAGCATTCATCAGTAAATGCTATCTCAGCTCCTCATCAATCTGAGCTATCATCTGTATCCTCCTCTTCTTGGATCTTATAGTCTTGATTCTTTTTGCCCGATGAGGGGGCCATCCCTGCATCAAACATAATTCACAAAACCAAAAGATACATTGTTAAGCATTAGTAAACCATAATGAAGAAATCAGCCCCTTCAATGATGCTCTCTCCCAACCCCAAACTTAGATGGAAAACTAGTGAGCAAGTGAGTGGAAGAGAGATTTTCTAAAGAGGGATGAGGGAAAAGTTGTAAAGAACCTTTGAAAAGGTATGTAAGAGTGTGTGTGCAGAAAAGAGTCTGAAAAGAGAAACCAAAACGCAGCTTAGGGTATAAAAATACCCTAATGGGCTCGGATCCCGCTAAGGGGAAACTAAAGCCCATCTGCGATAGTACCGCTCAGCGGTAATTGCCGCTCAGCGGCACTTTCGTGAAGTGCTCTTCTCCTTCTTTTCTTAACCTACGTGCCTCCTAGACATACCCCTCATTGGTTCCCTGCAATTCAATGTTTAAAAATGGTTATGCAAACCCTAACTAAAATAAACAAACAGAAATATTCAATCAACTGGGTTGCCTCCCAGGTAGCGCTTGTTTAACGTCACGAGCCTGACCCAAAATCCACCAGCACCCATCAGTAGGTGCAAAATCTTCTCACCAACACCTATCAGTAGGTGTTACAAAATTAGTATCCTTCAGTAGATACTTAATCACCTAGCATCCTTCAGTAGATGCTGTATCCAACAAAATATTTACAAAATAATGTCCACAGATTAAAAGTTACAAAATCAAAAATCAAAAGTTTTTAAATCCACTCGGTTGCCTCCCAGCAAGCGCTCTTTTAACGTCATTAGCTTGACCCAGTAATGCTCAAGTTCCTTCTTCTTTTTCTTCTTTCTACTGAACTTCTTCAGAAATTTTATCAAACCAGGAACCTGTTGCAGTGTCTCAATCATAGGAACTTTAATCTCCAATTTCTTGAAGATTTCCATAAAGCACTCAAATTCCTTCTTCCTATGATACTTCTTTGGATGGGGACGAGGTTTTTCATACGATTCTTTATTTTTTTCTCTTGTCCTCTTTCTCTTTTCTCTCACTTTCTTTTTTCCTTTTCTTTTTCTACTCACCTTCTCAATCTTCACACAAATTTTCTCTTCTCTCTCTTTTCTCTCTTCTTTTTCCAACTCAACTTTTTCAACATTTACAGTCACTAGCACTTCACACTCTTCCCTGGGGTTAACCTCAGTATTAGCCCCACAATTTTTACTTGACCTTTCTTCCACCTGTTTGGTGATCTGCCCCATCTGAGTCTCTAAATTTTTGATAGCAGCTTCAGTGCTCTTTTGGGTAGACTCAGTTTTCTGTATGAAATTGATGAGAGTTTCCTCCATCCTCATGGACCTTTCATTAAGCATAGATAACTGTTGCCATAAGGTGGGTTGCTGCTGCTGCTTATTATATTGACCCGCTTGCCCAGTTTGCCCTTGACCAATGCTTGGGTGTGGTTTCCACCCCTGATTGTAGCTCCCTTGACGATATTGATTGGTCATGTAGTTTACATCCTCTATTGCTTCTACTGAAAAGGCACATTGACCATTGATATGGTCGCCTCCACATAATTCGCACAACTGGGATTGTACCTGTGCAGCAGTCTTCAACTCTTTGGGTAGTTGTGCAAGTATCTTTGTGAGATTCTCCAATTGTTGAGTTAGTATCTTGTTCTGAGCTAGCAAGGCATCATTGGATTGCAACTGCAGAACTCCTTTTTGTTGAATAGGAGCTCCTCTTTCACTGTTTAGCTCATTATCATTAGTAGCCATGTTTTCAATTATTTCTGTGGCTTCCTCTGAAGTTTTCCATTTGATATTTCCTCCTGCTGAGGCATCAAGCATTATCTTGGTTTGTAAACCAAGACCTTCAAGGAAGATTAGGACTACTTCCACTTCGTCAAATCCATGCGTGGGAATCTTTCTTAATAGGCTTTTATATCTGTCCCATGCATGACCTAGTGATTCCTCCATGCCTTGCCTGAAAGATGAGATCTCTTGCTTTCCTTTGTTGACCTTGGAAGAATTGAGTGCCCATATAGTTAAATTCTTGATCGAATTGCATCCTGCATGCATTAGGCACAAAACTCTAGAAAATATTTGTTAGCACAAAAAGATATAGGAGAAGATATATATTCAGAAGATAAAAGATTCAGAAGATAAAATAAAATAAGATAGAATAAAATAAAATCTAACCTAACCTAAAATATAAAATAAAATCTAATCTAATCTAATCTAAAAAATAAAATAAAATAAAATCTAATCAAATAAAATAAAATCTAATCTAATCTAAAAAGATAAAATAAAATAAAATCTAATCTAATCAAATAAAATCAAATAAAATCAAATCAAATAAGATACAAACTGTAAAATATAAACAGAAAAAAAAAATAAATAAATAAATAAAAAATTCAAAATTTAAATTAAAAATAAGAAAATAAGTCAAAGATAATCAATAATCACACAAATTAACCAGTTAAACCATGAGTCCCCGGCAACGGCGCCAAAAACTTGATGGACAAATTTGTAAGCACCAAAATATGATGTCACAAACTTGTTTCACAATCGGCAAGTATGACCGAATCGTTCAAGTAATAAACTTGGTAAGACCAAGTATCGTTCTTCCCAAAGGACTCACGGCCTAGTTTAGTTATGTGATTTGTTGATTAGCTAAGACTTACAAACAAAATAATTGGATTTTAATATGCAAGACGAAAAATAAACATGTATGCATGAAGTTTGATCAATGGCAAAGATGACAAAAGATAAACACTTTCAATGGAATATATGAATATGTTGTTGGGGGTCAATTTCATCTCATCCACTCTCATACATTTTAGGAATTCAACATTCAAATCATCATTGTTAATGCCACTCTCTAAAGTACCATTCTAGATGGCTTCTCCCTAATCACGAGTTCATACAATTCCTAGCATTCCTAATGATTAGTTCATAAGCGCAGGAGCTTAACGACAACCAATATAATATTGGGAGAAATTCCCCGGATCTAGACTTCCCCGTACGTGCCCGTATCGACAAAACCAATAATCATGCATTAGAATGAGTTAAACAATGCAAGCATTAAGCAAAGAGGAAAAACCCTAACTAATGATGAAAGAAAGCATATATCTTAATTCAAAGATGCAAGCATAACTTCCATATATGAGAGCTTCAAGAGATTACATTGATTCCCCAACAAACATACAAGGTTTAGTTCACCATATTCATGGTGAACCTAGATGAATTATAATGAAAGAATGAAAGAGATAGAAAAACCCGAGAAAGAGAAGAGGAGAGCTGTCACCATCTCCCAATCTACCCCCAAGGGGTGAAAAAGAGAGTGTTTGCTTCGTCTCTGCCAAAGATACTAATTCTAGGACGTGCAAGTCCTTATATACTAATTTAGAATTACAAAAGATTACAAAAGCCCAAGTCCATAAAAGTGCCGCTCAGCGGTAAATACCGCTCAGCGGTGATTGCGCTTCACGTTTCTTCCCCTCAGCGGCCAGTTTGCCCCTCAGCGTGACTCCCGCAACCTCCTGAGTGCCGCTCAGCGGTAAATTGCCGCTGAGCAGTGCCTTCGGCTTCTACTTTTGCACTCTTTTTGTCTTTTCTAATGTCATCTCTCTCCTTCTTCACTTCTTTCACCAAATTCACCTCAAAACCTGCACAAAAACACTTAAATCAAGCATAAACCTGTCCAGCTCTCTTATTTCTGAAAATATGGATAAAAGGCATGATTTCAAGCTAGTTTCTAAGTCTAAAGGTTGCTTTTAGTATCAATTTTAAGCATGAAAATAACAGTTTTTCAACTGTTATCAGTCACCCACCAATCCAGCCGTGACAGTGTGCTTTCTTTCCTGCTCCCCCCTTCAATTGAATGTTCCATCCCTTATATATGGTGGCTGCTCATTTCATTTAATCACCCATGCGCCTCCTCCTTTTCAAACCTGTTGGACCTCCGAGTTTCCCCATGGGCCGTCTCTACGTGCTGCTGTTGTGCCACGTGAATTAGTTGGGAGCGTGAAGTCCAGTCCATTGAGATCAGCGTGCTGCAGCCCCGACCGTGTCCAATTGAAAATTCAGTAGCTGCTGGCTTCTTTCACCGTGCACCTCCCAAGCTGTTGTCCAAGAATTCCTTTATCCATTCTGGGTCGTGAGCTGCTAGACATGGCACCCTTCTTCCAACTCATCCGTTTGCACTCCCAAGCTTCCTGGACCGTGACACCACTTTGATTTGCTGGATGTCACCCTTTTTCCAATAATGAAAAACCCCTCTCTCACAAGCCCAAAAAGTAAAATCACCGTAGAGCCCTCCTTCTTGTGCACACTTCTTTTATGGAGAGTCTTGAATAATGTGACAGACCTCCAAATGTCCCAAAATATTATCCAACAATTTCCCTACAATTAATAATACAAATAATTAGCCTCAGATAATTCAAATTAATTAAAATTAGAATTTTTGATCAAATTCAGCACAATTAGCAAAATTTGGAAAATACTAGACATTCAAGCATAATTCCTTGATTAAATCTAGCACTATAAGCTAAGTGAAATCAAGAAAATATTGACTCATCACTTAGAAACTAGCTTGAAATCATATTTTTGCTTAAGTTGTGAGAATAAGAGAGCTAAAGGTGGTATTATTGGTTTTATGCTTAGTTTTCCTTGTTTTGACAGGATTTAAGATGAATTGGATGAAGAAGTTGAAGTAGCATGAGTTAGAGTCAGGAAAGGCTGGAAAAGTGGCAGATAGAATAATCGTAGATAGCTCTGAGTGTCATTTTGGGGCGCTGAGCGCGACTTTAGAGGTTCGACCACTGTTTCACGCCTGAGCACCACCGTTGAGCGTTAGTCTGGTGCTGCAACCACTGTTTCACGCCTTGGCGCCACCACTGAGAGCCAATTTGGTTCTGCAACCACTGTTTCACGCTTGAGCACCACCGCTGAGCGTCAGTTGAGTGCCGCACTTACCGCTAGGCACCCTTTTGGGGCGCTGAGCCCTGACAACGTGGGCTTGGACCTGTTTTTTGTTATTTTTATAAACTATTTAAGGTTTTGGACGTCCTAAGGTTCATATCTTTTGACAGAAAGCGGCGAAAATACACTTCTTTCATCCCTCGAAGGCGAATTTTGGATGCGGAAGCTCCGTTGTTCAACTTTTAGGGTTTTATCTTTCATTCTTATCCATATTTTCATCTAGTTTCACCATGTCTATGTCGAACTAAACCACCATTGTTGTTGGGGAAACGATGTAATCCTTTGAAACTCTCAACTATTGAATTGATTTTTATTATAAATGCTTTACTCATTAATTGTATGGGTTTTTCCTCTACGCCCTATGCATGCTTTGTTTAACTCATTCAATTGCATGATTATTTTTTTTGTCAATATGGACACATATGGGAAAATCTAGAATTGGGAAATTCTCCCAAAAGCAACATTACCTAGACCTAGGGATAGGAGGGTTGGTTGCCTTTAAGCTTCTGTGCGAATGTAATTGATAACAATTGAAAAACTTTATTTTTAGACTTAATTTTGACCTTAAAGACAACCTTTATGACTTAGAAACTAGCTTGTAATCATGCCTTTGTTTATATTTTGGAAATAAGAGAGTTGGATGGGTTTTATGCTTGGTTTTCCTTGTTTTTGTAGGTTTTAAGATGAATTGAATGGAAGAAGTGAAGAAGCCAGAAGTTGGATTAAGAAAAGGAAGAAAAAATGCATAAAAGAAGAGTCGCAAGTACCGCTCAGCGGAAATTACCACTGAGCGGCACTCTGAAGTCCTGTAGTCACCCCTGATGGGCAAAACTGCACCTGAGCGTCAAATAGAAGAACCACACTTACCGCTGAGCGGTAATTACTGTTGAGCGCTATTTTAATGTGCCTTGGGCCACTTTTCTGTAATCTTTATGAAGCTATATAAGGGTTTAGTCGACCTAGGGTTAGTATATTTTGGTAGAAAGAAGCAAAATCACACTTTCTTCACCACTTGGAGGAGGATTTTGGATGCTCAAACTCCATTCTTCAATTTCTAGGGTTCTATCTTTCATTCTTTCAATATTTTTCATCTAGTTTCACCATGATTATGGTGAACTAAACCTTCGTTGTTGTTGGGGAATCAATGTAATTCTTTGAAACTCTCATGTATTGAATTGGTTCTTTAATCCATGTGCTTTTTTTCATTAATTGTTAGGGTTTTTCTTCTATACTCTATGCATGCTTTGTTTAACTCATTCAATTGCATGATCATTGATTTTATTTGTATGGACACATATAGATAAATCTAGACATGAAGAAATTCTCCCAATAGTAATATGGCCTAGACATAGGGATAGGAGGATTGGTTGCCTTTAAGCTTCTGTGCGAATGTAATGCATGAATAATTGCTAGAAAGACAAGACATTGTAAACTAGTGATTAGGAGTAGGCTTTCTTCACCGAGACATCGGGTTTAAGGTAAATTAGAAAGTGGCATTAACATTAATAAAGAAGATGAATTCTTGAATACATGAGAGTGGATAGGATGAATTGAAAACCCCAACAACATCATCATTCCATATATATCAATCACTTTTGCTTCTTTTGATCCAATTGATCAATACATGCATTCATATTTAATTTTCAGTATTTACATTTAAACCTACAAGAATATGTTCACAAGTCTAATTTAATCAACAAATCACATGACTGTTTAGGTCGTAAGTCCTTTGGGAAACGGTACTTGGTCTTACCATTTTATTATTACTTGATATGATTCGGTTATACTTGCCGAGGGTTAACAAGTTTTTGGCACCGTTGCCGAGGACTCGTGGTTTAACTATTCTATTTTGTGATTATTGATTAAATTTGACTTGATTTTTTATCTTTTTGTTTATCTTTCTATCCTTTTATCTTTTTTGTTTTTATTTTTTATCTTTCTATCTTTTTAGTTTATCTTTCTATCTTTTTAATTTATCTTTTCTATCTTTTTGTGCTAACAATTATTTCTAGGGTTTTTTGTTCTTGTGTATGTAGGAGACAATTAGGACTAGGAGCAAGAAAACTTTGGAACCTTTTCTTTAAGGATTGGACGAAAGTAGAAGTCGAAAGAGGATTCGAACTTCTAGAGAACTATTTCCTTCTCCGGAAACACTTCTACAACCCTCACCACAAAGATCTAAATAGAGTACTGAAGAGATGGCTGAAGAAAACAAATGTTAGACGTACTTTGGCGAATTACACCATTGTTGTTGGCCCTCATCACTTTAATAACATTGCTAGGCCGAGGGTCAATGCTGCAAACATGGAAGAGAATCTGGCGTTGATACAATTGGTCAAGAACAACCAATTTAATGGGCTATCACATGAAAGTTCATTTGACATGGAGGAGACGCTAGGTCAAGCCTGGGATAGATACAAGAGTTTGTGGAGAAAGACGCCCACTCATGGCTTTGATGAAGCAACAATAGTCATTCTTTTCCTTGGAGGTCTTGGTTAACAAACCAAGTTGATGCTAGATGCCTCAGTTGGAGAAAGAAAAACAGCTGGAGCGGTTCGTAGAAATGTTTAAAAAAGTGGAGATTACCATTCCTTTCTCTGAAGCATTGCAACAGATGCCATCTTATGCAAAAATTTTGAAGGAACTCCTTACAAAGAAAAGAAAATACATTGAGAAGGAGACCATTGAAGTGCAAGGTAACTGCAGTGCAATCATGCAACAATTACCTCCTAAGTTTAAAGATCCAGGGAGCTTCACTATTCCATGCACCATAGGAGAGTTGGAAGTTGGAAGGGCGTTGATTGATTTGGGAGCTAGCATTAATTTAATGTCGCTTTCTATGTTCAAAAGATTTGAGGATTTGGAACTCAAACCTACTAGAATGGCTCTTCAATTGGTAGACGAGTCTCTTAAATATCCGTATGGGGTAGTTGAAGATGTGCTGGTAAAGGTTGACAAATTTGTATTCCAAGTGGATTTTGTTATAATGGAGATGGAGGAGAACGGAGATGTGCCTCTCATTCTTGGGGAACCATTTATGAAGATTGTTAGAGTTTTAATTGATGTGGAGAATGGTAAGCTTAAAGTGAGAGTTCAAGATGAAGAAGTGAAGTTTGATGTATTCAAAGCCATGACACATCCTAAAGATGATAAAGCATGTTTTCAACTTGATCTACTTGATGAAGTTTGTATGGTGAAAGAAAGGATGGTACATTATTCTTCTCCATTAGAGAAAACTCTTATTGAGGCTTGTGAATACTTGAATGAAGAAGAAGAGAAATTAATATATGAATGTATGACGGATTTGGAGACATTGAAGGAGATTCCAGTGCAAGATGCTAAGTTTAAGAAAATTGATACCAAAGAAGAAGTCAAAGCAAAGAAGCTAGAATTAAAGATGTTACCATCACATTTGAAGTATGTTTTTTTAGTAGAGGATGGAACAAAGCCAGTCATCATTAATAATTCTTTGCTCCCTAATGAAGAAGAAAAGTTGGTAGAAATATTGAAAGCCAACAAAAAAGCTATTGGGTGGTCAATCTCAGATCTCAAAGGTATAAGTGCAACTTATTGCATGCACATGATCTTTATGGAAGATGATTATAGGTATAAGTCCTCTAACATAGCTCAGATAATCTTCAGTAGGATGATCACCCAACCTTCTTGCATTGGTGTAAAATTCTTTCACTACTGCTATGTTAGTTGGTGCAGGATAAGTGACTAATCTCCCCTAGTTTATGTTCTCCAATTGCCCCCCAAATTGTGGAGCCAAGTCAGGTTTCCATTAACAGCCTCCTATCTTGGACAATTTTGAAGTGACGCTCATGCTTGCGAGGAAGGAACTTGTTGGCTGATAACAGTTGAAAAACTGTTATTTTCATGCTTAAAATTGATATTAAAAGCAACCTTTAACACTTAAAAACTAGCTTGGAATCATGCTTTTGTTTATATTTTTGGAAATAAGAGAGTTGCACAGGTTTATGCTTGATTTCAGTGTTTTATGCAGGTTTTAAGGTGAATTTGATGAAAGAAGTGAAGAAGGATAGAGATGGAATCAGAAAAGAACTCAAAAAGTGCAAAAGAAGAGAAGCCGCAAGTACCGCTCAGTGCCAGTTTACCGCTTAGCGGAACTAATAAACACCCGTTGGCTTCGTTGAGGGGTGAAAGTGTAGCTGAGGGGAAGAATTCAACACACGCACTTACCGTTGAGCGGTAGTTTACCTCTGAGCGCCATTATTTTGGGCTGAGGCCCACTTTTCTGTAATATTTCGAATAGTATATAAGCTTTAGGACTTCCTAGGGTTTGCATCTTTGGCTGGAGAAGACGCAAAACACACTTTTCACCCCTTGGGGGTAGAGTTGGAGATGGTGACGGCTCTCCTCTTCTCTTTCTAGGGTTTTTCTATCTTTCACTATTTCATTGTATTTCATCTAGTTTCACCATGAATATGGTGAACTAAACTCTTCTTGTTGTTAGGGAATCAATGTAATCTTTTGAAGCTCTCATATATGGAATTTTGTGTTTAAACATCATATCTATGATACATGCTTTCTTTCATCATTAGTTAGGGTTTTTCCTCTTTGCTCAAAGCATGCATTGTTTAACTCATTCGATGTCATGATTATTGGTTTTATTGATATGGACACATACGGTAAAATCTAGATCCGGAGAAATTCTCACAAACGCAGTATCGCCTAGACATAGGGATGTGAGGGTTGGTTGCCTTTAAGCTTTTGTGCCTCAGAATTAATTATTAGGGATGCTAGGAATTGTATGAACTCATAATTAAGGATAGGCTTTCTTCGCCGAGACATCGGGTTTAAGGTAAATTAGATAGTGGCATTAACATTGATGAAAAGAATGATGAATTCCTAAAATATATGAGCGTGGATAAGATGAAATTGATTACCCCAACTACATACTCATCCATATAATTCGTTCAGTGTTTGTGTTCTTCTTTCCCATTGATCATCACATGCATACATGTTTACTTTTTGTCTTTTGCATTTGAAACTTATAACAATTTGTTCACAAGTCTTAAGTAATCAAGAAATCATATAACTAACTAGGTCGTGAGTCCTTTGGGAGAACGATACTTGGTCTTACCGAGTTTATTAATTGATACGATTTGGTCACACTTGCCGAGCGTTAAACAAGTTTTTGGCGCCATTTTTCGGTGTTCATAAATTTGTCATCATTGTCATAGGAGCGTTTTGTTTCCTTATCCTTCCTCTTGGATCCTACAGTCTTGATCCTTGATAACAGTTGAAAAACTGTTATTTTCATGCTTGAAATTGATACTAAAAGCAACCTTTAACACTTAGAAACTAGCTTGAAATCATGCATTTATTCATATTTTCATAAATAAGAGAGCTGGACAGGTTTATGCTTGATTTCAGTGTTTTTGTGCAGGTTTTAAGGTGAATTTGGTGAAAGAAGTGAAGAAGGAGAGAGATGAAATCAGAAAAGACATCAAAAAGTACAAAAGGAGAAGCCACAACTGCCGCTCAGCGGTAAACTGCCGCTGAGCGGCACTCAGAAGCTCACAGGGGATCCGTTGAGGGGTAAAATGGCCGCTGAGGGGAAGAAACCAACTCACACAGTTACCGCTGAGCGGCACACTTATGGGCTTGGGCCTAAATTTTCTGTAATTTTAGAATAGTATATAAGCTTTAGGACGTCCTAGCTAGGGTTTGTATCTTTGGCAGAAACGAAGCAAACACTCTCTCTTCCACCCCTTTGAAGGAGGATCTTGGATGCTCAGGCTACCTATTCACCTTTCTAGGGTTTTATCTTTCATTCTTTCATTATTATTCATCTAGTTTCACCATGAATATGGTGAACTAAACCTTGTATTGTTGTTGGGGAATCAATGTAGTCTTGTGAAACTCTCATATATGGAATTTGTTTTTACATCTTATATTTAAGACCTATGCTTTCTTTCATCATTAGTTAGGGTTTTTCCTCTTTGCTCAATGCTTGCTTTCTTTAACTCATTCAATGCATGATTATTGATTTTGTCGATACGGGAACGTACGGGGAAGTCTAGATCCGGGGAATTTCTCCCAATAGTATATTGGTTGCCGTTAAGCTCCTACACTAAAAGAACTAATTATTAGGAATGCTAGGAATCGTATGAATTCGTAATTAGGGATAGGCCTTCTTGCAAGGTAATTTAGAGACTGACATTAATAATGATGAAAAGAATGTTGAATTCCTAAAGTATATGAGAGTGGATAAGATGAAATTGATAACCCCAACAACATACTCATCCATATATTCCATTGAAGTGTTTGTATTTTGTTTTAGCCATTGATCAAATTCATGCATACATGTTTATTTTCTGTTTTGCATATTAAACTCCACTTATTTCGTTCTTAAGTCTTAAATAATCAACGAATCACATAACTAAACTAGGCCGTGAGTCCTTTGGGAGAACAATACTTGGTCTTACCGAGTTTATTACTTGAAACGATTCGGTCACACTTGCCGATTGTTAAACAAGTTTGTCGCGCTGTTTTTCGGTGTTCATAAATTTGTCATCAAGTTTTTGGCACCGCTGCCGGGGACTCGTGGTTTAACTGGTTAATTAGTGCCACCTACTTTCCTACCCTCCTATGGCCCCACTCTTGCACATGAGGAGACTGATGAAGATTTTGAGGGCCAGGCAGGTATAAGCAGTAATTTTGAGTTAGGTAGACCATTTTCATCTTCCACCACTTTTCCAATCTTTAGGAAGTGGAGGTAAACATACCTCAAATTGATTATTCTGTTGATGATTGTGCTATTCATGATTATGCTATTCATAGGTATGTTGATGATTATATTATTGATGAGTCTGTTTTTAATTCTCCCTCTATGCATGATGAGAACCACTTTTTGCTATCACATCCAAATGTTTATTCTCCATGCACTGAACATGAATCTGAGTCTGTTGTTGATATTGCTTTTGAATTTGAAATTGATTCATGTTCTGAGAGTTTATCTGTTGTTCATCCTGTTACACTGGGATTGGGTGTTATACCCCTGTGTGTCAATTCTTTGGAGCCACAATGTACTAACCCTATTGTAGGAGGTACACATGAATTTGACCAACATGCACCCACAGTGGAAGACAAAGGTGCCAGTATACACAAAAATTTGAAGATTAATAGGCATCGGCTGAACTCGCTCATCAACAATCTTTCCTTCTTAGATCCAACTGTGGAGGACATCTCCCTGCTTGATCAAATTTGGAGGATGAAGCAGTTCTTCCTCAGAACTTCTTTGTGAATCCTATGGTGGAAGATACCTCCCTACAAGTCCAAAATTGGCAACTGCCACCATGACTAGGGGAGTTTTCTTTTTCTCTTCTCCCCCTTTCCCTACTTTTATTGCACTTGTCCATGATCTGTTCATTGTTTTGATTTCTGATCTTATGCTTATGACACATTGAGGACACTGTGTAGTTTAAGTGTGGTCTATTGGGGGAGATTTTTATTTTTTCTTCGTTAGTTTTTGTTTTCTTGGTTAAATTTTTTTTTCTTTTCTAGGTTATTTTGTCGTGTCTTGTGTACAGTTTGCATGTTTCTCTTGATTTCTGGACTTTGTGTAGGTTGTAGATGTGTCCTTCACTTGATTGATACTTGGTTTGAAATCTTTGTTTTTCTCTGCTTGGAAGATGATTATGATGTTTAAGAGGTTGATTTGATTGTGACGAATACCCTGTGAGATTTGAGCCACTTTATGTTCTTTCTTGTGTGTGATATGTCTCCTGATTGCTTGAGCATATGTCTTGGCTTTACTCTTGTTGATAATTCTTGATTGATATGCATGTTTGGAAGTGATAAAGGCATTTTTGTTCTTGAGCCTCTCTAGCCAAATAAGCTTACCTTGTTTTGATCCTTTGATACCCTTTTGAGCCTACGCTTTCCTCTTTCCTTGTTTTGAAGCTCATATACTAGCCCTAAGTGAAAAACCATGAGTACCTTAACCTTAGGGAATTTTGGAGCTTTGGAAGTGTCTTGGGAACAAGTGTGGTCTCCTTAGGGATTCTGATGAATTGGCTAGTTGGTTCCTCTTCTTGTTTCGTGTTTTTGTAAATATGTGGTGTATCTTGTCTCTTGAAATTGTGTGTTGAATAGAGTAAAGAAAAGAGACAGGATGGAAAAAAAAGAGCATAAAAACAGTGAAAAATGAAAAAAAAATTGTGAATAATTGTGAATAATGGAGTCAAGAAGAGGATGGAATTAGAGGATGTGGGTGTGTTTAAATGTGTTTACACTTGTTCCCCATTGCTCCTCTGTTCCTTATGGTTTGTAGCTTCTTATCCAGATATATCCTCCCTTGTCCTTGGCCCCATTACAACCATGAAAAGACCTTTTGATTTGAACATGCGTATGTGCTTGAGTGTTGATATTAGAGGCTTGCCAAGTCTATTTGTGTTTACTTTCTTGAGTGCATTGAGTGACATTGATTTACCTTAAACACTTGAGAGAAACACTGATTGTGTGCATCTGTGAGGCTCTGTTGCTTTTGATTCATCTCTTGAACTGATTGACTATTTTCCTTGTACTGAACTGTTTGGATGATTCTTTGAGTATCTACTTTCATTGACTCTATGTGGGATTCTGCCTATACCTTTCATTGTCCAGATTTTGTGAGAATTGTGCAACTGTGTTCCTGTTTTGGAGTCTTTATTGTCTGTCTGTCGAGTCTGTGTCACCTCCCTGATGTTTGAGTAGTTCCCTGTTTTTCGTCTTGGTTTTGCCCAGGAGTGCAAAAGACTAAGTGTGGTCTATTTTGATGAGTCGTTATTTCTTGAATTATATTTAGTTTATTGCACTTAAATAAACCAGGGAATTATGTTTAATTGTCTGTTATTTCCCCGTTTTCCGAATTCTGCTTAATTTGGTCGGAAATTCGTAATTGTGCTAATTTGGGTTTTCTGAAGCTAATTATTTGATTTATTAATTACAGGAAAATTTTGGAAATACAATTTGGGACATTTGGAAGGTTGTCACTTAATTCAAGACTCTTCATAAAAGAAGTGTGCACAAGAAAGAGGACACTATGGTGATTTTACTCTTTGGCCCTTTGAGAAAGGGGTGCTTCAATTGAAAAAGGGGTGCGTCCATCAAGCACAGGCTTCAATTATTACATCCAACAGCAGCCCACATTGAATCACATGTCCGGGAGCTTCTTTGGGAGGTGCACACGATGTAGAGTGCTGGAAGCAAATAGCACACGGCCCATGGGGAAACGCGGTCCAGCAGCTTGAATGAAGGGTGTGACACACAGCTGGTCCAACATGTAGAGGAGCATCCATCCAGCGTTGCACGTTGGGGAGGAGGCAAGAGGCCCACGTGAAGACAACACGTAGCGTGCTCCAGCAGAAACAGCTACACACGTAAGAGGGGGTTGCGTCTGGAAATTTGATTAGTCCGTGGTCCAAAGCTTTTGAGGGAGTCCACCACGCGTCCAAGAAGCAGCAGCAAAGTAACTTCCGTTCTTCATTTATCACGGCCCGTGCAAGCAAGTTTCCAAGGGATTTGCTATGTCCAAGCACACGTCCACGCTTCATTTTCCAGCAGCAGCCACGGCCCAATAAAAGCAGTCTAGCACGTGGAGAGGTGACCCCTAGCAATCGTCTCGGCTTGGCCCAGCAGTAGAGAAAGAATATCACGCATCCAGCAAAGCAAGCTTCACGCGGATTCCACAAAGCAGCAACAGTTTGGTGTCACGCGGAGAAGGGGAGAGAGTTGGGACGTGGAAGTGGGAGGCCACGCACATCAAGGACACGACCTAGGATTAAGTGCTACTGCCACCTCTTAAAGGTCCAGCAACTTAGAGAGCTTCACACGTCCAGGAGAGAAGCGGTCCAGCAGGGGGTGACGAACAGCAAAGCAGCTCCAGCAGCTTGGAAGTGGTGTGAGTATTGGAGAATAGGGTGATGGGCAGCAAGCACGGGAGGCACTCTTGGTCCAGCTTGCACACGACATCCAGCCACGGAGATGAAGAGAGTTTTTATTAGGGATGGTATGTAGATAAAGGAGGGACACGCACACGTTGAGAAAACCAGCCGCCACAGTAGAAAGAGAGGGAGAACCACTGAGGAACTTGAAATGAAACGTGATTGGAGCTCGTTGGTGGAGGAGTAACTCCAAGGCACGCGTCCAGGAGAGCAGCCGCATTTAGGGAGGGCTTTTATTTTAGGAATATGAAGAAATGAGTGCACATGGGAAGGAGAAGCAACCACTTGTTTTCTATTTGGAGGTTTTGGTTTTTAGGAGAAGCGTTGAGAGGTGGTGATTGAGAGTAATAGAAGTATATTTCATTTTGGAAGCATGGTAGGAGGGCTGCCACCGAGAAGTGTGAGGAAGATCTTTCATTTTAAAAACACGCGTATGAGGAGAATGAATGCCACCTTAGAAATAGGATTTTGGTTTGGAAATAAAGGAAGTAACGGAGATTGAGATATGGAAGGTTACGGATGATTTTGATAGAGCAGGCAGCTTGGTCATGGCTTGGAAGAGAAGCACACTTTCATTTTGCTTTGATGCTTTAATTTTTTTATTCTAGCTTAGAGTAGCTTACGTGGTTAGTTTTTTTTTATTTGCTGCCACGTTTTGGTTCCTTTACTGTTCACATCTTTCTTATGTTTCTTGTCTTTGCATAGTTGCCAAATGAATGACATTGTGGATTTTTTTGAAGTTAGTTCTCGCTACTTTAATTTGGTTCAAGCATTTTTTTGTATATTTTCTTTTAAATTCTCGCTAGTATGTGTTTTAATGTTTTAGCTTAAGCGTTATATTTTTATAGCTTGAACTCTGTTTGGACACTTATTTGTTGTAGTTTTCAGTTTAATGTTTTCATTCACTTTAATGTTTCCAATTGTATTCAGTTGTGTTTAATTCTCATTTTTAATTTCGTCATTTGCATTCACAAAATCTTTCACAACCCCCCACTACGTGTTTGACCTAAGTCTCGAACCACATTTGGTCCTTGAGAGATGACCTAGGAGTCACTTCCTAGCACTATACTGCATTAATTTTTGCAATCAAATTTGATGGGCCGCGACAGCCCGCATCAAGAATCAAAATAAATAAACATAGATAAAGTAATCAACTGGGTTGCCTCCCAAGTAGCGCTTGTTTAACGTCATGAGCCTGACCCAAAATCCTCCAGCACCCTTCAGTAAGTGCAAACCTTTCTTACCAACACCCATCAGTAGGTGTAAACAAACCTAGTATCCTTCAGTAGATACTCAACCAGCTAGCATCCATCAATAGATGTTATACCATAAAATCTCAAACAATAATAGTCAATGTCCAAAGTTTATAAAATTACATAACGAAAATCAAAAATCAATGTTCTGAAATCACTAGGGTGCCTCCTAGTAAGCGCTCTTTTAACGTCATTAGCTTGAACCAATAAAGTTCAAGTTCCATCTTCAATGTTGGTGTTCCTTTTTCTTTCATCACACCAACTCATCAACTGCTTCTAGTCCACCTTTTTGACTCTCCTTGAATATGGAGCTTCAATTTCTATCACTCCATTCTCTTTATAGTCTTTCACAACCCACAACTTGTTTTTGAATCTTACAGGTGTACCAATTTTGAGTTGTGCTTGGATAGAGTCATCATGAACCTTCCTTCCGTTGCCATCTTTTTCTACTTCCCTAACCTATGACAAGAAAAAAATTTTACCTTTGAAGCCCGGCTTTGCAACTTTTGAACTAGTCAAGGGTGCATCTTTACATGCAGCTTTATGACTAGCCTCCTTCTCTTGAATATACTGCTTCTCTTTGAAGACATTAACGATCACCTTCTCTCCTCGGTCTTGAAGCACTATCATAGCCTCATCCACATTGATGATGACCTTTGCCGTTTTCATAAACGGTCTTCCAAGAATGATTGGGACCTTCTCATCCTCCTTCATCTCCATCACCATAAAATCCACCAGGAATTTTAATGTGTCAATGCACACCAAAACATCTTCCACCACACCATAGGGCTTCTTTAAAGATCCATCTGCCATTAGCAAGGTTACCTTTGTTGGCTTGACTTCAAGATCACCAATTCTTTCAAGCAAAGATAAAGGCATCAAATTAATACTTGACCCTAAATCAATTAAGGCTTTCCTTATTTTCTCCTTCCCTATGACGCAAGGAATAGTAAAGCTTCCTGGATCCTTCACTTTTGGAGGAAGTGGCTTCTTCTCAGTAACACTGCAATCTCCCTTTTCATCTAGAAATTTCTTCTTTATGGAGACTTGCTTCATGTCCTTTGCATAAGCTGGAATTTGCTGCAATGCTTCATTCACAAGTATTGAAATCTTCAATTGCCTGAAGATATCTTTAAAGCGCCCATATTGTCTCTCTTTTTCAATCTTTTCACTCCCCTTAGGGAAAGGAAGAATATTATCACTTTTCTCTATCTTTTTCTCTCCCCTCTTCTTGTCTTTCTCTTTTCTCTCATCCTCACCTATTATCTCTTCTTTTTCTTCTTTTATTACTAACTCAACTCTTTTTTTTTCATCATTCACCCTCTCATCATCTGCACTTACAATAACTTTGCACTCTTCCCTAGGGTTAACCTCAGTATTAGCCCCAAAATTCTTCTCAGGCTTCTCCTTTAAATCCTTAGCCATTTGGCCAATCTGGATCTCCATATTTTTAATTGCAGCTTCAGTACTGTTATGGTTGGAGATGGTCACCTGAATAAGTTGGTGAAGAGTTTCTTTAAGCTTTGTTGATTTCTCATTTAATGCAAATATTTGTTGCCAAATTGATGGTTTCTGCTGTGGTATATTGAATTGTCTTGCTTGTCTATTTTGACCTTGACCCATGCTTGGGTGTGATTTCCACCCTTGGTTGTAATTCCCTTGACGGTATGGAAATTGATTGGCCATAAAATTGACATCTTCTAAAGCCTCCACTGGAAAAGCGCGTTGACCATTGATATGGTCACCACCGCAAAGTTCACAAAGTTGTTGTTGAACCTGTGCAACACTCTTTAGCTCCTTTGGCAACTGAGCAAGTGTCTTTGTTAAATTCTCCAACTGTTGAGTGATGATCTTATTCTGTCCAAGCAAGGCATCATTTGATTGCAATTGCAGAACTCCCTTCTTTTGAATTGGAGCTCCTCTCTCATTATACGTCTCGTTGTCATTAGCAGCCATGCTATCAATCAATTCAGTGGCTTCCTCTGGAGTTTTGCATTTGATATTGTTAGCAAAATGATGAAGATGAAGTTTTGATGATGTCCAAATCAAGTCAAGAGAAATCAAGATTCAAGATGTTATGAAGACTTGTATTGCTATGGAAAGCTTTTGTAATAATTATAGTTTAGTATCTAGGACTTAGATTATTAGTGGTTTTATGTTTGCATTGAAAAATGACGTAAAAATAAGCCATAAGCAAAGTTCTGTGCAGTGTTAATCGATTAACACAGGGTGTAAATCGATTGTTCCAGAGACGAATGGAGAAGCACAGCATTGTAGTGTTAATCGATTAACAAAGGGTGTTAATCGATTAACGTTAATCGATTAACAAGGGGTGTTAATCGATTAACACAGGAGCCGTTTGAAAATCTAGCCGTTTTTATAGCCGTTGGACTATCCGTTGGGGTGTTAATCGATTAACCACTGTAGCTAATCGATTAACACAGTGTGAAAGGCTGAAAACGAAAAATGGAAGAGCCTTTGGATGAGTCTATAAATAGACTCTCATTTCCTCTCAAGTTGTGAATCCAGAGACACAGAAACTCTTCCCTTGTGCTCAAATACTCAGAAATTCTTGAGACTTGTGTGTTCTTGTTCGGCTTGTGAAACTCTTGTCTGTGGAGCTGGTGAAGTGCTGCTATGGTGACAGAGGAAATAGCCGGTTCATCCTTGGTGTGTCTAAGGAGGTGTTCGGAAGAGAATCATCCTTCGTGAAGTATTCGGAGGAGGTGTTCATCCTTCGTGAAGTATTCGAAGGAGGTGTTCATCCTTTGTGAAGACTCAAAGGAGGTGTAGTTTCATCTCTTGTGGTATCAAGAGAGGTGGTTTCTAAACTCTTACAAATTGTATCTTTGTGATTGTAGTTTGTAATTGTTTTGTGATAGTGAAACTGTTTATTTTGTTTTGAGATAAGCGACTGGACGTAGGATTGGTAAGATCCGAACCAGGATAAAATCATCTGTGCAAATTTCTCTCAACCTTACTCTATTTAACTGTTATTATTAATTGCTAAGTAAGTTTAATTGAGTAGAAATTAAAAGGCACGCGTTTGTATTAGAAACTCCTCTTGGTTTGTTGTTCCACGCTAACCCATCCGCTGCAGCCGCTCTGATAGATATTACCTCTAGCTGAGGCATGTAGCATCAACTTGGTTTGTGAACCAAGACCTACAAGGAAAAGAATGACTAATGTTGCTTTGTCAAAGCCATGAGTGGGCATCTTTCTTAACTAGCTCTTGTATCTATCCGAGGCTTGACTTAGTGTCTCCTCCATGCCTTGTCTAAAAGAAGAAATCTCTTGTTTCCCTTTGTTGATTTTAGATTATGGGAAGTACTTGTTTAAGAACTTTGAAACGACGGCTTCCCATTCAGTAAAGCTTTCCTCTGGAAAAGAATTCAACCATAACTTAGCAATGCCTCCCAATGAGAAAGGAAACAAACTAAGTTTTATTGCTTCATCCAACACACCATTGATCTTTATAGTGTTCCAAATCTCATTGAATATGGTGAGATGCTCATATGGACTTTCATGTGATAGCCCATTAAATTGGTGGCTCTTGACCAATTGTATCAACGCCGGTTTCACCTCCATGTTTGCAGCATTGACCCTCGGCCTAGCAATGCTATTAAAGTGATGAGGGCCAATAGCAGTGGTGTAATCCGCTAGAGTACGTCTACCATTGTTCTCTCCAGCCATATCTTCAGTGCTTTGGTTGGACCTTTGTGGTGAGGGTTGTTGTTTAACACTCGGCAAGTGTAACCGAATCGCATCAAGTAATAATAAATGGTAAGACCAAGTATCGTTTCCCAAGAGACTCACAGCACTAAACAATTATGTGATTACTCAATTATATTTTGGGATTTTTGAATGCAAATGCAATAAAATAAACATGAATGCAATTTGATCAATTGAGGATAAATCAATAATGAATGAATGAAGTTGATGATATTGTTGTTGGGGTTTAGATTTCACCTAATTTACTCCCATGTATTTATGAATTCGTCTTTCTTCATTAATGTTAATGCCACTTTCTAAATTACCTTAAACCCTATGTCTCAGCGAAGAAAGCTTAATCATAATCACTAGTTTACAATGTCTTGTCTCCCTAGCAATTACTCATGCATTATAAAGAACTAAAGCTTAAGGGCAACCAACCATCATACTCCTATGTCTAGGTTTATACTACTATTGGGAGAGATTCCCCATAACTAGATTTCCCCGTATGTGTCCATATCGACAAAGTCAATAATCATGACATTGAATGAGTTAAACAATGCATGCTTAGAGCAAAGAGGAAAAACCTTAACAAATAATGAAAGAAAGCATGTATCTTTAAAAGATCCTGAAGAACAAATTCAATACATGAGAGTTTATGAGGTTACATCTTTCCCAACAACAAATAAGGTTTAGTTTCCCATCGTCATGGAAAAACTAGATGAACAACGGAATGAAAGAGATAGAAAAACCCGAGAAAGAGAAGAGGAGAGCCGTTACCATCCCCAAATCTACCCCCAAGGGGTGAAAATTGTGTTTTTGTGCTTAAGCCATCAAAAGATACAATCCCTAGGACGTGCAAGTCCTTAAATAGAACATAAAAATAATAGAAAACTGGTCCAAGCCCACAAAAATGACAGAATACAAGTCCAAGCCCATAAAAATAGCGCTCAGTTGTAGGTTTGCCCCTCAGCGGTGACTACGGGACTTCAGAGTGCCGCTCAGCGATAATTTTCGCTGAGCGGTATTTGCGGCTCTTCTTTTATGCAATTTTTCTTCCTTTTCTGACTCCAACTTATGGTTACTTCACTTCTTCCTTTCAATTCATCTTAAAACCTGCAAAAACAAGGGAAACCAAGAATAAATGCCATCCAACTCTCTTATTTCAAAAACATAAGCAAAAGCATGATTCCAAGCTAGTTTCTAAGTCATAAAGGTTGTTTTTGATGTCAAATTTACGTATAAAAATAACAGTTTTTCAACTGTTATCATCGTTAATCTGTGATTGGAAGCATAATAATTGAGTTAATGACCAACTGTTTTAATTTTGTGTTTACCTCCGTGTTTATATTTGTGTTTTAATTTAGTTCATTTGCATTCACAAAAATCTTCACCACCCCCCGTACTACATGTTCGACCTATTGACTGAACCACATTTGGTCCTTGAGAGACGACCTAGGAGTCACTTCCTAGTCTATACTACATTCTTATTGCACATTAAATTTGTATCGGGTGTGATGAGTCAATATTTTCTTGACTTCACTTAGTTTATTGTGCTAGAATTAATCAGGAAATTGTGCTTAAATGTCCGGTAGTTTACAGTTTTTGCTAATTGTGCTTAATTTGACCAAAAATTATTATTTTAATTAATTTGAATTACTTGAGCTAGTTATTTTCATCATTGATTGCAAGAAAAATTTTGGAGATACATTTTGGAACATCAGGAAGAATGCTAAATAAATTAAAGACTCTCAACATATACATTTTAGAATTAATTATATTGTAATTTAGTAGTTTAAAATTTTTGGAACAACTTTTACACTTTGGGTTAATTTTTGGTAAAGTAGACTAGACACAAAAGTGGGGGTGAGTGACTTGGCACCCTAGGGTTTTTGGGGCAGCACTACCCCACATATAAAGGGGAACTTGAATTGGAGAAAAGGGGGCCGCCACACTCATACGGTTCTTTGGGGGCTGTGACGGGAAATGGAGAGCTAGCCGCCAACCTCACGGTTTTCTTTTCTTTGAACGTCTTTTTATTTTTTTCAATGGTAGAAAGTGTGCAACGCTGTTATGTGATTGATGAATGAAATTCTAATTTTTATTCCAACCTCACGCACAAGGATTTAGTTTTTCTTTCCTTAAGGATAGTAGCACGCACTTGGTTTTCTTCCTCCAGACAATGCTTTAATTTTGCTTTCAGCGGTGATTTCGATTCCAGTGTGAATTCATTTTGCTTTTAATCATGGATGGTGTCCGGTCTCATTTTTCTTTTTCATTCTTGAATTAGAATTCCATTTTCATATTCTATAAATTAAGTTGTTATTTCATTTGAAAAGAAGTGTGTGGTGTCACGGAAGGGGAAGCACACTCTGCTGCTGCCACGTCCAACATCAAGAATTGGAACACTGCTTTCATAGTGAGGACGGTGCACATAAACGGTGATTTTTATTTTGGAAGAAGATGCGCGGGAACGTGGAAGCAGAGAGGAGAAATGGCACGGTCAAGCAAAGTAGAAGGCAGCTGTCACGGCTTGGCGGCTTGGAGAAATCATTTTTTTTATGGATGTTGGAAAGGCACGCTGTTGGAAGAGGGAAACGGTTCCCATTTTTATTTGTTTTTTTTTAGAACGAAACCCATAGAAGCTTAACATGTCAGGGCTAAAGAGGATTTTTTTTAGAAGCTTTTGAAATTTCAATTTCTTTTGGGAGATGCTGTTACGTTTTGGGTGGGGAAAAGCAAGGTGATATATTTAATTTAAGTGATTTAATTTAGAGGAAGGGCATGGCTACCACGTCCAACTTTTTAGGAGAGCTCCACAAGCTTACTTGCTTTTTAATTTGTCACACACACCTTGAGCATTTACTTTTACTTTCAAGCTGCATTGTACATTTAATGTTTTAGCTTAAGCTTACATTTTTATAGTTTGAATTGTGTTTGGATATTTATCTGTTGCAGTGTTCAATTTAATGTTTTCATGCACTTTAATGCCTTCAATTGTATTTGGTTGTGTTTAATTTTCATTTTTAATTTCGTCATTTGTATTCACAAAATCTTTCACAAAACCCCCCTACTACGTGTTCGACCTATTACCTGAACCTTATTTGGTCCTTGAGAGACGACTTAGGAGTCACTTCCTAGCACTTTACTGCATTCTTAATGCACATCAAATTTGTATAGGTCGCGACAGCCGAATCAGGGTGCGACCCCCATCAAATTTTAGCACCGCTGCCAGGGACCAACAGTTTGGTCTTAGGTCTTTTGTTGTGTTGTTTGTGTTCTGTGTTTTGTGTTGTGTGTGTTCGACCTTGTGTGTTTGAGTGTGTGTTTTATTTGTTTGGTGTGCTTTGTGTTTTGGCAATTTTTGTGCTATCATTTCGTGATTTTAGGGTGTTGTGACTTAGTGTATGACTAGGGGCAATGCTTGGCCTATACCACCCTTTGATCCTGAGATTGATAGGACTTTTCATAGGTTAGCTAGGCATTCTAGGAATTTATCTTTAGAGTCTGTTTTGAGTCAGTTCCATTAGATACTATGCATCCTACTACTGATTCTGAATCCACTACTCAATACTTTGTGCATACTGCATCTGATTTTGCATTTGTATCTTCATCTCCATCAACATCTACATCTGCACATTTTAATCACACTGAGAACAATATGGCACAACCTCCACCTCGGGAGAGGACTCTCAGGGAGATGGCTGCACCTGATTTCACTTATGAAAGCTTGTGCATCCAATATCCTGAGGTGGATGTGCCGTATGTTCTCAAAACTAGACTTATCCATTTGTTCCCCAAGTTTCATTGCCTTGCAAGTGAGTGCCCGCATAAGCATTTGAAGGAATTACATATTGTTTGTTCATCCATGAGGCCTCCAGATGTTCCCGAAGATCACATTTTTTTAAGGCATTCCCTCATTCACTAGAAGGAGTAGCAAAGGATTGGTTGTATTACTTGGCGCCTAGATCCATCACCAGCTGGGATGATCTGAAGAGGTTGTTCTTGGAGAAATTTTTCCCAGCATCCCGGACCACAACTATCAGAAAAGACATTTTTGGGATTAGGCAGCTCAGTGGAGAGAGCTTGTATGAGTATTGGGAGAGATTCAAGAAGCTATGTGCAAGTGTTAACACTCGAAAAGTGTACCGAATCGTATCAAGTAATAATAAAACGGTAATACCAAGTATCGTTTCCCAAAGGACTCACGACCTAAACAGTTATGTGATTTCTTGATTAAATTAGACTTGTAAACGAAATCATAGTGTTTGAATTACGGAAAATAAACATGAATGCAAGTTTTTGATCAATTGGATTGAAAGAAGCAAAATAGATTCATGTATAATATGGAATGATGATGTTGTTGGGGTTTTCGACCTATCCTATCCACTCTCATGTATTCAAGAATTCATCTTTCTTCATTAATGTTAATGTCACTTTCTAATTTACCTTAAACCTGATATCTCGGTGAAGAAAGCCTACTCTTAATCACTAGTTTACAATGTCTTGTCTCCCTGGCAATTATTCATGCATTACATTCGCATAGAAGCTTAAAGGCAACCAATCCTCCTATCCCTATGTCTAGGTAATATTGCTCTTGGGAGAATTTCCTCAATTCTAGATTTATCTATATGTGTCCATATAAATAACATCAATGATCATGCAATTGAATGACTTAAACAAAGCAAGCATAGAGTATAGAACAAAAACCCTAACAACTAATGAAGCAAAGCATATAAAATATAGAACCAATTCAATACATGAGAGTTTCAAAGGATTACATCGGTTCCCCAACAACAATGAAGGTTTAGTTCACCATAGACATGGTGAAACTAGATGAAAAACAATGAAAGATAGAACCCTAGAATTTAAAGAAAGGAGCTTCCGCATCCAAAATGCGCCTCCAAGGGGTGAACAAAGTGTGATTTCGCCTCTTTTTGTCGAAAGATGTCAACCCTAGGTCGACTAAAACCTTATATAGTTTATTAAAATTACAGAAAATAAGCCAAGTCCAATTAAATGGCGCTCAGCGGTAGTTTTAGCCCTCAATGGTGACTGCGGTGCTTCAGAACGCCGCTCAGCGGTAAAAGTTGCGTTGAGCGGTGAATGCGGCTCTTCTTTTGTGCACTTTTACTTCCTTTCCTGAGTCCAGCTCCTTACTACTTCAACTTCTTTCATCTATTTCATCTTAATTCCTTCCAAAACAAGGAAAACCAAGCATAAAACCCATCCAACTCTCTTATTTTCAAAATATAAGCAAAAGCATGATTTAAGAAAATTGGTTTTTCTGGATCACAAAATCCTTGAGTTAAGAGAATCATCATTTAAACACAACCATTCATACTCCATGGTCCATCGATGTCCTGGGAGTGTATGATACATCCCAATGATCATCCCAAGAGACATAGACATATCTCTCATCTGAAACGGGTCTGCATCATGAGTGTAGAAATATCCACTCCAGCTAGCTCACTGATAAACAAATTTTTAATCCTCAAAAACGGAGTCAAAAGCTTGTTAAGATGTCGGCAAGTGTACCGAATCGTATCAAGTAATAATAAATGATAAAACCAAGTATCGTTTCCCAAGAGACTCACGACACTAAAAAGTTATGTGATTACTCAACTAATTAAGACTCTAAAGAACAAATTTTGGGGTTTTTGAATGCAAATGCAATAAAATAAACATAAATGAAATTTGATCAACTGAGGCTAAACACAAGAAAGAATGGATGAAGCTGATGATATTGTTGTTGGGTTTAGATTTCACCTAATTTACTCTCATGCATATATGAATTCATCTTCTTCACTAATGTTAATGCAACTTTCTAATTCACCTTAAACTCGATGTCTCGGTGAAGAAAGCCTACTCCTAATTACTAGTTCACAATGTCTTGTCTCCCTAGCAATTAATCATGCATTACATTCGCACAGAAGCTTAAAGCCGCTCAGCGGTAATTGGCGTTGAGCGGTACTTGCAGCTTCTCTTCTTTTGCACTTTTTGTGTCCTTTTCTGATTCCATCTCTATGCTACTTCACTTCTTTCATCAAATTCATCTAAAAAACCTGCAAAAAAACAAGGAAATTAAGCATAAAACCTGTCCAACTCTCTTATTTCCAAAAACATAAGCAAAAGCATGATTCCAAGCTAGTTTCTAGTCATACAGGTTGTTTTTTATATCAATTTTAAGTATAAAAATAACAGTTTTTCAACTATTATTAGCAACCAGGAAAGATCACTTCCCCTTGCCATTCATTGATCAGATGTTGGAGCGCTTGGCAGGAAAATCTCATTATTGCTTTCTTGATGGGTTTTCTGGCTATTTTCATATCAATATTGCTCTTGAGGACCAAGAGAAAACCATGTTTACCTGCCCCTTTGGCACTTTTGCCTATAGGAGGATGCCATTTGGCCTATGCAACACCTTTGGTACCTTCCAATGGTGCATGCTTAGCATTTTTAGCGATTTTCTTGAAAGTTGCATAAAGGTGTTCATGGATGATTTTACTGTATATGGATCCTCATTTGATACATGTTTAGGCAGTTTGGAAAAAGGTTTTGAAAAGATGAATTGATACTAACCTTGTTCTAAATTTTGAGAAATGTCATTTCATGGTTGAACAAGGTTTAGTGTTAGGGCATATCATTTCTAGGAAGGGAGTAGAGGTAGCTCCTGCAAAAATATCTGTGATTTCACAATTTCCTTACCTCTCTTGCGTGCGAGAGGTTCGATCTTTTCTTGGACATGCAAGTTTCTATAGGAGCTTCATCAAGGATTTCAGCAAGAAGGCGTTTTCGTTGTCCAAATTGTTGCAAAAAGACATTGAGTTTGACTTTGATGATAAATGCCAACAGGCTTTTGACTACCTTAAGGAAGATTTGACTTCGACGCCAATCATTCAGGCACCGGATTGGACAGCCCCATTTGAGCTTATGTGTGATGCATCCAATTATGCATTGGGGGCTGTCTTGACGCAAAAGATTGATAAGTTGCCTCAAGTGATCTACTACGCTTCCAAGACTTTGGATGCTGCCCAAGCGAATTATACCACCATTGAGAAAAAACTTTTAGCAATTTTTTTTGCTCTTGATAAATTCAGGTCTTATTTGCTTGGTTCTCTTGTCACTATTTTCACTGACCATGCAACTCTAAAGTTTCTATTGAAGAAGGCTGAGTCGAAGCCTAGATTGATTATGTGGATGCTCCTACTCTAAGAGTTTGATCTGCAAATCCAAGATAGGAGTGGAGTGATGACAAATTTATGAACACCGAAAAACGGCGCCACAAACTTGTTTAACAATCGGCAAGTGTGACCGAATCGTTTCAAGTCATAAACTCGGTAAGACCATGTATCGTTCCCCCAAAGGACTCACGGCCTAGTTTAGTTATGTGATTCATTGATTATCTAAGACTTAAGAACGAAATAAGTGGAGTTTAATATGCAAAACAGAAAATAAACATGTATGCATGAATTTGATCAATGGCTAAAACAAAATACAAACACTTCAATGGAATATATGGATGAGTATGTTGTTGGGGTTATCAATTTCATCTTATCCACTCTCATATACTTTAGGAATTCAACATTCTTTTCATCATTGTTAATGCCACTCTCTAAATTACCTTGCAAGAAGGCCTATCCCTAATTACGAGTTCATACGATTCTTAGCATTCCTAATAATTAGTTCTTTTAGTGCAGGAGCTTAACGGCAACCAATATACTATTGGGAGAAATTCCCCGGATCTAGACTTCCCCGTACGTTCCCGTATCGACAAAATCAATAATCATGCATTGAATGAGTTAAACAAAGCAAGCATTGAGCAAAGAGGAAAAACCCTAACTAATGATGAAAGAAATCGTAGGTCTTAAATATAAGATGTAAAAACAAATTCCATATATGAGAGTTTCACAAGACTACATTGATTCCCTAACAAAAATACAAGGTTTAGTTCACCATATTCATGGTGAAACTAGATGAATAATAATGAAAGAATGAAAGATAAAACCCTAGAAAGGTGAAGAGGTAGCCTGAGCATCCAAGATCCTCGTTCAAAGGGGTGGAAGAGAGAGTGTTTGCTTCGTTTCTACCAAAGATACAAACCCTAGGACGTCCTAAAGCTTATATACTATTCTAAAATTACAGAAAAATTAAGCCCAAGCCCATAAGTGTGCCGCTCAGCTGTAAGTGCGTGAGTTGGTTTCTTCCCCTCAGTGGCCATTTTACCCCTCAGCGGATCCCCCGTGAGCTTCTGAGTGCCGCTCAGCGGTAAACTGCTGCTGAGCGGTAGTTGCGGCTTCTCCTTTTGCACTTTTTGATGTCTTTTCTGATTTCATCTCTCTCCTTCACTTCTTTAACCAAATTCACCTTAAAACCTGCACAAAAACACTGAAATCAAGCATAAACCTGTCCAGCTCTCTTATTTCTGAAAATATGAATAAAAGCATGATTTCAAGCTAGTTTCTAAGTGTTAAAGGTTGCTTTTAGTATCAATTTCAAGCATGAAAATAACAATTTTTCAACTATTATCACAACCCCAAACTTAGAACTTTGCTTGTCCTCAAGCAAACAAGATGTAACTCAATCTTCTACCAATTCATATGATGGTTCACTCATTCAAAAATTTCTTTTCAAGATAAGCAAAGACTTCAATCAAACTTTTGACCAAGATTTCAATCAAGATGTGCACATGCTTTAGTGTTCACAAAGTCAGTTAATATCAAACAAATGCTATTTTTCATGAATGATCAATCAATTAAGCATGGATGTTCATGTGCTCATGGAATACTTCCTCACCAGGTAAAGTGTTTCACTCACACACAAGTGTATAAGAGGTAATCACTCATTCACTCCACTACCACAATGTCACATGAATCAACTTTGCCTTTCATTTAACCACAATCAAAACATTTACAAGCATGCATCATCACAAGGACTTTTCAATGGCTTATAACGTGGCTGGGCTAATCAAGAAAATTGGTTTTTCTGGATCACAAAATCCTTGAGTTAAGAGAATCATAACAACACAATTATTCTTATTTTTCCCAACTTGTCTTTACATTGAGCTTTGCTTTTTCTTTTCTTTTCTTTCTCTTTTTCTTTTCTTTTCACATTCTTATTCTTAACTTTTAGCTCAATGCTTTTCCTTTTTCTTTTTCATCCTTTCCCAACAACCCCAAACTTGAACATTTAACAATACCACAAAAGATTTTCTACTTAACTCAAGGTAAAGCTTTTCAACAAGGGTTTTCAATTTATGTTCAAGGCTAAGGGTTCAAAGGATAGAACACAAAGTGTTCTCTTTTAGTGGGCTAACTTCATGAATTTGGCCAATAAAAAGGGTTCCAACAAACGACCTTGATCATATGATGCAAAACAAGCAATTGATTCAATCATAGAAAACCTGGGCAAAATCATTCATGCTTTCAAAGTAATAGCATTCAATCAATAAAAACTCTGGAGCTCAAAACCTCACAAATAGGCTCATTCACATTTGACATACACATCCTGCTTAATCTCACAATCACAATCATAATATCCTACATTTGTTCACAAAGCTTGTGAATCACCTGTATAAGCATTTAATGTGCACATCTATCTCAACATCAATCAATCAATAATCTTCATCAAGCATTACTTATCACACAATCACAGTCAATAGCAAACCATCATAACAAACCAGGTTTCTAATAGAGTACATCAACCCTAGTCTAAAACAAAAATAAATACGTACAGAACACTGGGTTGCCTCCTTGTAAGCGCTTGTTTAACGTCACGAGCCTGACCCAAACTTTCAAGGATCAACCAACAGCATCATTGTGGACAATTGTTGCAGCTCTCCCCCTAGATAGGGCTTGAGACGTTGACCATTCACCACCCAACTTTTCCGTGGATCATCAGCAGCTGGATTAAATATTTCAATTGCTCCATGCGGATGCACTTCTTTTATCACAAATGGTCCTGACCATTTTGACTTCAGCTTCCCAGGAAATATCTTCAATCTTGAATTGAACAATAGTACCTGTTGTCCTGGATTGAAAACTTTATTCACCAACTTCCTATCATGATAGAATTTGATCTTGTCTTTGTAAGCCTTGGATGAATCATATGCATGTAATCGCATTTCTTCAAGCTCCAAAATCTGCCTTCTACGTGTGCATTGAATTTCATAAGGATCAAAATTCAAGAATTTCAAAGCCCATAACGCTCTATGCTCCAATTCTACTGGCAAATGACATGCTTTCTCATATTGAAATGGTGATAATCCCATAGACGTCTTCATTGCTGTCCTATAAGCCCAAAGAGCATCATCCAATTTGAGAGACCAATCCTTTCTTGATGAAGTCACTGTTTTTTCCAGGATCCTTTTTATCTCCCTGTTAGACACCTCAGCTTGTCCATTGGTTTGTGGATGATAAGGTGCAGCTACCTTATGTTTCACTCCATAATGTTTGAGTACTTTTTCTAGCTGATAATTGCAAAAATGAGATCCTCCATCACTAATCAACACTCTTGGAGTGCCAAAACGTGAGAATATCTGCTTCTTCAAGAATTTAATTACCGTGCTAGCATCATTTTTAGGACAAGCTAATGCTTCCACCCATTTACTCACGTAATCCACTGTTACCAGAATATATTCATTGTTGAAAGATGGAGGAAAGGGTCCAACAAAGTCAATACCCCAGCAATCAAAAACCTCAACCTCTAAAATGCCTTGTAATGGCATCTCATGACGTTTAGTGATCGTCCCTGCTCTTCGACATTTATCACAATTTCTGGCATGATTATGGGCATCTCTAAATAAAGTTGGCCAATAAAATCCTGATTGAAGGACTTTTGCTGCTGTTCTTTCTCCATTAAAATGTCCTCCATAAGGTGAATCATGACAATGCCAGAGAATTCCTTCTGCTTCTTCATTTGTCACACATCTCCTCAGAAGATTATCTGCTCCAATCTTGAACAAATAAGGATCATCCCAAACAAACTGCTTGGCATCATGCAAAAAATTTTTTCTTTGTTGCCAAGTTAAGTCTTCTGGCATGACCCTTGCAGCTTTGAAATTAGCCATATCAGCAAACCAGGGCCTCTGCTGAATATACATGAGTGTTTCATCTGAAAAAGATTCCCAGATTTCGGATTCCTTGCTAGTGACCTCATTGTTAACTAACCGTGACAAATGATCAGCAATCAAGTTCTCACTTCCTTTCTTATCACAAATTTCTACATCAAATTCTTGCAACAGTAGTACCCATCTAATCAGACGTGGCTTAGAATCTGGCTTTGTCAATAAATATTTGATAGCTGCATGATCTGTATAAAGAATCACCTTAGACCCAATAAGATAAGGTCTAAATTTCTCTAGAGCATACACTATAGCTAGGAATTCTTTTTTCGTAGTAGCATAATTCAACTGAGCATCATTCAGAACTTTGCTGGCATAATAAATTGGATGAAAAATCTGCTCTGTTCGCTGGCCAAGAACGACTCTTATTGCATAGTCACTTGCATCACACATTAGCTCAAAAATTTTATTCCAATCTGGAGCTACAATTACTGAAGCTAACACTAATTTGCTCTTCAATATGTCGAAAGCTTTCAAACATTCTTCATTCATCACAAAAGAAGCATCCTTCATAAGAAGATTACTCAATGGTTTAGCAATTTTTGAGAAATCTTTAATGAATCTTCTATAAAATCCAGCATGACCTAGAAAACTCCTGATCCCCCTTACATTTGTTGGTGGAGGCAGTTTCTCAATGACTTCTACTTTGGCTTTATCCACCTCAATCCCTTTAGCACAATTCCTTCAGTTACCATAAAATGACATTTCTCCCAATTAAGAACAAGATTTGTCTGAACACATCTTTTAAGAACAATATCAAAATTAGCAAAACACCTTTGGAAAGAATTTCCAAAGACTGAAAAATCATCCATGAAGACTTCAATGCACTTTTCTAGGAGATCTGCAAAAATCGCCTGCATACATCTTTGAAATGTAGTTGGAGCATTACATAGTCCAAATGGCATCTTTCTATAGGCAAAGATACCAAAAAGACAAGTAAAGGCCATCTTCTCTTGGTCTTTTGGATCTACCACAGTTTGATTGTATCCAGAATATCCATCTAGAAAGCAATAGAAAGCTTGACCTATTAATCTTACTAACATCTGGTCCATGAAAGGAAGAGGAAAATGATCCTTCCTAGTGGCTTTATTTAGCTTCCTGTAATCAATGCACATTCGCCATCCAGTAACTGTCCGAGTAGGAATAAGTTCATTCTATTCATTATGAATTATTGTCATTCTGTTTTTCTTTGGAACCACTTGTACTGGACTCACCCATTCACTGTCAGAGATTGGATAGATGATACCAGCTTCTAAAAGTTTCAATACTTCTTTTCTAACCACCTCCTTCATTACAGGATTTAACCTTCTTTGTGGTTGAGCACTCGGTCTATAATCCTCTTCCATAAAGATCTTATGCATACAATAAGTTGGGCTAATACCTTTAAGATCTGAGATTGACCACCCAATCGCTTCTTTGTTAGCTTTCAAAATTTCTATCAACTGTTCTTCTTCTTGTAGAGATAAAGAGTTACTGATGATAACTGGCTTTGTTCCATCTTCTTCTAGAAAAACATACTTCAGATGTGCTGGTAATCTTTTTAATTCTAGCTTCTTTGCTTTGACTTCTTCTTCCTTATCAATTATTTCAAACTTTGTATCCTCCACTAGACTCTTTTTCAATGTTTCCAAGTCCATCAGACATTCTTCAATTAATTTCTCTTCTCCTTCATTTAAATCTTCACAAGCTTCATCAAGTTCATCAAATTGAAAGCATGCTTTATCATCATTTGGATATGTCATGGCTTTGAATACGTCAAAAGTGACTTCTTCATCATTAACTCTCAATTTAAGCTTACCATTCTCTACATCAATTAAAACTCTAGCAGTCTTCATAAAAGGTCTCCCAAGAATGAGAGGTACATCACTATTCCCTTCTATCTCCATTACAATAAAATCTACTGGGAATACAAACTTGTCAACCTTCACTAAAATGTCTTCAACCACTCCATATGGATATTTAAGAAACCTATCTGCCAGTTGAAGAGCCATTCTGGTAGGTTTGATTTCCAAACCCTCAATTGTTTTACACATGGATAGCGGCATTAAATTAATGCTAGCTCCCAAATCAATCAATGCTCTTCCAACTTCCAAGTCTCCTATGGTGCATGGAATAGTGAAGCTTCCTGGATCTTTAAGCTTAGGAGGTAATTTCTGTATGATTGCACTGTAGTTACCCTATACCTTGATAGTAATCTCCAGCTTCTTAAACAACTATATGAATCTTTCCAACTGCTTTTCTTTCTCCTTCCTTGAATAGTTCTTTGGACAAGGAAATGGTTTTTCAAACTCTCTTTCTTTTTGTCTCTCATCTCTCTCTTCTCTCTCTTTTTCTTCTTTCTTTTCATCTTCTTCTTTTTTCTTTTTCTCTCTCTCAACTCTTTCTTTCCACTCATATGTTTCTTTTTCACTCTCATTTTCTTTCCCCTCTCTTTCTTTTTTTCTCTCCTCTAACACCTTACCACTTCTGGTCACAATAGTCTTACACTCCTTTCTGATATTACCATTTTTCATCTTGTCAACTATTCGCTCAATATGGATTTTCATATTTTCAAATGCAACTTCCACATTCTTACAATAAGATGCATTCGTCTTCAAGAATTGTTGGAAAGTCTCGTCAAGTTTTGTTGTCTTCCCAGATGGAGTAAATTGCATTTGCCATTTTTGCTGCTGCCATTGAAACATTTTGTATTTCTTGTGGTAATTGAGAAAGTTTCATACGTACTTATTCCAACTGCTGAGAAATAATTTTATTTTGAATAAGCAGGGCATCATTTGATTGTAGCAACTCCTTCTGACTAGGAGCTCCCCTTTCACTGTTCAGTTCATTATCATTAGTAGCCATGTTTTCAATTATTTCTATAGCTTCCTCTGGAGTTTTCCATTTGATATTTCCTCTAGTTGAGACGTCAAGCATCATCTTGGTTTGTGAACCAAGACCTCCAAGGAAGATTAGGACTACTTCCACTTCGTCAAATCCATGTGTGGGAGTCTTTCTTAATAGGCTTTTGTATTTGTCCCATGCATGACCTAGTGATTCCTCCATGCCTTGCCTGAAAGATGAGATCTCTTGCTTTCCTTTATTTACCTTGGCTTGTGGGAAGTATTTGTTCAAGAACTTTGTCACCACAGCTTCCCACTCTGTAAAGCTTCCTCCTGGAAAGAGTTCAACCAAAGCTTAGCGTTGCCTCCTAATGAGAATGGAAACAGGCTAAGTTTGATTGCTTCGTCAGGCACCCCATTTATCTTCACTATATTGCAAATCTCATTTAAAGTTGTGAGGTGCTCATATGGGCTTTCGTGAGACAACCCATTAAATTAGTTACTCTTAACAAGTTGGATTAATGCCGGTTTCACCTCCATATTAGCTGCATTGACCCTCGGTCTTGCCATGCTATTGAAATGCTGAGGTCCAGCTACATTAGTGTAATCTGCAAGAGTTCTTCTGGCATTATTATTCTCCATCTCCTCAGTGCTATGGTAAGAACCTTGTGGTGATGGTTGTAAGAGATCTTCCGGAGGAGGGAAAAGTTCTCTAGATGTACGGATTCTTCTCCTCCGTCTACTATCGTCTAAGCCTTCAAGAAGAGGTTCCGAGGTTTTCTTGCTCCTAGTTCGAATTGCTTCCTGCATAGATAAGAAAACAAGTCCCTAGAAAAATTTGTTAGCATAAAAAGATAAAGAAGAAGATATAAAATAAGAGATAAGAAGATAAAATAAGAAAAATAAATAAAAAACAGAAAAAAATAAAAATAGAAAAATAAAATAAAATAATAACCAAAAAAATAAAAACAGAAAATAAAATAAAATAAAATAAAAACAAAAAATAAAAACAGAAATTCAAAATTTCAAAATTCAAATTCAAGTCAAAGATAATCAATAATCACACAAATGAACTAGTTAAACCACGAGCCCCGGCAACGGCGCCAAAAACTTGATGACAAATTTATGAACACCGAAAAATGGCGCCATAAACTTGTTTAACCCTCAGCAAGTGTGACCGAATCGTATCAAGTAATAAACTCGGTAAGACCAAGTATCGTTCTCCCAAAGGACTTACGGCCTAGTTAGTTATATGATTTGTTGATTATTTAAGACTTGTGAACAAATTCTTGAGGTTTCAAATGCAAAAGACAATAAGTAAACATGTATGCATGAGTTTTGATCAATGGAAAAGAAGAACACAAACACTGAATGAATTAGATGGATGAGTATGTTGTTGGGGTAATCAATTTCATCTTATCCACTCTCATATACTTTTAGGAATTCATTATTCTTTTCATCAATGTTAATGCCACTCTCTAAATCACCTTGCAAGAAGGCCTATCCTTAATTACGAGTTCATACAATTCCTAACATCCCTAATAATTAATTCTAAAGCACAAAAGTTTAAAGGCAACCAACCCTCATATTCCTATGTCTAGGCAACATGCTATTGGGAGAATTTACCCGGATCTAGATTTCCCCGTACGTTCCCATATCGACAAAATCAATAATCATGACATCGAATGAGTTAAACAATGCATGTTTTGAGCAAAGAGAAAAAACCCTAACTAATGATCCAAGAAAGCATGTATCTCAAATAAGATGTTTAAACACAAATTCCATATATGAGAGCGTCACAATATTACATTGATTCGCCAACAACAATACAAAGTTTAGTTCACCTTATTCATGGTGAAACTAGATGAACAATAATGAAAGAATGAAAGATAGAACCCTAGAAAGATGAGTAGGTGATAACAGTTGAAAAACTGTTATTTTCATGATTAAAATTGACACTAAAAGCAACCTTTACACTTAGAAACTAGCTTGAAATCATGCTTTTCTTCATATTTTTAGAAATAAGAGAGCTGGACAGGTTTATGCTTGATTTCAGTGTTTTTGTGCAGGTTTTAAGGTGAATTTGGTGAAAGAAGTGAAGAAGGAGAGAGATGAAATCAGAAAAGACAATAAAAAGTGCAAAAGGAGAAGCCGAAGTCACCGCTCAGCGGCAGTTTACCGCTGAGCGGCACTCAGGAGCTTGCGGGAGGTCCGCTGAGGGGCAAAATGGCCGCTGAGGGGAGCAAACAAGTCACGCACTCATCGCTGAGCGGTATTTTACCGCTGAGCGGCACTTTAATGGGCTTGGACTTGACTTTTTGTAATTTACGAATGATATATAAGCTTTAGGGTTTCCTAGGGTTAGGCATCTTTGGCAGAAACGAAGCAAACACTCTCTCTTCCACCCCTTTGAAGGAGGATCTTGGATTCTGAGGCTTCCTCTTCACCTTTTTAGCGTTTATTCTTTCATTCTTTCATTGTAATTCATCTAGGTTCACCATGAATATGGTGAACTAAACTCTGTATGTTTGTTGGGGAATCAATGTAATCTTGTGAAGCTCTCATATATGGAATCTGTTTTTACATCTTTTAATTAAGACTTATGCTTTCTTTCATCATTAGTTAGGGTTTTTCCTCTTTGCTTAATGCTTGCATTGTTTAACTCATTCGATGCATGATTATTGGTTTTGTCGATACGGGCACGTACGGGGAAGTCTAGATCCGGGGAATTTCTCCCAATATGATATTGGTTGTCGTTAAGCTCCTGCACTTATGAACTGATCATTAGGAATGCTAGGAATTGTATGAACTCGTGATTAGGGAGAAGCCTTCTAGAAAGGTACTTTAGAGAGTGGCATTAACAATGATGATTTGAATGTTTAATTCCTAAAATATATGAGAGTGGATAAGATGAAATTGACCCCCAACAACATATTCATACATTAATATCATTGAAAGTGTTTATCTTTTGCTTTTTGCCATTGATCAAAACTTCATGCATACATGTTTATTTTCTGTCTTGCATATTAAACTCCAAATATTTCTTCTTTAAGTCTTAGCTAATCAAGAAACCACACAACTAAACTAGGCCGTGAGTCCTTTGGGAAGAACGATACTTGGTCTTACCAAGTTTATTACTTGAACGATTCGGTCACACTTGCCGATTGAAAAACAAGTTTGTGACATCATAATTTGGTGTTCATAAATTTGTCCATCAGTAGGTAGCCTGAGCATCCAAGATCTTCCTCCAAGGGGTGGAAAAGTGAGTGTTTGCGTCGTCTCCAGCCAAAGATACAAACCCTAGGACGTCCTAAAGCTTACATACTATTTGAAATATTACAGAAAAGTGGGCCTAAGCCCAAAATACCACCGCTCAGCGGTACCAGCGCGTAGTCAATTCTCCCCTCAGTTGCACTTTCACCCCTCAGCGAAGCCAACGGGTGTTCTTGAGTGCCGCTCAGCGGTAAACTGGCGTTGAGCGGTACTTGCGGCTTCTCTTCTTTTGCACTTTTTAAGTTCTTTTCTGATTCCATCTCTATCCTTCTTCACTTCTTTCACCAAATTCATCTTAAAAGCTGCATAAAACACTGAAATCACGCATAAACCTGTCCAACTCTCTTATTTCCAAAAATATGAACAAAAGCATGATTCCAAGCTAGTTTCTGAGTGTTAAAGGTTGCTTTTGGTATCAATTTTAAGCATGAAAATAACAGTTTTTCAATTGTTATCAAGATTCCCCAGATCTAGATTTCCCCGTATGTGTCCATATCGACAAAACCAATAATCATGACATCGAATGAGTTAAACAATGCATGCTTTGAGCAAAGAGGAAAAACCCTAACTATTAATGAAAGAAAGCATGTATCATAAAAATGATCTTGAAGAACAAATTCCATACAAGAGAGTTTCTAAGGATTTACATTGATTCCCCAACAACAAAATAAGTTTAGTTCACCATATTCATGGTGAAACTAGATGAAATACAATGGAAAAGTGAAGGCACTAGTAGAAAAATGACATTTTATAACAAACTTATTATGACGGATAAAAATTATCCATCATAATAGGGAGATATTATAACGTAGTTTTTTAAATCAGTTATAATATGAGACGCGGTGGCAAACTTGTAAATAAGTTTAAGACATATTATAACGTAGTTTTGAAAATTAGTTATAATATTAAACGCAGTGGCAAACTTGTAAATAAGTTTAAAACATATTATAACGTAGTTTTGAAAATTAGTTATAATATGAAAAGCGGTGGCAAACTTGTAAATAAGTTGAAAACCTATTATTGATGTATTATAACGGAGTTTTAGAAATCAGATATAATATCTCACGTTCCCTCTCACTCTCATTCCTCTCTTCACGTTCCCTCTCACTCTCATTCCTCTCTTCCTCTTCGTCTCATCCATCTCACTTGCATTTCTCGGCACTCCTCACTCGCATTTCTCAGCACTCCTCCGTGCATGTGCTCTTCTCGGCTCCGAGAACACTCCTTCCTCCGCAAGACTACTTCTAGCTCCGCTGCCTCTTCCTCGAAATCTCTGAAGTCTGACCAAGTAAGTTTTATGATTCATAGTTCACATTCTACTATTTGTTTTTCCGTAATTTGTTATGTTTTTCTTCTATTAATTTCACTAATTTCTTAGATTGGTGGGGATTGTGTTTCGATTGGTGGAGAAATTAGTGGCGTTAACACGAGAGGGAGGAGGAGGAGGGAGCCTTATCCACAGCGGTGATTGGAGAATTTTGAAGGTAGTTATAATTCACATTCTTCTCTGTAACACTTTTCCCCTCTTTTTATCCTGTTAATTTAGTTTTCATTGATTCTTGAAGAACAAAAAAATCGTGTTTTAGGTCTCGTGCACGAGAATCTGCTTCAAATTTAATTTTGGATTTAGGGTTATATTTCTACAAATAAACCAGTGTAATCATAGACTATTTTTAATTAAAAAAACTTTTTTGTCTGAATTATTGATGCTGGATTGTGCCAATGAAAGTGGCAGAGAAAAAGTAGAAGAGCAGTGGTTTTTTCAGGGAAGTTTTCAGGGAAGAAGGGGTTTTCTTTAGGGTTTGTGTATCTTCCAACCTATAATTCACTCTATTATTTTAGATCTACATTCTTTCCAATTCAAATAACAAAATACAAAAAATAAGAACAAGTAATAACTCATATAACAGAAGCAGAAAATTCTATAGATGGTTCTCATCTTGAAATAACATGCTACTAGGAATGTTTTGTCTGAGAATTTTGGTGTTCTGAGTAATGTTCAACATGAGTCTTTAACTCTCGATCTTGATGCTAAATTCTTATGCTTGGTTATACAGTTCCACATATAAGATGTGATTTTTTTTTTATGTTTATTTAGAAGCTAATAGTTATAGCTTCCAAATACTGATTTCTGAACCAGTACTTATGAAACACTTTGATTTCATTGTCGGGCTAGAAAGCTACTCTTTAACCACTTATTTAAAAATGATGCCTTTTAACATCCATTTGATGATATGCTTAGATGTTTTAAGAGTGAAATTTCTATTTTTATAAAGATCAAATAGAAGATGTGGTCAATAATGGACAATGAAACACATCTTATAAAAGGTTGTGTGTATTGGGCATAGTAATGTTTAAATTCTTAAGTTACATCATCAATTCTAGCTACTTCTACTCTGTATAATTTAAATTTCCACGAATTTAAATTATATGATTATTATGCCTTTGGCAACCTCTCTAACAACTTTGTGAAGATGTGGGTATAGGAAAACATTCATTATAGAATGTCTATACTAACATTTTAGATTATTCCAAATGTTTAACTTATTGAACTGTATTCTTCCATTATCTCTGCTACTCTTTCTCTCAACTGCCCATGCTTAAATCAATTTGCTCACTCCCTATTTATTCCCTCTTACATTTCTTAGAATAAGCCAATTTTATGTAGTGATGGTTCCTTTCAAATAACTATTTCAGACAAAAAGGGTTGTATAGTATGCTGGTTAGATACATATGCACGATATTACTATAGCATCCTCAATCCCATGGGAAGCTGAATTTTCAGTTTGTATTTGTTGTGACTTATAATGTGAGATGATATTTTAGTTCTAATTTAAATTTTATGCTTTGTTCTCTACAGGAAGACAATCAAGTTGTTCAGTGATTTCCATACCTCTGACATTATTATTGCTTCAACACTATGCTTGGTTAATGTAAGCATTTTTATTTCAGTTTATTTTAGCTTTTTTTATTCATATCTGACTCTAGAGATTTCTTTTGCTCCCTTTAGATTAACTTTATATTTGTTGGGAATTAACTTTATTCAGTTTTGGGCACTGTGTCCAACCTTCAAGTACATATACATTAATTGAAAATTTAAATATATATGCATGTGATGATCAATGGGAAAGAAGAAATAAAACACGTGAATTGAAATATGTGGATGAGTATGTTGTTGGGGCAATCAATTTCATCCTATCCACTCTCATATATTTTAGGAATTCATCATTCTTTTCATCAATGTTAATGCCACTCTCTAAATTACCTTAAACCCGATGTCTCAGCGAAGAAAGCCTAATCATAATCACTAGTTTACAATGTCTTCTCTCCCTAGCAATTAATCATGCAATATAGTGAACGGAAGCTTAAAGGCAACAAACCATCATACTCCTATGTCTAGGTTTATACTACTATTGGGAGAGTTTCCCCAGATCTAGATTTTACCGTATGTGTCCATATCGATAAAACCAATAATCATGACATCGAATGAGTTAAACAATGCATGCTTTGAGCAAAGAGGAAAAACTTTAACTAATGATGAAAGAAAGCATGTATCATAAATATGATGTTTAAACAGAAAATTCCATATATGAGAGCTTCAAAAGATTTCATTGATTCCCCAACAACAATACAAAGTTTAGTGCACCATATTCATGGTGAAACTAGATGAACAATAATGAAAGAATGGAAGATATAGAAAAACCCTAGAAAGAGAAGAGGAGAGTCGTCACCATCTCCAATTCTACCCCCAAGGGGTGAAAAGTGTGTTTTGCGTCTTGTCCAGTCAAAGATACAAACCCTAGGACGTCCTAAAGCTTATATATTATTCTACAAATTACAGAAAAGTAGGCCCAAGCCCAAATTAATGGCGCTCAACGGTAAAATACCGCTCAGCGGTAAGTGCGTGTGTTGAATTCTTCCCCTCAACTGCACTTTCACCCCTCAGCGGTGCCAACGAGTGTTAAGCAGTGCCGCTCAGCGGTAAAATGGCGCTGAGCGGTACTTGCGGCTTCACCTTTTGAACTTTTTGTGTCCTTTTCTGATTCCAACTCTGTCCTACTTCAATTCTTTCATCAAATTCACCTCAAAATCTGCATAAAACACTGAAATCAAGCATAAACTTGTCCAACTCTCTTATTTCTAAAAATGTAAGCAAAAACATGATTTCAAGCTAGTTTCTAAGTGTTAAAGGTTGCTTGTAGTATCAATTTTAGACATGAAAATAACAGTTTTTCAATTGTCATCAGATACCATATAATTTTCCTCAGTATTAGGGTTTACGAATATAGAAACAACACAGTGTACATAATATTTTCAAATTCAATGTATATAAGGGTGCGCAACGTCACGCGTTCAATGTCAATAAAATAACAGGAAATGTAAACAATAACCGGTGGCATTGTCGTAAATAAATTCAGTGAAAAAGTAAAAAAATCTCTGTTGCTTCTAATGAAAAAAACTCCGAAGATCTACAAAGCTTGGACGTTAAAGTGAGAGTTTAATAGGAAAAAGAAAAAGTAATAAAAAATGGAGAGAATTTTGGCTATTGAATGAAGATTAAAATGTCATATATACCAGTTGAATTTGACGTAACATTCTGTTCACACAATTAATGGTCCTAACCACTCCAATGCCCTATTTTATGCTCTTTAAATTTCACCGACAAATCGTTCTTATATTTTATAATATGTAAATATTACAAGATAAATTTAAACAAATTTATATAATATAAAAATAAAATAATTGTAAATCTTATCTTAAAATATAAAGGTAATAATGGATTACGTGAGGTTTATAAATAAAAAAAGCATAGAAAAGGACGGGAGGCTGAAGAAGAAAACCTCGAATATCCGTAACGTTGCATTTCAAATGGGAGGTTATCTTAAAATGTAAATCTTATATTAAAATATAATGGTACTGGGAGGTTATGAGAGATTTTAAAAAGGAAAAAAAAGGCGCGAGGAATGAAGAGGAAAACGTCGTATATCTGCAGAATAGGACGTATCCTTTGTCTTTTGTCAAACTGACAATTAGTACGTCAAAGCCTTGTAAAATTCGACGTAACCATTGTATATTTTAAGCTTCAAAGTTTAGAAGTTAAAAACTACTAGATTGTGAAAGATGTTCCAAGAAGGTACACGGTGGATAAGCAGTACCTACATGATGGCTTAAACAAGGAAGAGAAATTGATTTCTTATGTCTTGACTTGGCTACTGCTGCTTGGAAGATTTGTCGAGGACAAAATGTCAACAAAAGATGTATTTCTGTTGAATGCTATCAAGACTAGCATCCCAACAAACTGGGTTGCGGTACTAGAAGATCGTATGATCCCTGTAGGTCATAACTATGCACACAAATTGCCATATGGAGTATTTACCAGCAAGGTGCTGATACTCCAAGGAGTAGATGTATCTCAAGAAGTCAGACTTGTGTGCAACAAGTCACAAAAAATTGGTATACTAAGTCTGTTTCCTATTAGGTTGGTGATAACAGTTGAAAAACTGTTATTTTCATGCTTGAAATTGATACTAAAAGCAACCTTTAACACTTAGAAACTAGCTTGAAATCATGCTTTTATTCATATTTTCAGAAATAAGAGAGCTGGACAGGTTTATGCTTGATTTCAGTGTTTTTGTGCAGGTTTTAAGGTGAATTTGGTGAAAGAAGTGAAGAAGGAGAGAGATGAAATCAGAAAAGACATCAAAAAGTGCAAAAGGAGAAGCCGCAACTGCCGCTCAGCGGTAAACTGCAGCTGAGCGGCAGTCAGAAGCTCACGGGGGATCCGCTGAGGGGTAAAATAGCCGCTGAGGGAAAGAAACCAACTCACGCACTTACCGCTGAGCGGTACTTTACCGCTGAGCGGCACACTTATGGGCTTGGACCTAAATTTTCTATAATTTTAGAATAGTATATAAGCTTTAGGACGTCCTAGGGTTTGTATCTTTGGCAGAAACGAAGCAAACACTCTCTCTTCCACCCCTTTGAAGGAGGATCTTGGATGCTCAGGCTACCTCTTCACCTTTCTAGGGTTTTATCTTTCATTCTTTTATTATTATTCATCTAGTTTCACCATGAATATGGTGCACTAAACCTTGTATTGTTGTTGGGGAATCAATGTTGTCTTGTGAAACTCTCATATATGGAATTTGTTTTTACATCTTATATTTAAGACCTATGCTTTCTTTCATCATTAGTTAGGGTTTTTCCTCTTTGCTCAATGTTTTCTTTGTTCAACTCATTCAATGCATGATTATTGATTTTGTCGATACGGGACCGTACGGGGAAGTCTAGATCCGGGGAAGTCTAGAGAGTGGCATTAACAATGATGAAAAGAATGTTGAATTCCTAAAGTATATGAGAGTGGATAAGATGAAATTGATAACCCCAACAACATACTCATCCATATATTCCATTGAAGTGTTTGTATTTTGTTTTAGCCATTGATCGAATTCATGCATACATGTTTATTTTCTGTTTTGCATATTAAACTCCACTTATTTCGTTCTTAAGTCTTAAATAATCAACGAATCACATAACTAAACTAGGTCGTGAGTCCTTTGGGAGAACGATACTTGGTCTTACCGAGTTTATTACTTGAAACGATTTGGTCACACTTGCCGATTGTTAAACAGGTTTGTGGCGCCGTTTTTCGGTGTTCATAAATGTTGCTGGGGACTCGTGGTTTAACTGGTTAATTTGTGTGATTATTGATTATCTTTGACTTTAATTTTGAATTTCTGTTTTTATTTTTCTGTTTTTTATTTTTTTGTTTTTGTTTTATTTTATTTTATTTTATTTTATTTTATTTTATTCTCTGAATCTTATATCTTCTCTTATATCTTTTTGTGCTAACCAAATATTCGAGGGTTTTGTGTTCTTGTGTATGTAGCAGACAATTCGAACTAGGAGCAAGATAACTGCAGAACCTCTTCTTGAAGGTTTAGACGAGTGTAGACGGAGGAGAAGAATCCGAACATCTAGAGAACTTTTCCCTCCTCCGGAAACTCTGTTGCAACCATCACCACAAGGTTCTGACCATAGCACAGAAAATATGGAGAACAATAATATCAGAAGAACTCTTGATGATTAACCAATACAGCTGGACCTCAGCACTTTAACAGTATAGCTAGACCTAGAGTCAATGCAGCTAACATGGAGGTCAAACCAGCATTGATCCAACTGGTGAAGAGCAATCAATTCAATTGGTTATCTCATGAAAGCCCATATGAGCACCTCACTACATTTAATGAGATATGCAACACAGTTAAAATCAATGAGGTGCCAGATGAAGCGATCAAACTTAGCTTGTTTCCTTTCTCATTAGGAGGCAATGCTAAGCTTTGGTTAAATTCTTTTCCAGAGGGAATTTTCACAGAGTGGGAAGCAGTGGTAACCAAGTTTCTAAATAAATACTTCCCGCAATAAAAGGTGAACAAAGGCAAGCAAGAGATTTCTTCATTCAGGCAGGGCATGGAAGAATCACTGGGTCATGCATGGGATAGATACAAAAGCTTGCTACAAAAAACACCCACACATGGATTCGATGAAGTGGAAGTAGTCCTTACCTTCCTTGGAGGTCTTAGTTCACAAACCAAGATGATGCTTGATGCCTCAGCAGGAGGAAACATTAAATGGAAAACTCTAGAGGAAGCAACAGAAATTATTGAAAATATGGCTACTAGTGATAATTTGCTCAACAGTGAAAGAGGAGCTCCTATGCAACAGAAAGGAGTTCTACAATTACAGACACATGATGCCTTGCTAGCACAAAATAAAATTCTAACTCAACAGCTGAAGACTCTTACTAAAACACTTGAACAATTGCCTAAAGAGTTGAAAATTGCTGCACAGGTACAATCTCAGTTGTGTGAATTATGTGGAGGCGACCATATCAATGGTCAATGACTCTTTCCAACAGAAGCCATGGAGGATGTGAATTACATGACCAATCAATATCGTCAAGGGAACTACAATCAAGGGTGGAAACCACACCCAAGCATTGGTCAAGGGCAAACTGGGCAAGCTGGTCAATTTAATAAGCAGCAGCAGCAACCCACCTTATGGCAGTAGATTTCTATGCTTAATGAAAGGTCCATGAGGATGGAAGACATTCTTAATAATTTCATACAGAAAACTGAGTCTACCCAAAAGAGCACTGAAGCTGCTATCAAGAATTTGGAGATTCAGATGGGGCAGATCACCAAGCAGGTGGAAGAAAGGCCAAATAGAAATTTTGGGGCTAATACTGAGGTTAACCCCAGAGAAGAATGCAAGGTGGTAGAGAGTGCTAAAAATGAGATAGTTGAGTTAGACAAAGGAGAAACAGAAGAGAAAAGAGAAATAGAGAGCAAAAATACTTCTCTTTTTCCAATACATCAAGGGAAACAACTAGATTTCACAGAATTATTCAAGATGGTGGATAATGATGCACCTTGGGAGCAGATTCTACAACAAATTACGGTTTACACTAAATCTGATGAAGACGTCTCTACAAAGAAAAAACGTAGAGATGATGAGGCAAAGAAGTGTAAAACTGTTAAAAAGGAGCCATTCCCTCCAAAAGCAACAGATCCAGGAGGCTTTTCTATCCCTTGTACCATAGGGAAGAAAAGGATTAAAAAAGCTCTTCTTGATTTAGGTTCAAGTGTTAACTTGATACCTTACTCTTTACTGGAGCAAATCGGCGATGTTAATATGAAACCTGTAAAGGTTAATTTAGTAATGTGATGGACAAATTTATGAACACCAAAATATGATGTCACAAACTTGTTTTACAATCAGAAAGTATGACCGAATCATTTCAAGTAATAAACTCAGTAAGACCAAGTATCGTTCTCCCAAAGGACTCACGGCCTAGCTTAGTTTTGTGATTTGTTGATTGGCTAAGACTTAAGAATGAAATAATTAGATTTTTATATGCAAAACACGAAAATAAACATGTCTGCATCAGTATGGTCAATGGCTAAAACAAAAGACAAGCACTTTCAATGAAATATATTGATGAATATGTTGTTGGGGTCAATTTCATCTTATCTACTCTCATATATTTTAGGAATTCAACATTTAAGTCATCATTGTTAATGCCACTCTCTAAATTACCTTTCAAGAAGGCTTCTCCCTAATTACGAGTTCATACGATTCCTAGCATTCCTAATAATTAGTTTATTTAGCACAGGAGCTTAAGGCAACCAATATAATATTGGGACAGATTCCCCGGATATAGACTTCCCCGTACGTTCCCGTATCGACAAAATCAATAATCATGCATTGAATGAGTTAAACAAAGCAAGCATTAGGCAAAGAGGAAAAACCCTAACTAATGATGAAGGAAAGCATAAATCTTGGATTAAGATGCAAGCACAAATTCCATATATGAGAGCTTCAAAAGATTACATTGATTCCCTAACAAACATACAAGGTTTAGTTCACCATATTCATGGTGAACTTAGATGAACAATAATGAAAGAATGAAAGATAAAACCCTACAAAAGTGAAGAGGTAGCCTGAGCATCCAACATCCTCCTTCAAAGGGGTGGAAGAGAGAGTGTTTGCTTCGTTTCTACCAAAGATACAAACCCTAGGACGTCCTAAAGCTTATATACTATTCTAAAATTACAAAAAATCTAGGTCCAAGCCCATAAGTGTGCCGCTCAGCGGTAAAGTACCGCTCAGCGGTAAGTGCGTGAGTCGTTTCTTCCCCTCAGCGGCCATTTTTCCCCTCAGCGGTCCTCCCGTGAGCTCCTGAGTGCCGCTCAGCGGTAAACTGCCGCTGAGCGGTACTTGCGGCTTCTCCTTTTGCACTTTTTGATGTCTTTTCTGATTCCATCTCTCTCCTTCTTCACTTCTTTCACTAAATTCACCTTAAAACCTGCACAAAAACACTGAAATCAAGCATAAACCTGTCCAGCTCTCTTATTTCTGAAAATATGAAGAAAAGATTGATTTCAAGCTAGTTTCTAAGTATAAAGGTTGCTTTTAGTATCAATTTTAAGCATGAAAATAACAGTTTTTCAACTGTTATGACAACCCCAAACTTAGAACTTTGCTTGTCCTCAAGCAAACAAGATGTAACTCAATCTTCAACCAATTCATATGATGGTTCACTCATTCAAAAATCCTCTTTTCCAAGATAAGTAACAACTTCACTCAAACTTATGACCAAGAGTTCAATCAAGATGTGTAGATGCTTTAGTGATCACAAAGTCATTTAAATTCCAACAAATGCTATTTTTCATGAATGATCAATCAATTAAGCATGGATGTTCATGTGCTTATGGAATATTTCCTCACTAGGTAAAGTGTTTCACTCAACACACAAGTGTATAAGAGGTAAAGTGTTTCACTCATTCACTCCACTATCACAATGTTACATGAATCAACTTTGCCTTTCATTTTACCACAATCAAAAACATTCACAAGCATGCATCATCACAAGGACTTTTCAATGGCTTATAATGTGGCTGGGCTAACAAGAAAATTGGTTTTTCTGGATCACAAAATCCTTGAGTTAAGAGAATCATAACAACACAATTTTTCTTATTCCTCCCAACTTGCCTTTGCATTTGCATTGAACTTTGCTTCTTTTTCTTTTCTTTTCTTTCTCTTTTTCTTTTTCTTTTCACATACTTAATTATTAGTTCTTAGCTCAATGCTTTCAATTTCCCTTTCTATTTTCCAACAACCCCAAACTTGAACATTTGTCAATACCACAAAATATTTTCTACTTAACTCAAGGTAAAGCTTTTCAACAAGGGTTTTCAAATCATGTTCAAGGCTAGAGGTTCAAAGGATATAACACATAGTGTTCTCTTTTAGTGGGCTCAATTTATGAATTTGGCTAATAGAAGGGTTATCAACAAATGGCCTTGATCATATGATGCAAAACAAGCAATTGATTCAATCATAGAAAACCTGGGCAAAGTCATTCATGATTTCAAAGTAATAGCATTTAACAATAACAACTCTGGAGCTCAAAACCGATGGAAGCTACTCCATGACATGTAGAAGAAGCTCCAAAACTCAGAGAAGTGGCAGCGGATTGAATGAATTCAGTGGAGTTCTGGATGCACGTAAGGTGTTTGATAATATGCTAGAGGTGTTTGAGTGGTTGTGTTTGGTAGAATTCTAGCTCAGTAGGCTTTCCAAAGGGGAAAGAAGCTAGAAGAGGTGCAAGATAACAAAGCACAAGGTTGAACTTGAGAGTGAAAGCTGAAAATTGGCAGCATTTCTTTACTACAAATCAAGTTGAATTTACAATGGATGAGCTCTCTTTTTATAGGCAAAGATGAGCTTTGGAAGTGTGCTATGAAAGCTATCTTAGTCAACAAATGTAAAACGTGCAGACTCCAAGTGCAGCAGGTGTTTCCAATCCATGTGCTCCATATCTTCCTCATGGAAAAGGTGCTAAATGAAGGAAGTCACCTGGTTGCTTGTGTTTCACGTTTTGCACATGTAAAATGTGTAAAATGTGTTTCTTTCATGGCTAATTAATGTGCAGCAGCAAGGCTTCTTTGGCAGCATCATTATAAGATCCAATTCCTTGTTATTTGGTCTACAAAACAACATAAAGTATTTTAGTTAAAGAAGAACAAGCTAAAGCTTAGAAAGAAAAGATTAAGTCCTTTATTCAACTTCCCTTTCTTGGTCTTAGAGTGAAGTTGATACTTCTTTGGATTGAAAGTCCCTAAAGGGGTTGCCATCACCTCACATATAAGCTCATCCACATTTGACATACATGATGGACAAATTTATGAACACCAAAATATGATGTCACAAACTTGTTTTTCAATCGGCAAGTATGACCGAATCGTTCAAGTAATAAACTTGGTAAGACCAAGTATCGTTCTTCCCAAAAGACTCACGGCCTAGTTTAGTTATGTGGTTTCTTGATTAGCTAAGACTTAAAGACGAAATATTTGGAGTTTAATATGCAAGACAGAAAATAAACATGTATGCATGAAGTTTTGATCAATGGCAAAAATCAAAAGATAAACACTTTCAATGATATTAATGTATGAATATGTTGTTGGGGGTCAATTTCATCTTATCCACTCTCATATATTTTAGGAATTCAACATTCAAATCATCATTGTTAATGCCACTCTCTAAAGTACCTTTCTAGAAGGCTTCTCCCTAATCACGAGTTCATACAATTCCTAGCATTCCTAATGATCAGTTCATAAGTGCAGGAGCTTAACGACAACCAATATTATTTCCAAAAATATAAAGAAAAGCATGATTTCAAGCTAGTTTCTAAGTGTAAAGGTTGCTTTTAGTGTCAATTTTAAGCATGAAAATAACAGTTTTTCAACTGTTATCAATACACATCCTGCTTAATCTCACAATCACAATCATAATATCATGCATTTGTTCACAAAGCTTGTGAATCACCTGTATAAGCATTTTAATGTGCACATCATCTCAACATCAATCAATCAATAAGCATCATCAAGCATTACTTATCAAACAATCACAATTAATAGCAAACCATCATAACAAACCAGGTGTTCAATAGAGTACATCAAACCCTAATCTAAAACAAAAATAAATAAGTTTAGAGCACTTAAACCAACAAAAGCATAAGTTCATGATAACATTCACCAGTAAATGCTATCTCAGCTCCTCATCAATCTGAGCTGTCATCTGTATCTTCTTCCTCTCCTTCTTCTTGGATCTTATAGTCTTGATTCTTTTAGCATGATGAGGAGGCCATCCCTGCATCAAACTTAATTCACAAAACCAAAAGATACATTGTTAAGCATTAGTAAACGACAATGATGAAATCAACCCCTTCAATGATGCTCTCTCCCAACCCCAAACTTAGCTGGAAAACTAGTGAGAACGTGAGTGGAAGGGAGATTTTCTCAAGAGGGAAGAGGGAAAAGATGTGGAGAACCTTGGAAAAGGTATGTAGGAGTGTGTGTGCAGAGAAGAGCCTGAAAATAGAAGCTTATGTGCAGCTTAGGGTATAAAAATACCCTAATGGGCTTGGGTCCCGCTAAGGGGCAACCAAAGCCCAATCTGCGAGAGTACCGCTCAGTGGTAAGTTGCCGCTCAGCGGCACTTTCGTGATGTGCCCTTCTCCTTCTTTGCTTAACCTACGTGCCTCCTAGACATGCCCCTCACTAGTTCCCTGCAATTCAATGTTCATAATACTTATGCAAACCCTATTATGCAACTAAAATGAAACAAACAGAAACATTCAATCAACTGGGTTGCCTCCCAGGTAGCGCTTGTTTAACGTCACGAGCCTGACCTAAAATCCACCAACACCCATCAGTAGGTGTAACAAACTTACCAACACCCATCAGTAGGTGCAAAATTTTCTTACCAACACCCATCAGTAGGTGTTACAAACTGAGTATCCTTAAGTAGATACTTAACCACCTAGCATCCTTCAGTAGATGCTATATCCAACAAAATATTTACAAAAATAATGTCCACAGATTAAAAGTTACAAACCAAACTAAAAAGTTTTTAAATCACTGGGTTGCCTCCCAGTAAGCGCTCTTTTAATGTCATTAGCTTGACCCAGTAAAGTTCAAGTTCCATCTTCTTTTTCTTCTTCTTTCTACTGAACTTCTTTAGAAATTTAATCAAACCAGGAACCTGTTGCAGTGTCTCAATCATAGGAACTTTAATCTCCAATTTCTTGAAGATTTCCATAAAGCACTTAAATTTCTTTTCCTTCCTATGATTCTTCTTTAGATGAGGATAGGCCTTTTCATATGATTCCTTCTTCTTTCCTCTCATCTTCTTTTTCTTATGCTTTCTCTCCCCAAATTTTCTCTTTTTCTTTTCTTTTATTTTTTTCTTCCCTTCTCTTTTTCTCCTCAACTTCTTTATTTTCACACAAATTTTCTTTCTCTCTTCTCTCTCAACCACTTCTTTTTCTTTTTCTTCATCTTTATCTTTCTCACTCAACTCTTCTTTCTCTTTTCTCTCTACCCTTTCCTCATCTCCCTCTAATCTTTCCTCATCAAGAATCTTGTCACTTTCAGTGATAATGACTTGCCCTTCCTCCTTAAGGTTAATTTCAGTATTAACATCATCATTCAATCTCTGATTGATGTAATGAAGTTGCATCTCCATTCTTTTACATGATTCTTCAATGCTTTTCTGAGTAGAGTCGGAATTTTTCAAAAATCGTTGAAGGGTGTCCTCTAACCTATCCAAACTTCCTGATAGAAAGGGTTGTTGCTGCCATTGTTGTTGTGGTTGGTTCTCAAATTGTCCAGCAGCTTGCCAAAATTGGCTTTGATCCATGCTTGAGTGAGGTTCCCACCAGTGGTTGAGATTACTTTGGTAGAATTGAGTGCCCATATAGTTAAATTCTTGACCAAATTGCATTCTGCAGACATTAGGCACAAAACCCTAAAAACAATTGTTAGCAAAAAAGATATAAAAGAAGATATAAGATCAGAGATAAGAAGATGAAATAAAAACAGAAAACAGAAAAATAAAAACAGAAAAATAAAATAAAATAAAATAAAATAATAACCAAAAAATAAAATAAAATACAAACTGAAAAATATAAACAGAAAATAAAAATTCGAAATTTAAATTAAAAATTCAAAAACAAGTCAAAGATAATCAATAATCACACAAATTAACCAGTTAAACCACGAGTCCCCGGCAACGGCGCCAAAAACTTGATGGACAAATTTATGAACACCAAAATATGATGTCACAAACTTGTTTTACAATCGGCAAGTATGACCGAATCGTTTCAAGTAATAAACTCGGTAAGACCAAGTATCGTTCTCCCAAAGGACTCACGGCCTAGTTTAGTTATGTGATTTGTTGATTAGCTAAGACTTAAGAATGAAATAATTGGATTTTTATATGCAAAAGACGAAAATAAACATGTATGCATGGGTATGATCAATGGCTAAAACAAAAGACAAACACTTTCAATGAAATATATTGATGAATATGTTGTTGGGGGTCAATTTCATCTTATCCACTCTCATATATTATAGGAATTCAACATTCAAGTCATCATTGTTAATGCCACTCTCTAAATTTCCTTTCAATAAAGCTTCTCCCTAATTACGAGTTCATACGATTCCTAGCATTCCTAATAATTAGTTTATTTAGCACAGGAGCTTAAGGCAACCAATATAATATTGGGAGAGATTCCCCGGATCTAGACTTCCTCGTACGTTCCCGTATCGACAAAATCAATAATCATGCATTGAATGAGTTAAACGAAGCAAGCATTAGGCAAAGAGGAAAAACCCTAACTAATGATGAAGGAAAGCATAAATCTTAGATTAAGATGCAAGCACAAATTCCATATATGAGAGCTTCAAAAGATTACATTGATTCCCCAACAAACATACAAGGTTTAGTTCACCATATTCATGGTGAACTTAGATGAACAATAATGAAAGAATGAAAGATAAAACCCTAGAAAGGTGAAGAGGTAGCCTGAGCATCCAAGATCCTCCTTCAAAGGGGTGGAAGAGAGAGTGTTTGCTTCGTTTCTGCCAAAGATACAAACCCTAGGACGTCCTAAAGCTTATATACTATTCTAAAATTACAAAAAATCTAGGTCCAAGCCCATAAGTGTGTCACTCAGCGGTAAGTGCGTGAGTCGTTTCTTCCCCTCAGCTGCCATTTTGCCCCTCAGCGGTAAGCCCGTGAGCTCCTGAGTGCCGCTCAGCGGTAAACTGCCGCTGAGCGGTACTTGCGGCTTCTCCTTTTGCACTTTTTGATGTCTTTTCTGATTCCATCTCTCTCCTTCTTCACTTCTTTCACGAAATTCACCTTAAAACCTGTACAAAAACACTGAAATCAAGCATAAACCTGTCCAGCTCTCTTATTTCTGAAAATATGAAGAAAAGCTTGATTTCAAGCTCGTTTCTAAGTATAAAGGTTGCTTTTAGTATCAATTTTAAGCATGAAAATAACAGTTTTTCAACTGTTATCATAATGGTCGATGGATCTTCAAAGGAACCATGTGGGATTGCAGAGGACATCATTGTTTGTGTTGGAAAACTCCATGTCTTGGCAGACTTTGTGGTGATGAAGATGGAGACAGAAAAGATACCTATCATTCTTGGAAGATCGTTTATGAAAACGGCCAAAGCTATCATTGATGTAAACGAAGGTATAGTGGTGCTCCAGGACCGAGAGGAGAGAGTTGTTGTAGATGTCTTTAAAGATGAGACGCAAACACAGGAGGAAGAAGCTAGTTATAAAGCTGCATTTCAAGATGCACACATGACTAGCCATAAAGATGAAAAGCCCAAGGTTACAGGTAACCATTGTTTGTTGTTTCAGGTGCATAAAGGAGAACAGATTGGAAGAGGAGGAAAAGTTCCTGATGATTGGAATAAAGGAAGACCCCAACTTGGTACACCTGTGAGAATCAAAAACAAGTTGTGGGTTGTGAAAGGCTATAAAGAGAAGGAGATGATAGAGATAGAGTCTCCACATTCTAGAAAAATCAAAGCAGTACACAGGAAACAATTGATGAGTTGGTGGGACAAGAACATCAACTATGAAGAAGGAATTTGAACTTTACTGGGTCAAGCTAATGACGTTAAAAGAGTGCTTACTGGGAGGCAACCCAATGATTTAAAAACTTTTGATTTTGTTTTGTAACTTTTAATTTGTGGACATTATTTTTGTAAATACTTTATTGGATATAGCATCTACTGAAGGATGCTAGGTGGTTAAGTATCTACTGAAGGATACAAAGTTTGTAACACCTACTGAGGGGTGTTGGTAAGTCTCTAACACCTACTGATGGGTGTTGGTAAGAAAATTCCGCACCTACTAATGGGTGTTGGTAAGATTGTAACACCTACTGATGGGTGTTGGTGGATTTTGGGTCAGGCTCGTGACGTTAAACAAGCGCTACCTGGAAGGCAACCCAGTTGATTGATTGTTTTTGTTTGTTTCATTGTAGTAGTATAATAGGGTTGTGCATAAGTAACCTGAGAATTGAATTGCAGGGAACCAGTGAGGGGCATGTTTAGGAGGCACGTAGGTTAATAAAAGAAAGAGAAGAGCACTTCACGAAAGTGCCGCTGAGCGGTACTATCGCAAAGTGGGCTTTAGTTTCCCCTTAGCGGGACCCGAGCCCATTAGGGTATTTTTATACCCTAAGCTGCGCAAACGCTCTCACTTTCAGGCTCTTCTCTGCACAAACACTCCCACATACCTTTTCCAAGGTTCTCCACATCTTAAACCTCTTCTCTTTTGAAAAATTTCTCTTCCACTCACTTTGTCACTAGTGTTTCATCTAAGTTTGGGGTTGGAAGAGAGCATCTTAGCTTGGAAGCATTCTCATTGCATCTAGTATCTCCACCCAAGTAAGTAAAAGCATTTTGTTCATTCTAGGGTTCTTGATTTTGAATGTGATTGTCAAAGCATGAATATTTAGGGGTTTTGATTTCTATGCATGATTTGATGATATAATTGATGTTTGAACCGATTAAACTGCATGATTTTGATCTGGAAAACTGAAAATTGCATTTGGGTGGAGTTAGGACAGCTTAAAAAGAGGTTTTTCAAAACTCTGTAGAGTTACCGCTCAAGAGTAAATTCAGACCTGAAATTTTTGAAAATTTGTGTTCTGGAATGTGGCACTGGTGGCGCTGAGGGGTAATTCTGACCCTCAACGGTGGTTTAGCTTCGAAAGGAGTTGTATTCTGTGTTTTACTAATGATTAACATCATGTTCTGTGGTTTTGTATCTGTGTTTGATTGCAGGAATGACATCCTCTTCAGGAAAAAGATTGAAAACCATGGCAACCAAGACAATGGAAAAGGAACCAGAACAGCCCCATTCTAGTAGGTTCCTCTCTCGGAAACATAAGAAGCACTTCAAGGTGGTGCAAGACAGGAGACTCTTTATGCAGAGAAAAGTTGGAATGATACCTAATTTTGCTCCTCAATTTGGAGAGCAATTGTTAGGGAATGACTGGGAAAAGCTAGCCACATATCCTGCACCTGCCAACATAGCTGTGGTATAAGAATTCTACACCAATGCAAAGAAGATTGGTGATTATCCAACTGAAAATTATCTGGGCTATGTCAGAGGCCATGCTATCAGGTATGATCCTGATTCTATTAATAACTTCCTGGATACTGTGTGGGCTGGTGAGCAGTGCCAGTTTGCTCTTTGCATGGAGGAAGGGGCTGATTTTGAGGATGTAGAGAGAGTACTATGTATACCTGGAGGACACTTCCAAAGGAATAGATCTGGTTCAGTGGTAAACATTAGGAGGACTGATCTAACTCCTCTTGCAAAGTATTGGATGGCATTTTCTCATGCCAACATTCAGCCATGTTCACATGTGTCAGATATTACTATCAGCAGGGCACTCTTCATCTATTGTGCTATCAGGAACTTAAATGTTAATATTGGGCAGGTGATAGCTGATGAGATTAGTGTGTGTGCCATTACCTCAAATAACAAAGCACCCCTAGGGCATCCCTCCTTAATCACTCACCTTTGCAAGATAGCTGGGGTGGACACTTCTGCTCCACCATTTGAAAGGCCAAGAAAAGCCATTGATGTGGCCTATTACAGATAGTACTATGGAGGTGAGGAGGCAGCTCAGCCAGTTACACCACGCCGTGCTCGCAGAGAGAGAGGGCAAGCACTGAGCCAGACATCTGCTGAGACACATGAAGCAGAACCGTTCCAGATGAGGGACATGTACATGTCTCTTATAGGTGCTCAGTTATAGTCCATTCATAGAGGGCAGGTGGCTACTGCTGAGATGATTGTGGGGATGTATGATACACCTCCAGCTCACAGGTGGACTATGGAGGAATTCCATAATGTGGTAGCTTGGCCAGAGGAGCCGGTGCAAGGAGGAGGAGCTGAAGCAGCTGAAGCTTCAGTTAGGGAGATGGAAGAAGATGAAGCTGATGATGATGATGAAGATGAGGAAGAAGAGGAAGATATAGAGGACAACTCAGATTGATGAGGAGCTGAGATAGCATTTACTGATGAATGCTATCATGAACTTATGCTTTTGTTGGTTTAAGTGTTCTGAACTTATTTACTTTTGTTTTAGATTAAGGTTGATGTACTCTATTGGAAACCTGGCTTGTTATGATGGTTTGCTATTGACTGTGATTGTGTGATAAGTAATGCTTGATGATGATTATTGATTGATTGATGTTGAGATAGACGTGCACATTAAATGCTTATACAGGTGATTCACAAGCTTTGTGAACAAATGCAGGATATTATGATTGTGATTGTGAGATTAAGCAGGATGTGTATGTCAAATGTGAATGAGCCTATTTGTGAGGTTTTGAGCTCCAGAGTTTTTATTGATTGAATGCTATTACTTTGAAAGCATGAATGATTTTGCCCATGTTTTCTATGATTGAATCAATTGCTTGTTTTGCATCATATGATCAAGGCCGTTTGTTGGAACCCTTTTTATTGGCCAAATCCATGAAGTTAGCCCACTAAAAGAGAACACTTTGTGTTCAATCCTTTGAACCCTTAGCCTTGAACATAAATTGAAAACCCTTGTTGAAAAGCTTTACCTTGAGTTAAGTAGAAAATCTTTTGTGGTATTGTTAAATGTTCAAGTTTGGGGTTGTTGGGAAAGCATGAAAAAGAAAAAGGAAAAGCATTGAGCTAAAAGTTAAGAATAAGAATGTGAAAAGAAAAGAAAAAGCAAAGCTCAATGTAAAGACAAGTTGGGAAAAAAAAGAATAATTGTGTTGTTATGATTCTCTTAACTCAAGGATTTTGTGATCCAGAAAAACCAATTTTCTTGATTAGCCCAGCCACGTTATAAGCCATTGAAAAGTCCTTGTGATGATGCATGCTTGTAAATGTTTTGATTGTGGTTAAATGAAAGGCAAAGTTGATTCATGTGACATTGTGGTAGTGGAATGAATGAGTGATTACCTCTTATACACTTGTGTGTGAGTGAAACACTTTACCTGGTGAGGAAGTATTCCATGAGCACATGAACATCCATGCTTAATTGATTGATCATTCATGAAAAATAGCATTTGTTTGATATTAACTGACTTTGTGAACACTAAAGCATGGGCACATCTTGGTTGAAATCTTGGTCAAAAGTTTGATTGAAGTCTTTGCTTATCTTGAAAAGAAATTTTTGAATGAGTGAACCATCATATGAATTGGTAGAAGATTGAGTTACATCTTGTTTGCTTGAGGACAAGCAAAGTTCTAAGTTTGGGGTTGTGATAACAGTTGAAAAACTGTTATTTTCATGCTTGAAATTGATACTAAAAGCAACCTTTGCCACTTAGAAACTAGCTTGAAATCATGCTTTTATTCATATTTTCAGAAATAAGAGAGCTGGACAGGTTTATGCTTGATTTCAGTGTTTTTGTGCAGCTTTTAAGGTGAATTTGGTGAAAGAAGTGAAGAAGGAGAGAGATGAAATCAGAAAAGCATCAAAAAGTGCAAAAGGAGAAGTCGCAACTGCTGCTCAGCGGTAGTTTACCGCTGAGCGGAACTCAGAAGCTCACGAGGGATCCGCTGAGGGGTAAAATGGCCGCTGAGGGGAAGAAACCAACTCACGCACTTACCGCTGAGCGGCACACTTATGGGCTTGGGCCTAAATATTCTGTAATTTTAGAATAGTATATAAGCTTTAGGACATCCTAGGGTTTGTATCTTTGGTAGAAACGAAGCAAACACTCTCATTTCCACCCCTTTGAAGGAGGATCTTGGATGCTCAGGCTACCTCTTCACCTTTCTAGGGTTTTATCTTTCATTCTTTCATTATTATTCATCTAGTTTCACCATGAATATGGTGAACTAAACCTTGTATTGTTGTTGGGGAATCAATGTAGTCTTGTGAAACTCTCATATATGGAATTTGTTTTTACATCTTATATTTAAGACCTATGCTTTCTTTCATCATTAGTTAGGGTTTTTCCTCTTTGCTCAATGCTTGCTTTGTTTAACTCATTCAATGCATGATTATTGATTTTGTCGATACGGGAACGTACATGGAAGTCTAGATCTGGGGAATTTCTCCCAATAGTATATTGGTTGCCGTTAAGCTCCTGCACTAAAAGAACTAATTATTAGGAATGCTAGGAATCGTATGAACTCGTAATTAGGGATAGGCCTTCTTGCAAGGTAATTTAGAGAGTGGCATTAACAATGATGAAAAGAATGTTGAATTCCTAAAGTATATGAGAGTGGATAAGATGAAATTGATAACCCCAACAACATACTCATCCATATATTCCATTGAAGTGTTTGTATTTTGTTTTAGCCATTGATCAAATTCATGCATACATGTTTATTTTCTGTTTTGCATATTAAACTCCGCTTATTTCGTTCTTAAGTCTTAAATAATCAACGAATCACATAACTAAACTAGGCCGTGAGTCCTTTGGGAGAACGATACTTGGTCTTACCGAGTTTATTACTTGAAACGATTCGGTCACACTTGCCGATTGTTAAACAAGTTTGTGGCGCCGTTTTTCGGTGTTCATAAATTTGTCATCAGTTGGAAAGGACTGTGAATGGATGGTTCTTTAGAGATGAGCTAACTGTTGGAAGTACACCTACTCCTGTTGCAGATCATACTGCCTTCATTGCACAAACTGATTTTGAGAAATATGTTGTTGATCAATTTAGGAAAAAGTCTGAAAGGGATGAGAGAGTTGAAGATACTCTTTTTAGATGGGAGAAGAAGGGAAACAAGAATGGCATTGGCTTTGAAACTGAAGATTTTGATGATGAGTCAACTGATGAAGATTGAATGGAATCTTCTTCGTAAGAATAGGGACTACTTTTCTATGTGGATTTATTTTTTATATTTTGTAATCATGGCATTAAGTCACCTCTGGTTTTATGTACTACTTCGGTTTTGTTTTGAAAGGAAATGAAGATTTATTTTAGTAAACGATATGTGAATTGTGAATGTTAATTGCATTGTTATGTGGACTAACCCTCAATCTAGTTGAAAAGCGAAGATTATGTTGTTCTGATTTTCATCAAAAACTGATCACTGGTTTAAAAGTGCAAATTTCAGTACACTGCTAACTTGAATCAATTAAGGAAGAAGTAAAAAGAAAAAATTTCATGTCTGATTTTAAAGAAAAAAGAACAAAACGTCGAAGCCCCACAGAACACGACGTTCTATTAAGCACACAATTAATGCTCCCAAGTACTTCAATTCCCTTCACATCCCAGCCCGGCAGCCTACGACGTTCTTTGGGAGGGCAGAAAAGAAAGAAGATCCGAAAGTATGGTACTTTTTAGGCGGAAGAACAAAACATCAAATTCCAACAGAACTCGACGTTCTATTAATGCTCTCGTGTTCAAAAGAAAAAACTAAAAAGAAATAAAAAGGTACACACTTGTGGCTTCCAATACTTCGTCCAAGCCCCTTCAAATTTGACGTAACCTTTGCAATTTTTGAGAAAATTAATAAAAATGGCGTGCTGTTTTAAGAGAAAACGTCGAATTGATTGGGACTTCGACGTTGTTTTTAAACATAACGTCAAAGTTTTATGGTATACGACGTGAAAGTTTTTGATTGAATTTAAAAACAAAACACAGTCTCATTGTTTGTTCGCGGTTTCATTTCTGCTTGAACTTTGTTCTTGGTGGATGATTGCGATAAAGAAAGAAGGTTATTTTTAAGTCCTTTCTGTCTTTGTAATGTCAATTGGTTCTCATTCCTAAGGTTGACCGATTGTTTTTCATTTATTTGTAGGCTATTTTTCATACGGGGTCAGTGAACTTCGTCATCTTCTTGAGTGATAGCATTTGAAGTATGTTTTTTTTCTTAAAATACTCTTACGTATGATGTATGTGCTCGTGTTTGTGTTGTGTTTGTCGATTCTGGACGTATGATATCTATATGTATAACAATAGCTTGATAGTTTTTTTTTCCTTCAACGTATGATATTTGTGTCAGTTCGTTGTCAGCGAACTTCGTCATCTTCTCTTGTGAAACCATTTTAAGTTTGTTTTTTTTTCCTTCAATATCTCTTACGTATGATATATGTGTTCGTGTTTATTGATTTTGGACGTATGATATATGTATAACGATAGATATTTGTGTTCATGTACGTATACTATGATACTTTATTTTTTCCTTCAACGTATGATAGGTATTTATTTTTGTTTCTCTACGTAAGTTAGTTTTTTTTTCCGTGGATTCTTTTCGTTCAGTGTAGTAGTATGGATCGAAGCTGGATTCATCAGCGTCATATTTGTGAAGAGTATGAGCGAGGGGTTTCTGAGTTCATACAATATGTTAAAGAACACGCAAAACCAGTGAACGGGGCATATTTTTGCACTTGTGTTCGTTGTCTCAGTCAAGTATATGAAGACTTGGACAACATGGAATAATGAGAAGTTATATAGTTTGGACTTGGCATGGGGAAGTATTATATAAGCCAACAACTTTAAGAGGTTCAGATTATGTCGACGAATGGATGAGTGATCATTTAGACGAAATAGTATGTGACGTTGGCAAAGAAAATTTTGGAAGAGCTCATTTATACGATAGTCTTAAAACAAATTCGGAGCAAGAGTTGTATCTAGGATGCATCAATTTTACAAGGTTATCGGCTACTTTGAAATTCTTTTGTTTGAAATCAAGAAACGGATGGACTGATAAAAGTTTCACAGAATTGTTGGAGTTGCTGAAGGAGATGCTACCAGAAAATAACACGTTACCTATATGTAATTACGACGCGAAGAAAATTCTATGTCCAATGGGTTTGGAATACCAAAAGATACATGCATGTCCCCATGACTATGTATTGTATAGATATCAGTATGCTTCAATGAAGGTGTTTCTGACGTGTGGTTCGTCACAATTTAAGAAGAAAATTGATGGAAATAACGATGAACACAATGAAGGTCCACCGGCTAAGGTCATGTGGTATTGATGAACAAATCTTTAATCCTCAAAAAACGAAGTCAAAAACTTGTTAAACCCTCGGCAAGTGTAACCGAATCGTATCAAGTAATAAACCTAGTAAGACCAAGTATCGTTCTCCCAAAGGACTCACGACCTAGACAGTTGTGTGGTTTGTTGATTAGCTAAGACTTGTAAAACCGATTGATTAAGATTTAAATGCAAATACTCAAAAGTAAATATGTATGCATGAATTGATCAATGGGCAAGAAGAAACAAAACACGTGATTGGAATATATGAATGAATATGTTGTTGGGGTTTATCAATTTCATCCTTATCTACTCTCATGTATTCAGGAATTCATCTTTCTTCATTAATTGTTAATGCCCCTTTCTAAATTACCTTAAACCCGATGTATCGACGAAGAAAGCCTAATCATAATCACTAGTTTACAATGTCTTGTCTCCCTAGAAATTAATCATGCATTATAGTGAACAGAAGCTTAAAGGCAACCAACCATCATACTCCTATGTCTAGGTTTATACTATTATTGGGAGAGATTCCCCAGATCTAGATTTCCCTATATGTGTCCATATCGACAAAATCAATGATCATGACATCGAATGAGTTAAAAAATGCATGCTTTGAGTAAAGAGGAAAAACCCTAACAATTAATGAAAGAAAGAATGTATCTTAAAGAAGATTTTGAAGAACAAATTCAATACATGAGAGCTTCAAAGGATTACATTAATTCCCCAACAACAATAAAGGTTTAGTTCACCATATTCATGGTGAAACTAGATGAAATACAATGAAAGAGTGAAAGATAAAACCCTAGAAAGGTGAGAAAGGAGCTGTAGCATCCAAAATCCTCCTCCAAGGGGTGAAGAAGTGTGTTTATGCTTCATTCCAGCCAAAGATGACTGACCTAGGTTAACTAAAACGGTATATAGTATTCTCAAAATTACAGAAAAGTAAGCCCAAGCCCATAAGAATGTCGCTCAACGGTAAGTGCGTGACTTCTATTCTACCCCTCAGCTGCAGTTTTGCCCCTCAGCGGTGACTGCGGGTCTTCAAAGTGCCGCTCAACGGTAAATGACGCTGAGCGGTACTTGCGGCTTCTTCCTTTTCTGAATCCAACTCCTACCTCCTTCACTTCTTTCACTCAATTCATCTTAAAACCTGCAAAAACAAGGAAATCAAGCATAAAACCTGTCCAACTCTATTATTTCCAAAACTTAAAAAAACCATGATTCCAAGCTAGTTTCTAAGTCATAAAGGTTGTCTTTAAGGTCGAATTTAAGTATAAAAATAATAGTTTTTCAACTGTTATTAGTTACGTTGAAATAGAATGGCTTATTTTCAATACCAAGAGCAGGGTTGCTCGGGGTCGCACCCGATGCAAATTTGATGTGCATTAAAAATGCAGTATAGTGCTAGGAAGTGACTCCTAGGTCGTCTCTCAAGGACCAAATGTGGTTCGAGACTTGGGTCAAACACGTAGTGGGGGTAGTTTTGAAAGTGTTTTTGTGATTAGAAATGAACTACATTAAAATTGGAAATTAAATACAACCAAACATAATTGAAAACACTAAATAAATGAAAAAAGCATGAAGACCGAAAAGTCTAGCAGATGACCGAACGGTTCTACATTGAGACCGAACAATTTCTTAAAAAAGTGAGGAAATTAGAAATGCAAGAATATAAAGAAGCCGAACATAGTAAACAACATAGTGGACGAAAACAGAAAACTGAATGGTCCTAAAACAAGACGTGTGAACTAATTAAAATTCAGTAGATAATAAGAGACACTTGGTTAAAAATGAAATGCACATATGAACCAAATTAAATGTAGTAAATAATTAAGACAACTCATGACCGAATTGAAATGCAATAAAGAAATCTAAAACTCATCTACGTAAATTAAAATGGAACCACTACAACTAATAAACAAACAGAAGATGCAGCTTGGAAATGAAATATTCAATGCAAAAGACTAGGAAGCAATTGAAAGCAACACATAAATCAACAATGTATAAGTTAAATGAAGTTGTAAAATAAAGAAAAAGAACCATCTTCCATGATGATGAGCATTTAAAGACGCAAATGATGCAGGCCGTGACAGCACATCTAATTAAGCATGTCTCAAAAAATAAAAATGCTTTCAATATATATCTATATATTATAAAGAAACAAGTTTGGTTCCTGCGTGAAGAAAAGAAATGAAACTCCGTGTGTGCATCTCCAGCTGGCCGTGAATCACCGTGCGTTTAAGAAAAGAGAATGAAATGCTTCTCTTCCAGCAATCCCGTGACAGCTCCTTTCAAGCTCCACTCATCTGTGTGATTCTCTCATTTCCGTGACATGTGCTAGAATAAAAAGAAACTAAAAGGATCCAAAGCAAAGTGCTGAATCCTTTAGCCGTAACCCTCCATGCGTGGTGTCCGTGTGTTCTCTAAATGAATGATGACTTCCTTTTCAAGGGTGACGACTGCTCTTTTAATGAAGAATGAACGCCCTCCTCACGTGCTGGAGCTCTCCTTTGGGTCGTGACATGCTATTTCCTTCCAGCCAGCAGTGTGCACCTCTCCAAGCCCAAGTGAATCAGCAGTTGCAACGTGAAGGCCTGCTGGATGCTCACCTCTTTGCTTGTTGGACCAAGGCCGTGTGTTTTCTTTTGCTGGTGGCTGCACCTTCCAGGCAGTGAAATTAATGTGCTACACATTGTAGGCCATGACACCCCTCCTCTCCAAGATTAATTGCTCACGCCTAAAGCCCATCATCAGCGTTTTCTTATTCTAGCTGTGGACCTCCCATTTTTTTGTGGGCCTCTTGCCTTTAAAAATGGAATAGCTTGCTGCCAACGTGTTACTCTCCTCATTGGACAATGATGCAGTGTGTGTTGTTGTTGCCTCTGCTGGACCATCCATGATTAAAAACAAATGAAATCAGTACTCCCTCCAATGCTTCCAGTTGTGACACCACTTCAGCGCTTATGCATCTACTTTCCTCTAAAATGAATCTGCCTTTCTCATTCCGGCACTGCTCAAATTAATTTCCATGGGCCGAGTGTGCTGTTGCCTTTTTCTTTGTGCACACCTCCTTTTCTATTTTATAAAAAAATTTAAGTGATGTGGCATTTCTCTTTAAGTCCCAAAATATTACCCAACAATTTTTCTATAATTAATAATGCAAATAATTAGTATCAGATAATTCAAATTAGTTAAAATAAGAATTTCTTTTCAAATTAAGCACAATTAGTAAAAATGGGGAAATTGGACATTCAAGCAAAATTCCCTGATTAAATCTAGCACAATAGACTAAGTGAAGTCAAGAAAATATTGACTCCTCAGGGGTGAATTGGTGAAACACAAAAATCAGAGTCTTTTAAAAATCTTTTTCACAAAAGAATGATCTTTCAAAAGTTTCTTGATTCGCAAGGAATACGATTTTTAAGTGCAGCGGAAATAGTTGACTACGTGAAAAGTAAAGTCGACTTTGAAAATTAAAAGTGTAGGGATAGAGAATTCACACGCCGGTTTTTATACTAGTTCGGCCAAACTGCCTACATCTAGTGTCCTTCCAATCCCAGGAAGCAAATGCACTATAATGATCAAGGTTTTTACAACAAGACTTTTATAGCGACCTCCACATCAAAATATAAAACACCTCTCTAACCCTCTAATCAAAATATAAGCATATACAAACAAAGAACAACAACAAGATGTCCCCTCTCCTGCAGTCTTTAATCACTTTGAACAATCCTCAAAGTCTAGAACGTCGCACGTTCTCTTCCTATAGTCACAACAGGTGTTAAAGCTCGGCAAGTGTAACCGAATCGTATCAAGTAATAATAAATGGTAAGACCAAGTATCGTTTCCCAAAGAACTCACGGCCTAAACAGTTGTATGATTTCTGTATTAAATAAGATTTGTAAAACAAATTCTTGTAGGTTTAAATGCAAATACCAAAAAGTAAATATGAATAAATGTATTGATCAATTTGATCAAAAGAAGCAAAACTTGATTGAGATATATGGAATAATGATGTTGTTGGGGGTTTTCAATTCATCCTATCCACTCTCATGTATTCAAGAATTCATCTTCTTCATTAATGTTAATACCACTTTCTAATTTACCTTAAACCCAATGTCTTGGTGAAGAAAGCCTACTCCTAATCACTAGTTTACAATGTCTTATCTCCCTAGCAATTATCCATGCATTACATTCGCACAGAAGCTTAAATTCAACCAATCCTCCTATCCCTATGTCTAGGCAATATTACAATTGGGAGAATTTCTTCATATCTAGATTTATCTATATGTGTCCATACAAATAACATCAATGATCATGCAATTGAATGAGTTAAACAAAGCATGCATAGAGTATAGAAGAAAAACCCTAACAATTAGTGAAAGAGAGCATATGAATTAAAGAACCAATTCAATACATGAGAATTTCAAAGGATTACATTGATTCCCCAACAACAATGAAGGTTTAGTTCACCATAATCATGGTGAAACTATATGAACAATAATGAAAGAATGAAAGATAGAACCCTAGAATTTGAAGAGTGGAGCTTGAGCATCCAAAATCCACCTCCAAGGGGTGAAGAAAGTGTGATTTTGCTTCGTTTTACCGAAAGATACTAACCCTAGGGCGACTAAAACCTTATATAGACTCTTAAAGATTACAAAAAAGTGGCCCACGGCCCCTTAAAATACCACTCAGCGGTAAGTGCAGTTCTTCTATTTGACGCTCAACTACAGTTTTGCCCCTCAACGGTGACTGCGGGACTTCAGAGTGCCGCTCAGCGGTGATTTCCGCTGAGCGGTACTTGCGGCTCTTCTTTTATACACTTTTTCTTCATTTTCTGACTCCAACTTATGGCTACTTCACTTCTTCCATTCAATTCATCTTAAAACCTGCAAAAATAAGAGAAACCATTCATAAAACCCATCAAACTCTCTTATTTCCAAAACATAAGCAAAAGCATGATTACAAGCTAGTTTCTAAGTCATAAAGGTTGTCTTTAAGGTCAAAATTAAGTCTAAAAATAACATTTTTTCAACCGTTATTAACAGGGCTGCCACAATGTTCACAAGATTGAGAGAAAAAGTTAATCACGTATCAGACACCTCAAGTGCAGGTTGATCAATCAGTCAATGCGCACAGATTCTTTCTCGTCAAGCAATCACCAAAGAATGAACACCTCGGTCTTTCTTGATGGATTCTTGGAGCTTTAGCACGTTCTACCAGAGATCAATAATCTGAAACAATTCAATCAAAACATTAGATTCACAAAAGTCTCTACAGAAATCAAATTCTTGTCTATATATAGTTTTTTTACAAAATTGGCGCTCCTAAGTCGACTATGCTACTAATAGAGTCAATTATACTCAGACAGTTATAACAGTTAGTAGCAGTCAAACCAACTTAAGTGATTTCGCATTTAATATAGTTGACTCACAATCAATGCTTAGTCAAAGATATAAAATATAGTCATTCGACATCACAAACATTAATAGAATTTCAAATTTGCGTATGCAGTTGACTTTGAAACACTTTAATGCAGTTTTGAAAAACTTTCTTTCCAAAAATACTCATAGCACAATTTGAAAAATTTTGTGCAAAGCCACGAGTTTTAATCGACTTACTTCATAATGAAGTCGACTTAAAACTGTTGTTTTGCCACATATTATAAGTTCAACAAAAGTGCATGTGGTTTTCCTTTTCTAAAACATATGTCATGCATTCACAGATAAGATTTCATGTAAAACACAGTGAATTGCAGTAATGACAAAATCAACACAAACATGTTCTCAAATAATCATAAACATGAAAGTTATGAACATGTAACACATTTAACAACACATGTTGTTATTAATTATGTTGTCATCATCAAAAACCAGAAGTTCTTTGAGATTGTAAGGTTTGGCTAAACGAGTGCTCCCCTTATCAACAATCTCCCCCTTTTCTTATGATGCACAACCATGATTAATAAACAACCACGTTGTACAAATCAAATCATATCATACCAAAATGTATCAGAGCAAATGATCAAAATGTATCAGAGCAAAGGTTGAAATATTCTAATTTTTTATTCAGAGCAAAAAACATATCAATTTATATCAGAACATATCAGAGTATATCAGAGCAAACAAAATGTATATCAGAGCAAACAAAATGTATATCAGAGCTCCAAATGAATATCAAAGCATTCTTCTAGCATTATCCCCCTTTGTGCATTAGTAAAAAAGGTATGCCTTATGATAATGATATGTTGACAAACAGTTATTCAAAGATGCATTAGTAAATCATATTAATCAAACAGTGATGCTCCCCCTATCACAAATAATCACATGATAAAGATGTAGTCTCCCCCTTAAGTGTAGGCATGTGAAATTATCTAAGATCCTATGCAATGCTCCCCCTACCATTGTGCATTTTTTATAATCAAAACTCAAATGCACAATGCAGTTTTCACAGAACATTTCACAGCATGTATAAGCCTGTGACAGTATTATACAAAGACAAAAGTTGTGCAAACATATCAATGAAGCATAGATACAATATCAATCAACAATCTCAATATTATCTCAAGTAATTTCAATCAATTATAGAACAGAGATATATTGAAAAAGAAACAATCAACAGTATATGATCAATAATCAGAATAACCAAATTCCAAATCATGGAATTTTTTAACCCCTATTAAACAGTAATCGATTGATCCCTAGTTACAATCGACTTCATTGCTTTCCATTTGAGTTAATCTCCAGTTGTTCATCCAGAAGCAATGTTCCTGCAAAACCTTTCCAGATCTCTTCCAGATCAAGCACTTTAGAATCATTGTAATGCCAAAGTTATTACAGGTATAATATGTGTGTGTAAATGTATGAATGCAATGATAAACCGTAAAGCAATCAACTTCATTCATAACACAATTGACTTTAATCAGATAGAAATCACTACTTTATACTATTGTCATTTAAGATTCCTAGTTCATTTCGAATAGTATAAAATCTTTTTTTGCTCAATGGTTTTGTAAAAAATATCAGCCCATTGATGTAAGGTATCTACATATTCGACCTTAATTTCACCCTTGAGGATGTGGTCTCGTATGAAGTGATGCCTTATTTCAATATGCTTATTTTTCGAATGAAGAACATGATTTTTAGTCAAATTTATTGCACTTGTGTTATCACATTTTAAGGGAATGTGATCTAGTGATATACCGTAATCTTCTAGTTGGCTCTTGATCCAAAGAGACTGAGCACAACAGCTACCAGCTGCTATGTATTAAGCTTCTATGGTAGATAATGCCACACAAGCTTGTTTCTTTGAATGCCAAGAGACTAAAGAAGATCCAAGTAGATGACAAGTGCCACTAGTGCTCTTTTTATCTAGCTTACAGCTTCCAAAGTCAGAATCACTATAACCTTCAAGAAAAGTGTTTGTACCGTTTGGATACCACAGTCCAAGACTTTTGGTTCCTTTAAGATATTTCAAAATTCTTTTTACAACAGTTAGGTGTGATTCTTTAGGTGAAGACTGAAATCTAGCACAAAGACATACAATGTGCATGATGTCAGGTCTACTAGTAGTTAGATATAACAAAGATCTGACCATACCTCTTTACATCTTTTGATCAACGTCCTTACAAGCTACATCAAGATCTAGGTAACAGTTTGTAGCCATGGGAGTCGCAGCTTCCTTGCAATCCAACATTTGGAATTTCTTCAACAGATCAGTACAGTACTTGGATTGGTGAATGAAAATGCCATTTTTAGCTTGCTGGACTTGAAGACCAAGAAAGTCAGTAAGCTCTCTGTTAACAGAATGGCAAGTGTACCAAATCGCACAAGTAATATAAAATGGTAAGACCAAGTATCGTATCCCTGAGGACTCTCGACACTAAACAATCATGTGATAAAATAATTAATTAAGACTTATGGTACGAACTTGAATTGTAAGGAACCTCCCGACACTCACGCAAATCATAAATCATGCGTCTAAATGAGTTGAATAAAGCAAGCATTAAAACAAATGAATTCCCTATTAATTAATGAATAAAACATATATGATAAAGAATCAATTCAAATACATGAGAGTTCACAAGGTTACATCATTCCCCAACAACAAATAGAGTTTAGTTCCCCTTAGATGATAAATAAATCTTCGATCCCCGAAAACAGAGTCAAGAACTTGTTAACCCTCGGCAAGTGTAACCGAATCGTATCAAGTAATAAACCTAGTTAGACCAAGTATCGTTCTCCCAAAGGACTCACGGCCTAGACAATTATGTGATTTATTGATTAATTAAGACTTGTGAACAAATTGTTGTAGGTTTCAAATGCAAAAGACTGAAAAGTAAATATGTATGCATGTGATGATCAATGGGCAAGAAGAAACAAAACACATGATTTGAATTATCTGAATAAATATGTTGTTGGGGTTTATCAATTTCATCCTATCCAGTCTCTTGTATTTAGGAATTAATCATTCTTTTCATTAATGTTAATGCCACTTTCTAAAGTACTAAAAACCCGATGTCTCGGTGAAGAAAGCCTAATCATAATCACTAGTTTACAATGTCTTGTCTCCCTAGCAATTAATCATGCATTATAGTGAACAGAAGCTTAAAGGCAACCAACTATCATACTCCTATGTCTAGGTTGGTAATATACTTTTGGGAGAGATTCCCCAAATCTAGATTTCCCCGTATGTGTCCATATCGACAAAATCAATAATCATGACATCGAATGAGTTAAACAATGCATGCTTTGAGTAAAGAGGAAAAACCCTAACTATTAATGAAAGAAAGCATGTATCATAAAAATGATCTTGAAGAACAAATTCCATACAAGAGAGTTTCTAAGGATTTACATTAATTCCCCAACAACAAAATAAGTTTAGTTCACCATATTCATGGTGAAACTAGATGAAATACAATGGAAAGTTGAGAAAGTTGAGAACCTTTCTAAAGATAGAACCCTAGAAAGTTGAGAAAGGAGCCTTAGCATCCAAAATCCTCCTCCAAAGGGTGAAAGAGTGTGTTCTTGCTTCGTTCCAGCCAAAGATACAAACCCTAGGACGTCCTAAAGCTTGTATACTATTCTAAAAAATACAGAAAAGTAGGCCCAAGCCCAGAAAAGTGCCGCTCAGCGGTAATAGCGCGTGACATTTCTTCCCCTCAGCGCTAGTTTTCCCCTCAACGGTGCCAACGGGTACTGAAAAGTGCCGCTCAGCGGTAATTGGTGCTGAGCGATACTTGCTGAGTCTCTTCTTTTGCACTTTTTGTGTCCTTTTCTCATTCCATCTCTATCCCTTTTCACTTTTTTCATCAATTTCATCTCAAAACCTGCAAAAACAAGGAAATCAAGCATAAAACCTGTCCAACTCTATTATTTCCAACAATTAAAAAAAATCATGAGTTCAAGCTAATTTTTAAGTCATAAAGGTTGTAATTGAACTCAATTTTAAGTATAAAAAAACATTTTTTCAACTGTTAAAGAAAGCATGTATCTCAAATAAGATGTTTAAACACAAATTCCATATATGAGACTAGATTCCCCAACAACAATACAAAGTTTAGTTCACCATATTCATGGTGAAACTAGATGAACAATAATGAAAGAATGGAAGAGATAGAAAAACCCTAGAAAGAGAAGAGGAGAGCCGTCACCATCTCCCAATCTACCCCTAAGGAGTGAAAAGTGTGTTTCTGCTTCCTCCCAGCCAAAGATACAAACCCTAGGACGTCCTAAAGCTTATATACTATTCTAAAAAATACAAAAAATTAGGCCCAAGCCCATAAAATTAACAAAAAACTGGTCCAAGCCCATTTAGAATGGCGCTCAGCGCTATTTTACCGCTGAGCGGTACTAGCGCATGATCCATTTTGCCCCCAATTGCTGTTTTGCCCCTCAGCGGTGATTTCGGCACCTGAAAACTGCCACTCAGCGCTACTCGGTCACACTTTTTCTGCATTCTGGTTGACTTTTCAGCATTCTGGTTGACTGGTTGACTTTTCAGCACTCCAATCATTCGGTACTTCAATTCTTCTTTCAAATCATTCAATTAGCCTACAAAATCAAGGGAATCTTGCACAAAACCATTAAATTCACTTTCAACTCTCTTATTCACAGAACTAAAGCAAAAATATGAGTTCAAGCTAGTTTCTAAGTCTTAAAGGTTACTTTTGGTATCAATTTTAAGCATAAAAATAACGATTTTTCAACCGTTATCAGTAATCCTCAGCTGGATAACCACCAATCTTCCTTGCATTGTTGTAGAATTCTTTCACCACAGCTATATTGGCTGGTGCAGGGTATGTGGCTAGCTTCCCCCAATCATTTCCTAGCAATTGCTCTCCAAATTGAGGAGCAAAGTTAGGTATCATTCCAACTTTCCTCTCCATAAGGAGCCTCCTATCTTGGACCACTTTAAAATGCTTCACATGTTTGCGAGATAGGAACCTACTAGAGTGGGGTTGTTCTGGTTCCTTTTCTTTCCTTTTGGATGCCATGGTCTTCACTCTTTTGCCTGAAGAAGATGTCATTCCTACATCAAACACAGATTACAAAACCACAAGACATGTTGTTAAGCATTAGTAAACCAAAAACAACACCCGAATTCCATGTTAAACCACCGATGAGGGTCAAAATCACCCCTCAGCGCCACCAGTGCAGCAATCCAGTACACAATTTAGCAAAAATATAATGTCTGTCAGAGTGCCGCTCAGCGGATATTTACCCCTGAGCGGTGATTATGCAGATTTTTGAAAAATGCACTTTTAACCTTTCCTAACTCCACCCATATGCAATTTTCAATCTTCTAGATCAAAATCACTCAGCTCAATCGGTTCAAACATCAATTAATTCATTAAATCATGCATAGAAATCAAAACCCCTAAAAATTCATGCTTCAACAATCAAATTCATGCTCAAGAACCCTAGAATGAAAAATGCTTGACTTACTTGGTTGGACATACTAGATGGGCGGAGAATGCTTTCAAACTATGAAGAACAATCATGCTCTCTCCCAACCCCAAACTTAGATGGAAAGCTAGTTAGAAAGTAAGTGGAAGGGAGATTTTCTCAAGAGGAATGAAGGGAAAAATGTAAAGAACCTTTGGAAAAGTATGTAGGAGTGTGTGTGCAAAGAAGAATCTGAAAATAGAGGCCAAGGCGCGACTTAGGGTATAAAAATACCCCAATGGGCTCGGGTTTCGCTAAGGGGCAACCTAAGCCCATTCTGCGACACTACCGCTCAGCGGTAGTTTGCCGCTCAACGACACTTTCTTGAAGTGCTTTTCTTCTTCCTAGCTTAACCTAGGTGCCTCCTACACATGCCCCTCACTTGCTTCCTGCAATTAAATTCTTAAATCAGTCATGCAAATCCCTATCATGCAACTAAAGCAGAACAAACAAAAATATAATCAATCAACTGGGTTACCTCCAAGGTAGCGCTTGTTTAACGTCACGAGCCTGACCGAAAATCCTCCAACACCCATCAGTAGGTGCAAATCTTTCTTACCAACACCCATCAGTAGGTGTATACAAACATAATATCCTTCAGTAGATACTCTTCCGCCTAACATCCATCAGTAGATGTAAACCCTATAACAAACTTATAACAAAAACAAAAATACCCAAAAGTTCAAAACTACATCACCAAACCAAAAATTAAAAGTTCTTAAATCATTGGGTTGCCTCTCAGCAAGCGCTCTTTTAACGTCATTAGCTTGACCCAATAAAGCTCAAGTTCCTTGTTCATGGTTGATGTTCATATCACACCAACTCATCAACTGCTTCCGGTCCCCTTTTCTGACTCTTCTGGAATGTGGAGACTCTATCTCTATCACCTCATTTTCTTTGTAGTCTTTCACAACCCACAACTTGGTTTTGAATTTCACAGGTTTACCAAGTTGGAGTCGTTCTTTCATCCAGTCATCATGGACCTTTCTTCCTTTCCCAATCTTTTCTTCTTCTTGTACCTGAAACAACAAACAATGTTTACCTTTGACCTTTGGCTTTTCATCTTCAGGACTAGTAATGAGTACATCTTGATATGCAACTTTATGACTAGCTTCTTCCTCCTGCATCAACCTCTCTTCTTTGAAGACATCTACGACAACTCTTTCTTCTCGGTCTTGGAGCACCACCACACCTTCATCTACATCAATGATGGCTTTCGCCGTTTTCATAAACGGTCTTCCAAGAATAATGGGTATCTTTTCACTTTCCATCTCCATCACCACAAAGTCCACCAAGAAGTGTAGTTTGCCTACACAAACTATGACATCCTCTGGTATACCATAGGGAATCTTTGAGGATCCATCTGCCATTACTAAATTAATCTTTATAGGCTTCACATCAACATCACCAATCTGCTCAAGTAAATAATAAGGCATCAAGTTAACACTTGATCCTAAATCAAGTAAAGCCTTCTTTATCTTTTTCTTCCCTATTGTGCATGCAATGGAGAAACCTCCTGGATCTTTTGCTTTTGGAGGGAATGACTTCTTTTTAACAGCTTTATACTCCTTTGTATCATTATCTCTACGTCTTTTCTTTGTAGAAAATTCTTCATCAGGCTTTGTATAAACTGCAATATGCTGTAATATCTCCTTCCAAGGTACATCATTATCCACCATCTTGAATATTTCTGTAAAATCAAATTGTTTCTCATGATTTGTTGGAAAAGGAAGAATATCTTCACTCTTTATTTCTCTTATCTCTTCTTTCTTTTCTCTGTTCTTTTTCTTTTTCTCTCTTTTCTTTTATTTCTTTTTCTTTCTCCCTTTTTAACTCAACTTTTCAACATTTGTACTCTCCAACACTTTACATTCTTCCCTGGGGTTAACCTCTATATTAGCCCCAAAATTTTTGTTAGGTCTTTCTTCCAACTGCTTAGTAATCTGACCCATTTGCATCTCCAACTTCTTAATAGCAGCTTCAGTGCTCTTTTGAGTAGATTCAGTTACCTGTATGAATTGCTGAAGAGTTTCTTCCATCCTTATTGATCTTTCATTAAATGTAGCTATTTGTTGCCATAAGGTTGGTTGTTCCTGTTGCTTGTTAAACTGCCTTGATTGTCCAGCTTTCCCACTTTGTCCTTGACCAATACTTGGGTGTGGTTTCCACCCTTGATTGAAATTCCCTTGACGGTATGGAAATTGATTGGCCATGAAGTTAACATCCTCTAAAGCTTCTGCTGGAAAGGCGCATTGACCATTGATATGGTCACCCCCACATAATTCACACAGCTGTGGTTGAACCTGTGCAACAATCTTTAACTCTTTTGGCAGTTGTGCAAGTATCTTTGTGAGATTCTTCAATTGTTGAGTTAGTATCTTGTTCTGAGCTAGCAAAGCATCATTGGATTGCAACTGTAGAACTCCTTTTTGTTGAATAGGAGCTCCTCTTTCACTGTTCAGCTCATTATCATTAGTAGCCATGTTTTCAATTATTTCCGTGGCTTCCTCTGGAGTCTTCCATTTGATATTGCCTCTAGCTGAGGCGTCAAGCATCATCTTGGTTTGTGAACCAAGACCTCCAAGGAAGTTAGGACTACTTCTACTTCATCAAATCCATGCGTGGGAGTCTTTCTGAATAGGCTTTTGTATCTATCCCATGCATGACCTAGTGATTCCTCCATGCCTTGCCTAAAAGATGATATCTCTTGCTGCCCTTTGTTTACCTTGGATTGTGGGAAGTATTTATTCAAGAACTTTGTCACCACAGCTTCCCACTCTGTAAAGCTCCCTTATGGAAAAGAGTTCAACCAAAGTTTACCGTTGCCTCCTAATGAGAATGGAAATAGGATAAGTTTGATTGCTTCGTCAGGCACCCCATTTATCTTCACTGTATTGCAAATTTCATTAAAAGTTGCGAAGTGCTCATATGGGCTTTCATGAGACAACCCATTAAATTGGTTACTCTTAACCAGTTGGACTAATGTCGGTTTCACCTCCATATTAGCTGCATTGACCCTCGGTCTTGCTATGCTATTGAAATGTTGAGGGCCAACTACATTAGAGTAATCTGCAAGAGTCCATCTAACATTATTATTCTCCATCTCCTCAATGCTATGGTGAGAACCTTGTGGTGAAGGTTGTAACAGATCTTCCGGATGAGGGAAAAGTTCTCTAGATGTACGGATTCTTCTCCTCCGTCTACTCTCGTCTAAGTCTTCAAGAAGAGGTTCCGAGGTTTTCTTGCTTCTAGTTCGAATTGCTTCCTACATACACAAGAAAACAAGTCCCTAGAAAAATTTGTTAGCACAAAAAGATATAAAAGAAGATAGATAAGAAGATAAAATAAAAACAAAAAAAAAACAAAAAAATAAAATAAAATAAAAACAGAAAAATAAAAACAGAAAACCGAAAAAATAAAAACCGAAAAATTAAATAAAATAAAATAATAATCGGAAAAAAAATAGAAAATAAAATAAAATAAAAACAGAATACAAAATTCGAAATTGAAAATTCAAAATTCAAAAACAAGTCAGAGATAATCAATAATCACACAAAATAACAGTTTTTCAACTGTTATCAGGGGGGTCTTCAAAGTGTTTTTGCAAGGAAAATTAAATTAAAATTGGAAATTAAAGACAACCAAACATAATTAAAAGCAATGATAGAAATCTGCAAAACATAAATATCGAACGGTCCTACAGTAGACCGAACGGCCTTAACATTGAGACCGAACGATCCCTAAATCAACGAAATAGAAATGAGCAAAACACGAAAGTCGAAGGTTAACGTAAGCAAAAGATGAAGGGGGTCGTTCGGTCTCTAACAGACCGAATGATATTACAGTGTAAAAGCATACAAGCTAAACGAAAACCAGACAAGCCGAATAGTATAGACAACGAGCGAATGAAAGTGTAAACGGAAAACTAAATGCAGCCGAAACGTACAAACACAAGTCGAACGATATTAAGTAAATGTAGCAACAATAAACAAGAAAAGCGTAGGAGATCGAAACCGACCGAAGGGTCCTAACAGCAAGCACGAGCAGACCGAACGGTCTATAAGATAAAGAAGTTCATAATCGAACGGTCTAAATGTAGTGACCGATCGGTATAAACGTAGCAGCAGTGAAATGCAGAAATGCAGAAAATGAAACAGTGTAGTAGAAGGAAATGGAATCTAGAAAGCTTGTAAACATTGCAAAATGAAGGCTAATGAATATAACAATAGCAGTAACACACAACAGTAAATTGGAACAGTAAAATGAAGTTAAAATTGGAAGGAAACCTAAGCACAAACACAAGAACGTAATTAAGAAACGACATTGCAGAAATGAAACCTAAATTCGAAAATGAAACTGACTGGATCCAAAATCTAAAGGTGAAAACAGGATTGGAAACGAAAGGCAATGCGTAGATGAAAATGAAGATTCAACAACATTAAATGAAGGTGCTATGAAACATAAAAGCAAGAACGTAAAGTGGAAATTGTAATTAAAATAGAGAAGATTCAATACATGAAGATAAAAAATGAAGAGAAAGCAAAACATAAACCTCCCCAAAAAGGGGAAGAAGAAGAACAAGAACCAAGCTTGAAATCCTAGAGCATAAACATAAGTGACGGCTGGAAATCCCAAAGACAGATACATAGTGGTGGTTGGGAGACTCCTCGAGAATTCTGCTTTTAGGCTTTTTATAAAAACCAAAAGACCAAAAATGCCCTCCTAATGGGCTTGTCCTACAAAATGACCTACAATTGGGCCCAAAGTCCTAAAGTTTGACCCAATGACCTTCCAAAACGCTACACTATTGACGTGCCCATCCTCTTAAAGTCCTAGAATGTGCATCCAACACTACTGTTGTTCCTCTGGTTACTGCAACTGATCATTCGGTGCTTAAGGCTTAGACCGCTCGGTCATTCAGCAATGCTCTACAGGCTCGCTCTGTACTATGCAGTCTTCACATAATCGTTCGGTCATCCACTCTTAAACAACAGGTTTTTGCCATTCGGTTCATTAGTGTTCGGCCATTCTGTTCAATTGTGCTCAACTGGTAGCTAACCGTTCGGTGGAGGCTTCCAACAAGGCTCTCAACTCGTTTGGTGTAGACTTTGACAGGCCGTTTGGTCACATCTTTGACAGACCGTTCGGTCAAGACTATGGTCAGACCGTTCGATCATTCAGACCCTAACCGTTCGGTTCTGGCAATCACTTGGGCAATGTTAATGCTCATATTTATGAGCACACAGTAGAGGAAAGAGCTCTGCTGACAGTGATGTCTGAAACATGAGAACACGGCTTAATGTTGGCATGGGAGAATGCCATCCAATACTTAGCAAGAGGAGTCAAATCAGTCCTCCTGATATTCACCACTGCACCATTTATGTTCCTCTGAAAGTGTCCTCCAGGTACAGATAGAACACTTTCCACATCATTAAAATCAATGCCTTCCTCCATACAAAGAGCAAACTGGCATTGCTCTCCTACCCATTCAGTACCCAAAAAGTTGTTGATAGAGTTAGGATCATACCTAATAGTGTGGCCTCTAACATAGCTTAGGTACTCCTCAGCCGGATAATCACCCAACTTTCTTGCGTTGGTGTAAAATTCCTTTACCAGTGCTATTGTGGCTGGTGCAGGGTATGTGGCCAATCTCCTCCAGTTTCTTCCCATTAGTTGCTCTCCAAACTAAGGAGCAAAGTTATGTATCATTTCAGCTTTCCTCTCCATCATGAGTCTCCTATCTTGAACAATCTTAAAATGATTCTCATGTTTGCGAGATAGGAACCTACTAGAATGAGGTTGTTCAGGTTCCTTGTCTTTCCTCTTGGAGGTTGTGGTCTTCAATCTTTTATCTGAAGAGGATGTCATCCCTACATCAAACACAAATTACAAAACCACAAAACATGTTGTTAATCATTAGTAAACCATAAACAACATTCCAAATCCATGTTCAACCACCGTTGAAGGTCACAAAAACCTCTCAGCACAACTAGTGCACCAAGCCAGCAAGAAAAAGAAGCCAAAAACAAGTCTGGCAGAGTCGCGCTCAGGGGAAATTTTTGTTGAGCGGCGATTCTGCAGATTTTGAAAAATTGATTTTTAACACTTCCTAACTCCACCCACAAGCAATTTTCATACTTCCAGACCAAAATCAAGCATTTTAATCGGTTCAAATATAAATTAATTCATCAAATCATTCATAGAAATCAAAATCCCTAAAGAATCATGCTTTGAACATCCAAATTCATACCAATTCATGCTTTCAAGAACCCTAGAATGAAAAATGCTTGACTTACTTAGGTGGAGATACTAGATGAGTAGAAAATGCTCTACAAATATGAAGAACTCAGCCCCAACAACAATGCTCTCTCCAAACCCCAAACTTAGATGGAAAACTAGTGAGAAAATGAGTGGAAGAGGGATTTTGTAAAGGGGAATGAAGGGAAAGATGTAGAGAACTCTTAGAAAAGTGTTTAGAAGTGTGTGAGAAGAAAGAAATCTGAAAATGAACCCAAAATCGCACCCTAGGGTATAAAAATACCCTAATGGGCTTAGGTCCCGTTAAGGGCAACCCGAAAAAACCATTCTGCATAATTACCGCTCAGCGCCAATTTCCGCTGAGCGGCACTTGCGTAAGGTGTTTTCTTTCTTCCTAGCTTACCCTAGGTGCCTTCCACTCATGCCTCTCACTCACTTCATGCATTTAAGTTCTCAAATCACTCATACATTCAATCCCTAACATGCAACTAAAGCAGAATCAAAACAAACCGACAAAATATAGTAAATCAACTGGGTTGCCTCCCAGGTAGAGCTTTTTTAACGTCACGAGCCTGACCCAAAATCCACCAACACCCATCAGTAGGTGCAATTTTACCTTACCAACACCCATCAGTAGGTGTAACAAACCTGTTAATAAACCTAGTATCCTTCAGTAGATACTTAACCACCTAGCATCTATCAGTAGATGCTAACCCAAAAAGTTTCAACATAAAAGTAATGTCCAAAAAAAATACAACCAATATCAATATAAAATAATGTTCTTAAATTACTGGGATGCCTCCCAGAAAAGCGCTCTTTTAACGTCACTAGCTTGACCCAGTAAAGCTCATGTTCCATCTTCAATGTTGGTGTTTATCTTTCTTTCATCACACCAACTCATCAGTTGCTTCCGGTCCACCTCTTTGACTCTTTTTGAATGTGGAGACTCAACTTCTATCACTCCATCTTTCTTATAGTCTTTAACAATCCACAACCTGTTTTTGAATTTCATATGTTTACCAAGTTTGGGTTGTGCTTGCCTTGAATCATAATGAACCGTCCTTCCTTTGGTATCTTGATCTTCTTCCCTATCCTGAAACAAGAAACAATTTTTACCTTTGAAGCTTGGCTTTTCATCTTGAGGACTAGTCATGAGTACATCTTGATATGTAGCTTTATAACTAGTCTCTGTCTATTGTTCCCCTTTGAAGACATCAATAACCACATTTTTTTCCTCGGTCTTGAAACACCATTATTCCTTCATCTACATCAATGATGACTTTAGTCCTTTTCATAAACGGCCTTCCAAGAATAATAGGCCTTCCAAGAATAATAGGAACCCTTTCATCCTTCATCTCCATCACCACAAAGTCCACCAAGAATTTTAGTTCTCCAACACAAACCATAACATCCTCTACTATACCATATGGATTCTTTGAAGAGCCATCCGCCATTAACAGATTCATCTTTATAGGCTTGACTTTAAGATCACCCATTTGTTCAAGTAAAAAATAAGGCATTAAATTAACGCTTGACCCTAAATCAAGTAGGGCTTTATTTACCTTTTTCTTTTCTATGACACATGCAATGGTGAAACTTCCTGGATCTTTCTCTTTTGGAGGGAGTAGCTTCTTCTTGACCGCTTTGTAAACATTTGTCTCCTCTTCTTTGTGTCTTTTCTTTGTGGAGACTTGTTCCATGGGTTTTGTATAATTTGCAATTTGTTGAAATATCTCCTTCAAAGGTAAATCACCCTTCAATTGTTTGAATATTTTTGTAAAATTCCCAAACTATCTCTCTTTCTCTAATCTCTCATAATCTGTTGGAAAAGGAAGAATATCTTCAATTTTTATCTCTTCTCTCTCTTCTTTTTATTTTCTCTCTACTCTCTTTTCTTTTTCTTTTCTCTCTACTCTCTTTTCTTTTTCCTCTACTCTCTCTTCTTTTTCTACTTTTCTCTCTAACTCAACTCTTTCAACATCTACACTTACTAAAACTCTACACTCTTCTTTAGGTTTAACCTCAGTATTAGCCCCAAAACTCTTATCAGGCCTTTCTTCCAACTTCTTAGTTAACTGTTCGATTTGCATCTTCATACTTCTAAGGGTTGCTTGAGTGCTGTTATGATTGGAGATGGTTACCTGCATAAACTGGTTAAGAGTTTCTTCCAACTTTGTATGTTTTCCAGTGAGTGTAGACATTTGTTGCCATAATGATGGTTGTTGTTGTGGTTTATTAAATTGTCCTGATTGCCCAGCTTGTCCAGATTGTCCCTGACCTTGACCCATGCTTGGGTGAGGTTTCCACCCTTGGTTGAAATTACCTTGGCGGTATGGAAATTGATTGTCCATGAAATTTACATCTTCTAGGGCCTCCACTAGGAAAGCACACTGACCATTGATATGGTCACCACCACATAGTTCACACATCTGTTGTTGAACTTGAGCAATAGTTTTTAATTCCTTCGGCAATTGAGCAAATGTCTTTGTTAGATTCTCCAACTGTTGAGTTATAACCTTATTCTGAGCAAGCAAGGCATCATTTGACTGCAATTATAGAACCCCTTTCGGTTGAACAGAGGCTCCTCTTTCACTATTGATGCACAAATTTATGATCACCAAAATATGATGTCACAAACTTGTTTAACAATCGGCAAGTATGACCGAATCGTTTCAAGTAATAAACTCGGTAAGACCAAGTATCGTTCTCCCAAAGGACTCCCGGCCTAGTTTAGTTATGTGATTTGTTGATTAGTTAAGACTTAAGAACAAAATAAGTGGAGTTTAATATGCAAAAGACGAAAATAAACATGTATGCATGAGGTTGATCAATGGCTAAAACAAAAGACAAGCACTTTCAATGAAATATATTGATGAATATGTTGTTGAGGGTCAATTTCATCTTATTCACTCTCATATATTTTAGGAATTCAACATTCAAGTCATCATTGTTAATGCCACTCTCTAAATTACCTTTCAAGAAGGCTTCTCCCTAATTACGAGTTCATACAATTCCTAGCATTCCTAATAATTAGTTTTTTTAGCACAGGAGCTTAAGGCAACCAATATACTATTGGGAGAAATTCCCCGGATCTAGATTTCCCTGTACGTTCCCGTATCGAAAAAATCAATAATCATGCATTGAATGAGTTAAACAAAGCAAGCATTGAGGAAAGAGGAAAAACCCTAACTAATGATGAAAGAAAGCATAAGTCTTAGATTAAGATGCAAGCACAAATTCCATATATGAGAGCTTCAAAAGATTACATTGATTCCCCAACAAACATACAAGGTTTAGTTCACCATATTCATGGTGAACCTAGATGAACAATAATGAAAGAATGAAAGATAAAACCCTAGAAAGGTGAAGAGGTAGCCTGAGCATCCAAGATCCTCCTTCAAAGGGGTGGAAGAGAGAGTGTTTGCTTCGTTTCTGCCAAAGATACAAACCCTAGGACGTCCTAAAGCTTATATACTATTCTAAAATTACAGAAAATCTAGGTCCAAGCTCATAAGTGTGCCGCTCAGCGGTAAAGTGCCGCTCAGCGATAAGTGCGTGAGTAGTTTCTTCCCCTTAGCGGTTCCAACGTGAACTCCTGAGTGCCGCTCAGCGGTAAACTGCCGCTGAGCGGCAGTTGCGACTTCTCCTTTTGCACTTTTTGATGTCTTTTCTGATTCCATCTCTCTCCTTCTTCACTTCTTTCACCAAATTCACCTTAAAACCTGCACAAAAACACTGAAATCAAGCATAAACCTGTCCAGCTCTCTTATTTATGAAAATATGAATAAAAGCATGATTTCAAGCTAGTTTCTAAGTGTTAAAGGTTGCTTTTAGTATTAATTTAAGCATGAAAATAACAGTTTTTAACTGTTATCAACTGTGCATTTCATTGTCATTAGCAGCCATGTTCTGTGTCAATTATGTTGCTTCCTCTAGAGTCTTACATTTAATATTACCTCCAGCTGAGGCATCTAACATCAACTTGGTTTGTGAACCAAGACCTCCAAGGAAAAGTAGAACTATTGTTGCTTCATCAAAACCATGCATGAGAGTCTTTCTAAAAAAGCTTTTGTACATGTCTCGTGCTTGACCTAATGTCTCCTCCATGCCTTGTCTGAAAGAAGAGATCTCTTGCTTCCCTTTGTTGACTTTAGATTGTGGGAAGTACTTATTCAAAAACTTTGCAACCACAACATCCCATTCTGTAAAACTACCTTCTGGATAAGAATTTAACCACAACTTAGCATTGCCTCCCAATGAGAAAGGAAATAAGCTAAGCTTGATTGCTTCATTTGGCACTCCACTTATCTTCACGGTGTGACAGATTTCATTGAAGGTGGTGAGATGTTCATATGGGCCTTCATGTGATAGCCCGTTAAACTGATTACTTTTCACCAATTGTATCAATGTCGGTTTCACCTCCATGTTTGTAGCATTGACCATCGGCCTTGCTATACTGTTAAAATGTTGAGGACCAACAAAAGTGGTGTAATCTACAAGAATCCGTCTACCATTATTCTCCTCTGCCATATTTTCAATGCTATGGTAAGACCTTTGTGGTGAAGGTTGTAAGAGTGTCTCAGGAGAAGGGAATAGTTCTCTTGAAGTTCGAACTCTCCTCCTCCTTCTACTTTCGTCCAGGCCTTCAAGAAGAGGTTCAGAAATCTTTTTGCTTCTAGTCCGAATATTACCCTGCATACACAAGGAAACAAAACCCTAGAAAAATTTTGATAGCACAAAAAGATAGAAAAGAGAAGAAATAATCAAAATATATAATTGAAAGGATAAGAAGATAGAAAATAAAAACAGAAAATAAAATAAAATAAAATAAAAATAATAACAGAAAAACAAAAAAAATAAAAATAGAAAAATCAAAACAGAAAAACAAAATTCACAACAAGTAAAAAATAATCAAAAATCACATAAATAGACTAGTTAAACCATGAGTCCGCGGCGACGGCGCCAAAACTTGATGAACAAATCTTCGATCCCCGAAAATGGAGTCAAGAACCTGTTAACCCTCGGCAAGTGTAACCGAATCGTATCAAATAACAAACCTGGTAAGACCAAGTATCGAATAGTTATGTGATTTATTGATTAATTAAGACTTGTGAACAAATTGTTGTAGGTTTCCAATGCAAAAGACTGAAAAGTAAATATGTATTCATGTGATGATTAATGGGCAAGAAGAAACAAAACACGTGATTTGAATTATATGAATGAATATGTTGTTGGGGTTTATCAATTCCATCCTATCCACTCTCTTGTATTTAGGAATTCATCATTATTTTCATTAATGTTAATGCCACTTTCTAAAGTACTAAAAACCCGATGTCTCGGCGAAGAAAGCCTAATCATAATCAATAGTTTACAATGTCTTGTCTCCCTAGAAATTAATCATGCATTATAATGAACAGAAGCTAAAAGGCAACCAACTATCATACTCCTATGTCTAGGTTGGTAATATACTTTTGGGAGAGATTCCCCAAATCTAGATTTCCCCGTATGTGTCCATATCGACAAAATCAATAATCATGACGTCGAATGAGTTAAACAATGCATGCTTTGAGTAAAGAGGAAAAACCCTAACTATTAATGAAAGAGAGCATGTATCATAAAAATGATCTTGAAGAACAAATTCCATACAAGACAGTTTCTAAGGATTTACATTGATTCCCCAACAACAAAATAAGTTTAGTTCATCATATTCATGGTGAAACTAGATGAAATACAATGGAAAAGTGAAGGATAGAACCCTAGAAAGTTGAGAAAGGAGCCTTAGCATCCAAAATCCTCCTTCAAGGGGTGAAAGAGTGTGTTTCTGTTTCTTTCCAGCCAAAAATCCAAACCCTAGAATGTCCTAAAGCTTATATACTATTCTAAAAAATATAGAAAAGTAGGCCCAACCCAAGAAAAGTGTCGCTCAACGGTAAATACTGCTCATCGATAATAGCGCGTGACACTTCTTCGCCTCAGAGCCAGTTTTCCCCTCAGCGGTGCCAATGGGTACTGAAAAGTGTCGCTCAGCGATAATTGGCGCTAAGCGGTACTTGCTGATTCTCTTCTTTTACACTTCTATCCCTTTTCACTTCTTTCATCAATTTCATCTCAAAACCTACAAAAACAAGGAAATCAAGAATAAAACCTGTCCAACTCTGTTATTTCCAAGAATTCAACAAAATCATGAGTTCAAGCTCATTTCTAAGTCATAAAGGTTGTAATTGAAGTCAATTTTAAGTATAAAAATACCAGTTTTTCAACTGTTATCAATGATGAGTATTAATTGATGATGCTTAGATATTGATTGATGTTGAGATGATGTTGATATACAAGCTATGTGAACAAATGCAGCATGTTGTGATTGTGATTATGATGCTAAGCAGGATTTGTATGTGGAATGTTGAATGAGCCTATATGTGAGGATTTCAACTCCAGAGTTTTTGTGAATAAATGTTATTACTTTGAAAGCATGAATGATTTTGCCCAGGTTTCTATGACTGAATCACTTGCTTGTATGTATCATATGATCAAGGCCATCTGTTGTTACCCTTTATTACCCAAACGCATTATTTTAGCCCAATAAAGGATAGCACAATGTGTTCTATCCTTTGAACCCTTAGCTTTGAACATGATAGAAAACCCTTTTTGAAAAGCTTTACCTTGAGTTGAGTTGAAGATATCTTGTGGTATTGATAAATATTCAAGTTTGGGGTTGTTGGGTGGTTTAAAAAAAGGAATATTAAAAGCATTGAGCTAAGCATGTGAAAAGTAAAAGAAAAAAGAAAAGAAAAGAAAGACAAAGAAAGGCTCAATGCAAAAGAAAGTTAGGAAGAAGGAAGAATGGTTGTGTTTAGATGATTCACTTAACTCAAGGATTTTGTGATCCAGAAAAACCAATTTTCTTGTTAGCCCAGCCACATTATAAGCCATAGAAAAGTCCTTGTGATGATACTTGCTTGTGAATGTCTTTAATTGTGGTTAAATGATAGGCAAAGTTAATTCATGTGACATTGTGATAGTAGAGTGAATGAGTGACCTCTTATACACTTGTGTGTTTGAGTGAAACACTTTATCTAGTGAGGAAAGATTCCATGAGCACATGATTACATCTATGCTTAGTTAATTGATCATTCATGAGAATAACATTTGTTGGATACTATGTGATTATGTGAACACCAAAGCATGTGTGCATCTTGACTGAATTCTTTGTGATGAGCTGATTTGAGTAATTACTTGTCTTGAAAGAAGGAGTTTTGAATGTGGTGAACCATTGTATGGATTGGTGGAAGATTGAGTTACATTTTGTTTGCTTGAGAACAAGCAAAGTTCTAAGTTTGGGGTTATCATAACTGTTATTTTTAGACTTAATTTTGACTTTAAAGACAACCTTTATGACTTAGAAACTAGCTTGTAATCATGCTTTTGCTTATGTTTTGTTAATAAGAGAGTTTGATGGGTTTTATGCTTGGTTTCTCTTGTTTTTGCAGGTTTTAAGATGAATTGAATGGAAGAAGTGCAGTAGCCATAAGTTGGAGTCAGAAAAGGAAGAAAAAGTGCATAAAAGAAGAGCCGTAAGTACTACTCTGCGAAAATTACCGCTGAGCGGCATTTTGAAGTCCAGTAGTCACCGTTGAGGCGCAAAACTGCAAATGAGCGTCAAATAGAAGAATCACACTTACCGTTGAGCAGTAATTACCGTTGAGCGGTAATTACCGTTGAGCACCATTTTAATGGGCCTTGGGTAACTTTTCTGTAATCTTTAAGAGTCTATTTAAGGTTTTAGTCGACCTAAGGTTAGTATCTTTTGGCAGAACAAAGCAAAATCACACTTTCTTCACCCCTTAGAGGAGGATTTTGGAGGCTCAAGCTCCACTCTTCAAATTCTAGGGTTCAATCTTTCATTCTTTCATTATTTTTCATCTAGTTTCACCATGATTATGGTGAACTAAACCTTCATTGTTGTTGGGGAATCAATGTAATCCTTTGAAACTCTCATGTATTGAATTGGTTCTCTAATCCATATGGTTTCTTTCATTAATTGTTAGGGTTTTTCTTATATATTTTATGCATGCTTTGTTTAACTTATTCAATTGCGGATCATTGATTTTATTTGTATGGACACATATAGATAAATCTAGACATGAAGAAATTCTCCCAATAGTAATATTGCCTAGACATAGGAATAGGAGGATTGGTTGCCTTTAAGCTTGTGTGCGAATGTAATGCATGAATAATTGTTAGGGATACAAGACATTGTAAACTAGTGATTAGGAGTAGGCTTTCTTCACCAAGACATTGGGTTTAAGGTAAATTAGAAAGTGGCACTAACATTAATGAAGAAGATGAATTCTTGAATACATGATAGTGGATAGGATGAATTGAAAACCCCCAACAACATCATCATTCCATATATTTCAATCACGCTTTGCTTCTTTTGTTCAATTGATCAATACATGCATTCATATTTACTTTTAAGTATTTGCATCTAAATCTATAAGAATTCGTACACAAGTCTAATTATTCAACAAATCACATAACTGTTTAGGCCGTGAGTCCTTTGAGAAATGATACTTGGTCTTACCATTTATTATTACTTGATACGATTCGGTTACACTTGCCAAGGGTTAAAAGGATGTATGATACACCCCATGACATCGATGGACCATGGAGGAGGTCAACAATGTGGTGGCATGGCCAGAGGAGCAAGCTCATGGAGCTGGAGCAGCTGAAGCTCCAGCTATGGATGATGATGATGATGATGAGTTTGAAGATGCTGAAGATGATGGAGAGGAGGAAGATTCAGATGACAACATGGGTTGATTTGGAGCTAAGATAGCATCTACTGATGGATGTTATCACCTCTAGAGTAGGATGTTTTATCTTTTGTTTTGTACAGTTGAACTTATTTGCTTATGTTATTAGAATAGGTTGTGATGTACTCAGTTTGAAACTTTTTCTGCTATGATGGTTTGCTTGTGATTTATGCATGATGAGTATTGCTTGATGATGTTTGGATATTGATTGATGTTGAGATTGTGCACTATATGCTGATATATAGGTGGTTGTTTACGAGCTATGTGAACAAATGCATGATCTTGTGATTGTGATTATCATGCTAAGCAGGATGTGTATGTGGAATGTTGAATGAGCCTATATGTGAGGTTTTGAACTCCAAAGTTTTTGTGAGTGAGTGTTATTACTTTGAAAGCATGAATGATTTTGCCCAAGTTTCTATGGTTGAATCACTTGGTTGTTTGTATCATTTGATCAAGGCCATTTGTTGGTAACCCTTTATTAGCCAAATGCATGATTTTAGCCCAATAAAAGACAGCACAATGTGTTCTATCCTTTGAACCCTTAGCTTTGAACATGATAGAAAACCCTTTTTGAAAAGCTTTACCTTGAGTTGAGTTGAAGATATCTTGTGGTATTGATAAATGTTCAAGTTTGGGGTTGTTGGGAGGTTTAAAAAGGGAATATTAAAAGCATTGAGCTAAGCATGTGAAAAGTAAAATAAAAAGGAAAGAAAAGAAAGAAAAAGAAAGGCTCAATGCAAAAGAAAGTTGGGAAGAGGGAAGAATGGTTGTGTTTAGATGAATTACTTAACTCAAGGATTTTGTGATCCAGAAAAACCAATTTTCTTGTTAGCCCATCCATATTATAAGCCATAGAAAAGTTCTTGTGATGATACTTGTTTGTGAATGTGTTTGATTGTGGTTAAATGAAAGGCAAAGTTAATTCATGTGACATTGTGATAGTAGAGTGAAGGAGTGACCTCTTATACACTTGTGTGTTTGAGTGAAACACTTTATCTGGTGAGGAAAGATTCCATGAGCACGTGATTACATTTATGCTTAGTTAATTGATCATTCATGAGAATAACATTTGTTGGATACTATGTGATTATGTGAACATTAAGGCATGTGTGCATCTTGACTAAATTCTTTGTGATGAGCTGATTTGAGTAAATACTTGTCTTGGAAAAAAGAGTTTTGAATGTGGTGAACCATTGTATGGATTGGTGAAAGACTGAGTTACATCTTGTTTGCTTGAGGACAAGAAAAGTTCTAAGTTTAGGGTTGTGATAACAGTTGAAAAACTGTTTCTTTTATACTTAATTTTGACTTTAAAGACAACCTTTATGACTTACAAATTAGCTTGAAATCATGTTTTTGCTTATGTTTTGGAAATAAGAGAGTTGGATAAGTTTTATGCTTGGTTTTCCATGTTTTGGCAGGTTTTAAGATGAATTGAATGAAAGAAGTGAAGTAGCCAGGAGTTGGAGTGAGAAAAGGAAGGAAAAGTGCACAAAAGAAGAGCCGCAGTTACTGCTCAGCGCCACTTTTACCGCAGAGCGGCACTTTCAAGTCTCGCAGTCACTGCTGAGAGGCAAAACTGCAGCTGAGCGTCAAAATAGAAGAGTCGTACTTACTGATAACGGTTGAAAAATCGTTATTTTTATGCTTAAAATTGATACCAAAAGCAACCTTTAAGACTTAGAAACTAGCTTGAACTCATATTTTTGCTTTAGTTTTGTGAATAAGAGAGTTGAAAGTGAATTTAATGGTTTTGTGCAAGATTCCCTTTATTTTGTAGGCTAATTGAATGATTTGAAAGAAGAATTGAAGTACCGAATGATTGGAATGCTGAAAAGTCAACCAGAAACCAGAAAAGTCAACCAGTCAACCAGAAAAGTCAACCAATCAACCAAGAAAGTCAACCAGTCAACCAGAATACAAAAAAAGTCAACCAGACGAGTTTTGGGCCAGTTTTATGCGATTTTATGATCTGTTTGGGCCTGGACCCATTTTCTATTATTTTTATGTCCTATTTAAAGACCTAGATGTCTTAGGGTTGGTATCTTTGGCAGAAACAAAGCAAACACTCTCTCCTCCACCCCTTTGAAGGAGGATCTTGGATGCTCAGGCTACCTCTTCACCTTTCTAGGGTTTTATCTTTCATTCTTTCATTATTGTTCATGTAGGTTCACCATGAATATGGTGAACTAAACCTTGTATGTTTGTTGGGGAATCAATGTAATCTTTTGAAGCTCTGATATATGGAATTTGTGCTTGCATCTTAATCTAAGATTTATGCTTTCCTTCATCATTAGTTAGGGTTTTTCCTCTTTGCCTAATGCTTGCTTTGTTTAACTCATTCAATGCATGATTATTGATTTTGTCGATACGGGAACGTACGGGGAAGTCTAGATCCGGGGAATTACTCCCAATATTATATTGGTTGTCGTTAAGCTCCTGTGCTAAGAGAACTAATTATTAGGAATGCTAGGAATCGTATGAACTCGTAATTAGGGATAGGCCTTCTTGACAAGGTAATTTAGAGAGTGGCATTAACAATGATGATTTGAATGTTGAATTCCTAAAATATATGAGAGTGGATAAGATGAAATTGACCCCCAACAACATATTCATATATATATATATTTCATTGAAAGTGCTTGTCTTTTGCTTTTGCCATTGATCAAAACCTCATGCATACATGTTTATTTTCTGTTTTGCATATTAAACTCTAATTATTTCGTCCTTAAGTCTTAGCTAATCAACGAATCACATAACTAAACTAGGCCGTGAGTCCTTTGGGAGAACGATACTTGGTCTTACCAAGTTTATTACTTGAAACGATTCGGTCATACTTGCCGATTGTAAAGCAAGTTTGTGACATCATATTTTGGTGATCATAAATTTGTCCATCAAGTTTTTGGCGCCGTTGTCGGGGACTCGTGGTTTAACTGGTTAATTTGTGTGATTATTGATTATCTTTGACTTTAATTTTGAATTTCTGTTTTTATTTTCTGTTTTTATTTTTTCAGTTTTTATTTTATCTTATTGGATTTGATTTGATTTGATTTTATTTGATTAGATTAGATTTTATTTTATTTTATTTGATTAGATTAGATTAGATTTTATTTTATTTTATTTGATTAGATTAGATTTTATTTTATTTGATTTTATTTTATTAGATTAGATTTTATTTTATTTTATTTTATTTGGTTAGATTAGATTTTATTTGATTTGATTTGATTTGATTTGATTAGATTTTATTTTATTTTATTTTATCTTATTTGATTAGATTAGATTTTATTTTATTTTATTTTATATTATTTTATCTTATCCTCTGAATCTTTTATCTTCTGAATCTATATCTTCTCCTATATCTTTTTGTGCTAACAAATCTTTTCTAGGGTTTTGTTTTCTAGTGCATGCAGGAAGCAATTAGAACAAGGAGCAAGAAAACAACAGAACCTCTGCTTGAAGGTCTAGACGAGAGTAGACGGAGGAGAAGAATCCGAACATCTAGAGAACTTTTCCCTTCTCCAGAAACTCTCTTACAATCATCACTACAAGGTTTTGTTCAGAGCATAGAAAATATGGAGAACAACAATGTTAGAAGAACTCTTGCTGACTACACCAATATAGCTGGACCTCAGCACTTTAACAGTATAGCTAGACCTAGAGTCAATGCAGCTAATATGGAGGTCAAACCAGCACTGATTCAACTGGTGAAAAGCAACCAATTTAATGGGTTATCTCATTAAAGCCCATATGAGCACCTCACTACCTTCAATGAGATTTGCAACACAGTCAAGATTAATGGGGTGCCAGACGAAGCTATCAAACTTAGCTTGTTTCCTTTCGCATTGGGAGGCAATGCTAAGCTTTGGTTGAATTCTTTCCCAGAAGAAAGTTTCACAGAGTGGGAAGAAGTGGTCACAAAATTCTTAAACAAGTACTTCCCACAATCTAAGGTGACAAAAGGCAAGCAAGAGATTTCTTCATTTAAGCAGGGCATGGAAGAATCACTGGGGCATGCATGGGACAGGTATAAAAGTTTGTTACGTAAAACTCCCACGCATGGTTTAGAAGATCAGGAAGTAGTCTTAACTTTCCTTGGAGGACTTGGTTCACAAACCAAGATGATGCTGGATACCTCAGCAGGAGGCAATATTAAATGGAAAACTCCAGAGGAAGCAACAGAGATTATAGAAAACATGGCTACTAGTGATAATGAGCTACACAGTGAGAGAGGAGCTCCTATGCAAAAAGGAGTCCTCCAATTACAGACACATGATGCCCTCACTACTACAAAAAAGTACATAGATAGCGCTTATTTTTATCATAGATAGCGCTTTTTAAGTGCTATCTATGCGTGCGCTATCTATTCTCAGCAACAATAGATAGCGCTTGTTTAAAGAAGCGCTATCTATTGGTGGCTGCCAATAGATAGTGCTTCTTTAAAGAAGCGCTATCTATTGTTGTTGAGAATAGATAGCACTTCTTTAAAGAAGCGCTATCTATTGGTTCAAATTTTTTTTTTAAAAAATAATAAATTTTAGAATAAAATATAAAATATTAGTTCTATTATGGTATTATATACAAAAAAAATATAAAATATTGAGAAAAATATGACAAATGTCTCAAAAAGAATGTTCATTAATATAAATACAAATTATTGGTACACTAATATTTCAAAAGTTAATCGTTAAGTCATCTATTACGTGTCATAACATATATATCCTATCACACATCACCTTAACATAACCTATAAGCATGTACTAATTACATGTATACACCAATTTTCTCTAACTTCAATGATTTGACTTTCTTGATATTGTTGACATCTGCAACTAGAAAAATACTGCAAGAAAGAGAAAATAATATAGAATTAGTTAATTAAATATTACTACAAATTAATTATGACGATAAAGATAACTTACATCAGTTGGAATTGTTCCTCCTTCACAATATGTAATAATTTCCTTCATATATTGGCACACGTAATACCCACAATCATTGCCGTTGGGTTGTCTTGGGCACTAGAATTTCAAAATTAAAAAGCATTTTTATAATTTGAACATAAAAGGATTCAAAAATGTAGTATACTCCAAACATGTTCAGTGCAAATAACAAATAACTATATACCATATACAAGTTTAAACTATTAATAAAAGGTTATGCTTTCATAACAACCATATACTCCTCCAACCAGTTTCACAATAATACATGTTATTTAACTAACCATTACTATGCAACAAGGAAATAAGTCTTCAATAATTCAAGAATACAAGTTATTCACCTAACCAGTACAATACAAGTAGCCATAATGTGAATTAAAAGGTCACATGAGGTCATTCAACAATTTAATTATCACAATCAAGACTATATACTACACAAAACATACTAGAGTAATGTACCTTAATTGTTGTCCACTTGATATTGTTTGACTTAGATTTTGAAACCATGTTTCCTGTTTGAGCTCGATAGGTTTGTATAACCCTAGTGAATAAATAAAATTAAAGCATGTATAAGTAACAACAATACAACTAAAAGTATACGAATATGTCAAGTAAAAGTATACAACACATATATTCTTACATGTCAAACAATTTCTTCAAATCTTGCCTCATATTAATGTCTACCGCTACTGGGTCAAGATAATGAATTATCTTCAGTTTAAGATTGATTCCTAGCAAAACCCAATGTTGGCTACAATTTGAAATGAATCAACAAAATTAGAATTCGTACATCTAACTTTGAAAATAATACATTGTTGATAAAGTTGTAAAGTAAAGTATTACCCGGTATTAATAGGTGCAAGAACAAACTTATCAATCACCCCATTATCAAGAAAAATAGTAACTATTTTTTGCATTTTGTCTTTCATTGGTAGCTCATGTGTTGTGATTTGGGGTGATAAAAAAAAGAACGCCTTATCATTTGGCTTAACAAAGTTTTGATATAGATACCTTATAAAAGAAAAATATAAGAATGTATTAGCAATATCATAAGGTGTCAATCTAATAATGAAGTTAATGATAAACTGTAGTATATGTTTTACCCCATATATATAGAAATTGTAGTTGCACCTAGCCATGCATAGTTAGTAACTTCTCCAATAATTTCTGCATTAACAATTTCTTTATGATTATCTAGTCCAAATATGTTTTTGTCCATTTGTATTGGAGGAAGTGACTCTGATGGCTTTAGTTTCATGTATGAAGAGAGACAATTGCACCATTCAGAAATATTGGGATGAAACAGTTTACAAGGAGTATGTTGAAAGGGCATTTTCCCTTGACATTTCTTTATAGGTGCGATACATTCATTTGTATTATTCATGTTTTTCTTTTTAGGTTGAGTAGAATCCTAAAACATCATCAATTAAACAAGTTAGGCAATAGGTGAAATATGTTCATAAATATGAATGAATACAATTGTATAAACATACCTCATCACTAATCTGTATGAAATTCATTGGCCATGCCACAAATGTACCTATTGCTTGTCCTATTGTCATCATGTCATCATCATCAATTGGTATAGGCAAGGATACATTTGGCTCCAAAGCAATATCTATACTAACTTTAACATGTCCCTTAGGTAGAGGTCTACCATATAGTGTATCACTTTTAAAATTATGCAATTTTCCATGGGCAACCAAGCAAAGTGATGGTGATAATGTAAACAATTTACAACTTGAGACCCCCTACATTATAATACATAATTATAAGACAATCTTCAATGTGATTCCTATGAAAGTTTAAAGTAAGAAAATTAAAATATATATGAAAGTAATGTAGATAAGTTAGTTCCTTGCTTTAATGCCATCCTTAGACTTTCCAGGAACGTTCAACAACGTACCTATGACACTATCAAATACATTTTTTTCGATATGCATCACATCAAGGAAATGTCTAACGTACAAGGACTTCCAATATGGCAAATAAAAAATATAGACTTTTTCTTCCACCCACTTGTGACTAGATCTCTTGCAAAAGGCTTACCAAATTTGTTGTTTATATCCTTTACTTTTTCAAAAACTTTATCACCATACAACAATTTTGGAGCTCTACGTTCTTCTGTCGTCCCATTAAATGCCTTTCTCCATCCTCGATAACGGTGCTTTGAAGGTAAGAATCTGCGATGCCCGAGAAATACATTTTTCTTACCATGTTCCAATCGCACCCAATATGTATTATCTTCACATATAGGGCATGCACACCTCCCTTTGATACTATATCCAGATAGATTACCATATGCCGGAAAATCATTAATTGTGCCAAACAACATTGCCCTTAGCAGGAAACTTTCTTCTGTATACCCATCATACACCTCTACACCTTCGTTCCACATATCCTTCAAGTCTTCAATAAGAGGTGCCAAGTATATGTCTATGTCATTCCCTGGTTGTTTTGGACCTGGAATTAACATGGACAACATCATGAACTTCCTTTTCATGCATAGCCATGGAGGTAGGTTATATATAATCATAACCACAGGCCACGTGCTATGCGAGTTGCTTTGCATACCATGCGGATTTATTCCATCAGTAGACAAAGCAAGACGTAGGTTTCGTGGTTCTTTCCCAAAATTAGGGTAATCATGGTCAACTTTTGCCCATTGAGGAGAATCTGCAGGGTGCCGAAGCTTTCCATCACGTATTCTTTCATCTGCATGCCATCTTAAGTTCTTTGCATCTTGTTCATTACGATACATGCGCCTAAATCTTGGTATTATAGGAAAATACCATACCACTTTGCTCGGCACTAAATTTTTCTTATACCGCGATGTCATACATATAGGACATTTATCCAATGGGGCATATTCATTTCGAAAAAGAATGCAATCATTTGGACAAGCATGAATCTTCTCGTAGCTCATCCCAATAGAGCTTAATATTTTTCTAGCGTCATACATTCGACTAGGAAGCACATTATCTTGTGGCAGCATATCTTTTATAAGTGATAGTAATTCAGTAAAGCTAGTATCAGACCATCCATTTCGTGCTTTCAAATTGAATAATTTAAAGACTGCTGATAGTCTTGTGAAACTAGTACAACCATTATACAATGGTGTCTTTGCATCCGTTGTCAACCTATCAAACATCTGAGGAGAATCTTGCATATCCTCTTCGATTACATTTACAATCTCCTCAACATCATCTAACTCATATGTTGTGTCAGTTTCTTTCGGTGTATAACTTGTATTATGATGAAAATCATTATTCATACGACTTTTTCTATTTTCACCATGTTTGGTCCAACATGTATAACTTTTATCAATTCCATTGCATATTAAATGCTCTTCTAACTCATCTGCATTCACTACCTTTAAATGACAACACTGCAAGCAAGGACAAATGATTCTACTAGGGTTTTTTGCATGCTCAACTGCAAATCTACGAAACCCTTTCACCCCATCCTCGTATTCTTTTGATAATCGACTAGCAAACATCCATTTTCGGTCCATATTTTATTAATCTATCAAGATTAGTCAATATAGTATTAGCAATATATACAAGTTAACACTATTTACAATAACAAACTATAAAATAATATTCATCCTACCTCAACTTTAAACACACCGTATGTGTAAGAAAAGTTCACAACTGCAATTTACAAAAAGAATAACAAAGATGTTGAGTGTATACTCTATCAGAGCCCGAATAAAGAAAACAAGGTCACTTAAGAAAAGAAATAAAATGATAGTATTTGTCTACCTAGAAGGCCAAAAAGGAATGTGTAGTAAGATGGTTAATTAAATAGAAGCAGTAAGGTCAATATTGTGTGGTAAGGTGTATTTGTCTACCTAGAAGTAGCAGTAAGATTAATTAAAAAGTAGCTATATTAGTTCTTTTAAAATATATAATAAACTTTAGTATGAATTTAATAATATTATTTTATTTTAATAATTATTATATTAACTTTTTAAACAACTTTGAAAACAGTTATTTGTTTATTTATCCATATTATATATATATATATATATATATATATATATATATATACTTTTATTAATTTACAAAATAATTATCGATTCATAATTATAATTTAATAAAATTTATTTCTTTTAAAATATTTAATGAATTTTAGTATAAATTTAATAATATTATTTTATTAATAATAATTATATGAAGTTTTAGCTTATAGAAATGCTAGTTTAACAACTTCTATAGTTACTTAATTTTAACCAGTAGAAAAGGGTGTGTTGAAAAGATTTAGTTCCTTGCATTCCTCTAATTTATATTGTAAGTTCTGTAATTATATTGTAAGTTCTGTAATTATAGAAATGAGGACTAAATAGAAATCACACCACACGGCCTAGCCATCCAATTAAAAGGGAATCTTCTTTCTTTTAAGAAGTGGGAGACAATACAAAAAGGTGGGCACCACTCACGGTTTCTTTTACAATGGCTTGGCAGCCCATGGGCAATGAATATTAAATAAATTGAAGATGCATGGTGGAAGATGAAAGGAGTGCAGGCAGCTGCACGCAGGAGACACAAAGTCCAGCAAAAGCCACCTTGAGCAAAGGATCACGTTGGAGAAAAGCTACACGCTTACTGCATGGAGGTTTTGGAATTTTTCTTTCTTAGAAGGGCTCTCTGTCACGGAAAGGGGGGACACATTTCTTTTATTTTTCCAGCAGTAAAATGCTTAGTTTCTTGGTGGAGAGAAAGGAAGGCAGTTGCACCAGCCACGTCCAACGCTGCCAACAGGGAGCACACAACTGCACACAACACAAGCACACTCCACGGCCTGGTTCAGCACATCCACGGCCTACTCCATGTAAAGAAAGAGGAGCTCACGGCCAGCTAAGGTGCAGCAACGTCTGGTCTGCAAAGAGCTGGGACGTGTTGGAACACAACACCACGCATCCAGGGGAAGCGAGAAAGCTTTGTCACAGTGGCACACAACACCACGCATCCAAGAAGTGGTGTTCTCGGTCAAAGCAGTAGCATGCATAAGTGTATGAGAAATGGAGGGCCCCACCTTATTTTATTTGGCATCCAGGAGCAGCAATTGATGGAAGAAATGAATTAAAAGATGATAATGGGAGACCAAAAACATGGGGAAGCTGGCTGGAACAAATGAAAGTGTGCACTTCCAAGAATATAAGGAGAAGGTCGTGTAGTGTTAAGTGTGAGTAATTTAGATTCCAGTAGCAGTAGTGTAGTGTAGTATACAGTAGAATAGAGGGGGACATTCCAGAGGGGAGAGCAGCCCGTGAGGAGCAGCCGGTGAGAATGCAGAGAGCTGGACAATGGACAGTGGAAGTGGACGGCTGGAACGTGAAGAGGAGCACAGCAGTGGAAGGCTACGGTTGATGTACAATGACTGATTTTGAAGCAAAATGGTTACACTTTTACACTATTAATTTCAGGAACAACATTTTCTATTACTAACACATGACAACTTCGAGAATCAACACCATTGGCTTCACACAATTAAAAGTTCACAGCCAGATTAAAGACTTTGTTCCTCCTACAACTCATACTACTTTAATTGCCCAGTAAAACTATTTTATCATTTATCTCTAATCCTCTCCTATTGAAACCAGTAGAGAACATACCAGCAAACATGTATGACCAAAGTTATATAGCTTGAATCATCTATCACCTCTACACAACTAATAATTATGTGGAGTTATGCTTGACATTTCCCTGCATCACTTCAACTAATTATTATGCTTAAATTCTGCCTATATCTATCTCTGCCTATATCTATGCTCAAATTCCTTTGACTGAACATGATCTACAACACTCACTAAATTCTCCTTGTCATTTTCTTGAGACGATAATCCTTCTCCTCGATTGGATGCACAAAAATGAAGGAAAACAATTGTACTATAATTGAAGGTTAAATGTAGTAATAATCTCAACATAATGCATTCTTCAAGAGTTTCGCATGTTCACTAGTATAGGTGATAGAGGGAAAATGGTGTACGTTATAACTAATCCACATTAGTACATATTCTCTGGTAGACGGTTTTTTGTCTCTGTAGCAGATACTGCTCCAAGTAACATAGACTTTACTCACTCCAAAATACCTTTCAGCAACCGTTTTATGTTTTATTATACATATATTGGAAAAGTCTCACCTCTACTTTTCCAAATATAATTCACATCCTCAAAGAATAATAGTATATAATAAGGAGGAAATAAGACTCTCTACCATGGCTTTGAGCTCATGTTAAGCCTTTTAAGTTTGTGGAGAACAGAGAGATAGAATAGTAAGTGACAAAATATTATTCTTCTGTTTCCATGAGTTGAAAGGTATATGAGATAGGATCAAATAAACAGTTTTTCTGAGTATTTTTGGGTTATTTTTCTTTTTCGAATTTAGAGATGGAAATGATAATGGAGAAAGAAAGAGAGCTTTGAAACACACAAGGCGTTTGTGGCTGAGAACCACCTCACTTTGTTGATGAGATTTGGTTCAAAATAATACTCACCTCCGAAAGCTCATCCCCTTCAAAATAATTCTAAAACCCTTTGCAAGCACAGGTAAATGAACTAACTAGAGCTGGATTTATGTTGGATGATATAGATTTTTTTCTTATGCAAGAGAATATGCCACAGCAAGAGCTGCCTCTGCAGCTGGAACAATCATGGTACTTTTCTTATATGTTTATTCACAGTAGTTCTTCACTTGATTAATCACCATCTATTCAGGACAAATTGCTTTGCATAAAGAAATTTACAATCACTAGTGAGAAAAATCCCTTTATGATATGAATGATTCAATTCAATTGGTGGATTTTCTGAGAATCTGTTATTTTTTCCATTGTACATCATACCTTTGGTACTTCATGCCAAACATTTCACTCAAAAACACCCTAATCAATTTCAAAAGATTGTATGCTTATAAAATTATTCGTTGTTTATCAATGCATGTCCATTGAGCTCTATATATTCTTTCTTGATGAGTAACATATTGTTGTTTCAGACTTTGTCCTCGTGGGCCACTTCAAGTGTTGAAGAGGTGGCTTCAACAGGACCTGGAATTCACTTTTTCCAGCTATATGTAAGCTTGAAAATTTTCTTTCAATTCCATTTCATTGTTTATTTTGAATTTTTGGTACCTTATTTGTTTTACTTACATGATTTGTTCCGTTTTCTCTCAACCTTTCTCTGCAACTACCGTTCTCCCCTCTGTTACATTGACATTCCCTCTTCCTAACACTCACACACACTAATCCAATTTGTTCCATACTTACACAAAGAATTAGTCTCACTCATGCAAAACAGAGTCACCAAACCCAAATATTCACGCCACCTATGTGCTAAAATAAAATAACTATAACTATAACACAATTGCAAAATTTAAAAACTCACCAGAGGAGTGTCGTTCTCCCTCAGTGTTTGCCCTAACACAGAAGCGAGTGACAATGGGTTCCTAAACCCAGTGCACGAACACAGATTCTACACCAATGGCGCGATCACCACCTGATAAAAACGTGTTTTCATGAAAATAAGGCAAAGGAGAAACGAAGCCGAGAAGAGGAGGGAGAGGGAATGTGATACCTGAAAACGGAAGTCCTAAAACGAAGGAGCAAAGGCCACACACTGTTGAAAACGGGAGTGCACTGAAAGAGTGAGCAAAGACGTACACGTCACATTGAAGGAGAACTACCGAAGGAGCCCTAACGCACTGATGAACGGAGGAGAAGGAGCCCTACGCTGATGAAACAGAGGAGAAGAGCCCTAACCAGTGATGAAACGGAGGAGCAGCACGAATGAAACGGAGGAGGAGCGCGAATGAAACGAAGGAGCAGCGCGAATGAAACCTTGGAGCAGCGGTAAGCAGTGATGTTCGAAGTGAACGTCAAATTGCAAGAGACTCCTAGTAGCGCGAAGAGGAAAAACTTTTAATCGTTATAGATAACGTGTACTCTAAAACGTGCTATCTATTGGGTCACAATACATCGCGTTTAGTTAAAAACGTGCTATCTATTCAATTATCATAGATAGCGCTTTCTCAAACAAGCGCTATCTATGGATATATTTCAATTTATTAATTAAAAAAATAATATTAAATAATTATAAATAGCGTTTTTTTAAAATACACGTTATCTATTGTCATAGTTATAGATAGCGCTTGTGTAAATAAATGCTATCTATTGTTCTGCACATTAATAGATAGCGCTTATTAGAAAAAGCGCTATCTATTCAGCGCTATCTATAGTCAATTTTGTAGTAGTGCCTGCTAGCTCAAAACAAAATTCTTACTCAATAGCTAGAGACTCTGACCAAAACTCTAGCTCAATTACCCAAAGAGCTGAAAACTGCTGCACAGGTACAATCCCAGTTGTGCGAATTGTGTGGAGGCGACCATATCAATGGTCAATGTGCCTTTCCAATTGAAGTCATAGAGGATGTAAACTACATGACCAATCAGTATCGTCAAGGGAGCTACAATCAAGGGTGGAAAGGATAACAGTTGAAAAACTGTTATTTTCATGCTTAAAATTGATAGTAAAAGCAACCTTTATACTTAGAAACTAGCTTGAAATCATGTTTTTCTTCATATTTTCATAAATAAGAGAGCTGGACAGGTTTATGCTTGATTTCAGTGTTTTTGTGCAGGTTTTAAGGTGAATTTGGTGAAAGAAGTGAAGAAGGAGAGATATGGAATCAGAAAAGACATCAAAAAGTGCAAAAGGAGAAGCCGAAGTCATCGCTCAGCAGCAGTTTACCGCTGAGCGGCATTCAGGATCTCATGGGAGGACCGCTGAGGGGCAAAATGGCCGCTGAGGGGAAGAAACGTGACACGCACTTACCGCTGAGCGGTATTTTACCGCTGAGCGGCACTTTAATGGGCTTGGACCTAATTTTCTGTTATTTACGAATAATATATAAGCTTTAGGGTTTCCTAGGGTTAGGTATCTTTGGCAGAAACGAAGCAAACACTCTCTCTTCCACCCATTTGAAGGAGGATCTTGGATGCTCAGGCTTCCTCTTCACCTTTTTAGGGTTTTATCTTTCCTTCTTTCATTGTTATTCATCTAGGTTCACCATGAATATGGTGAACTAAACTCTGTATGTTTGTTGGGGAATCAATGTAATCTTTTGAAGCTCTCATATACGGAATTTGTTTTTACATCTTTTATTTAAGATCTATGCTTTCTTTCATCATTAGTTAGGATTTTTCCTCTTTGCTTAATGCTTGCATTGTTTAACTCATTCGATGCATGATTATTGGTTTTGTCGATACGGGCGCGTACGGGGAAGTCTAGATCCGGGGAATTTCTCCCAATATTAAATTGGTTGTCGTTAAGCTCCTGCACTTATGAACTGATCATTAGGAATGCTAGGAATTGTATGAACTCGTGATTAGGGAGAAGCCTTCTTGAAAGGTACTTTAGAGAGTGGCATTAACAATGATGATTTGAATGTTGAATTCCTAAAATATATGAGAGTGGATAAGATGAAATTGACCCCAACAACATATTCATACATATATTTCATTGAAAGTGTTTATCCTTTGCTTTTTGCCATTGATCAAAAACTTCATGCATACATATTTAATTTTCGTCTTTTGCATATAAAATCCAAATATTTCGTCTTTAAGTCTTAGCTAATCAAGAAAACACATAACTAAACTAGGCCGTGAGTCCTTTGGGAAGAACGATACTTGGTCTTACCAAGTTTATTACTTGAACGATTCGGTCATACTTGCCGATTGAAAAACAAGTTTGTGACATCATATTTTGGTGATCATAAATTTTTTCATCAAGTTTTTGGCGCCGTTGCCGGGGACTCGTGGTTTAACTGGTTAATTTGTGTGATTATTGATTATCTTTGACTTGTTTTTGAATTTTTAATTTAAATTTCGAATTTTTATTTTCTGTTAATATTTTTCAATTTGTATTTTATTTTATTTTATTTTGTTTTATTTTTCTGTTTTTATTTTTCTGTTTTCTGTTTTTATTTCATCTTCTTATCTCTGATCTTATATCTTCTTTTATATCTTTTTTGCTAACAATTGTTTTTAGGGTTTTGTGCCTAATGTCTGCAGAATGCAATTTGGTCAAGAATTTAACTATATGGGCACTCAATTCTACCAAAGTAATCTCAACCACTGGTGGGAACCTCACTCAAGCATGGATCAAAGCCAATTTTGGCAAGCTGCTGGACAATTTGAGAACCAACCACAACAACAATGGCAGCAACAACCCTTTCTATCAGGAAGTTTGGATAGGTTGGAGGACACCCTTCAACGATTTTTGAAAAATTCCGACTCTACTCAAAAAAGCATTGAAGAATCATGTAAAAGAATGGAGATGCAACTTCATTACATCAATCAGAGATTGAATGATGATGTTAATACTGAAATTAACCTTAAGGAGGAAGGGCAAGTCATTATCACTGAAAGTGACAAGATTCTTGATGAGGAAAGATTAGAGGGAGATGAGGAAAGGGTAGAGAGAAAAGAGAAAGAAGAGTTGAGTGAGAAAGATAAAGATGAAGAAAAAGAAAAAGAAGTGGTTGAGAGAGAAGAGAGAAAGAAAATTTGTGTGAAAATAAAGAAGTTGAGGAGAAAAAGAGAAGGGAAGAAAAAAATAAAAGAAAAGAAAAAGAGAAATTTTAGGGAGAGAAAAAGGAAGAAAAAGAAGATGAGAGGAAAGAAGAAGAAATCATATGAAAAATCCCATCCTCATCTAAAGAAGAATCATGGGAAGGAAAAGAAATTCAAGTGCTTTATGGAAATCTTCAAGAAATTGGAGATTAAAGTTCCTATGATTGAGACATTGCAACAGGTTCCTGGTTTTATCAAATTCTTGAAGAAGTTCAGTAGAAAGAAGAAAAAGAAGAAAGAACATGAGCTTGGGTCAAGCTAATGACGTTAAAAGAGCGCTTGCTGGGAGGCAACCCAGTGGATTTAAAAACTTTTGATTTGGTTTTGTAAGTTTTAATTTGTGAACATTATTTTTGTAATTATTTTGTTGGAGATAGCATCTACTGAAGGATGCTAGGTGGTTAAGTATCTACTGAAGGATACTATGTTTGTAACACCTAGTGATGGGTGTTGGTAGATTTTGGGTCAGGCTCGTGACGTTAAACAAGCGCTACCTGGGAGGCAACCCAGTTGATTGAATCTTTCTGTTTGTTTATTTTAGTTAGGGTTTGCATAAGCATTTTAAACATTGAATTGAAGGGAACCAATGAGAGGCATGTATGGGAGGCACGTAGGTTAAGAAAAGAAGGAGAGGAGCACATCACGAAAGTGTCGCTGAGCGGTACTCTCGCAGAATGGCCTTTAGTTCCCCTTAGCGGGACCCGAGCCCATTAGGGTATTTTTAAACCCTAAGCTGCGAAAGTTCTCATACTTTCAGGCTTTTCTCTGCACAAACACTTCCACATACCTTCTCCTAGGTTTTCCACATCTTTTCACTCTTTCCTCTTGAAAATTTCTCTTCCACTCACTTGCTCACTAGTGTTCCATTCAAGTTTGGGGTTGGAAGAGAGCATTCTAGCTTGGAAGCATTCTCATTACATCTAGTATCTCCACCCACGTAAGTAAAATGCATTTTGTTCATTCTAGGGTTCTTGAATTTGAATGTGATTGTCAAAGCATGAATATTTAGGGGTTTTGATTTCTATGCATGATTTGATGATATATTTGATGTTTGAACCGATTAAACTGCATGATTATGAACTGGAAAACTGAAAATTGCATTTGGGTGGAGTTAGGACAGCTTTAAAACAAGATTTTCAAAAATCTGCAGAGTTACCGCTGAGGGGTAAACTGCCGCTGAGCGGCACTCTGCCAGATTTTCGTTTTCTGAATATTTGCGTGTTGGAATGTGGCACTGGTGGCGCTGAGGGGAAATTCTGGCCCTCAGCGGTGGTTTAGCTTCGAAAGGAGTTGTGTTCTGTATTCACTAATGATTAACATCATGTTCTGTGGTTTTGAATTTGTGTTTGAATACAGGAATGGCATCTTCTTCAGGAAAGAGATTGAAAACCATGGCAACCAAGAGAAAAGAAAAGGAACCAGAGCAATCCCACTCTAGCAGGTTCCTCTCTAGGAAACATGAGAAGCACTTTAGGGTGGTTCAGGACAGGAGACTTCTGATGGAGAGAAAGGTTGGAATGATACCTAACTTTGCTCCTCAATTTGGAGAACAAGTGATAGGGAATGACTGGAGAAAGCTAGCCACTTATCCTGCACCTGCCAACATAGCTGTGGTAAAGGAATTTTACACCAATGCTAAGAAGATTGGTGATTATCCAGCTGAGAATTATTTGGGCTATGTCAGAGGCCATGCTATCAAGTATGATCCTGATTCTATTAATAACTTCCTGGACACTGTATGGGCTGGTGAGCAGTGCCAGTTTGCTCTGTGCATGGAGGAAGGTGCTGATTATGAGGATGTGGAGAGAGTACTGTGTATACCTGGAGGACACTTCCAAAGGAATAGATCTGGCTCAGTGGTTAACATAAGGAGGACGGATTTGACTCCTCTTGCAAAGTATTGGATGGCGTTTTCTCATGCCAACATTCAGCCATGTTCACATGTGTCAGATATTACTCTCAGCAGGGCACTATTCATCTACTGTGCTATCAAAAATTTCAATGTTAATATTGGGCAGGTGATAGCTGATGAAATTAGTGTGTGCGCTAATACCTCAAACAACAAAGCACCATTAGGACATCCTTCTTTGATTACTCACCTTTGCAAGCTAGTTGGGGTGGATACTTCTGTTCCACCATTTGAGAAGCCACGAAAAGCTATTGATGAGGCGTATTACAGACAGTACTGTGGAGGTGAGGATGCAGCTCAGCCAGTTCCACCACGCCGTTCTCGTAGAGAGAGAGGGCAAGTACAGAGCCAGACATCTGCTGAGACACATGAAGCAGAACCATTCCAAATGAGGGACATGTATATGTCTCTTATAGGTGCTCAGTTGCAGTCCATTCACAGAGGGCAAGTGGCCACTGCTGAGATGATTGTGGGGATGTATGATACACCTCCAGCTCACAGGTGGACTATGGATGAATTCCATAATGTGGTAGCTTGGCCAGAGGAACCAGTGCATGAAGGAGTGATAACGGTTGAAAAACCATTATTTTTATGCTTAAATTTGATACCAAAAGCAACCTTTAAGACTTAGAAACTAGCTTGAACTCATATTTTTGCTTTAGTTTTGAGAATAAGAGAGTTGAAAGTGAATTTAATGGTTTTGTGCAAGATTCCCTTGATTTTGTAGGCTAATTGAATGATTTGAAAGAAGAATTGAAATACCGAATGATTGGAGTGCTGAAAAGTCAACCAGAAACCAGAAAAGTCAACCAGTCAACCAGAAAAGTCAATCAGTCAACCAGAATGCTGAAAAACCAACCAGAACTCAGAAAAAGTCTGACCGAGTGGCACTGAGCGGGAAAATACCGCTGAGCGGCACTTTTCGGGTGCCGAAATCACCGCTGAGGGGCAAAACAGCAGCGGGGGGGCAAAATGGATCATGCACTAGTATCACTCAGCGGTAAAATACCGCTGAGCGCCATTCTAAGTGGGCTTGGACCGGTTTTCTTTTGTTTTTATGGGCTTGGACTTGTTTTATGTTATTTTTATGCCCTATTTAAGGACTTGCACGTCCTAGGGTTTGTATCTTTGGCTGGGAGGAAGTAGAAACACACTTTTCACCCCTTGGGGTAGATTGGGAGATGGTGACAGCTCTCCTCTTCTCTTTCTCGGGTTTTTCTATCTCTTTCATTCTTTCATTATTGTTCATCTAGGTTCACCATGAATATGGTGAACTAAACTCTGTATGTTTGTTGGGGAATCAATGTAATCTTTTGAAGCTCTCATATATGGAATTTGTTTTTACATCTTTTATTTAAGATCTATGCTTTCTTTCATCATTAGTTAGGGTTTTTCCTCTTTGCTTAATGCTTGCATTGTTTAACTCATTCGATGCATGATTATTGGTTTTGTCGATACGGGCGCGTACGGGGAAGTCTAGATCCGGGGAATTTCTCCCAATATCGTATTGGTTGTCGTTAAGCTCCTGCACTTATGAACTGATCATTAGGAATGCTAGGAATTGTATGAACTCGTGATTAGGGAGAAGCCTTCTTGAAAGGTACTTTAGAGAGTGGCATTAACAGTGATGATTTGAATGTTGAATTCCTAAAATATATGAGAGTGGATAAGATGAAATTGACCCCCAACAACATATTCATACATATATTTCATTGAAAGTGTTTATCTTTTGCTTTTTGCCATTGATCAAAACTTCATGCATGCATATTTAATTTTCGTCTTTTGCATATAAAAATCCAAATATTTCGTCTTTAAGTTTTAGCTAATCAAGAAACCACACAACTAAACTAGGCCGTGAGTCCTTTGGGAAGAACGATACTTGGTCTTACCAAGTTTATTACTTGAACGATTCGGTCACACTTGCCGATTGAAAAAAGAGTTTGTGACATCATATTTTGGTGTTCATAAATTTGTCCATCAAGGAGGAGCTGGAGCAGCTGAAGCTTCAGCTAGAGAGATGGAAGAAGATGAAGCTGATGATGATGATGCATTTGAAGATGATGAAGATGAGGAGGAAGAGGAAGATATAGAGGACAGCTCAGACTGATGAGGAGTTGAGATAGCATTTACTGATAAATGCTATCATATGATTATGCTTTTATGGTTTAAGTTTTCTGAACTTATTTGTTTTTGTTTTTAGATTAGGGTTTGATGTACTCTATTGAACACCTGGTTTGTTGTGATGGTTTGCTCTTAACTGTGATTGTGTGATAAGTAATGCTGAATGATGCTTGTGATTAAATTGATGTTGAGATGATGTGCACATTAAAATGCTTATACAGGTGATTCACAAGCTTTGTGAACAAATGCAGGATATCATGATTGTGATTGTGAAATTAAGCAGGATGTGTATGTCAAATGTGAATGAGCTTATATGTGAGGTTTTGAGCTCCAGAGTTGTTATTGTGGAATGCTATTACTTTGAAAGCATGAATGATTTTGCCCAGGTTTTCTATGATTGAATCAATTGCTTGTTTTACATCATATGATCAAGGTCGTTTGTTGGAAACCTTTTTATTGGCCAAATTCGTAAAATTAGCCCACTAAAAAGAGAACACTTTGTGTTCTATCCTTTGAACCCTTAGCCTTGAGCATACAATGAAAACCTTTGATTGAAAATCTTTACCTTGAGTTAAGTAGAAGATCTTGTGTGATATTGTTAAATGTTCAAGTTTGGGGTTGTTGGGAAAACATGAAAAAGGAAAAGCATTGAGCTAAGAGCTAAAAAGTAAGAATATGCAAAGAAAAAGAAAAGAAAAGAAAAAGAAGCAAAGCTCAATGCAAAGGCAAAAGAAAGTTGGGAATGAATAAGATGATTGTGTTGTTATGATTCTCTTAACTCAAGGATTTTGTGATCCAGAAAAACCAATTTTCTTGTTAGCCCAGCCATATTATAAGCCATTGAAAAGTCCTTGTGATGATGCATGCTTGTGAATGTTTTTTATTGTGGTAAAATGAAAGGCAAAGTTGATTCATGTGACATTGTGATAGTAGAGTGAATGAGTGCTTACCTCTTATACACTTGTGTGTGAGTGAAACACTTTACCTAGTGAGGAAATATTCCATAAACACATGAACAATCCATGCTTAATTGACTGATCATTCATGAAAAATAGCATTTGTTTGAATTTAAATGACTTTGTGAACACTAAAGCATGTGGACATCTTGATTGAAATCTTGATCATAAGTTTGATTGATGTTTTTACTTATCTTGAAAAGAAGATTTTTGAATGAAGTGAACCATCATATGAATTGGTTGAAGATGGAGTTACATTTTGTTTGCTTGAGGACAAGCAAAGTTCTAAGTTTGGGGTTGTGATAACAGTTGAAAAACTGTTATTTTCATGCTTAAAATTGATACTAAAAGCAACCTTTATACTTAGAAACTAGCTTGAAATCATGCTTTTCTTCATATTTTCATAAATAAGAGAGCTGGACAGGTTTATGCTTGATTTCAGTGTTTTTGTGCAGGTTTTAAGGTGAATTTGGTGAAAGAAGTGAAGAAGGATAGATATGGAATCAGAAAAGACATCAAAAAGTGCAAAAGGAGAAGCCGAAGTCACCGCTCAGCGGCAGTTTACCGCTGAGCGGCATTCAGGAGCTCACGGGAGGACCGCTGAGGGGCAAAATGGCCGCTGAGGGGAAGAAACGTGACACGCACTTACCGCTGAGCGGTATTTTACCATTGAGCGGCACTTTAATGGGCTTGGACCTAATTTTCTGTAATTTACGAATAATATATAAGCTTTAGGGTTTCCTAGGGTTAGGTATCTTTGGCAGAAACGAAGCAAACACTCTCTCTTCCACCCCTTTGAAGGAGGATCTTGGATGCTCAGGCTTCCTCTTCACCTTTTTAGGGTTTTATCTTTCCTTCTTTCATTGTTATTCATCTAGGTTCACCATGAATATGGTGAACTAAACTCTGTATGTTTGTTGGGGAATCAATGTAATCTTTTGAAGCTCTCATATATGGAATTTGTTTTTACATCTTTTATTTAAGATCTATGCTTTCTTTCATCATTAGTTAGGGTTTTTCCTCTTTGCTTAATGCTTGCATTGTTTAACTCATTCGATGCATGATTATTGGTTTTGTCGATACGGGCGCGTACGGGGAAGTCTAGATCCGGGGAATTTCTCCCAATATTATATTGGTTGTCGTTAAGCTCCTGCACTTATGAACTGATCATTAGGAATGCTAGGAATTGTATAAACTCGTGATTAGGGAGAAGCCTTCTTGAAAGGTACTTTAGAGAGTGGCATTAACAATGATGATATGAATGTTGAATTCCTAAAATATATGAGAGTGGATAAGATGAAATTGACCCCCAACAACATATTCATACATATATTTCATTGAAAGTGTTTATCCTTTGCTTTTTGCCATTGATCAAAAACTTCATGCATACATATTTAATTTTCGTCTTTTGCATATAAAATCCAAATATTTCGTCTTTAAGTCTTAGCTAATCAAGAAAACACACAACTAAACTAGGCCGTGAGTCCTTTGGGAAGAACGATACTTGGTCTTACCAAGTTTATTACTTGAACGATTCGGTCATACTTGCCGATTGAAAAACAAGTTTGTGACATCATATTTTGGTGATCATAAATTTGTCCATCAGGAAACCACACCCAAGTATTGGTCAAGGGCAAACTGGGCAAGTTGGTCAATATAATAAGCAGCAGCAGCAACCCACCTTATGGCAACACTTATCTATGCTTAATGAAAGGTCCATGAGGATGGAGGAAACTCTCAACAATTTCACACAGAAAACTGAGTCTACCCAAAAGAGCACTGAAGCTGCTATCAAAAATTTGGAGACTCGGATGGGGCAGATCACCAAACAGGTGGAAGAAAGGCCACATAGAAATTTTGGGGCTAATACTGAGGTTAACCCCAGAGAAGAGTGTGAAGTGCTAGTGAGTGTAAATGTTGAAAAAGTTGAGATGGAAAAAGAAGAGAGAAAAGAGAGAGAAGAGAAAATTTGTGTGAAGATTGAGAAAGTGAGTAAAAAAAGAAAAGAAAAAAAGAAAGTGAGCGAAAAGAAAAAGAGGACGAGAGAAAAAAAGAAAGAATCATATGAAAAACCTCTTCCTCATCCAAAGAAGTATCATAGGAAGAAGGAATTTGAGCGCTTTATGGAAATCTTCAAGAAATTGGAGATTAAAGTTCCTATGATTGAGACACTGCAACAGGTTCCTGGTTTGATCAAATTTCTGAAGAAGTTCAGTAGAAAGAAGAAAAAGAAGATGGAACATGAGCTTTATTGGGTCAAGCTAATGACGTTAAAAGAGTGCTTGCTGGGAGGCAACCCAGTGGATTTAAGAACTTTTTAATTTTTCTTTGGTTTTTAAATTTTTAATTTGTTGAACATTACTTTGTCATTATTTTTGGAGATAGCATCTACTGAAGGATGCTAGTTTGACATAGCATCTACTGAAGGATGCTAAGTTTGAAGCACCTACTGATGGGTGTTAGTGAGAAAAGTTTGCACCTACTGATGGGTGTTAGTGAGAAAAGTTTGCACCTACTGATGGGTGCTGGTAAGTTTGTAACACCTACTGATGGGTGTAGGTAAGTATGGTAACACCTACTAATGGGTGTTGGTGGATTTTGGGTCAGGCTCGTGACGTTAAACAAGCGCTACCTGGGAGGCAACCCAGTGGACTGATTGTTTTTGTTTGTTTCATTTTAGTTGCACAATAGTGTTTGCATAAGTATTATGAACATTGAATTACAGGGAACCAGTGAGGGGCATGTCTAGGAGGCACATAGGTTAAGAAAAGAAGGAGAAGAGCACATCACGAAAGTGCCGCTGAGCGGTAACTTACCGTTGAGCGGTACTTGATGGACAAATTTATGAACACCAAAATATGATGTCACAAACTTGTTTTTCAATCGGCAAGTATGACCGAATCGTTCAAGTAATAAACTTGGTAAGACCAAGTATCGTTCTTCCCAAAGGACTCACGGCCAAGTTTAGTTATGTGGTTTATTGATTAGCTAAGACTTAAAGACGAAATATTTGGATTTTATATGCAAAAGACGAAAATTAAATATATATGCATGAAGTTTTGATCAATGGCAAAAGCAAAAGATAAACACTTTCAATGAAATATATGTATGAATATGTTGTTGGGGGTCAATTTCATCTTATCCACTCTCATATATTTTAGGAATTCAACATTCAAATCATCATTGTTAATGCCACTCTCTAAAGTACCTTTCAAGAAGGCTTCTCCCTAATCACGAGTTCATACAATTCCTAGCATTCCTAATGATTAGTTCATAAGTGCAGGAGCTTAACGACAACCAACATAGTATTGGGAGAAATTCCCCGGATCTAGACTTCCCCGTACACGCCCGTATCGACAAAACCAATAATCATGCATCGAATGAGTTAAACAATGCAAGCATTGAGCAAAGAGGAAAAACCCTAACTAATGATGAAAGAAAGCATAGATCTTAAATAAAAGATGTAAAAACAAATTCCATATATGAGAGCTTCAAAAGATTACATTGATTCCCCAACAAACATACAGAGTTTAGTTCACCATATTCATGGTGAACCTAGATGAATAACAATGAAAGAATGAAAGATAAAACCCTAGCAAGGTGAAGAGGAAGCCTGAGCATCCAAGATCCTCCTTCAAAGGGGTGGAAGAGAGAGTGTTTGCTTCGTTCCAGCCAAAGATACCTAACCCAAGGAAACCCTAAAGCTTATATATTATTCGTAAATTACAGAAAATTAGGTCCAAGCCCATAAAAGTGCCGCTCAGCAGTAAGTGCGTGAGTTGGTTTCTTCTCCTCAGCGGCCATTTTTCCCCTCAGTGGACCTCCCGTGACTTCCTCAGTGCCGCTCAGCGGTAAACTGCCACTGAGCGGTGACTTCGGCTTCTCATTTTGCACTTTTTAATGTCTTTTCTGATTTCATCTCTCTCCTTCTTCACTTCTTTCACCAAATTCACCTTAAAACCTGCACAAAAACACTGAAATCAAGCATAAATCTGTCCAGCTCTCTTATTTCTGAAAATATGAATAAAAGTATGATTTCAAGCTAGTTTCTAAGTATAAAGGTTGCTTTTAGTATCAATTTTAAGCTTGAAAATAACAGTTTTTCAACTGTTATCACAACCCCAAACTTAGAACTTTGCTTGTCCTCAAGCAAACAAGATGTAACTCAATCTCCAACCAATTCATATGATGGTTCACTGATTCAAAAATCCTCTTTTTCAAGATAAGTAACAACTTCACTCAAATTTATGAGCAAGAGTTCAATCAAGATGTGCACATGCTTTAGTGTTCACAAAGTCATTTAAATTCCAACAAATGCTATTTTTCATGAATGATCAATCAATTAAGCATGGATGTTCATGTGCTCATGGAATATTTCCTCACTAGATAAAGTGTTTCACTCACACACAAGTGTATAAGAGGTAATCACTCATTCACTCTACTATCACAATGTCACATGAATCAACTTTGCCTTTCATTTTATCACAATCAAAAACATTCACAAGCATGCATCATTACAAGGACTTTTCAATGGCTTATAATGTGGCTGGGCTAACAAAAAAATTGGTTTTTCTGGATCACAAAATCCTTGAGTTAAGAGAATCATGACCACACAATTATTCTTATTCTTCCCAACTTTCTTTTGCATTGAGCTTTGCCTTTTTCTTTTCTTTTCTTTTCTTTTTTACTTTTTAGCTCTTAGCTCAATGATTTTCCTTTTTCATGTTTTCCCAACAACCCCAAACTTGAACATTTAACAATACCACACAAGATCTTCTACTTAACTCAAGGTAAAGATTTTCAATCAAGGGTTTTCAGTGTATGTTCAAGGCTAAGGGTTCAAAGGATAGAACACAAAGTGTTCTCTTTTAGGGGGCTAACTTTATGAATTTGGCCAATAAAAAGGGTTCCAACAAACGGCCTTGATCATATGATGCAAAACAAGCAATTGATTCAATCATAGAAAACCTGTGCAAAGTCGTTCATGCTTTCAAAGTAATAGCATATAAAAATAACAACTCTGGAGCTCAAAACCTCACATATAAGCTCATTCACATTTGACATACACATCCTGCTTAATCTCACAATCACAATCATAATATCCTGCATTTGTTCACAAAGCTTGTGAATCACCTGTATAAGCATTTTAATGTGCACATCATCTCAACATCAATCAATCAATCAGCATCATCAAGCATTACTTATCAAACAACCACAGCTAATAGCAAACCATCATAACAAACCAGGTGTTCAATAGAGTACATCAAACCCTAATCTAAAAACAAAAACAAATAAGTTCAGAAAACTTAAACCACAAAAGCATAATCATATGATAGCATTTATCAGTAAATGTTATCTCAGCTCCTCATCAGTCTGAGTTGTCCTCTATATCTTCTTCTTCTTCCTCATCTTCATCATCTTCAAATGCATCATCATCATCAGCTTCATCTTCTTTCATCTCTCTAGGTGAAGCTTCAGCTGCTCCAGCTCCTCCTCCATGCACTGGTTCCTCTGGCCAAGCTACCACATTATGGAATTCGCCCATAGTCCACCTGTGGGCTGGAGGTGTATCATACATCCCCACAATCATCTCAGTAGTGGCCACATGCCCTCTGTGAATGGACTGCAACTGAGCACCTATAAGAGACATATACATGTCCCTCATCTGGAATGGTTCTGCTTCATGTGTCTCAGTAGATGTCTGGCTTTGTGTTGGCCCTCTCTCTCTACGAGCACGGCGTGGTGGCACTGGCTGAGCTGCTTCCTCACCTCCACAGTACTGCCTGTAATAAGCCTCATCAATAGCTTTTCTTGGCCTCTCAAATGGTGGAGCAGAAGTCTCCACCCCAGCTATCTTGCAAAGGTGCGTGATCAAAGAGGGATGTCCTAGTGGTGCTTTGTTGTTTGAGGTATTGGCGCACATACTAATCTCATCAGCTATCACCTGCCCAATATTAACATTCAAGTTTCTGATAGCACAGTACATGAATAGTGCCCTGCTGAGAGTAATATCTTACACATGTGAACATGGCTGAATGTTGGCATGAGAAAACGCCATCCAATACTTTGCAAGAGGAGTCAAATCTGTCCTCCTAATGTTAACCACTGAGCCAGATCGATTCCTTTGGAAGTGTCCTCCAGGTATACACAGTACTCTCTCTACATCCTCATAATCAGCACCTTCCTCCATGCAAAGAGCAAACTGGCACTGCTCACTAGCCCATACAGTGTCCAGGAAGTTATTAATAGAATCAGGATCATACCTGATAGCATGGCCTCTGACATAGCCCAAATAATTCTCAGCTGGATAATCACCAATCTTCTTAGCATTGGTGTAAAATTCCTTTACCACATCTATGTTGGCAGGTGCAGGATAAGTGGCTAGCTTTCCCCAGTCATTCCCTAACACTTGCTCTCCAAATTGAGGAGCAAAGTTAGGTATCATTCCAACCTTTCTCTCCATCAGAAGTCTCTTGTCCTGAACCACCCTAAAGTGCTTCTCATGTTTTCTAGAGAGGAACCTGCTAGAGTGGGGTTGCTCTGGTTCCTTTTCCCTTCTCTTGGTTGCCATGGTTTTCAATCTTTTTCCTGAAGAGGATGTCATTCCTACATTCAAACACAAATACAAAACCACAGAACATGATGTTAATCATTAGTAAAACACAGAACACAACTCCTTTCGAAGCTAAACCACCGCTGAGGGCCAGAATTTCCCCTCAGCGCCACCAGTGCCACATTCCAACACGCAAAAATTCAGAAAAACAAATCTGGCAGAGTGCCGCTCAGCGGCAGTTTACCCCTCAGCGGTAACTTTGCAGATTTTTGAAAATCTTGTTTTAAAGTTGTCCTAACTCCACCCAAATGCAAATTTCAGTTTTCCAGTTCGTAATCATGCAGTTTAATCGGTTCAAACATCAAATATATCATCAAATCATGCATAGAAATCAAAACCCCTAACTATTCATGCTTTGACAATCACATTCAAAATCAAAAACCCTAGAATGAACAAAATGCATTTTACTTACTTGGGTGGAGATACTAGATGCAATGAGAATGTTTCCAATCTAAGATACTCTCTTCCAACCCCAAACTTGAATGGAACACTAGTGAAAAAGTGAGTGGAAGAGAAATTTTCTTAAGAGGAAAGAGTGAAAAGATGTGGAAAACCTTGGAGAAGGTATGTGGAAGTGTTTGTGCAGAGAAAAGCCTGAACGTATGAGAACTTGCGCAGCTTAGGGTTTAAAAATACCCTAATGGGCCCGGGTCCCGCTAAGGGGAACTAAAGCCCATTCTGCGAGAGTACCACTCAGCGGCACTTGCGTGATGTGCTCTTCTCCTTCTTTTCTTAACCTACGTGCCTCCCATACATGCCCCATACTGGTTCCCTACAAGTCAATGTTAAAAATGCTTATGCAAACCCTAACTAAAATAAACAAACAAAAATATTCAATCAACTGGTTGCCTCCCAGGTAGCGCTTGTTTAACGTCACGAGCCTGACCCAAAATCCACCAACACCCATCAGTAGGTGCAAAATTTTCTTACCAACACCCATCAGTAGGTGTTACAAACATAGTATCCTTCAGTAGATACCTAAACACCTAGCATCCTTCAGTAGATGCTATCTCCAACAAAATAATTACAAAAATAATGTTTAAAAATTACAAAACCAAATCAAAAGTCTTTAAATCCACTGGGTTGCCTCCCAGCAAGCGCTCTTTTAACGTCATTAGCTTGACCCAATAAAGTTCAAGTTCCATCTTCTTTATAGTTGATGTTGTCATTCCACCAACTCCTCAGTTGTTTCCTCTGAACTGTCTTGGTCCTTCTAGAATATGGAGACTCTATCTCTATCATCTCCTTCTCTTTAAAGCCCTTCACAACCCACAACTTGTTCTTGATTCTTACAGGTGAGCCAAGTTGGAGTCTTCTTTTCTCCCAGTCACTAGGAATTTCTCCTCCTCTTCCAATATTTTCTTCCTTGGGTACCTGAAACAACAAACAATGGTTACCTGCAACCTTGAGATTTTCATCTTTACGGCTAGTCATGGGTGCATCTTGAAATGCAGCTTTATAACTAGCTTCTTCCTCCTTTGCGCGCGTCTCATCTCTGAAGACGTCTACCACCACTCTCTCCTCTCTGTCCTGGAGCACTACTATACCTTCATTTACATCAATGATAACTTTGGCCGTTTTCATAAACGGTCTTCCAAGTATGATAGGTATCTTTTCTGTCTCCATCTTCATCACCACAAAGTCTGCCAAGAACTGAAGTTTGCCAACACAAACTATAATGTCCTCTGCAATCCCACATGGCTCCTTTGAAGATCCATCGGCCATTACTAGATTAACCTTTACAGGTTTCACTTTAACATTACCAATTTGCTCCAGTAAAGAGTAAGGTATCAAGTTAACACTTGAACCTAAATCAATGAGAGCTTTCTTTACCTTTTTCTTCCCTATGGTACAAGGGATAGAAAAACTGCCTGGATCTGATGCTTTAGGAGGGAATGACTCTTTTTTAACAGTTATACACTTTTTTGCTTCATCATCTCTACGTCTCTTCTTGGTAGAGATTTCTTCATTAGATTTTGTGTAAACTGTGATTTGCTGTAGAATCTGTTCCCAAGGTGCTTCATTATCCACCATTCTGAAGAATTCTGTGAAGTCCATTTGTTTCCCTTGATGGATTGGAAAAGGAAAAGTACTTTTACTTACTATGTCTCTTCTCTCTTCTGTATCTAACTCAACTATATCATCATCAACACTCTTTACCACCTTGCACTCTTCTCTGGGGTTAACCTCAGTATTAGCCCCAAAATTTCTATTTGGCCTTTCTTCCAATTGCTTGGTAATCTGACCCATTTGAATGTCCAAGTTCTTTATAGCAGCTTCAGTGCTCTTTTGAGAAGATTCAGTTTTCTGTATGAATTGCTGAAGAGTTTCTTCCAACCATGTTGATCTTTCATTAAGCATAGATAATTGTTGCCAAAAGGTTAGTTGCTGCTGTTGCTTATTACATTGACTAGCTTGCCCAGTTTTTCCTTGACCAATGCTTAGGTGTGGTTTCCACCCTTGATTGTAGTTCCCTTGACAGTATGGAAATTGATTGGCCATGAAATTAACATCCTCTAAAGCTTCCACTGGAAAGGCGCATTAACCATTTATATGGTCGCCTCCACACAATTCACACAACTGAGATTGTACCTGTGCAGCAGTTTTCAACTCTTTAGGCAATTGTGCAAGTGTTTTAGTAAGAGTTTCCAGCTGTTGAGTTAGAATTTTATTTTGTGCTACCAAGGCATCATGCGTCTGTAATTGTAGAACTCCTTTCTGTTGCGTAGGAGCTCCTCTTTCACTGTGGAGTTCATTATCACTAGTAGCCATATTTTCAATAATTTCTGTTGCTTCCTCTGGAGTCTTCCATTTAATGTTTCCTCCTGCTGAGGCATCTAGCATCATCTTGGTTTGTGAACCAAGACCTCCAAGGAAGGTAAGGACTACTTCCACTTCATCGAATCCATGCGTGGGTGTTTTTCGTAGCAAGCTTTTGTATCTATCCCATGCATGACCCAGTGATTCTTCCATGCCCTGCTTGAATGAAGAAATCTCTTGCTTGCCTTTGTTCACCTTCGATTGTGGGAAGTATTTATTTAGAAACTTGGTTACCACTGCTTCCTACTCTGTGAAGCTTCCCTCTGGGAAAGAATTCAACCAAAGCTTAGCATTGCCTCCTAGTGAGAAAGGAAACAAGCTAAGTTTGATCGCTTCATCTGGCACCCCATTGATTTTCACTATGTTGCAGATCTCATTGAATGTAGTGAGGTGCTCATATGGGCTTTCATGAGATAACCCATTAAATTGATTACTCTTCACCAGTTGGATCAATGCTGGTTTGACCTCCATGTTAGCTGCATTGACTCTAGGTCTAGCTATACTGTTAAAGTGCTGAGGTCCAGCTGTATTGGTGTAATCAGCAAGAGTTCTTATGATATTATTGTTCTCCATATTTTCTGTGCTATGGTCAGAACCTTGTGGTGATGGTTGCAACAGAGTTTCCGGAGGAGAGAAAAGTTCTCTAGATGTTCGGATCCTTCTCCTTCGTCTACTCTCGTCTAGACCTTCAAGAAGAGGTTCTGTTGTTTTCTTGCTCCGAGTTCGAATTGCCTCCTGCATACACAAGAACACAAAACCCTAAAATATTTGGTTAGCACAAAAAGATATAGGAGAAGATAAAAACAGAAAACAAAAAATAAAATAAAATAAAATAAAAAACCGAAAAAAAATAAAAATAGAAAATAAAAACAGAAATTCAAAATTAAAGTCAAAGATAATCAATAATCACACAAATTAACCAGTTAAACCACGACTCCCCGGCAACGGGGCCAAAAACTTGATGGACAAATTTATGAACACCAAAATATGATGTCACAAACTTGTTTTTCAATCGGCAAGTATGACCGAATCGTTCAAGTAATAAACTTGGTAAGACCAAGTATCGTTCTTCCCAAAGGACTCACGGCCTAGTTTAGTTATGTGGTTTATTGATTAGCTAAGACTTAAAGACGAAATATTTGGATTTTATATGCAAAAGACGAAAATTAAATATGTATGCATGAAGTTTTGATCAATGGCAAAAGCAAAGGATAAACACTTTCAATGAAATATATGTATGAATATGTTGTTGGGGGTCAATTTCATCTTATCCACTCTCATATATTTTAGGAATTCAACATTCAAATCATCATTGTTAATGCCACTCTCTAAAGTACCTTTCAAGAAGGCTTCTCCCTAATCACGAGTTCATACAATTCCTAGCATTCCTAATGATTATTAGTTCATAAGTGCAGGAGCTTAACGACAACCAATATAGTATTGGGAGAAATTCCCCGGATCTAGACTTCCCCGTACGCGCCCGTATCGACAAAACCAATAATCATGCATCGAATGAGTTAAACAATGCAAGCATTGAGCAAAGAGGAAAAACCCTAACTAATGATGAAAGAAAGCATAGATCTTAAATAAAAGATGTAAAAACAAATTCCATATATGAGAGCTTCAAAAGATTACATTGATTCCCAACCAAACATACAGAGTTTAGTTCACCATATTCATGGTGAACCTAGATGAATAACAATGAAAGAATGAAAGATAAAACCATAGCAAGGTGAAGAGGAAGCCTGAGCATCCAAGATCCTCCTTCAAAGGGGTGGAAGAGATAGTGTTTGCTTCGTTCCAGCCAAAGATACCTAACCCTAGGAAACCCTAAAGCTTATATATTATTCGTAAATTACAGAAAATTAGGTCCAAGCCCATAAAAGTGTCGCTCAGCGGTAAGTGCGTGAGTTGGTTTCTTCCCCTCAGCGGCCATTTTGCCCCTCAGCGGACCTCCCGTGACTTCCTGAGTGCCGCTCAGCGGTAAACTGCCGCTGAGCGGTGACTTCGGCTTCTCCTTTTGCACTTTTTAATGTCTTTTCTGATTTCATCTCTCTCCTTCTTCACTTCTTTCACCAAATTCACCTTAAAACCTGCACAAAAACACTGAAATCAAGCATAAACCTGTCTAACTCTCTTATTTCTGAAAATATGAATAAAAGTATGATTTCAAGCTAGTTTCTAAATATAAAGGTTGCTTTTAGTATCAATTTTAAGCATGAAAATAACAGTTTTTCAACTGTTATCAGTACTCTCCCAGATGGGCTTTAGTTTCCCCTTAGCGGGATCCGAGCCCATTAGGGTATTTTTATACCCTAGGCTGCGCATTTGCTCATATGTTCAGGCTCTTCTTTGCACACACACTCCTACATACCTTTTCAAAGGTTCTCTACAACTTTTCCCTCATCCCTCTTTAGAAAATCTCCCTTCCACTCACTTGCTCACTAGTTTTCCATCTAAGTTTGGGGTTGGGAGAGAGCATCATTGAAGGGGTTGATTTCTTCATTGTGGTTTACTAATGCTTAACAATGTATCTTGTGGTTTTGTGAATTATGTTTGATGTAGGGATGGCCTCCTCATCGGACAAAAAGGATCAAGATTATAGGATCCAAGAAGAAGATGAGGAAGAAGAGGAAGATACAGAGGACAGCTCAGATTGATGAGGAGCTGAGATAGCATTTACTGATGAATGTTATCATATGCTTATGCTTTTGTGGTTTAAGTTTTCTGAACCTATTTGTTTTTGTTTTAGATTAGGGTTTGATGTACTCTATTGGACATCTGGTTTGATGATGGTTTGCTATTAATTGTGATTTTGTGATAAGTAATGTTGAATGATGCTTATTGATTGATTGATGTTGAGATAGATGTGCACATTAAAATGCTTATACAGGTGATTCACAAGCTTTGTGAACAAATGCAGGATATCATGATTGTGATTGTGAAATTAAGTAGGATGTGTATGTCAAATGTGAATGAGCTTATATGTGAGGTTTTGAGCTCCAGAGTTTTTGGTATGATTGAATGCTATTACTTTGAAAGCATGAATGACTTTCCCCAGGTTTTCTATGATTGAATCAATTGCTTGTTTTGCATCATATGATCAAGGCCGTTTGTTGGAACCCTTTTTATTGGCCAAATTCATAAAGTTAGCCCACTAAAAGAGAACACTTTGTGTTCTATCCTTTGAACCCTTACCTTGAACATACACTGAAACCCTTGATTGAAAATCTTTACCTTGAGTTAAGTAGAAGATCTTGTGTGGTATTGTTAAATGTTCAAGTTTGGGGTTGTTGGGAAAACATGAAAAAGGAAAAGCATTGAGCTAAGAGCTAAAAAGTAAGAATATGCAAAGAAAAAAAAAAGAAAAGAAAAGAAAAGAAAAAGAAGCAAAGCTCAATGCAAATGCAAAAGAAAGTTGGGAATGAATAAGAATAAATGTGTTGTTATGATTCTCTTAACTCAAGGATTTTGTGATCCAGAAAGACCAATTTTCTTGTTAGCCCAGCCACATTATAAGCCATTGAAAAGTCCTTGTGATGATGCATGCTTGTGAATGTTTTTGATTGTGGTAAAATGAAAGGCAAAGTTGATTCATGTGACATTGTGATAGTAGAGTGAATGAGTGATTACCTCTTATACACTTGTGTGTTGAGTGAAACACTTTACCTAGTGAGGAAATATTCCATGAACACATGAACATACGTGCTTAATTGATTGATCATTCATTAAAAATAGCATTTGTTGGAATTTAAATGACTTTGTGAACACTAAAGCATGTGCACATCTTGATTGAACTCTTGGTCATAAGTTTGATTGAAGTCTTTACTTATCTTGAAAAGAAGATTTTTGAATGAGTGAACCATCATATGAATTGGCAGAAGATTGAGTTACATCTTATTTGCTTGAGGACAAGCAAAGTTTTAGGTTTGGGGTTGTGATAACGGTTGAAAACCGTTATTTTTATGCTTAAAATTCATACCAAAAGCAACCTTTAAGACTTAGAAACTAGCTTGAACTCATATTTTTGCTTTAGTTTTGTGAATAAGAGAGTTGAAAGTGAATTTAATGGTTTTGTGCAAGATTCCCTTTATTTTGTAGGCTAATTGAATGATTTGAAAGAAGAATTGAAGTACCGAATGATTGGAATGCTGAAAAGTCAACCAGAAACCAGAAAAGTCAACCAGTCAACCAGAAAAGTCAACCAGTCAACCAAGAAAGTCAACCAATCAACCAGAATACGAAAAAAGTCAACCAGACGAGTTTTGGGCCAGTTTTATGCGATTTTATGATCTGTTTGGGCCTGGACCCGTTTTCTATTATTTTTATGTCCTATTTAAAGACCTGGATGTCTTAGGGTTGGTATCTTTGGCAGAAACAAAGCAAACACTCTCTCTTCCATCCCTTTGAAGGAGGATCTTGGATACTCAGGCTACCTCTTCACCTTTCTAGGGTTTTATCTTTCATTCTTTCATTATTGTTCATCTAGGTTCACCATGAATATGGTGAACTAAACCTTGTATGTTTGTTGCGGAATCAATGTAATCTTTTGAAGCTCTCATATATGGAATTTGTGCTTGCATCTTAATCTAAGATTTATGCTTTCCTTCATCATTAGTTAGGGTTTTTCCCCTTTGCCTAATGCTTGCTTTGTTTAATTCATTCAATGCATGATTATTGATTTTGTCGATACGGGAACGTACGGGGAAGTCTAGATCCGGGGAATTACTCCCAATATTATATTGGTTGTCGTTAAGCTCCTGTGCTAAGAGAACTAATTATTAGGAATGCTAGGAATCGTATGAACTCGTAAATAGGGATAGGCCTTCTTGACAAGGTAATTTAGAGAGTGGCATTAACAATGATGATTTGAATGTTGAATTCCTAAAATATATGAGAGTGGATAAGATGAAATTGACCCCCAACAACATATTCATATATATATTTCATTGAAAGTGCTTGACTTTTGCTTTTGCCATTGATCAAAACCTCATGCATACATGTTTATTTTCTGTTTTGCATATTAAACTCCAATTATTTCGTCCTTAAGTCTTAGCTAATCAACGAATCACATAACTAAACTAGGTCGTGAGTCCTTTGGGAGAACGATACTTGGTCTTACCAAGTTTATTACTTGAAACGATTCGGTCATACTTGCCGATTGTAAAGCAAGTTTGTGACATCATATTTTGGTGATCATAAATTTGTCCATCACTTACCGCTGAGCGCCATTTAGTTTGGGCTTGGGCCTATCTTCTTTAACTTTTAGGAATCTATATAAGGTTTTAGCCGAATTAGGGTTAGTATCTTTGGACAAAAAGAGGCGAAATCACACTTTCTTCACCCCTTGGAGGAGGATTTTGGATGCTCAAGCTCTATTCTTCAACTTCTAGGGTTCTATCTTTCATTCTTTCATTGTTTTTCATCTAGTTTCACCATGATTATGGTGAACTAATCCTTCATTGTTGTTGGGGAACTGATGTAATCCTTTGAAACTATCATGTATTGAATTGGTTCTATATTCTATATGATTTCTTTCATTAATTGTTAGGGTTTTTCTTCTATACTTTATGCATGCTTTGTTTAACTCATTCAATTGCGTGATCATTGATGTTATTTGTATGGACACATATAAGTAAATCTAGAACTGAAGAAATTCTCCCAAGAGCAATATTGCCTAGATATAGGGATAGGAGGATTGGTTGCCTTTAAGCTTCTGTGCGAATGTAATGCATGAATATTGCTCGGGAGACAATACATTGTAAACTAGTGATTACGAGTAGGCTTTCTTCACCTAGACATCGGGTTTAAGGTAAATTAGAAAGTGGCATTAACATTAATGAAGAAAGATGAATTCTTGAATACATGAGAGTGGATAGGATGAATCGGAAACCCCAACAACATAATCATTCATATTATATATCAACCATTTTTGCATCTTTCAAGTCCATTGATCAAAACTTTGCATTCATGTTTATTTTTCATAGTTCAACAACAATATTTTCGGTTACAAGTCTAAGATAATCAACAAATCACATAATTGTTTAGGCTGTGAGTCCTTTGGGAAACGATACTTGGTTACCATTTTGTTATTACTTGATACGATTCGGTACACTTGCCGAGGGTTAATAGATGGCAAAGTCCAATGTTACCCGAACAAGTTTAGAGAATGAAGAGAAATAGGTCATGTGGTACTTGGATAGTGGATGCTCGAGGCACATGGCAGGCGATCCGAACAAGTTTACAAGCCTCTCACACAAGACAAGTGGTCATGTCACATATGGTGACAACAAGTAGGCATTGAGGCCGAACTAGTATAAAAATATTTTCTTCTCCATATCTTTTTACATTTGTGCATACATTCTATAATTGATTTACACGCATACTGTCTTCATTGTACACCATTTCTTACGACACAAGAAAGTTTTCAAGAACAATATCATTTGCGAAAAAGATTCGAAAAGTGCACATTTTTGTAAAACACCAATTCACCATCGCCCCCCTTCTTAGTGTTGAGGAACAAAGTCAATCTTTTCTAACATGCACTACAAGAAAAATGCACATTATCTACTGATATTTATATACGGATTTTAATCCGTATATAATATATGTATTATATACAGATTTTATATACGGATTTTGGAAAGTGAATTACATACAGATTTTATGTACAGATTTTTTCTGTATATAAAATTCATATATTAATTTTAGCATGTTAGAATGGGAAAATTTGTGAAAACCAACATCCGTATATAATGGTGTATAATCAGTATGTAATTAAAAATAATAATTATTAAAGATAAAATCTAAAAATTCTTTTCCCTCTTTTACGGTCACCCTTTTCCCACTACTTTCCAAAATCTAAAAATTTTACATTTTTTCCCTCTGTCACCCTTTTCCCTCAATTTTCTAAAATCTAAAAATTTTACAAATTCCATTCAAAATTAATCAATAATCTTAGTCACTACTCTAAGTTCTCTCAATGTACGAACCCTAGGTTTCTTCTCCTTTCTTGACGCATCAGTAGTCCCCTAGACCAGTCATTGTCGCACCTTCTCTAGAGATATACGAAGCCTTCCGAGCTCACTCACTGATATACAAAGCCCAAGTCTGACTCCCTCTTGCTCACTCTCAGTTCAGCCCCTCCCATTGCCTCCACTCTCATTCACTCTCAGCTCAGTCTGTCATTCACTGCCGCTGGCTTGCGTTCACTCACAGTGTTCATCGCTCAGGCTCTCGCTGATGAAGATCGTTCTTCCTACTTCTTGACACACAGAGTTCGTTCATTGTTCATTGATGTGGTAAGTCATGTTCTTCATTCATCATTAAATCCCTAAATTCATAAAACCCAAAAACCCTAATTCCTCTCTTCTTTTCTTTCTTTCGTTCACTCACGTGAAAGCATTTATGCGAGCTTGAGCTTTGTTGTCTAGATCGGAGGCCAACCAGGCCAACACATGTAGTTGGCCTTTCGGGGTAGGGTTTATAATGACCCAATTTTAAAAACTTAGAAAAAAGACCCTCTTTTTCTAGGGTTCTCCATCACAAATCAGAACCAAACAACATCCTACTCTGTTTGACTACTCTGCTTGATTATGTATGTATGCAGTATGAAGGTGCAGCCAATGAGGGTGGTAGAGGACTGAGTATTTGGGATACCTTCACTCACAAATATCTAGGTAAATATATATGATTCTGATTTTCTCTTATGGTTATACTGAAGATCTTTTCCAAAATTTATATAATTATTGATATATAGTAATTAACATGCAAAAAAGGTAGAAGACAGAAGCAATGAGGATGTTGCAGTTGACTCGTATCACAGCTACAAGGTATTGTCGATTCAAAGTTTTTGTTTCTTTTGATGTAATTTATCAACTATCATCACTAATGAAAAGCAGCGCTGAAAGCTTATTCGATATTTGCATCATATAATATGAAATAAAATGTTGCTTTTGTAAATTTCATTTCTTATCACGATTATTGCTACACCTAATGATTACCATTAAGAGCTTGTTTATCAAACTCTAGAATATATTTAGAACATTCTATCCAAATTACATGATTATTTATTACTTAGACTAGACCCTAGGAAAGTTTAACTAAAAGATATGTTAAACATTAAAAAAATTTAAGGAATTGTTGTTTTAGTTTGTTTTCCATCGTTTTCAAATAAACATGTTTTGTTACATCTTATATTTCAGGACAATGTTCAGATTATGAAGGATATGAATTTGGATGTTTATAGATTTTACATGGTCAAGAATTCTTCCGAGTAATTCAAATATAGATCTATGATTATTTTGGAGTAAGCTTTACTTGTTTGGGTGTTTCATTACAATCATTACTTATTTATCTACTATAAACTGCATATATATTCACATATGGAAAGTTAAGTGGAGGTATAAACCATGAAGGAATTGACTCTTACAACAACCTTATCATTGAGGTATTGGCAAATGGTAAGAATAAAAACTTTATTATGGATATTTTTATTATGCTTTACATATAGCAACTTCTCATGTTATTGGTGATGATAAAACATTAATATTAATCATCTTTTATATTAAAATAATTTCAGGTTTTGAAGCATTTGTAACTCTATTTCATTGGGATCTTCCTCAATCTTTAGAAGATGAATATGGGTGTTTCTTAAGTCCTCGCATTGTGTAAGTTTTGCAATTTAATTAACATTTTCACTTGAATGCTTTGCTAAAATGTTTTGGGAACATTCCTAAAAAATCACACACTTCAATATAAAAACAGAACCCTATTTGACAACACATCACCAACTTGTTGCTCATGCAGTTGTGGTTAATGTGTACAAGACTAAGTATCAGGTCAATTTTTATTAAATTTCAGCTTTGTACTTGCTATGTTTGTTATTGTGGAACATATTTTTTAATATATTAAATGCAAAATAACATGAGAAACTTATAATTCTAAGTGTTTGCTAGCATGTGGAATATCAGTTTATCCAGTATTTTTTGTATTGGAAGAATGTTTATATAGTGGAAAAGAGCATGAGAAACTGATAATTCTAAGTGCAAAGCATTACAAGAATAAGAACCATTCACGTTAATAAATAAGATGGATTCAAAATAAAGATATAGATATCAACCTTTCTTTTAAATGTTGGTTTCTTAACTATTTTCCTTATTCTTAAGGCCATCAAGATTTCAATTGCTTTATTTCTTCTCTAGTACCACTTTTTCTTCTATGCCTTTAAGATATTATAATTTATGAACATACTTTCATAGAAGTAACTCACTGTACTGATTGCATGAAAAAAGATACCAGTGAGTTTGATACATGCTCTAATCGCCTTAGTTTTTGTAATTTGATCATCCTGTTGATTTTACACCTTAATTGTAAAGTTCATTTCAATCCAATCCAATGTATTATGAGTTACAATGCATTGGTTTTTGGCATTTTGAAAGAGTTTAGAAATATTAAAATAACTAATGTAGTATTGAAATGCGCAAATTAATTCTACATCAAATAACACATCTCATGTAATTCACAACATAATTCAAATTTTACGTTAAACATAATCTCTTAATAAAATATAGCATAGGTGACAAAAGTCCTGTTTAATACATAAAAATAGATGCCACTGTTTGCCGTTGTCCGTGCCGTTGGCCGCTGTCCGCACCGTTTTGTCGCTGTCTGCGCCGTCTGCCGTTGTCCAGCACCGTTTTGCCGTTGTCCGGCACCGTTTTGCCGCTGTCCCGCGTCGTTTGCCGCTGTCCCGCGCCTTTTGCCGCTGTCCCGCACCGTTTGTCGCTGTCCAGGCACCGTATGCTTCCAACCACTGTAGGCCCCCATCACCTCGTCAGTTAGTGATGGCAGTCCCTGTAGTTTTGTCGCTTCCAACCACTACAGGCCCCATCAGTCAGTGATGGCAATTTAGTCCCTACAGTTTTATAGCAGTCAACTGCCGCTGCAGTCGCTACCGCCTCAGACAACTGCGTCAGTTCTTCTTGGGCTAGAGTTTAGCCAGATCTTCTTGTGATACACTGCTAAGTATCACCACCAGGGAGTTGTCCATCAAAGAATTTTGGACCTCCAACATGTCTTTGGATCTTTGATGCCTTTGTTTCAGCATTGTAGCTTAATATTTTGTTTTGTTTTAGTGGTTCAGCAACTGTGATCTTTCACATTTCCACCTTCACACTAAGGGGGAGTACGTTTCCAAGACACTGCAAGTCACATAAATATGGGTATAGTCCATGCAGTTTTGTAGATTTCAGCTACTATTGTTGATCCCGTCACCCATCCATCATTGATGAGGATTTAGTGTAGTCCCTACAGTTTTGTAGCTCTTAGCTTTCAGCTACTACTGTTGATCCCGTCACTCATCCATCATTGATTGGGAATCCTTGCAGCTTGTCGTTGTCCACCACTGCTCTCCTTCATCCACTTTTGAAGTTGAAGTTTCACAAGCTGTTGTTAGTCCATCTATGTTTGCCTCGCACTCTTGAAGACAAATCATCTAGTTCAACACTGAGTTCATCTATTTCAAGCTTAGTTCATACAATTTGTATGCTCCATCTTGAGGGGGAGTGTTAGATATATTATATCTTTTATCTTTTAGTTAGTTTGTTATTATTTCTCATTTGTATTTTGGGCTTAGCCCATATTTCTTCTATTATAAATAGAGAATCCTATGTGTGTATTTTACACAAGGGAGATTAATCCAAATATACTTTTTCACTATATTCAACAAATCGCATGAAAAAAGACTTTTTTTATTCCTTTTGCTTTTTAATTTCAATCTAATTACCACAATGTTGTATTGGATTGGTTGATGAACACTCTTAGTATAGATGATCTATATCAGTATTGTAGAACTTTGAGTTTTTTAAGTACTTTGTGATCTCAATTAACTCTCAAAAGCCTTTCTCCATTTTAGCTTTTCAACTTGTATCCTTTGAATGACATTATCAACTTACCCATCTTTCTTGGATTATTATTTTTTATTTGAATGTCTTAACGAGTTCTACTTATAATATTTTCATTTTAAAGCTTTGTTGGACTTTTGTTATATAAGGAGTAACAAGTATGATATATCTCTAGAGCTTGCTCTGTCATGGAGAAAGGTGCAAGCAAGAAACAAAGAGAAGGAAAGGAAAAGTGCAAGAGGTATGAAATTAAACTTTTATTTTTTTGAAAACTTACAACTAAAAAAAAAGGATTTTATTTGAGTCAATAATTTTTAACATGCAATATTGATTTTATTTAACATAGGCTGAGTCAATAATAAGTAACATAAATATCTATAGTTTTATAATGATGAGGTGTACTATTTTCATAGGGCTTTGCTATTCATTTATCAGCCACTAATAAAACGTAGATTGTATCATATATTCTAATCCCAGTTGTGCTTCTTTCTGGAACTATGTAAAAGTTGCCCATTTTAGGGTGATGAAACATAGCAATTACAAATGTTTATATCTTAAATGTTTTATTTTATCTGCCATGTGTTTAGATCTATTTGAAATATTATACATTAAGACAAATAGATCTATTTGAAATATTATTTAACTAGTTTTGTTTCCAATGACCAGCAATCTAAGTCTACTATAGTTATGTCATTTCTTATCCCCTCCCTTTTTTTTCAGATTCCATCAAGCTTGAAGAAGGTCGTCCATCCAATAATTTTTTGTGCAGCATTTGTAGAGCTAGCAGCAATTATTTCACAGTTTCTTTCTTAGTAGAGCTTGATTCTATTTTAGGTGTAAATTATAGTTTAGTTAATATTCAACTCTATATTGTACAAGGGCCGGTTTGTTTTGAACTCTATTTATAAAGTCTTTCAATAAAAATTTTATGTTTTAATAATTTGTTTTAAGCATAATTATATATTATAAATTCTTTACATTCGTTGAAAGTTGAAACTAATAATAGCAATAACCTTATATAATATTGTATTTGTAAGTTTCTTTGTTTCAAAGCTTTCTATCTTTTACAAATAATTATTTTTTCTCTATTGTATGTTACATACGGATAATCTGTATGTAAAAAAATATCTTTTTGATATATTATATACGGATATTATATACGAATTTATCCGTATATAAGTTACATACAAATTTATCCGTGTATAAGTTAGCTATGATAATTTTATATATGGATTTTTGTCCGTATGTAATTAAGTGTTATATACGAATTTTGGGTCTTATATACGAATTTTGGCTGTATGTAATTCAATTTTTTCTTGTAGTGATGGTTTATTATAATTACACTAGCTTACCATGATGTCTGTTGTGTTGTGGTTTGTCTACATGTGAAGATCATATGTTATACGTAAGTAGAGGGCATTGTAGGTGAAAGAGTTGTGAAGAGTAGGATTGTTGATTGCACTAGTACAAAAACAACGTATAACGTCACACGTTCAACATCGAACCACTGAATAACCAACGTTAAAAATGAGCGGTGACATTTTTGTTAATAAATGCAATTATTAAACGTTGTTTAGAATTTGTAATTCGACGTAAAAGGATATAAAACGTCGAATGACTTTTAAATTCGACGTGAAAAGGTTAGTGAATTCAATAAAAATTTGAGCGAGAGATTGAAAATTCATTCACTTTATCTTAGCGCGAGATACCCTCTTCTCTTCTCAAACTTTTCTCGAACGAAGTTTAACGACCATCACATGTAATCTTTCTTTCATTGATACAAATGCATGTTAATTAATTACTCTATGTATGATTTTTGTTTGTTTTAACAAATTATTTTCTTGTTCTTGTCCTTCATAGGCGCATTCTGTTTTCTCTCTCACTGTGATGAAACTTTATTCTGACGAACCCACCTTTTGAAGAATAGTTTTCGTTTTTGTTTTCGTTTTGAAGAACTTATTTGTTGAACTTGTTTTTTGTTTTTTTTTTTTGTTGAACTTGTTTATTGTTGTTTAGTTGAACTTGTTTGTTGTTGGTTATTATTGTTTGTTGTTGGTTATTATTGTTTGTTGTTGATATTATACTACATGTTCATAGTTCATGCTTTATAAAATACCAAAATTGAAATTTGTTGTTTTTTTTGCTTTTCAGGTCTCGTAGAGTTGTAAAAACTGATCACAATTAATTAAAAAAACAAAAAAAAATTATTAACGTCGAATTTTGACAAAATTCGACGTTAATTTAACGTCGAATTTTTTAAATTCAACGTAAATTTAACGTCTCCTAATATGACGTCATTCGTGAATTTGCCGTTAAAAGTCCAAAATATTCGACGTTGTACGCAATTTTTGTACTAGTGTTGTCTTATTAGAAAGAGTAGTTCACTGGTGCAAAGTTTACTTTTTACATAAGTTATTTGGAGCCAATTACATTAGTTTTGGACCTACCTAATGTAGATATTACTGATGTAATAAATTTAAGACTTTAGATTGGTTAAAGTGAAAAAAAAAATCTTCCATTCCGTCATTTTCCTTGTTTGTAGGTATGTAATAACCATCACGCATCACAATCTCCATCTTCCATGCATCATCGTTTTCATCTTTTATGCATCATCATTAGACTGAATCCTCTGTTCTTTTCCCTTGCGCACATCATCATGCACAGAGAAGGGGGGCATGCATTATCTTTTAGCCATTCTTCCTCCTTCATTAGCGAAAAAAAAAAGGCATTCCTTTAGACTACTCTGAGAAAAGTGTCATCTTTAATCAAAATAAACAACAAAGTCATTGGAAACGACATTACCAAGTACCAACAAGCTCACTTGATATTCATTTAAACCCTCCACGCCTTAAAAGATAAACTTTGAAAAAATTATATTTATTCTCAAAATTGAGAAACTCAACAAAACAGTCACCACATGATATTCATATTATTAAAGAACATACGTTGTTGAAATGACAAATCAAACGTAGAACTAGGAAGCTTCACGCCGCTGGTGACTCATTGGCCATGGTAAGTGCTACAACAATGGAGTTCTGAGAGGAGAAAGCCTTACAGACTATGATATCATCAATCCAGCACACTAATGATATGGGCATTACAGTGAAAAGGGAAAAAGATTTTTGGGCTTGGAAAAGGAGAGAGAAAGGACTTAAAGAGAAAGAAGAGATGTTACGTGTTGGAGATATTTATAGGATTTTCAAGTCTATATTACATCGGTTCTTATTACAATCGATGTAATAATCCAAACCTGAGTAGATTTTAGATCGGTTTTTCTCTAATCCAATTTAGTAGTTAACTTTGATGTAGATTTTACAATCGGTTTCAGTATGAACCGATGTAATGTCTTTTTTTCTTCAAAATTGTCATTGTTTTTTTACAACGCTTTTAACAAAACCGATATGAAACATTGTCATATAACACACACACACACACACATATATATATATATATATATATATATATATATATATATATATATATATATATATATAAATAAAGGGTTCTTCTTCAAGATATTGTTTTATTTAAATTTTAATTAATATATTTATATTTGTTGAATAATATTTGAAAATATTATATTAAACAAGTATAATAATAAAATATATATTAAATTAATAAGTTAGGAACACGTAGTATGAAAGATGAAAAATGTTCTATGATTTTTTTTCACCAAATTTTTTATCACTCATGACATCTTATATAAGTTTTTATTTAGCTGTGTAAAGATAAGGTGGATATGTATGTTTTTTATTTTGATGAAATTTTTTCTTTTACATTTTTAACCATAACAAGTTCATCATAGTAGTCAATCAGCTGGTTAGATTGTTGATAGCTCATGTTTTCTTCCGTTCACATTATTAAGAAAACCTTTAATATAATAAATCTTTATATGGGAATATAATGGGTAAAATGTAACATCTTTTGAACTTTATCCTTTATATTCATCTTAAATAAATATGGATTACTAATATTCTCTAAGATCTCATAATTAGATTAGAAGCAGAATTCACACATAGAGAGACTAGGTCAAAATAATTAAAAACAAATGTTCATGTTTGACATCATTAATTTGCGGTTTTCTTTAACGTTTTCGAAGTAGTTTTTGTAACTTCTGGAAGAAGAAGAAGAAAAATCTTATGTATGCCGCAATTTTTCTTTACATTAAATACGAACTTTATTATTTAAAATCAGAAAAATTATTAAATTATTTTTATAATTTTTTAATGGGTCTTCTTAAAAAATCTAAATTTTTAATCATATTTATTTAGAATGCATAAAAAAAATTACAGTGAAAGTATGTGTGTTGCTGAATGAAGTGATAGAAAGTAGGGAAGTAAAAGAGAAAATAAAGTAAAGTAATTGAGATGAAAAGTTACGGTTTTGAAATAAATGAAAAAGAAAAAAAAGATAAGAAAAATAGGTGGAAAAGTGATAAATCTACCTAATAGATTTGAAAGAAGAGAAAATATGAGAGTTTATTTTTTACGGAATCACCATATTATCTTTCATCTAAATTAAGTATTAACATTTGAATCATCTTCCTTGTAATTAAATTTGGATTCTAAATGAGTGCATACTGAATTAAGATCGACTACAATTAACCGTGTCCCGCTTAATATAATTTATATTTCATCAAATTAAAGACATAATGAATTATACTTTATATAGTCATAATGTATGAAAAAGGAAATGTTTCCCGTCTTCATAATCAATTATATAAGCTCTTGCCATAACTGTGTTTGGTGTTCAAATATAGATAACTTATTAGGAATTTTACACCATTAATTATATATTCATAAAAACATTATCACTCAACAAGCACAATTTGGAGAAAGTCATTATTATCTATAATTTTATAAGAAAAAAAATGTAAAATTGAGTAAAATAGAAGTGTGGAGGAATAATATATATATATATATATATATATATATATATATATATAACAGAGTGAAAATAAGCATTGTTTAGAGGACAAAAAAAGTAGAAAAGAGAATAAAGATAAATAACATCTCAAAATGGAAAATATGCATTGTGATTTACCTCAAAATGGTTTGTTTCGCTTTCAAAAAGAGTATTTTACTTTTTGTCCGATACATACCTGTAAAGAATTCTATTTAAACGTTCACCTCTTTATGTAGCTTTAGGTTTAAAAAACTATTTTAAAGTAAAAAAAATGACTTTTGAACTGTAAGTTACATGCATAAAGCTTGCCAAAACAACCTCCTTGACCTTGTGTCTACGTGAATAAGGTGGTATTTTTATAAATTTAAAAGAGTTAAATACATTTGTCTCTATTTCAAACTTTGATATAATCTAATTATTAAATTTTAAAAATAAATATAATGTTTCTAATCTTGAATATTTTTTATGGATTAAATAACATTTCAAGTTAGTGTTAAAAAAAATATAACACCATAAGATTAAAAGACTACATCCATTTAGTAGTTTTAAAATTTGGAGACCAAATGCATTAAACTGAAACAGACTAATACTAATTTTGCATTTAAGTTGATGGACTAAACACACTCATTTAAAATGGATAAGTAATGGTCAATGTGATGGGAAATTAGGAAGATAAAGAAGTTTTGAAAGTAATTCATCCAGCTTGTATGATCAGGTTGAATTTGTGCAATGAATGACAAGACAAACAACTAACGTCATCTATATTCGACTTAGATGAAATTTACAAATAAAGAATAAAGTAAACAAAACAAAGCATATGTATAATGATGAGCAAGAGGAAGGAAAATGAAAAATCTGAAGTGGGTGGGGAACAATGTTTTTGAAGGCATCATATACGAGCAACGTAGGAATTTGCCTGTGTAACATACCTAACCCACCGGTATGGCTCATGCGTAGCAGATTTCTTTGCTATCTGCAAATACTTTACCTGCATTTAGAAAAATTATGAAGTACTTAGCACATCCAAATTAAACTCATTTTTTTATTCTACAGGAATATCACCAACTTCGGTTATGCCATTCTCAACGCAACGTAGAGGGCAAAGTATTTCCATGTTCTACTTTTTTAGCAAACGTTTTTGGGTAGTAAATTTGATTTCTCAGTCAATATAAATAAAATAAAAGTTAATATTAGCAGAATTCCTAATTTAGCTAGCCCAAAACATTGTGTTTTTCCAACATTGGATGTTTTTCAAAAGTAGGGTGGTAAAGCTAGTATGCCATATACAGATATGATATTGAACCTTGATGTTAATATTTTATAATTATCAAAAACGGAACTTAGTACCATGTTCAGGGTTAGCTGAGTAATAGACACGGCTGTACATACAGGGCAACGTGACAAAATAGAAAACGGCTGTACAAACATATCTATGTATGTTCAATACAAACAGTTTTAGAGAGATCTCAGAATGAACATGTTAGGGTATAAGGTGGGAGGTAATGAGAAGGAGAAGAAAGGTAGCAGGAAAGTGAGGCCGAACGGTATTGACCGTAAAGGCCGAACGGTGGAAGGCATGGAGAGGTAAGGCCGAACGGTGGACAACGGGGAGCGACCAGGCCGAACGGTGGGAGGCAGGGAGCTACCAGGCCTAATGGTGGGAGGCAGAGAGCAACCAGGCCGAACGGTGGGAAGCAGGGAAGGACCTGAGTCGAACGATTGAAGAATCACCATCTTAACTGCGTAGCGGTTAGGGGGGACAAGAGCTAATTACGGTAAAAGAAGCCACAATAGGAGAGAATATTCAGTATAAGTTAATTAGAGTAAATAAATATATATCCTAGTGAAATATTCAATATAAGATATTTATAATTAAGGATATATGCTAGGATAATATACAGGGGATATGTATATTAAATATAGAGATATTTATATTAAATGCAGATATATTCTAGGAAAATATTTAGTAAGAGATAGGGTGGGAAATAATTAGTATAAATAAAGCTAGAGTCTAGGGTTAAGGGTATGCTTTTGATTATTGAGTTTTGTGACAAACATTATTGTCTTGTGAGGGAGGTTATGCTCCCAAATAATTGATGGAGGGTATGCTCTCAATTATTGCTTACTCTTGTATATTCAGATATTACCATCAATAAAAGATATTCATTCGTTCAATTCCATTCTTTCATTATTCTTTTGCTTGTTGTGAGTGTGTGAGAGGGTGATTTCGTTACGTCTCCTACTCGAATTCGTAACAATTGGTCCGATCTGTCGGATCGAAGAAGAGGAGTGTGAGGCCAGCCGAAGTGACAGAGAGGAGTGAGAGACATGATGGAGGGAAGAATGAGTGCAATCGAAATCAAACTAGAGCACGTGGGGTTGAATCAGGAAAGCATGCAACTGTCCATAGAGGGAGTGGAGACGAAGGTGGAGGCAATATGCAAGGATTTGCAAGAACTGATGAGGATGACGGGAGGACAAACCCATCAACTAGATGGGAAGTCAGAAGGAAGTCAGGGATCCGTTAATGGAAAAATGAATGAAGAGGAGGGCGAGAAAGATGGAGGACCGAACGGTGGTGGACCGAATGGTGGTGGAGAGGATGGACCGAATAGTGAGACGGGCGGTGGAACGAACAGTGAGAGGGGCAGTGGACCGAACGGTGCTAGACGCCATGAGGAACATCTGAATTGGAGAAGAAGGGTAGAGTTACCCATTTTCGAAGGGAGTGATCCGCTGAATTGGATCAATAGGGCGGATAAATTCTTTGAGTTACAGGGGGTGTCCGAGGAAGAAAAGCTGCGTCTGGCCTACATCAGTATAGAAGGTAGTGTCAGATTCTGGTTCAGATTCTGGAGGGAGCAAACAGATAATTGAACGTGGACAGGACTGAAGGAGGCAATGGTGGTATTGTTCGGAGGATGTCAGGGACCAGTCTTTGAAAGACTGGCAGCCATTAAGCAATCAGGCTTAGTGGAAGAATACATCCAAGATTTTGAAATCTTGGTGGGGCAGACAAAAGGAGTGGCCAAAGAACAGCTGATGGGGTACTTCATGGCAGGATTACAAGATGGAATTCGGAATCAAGTACGACTGCTTGATCCGCGAGAGTTGATGATAGCTATGAGGATGGCGAGGGATGTGGAGGAGATCCAAGGGGGCGTGAAGGCTGGGAGCAGAAGTATGATCAATAATCAATCTGAGGAGAGACCGAACGGTTCGGATACGCGGTTGGAGCCCAGTCGCCCTAACCAGAGTCGAACGGTAACTGTTGTGGAGAGCTGAGCGGCAATCACGGAGAGTGGGGGTTCCGGATGAAAGGAAAGAAACCTGAGGAATCTGCCTTATGATGAATATGTGAAATGGAGAGAAGAACGAAGGTGCTTTAGATGCAGCGGGCTGTTCGGTCCTGCTCACCACTGTCTGGACAGGACCTGGAGAATCACGATATTGGTGGAAGATGAGGAGGGATGGCCACCACCCGAGCCTCCAGACCTGAATTGATGAGGAGCCATGAGATCAAGCTCCCCGATTCCAACCTTGAGGACAAGGTTGTTTTGTAGCGGGGTGTAATGTTAGGGTATAAGGTGGGAGGTAATGAGAAGGAGAAGAAAGGAAGCAGGGAAGTGAGGCCGAACGATATTGACCGTAAAGGCCGAACGGTGGAAGGCATGGAGAGGTAAGGCCGAACGGTGGACAAAGGGGAGCGACCAGGCCAAACGCTGGACAACGGGGAGCGATCAGGCCGAACGGCAGTAGGCAGGGAGCAACCAGGCCGATTGGTGGGAGGCAGGGAGCGACCAGGCCGAACGATGGGAAGCAAGGAGCGACCAGGCCGAACGGTTGAAGAATCACCATCATAATTGTGCAGCGGTTAGGGGGGCGAGAGCTAATTACAGTAAAATGAGCCACAATAGGAGAGAATATTCAATATAAGTTAATTAGAGTAAATAAATATATATCCTAGTGAAATATTCAATATAAGATATTTATAATTATGGATATATGCTAGGATAACATACGAGGGATATTTATATTAAATATAGAGATATTTATATTAAATGCAGATATATTCTATGGAAATATTTAGTACGAGATGGGGCGGAAAATAATTAGTATAAATAAAGCTAGAGTCTAGGGTCAAGGGTATGCTTTTGATTATTGAGTTTTGTGACAGACATTATTGTCTTGTGAGGGAGGTTATGCTCCCAAATAATTGATGGAGGTTATGCTCCCAATTATTGTTTACTTTTGTTTATTCAGATACTACCATCAATAAAAGATATTCATTTGTTCAATTCCATTCTTTCATTATTCTTTTGCTTGTTGTGACTGTGTGAGAAGGTGATTTCGTTACGTCTCCTACTCGGATACGTAACAGAACACCATCAAAATTGTTAGAATATTTACCCTATTATTTATCATGATTATATTGTGTCTAGGGTTACCCTATTTATCATGATTATATTGTGTCTAGGGTTACCCTATTTATCATGATTATATTGTGTCTAGGGTTACCTTATTTATCATGATTATATTGTGTCTAAGGTTACCCTAATTATCATGTACTCTTGTATAAATTTATATTTATAAATAGAAGATTATGAGAGGGATCAATTAAGCCCTCTAGAATTATTTTACAATTTCAATCTCAAGTTGGTATCAGAGCAGGTTGTCTGAGTCTCTTCCTACTCTGTCTTTGTTGCCGCCGGTGGCCAGTGCCGCCACCGGCGGCCTTAAAATTTTCATCTTTTCTTAAATACCTAAATGAGCAGTCTTGTTCTGTTTCTATCTAGTCTCCAAACCCTAGTTGTTGTCCGCATGTTTGCCGCTGCCTGGTGCTGTTTGTCACTGCCTGGTGCTGTTTGTCACTGTCTGGCGTCGTTTGTCGTTGTCTGGTGTCGTTTGTCGTTGTCCACTTGGCACTATTTTTCCACCTGTCCACATAAGTTTGTCACCATCAACCTATATTTCCTGTCATTCTGACGTTGTCCGCTAATGCCGGCCACCGACACAGTTTAGTCCGGCGACCAATGGATCTAGATCGCGTCCTTGAGCAATGGTCAACCCTGCCTGTGTCTAGGGCTAGTTCTCATCCAAGCACCGCCACGCACGCCACATCTCGCCACCGCTGTCGTCTCGTTTTCGCTGGCGAAGTTAGGGGTTTGTGAGCATCGAGGAGCGCGACCCATCCCTGTTGTCGCAGCCTCATTCTCCTCCACACGCACCGTCACGAACAACTTCTCTCTGATCAGCTTCTGGTGCGTGTGGGTCACAAGTCACCTTCTCAATGTCAGAATCATAAAAATTCTTTGTTTCCGCATTGTTCCTTAGCCTCTTTCATAATGTGTGTTTAGCTTTGCATATTGTAGCAGTTGTGATGTTTCTGATGGCTTGTGTCATTTATTTACAAGTCTCCAAGGAGAGTCAAGTGTTAATAGCTTGTTAACCCAAGGAATTTCAAAACCAAAGTCATAGGTTGAAGGTTCCTCTTGGCGTGAGGGGGAGTCTATTTCTGGCAAGATTAAGAATCTTAGTCAAACAATTTCACCAGTCCCTTGTGAGATCTATTTTTGGATGCTTTGATGAATAAAGGAGACCATAATGATCTTCCACCTTCACTATTTGTCTTGGCGCGTCATCATTTCTGTCGTTTGCCGTGAGGGGAGTATGTTTCCAGCCACTACAATATGTTTCCAGCCACTGCATGCCCCATCAGTCAGTGATGGCAATCCCTACAGTTTTGTCCTTTCAGCCACTACAGGCCCCCATCACCTCATCAGTCAGTGATGACAGTCCCTGTAGTTTGTCGCTTTCAACCACTGCAGGCCCCCATCAGTCAATGATGGCAGTTTAGTCCCTGTAGTATGTTTCAGCCACTGCAAACCCCATCAATCAGTGATGGTAGTTTAGCCCCTACAGTTTGGTCGCTTTCAACCACTACAGGCCCCATCAGTCACTATGGCAATTTAATCCCTGGAGTTTGTCGCTTTTAGCCACTACAGGCCCCATCCTTACTTATGACAGTTTAGTCCCTGCAGTTTGGTCGCTTTCAACCACTACAGGCCCCATCAGTCACTGATGGCAATTTAATCCCTGTAGTTTGTCGCTTTTAGCCACTGCAAGCCCCATCCTTTCTCGATGGAATCCAGTCTCTGCAGTTTGTCGCTTTTAGTCATGCAGGCCCCATCCTTACTTGATGGCAATCCAGTTTCTGTAGTTTGTCTCTGTCTACCACTCATCATTCACTTTTGATGGAAATTAACTTTGTCAAAGTCATCCTACTTGAAGGTTCGTGGTGCTAGATGAAGTTTCGTGCTTGTCCAATATTATTCTCCACAAGCTTATGAGGAGTCTCTTTGGTTACGCTAGTTTGTGAGTCCAATTTGGTTTATAGACATTCTCTCAATGGTATGAAGCATATGTGCATCTTGTCCGAAGCCAAAGTTACCACATCTATTGTCTCGACATTTTAGACAAGTTGATTTTGTTGTATTAAGTTTATTTATTCCAAGCTTGGCACATACAATTTGTATGCTCCAGCTTGAGGGGGAGTGTTAGAATATTTACCCTACTTATCATGATTATATTGTGTCTAAGGTTACCCTATTTATCATGATTATATTGTGTCTAGGGTTACCCTATTTATCATGATTATATTGTCTAGGGTTACCCTAATTATCATGTACTCTTGTATCAATTTATTTTTATAAATAGAAGATTATGAGAGGATCAATTAAGCCCTCTAGAATTATTTTATAATTTCAATCTCAAGTAAATCAATCTACATAACGTCTGATGAAAAGGAAGCTTTTGCTCAAATAAAAACTAGAAAGAATAAAAGTTCACATGGTCACTTTACCTGAAGCCGTGATGCGTTATACATTGGTATAGTAAATGTCACGCTAACAGGTCCGGATTCTTTCGTTACATTAACTGTTAACAAATATATTTGCATAATTATGACATATTAATCACCCAACCAAAAAATCAAACTATCCATTTTGAGCATGCATCAAGTATAAGGGTATATACCGTGAGATTCCTGAGCAAAGGTTAGCTTTGCCCGCAGAGTATGCTCAGATCCCCCGATAATCTGTTACATAGCACTTATAAGTGACTTATTCTTCAGAAAAACGTAATGATCCAAATCATCCAATAAAAAGCTTTATTTGAAGAATTACAGACAATGAAACACGCAAAAAATAGGTTAGAGAAATGACAAGAAATATGACCTTTTTTAAACTCCATTCGAGCCTCTTGTTTGCTTCCTTAAAATCAGTTGTTTGTCCAACAGCTCCAGGTTCCAGCTCAAAACTAACTCTGTGACAATTCCGTCTAACTTACATCAGCAACTACAGTGTCGGCCATCGTTTATCCACACAGTAAAATTAGCAAGATAAATAATGGCACCCCATAATACTTGATGACATTCATTGACCTTTATTAACTGCTTTGTTAACTTCTACCGTATGTAATGCAAAGTCTTCACCTATTAGCAGAGAAATAGTCCTTGACACAATCAAAAAGCCTTCGGTCCAAATCTAATATTGACATAATGGTCCCTTGAACTACTTTTTCAAACAATTTGTGTTCAGATTTCACACATATACGTCATGAATTGTTGGATCAGAGACTCAAAATTCTATATGTAACATGGTCCAACACACTTAAGACCCTACGGTTCTGAAATGTGGACAAGGCACACACCCAGCACCCTACCTTGTGCTGAAATTTAACTTAGCTTAGAAAAAGGAGAAAGAACATTACATATAACCTAGTGAGCGTGTCAATGATCATAAGCAACTAGTCACAAATGATCTGTTATAACTTTAGATTCTAGTCACACACCAAAATTGGCAATTAAGATTATTTCAATAATAGATTATTTCAATAATAAATTATAATCAGAAACAATTTTTGTTTGGGTAAATTTATTGAAAATCAATTTTAAGGTAATTAATTCCATTTGGATACAACAACAAAAAAATTAGTTTTATATAGTAAATTTGTGATAAATATGGTATGCAAAAAAGCTAAAACAGAAAAAGCTTATTTAATAATTTGGGGAAAACCGTTTAAGGAGAACGAAAACTGTTTGCAAAATATATAAGCTTAAAATATTTAGAGGCATGAAAACAGCCTTTTTTTTCAAAGAAAAAACTGTAAATTTCAGCATCAATCCCAAACACTATTTTTTAAATAGTTTACTTTTCAAATTTCCTTTCAGTATAACCTATGGTCAAAAACATCCCTATTGCCCCAAGGGGATAAAAAAATGTATGTAATTTATAAAACATTATAATTAATTCCCTCTATATTTTTCATAAAATCAGTGGACAATCCCCTCAAGAGTTCTACAAACTGATGCAGTCCAAAACCTATTAGGGGATACTTCAGTAAAAATACTAAACGCATCAACATGTCAGTTTCCAGTTAACTAAAAATCACTTTCAAAGATAGTATCCCATTTATTAAACGACATTGAGAAATTTAGAATAATACCTGGAGGTATATTTCGGTAGTGGCATCTGCAATTTGATAGTATTTGCTGTTACACTTGAAGCAAACTCGGCACTTATTTTAAGAATTACTTCTGCCTGCAATAGCAATTTCAAAAGTGTTATTCTGCTAGTGACTGCAAGGGAAAGAGGAATACACACACATACAGAAAGATACATAAGACAGAAAACTAGAGAATAACTATTTAAAAGTAGGAATCACCTTAAGCGATCCTGCCTCTTCAATCAGAGCATTAATACGAAAAGGAGGCCTAAATTCCTGTGTCATACGGTAGTTCATGACTGGAAATTCACCATCTGGTGGGATCTAAAATTGGCAGTGTACCATTAAAATAAATGTTCAAAAGTAAACAAGTCAATAAAATACCTCTATATTCTGAATGAAAAAGTTTAAGACTACTTTGGTACCCACCAGGGATAGAGTTCTATCAATATCAAAACTGTCTAGGCGAACAGATTCATGGAAATTACAGTCATCTAATACAACTGTTCCTGAGCCAGATGAGCTCCTATAACCTGCTCTAGAAACATTTCCACATAAGTATATAATATAATTATAATTCTTGGAAAACTACTGGAAACAATGATTGAATGATTGGAAGTTACCGTAAGCTGCTCCCACATTTCTTCCAATGGAGAGATCATCATTAAGTGCTAATCGAATTTCAGGATTGCCAGAAAGATAGCTCTTCATTTGTATGGTGCCATCAATCTCAGAAGTCAGAATGTATCCCTGGCCAAATTACATTAAAAATACTGAGAATGATGAACACATGCTACAAGGGAATCATTTGAATACAAATATTCATTCTGAATTGTAAGTGTTGGGAGAACCAAGTTTTAGCTAATTTTTCGAAGGGAAGATCTTTGGAAGGATAATTCATACAGTCCAGTCTTTTCTTTTTCAATTATTTCTTGTTTCTTGGTCCTTTCTCTTGGAAAACTCAGACTTTGTTATTTTTGGTTGTAATGTAACTATCCACAATCTAATTGGTCATTTTTTACAGGGCTTCTATTGGTCTTCTCCACGCATGGCCAAACCGTCTTAGGTTAGATTTTGCCATATTCTCCTCAAAATGTTCTCCTTCTACTTTCTTTTTAGAACCTCCATCCCTAGTCCTTTTTCTTGTATGTGCATTAATCCACCACAATGTTTTCATTTTGCACGACTTCAATTGTTCTCTTGTATGAACTTTACCAAAAAACTTTTGGTGTCATAAAAGCACTAGTTCACTATAATGCATAAAAAGATTTCAATCAAAATTGACTATTTATGTTTCATTAGGCAAGGTAAGTTTTTCCCCTGTGCATTTGATAAGTAGAATTTCTAATTGGAATGGATGGTTCATTACTTAGATTAAATTAGTTTCAGACACTAGAGAGTCAAGAGTAAATCCATGCTCCAAAGAAATCATAATTAAGTTTTGTAAATAGCATCCAGAAACCATAAGCAAAGCGTCTATACTCATGATACATGATGGACGATGTAACAATGGAACAATGTAATGAAATTCATCGTTTAATATTTTAACATATTTACTAACACTGGAGCTAAAAGTGATGCTGATTTTCTCAATTATATCTACAAAAATCTCTTCCCTCCTTCTACCCCCAGGCTCTGTAGAAACAACAGATTTTGTGACAGCAATGCCTGGCATTCTTTTTGTCCCTTGCTGCATGCAACCAAAATTAAGAAATAATGATATCATAAAAAAGTGCTAGCAATAATAAGATAAAAACAAAATAACTGCGTAGATATAGAACGTAGTAAACATCATACCGTGAAAATTGAACCAGGTCCAAGAGGTGATAGACGTGCAGCATCAACTACAAGTGGCTCATTGAAAACATAGGCTTTCAACATCTCGGTAGATGTTGTTTGAACATAACCAAAATCCTTCAAAAACATCAATGGGTCACTCATAAGTACGACTTTTGGAAACATGACTAATTAACTATGATTTCAGGCCTAAGCAGGAGTAAAACTTACAAGAAAATTGTAAATAGGCTCTTTAAGTAATATTTTCAAAAGAAAAACAGTACAATATTGTTAGGAATAAAAGAGGAGAGAATTAACCTAATACCGAACGATAAGGCAAGGGGAAGTAAGGCCGAACGGTGCATGAGAGGAGAAGTCGAACGGTAAGTCAACAGGAAAGTGAGGCCGAACAGAGAGACAGGGGGAAGCGAGGCCGAACGGTAAGGCAAGGGAGAAGTATAGACCGAACGGTATCCAGAAGGGAGGAGGGAAAGTAGAGGCAGACGAAAGGGAGGATGGGATCAAAGGTCGAAAGGTATATATACGATAGTACCGAACGGTAATTAGTAGAAGCAGATTGGGTTATCATAAAGGATAGGGCACGGGAAGGCGACACTATAAATAGTCTTCTTTTATTTTTGTTCAGGAGGTTATTTTCTTTTGAGTATAGACTGGGCATATTAGCCAGTGGAGGAAGATAGGCTTCCTTGGGGGAGAGTATACTTGTATTTTCGATACTTTACTGAATCAATAATACATACATACTTTTCAATTCTGTTGTTCGAGTGTTGAAGTGAGAAGAGGGGATCGAATTACGTTATTTGCATAAAGTAACCTAACAAATTGGTCCGACCTGCCGGATCGGTTTCGAAGGGAACAAGAGCGAGCGAGGAGGAACAATAGCGAAGAAGAATGGAGGGGAAATTAAACGCACTTGAAGGAAGAATGGCGGTGATGGGAGTCATCAATGGAGGAAGTGAAGGCGGTGCAGGAGATGACTCTTGAGTTCCAACGAGCTTCAGGACGAGGCTCCAGGAACCATTATCAGAGCTCCGAAGGAAGTCGTGATTCCGTCAATGCTGGACGCGAACGACGACCACCGAAAAACTCGGAGGAGGAATCGGAAGAAGACAGAGGAGAAGTTCGACGCAATTGGAGGAAGCACGTTGAACTACCTACAGTTGAAGGTGCGGATCCCATGGGCTGGATCGCACAGGCAGAGAAATTCCTCGACCTCCAGAGCGTGACGGAGAAGGAGAAGATGAAGCTCATCTATAGATGCATGGAGGGAGGTTTGGCGAGTTATTGGTTCCGCTTCTGGCTGAAGAAAAATAGGCATCCGACTTGGAGGATGTTCACGGACACTCAGACACGAAGGGTTTACGAACTAAATCGGGGCACCGTTCTTGAGAAAATGGCAGTGGTACGATAGGAGGGGAGCGTCAACAAGTACACCCAGAGGTTTGAGATCCTGGTGCACAAGTATCTGGCAAACCAGATCACTCCTCACTTTCTGTCTCTATCAATCTTGGAGCTAGCATTATAACTGGTGTTGAACCTGCGGTGGCTACTGAGCGAAGATCAGATCCGTCCCCGTTGAGTTGACAATGTTGAACAATGATTGCCCTCCTTATGACACAGTGACAGAACAAAAAGTTCCTGTCGATATGGATGAAGCACGGGAAGCTGAATATAATACCCTTATAGATGCCCTTGTTAATGTTCCACTTGGCTGTTTGAAGGCTGAAACTATACAGTTCTCCCCACCTTTGCCACAATGGAAATGTTCTTCTGTTCAACGTCTTAGTTATGGAGCTCTGAATAAAGTGCTTTTGGAATTTCCTAGTGTACTTTGGGATGATGCTGTGGACTACTTTGGAGCAACAGCTGAGGGGAAAAACAATAGAGGTAACTGTTTTATGTTCTGGAATGTCAGGAAAACAGTTGGGGCTCCTGCCCTTATTGCATTAGGGGTTGATAAAGTAGCCATAGATGGTCGAAGCTTGAGCTCTTCTGATCATGTTAAACATGCATTGAAGGTTCTCCAACAATTTTTTGGGCAAGATTCAGTTCCAGAACCTAATGCCTATGTGGTGACTGATTGGGTAACCTGCCACAAGAGCACCCAGATAATGTTAGAGGAGTGATGATGAGCGGACTACGAATCGCATCATTGACATAGTGAGCAATGGAAATGATTATATTACTGAGATGGAGGGATTAGAAATCAGAGATAAACTTTATCTCTTTGAGTTGGGAGGTATGGATGTGATATTAGGAGTTACCTGGTTGGCATCTCGAGAAGAAATGAAAGTAGATTGGTGGAAGCTGAGCATGAAGATTGAGCAAGCAGGGAAGGAGGTGGAGATCAAGGGGGATCCCACTTTAACAAGAAGAGTTATTACTCTGAAGGCACTCCTAAGGGAAATAGAGATTGAAACCATGACTCTAGCTTGGAGCTTGAGCCAAACTGAATTTGGGGAGGGGGAGACAGAAGAGAGTGACTTAACTCCCAATGAAGAGGGACCTACAGAGGGGAGAGAGCTGCTTGAAGCATCGAAAGACATTGAAGATCATTTTTTCCGGGCTTATGATTTTGGAAAAGACGTGACCAGAATGTTGGAAGTTAATAGAATCCAGGAGAATGGAAGACAGTGGAGGAGGATTTACCACCAACCAAGCCTCCAGACCTGAATTGGAGGGCGCCACCTGGAAAGAGGAGCATTACGTCAAATAACAGTTCCCTGACTTTGAATGGTTATTCATCTACCACAAACCAAAAGAAAGGAGAGAAAAAAAGGAGATAATGCCCTTAATAATTATTAATAATGTTACATACTCTCTCAAGCTTAAAGCACATTATAAAATGCTCTGCTTGATTCAGAAAGATAATACCTACAAAGACAGGTGGTGCCTCCTGCAGGTCCCCATCTTCCCAAAACTTTACTTTGCGGAAAAATATCTCTGCACTTCCCTTCTGGACTTCACCACGATCTGAAATAAAGAAAACAAAGAAGCAATGGTCACTGAGAGTCTGACAGTAAAGTTTCCAACCATTGGGATAGGATAAAATCTCATTCAATATAATAATAAGTTTCTAATGATAATGATTTTCACTTCACTTTCATTCCGTCCATCATTAAAATAAAAACTTTCAGATAAGAAGCAGCCGAATGTTCGCACTCCATTCCCCAGCACATCTTAATATTTTAAGATTTTATTTACTTGACCTAGGAAATCTAAAATTTAATGCAACTACTTAAAACAGGGAAAATACAACGAGGAAACTGAAACAGAGAGATGTTAAAAACATAAGCACCGACTACATTCTAAACTATGGTTTGAGAAACTCCATTTCTAGCAATAGTAGAATTAGTCCCAATTTTATAAACTTAAAGTGAATGCAAGGAGCATATTTTAAACAGAAAAACATCGGAGAGTGTAAGGCAGCTTCCAATACAGATCTCACCAATTATCGGTTCAAATGTTAGCTTTTTCGTGAAATGCATTTCCACTAACAATTTCCATATCCTAACGAATCAAGATGCATTCCAACGTGTTTTAGCTCGTGCAACAAAATTGAACGGTGCAAATATCTCATCGAAATATCGGCCTAAGATATTTTAAAAAGTAATTAGCCACTCATAATTCGTGCTTCTAGAATTGGCCAGGGAAGTAATTAGTAATCAGTAATTAGCTCGCGATCAAGAGTGAATCGAATAAGTAAGATCTGGAAGGGTGAATTCGAATTAGGTATTATAGAGTAAGAAATAATCATATTACAGATCAGTAAGCTACACTAAAACGCTCTAATAGAACGAAAATCCATCAAAGCATTGGATGACCCACACAGCACCAGATCCAAAAACGAGGAAAACAAAAATTGCAAAGAAAGAGGTGATTCAGAGAGAGAACTAACAGTCACGGAAAACGATGTTATCGCCACGTTGTGACAGAACGAAGAACTGCGAGATCATGGCTCCGCTGGATGCACGCACCTCTTACTGCTGCACCTTTGGGAAATGGCTAGTATTGGTTTCTAAGCACCTCTTAGTTGCAATTAGCGGCTGTTTTTTCTTTCTTTTTTTCTATTTTAAATACAAATGAATTAAATAATTTTGAAATTCATTTTATTATTATTATTATTATTTTATTTTTTTTATTTTGTATTATGTAAGATATTTAAAATATTATTATTTTATTTCAAGATAATTTATATAAAGACACAATATTTAAAGGTGAGTAATTTTAATATGATAAGATAAAAAGAAATTACTACGTATCTATTATATTCATATTATTTCTTATATTTGTAGGAATTGAATAAATAAAATAGGGATTTGCTAATGTCAGACCCTTAAATTCAACAGCAAAGTGGAATCCAGATGGGTGCATCGGATTGGACTGAGTGAATTTTGACGGTAGGATATAATTAGCTTTTTCAAAAACCTCGAACCATTCCTGCATGCACTTTCTTTCTCCAAATATTTTTGAATTTCAGTTTTCTCCTCATTCTCTTTAAACTTCTTCTTCTTCTATTTGCAAATTCTTATCTTTTCTTCTTCCGATCATCAATCAGGCAACGCCTGAGTCTTCCTAGTGTCAAGGACTTTATTTTTGCACCAATCAAGTTGTTGGTCTGAGCTGGTAAGTTCATCCTCTTCGTAGAACGATTGTTTTCTGTCACATGCAAGGTAGTCTACTAGTTGCATGTGTTCTTCAAACTTCTTTTCCCCTTTCTAACTCCATTTTGGTCCATTGGATGGTCTTTCCTCACCAATCGAGGAAATATAGGTGTTCTTGGGATTTTTTGGGAGGAAGCAAACTCTGGAAAAGAATAATCATTGTTCGGTCCGGTCAAGAGGTAAGGGAAGCTAGCTAATTTAATTACTTAATTTTGATGTATGAAATTGTTGTTCGATGATGTTGCATGTATGTGAAATTGAATTATTTGATGTTTGGTGATTTTGGGTGTGGACTATTATATGCAATATTTTGGGTTTGGATGAAATCTGTGAAGTGGTTGAGAAGTTCTGCAAGTTTTGAAGAAAATCGATCGATCGATATAGAACGCTCGGTCTGGTCATATATTTGGGCTTAGCAGTATTAGGCTTCGTAGTGATAATTTGGTTATGTGTTGTTCGGTTTAATAGTGACATTCGGTTTAAAAGTATTCATTTTCAAACTCGGCAGTCTTAGGAAGGGTATTATCGGTTGTTATTAGTTGTACTAGGTTTAGCATTCGTTATTAATAGTACTATGTATTAGCGCTCGGTCTTAACTGAGTTCTACTTTTGTGGATCCTTAGTTAATGACCGATCGGTCTTGTATGGATATCCAGGTGAATATAGTAGTCGGTCTAAGCATATCATTTGGTTTTAAACAACGTTTCGGTCTATCATAGGTTTTAACAATTATTGACCGCTCGGTCATGTACAGTCTTGGTAGTGCTCAGTCTTGTACTAGCGCTCGTTCTTGGTAAGTGTTTGGTCTTGGACCAACGCTCGTTCAATATAGTGCTCGGTTTTGTACTAGTATTTATGATAGTGTTAGCGATCAGTATTATTGAGTTGTGTGGTCTCTTATGAGTGCTCGTTCTTATACTAGTACTCAATATCGTACTTGTACTAAGTTAATAGTGTTCGGTCTAAGCCAATATTGTTCGTTCTAAATCATAAGTGCTTGATATAAGTCCAAGTGTTCGACTCCTGATTGAGTCTTATTCTCTAAATGATCATTCGATCATCTTCTCATATTGGGACTGCTCTCTCGTTCGGTCTTGTTCATAGGTTATGTTGATCTATAACGTTCGGTCATGTTCAAAGGGGGGGTTATTGTTTTACTGTTATGTGTGATATTTATTTAAAGATGTGATGAATGAGGAATGATCATAATTCTACTATAATATGAAAGTATGATGGTATTAAGTTATGATGTGATAATTGTGCTGGGATGAGAAAGTATGATGTGAAAATTATATTATGGATCTAAAAGAGAATTCCAAGGAGGAATGTCTCAGTGATTGGTTGTATTGTGGTAAAAGTATGAATAGGGAAAGCTTAGTATTGGCGTTCATCCTCAAATTCTAATGGTCATTGAGTCTCAAGTAGAGAATGGTGATGCATGTGGTGAGAATAGCAGGAGGCCCTAGCCTAGACGGTATGTATTACCTTGACCTAAGGTGAGGTATAACAGGTTAACCTCGTGTGGCAAGCTCAAGGGTTTTTCCATGTTGCAGTAATACTAATGGTTTTTCCAGGTTACCACCTACGAGTGCACGAACGGCCATAGCTCATATTCATACTAGTCCGGACAATCAGTGTAAAGTGGTCGGTTATAACTAGGGATGGCAATTTTACCCGTGGGCACGGGTACCCGTTGGTAAAATCCGCGGGGGTAGTAATTATCCGCGGATATTTACTACCCGCGGGAAACGGGTAACGAGTATTTTAATACCCGCTTCTAAACGGATCGGGTACGGGTAGTATACTACTCGCCCCGCGGGTACCCGTTACCCGCAAAAAATTAAAAAATAAATAATTTATATATTTTTTAATTAAATTTAATTAAAAATAAAATAAAATAATATTTTATTAGTTTAAATTTAATTAAAATTAAATTTTAATTTATATTTAATTTAATATTATATATATTTGTATTTTTATTTAAATTTTATTTTTAAAATGTATTAAATATTTTTTTTTTGCGGGTACCCGTGGGTATTTTTTAAACAGGTACCCGGCGGGTAACGGGTACGATTTTATCCGGCGGGTCGGGTTGCGGGTAGGCACTACCCGTACCCGACCCGACCCGTTGCCATCCTTAGTTATAACATGCTTTTATGATTTCTGTATATCTATAATTGTATTATGTGGGTGTTAACCCTCGGCAAGTGTAACCGAATCGTATCAAGTAATAATAAATGGTAAGACTAAGTATCGTTTTCCAAAGAACTCACGACCTAAACAGTTATGTCATTGTTGATTAAATTAGACTTGTGAACAAATTCTTATAGATTTAGATGCAAATACTAAGAAGTAAATATGAACGCCTATATTGATCAATTGAAGAAAAGAAGCAAAGCGTGATTGAAATATATGGAATGATGATGTTGTTGGGGGTTTTCAATTCATCCTATCCACTCTCATGTATTCAAGAATTCATCTTCTTCATTAATGTTAATGCCACTTTCTAATTTACCTTAAACCCAATGTCTTGGTGAAGAAAGCCTACTCCTAATCACTAGTTTACAATGTCTTGTCTCCGTAGCAATTATTCATGCATTACATTCGCACAGAAGCTTAAAGGCAATCAATCCTCTTATCCCTATGTCTAGGCAATATTACTATTGGGAGAGTTCCTTCATATCTAGATTTATCTATATGTGTCCATACAAATAAAATCAATGATCATGCAATTGAATGAATTAAACAAAGCATGCATAGAGTATAGAAGAAAAACCGTAACAATTAATGAAAGAAAGCATATGAATTAAAGAACCAATTCAATACATGAGAGTTTCAAAAGATTACATTGATTTCCAACAACAATGAATGTTTAGTTCACCATAATCATGGTGAAACTAGATGAAAAATATTGAAAGAATGAAAGATAAAACCCTAGAATTTGAAGAGTGGAGCTTGAGCATCTAAAATCCTCCTCCAAGGGGTGAAGAAAGTGTGATTTTGCTTCGTTCTGCCAAAAAATACTAACCCTAGGTCGACTAAAACCTTATATAGATTCCTAAATATTACAAAAAAGTGGCTCAAGGCCCATTAAAATGGCGCTTAGCGGCAATTACTGCTTAGCGATAAGTGCGGTTCTTCTATTTGACGCTCAGCTGCAGTTTTGTCCCTTGCGGTGACTGCAGGACTTCAGAGTGCCCCTCAGCGGTAAAAGTGGCATTGAGCGGTACTTGCGACTCTTCTTTTATGCACTTTTTCTTCCTTTTCTGACTCCAACTTACTACTACTTCACTTCTTCCATTCAATTCATCTTAAAACCTGCAAAAACAAGGAAAACCAAGCATAAAACCCATCCAACTCTCTTATTTCCAAAACAAAAGAAAAAGCATGGTTAGAAGCTAGTTTCTAAGTCATAAAGGTTGTCTTTAAGGTCAAAATTAAGTCTAAAAATAATAGTTTTTCAACTGTTATCACAACCCCAAACTTAGAACTTTGTTTGTCCTCATGCAAACAAAATGTAGCTCAATCTTCCACCAATCCATAGAATGGTTCACCACATTCAAAACTCCTTCTTTCAAGATAAGTAATTATTCAAATCAGCTCAACACAAAGAATTCAGTCAATATGCACACATGCTTTAGTGTTCACATAATCACATAATATTCAACAAATGTTATTCTCATGAATGATCAATCAACTAAGCATAGATGGAAACATGTGCTCATGGAATCTTTCCTCACTAGATAAAGTGTTTCACTCAAACACACAAGTGTATAAGAGGTCACTCCTTCACTCTATTATCACAAGGTCACATGAATTAACTTTGCTTTTCATTTAACCACAATCAAACACATTCATAAGCAAGTATCATCACAAGGATTTTTCTATGGCTTATAATGTGGCTGGGCTAACAAGAAAATTGGTTTTTCTGGATCACAAAATCCTTGAGTTAAGTGAATCATCTAAACACAAACATACTTCCTTCTTCCCAACTTTCTTTTGCATTGGGCCTTTCTTTTTCTTTCTTCTCTTTTCCTTTTTCTTTTACTTTTCATATACTTAGCTCAATGCTTTTCATATTCCCCTTTTTAAAACCACCCAACAACCCAAACTTGAACATTTATCAATACCACAAAATATCTTCAACTCAACTCAAGGTAAAGTTTTTCAAAAAGGGTTTTCTATCATGTTCAAAGTTAAGGGTTCAAAGGATAGAACACATTGTGCTCTCTTTTATTGGGCTAAAATCATGCATTTCGCTAATAAAGGGTAACAACAAATGGCCTTGATCATATGACACATACAAGCAAGTGATTCAATCATAGAAACCTGGGAAAAGTCATTCATGCTTTCAAAGTAATAGCATTCATTCCCAAAAACTCTGGAGTTCAAAACCTCATATATAAGCTCATTCAACATTCCACATACACATCCTACTTAGCATCATAATCACATTCACAACATCATAAATTTCTTCACATAGCTCATGAACCACCACCTGTATATCTGATGGACAAATTTATGATCACCAAAATATGATGTCACAAACTTGTTGAACAATCGGCAAGTATGACCGAATCGTTTCAAGTAATAAACTCGCTAAGACCAAGTATCGTTCTCCCAAAGGACTCACGGCCTAGTTTAGTTGTGTGGTTCGTTGATTAGCTAAGACTTAAGAACGAAATATTTGAAGTTTAATATGCAAAACAGAAAATAAACATGTATGCATGAGGTTTTGATCAATGGCAAAAGCAAAAGACAAGCACTTTCAATGAAATATATATATGAATATGTTGTTGGGGTCAATTTCATCTTATCCACTCTCATACATTTTAGGAATTCAACATTTAAGTCATCATTGTTAATGCCACTCTCTAAATTACCTTTCAAGAAGGCTTCTCCCTAATTACGAGTTCATACGATTCCTAGCATTCCTAATAATTAGTTTATTTAGCACAGGAGCTTAAGGCAACCAATATACTATTGGGAGTAATTCCCCGGATCTAGACTTCCCCGTACGTTCCCGTATCGACAAAATCAATAATCATGCATTGAATGGGATAACAAAGCAAGCATTAGGCAAAGAGGAAAAACCCTAACTAATGATGAAAGAAAGCATAAGTCTTAGATTAAGATGCAAGCACAAATTCCATATATGAGAGCTTCAAAAGATTACATTGATTCCCCAACAAACATACAAGGTTTAGTTCACCATATTCATGGTGAACCTAGATGAACAATAATGAAAGATAAAACCCTAAAAAGGTGAAGAGGTAGCCTGAGCATCCAACAACAAGGAAAACCAAGCATAAAACCCATCCAACTCTCTTATTTCCAAAACAAAAGAAAAAGCATGGTTAGAAGCTAGTTTCTAAGTCATAAAGGTTGTCTTTAAGGTCAAAATTAAGTCTAAAAATAATAGTTTTTCAACTGTTATCACAACCCCAAACTTAGAACTTTGCTTGTCCTTAAGCAAACAAGATGTAACTCAATCTTCAACCAATTCATATGATGGTTCACTCATTCAAAAATCCTCTTTTTCAAGATAAGTAACAACTTCACTCAAACTTATGACCAAGAGTTCAATCAAGATGTGCACATGCTTTAGTGTTCACAAAGTCATTTAAATTCCAACAAATGCTATATTTCATGAATGATCAATCAATTAAGCATGGATGTTCATGTGCTCATGGAATATTTCCTCACTAGGTAAAGTGTTTCACTCACACACAAGTGTATAAGAGGTAATCACTCATTCACTCTACTATCACAATGTCACATGAATCAACTTTGCCTTTCATTTTACCACATTCAAAAACATTCACAAGCATGCATCATCACAAGGACTTTTCAATGGCTTATAATGTGGCTGGGCTAACAAGAAAATTGGTTTTTCTGGATCACAAAATCCTTGAGTTAAGAGAATCATAACAACACAATTATTCTTATTCTTCCCAACTTGTCTTTGCATTTGCATTGAGCTTTGCTTCTTTTTCTTTTCTTTTCTTTTTCTTTTTTTTTCTTTGCATATTCTTAATTTTTAGCTCTTAGCTCAATGCTTTTCCTTTTTCATGTTTTCCCAACAACCCCAAACTTGAACATTTAACAATACCACACAAGATCTTCTACTTAACTCAAGGTAAAGATTTTCAATCAAGGGTTTCAGTGTATGTTCAAGGCTAAGGGTTCAAAGGATAGAACACAAAGTGTTCTCTTTTAGTGGGCTAACTTTATGAATTTGGCCAATAAAAAGGGTTCAAACAAACGGCCTTGACCATATGATGCAAAACAAGCAATTGATTCAATCATAGAAAACCTGGGCAAAATCATTCATGTTTCCAAAGTAATAGCATTCAATCAATAACAACTCTGGAGCTCAAAACCTCACATATAAGCTCATTCACTTTTGACATACACATCCTGCTTAATTTCACAATCACAATCATAATATCCTGCATTTGTTCACAAAGCTTGTGAATCACCTGTATAAGCATTTTAATGTGCACATCTTCTCAACATCAATCAATCAATAAGCATCATCAAGCATTACTTATCAAACAATCACAATTAATAGCAAACCATCACACAAACCAGGTTTCCAATAAAGTACATCAAACTCTAATCTAAAAACATAAAATACTTACAGAATACTGGGTTGCCTCCCAGTAAGCGCTTGTTTAACGTCACGAGCCTGACCCAAACTTTCAAGGATCAACCAACAACATCATTGTGGAAAATTGTTGCACCTCTCCCCCTAGATAGGGTTCGAGACGTTGACCATTCACCACCCAACTTCTCTGTGGATCATCAACAGCTGGATTAAATATTTCAATTGCTCCATGCGGATGCACTTCTTTGATCACAAATGGTCCTGACCATTTTGACTTCAGCTTCCCAGGAAATATCTTCAATCTTGAATTGAACAATAGTACCTGTTGTCCTGGATTGAAAACTCTATTCACCAACTTCCTGTCATGATAAAATTTAATCTTGTCTTTGTAAGCCTTGGATGAATCATATGCATGTAATCGCATTTCTTCAAGCTCCAAAATCTGCCTTCTGTGTGTGCATTGAGTTTCATAAGGATCAAAATTCAAGAATTTCAAAGCCCATAATGCTCTATGCTCCAATTCTACTGGCAAATGGCATGCTTTCCCATAGACTAATTGAAACGGTGATAATCCCATAGACGTCTTCATTGCTGTCCTATAAGCCCAAAGAGCATCATCCAATTTGAGAGACCAATCCTTTCTTGATGAAGTCACTGTTTTTTCCAGGATCCTTTTTATCTCCCTGTTAGACACCTCAGCTTGTCCATTGGTTTGTGGATGATAAGGTGCAGCTACCTTATGTTTTACTCCATAGTGTTTGAGTACTTTCTCTAGCTGATAATTGCAAAAATGAGATCCTCCATCACTGATCAACACTCTTGGAGTGCCAAAACGTGAGAATATCTGCCTCTTCAGGAATTTAATTACCGTGCTAGCATCATTTTTAGGACAAGCTAATGCTTCCACCCATTTACTCACATAATCCACTGCTACCAGAATATATTCATTGTTGAAAGATGGAGGGAAGGGTCCAACAAAGTCAATACCCCAACAATCAAAAACCTCAACCTCTAAAATACCTTGTAAAGGCATCTCATGACGTTTAGTGATTGTCCCTGCTCTTTGACATTTATCACAATTTCTAGCATGATTATGGGCATCTTTAAATAAAGTTGGCAAATAAAACCCTGATTGAAGGACTTTTGCTGCTGTTCTTTCTCCATTAAAATGTCCTCCATAAGGTGAATCATGACAATGGCAGAGAATTCCTTCTGCTTCTTCATTTGTAACACATCTCCTCAGAAGATTATCTGCTCCAATTTTGAACAAATAAGGATCATCCCAAACAAACTGCTTGGCATCATGCAGAAATTTCTTTCTTTGTTGCCAAGTTAAGTCTTCCGGCATGACCCTTGCAGCTTTGAAATTAGCCATATCAGCAAACCAGGGCCTCTGCTGAATATACATGAGTGATTCATCTGAAAAAGATTCCCAGATTTCAGACTCCTTGCTAGTGACCTCATTTTTGACTAACCGTGACAAATGATCAGCAATTAAGTTCTCACTTCCTTTCTTATCACGGATTTCTACATCAAATTCTTGCAATAGTAGTACCCATCTAATCAGACGTGGCTTAGAATCTGGTTTTGTCAACAAATATTTGATAGCTGCATGATCTGTATAGACAGTCACCTTAGACCCAATAAGATAAGGTCTAAATTTCTCTAGAGCATACACAATGGCAAGAAATTCTTTCTCTGTGGTAGCATAATTCAATTGAGCATCGTTCAGAACCTTGCTAGCATAATAAATTGGATGAAACTTTTGTTCTTTCCGCTGGCCAAGGACAACTCCTATTGCATAATCACTTGCATCACACATTAATTCAAAATTTTGATTCCAATCTGGCGCTACAATTACTGGAGCTGACACTAACTTCTTCTTCAATGTGTCAAAAGCTTTTAGACAGTCTTCATTCATCAGAAAAGGAGCATCCTTCATCAAAAGATTACTCAATGGTTTAGCAATTTTTGAGAAATCTTTGATGAATCTTCTATAAAACCCAGCATGACCAAGAAAACTTCTAATCCCCTTTACATTTGTTGGTGGAGGTAGTTTCTCAATGACTTCTACTTTAGCTTTGTCTACCTCAATTCCTTTAGCAGAGATTTTATGCCCCAATACAATTCCTTCAGTTACCATGAAATGACATTTCTCCCAATTAAGAACAAGATTTGTCTGAACACATCTTTTGAGGACAGTGTTCAAATTAGCCAAACATCTTTGGAAAGAATTTCCAAAAACTGAGAAATCATCCATGAATACTTCAATGCATTTTTCTAAGAGATCTGCAAAACTTGCCTGCATACACCTCTACAACGTAGCTGGAGCATTACATAATCCAAAAGGCATCTTTCTATATGCAAAGATACCAAAAGGACAAGTAAAAGCCGTCTTCTCCTGGTCTTTTGGATCTACCACAATTTGATTGTATCCAGAATATCCATCTAGAAAACAATAGAAAGCCTGCCTTGATAACCTTTCTAACATCTGATCCATGAAAGGAAGAGGAAAATGATCTTTCTTAGTAGCTTTATTCAGCTTCCTGTAATCAATGCACATACGCCAGCCAGTAACTGTCCGAGTAGGAATAAGTTCATTCTTATCATTATAAATTACTGTCATCCCACCTTTCTTTGGAACCACCTGTACTGGACTCACCCATTCACTGTCAGAGATTGGATAGATGATACCAGCTTCTAGCAGTTTCAACACTTCTTTTCTGACCACCTCCTTCATAACAGGATTTAACCTTCTCTATGGTTGAGCACTTGGTTTATAATCTTCTTCCATAAAAATCTTGTGCATGCAATAAGTCGGGCTAATACCTTTGAGATCTGATATTGACCACTCAATTGCTTCTTTGTTGGCTTTCAGAATTTCTATCAACTACTCTTCTTCTTGTAGAGATAAAGAGTTATTGATGATGACTGGCTTTGTTCCATCTTCTTCTAGAAAAACATATTTCAGATGTGATGGCAATCTTTTTAATTTTGGTGTCTGTGCTTTGACTGCTTCTTCCTTATCAATTATTTCGAATATTGGATCTTCCTCCGGACTCTTTTTCATTGTTTCCAAGTCCATCAGACATTCATCAATCAATTTCTCTTCTTCTTCATCTAAATCTTCACATGCATCAATGAGAGTTTTTTCCAATGGAGAAATATTTCGCACCATCCTTTCTTGCACCATACAAACTTCATCATGTTCATCAAATTGAAAACATGCTTTGTCATCATTTGGATATGTCATGGCCTTGGATACGTCAAAAGTGACTTCTTCATCATCAACTCTCATTTTAAGCTTACCATTCTCTACATCAATCAAAACTCTAGCGGCATTAGATTAATGCTAGCTCCCAAATCAATCAATGCTCTTCCAACTTTCACATCTCCTATGGTGCATGGAATAGTGAAGCTTCCTGGATCTTTAAGTTTAGGAGGTAGTTTCTGTATGATTGCACTACAGTTACCCTGTACATTGATAGTTTCCTTTTCAATGTACTTGTGTTTCTTTGTGAGGAGTTCCTTCAAAAACTTTGCATATGCTGGCATCTGTTGCAATGCTTCAGAGAATGGTATATTGATCTCCAGCTTCTTAAACAACTCCATGAATCTTTCCAACTGCTTTTCTTTCACCTTCCTTGAATAACTCTTTGGATAAGGAAGTGAATTTTCATACTCTTTTTCTTTTTGTCTCTCCTCTCTCTCTTCTCTCTCTTTTTTTTCTCTCCTCTCCTCTTCTTCTTTTTTCTTTTTCTCTCTCTCAACTCTTTCTTTCCACTCACATGTTTCTTTTTCACTCTCACTCTCATTTTCTTTCTCCTCTCTTTCTTTTTTCTCTCCTCTAACACTCTACCACTTCTGGTCACAACAGTTTTGCACTCCTTTCTGAGATTATCATGTTTCATCTTGTCAACTATTCTCTCAACATAAACCTCCATATTTTTCAATGCAGCATCCACATTCTGACAATAAGACGCATTTGTCTTCAAGAATCTTTGGAAAGTCTCTTCAAGTTTTGTTGTTTTCTCAACTGGAGTAGATTGCATTTGCCATTTTTGCTGTTGCACTTGAACCATTGAGACCTGTTGTATTTCCTGTGGTATTTGAGAAAGATTCATAATTACCTCTTCAAGCTGTTGAGAGATAATTCTATTTTGAATAAGCAAAGCATCATTTGATTGTAACAACTCCTTCTGACTAAGATATCCTCTTTCAATGTTGAGTTCGTTGTCACTAGTAGCCATATTTTCAATAATTTCTGTTGCTTCCTCTAGAGTCTTCCATTTAATGTTTCCTCCTGCTGAGGCATCTAGCATCATCTTGGTTTGTGAACCAAGACCTCCAAGGAAGGTAAGGACTACTTCTTCTTCTTTGAAACCATGCATGGGAGTTTTTCGTAACAGGCTTTTATATCTGTCCCATGCATGCCCCAGTGATTCTTCCATGCCCTGCTTAAATGAAGAAATCTCTTGCTTGCCTTTTGTCACCTTAGATTGTGGGAAGTACTTGTTTAAAATTTTTGTGACCACTGCTTCCCACTCTGTGAAACTTTCTTCTGGGAAAGAATTCAACCAAAGCTTAGCATTGCCTCCCAATGAGAAAGGAAACAAGCTAAGTTTGATAGCTTCGTCTGGCACCCCATTAATCTTGACTGTGTTGCAAATCTCATTGAAGGTAGTGAGGTGCTCATATGGGCTTTCATGAGATAACCCATTAAATTGGTTGCTTTTCACCAGTTGAATCAGTCCTGGTTTGACCTCCATATTAGCTGCATTGACTCTAGGTCTAGCTATACTGTTAAAGTGCTGAGGTCCAGCTATATTGGTGTAGTCAGCAAGAGTTTTTCTAACATTGTTGTTCTCCATATTTTCTGTCTTATGAACAAAACCTTGTGGTGATGATTGTAAGAGAGTTTCTAGAGAAGGGAAAAGTTCTCTAGATGTTCGGATTCTTCTCCTCCGTCTACTCTCGTCTAGACCTTCAAGCAGAGGTTATGTTGTTTTCTTGCTCCTTGTTCTAATTGCTTCCTACATGCACAAGAAAACAAAACCCTAGAAAAGATTTGTTAGCACAAAAAGATATAGGAGAAGATATAGATTCAGAAGATAAAAGATTTAGAGGATAAGATAAAATAATATAAAATAAAATAAAATAAAATAAAATCTAATCTAATCAAATCAAATCAAATCAAATCTAATCTAATCAAATCAAATAAAATCTAATCTAATCAAGTAAAATCAAATCAAATAAGATAAAATAAAATCAAATAAAATCAAATAAAATAAAATCAAATAAAATAAAATCAAATAAAATAAAATCAAATAAAATAAAACCAAATCAAATAAAAACCGAAAAAATAAAAACAGAAAATAAAAACAGAAATTCAAAATTAAAGTCAAAGATAATCAATAATCACACAAATTAACCAGTTAAACCAGAGTCCCCGGCAACGGCGCCAAAAACTTGATGGACAAATTTATGATCACCAAAATATGATGTCACAAACTTGTTGAACAATCGACAAGTATGACCGAATCGTTTCAAGTAATAAACTCGGTAAGACCAAGTATCGTTCTCCCAAAGGACTCACGGCCTAGTTTAGTTGTGTGGTTCGTTGATTAGCTAAGACTTAAGAACGAAATATTTGAAGTTTAATATGCAAAACAGAAAATAAACATGTATGCATGAGGTTTTGATCAATGGCAAAAGCAAAAGGCAAGCACTTTCAATGAAATATATATATGAATATGTTGTTGGGGGTCAATTTCATCTTATCTACTCTCATACATTTTAGGAATTCAACATTTAAGTCATCATTGTTAATGCCACTCTCTAAATTACCTTTCAAGAAGGCTTCTCCCTAATTACGAGTTCATACGATTCCTAGCATTCCTAATAATTAGTTTATTTAGCACAGGAGCTTAAGGCAACCAATATACTATTGGGAGTAATTCCCCGGATCTAGACTTCCCCGTACGTTCCCGTATCGACAAAATCAATAATCATGCATTGAATGGGTTAAACAAAGCAAGCATTAGGCAAAAAGGAAAAACCCTAACTAATGATGAAAGAAAGCATAAGTCTTAGATTAAGATGCAAGCACAAATTCCATATATGAGAGCTTCAAAAGATTACATTGATTCCCCAACAAACATACAAGGTTTAGTTCACCATATTCATGGTGAACCTAGATGAACAATAATGAAAGATAAAACCCTAAAAAGGTGAAGATGTATCCTGAGCATCCAAGATCCTCCTTCAAAGGGGTGGAAGAGAGAGTGTTTGCTTCGTTTTTGCCAAACATACCAACCCTAAGACGTCTAACTCTTTAAATAGGACATAAAAATAATATAAAACGGGTCCAGGCCCAAACAGATCATAAAATCGCATAAAACTGGCCCAAAACTCGTTTGGTTGACTTTTTTCGTATTCTGGTTGACTGGTTGACTTTTCTGGTTGACTGGTTGACTTTTCTGATTCCATCTCTCTCCTTCTTCACTTCTTTCACTAAATTCACCTTAAAACCTGCACAAAAACACTAAAATCAAGCATAAACCTGTCCAGCTCTCTTATGTCTGAAAATATGGATAAAAGCATGATTTCAAGCTAGTTTCTAAGTGTAAAGGTTGCTTTTTGTGTCAATTTTAAGCATGAAAATAACATTTTTTCAACTGTTATCAATATCAACATATAGTGTGCACAATCTCAACATCAATCAATATCCAGCATCATCAAACTATACTCATCATGCATAAAGCACAAGCAAACCATCATAGCAGATAAAGTTTCAAACTGAGTACATCACAATCCTATTCTAAAAACAGAAGCAAATAAGTTCATAGTACAAAACAAAATATAACAAATCCTACTCTAGAGGTGATAACATCCATCAATAGATGCTATCTCAGCTCCTTATCAACCCATGTTGTCATCTGTATCTTCCTCCTCTTCATCATGCTCAGCATCTTCAAAAACATCTTCATCGTCCTCATTATCCATAGCTGAAGCTTCAGCTGCTCCAGCTCTGCTGTCCTAAGCTTGCTCCTCTGGCCATGCCACCACATTATGAAACTCATCCATGGTCCACCTATGTGTTGGGGGTGTATCATACATCCCAATAATCATCTCTACTGTGGCCACATGCCCTCTCTAGATGGACTGCATCCTAGCATCTATAAGAGACATATACATGTCCCTCATCTGAAATGGCACTACCTCCTGAGTTTCTGCAGATGCCTGGCCCTATAGTGGTCCTCTTCCTCTACGAGGACGACGTGGTGGTATTGGCTGACTGCCTCATCACCTCCACAATACTGTCTGTAATAAGCCTCATCAATAGCTTTCCTAGGCCTCTGAAATGGTGGAGCGGAGATATTCACCCTAGCTAGATCACATAAATGTGTAATCAGAGAGGGATGCCCCAGAGGTGCTTTGTTATTCATAGTGTTTGCACACACTTGTATCTCATTAGCTATGACCTGGCCAATATTAATGCTCATCCCTCTGAGCACACAGTACAGGAGAAGCGCCTTGCTAACAGTTATGTCCGAGACATGTGAGCATGGTTGGATGTTGGCATGAGAAAATGCCATCGATTACTTTGCTAGAGGAGTCAGATCAACTCTCCTGATGTTCACTACAACACCATTCCTGTTTCTCTAAAAGTGTCCACCAGGCACACATAACACACTTTCCACATCACCAAAGTCTACTCCTTCTTCCATATTGAGAGCAAACTGACACTACTCAGTAGCCCATTCAGTATTTAAGAATCTATTAATGGAATCAGGGTCATACCGAATGGCGTATCCTCTAACATAGCTTAGATAATCCTCAGCAGGATGATCACCCAACTGATGAGTCAATATTTTCTTGATTTCCCTTAGTTTATTGTGCTAGAATTAATCAGGGAATTGTGCTTAAATGTCCGGTATTTTTCTATTTTTGCTAATAGTGCTTAATTTGACCAAAAATTCTTATTTTAATTAATTTCAATTATTTGAACTAATTATTTGCATTATTAATTGTAGGGAAATTGTTGGATAATATTTGGGACATTTGGAGGTGAAAAGAAAATGCCACATCAATTATAATTTAAGTTCAAATGATTGAGGAGGAGTAGGTTTTATTTTGGAGACAGAAAGTGGAGTGACGGTGGAAGAAAAAAAAAGGGATGTCACAGCCCATGGGGAATGAATCGGGAACGTCCAGCTTGGCACATGAGGCTTTTAAAAAACGTGGGCTGGATGTGAAAAGGAAGGTGCTCCAGAAAGTGGTCCAGCCGCCACCTAGGGAAAATGGATTTATTTGGCTTAAAAAGAAGGTAGCGCATGGAGAGAAAAGGGGGAGGGGCTTCATTTATTGAAAAAGAAGAACGGGGCCCATGGACAAATTAAATTGGAGTGTCCAGCACAGAGTGGCATCAGACAAATTTCTTTTAGCTTGGACATGAGTGTTTAAAAACCGGGGAGCAGCCGCGACCTAGGGGGGGGCAGTCGTGGAACTGGGAGCCGCCACCCACATGAGGGCGCACGGTCTGAGTGAACAGCTATGGGTTCATTACGTTTGTTTTTCTTCCATTTTTCCTAGCGCTGGTTTCATGAGGAGGAAGTTTGTTTAAACTCTTTTTTTTTATTCAAAGAAATATGCACACAGTTGTCACGTCTTTCTTTCTTTTTCTTTGAGTTGTTCCGTGAAGAAATGATGTTGAAAGAATACTGCATTGTGCCTTTTATTTCTTATCTTCATTGCTTCTTTAATTCCAGATGCACGGTGCCTGACGCGAGCATTTCTTCATGATGCATTTATTCTTTCAAGGGTGACGCAAATTTTAATTGAAGGCTCATTTTCGCTGTGGTTTATGCATTTAATTAGTTTAGGCATTTAATGGGTTTGGGTATCTAGTTTTTCCAGGGCTGACGTAGACCATTCGATTTCATAGGCTAACTCTTTCATCACTTTCGGGAGCTGTTTTTAATCACCAGTTTGTTCGATTTTATTTCATTTTATTAGTTCATCAAGCCCAATTTAATTAGCTGGTTGGTGTGCACTGTTTGGTTTAGGATTGTTCAGTTTATTGTTTTCGTTCACTATGCTGTCAGTTATGTTCGGTTTATTGTTTCTGTTCAATATGTTGTTGTCTATCTTGTTCAACTTGTCTATCTTCCTGCATTTTCAATTTAGTCACTTGTTTTAGAAATCGTTCGGTCTCAATGTAGAACCGTTCGGTCTTCACGCTTTGTCAATTATTTCAGTGTTTTCAATTATGTTTGGTTGTATTTAATTTCCAGTTTTCATTTAGTTCAATTCGAATCACAAAAAGACTTTCAAAACCCCCCACTACGTGTTTGATCTGAGACTGAACCACATTTGGTCCTTGAGAGACGACTTAGGAGTCACTTCCTAGTTTATACTGCATTAATCTTGCAATCAATTTTTGTGTGAGGTGCGACCCTCTCAACAAAATGGCGCCGCTGCCGGGGACCAACGGTTCAGTCTTAGGTCTTTTGTTGTGTTAGTGTTGTGTTATGTGATGTGTTTTAGGATGTTTAGTTAGTCTTGTTTGGGTTTACTTTTTATCGATTTTTGTGTGTTTAGATTTTTATCATTTTTATTATTTTGTGCATTTAGTTGTTGTTTCTGTAAGTTTCAAATTATGTAAATAATGGTTTTCCCCCATGTTATGTTTATATATGTTTGGTTTAATCTTTGTTTGAAGTGTAAGTCCAGGTCTGAGACAGGTTTTGCACTACAATAGAGGAGATGACAGATTCTCAAGACTGGATATATGAGCTGATCAAGAGTTTTCCCAAATTCCATGGGTTGGCACATGAAGATCCATACAGGCACCTCAAGGAGTTTTGTTTGGTGTGTTTGTCGATGAGGCCTGCTAGTATTTCAAAGGAGACAATGTTGATGAAAGTGTTTCCAATGTCCCTTCAAGGTGCAGCAAGAGAATGGTTCCTATACCAGTATCCTTTTGATAGTTGGCAGGAAACACAATAGAGATTCCTCAACAAATTCTTTCCAACAGCAAAGGTAGTCAGCATTAGGAGGGAGATCACTACCATTGAGCAATTTCAAGAAGAAAGCCTGGCAGATTATTGGGAGAGGTTTAATAGGCTCTGCACAGCCTGTCCAAACCACCAAATTTCAGAGCATTTGCTCTTGATTTACTTTTATGAAGGGCTCTTGGACAATGAAAGGATATTAGTGGATGTAGCTGCTGCTAGATCTTTGATGGACAGAACTCCAACAGAGGCAAAGAAGTTGCTCTGCAAGCTGGCGGGTCAAAATCCAAGTGAGGTAGTAAAGGAAAAACCTGAGCAGGTTTACTGTAAACTTGAAATCCCTACTCATGTATCTGAGGTTCAAGTAAATTTTAATGTTTTTGAATTGGTAAAACTTGAACCATTTAAGCCTGTTCTGGATTCTGATATTGATATACATGTGCACACTCATGTTGTGGATTCATTATTCCCTGTAGAGCACATTGACATACCTGATGTTCACTATCCTTGCACTGATCTTGATTTAAATGATAGCCTTGAGGATGCAGCTGATGACTTGGAGATTGGTAAGAAAATTTTCAATGAGCAAAAACAGGTTTATTCTGAACTTGAGATTCCAAACACTTTACCTGATTTGCTTATACATTCAAATGCCTGTGATTTGATGCACACTAATTCTATAGGATTCATGACTGATACTGATACAGATTTGATTGACCATTCTAAAATTTTTGATTCAGTATCAGCCATTGAACCCATTGGTCTAAAGGTTGTTTTGAATGGACATGATTGCCGTGATGAAATTTTGAATGATAATAGCCTTGAATTGACCTTTGATTCTGTTGATGATGCATATATCAATATTTATTTTGAGGTGGAAACTGTGCAATCTGATAACTCTATAGAGTTAGGACTGAACTTTGATCTGACACAGTTCTTTGAGAACTTTGAATGTGATTGTGAATCTGGTTCTTGCCCGATTTGTATTGAAATTGATTATGTTTTACAGACAGATTCTAAGCGTATAACAGATGCTATTAATTGTGAGTTTGATGACCATGCTGCAGAATTAAATGAGAATACAGGTGCTGACATTAAGGAAATCATGATTAATGAAGAAGAGTGTACTGCTACTTCTTTGACTGAGCCAGAGATCTCCATTTTGGTGTCACACACTCAACAACTGCCAGTGAAAGGAAAGCTACTAATGGAACAGTTTGCTGGGAGAAGAAAGAAGAAACATCTCGTTTTGGATGATATGGCAGTACTGATGAAGTTGTTCCTCCTCAAAACTTGTTTGCTGAATCCTATGGTGGAAGACATCTCCCTGATAGTCCAAAATTGACAACTGCCACCATGACCAGGGGAGTTTTCTTTTCCTTTCTCCCCCTTTCCCTACTTTTAGTGCACTTGTCCATGATCTGTTCACTATTCTGATTTCTGATCTTATGCTTATGACACATTGAGGACACTATGTAGTTTAAGTGTGGTCTATTGGGGGAGATTTTGTTTTTTTTTTCTTCGTTAGTTTTTGTTTTCTTGGTTAATTTTTTTTTTCTTTTCTAGGTTGTTTTTGTTGTGTCTTGTGTACAGTTTTGCATGTTTCTCATAATTTCTGGATTTTGTTTAAGTTGTAGACTTGTCTTTCACTTCATTGATACTTGGCTTGAAATCTTTGCTTTTCTTTGCTTGGAAGATGATTATGATTTTTGAGAGTTGAATTGATTGTGACAGAATTACCCTGTGTGAGATTTGGGCCACTTTATGTCATTTCTTGTGTGTGATATGTCTCTTGATTGCTTGCGCATATGCCTTGGCTTGACTCTTGTTGATAATTCTTAATTGATATGCATGTTTGGAAGTGATAAAGGCAGTTTTGTTTTTGAGCCTCTCTAGCCAAATAAGCTTACCTTGTTCTGATCCTTTGATAACCCCTTTTGAGCCTATACTTTCCTCATTTCTTTGTTTTGAAGCTCATACACTAGCCCTAAGTGAAAAACCATGATTACCTTAACCTTAGGGAATTTTGGAGCTTTGGAAGTGTTTTGGGAACAAGTGTGGTCTCCTTGGGGATTCTGATGAATTGGCTAGTTGGTTCCTCTTCTTGTTTTGTTTTTGGAAATATGATTTATATCTTGTCTCTTATAGTTGTGTGCTAAACAGAGAGAAAAGGAAAGAGACAAGATGAAAAAAAATAGAGAAAAATAAAAAAATTTTAAAAAAAAAATTTGTGAATAATGGAGTTAAGAAGACGATTGAATTAGAGGTCTGGGTGTGATTTGATTGTGTTTACACTTGTTCCCCATTGCTCCTCTAATTCTTTTGGTTTATAGCTTCTCATCCATATTATATCCTCCCTTGTCCTTGGCCCCATTACAACCATGAAAAGACCTTTTGTTTTGAACATGCATATGTTTTGAGTGTTGACATTAGAGGCTTGCCAAGTCTGTTGTTGCTTGCTTTCTTGAGTGCATTGAGTTGAAATTCTTTACCTTAGACACTTGAGAGAAACACTGATATTGCATCTGTGAGGTTCTGTTGCTTTTGATACACCTCTTGAACTGATTGATTATTTTGCCATACTTGGAAGTGCTTGGATAATTTCTGTGAGTATCTACTTTCTCTGATTCTATGTTGGATATTGTCTACTGCTTTTCTTTGTCCAGATTTCTTGAGAACTGTGTAATTCGGTTTGTTTTCTCGTCTGAGTTTGCGTCACTTCCCTGATGTCCTTTGAACTATTCTTTGATTTGCGTCTTGATTTTGCCCAGGAGTGCAAAAGACTAAGTGTGGTCTATTTTGATGAGTCAATATTTTCTTGATTTCACTTAGTTTATTGTGCTAGAATTAATCAGGGAATTGTGCTTAAATGTCCGGTATTTTTCCGTTTTTGCTAATTGTGCTTAATTTGACAAAAAATTCTTATTTTAATTAATTTGAATTATTTGAGCTAATTATTTGCATTATTAATTGTAGGGAAATTGTTGGATAATATTTGGGACATTTGGAGGTGAAAAGAAAATGCCACATCAATTATAATTTAAGTTCAAATGATTGAGGAGGAGTAGGTTTTATTTTGGAGACAGAAAGTGGAGTGACGGTGGAAGAAAAAAAAAGGGATGTCACAGCCCATGGGGAATGAATCGGGAACGTCCAGCTTGGCACATGAGGCTTTTAAAAAACGTGGGCTGGATGTGAAAAGGAAGGTGCTCCAGAAAGTGGTCCAGCCGCCACCTAGGGAAAATGGATTTATTTGGCTTAAAAAGAAGGTAGCGCATGGAGAGAAAAGGGGGGGGGGGCTTCATTTATTGAAAAAGAAGAACGGGGCCCATGGACAAATTAAATTGGAGTGTCCAGCACAGAGTGGCATCAGACAAATTTCTTTTAGCTTGGACATGAGTGTTTAAAAACCGGGGAGCAGCCGCGACCTAGGGGGGGGCAGTCGTGGAACTGGGAGCCGCCACCCACATGAGGGCGCACGGTCTGAGTGAACAGCTATGGGTTCATTACGTTTGTTTTTCTTCCATTTTTCCTAGCGCTGGTTTCATGAGGAGGAAGTTTGTTTAAACTCTTTTTTTTTATTCAAAGAAATATGCACACAGTTGTCACGTCTTTCTTTCTTTTTCTTTGAGTTGTTCCGTGAAGAAATGATGTTGAAAGAATACTGCATTGTGCCTTTTATTTCTTATCTTCATTGCTTCTTTAATTCCAGATGCACGGTGCCTGACGCGAGCATTTCTTCATGATGCATTTATTCTTTCAAGGGTGACGCAAATTTTAATTGAAGGCTCATTTTCGCTGTGGTTTATGCATTTAATTAGTTTAGGCATTTAATGGGTTTGGGTATCTAGTTTTCCCAGGGCTGACGTAGACCATTCGATTTCATAGGCTAACTCTTTCATCACTTTCGGGAGCTGTTTTTAATCACCAGTTTGTTCGATTTTATTTCATTTTATTAGTTCATCAAGCCCAATTTAATTAGCTGGTTGGTGTGCACTGTTTGGTTTAGGATTGTTCAGTTTATTGTTTTCGTTCACTATGCTGTCAGTTATGTTCGGTTTATTGTTTCTGTTCAATATGTTGTTGTCTATCTTGTTCAACTTGTCTATCTTCCTGCATTTTCAATTTAGTCACTTGTTTTAGAAATCGTTCGGTCTCAATGTAGAACCGTTCGGTCTTCACGCTTTGTCAATTATTTCAGTGTTTTCAGTTATGTTTGGTTGTATTTAATTTCCAGTTTTCATTTAGTTTAATTCGAATCACAAAAACACTTTCAAAACCCCCCACTACGTGTTTGATCTGAGACTGAACCACATTTGGTCCTTGAGAGACGACCTAGGAGTCACTTCCTAGTTTATACTGCATTAATCTTGCAATCAATTTTTGTGTGAGGTGTGACCCTCTCAACACCAACCTTCTTGCGTTGGTGTAAAATTCTTTCACCATTGCTGTGTTAGCTGGTGTAGGGTAAGTGGCTAATCTCCCCCAGTTCCTGTTCTCCAGTTGCTCACCAAACTGTGGAGCAAAGTCAGGTATCAGTCCAGCCTTCCTTTCCATCAGTAGCCTCCTATCTTGGACAACTTTAAAGTGGCGCTCATGCTTGCGGGATAGGAACTTGTTGGCATAGGATCGTTCTGGCTCCTTGTCCTTCCTCTTAGATCCTATAGTCTTGATTCTCTTGCCTGATGAGGAGGTTATCCCTACATCAAACACAATTCACAAAACCATAAGACATATTGTTAAGCATTAGAAAACCACCACCAACACCGTAAGATAAGTCCTATCACTGCTAGGGCAATCAAAACCCCTCAGCGCCACTTACACAACAAGCCAACAGCCATAAGAAGCAAGAAAAACCATTCTATCAGAATCGCGCTCAGGGGAAATTTCCGTTGAGCGACAATTCTGCAGATTTTCAGAATCTTGATTAAATGCTCCTAATCTCCACCCACATGTGTTCTTCCTTGTTCTAGACCCAAATTCAGCAGTTTAATTGGTCCAAACAATAGTTAATTCATCTAATCATGCATAAAAATCAAAATCACTCAAGAATCATGCTTAGACAACCATGTTCATACCAATTCATGCTTTCAAAAACCTAGAATGAAAAATACGTGTACTTACTTGGGTGGAGATGCTAAATAAATGAAAAATGCTCTAGGAATGTGAGGAAGTCAGCCCCCAACAACAATGCTCTCACCAAACCCCAAACTTGAATTAAAATTTGGTGTAAAAAGTGAGTGGAAGAGAGGTTTTGTGAAGGGGGAAGAAGGGAAAAGTGAGGAGAACTCTTTGGAAAGTGCTTGAGAGTGTGTAGGAAGAGGGATATCTGAAAATAGAAGCAAAGTCGCGCCCTAGGGTATAAAAATACCCAAATGGGCCTAATCCCGCTGATGACAAATTTATGAACACCGAAAAACGGCGCCATAAACTTGTTTAACCCTCGGCAAGTGTGACCGAATCGTATCAAGTAATAAACTCGGTAAGACCAAGTATCGTTCTCCCGAAGGACTCACGACCTAGTTAGTTATATGATTTGTTGATTATTTAAGACTTGTGAACAAATTCTTGAGGTTTCAAATGCAAAAGACAATAAGTAAACATGTATGCATGAGTTTTGATCAATGGAAAAGAAGAACACAAACACTGAATGAATTAGATGGATGAGTATGTTGTTGGGGTAATCAATTTCATCTTATCCACTCTCATATACTTTTAGGAATTCATCATTCTTTTCATCAATGTTAATGGAACTCTCTAAATCACCTTGCAAGAGGGCCTATCCTTAATTATGAGTTCATACAATTCCTAGCATCCCTAATAATTAATTCTGAAGCACAGAAGCTTAAAGGCAACCAACCCTCATATTCCTATGTCTAGGCAATATGCTATTGGGAGAATTTCCCCGGATCTAGATTTCCCCGTACGTTCCCATATCGACAAAATCAATAATCATGACACCGAATGAGTTAAACAATGCATGCTTTGAGCAAAGAAGAAAAACCCTAACTAATGATGAAAGAAAGCATGTATCTCAAATAAGATGTTTAAACACAAGTTCCATATATGAGAGCTTCAAAAGATTACATTGATTCCCCAATAACAATACAAAGTTTAGTTCACCATATTCATGGTGAAACTAGATGAAAAATAATGAAAGATAGAAAAACCCTAGAAAGAGAAGAGGAGAGTCGTCACCATCTCCAATTCTACCCCAAGGGGTGAAAAGTGTGTTTTGCGTCTTCTCCAGCCAAAGATACTAACCCTAGGAAGTCCTAAAGCTTATATACTATTCGAAATATTACAGAAAAGTGGGCATACTAAGCCCAAAAGACCACCGCTCAACGGTAAACTGCCGCTCAGCTGTACCAGCGCGTAGTCAATTCTCTCCTCAGCTGCACTTTCACCCCTCAGCGAAGCCAACGGGTGTTCCTGAGTGCCGCTCAACGGTAAACTGGCGTTAAGCGGTACTTGCGGCTTCTCTTCTTTTGCACTTTTTGAGTTCTTTTCTGATTCCATCTCTAACCTTCTTCACTTCTTTCACCAAATTCACCTTAAAACCTACATAAAACACTGAAATCAAGCATAAACTTGTCCAGCTATCTTATTTCCAAAAATATGAACAAAAGCATGATTCCAAGCTAGTTTCTGAGTGTTAAAGGTTGCTTTTGGTATCGATTTTAAGCATGAAAATAACAGTTTTTCAACTATTATCACATTGAGCCCATTTGAACCAAACCAGTCCACCCAACTCTGCAGTGTTGGCGCTCAGCGAAAATTTCCACTGAGCGACATTTGCGGCACCTACTCTCCTTCTTCCTAGCTTGCCCTAGGTGTCTTATAATCATGCCTCTCACTCACCCCATGCATTTATGTTCTCACATCACTCATACATTCCATCCTTATCATGCATCTAAAGCAGAATCAAAACAAACAACAAAAATCAAGTAAATCAACTGGGTTGCCTCCTAGGTAGCGTTTGTTTAACGTCACGAGCATGACCTAAAATCCTCCAACATCCTTTAGTAAGTGCAAATCTTTCTTACCAACACCCATCAGTAGGTGTAAACAAACCTAGTATCCTTCAATAGATACTCAACCACCTAGCATCCATCAGTAGATGCTATACCATGAAATCTCAAACAACATAGATCAATGTCCCACAGTTCATAAAATTACATAACCAAAATCAAAGAAATTAATCTTCTGAAATAATTGGGATGTCTCCTAGTAAGCGCTCTTTTAACGTCATTAGCTTTACCCAATAAGCTCAAGTTCTATCTTCATTATTGGTGTTCCTTTTTCTTTCATCACATCAACTCATCAACTACTTCCGGTCCACCTTTTTGACTCTCCTTGAATATGGAGCTTCAATTTCTATCACTCCATTCTCTTTATAGTCTTTCACAACCCACAACTTGTTCTTGAATCTTACTGGTGTACTAAGTTTGAGTTGTGCCTGGATCAAGTCATCATGAACCTTCCTTCCTTTGCATTCTTTTTCTTCTTCCCTAACCTATGACAAGAAACAATGTTTACCTTTGAAGACCGGCTTTGCAGCTTTTGAACTAGTCAAGGGTGCATCCTTACATGCAGCTTTATGACTAGCCTCCTTCTCTTGAATCTGCTGCTCCCCTTTGAAGACATTAAAGATCACCTTTTCTCCTCGGTCTTGAAGAACTATTATCCCATCATCCACATTGATTATTACCTTTGCCTTTTTGATAAACGGTCTTCCAAGAATGATTGGGACCTTCTCGTCCTCCTTCATCTCCATCACCACAAAATCTACCAGGAATTTTAATTTGTATATGCAAACCATCACATCTTCGGCCACACCATAAGGTTTCTTGGAAGATCCATCCGCCATTAGCAAAGTCACCTTTGTTGGCTTGACTTCAAGATCACCAATCCTTTCAAGCAAAGATAAAGACATCAGATTAATGCTTGACCCTGAATCAATTAGGGTTTTCCTTATTTTCTCCTTCCCTATGACACAAGGAATAGTAAAACTTCTTGGATCTTTCACCTTTGGAGGAAGTGGCTTATTCTCAATAACACTGCAATCTCCCTTTTCATCTAGATATCTCTTCTTTGTGGAGACTTGCTTCATGTGCTTTGCATAAGCTGGAATTTGTTGCAATGCTTCATTCAAAGGTATTGTAATCTCCAATTGCCTGAAGATGTCTTTAAAGCGCCCAAATTGTCTCTCTTTTTCAATCTTTTCACTCCCCTTAGGATAAGGAAGAATTTTATCACTTTTCTCAATTTTTTTCTGTCCCCTTTTCTTTTCATTCTCTCTTTTCTCATCCTCACCTATTATCTCTTCCTTTCTCTCTACTCTTTTTCCAACTCAACACTCTCTTTCTCATCCATCCTCTTGTCATCTGCACTTACAATAACTTTGCACTCTTCCCTAGGGTTAACCTTAGTATTAGCCCAAAAACTCTTATTAGGCATATCCCTCAAATCCTTAGCCATTTGGCCCATCTGTATCTCCAAATTTCTAATTGCAGCTTTAGTGCTTTTATGATTGGAGATGGTCACCTGAATAAATTGTTGAAGAGTTTCTTCAAGCTTTGATGATTTCTCATTTAGTGCAGATACTTGTTGCCATATTAATGGTTGTTGCTGTGGTCTATTGAACTGTCTTGCTTGTCCAGCTTGTCCATTCTGACCTTGACCCATGCTTGGGTGTGGTTTCCACCCTTGGTTGTAGTTCCCTTGGCGGTACGGAAACTGATTGGCCATAAAATTTACATCTTCTAAAATCTCCATTGGAAAAGCGCATTGACCATTGATATGGTTGATAAGAGTTGAAAAACTATTATTTTCATGCTTAAAATTGATACCAAAAGCAACCTTTAACACTCAGAAACTAGCTTGGAATCATGCTTTTGTTCATATTTTTGGAAATAAGAGAGTTGGACAGGTTTATGCTTGATTTAAGTGTTTTATGCAGGTTTTAAGGTGAATTTGGTGAAAGAAGTGAAGAAGGATAGAGATGGAATCAGAAAAGAACTCAAAAACTGCAAAAGAAGAGAAGCCGCAAGTACCGCTCAACGCCACTTTACCGCTGAGCGACACTCAAGAACACCCGTTGGCTCCGCTGAGGGGTGAAAGTGCAGCTGAGGGGAGAATTGACTACGCGCTGGTACCGCTGGGCGGCAGTTTACCGCTGAGCGGTGGTCTTTTGGGCTTAGGCCCACTTTTCTGTAATATTTCAAATAGTATATAAGCTTCAGGACGTCCTAGGGTTTGTATCTTGGGATGGAGACGAAGCAAACACTCACTTTTCCACCCATTGGAGGAAGATCTTGGATGCTTGATAACGGTTGAAAAATCGTTATTTTTATGCTTAAAATTGATACCAAAAGCAACCTTTAAGACTTAGAAACTAGGTTGAACTCATATTTATGCTTTAGTTTTGTGAATAAGAGAGTTGAAGGTGAATTTAATGGTTTTGTGCAAGATTCCCTTGATTTTGTAGGCTAATTTAATGATTTGAAAGAAGAATTGAAGTACCGAATGATTGGAATGCTGAAAAGTCAATCAAAAACAAGAAAAGTCAACCACTCAACCAGAAAAGCCAACCAATCAACCAGAAAAGTCAACCAGTCAACCAGAATGCTGAAAAGTCAACCAGAATATAGAAAAAGTTCCGCTGAGCGGTAAAATACCGCTGAGCGCCACTTTTCGGGTGCCAAAATCACCGCTGAGGGGCAAAAACAACAGCTGGGGGCAAAATGGATCATGCACTATTGCCGCTCAGCGGTAAAATACCGCTGAGCGCCATTCTAAGTGGACTTGGACAGGTTTTCTTTTGATTTTATGGGCTTGGACTTGTTTTATGTTATTTTTATGCCCTATTTAAGGACTTGCATGTCCTAGGGTTTGTATCTTTGGCCGAGACGAAGCAAACACTCTCTTTTCCACCCCTTGAAGGAAGATCTTGGATGCTCAGGCTACCTCCTCCTCTTTCTAGGGTTCTATCTTTCATTCTTTCATTATTGTTCATCTAGTTTCACCATGAATATGGTGAACTAAACCTTGTATTGTTGTTGGGGAATCAATGTAGTCTTGTGAAACTCTCGTATATGGAATTTGTTTTAACATCTTATATTAAGATATATGCTTTCTTTCATCTTTAGTTAGGGATTTTCCTCTTTGCTTAATGCTTGCTTTGTTTAACTCATTCATTGCCATGATTATTGATTTTGTCAATATGGGAACGTACGGGGAAGTCTAGATCCGGGGAATTTCTCCCAATAGCATATTGGTTGCCTTTAAGCTCCTACACTTCAGAACTAATTACTAGGAATGCTAGGAATTGTATGAACTCGTAATTAAGGATAGGCCTTCTTGCAAGGTGATTTAGAGAGTGGCATTAGCAATTGATGAAAAGAATGATGAATTCCTAAAAGTATATGAGAGTGGATAAGATGAAATTGATAACCCTAACAACATACTCATCCATCTAATTCATTAAAGTGTTTGTTTTCCTCTTTTCCATTGATCAAATTCATGCATACATGTTTAATTACTGTCTTTTGCATTTAAACCCTACAATCAATCGTTAACAAGTCTTCAATAATCAACAAATCATATAGCTAACTAGGCCATGAGTCCTTTGGGAAAACGATACTTGGTCTTACCTAGTTTTATTACTTGATACGATTCGGTCAATCTTGCCGATTGTTAAACAAGTTTGTGGCGCCATTTTTCGGTGTTCATAAATTTGTCATCAATGCTCAGGCTACCTACTCATCTTTCTAGGGTTATATCTTTCATTCTTTCATTTTTGTTCATCTAGTTTCACCATGAATATGGTGAACTAAACTTTGTATTGTTGTTGGGGAATCAATGTAATCTTGTGAAACTCTCATATATGGAATTTGTGTTTAAACATCTTATTTGAGATACATTCTTTCTTTCATCATTAGTTAGGTTTTTTCCTCTTTGCTCAAAGCATGCATTGTTTAACTCATTCGATGTCATGATTATTGATTTTGTCAATATAGGAACGTACGGGGAAATCTAGATGCGGGGAAATTCTCCCAATAGCATATTGCCTAGACACAGGAATATGAGGGTTGGTTGCCTTTAAGCTTCTGTGCTTCAGAATTAATTATTAGGGATGCTAGGAATTGTATGAACTCGTAATTAAGGATAAGCCTTCTTGCAAGGTGATTTAGAGAGTGGCATTAACATTGATGAAAAGAATGATGAATTCCTAAAAGTATATGAGAGTGGATAAGATGAAATTGATTACCCCAACAACATACTCATCCATCTAATTCATTCAGTGTTTGTGTTCTTCTTTTCCATTGATCAAAACTCATGCATACAGGTTTACTTATTGTCTTTTGCATTTGAAACCTCAAGAATTTGTTCACAAGTCTTAAATAATCAACAAATCATATAACTAACTAGGCCGTGAGTCCCTTGGGAGAACGATACTTGGTCTTACCGAGTTTATTACTTGATACGATTCGGTCACACTTGCCGAGGGTTAAACAAGTTTGTGGCGCCGTTTTTCGGTGTTCATAAATTTGTCATCAAGTTTTTGGCGCCGTTGCCGGGGACTTGTGGTTTAACTAGTTCATTTGTGTGATTATTGATTATCTTTGACTTGAATTTGAATTTTGAAATTTGAATTTCTGTTTTTATTTTCTGTTTTTATTTTTCGGTATTTATTTTATTTTATTTTCTGTTTTTAATTTTTTCGGTTATTATTTTATTTTTCTGTTGTAATTTTTTTTTCTTCTATTTTTTATTTATTTATTTTATTTTATCTTCTTATCTCTTATTTTATATCTTCTTCTTTATCTTTTTATGCTAACAAATTTTTTTAGGGACTTGTTTTCTTGTGTATGCAGGAAGCAATTCGAACTAGGAGCAAGAAAATCTCGGAACCTCTTCTTGAAGGCTTAGACGAGAGTAGACGAAGGAGAAGAATCCGTACATCTAGAGAACTTTTCCCTCCTCCGAAAGATCTCTTAAAACCATCACCACAAGGTTCTTACAATAGCACTAAGGAGATGGAGAATAATAATGCCAGAAGAACTCTTGCAGATTACACTAATGTAGTTGGACCTCAGCATTTCAATAGCATAGCAAGACCAAGGGTCAATGCAGCTAATATGGAGGTGAAACCGACATTAATCCAACTGGTTAAGAGTAATCAATTTAATGGGTTGTCTCACGAAAGCCCATATGAGCACCTCATAACTTTTAATGAGATTTGCAATACAGTGAAGATAAATGGGGTGCCTGACGAAGCAATCAAACTTAGCCTGTTTCCATTCTCATTAGGAGGCAATGCTAAGCTTTGGTTGAACTCTTTTCCAAAAGGGAGCTTTACACAGTGGGAAGCAGTGGTGACAAAGTTTTTGAACAAATACTTCCCACAATCCAAGGTAAATAAAGGAAAGCAAGAGATTTCATCTTTCAGATAAGGCATGGAGGAATCACTAGGTCATGCATGGGACAAATATAAAAGCCTATTAAGAAAGACTCCCACGCATGGATTTGACGAAGTGGAAGTAGTCCTAATCTTCCTTGGAGGTCTTGGTTCACAAACCAAGATGATGCTTGACGCCTCAGCTGGAGGAAATATCAAATAGAAAACTCTAGAGGAAGCTATAGAAATAATTGAAAACATGGCTACTAATGATAATGAGCTGAACAGTGAAAGAGGAGCTCATATTCAACAGAAAGGAGTTCTACAGTTGCAAACCAATGATGCCTTGCTAGCACAGAACAAGATACTAAATCAACAATTGGAGACTCTCACAAAAACACTTGCACAACTGCCAAAAGAGTTAAAGACTATTGCACAGGTTCAACCACAGTTGTGTGAATTATGTGGGGGTGACCATATCAATGGTCAATACGCCTTTCCAACAGAAGCTTTGGAGGATGTTAACTTCATGGCCAATCAATTTCCATACCGTCAGGGGAATTTCAATCAAGGGTGGAAACCACACCCAAGCATTGGTCAAGGACAAAGTGGGCAAGCTGGACAAACTGGGCAATTTAACAAGCAACAACAACAACCAACCTTATGGCAACAAATTTCTATACTTAATGAAAGATCAATAAGGATGGAAGAAACTCTTCAGCAATTCATACAGAAAATTGAATCTTCTCAAAAGAGCACTGAAGCTGCTATTAAGAACTCGGAGAATCAAATGGGTCAGATTACTAAGCAGTTGGAAGAAAGGCCTGACAAAAATTTTGGGGCTAATACTGAGGTTAACCCCATGGAAGAATGTAAAGTGTTGAAGAGTGCAAATGTTGAAATAGTTGAGTTAGACATAGAGAAAGAAAAAGAAGAGAGAGAAAAGAGAGAAAAAGAAAAAGAAGAGAGAAAAGAAAAAGAAGAGAGAAGAGAGATAAAAAGTGAAGATATTCTTCCTTTTCCAATAAATCATGAGAAACAATTTGATTTTACAGAAATATTCAATATGGTGGATAATGATGTACCTTGGAAGGAGATATTACAACATATTGCAGTTTATATAAAACCTGAGGAAGAAGTCTCTACAAAGAAAAGACGTAGAGATAATGAGACAAAGGAGTATAAAGCTATTAAAAAGGAGCCATTCCCTCTAAAGGCAAAAGATCCAGGAGGTTTCTCCATTCCATGCACAATAGGGAAGAAAAGGATAAAGAAGGCTTTACTTGATTTAGGATCAAGTGTTAACTTGATGCCTTATTCTTTACTTGAGCAAATTGGTGATATTGATGTGAAGCCTATAAAGATTAATTTAGTAATGGCAGATGGATCCTCATAGAAGCCCTATGGTATAGCAGAGGATATTATAGTTTGTGTAGGCAAACTATAGTTCTTGGTGAACTTTGTGGTGATGGAGATGGAGACTGAAAAGATACCCATTATTCTCGGAAGACCGTTTATGAAAACGGCCAAAGCCATCATTGATGTGGATGAAGGTGTAGTGGTGCTCTAAGACCGAGAAGAAAGAGTTGTTGTAGATGTCTTCAAAGAAGAGAGGCAGATAAAGGACGAAGAAGCTAGTCATAAAGCTGCATATCAAGATGTACTCATGACTAGCCCTGAAGATGAAAAGCCCAAGGTCAAAGGTAAACATTGTTTGTTGTTTCAGGTACAGGAAGAAGAAAAGATTGGGAGAGGAAGAAAAGTCCATAATGATTGGATAAAAGAACGATTCCAACTTGGTAAACCTGTGAGATTCAAAAAAAGTTGTGGGTTGTGAAAGACTACAAATAAAATGAGATGATAGAGATAGAGTCTCCACATTCCAGAAGAGTCAGAAAAGTGGACCGGAAGTAGTTGATGAGTTGGTGTGATATGAACGTCAACCATGAAGAAGGAACTTGAGCTTTATTGGGTCAAGCTAATGACGTTAAAAGAGCGCTTGCTGGAAGGCATTCCAGTGATTTGAGGACAATTTTTCTTTTGATTTTATTTTGGTTTTGTAATTTTTTATCAGTTTGGACATTACTTCTGTAAAATTTTTGGGCATAGCATTTACTGAAGGATGCTAGGTGGTTAAGTATCTACTGAAAGATACTAGGTTTGTTACACCTACTGATGGGTGTTGGTAAGAAAGATTTGCACCTACTGATGGGTGGTGGTGGATTTTGGGTCAGGCTCGTTACGTTAAACAAGCGCTACCTGGGAGGCAACCCAGTTGATTGATTATATTTTTGTTTGTTCTACTTTAGTTGCATGATAGGGAGTTGCATGAGTGGTCTGAGAATTTAATTGCAGGGAGCAAGTGAGGGGCATGTGTAGGAGGCACCTAGGTTAAGCTAGGAAGAAGAAGAGCACTTCCCGAAAGGGCCGCTGAGTGGCAAACTACCGCTCAGCGGTAGTGTCGCAGAATGGGCATAGGTTGTCCCTTAGCAGAACCTGAGCCCATTGGGGTATTTTTATACCCTAAGTCGCGCCTTGGCCTCTATTTTCATATTCTTCTCTACACACACACTCCTACATACTTTTCCAAAGGTTCTGCACAACTTTTCCCTCATTCCTCTTAAAAAAAAATCTCCCTTCCACTCACTTTCTCATTAGTTTTCCATCTAAGTTTGGGGTTGGAAGAGAGCATCATTATTCTTCATAGTTTGAAAAAATTCTCCACTCATCTAGCATCTCCACCCAAGTAAGTCAAGCATTTTTCATTCTAGGGTTTTTGAGCATGAATTTGATTGTTGAAGCATGAATTTTTAGGGGTCTTGATTTCAATGCATGATTTAATGAATTATTTGATGTTTGAACCGATTGAACTGAGTGATTTTGATCTGGAAGATTGAAAATTGCATGTGGGTGGAGTTAGGAAAGGTTAAAAGTGCATTTTTAAAAAATCTGCAGAGTCACCGCTCAGGGGTAAATTGCCACTGAGTGGCACTCTGACAGACATTTTATTTTTGCGGAATTATGTACTGGATTGCTGCACTGGTGGCGTTGAGGGGTGATTTTGACCCTCAACGGTGGTTTAGCTTGGAAATAGGGTGTTGTTTGTGGTTTACTAATGATTAAATACATGTCTTGTGGTTTTGTAATCTGTGTTTGATGTAGGAATGACATCCTCTTCAGGCAAAAGAGTGAAGACCATGGCATCCAAAAGGAAAGAAAAGGAACCAGAACAACCCCATTCTAGTAGGTTCCTATCTCGCAAACATGAGAAGCACTTTAAGGTGGTCCCAGATAGGAGACTCCTTATGGAAAGGAAAGTTGGAATGATACCTAACTTGCTCCTCAATTTGGAGAGCAATTGATGGGAAATGATTGGGGGAAGCTAGCTACATACCCTGCACCAGCCAATATAGCTGTGGTGAAAGAATTTTACACCAATGCCAGGAAGATTGATGATTATCCGGCTGAGAATTACCTAGGCTATGTCAGAGGCCACGCTATTAGGTATGATCCGGATTCTATCAACAACTTCTTCGGTACTGTGTGGGCTGGTGAGCAGTGCCAATTTGCTCTCTGTATGGAAGAAGGCACTGATTTTGATGATGTGGAGAGAGTTTTATGTGTACCTGGAGGACAGTTTTAGAGGAATAGAACTGGCTCTATGGTGAATGTTAGGAGGACTGACTTGAATCCTCTTGCAAAGTATTGGATGGCATTTTCTCATGCCAACATTCAGCCATGTTCTCATGTTTCCAACATCACTCTTAGCAGGGCACTCCTCCTTTACTGTGCGATCAGGAACTTGAATGTCAATATTGGACAGGTAATAGCTGATGAGATAAGGGTGTGTGCTAACACAACAAACAACAAAGCACCCTTAGGACATCCTTCTTTGATCACACACCTTTGCAAGATAGCTGGGGTGGATACTTCTGCTCCACCATTTGAAAGGCCAAGGAAAGCAATTGTCGAGGCCTATTACAGACAATACTGTGGAGGTGAGGAGGCAGCTTAACTAGTTCCACCACGTCCTACTCGTAGAGAAAGAGGGCAAGCACAGAGTCAAGCATCTGCTGAGACAGATGAAGCAAAACCTTTCCAAATGAGGAATATGTATATGTCCCTTATAGGTGCACAATTACAGTTTATCCACAGAGGGCAGGTGGCCACTGCTGAGATGATTGTTGGAATGTATGATACACCTCCAGCACACAGGTGGACTATGGAGGAGTTCCATAATGTGGTAGCTTGGCTAGAGGAGCAGGTACAAGGCGACAAAGCTGGAGCAGCTGAAGCTTCAGCTATGGAGATAGATGAAGATGATGCTGATGATGATGAGGATGACGCATTTGAGGATGCTGAAGATGAGGAAGAAGAGGAGGATACAGATGACAACTCAGACTGATGAGGAGTTGAGATAGCATTTACTGATGAATGCTATCATAACTAGAGCAGGACTTAAGCTTTTGTTGGGTTTTATGTTTTGAACTTATTTACTGTTTTTAGAATAGGGTTTGATGTACTCAATTGGAAACTTTGTCTGTTATGATGGTTTGCTTATGATTGTTGATTGTTTGATAAGTAATGCTTGATGATGCTTTGATATTGATTGATGTTCAGATGTGCACATTAGATGCTGATACAAGTGATTCACAAGCTTTGAGAACAAATGCATGATGTTGTGATTGTGATTATGATACTAAGCAGGATGTGTATGTCAAATGTGAATGAGCTTATATGTGAGGTTTTGAGCTCTAGAGTTTGTGTGAATGAATGCTATTACTTTGGAAGCATGAATGACTTTGCCTAGGTTTTCTATGATTGAATCAATTGCTTCTTTGCATCATATGATCAAGGCCATTTGTTGGTAACCCTTTTATTAGCCAAATTCATGAATTTAGTCCACTAAAAGAGATCACTATGTGTTCTATCATTTGAACCCGTAGCCTTGAACATAATTTTAAAACCCTTTGTGAAAAGCTTTACCTTGAGTTAAGTAGAAAATATTTTGTGGTATTGACAAATGTTCAAGTTTGGGGTTGCCGGGAAGTTATGAAAGGGAAATTGAAAGCATTGAGCTAAGAGCTAAGAATTAATTATGTGAAAAGAAAAAGAAAAAGAAAAAGAAAAGAGAAGAAAAAGTTAAGCTCAATGCAAAAGAAAGTTGGGAAAAAGTAAGAATGATTGTGTTTATATGATTCTTTTAACTCAAGGGTTTGGTGATCTAGAAAAACCAATTTTCTTGTTATCCCAGCCACATTATAAGCCATTGAAAAGTCCTTGTGATGATGCATGCTTGTGAATGTATTTGATTGTGGTTAAATGAAAGGCAAAGTCAATTCATGTGACATTGTGATAGTAGAGTGAATGAGTGATTACCTCTTATACACTTGTGTTTGATTGAAACACTTTACCTAGTGAGGAAATATTCCATGAGCACATGAACATTCATGCTTAGTATATTGATCATTCATGAAAAATAACATTTGTTGGATATTAAGTGATTTTGTGAACACTATAGCATGTGTATGTATTGATTGAAGTCTTTGTCATGAGCTTAATTGAAGTACTTACTTATCTTGAAAAGAGGATTTTTGAATAGAGTAAACCATTGTATTGATTGGTAGATGATTGAGTTACATCTTGTTTGCTTGAGGACAAGCAAAGTTCTAAGTTTGGGGTTGTGATAACAGTTGAAAAACTGTTATTTTCTTGCTTAAAATTGATACCAAAAGCAACCTTTAACACTCATAAACTAGCTTGGAATCATGCTTTTGTTCAAATTTTTGGAAATAAGAGAGTTGGACAGGTTTATGCTTGATTTCAGTGTTTTATGCAGGTTTTAAGGTGAATTTGGTGAAAGAAGTGAAGAAGGATAGAGATGGAATCAGAAAAGAACTCAAAAAGTGCAAAAGAAGAGAAGCCGCAAGTACCCCTCAACGCCAGTTTACCGCTGAGCGGCACTCAGGAACACTTGTTGGCTCCGCTGAGGGGTGAAAGTGCAGCTGAGGGGAGAATTGACTACACGCTGGTACCGCTGGGCGGTAGTTTACCGTTGAGCGGTGGTCTTTTGGGCTTAGGCCCACTTTTCTGTAATATTTCAAATAGTATATAAGCTTTAGGACGTCCTAGGGTTTGTATCTTTAGCTGGAGACGAAGCAAACACTCACTTTTCCACCCCTTGGAGGAAGATCTTGGATGCTCAGGCTACCTACTCATCTTCCTAGGGTTCTATCTTTCATTCTTTCATTATTGTTCATCTAGTTTCACCATGAATATGGTGAACTAAACTTTGTATTGTTGTTGGGGAATCAATGTTATCTTGTGAAACTCTCATATATGGAATTTGTGTTTAAACATCTTTTTTGAGATACATTCTTTCTTTCATCATTAGTTAGGGTTTTTCCTCTTTGCTCAAAGCATGCATTGTTTAACTCATTCGATGTCATGATTATTGATTTTGTCGATATGGGAACGTATGGGGAAATCTAGATCCGGGGAAATTCTCCCAATAGCATATTGCCTAGACATAGGAATATGAGGGTTGGTTGCCTTTAAGCTTCTGTGCTTCAGAATTAATTATTAGGGATGCTAGGAATTGTATGAACTCGTAATTAAGGATAGGCCTTCTTGCAAGGTGATTTAGAGAGTGGCATTAACATTGATGAAAAGAATGATGAATTCCTAAAAGTATATGAGAATGGATAAGATGAAATTGATTACCCCAACAACATACTCATCCATCTAATTCATTCAGTGTTTGTGTTATTCTTTTCCATTGATCAAAACTCATGCATACATGTTTACTTATTGTCTTTTGCATTTGAAACCTCAAGAATTTGTTAACAAGTCTTAAATAATCAACACATCATATAACTAACTAGGCCGTGAGTCCTTTGGGAGAACGATACTTGGTCTTACCGAGTTTATTACTTGATACGATTCGGTCACACTTGCCGAGGGTTAAACAAGTTTGTGGCGCCGTTTTTCAGTGTTCATAAATTTGTCATCAATGGTCACCACCACACAGTTCACAAAGGTGTTGAATCTGTGCAACATTCTTTAGCTCCTTTAGCAACTGAGCAAGTGTCTTTGTCAAATTCTCCAACTTTTGAGTGATGATTTTGTTCTATGCAAGCAAGGCGTCTTGAGATTGCAATTGTAGAACTTCCTTTTATTAAATTGGCGCTCCTCTTTCATTATGCATCTCATTATCATTTGTAGCCATGTTGTCAATCAATTCAGTAGCTTCCTCTGGAGTCTTACATTTAATATTTCCTTTAGCTGAGGCATCTAGCATCAACTTGGTTTGTGAACCAAGACCTCCGAGGAAAAGAATGACTATAGTTGCTTCGCCAAAGCCATGAGTGGGCGTCTTTCTCAAAAATCTCTTGTATCTATCCCAGGCTTGACCTAACGTCTCCTCCATGCCTTGTCTAAAAGAAGAAATCTCTTGCTTCCCTTTGTTGATTTTAGATTGTGGGAAGTACTTGTTTAAGAACTTTGAAACCATGACTTCCTAATCAGTAAAGCTTTCCTCTAAAAAGAATTCAACCATAACTTAGCATTGCCTCCCAATGAGACAAGAAACAAACTAAGCTTTATTGCTTCATCCGGAACACCATTGATCTTTACAGTGTTGCAAATCTCGTTGATTGTAGTGAGATGCTCATATGGACTTTCATGTGATAGCCCAATAGATTGGTTGCTCTTGACCTCCATGTTTGCAGCATTGACCCTCGGCCTAGCAATGCTATTAAAGTGATGAGGGCCAACAACAGTGGTGTAATCTGCCAGAGTACATCTACCATTGTTCTCTACAGCCATCTCTTCAGTACTCTGGGCAGATCTTTGTGGTGAGGGTTGTAGAAGTGTTTACGGAGAAGGAAATAATTCTCTAGAAGTTCGGATCCTCCTGCTCCTTCTACTTTCGTCCAATCCTTCAAGAAGAGGTTCTGAAGTTTTCTTACTCTATCCTGCATACACAAGAACACAAAACCGCAGAAACAATTGTTAGCACAAAAAGATAGAAAAGATAAACTAAAAAGATAGAAAGATAAACAAAAAGATAGAAAGATAAACAAAAAGATAGAAAGATAAACAAAAAGATAAAAAGATAAAAATCAAGTCAAAGTTAATCAATAATCACACACACAAAATAGTTAAACCATGAGTCCCCGACAACGGCGCAAAAAACTTGTTAACCCCGAATCGTATCAAGTAATAATAAATGGTAAGACCAAGTATCGTTTCCCAAAGGACTCACGGCCTAAACAATTATGTGATTTGTTGATTAAATTAGACTTGTGAACGAATTCTTATAGATTTAGATGCAAATACTAAAAAGTAAATATGAATGCATGTATTGATCAATTGAACAAAAGAACCAAAGCGTGATTGAAATATATGGAATGATGATGTTGTTGGGGGTTTTCAATTCATCCTATCCACTCTCATGTATTCAAGAATTCAACTTCTTCATTAATGTTAATGCCACTTTCTAATTTACCTTAAACTCAATGTCTTGGTGAAGAAAGCCTACTCCTAATCACTAGTTTACAATGTCTTGTCTCCCTAGCAATTATTCATGCATTACATTCGCACAGAAGCTTAAAGGCAACCAATCCTCCTATCCCTATGTCTGGGCAATATTACTATTGGGAGAGTTCCTTCATATCTAGATTTATCTATATGTGTCCATACAAAGCATGCAATTGAATGAATTAAACAAAGCATAGATAGAGTATAGAAGAAAAACCCTAACAATGAATGAAAGAAAACATATGAATTAAAGAACCAATTCAATACATGAGAGCTTCAAAAGATTACATTAATTTCCCAACAAGAATGAAGGTTTAGTTCACCATAATCATGGTGAAACTAGATGAAAAATAATGAAAGAATTAAAGATAAAACCCTAGAATTTGAAGAGTGGAGCTTGCGCATCCAAAATCCTCCTCCAAGGGGTGTAGAAAGTGTGATTTTGCTTCGTTTTGCCAAAACATACTAACCCTAGGTCAACTAAAACCTTATATAGACTCCTAAAGATTACAGAAAAGTGGCCAGAGGCCCATTCAAATGGCGCTTAGTGGTAATTACCGCTCAGCGGTAAGTGCGGTTCTTCTATTTGACGCTCAGCTATAGTTTTGCCCCTCAGCTATGACTGCGGGACTTTAGAGTGCCGCTCAGCGGTAATTTCCGTTGAACATTACTTGCGACTCTTCTTTTATGCACTTTTTCTTCCTTTTCTGACTCCAACTTATGGCTACTTCACTTCTTCCATTCAATTCATCTTAAAACTTGCAATAACAAGGAAAACCAAGCATAAAACCCATCCAACTCTCTTATTTCCAAGACATAAGCAAAAGCATGATTACAAGCTACTTTCTAAGTCATAAAGGTTGTCTTTAAGGTCAAAATTAAGTCTAAAAATAACAGTTTTTCAACTGTTATCAGTGGGTATCTGAATTGTATGTTAACATAGTCAATTAAATTACACAAGCTTACCCTGATTTTCCTGTCTTGTCATGTTGTCCATAAAGTCGTTTTTTTCTTGCAATGATCACCCTTTAGGTGTGAGCAGAGTGTGCAGAAGGTATTCTGGAACAGGCGCTGGCAGGAGAGGATGATTTCTATTTGAGTAAGACTGTTCGGTCTTGTACCTATTTCTGTAATAGTTTAAGACCGTTTGGTCTAATATGATGCTTGTATGAACGTTCGGTTTGTAAGCAGTATAGGTTTCTTCAAAGTTTTAAATTTATCGTTATTTCAGGTTAATGATGAACAAATCTTCAATCCCCGAAAATGGAGTCAAAAACTTGTTAACCCTCGGCAGGTGTAACTGAATTGTATCAAGTAATTAACCAGGTAAGACCAAGTATCGTTCCCCCAAAGGACTCACAGCCTAGACAGTTGTGTGTTTCGTTGTTTATCTAAAACTTGTGAACAAATTCTTATAGGTTTAAATGCAAAATATTGAAAAGCAAATATGTATGCATGTGATGATCAATGGGCAAGAAGAAACAAAACACATGAATTGAAATATATGGATGAATATGTTGTTGGGGTTTATCAATTTCATCCTATCCATTCTCTTGTATTTAGGAATTCATCATTCTTTTCATTAATAATAATGCCACTTTCTAAATTACTTTAAACCCGATGTCTCGGCGAAGAAAGCCTAATCATAATCACTAGTTTACAATGTCTTGTCTCCCTAGCAATTAATCATGCATTATAGTGAACAGAACCTTAAAGGCAACCAACCATCATACTCCTATGTCTAGGTTTGTAATATACTGTTGGGAGAGATTCCCCAGATCTAGATTTCCCCGTATGTGTCCATATCGACAAAACCAATAATCATGACATTGAATGAGTTAAACAACGCATGCTTTGAGCAAAGAGGAAAAACCCTAACTATTAATGAAGAAAGCATGTATCATATAAATGATCTTGAAGAACAAATTCCATACAAGAGAGTTTCTAAGGATTTACATTGATTCCCCAACAACAAAATAAGTTTAGTTCACCATATTCATGGTGAAACTAGATGAAATACAATGGAAAAGTGAAGGATAGAACCCTAAAAAGTTGAGAAAGGAGCCTTAGCATCCAAAATTTTCCTCCAAGGGGTGAAAAAGTGCGTTTTTGCTTCGTCACAGCCAAAGATACGAATCCTAGAACGTCCTAAAGTTTATATAATATTCTAAAAAATACAGAAAATTAGGCCCAAGCCCATAAAAGTGCCGCTCAACGGTACATACCGTTCAGCGGTAATAGCACGTGACCAATTCTTCCCCTCAGCGGCATTTCTCCCCTCAGCGGTGCCAACGGGTCTTTGAGAGTGCCTCTCAACGGTAATTTGCGCTGAGCGGTACTTGCGGTTTCTCTTCTTTTGCACTTTTTGTGTCCTTTTCTTATTCCATCTCTATCCCTTTTCATTTCTTTCATCAATTTGATCTCAAAACCTGCAAAAATGAGGAAATCAAGTGTAAAACCTGTCCAACTCTCTCATTTCCAATAATTCAACAAAATTATGAGTTCAAGCTAATTTCTAAGTCATAAAGGTTGTAATTGAAGTCAATTTTAAGTATAAAAATAATAGTTTTTCAACTGTTATCACAACCCCAAACTTAGAACTTTGCTTATCCTCAAGCAAATAAGATGTAACTCAATCTTCCACCAATCCATACAATGGTTCACTACATTTAAAAATCCTTCTTTCAAGACAAGTAAATACTCAATTTAGCTCATCACCAAGACTTTAATCAAGACGTGCAGATGCTTTTAGTGTTCACTCAATCACATAATATCCAACAAATGTTATTATCATGAATGATCAATCAACTAAGCAAAGATGTTCTTATGTGTTCATGGAATCTATCCAACTAGATAAAGTGTTTCACTCAAACACACAAGTGTATAGGAAATATTCACTCATTCACTCTACTATCACAATGTCACATGAATCAACTTTGCCTTTCATTTAACTATAATCAAATACACTTACAAGCAAGCCTCATCACAAGGACTTTTTAATGGCTTATAATGTGGCTGGGCTAACAATAACAATTGGTTTTTCTTGATCACAAAACCCTTGAGTTAAGAAAATCATCTAAACACAATCATTCTTAATTATTCCCAACTTTCTTTTGCATTGAGCTTTTCTTTTTCTTCTTTTCTTTCCTTTTTCTTTTTCTTTTCACATGCTTAACTTTTAGCTCAATGCTTTTCGTTTTCCCTTTCTAAACTTCCCAACAACCCCAAACTTGAACATTTATCAATACCACAAGATATTTTCAACTCAACTCAAGGTAAAGCTTTTTAAAAAGGGTTTTCAAATCATGTTCAAGGCTAAGGGTTCAAAGGATAGAACACATAGTTCTCTATTTTAGTGGGCTAAATTCATGCATTTGGCTAACAAAAGGTTTACCAACAAATGGCCTTGATCATATGATGCAAACAAGCAAGTGATTCAATCATAGAAAACCTGGGCAAAGTCATTCATGCTTTCAAAGTAATAACATTCAACAACAACTCTAGAGCTCAAAATCTCACATATAAGCTAATTTACATTCCACATACACATCCTGCTTAGCATCATAATCACAATCATAACATCATGCATTTGTTCATAATGCTTGTGAACCACCTGTATAAGCATATACTGTGCACATTCTCAATCATCAATTAAGATCAAAACATCATCAAGCATTACTTATCAAACAATAGTCACAAGCAAACCATATAACATACAAGTTTCAAATTAAGTACCCTATTCTAAAAACAGAAGCAAATAAGTTCAATATTACAAAACCAAAGATAGAAAAGATCCTGCTCTAGTGCTGATAGCATCCATCAGTAGATGTTATCTCAGCTCCTCATAAGCCTGTGCTATCATCTGTATCTTCCTCCTCTTCATTATCTTCAGCATCTTCAAATGTGTCATCATCATCATCATCTTCATCTTCCTCCATAGCTGAAGCTTTAGCTGCTCCAGCTCTGCTGCCCTGGGTATGCTCCTCTGGCCAATCCACCACACTATGGAACTCATCCATAGTCCACCTGTGTGCTAGGGGTGTATCATATAACCCAATAATCATCTCAGCAGTTGCCACTTATCCTCTGTGAATGGACTGCATCTTTGCACCTATAAAAGACATGTACATGTCTCTCATATGGAATGGCTCTGCCTCATAAGTCTCTACAGATGCCTGACTCTGTGCTGGTCTTCTTTCTCTGTGAGGACGTGTGTTGGAACTGGCGAGCTGCCTCCTCTCCTCCACAATACTGCCTATAATAGGCCTCATCAATGGATTTCCTCGGCCTCTCCAATGGTGGAGCAGAAGTATCCACCCCAACTATCTTGAACAGGTGTGTAATCAAGGAAGGATGCCCTAAAGGTGTCTTGTTGTTCATTGTGTTGGCACACATTTGTATTTCATTGGCAATCACTTGGCCAATGTTAATGTTCATATTTCTGAGCACAGAGTAGAGGAGAAGTGCCCTGCTGAGAGTGATGTCTGAAACATGAGAACACGACTGAATGTTGGCATGGGAGAATGCCATCCAATACTTAGCAAGAGGAGTCAAATCAGTCCTCCTGATATTCACCACTGCACCATTTCTGTTCCTTTGGAAGTGTTCTCCAGGTATACACAGAAGACTTTTCACATCATTAAAATCAGTGTCTTCCTTCATACAGAGAGCAAATTAGAACTGCTCTCCAACCCATTCAGTACCCAAAAAGTTATTGATAGAGTTAGGATCAAACCTAATAGTGTGGCCTCTAACATAGCTTAGGTAATCCTCAACTGGATAGTCATCCAACTTCCTTGCGTTGGTGTAAAATTCTTTTACCACTGCTATATTGGCTGGTGTAGGGTATGTGGCCAATCTCCTCCAGTTTCTTCCCAACAGTTGCTCTCCAAACTGAGGAGCAAAGTTAGGTATCATTCCAGCTTTCCTCTTCATCAGGAGTCTCCTATCTTGAACAATCTTAAAATGCTTCACATGTTTGCGAGATAGGAACCTACTAGAATGAGGTTGTTCAGGTTCCTTGTCTTTCCTCTTGGAGGTTGTGGTCTTCAATATTTTGCCTGAAGAGGATGTCATCCCTACATCAAACACAAATTACAAAGCCATAAAACATGTTGTTAATCATTAGTAAACCACAAACAATACCCCAAATCCATGCTAAAGCACCGCTGAGGGTCACAAAACCCCTCAGTGCACCAAACTAGCAAGAAAAAGAAGCCAAAAACCAAGTATGTCAGAATAGCGCTCAGGGGAAATTTTCGCTGAGCAGTCATTCTACAGATTTTGAAAAATTCATTTTTAACACTTCCTAACTCCACTGATAATAGTTGAAAAACTGTTATTTTCATGCTTAAAGTTGATACTAAAAGCAACCTTTAACACTTAGAAACTAGCTTGAAATCATGCTTTTGGTCATATTTTTAGAAATAAGAGAGCTGGACAGGTTTATGCTTGATTTCAGTGTTTTAAGCAGGTTTTAAGGTGAATTTGGTGAAAGAAGTGAAGAAGGATAGAGATGGAATCAGAAAAGACATCAAAAAGTGCAAAAGGAGAAGCCGCAACTACCGCTCAGCGGCAGTTTATCGCTGAGCGGCACTTAAGAACACACGTTGGCTCCGTTGAGGGGTGAAAAGGCCGCTGAGGGGAGGAAAACAACTCACGCACTTACCGCTGAGCGGCACTATTTCTGGGCTTTGGCCTAATTTTCTGTATATTTTAGAATAGTATATAAGCTTTAGGACGTCCTAGGGTTTGTATCTTTGGCTGAGACGAAGCAAACACTCTCTTTTCCACCCCTTGAAGGAAGATCTTGGATGCTCAGGCTACCTCCTCATCTTTCTAGGGTTCTATCTTTCTTTCATTCATTATTGTTCATCTAGTTTCACCATGAATATGGTGAACTAAGCCTTGTCTTGTTGTTGGGGAATCAATGTAGTCTTGTGAAACTCTCATATATGGAATTTGTTTTAACATCTTATATTAAGATACATGCTTTCTTTCATCTCTAGTTAGGGATTTTCCTCTTTGCTTAATGCTTTCTTTGTTTAACTCATTCATTGCCATGATTATTGATTTTGTCGATATGGGAACGTACGGAGAAATCTAGATTCGGGAAATTTCTCCCAATAGCATATTGGTTGCCTTTAAGCTTCTGCACTTCAGAACTAATTACTAGGAATGCTAGGAATTGTATGAACTCGTAATTAAGGATAGGACTTCTTGCAAGGTGATTTAGAGAGTGGCATTAGCAATTTTTGATTATCTTTGACTTGAATTTTGAATTTTGAAATTTGAATTTCTGTTTTTATTTTTTCTGTTTTTATTTTATTTTATTTTATTTTATTTTTATTTTATTTTATTTTATTTTATTTTATTTTATTTTATTTTATTTTTCTGTTTTTATTTTTTTTTCTGTTTTTAGTTTTCTCTGTTTTTATTTTATCTTCTTATCTCTGATCTTATATCTTCTTCTATATCTTTTTGTGCTAACCAATTTTTCTAGGGTTTTGTTTTCTTGTGTATGCAGGAGACAATCCGAACTAGGAGCAAGAAAACTACAGAAGCTCTTCTTGACGGTTTAGACGAGAGTAGACGGAGGAGAAGAATCCGTACATCTAGACAACTTTTTCCTCCTCCGGAAACTCTGTTACAACCATCACCACAAGGTTCTAACCATAGCACTGAAAATATGGAGAATAACAATGCCAGAAGAACTCTTGCAGATTACACAAATATAGCTGGACCTCAACATTTTAATAGCATAGCAAGACCAAGGGTCAATGCAGCCAACATGGAGGTGAAACCAGCATTAATCCAACTGGTGAAGAGTAATCAATTTAATGGGTTGTCTCACGAAAGCCCATATGAGCACCTCACAACTTTTAATGAGATCTTCAACATGGTGAAAATAAATGGGGTGCCGGACGAAGCAATCAAACTTAGCCTGTTTCCATTCTCATTAGGAGGCAACGCTAAGCTTTGGTTAAATTCTTTTCCAGAAGGAAGCTTTACAGAGTGGAAAGCAGTGGTGACCAAGTTCCTAAACAAATACTTTCCACAATCAAAGGTGAATAAAGGAAAGTAAGATATTTCATCATTCAGGCAAGGCATGGAGGAATCACTGGGGTATGCATGGGACATATATAAAAGCTTATTAAGAAAGACACCCACGCATGGATGTGATGAAGTGGAAGTAGTCTTAATCTTCCTTGGAGGTCTTGGTTCACAAACCAAGATGATTCTTGACGTCTCAGCAGGAGGAAATATTAAATGGAAAACTCCAGAGGAAGCTACTGAAATCATTGACAATATGGCTACTAGTGATAATGAACTAAACAGTAAAAGAGGAGCTCCTATTCAACAAAAAGGAGTTCTACAGTTACAAACCCATGATGCCTTGCTAGCACAGAACAAGATACTAACTCAACAACTGGAGACTCTTACAAAAACACTTGCACAATTGCCAAAAGAGTTAAAGACTGTTGCACAGGTTCAATCATAGTTGTGTGAATTATGTGGAGGTGACCATATCAATGGTCAATGCGCTTTTCCAGCAGAAGCCTTAGAGGATGTTAACTTCATGGCCAATCAATACCGTCAGGGGAATTTTAATCAAGGGTGGAAACCACACCCAAGCATTGGTCACGGACAAACTGGGCAAGCCGGACAAATTAGGCAATTTAACAAGCAACAACAACAACCAACCTTATGGCAACAGATTTCTATACTTAATGAAAGATCAATAAGGATGGAAGAAACTCTTCATCAGTTCATACAGAAAACTGATTCTACTCAAAAGAGCACTGAAGCTGTTATTAAGAATTTGGAGATTCAAATGGGTCAGATTACCAAGCAGTTGGAAGAGAGGCCAGACAAAAATTTTGGGGCTAATACTGAGGTTAACCCCAGGGAAGGATGTAAAGTGTTGGAGAGTACAAATGATGAGACGGTTGAGTTAGAAAAAGGAGAGATAGAAAAAGAAGAGAGATAAAAGAGAAAAAAAGAAAAAGAAGAGAGAAAAGAGAAAGGAGAGAGAAGAGAGATAAAGAGTAATGATATTTTTCCTTTTCCAATCATTCAAGAGAAACAATTTGATTTTACAGAATTATTCAAGATGGTGGACAATGATGTACCTTGGAACGAGATATTACAACAAATAGCAGTTTATACTAAACTTGAGGAAGAAATCTCTACAAAGAAAAGACGTAGAGATTATGATACAAAGAAGTATAAAGTTGTTAAAAAGGAGCCATTCCCTCCAAAAGCAAAAGATCCAGGAGGCTTTTCCATTCCATGCATAATAGGGAAGAAAAGGATAAAAAAGGCCTTACTTGATTTAGGATCAAGTGTTAACTTGATACCTTATTCTTTACTGGAGCAAATCGGTGATGTTGATGTGAAGCTTGTAAAGGTTAACTTAGTAATGGCAGATGGATCTTCAAAGGAACCCTGTGGAATAGCAGAAGATATTATAGTTTGTGTAAGCAAACTCCAGTTCTTGGTAGACTTTGTGGTGATGGAGATGGAAACTGAAAAGATACCCATTATTCTCGGAAGACCATTTATGAAAACGGCCAAAGCCATCATTGATGTGAATGAAGGTATAGTGGTGCTCCAAGACAGAGAAGACAGAGTTGTGGTAGATGTCTTCAAAGAAGAGAGGCAGAAGCAGGAGGAAGAAGCTAGTCATAAAGCTGCATTTCAAGATGTACTCATGACTAGCGCTGAAGATGAAAAGCCCAAGGTTAAAGGTAAACATTGTTTATTGTTTCAGGTACAGGAAAAAGAAAAGATTGGAAGAGGAAGAAAAGTTCCTAATGACTGGATGAAAGAACAACTTCAACTGGGTACACCTGTGAGATTCAAAATCAAGTTGTGGGTTGTGAAAGGCTACAAAGAAAAGGAGATGATAGAGATAGAATCTCCATATTCTAGAAGAGTCAAAATAGTACACCGGAAGCAGTTGATGAGTTGGTGGGATATGGACATCAACCACGAAGAAGGAACTTGAACTTTATTGGGTCAACCTAATGACGTTAAAAGAGCACTTGCTGAAAGGCATTCCAATGATTTGAGAACAATATTTCTTTTGTTTTTCTTTTGGATTTGTAATTTTTAATCAGTTGGACATTATTTCTGTAAATATGCTTTTGGATATAGCATCTACTGAAGGATGCTAGGTGGTTAAGTATCCACTGAAGGATACTAGGTTTGTTACACCTACTGATGAGTGTTGGTAAGAAAGTTTTGCACCTACTGATGGGTGCTGGTGGATTTTGGGTCAGGCTCGTGACGTTAAACAAGCGCTACGTGGGAGGCAACCCAGTTGATTGATTATATTTCTGTTTGTTCTGCTTTAGTTGCATGATAGGGATTTGCATAAGTGATATGAGAATTTAATTGCAGGGAACCAGTGAGGGGGCATAAGTAGGATGCACTTAGGTTAAGCTAGGGAGAAGAAGAACACTTCCCGAAAGTGCCACTGAGCGGCAAACTATCGTTGAGCGGTAGTGTCGCAGACTGGGCTTAGGTTGCCCCTTAGCGGAACCCGAGCCCATTAGGGTATTTTTATACCCTAAGCTGCGCTTTAGCTTCTCTTTTCAGACTCTTCTCTGCACACACACTCCTACATACTTTTTCAAAGGTTCTCTACAACTATTCCCTGATCCCTCTTGAGAAAATCTCCTTTTCACTCACTTTCTCACTAGTTTTCCATCTAAGTTTGGGGTTGGAAGAGAGCATCATAGCTTGAAAGCATTCTCATTTCATCTAGCATCTCCACCCAAGTAAGTCAAGCATTTTTCATTCTAGGGTTCTTGAGTTTGAATTTGATTGTTAAAACATGAATCTTTAGGGGTTTTGATTTCTATGCATGATTTGATGATTTAATTGATGTTTGAACCGATTAAACTGAATGATTTTGATTTGGAAAACTGAAAATTGCATGTGGGTGGAGTTAGGACAGGTTAAAAATGAAGTTTTCAAAAATCTGCAGAGTGACTGCTCAGGGGTAAATTGCCGCTGAGCGGTACTCGGACAGACATGCTGTTTTTGCTGAGTTGCGTTCTGGATTGCTGCACTGGTGGCGTTGAGGGGTGATTTTGACCCTCAGCGGTGGTTTAGCTTTGAAATAAGGTGTTGTCTGTGTTTTACTAATGATTAACAACATGTTTTGTGGTTTTGTATCTGTGTTTGATGTAGGAATGGCATCCTCTTCAGGCAAAAGAATGAAGACCATGGCATTCAAAAGAAAAGAAAAGGAACCAGAACAACCCCATTCTAGTAGGTTCTTATCTCGCAAACATGAGAAACACTTTAAGGTGGTCCAAGATAGGAGACTACTTATGGAGAGAAAGGTTGGAATATACCTAACTTTGCTCCTCAATTTGGAGAGCAATTGTTAGGGAATGATTGGGGGAAGCTAGCCACATACCCTACACCTGCCAATATAGCTGTGGTGAAAGAATTCTACACTAATGCAAGAAAGATTGGTGATTATCCAGCTGAGAATTACCTAGGCTATGTCAGAGGTCATGCTATTAGGTATGATCCTGATTCCATCAATAACTTCTTGGATACTGTGTGGGCTGGTGAGCAGTGCCAATTTGCTCTCCGTATGGAAGAAGGCGCTGATTTTGATGATGTGGAGAGAGTTTTATGTGTACCTGAAGGACATTTTCAGAGGAATAGAACTGGCGCTGTGGTGAACATTAGGAGAACTGACTTGACTCCTCTTGCAAAGTATTGGATGGCATTTTCTCATGCCAACATTCAACCATGTTCTCATGTGTCAGACATTACTCTTAGCAGGGCACTCCTCCTTTACTGTGCAATCAGGAACTTAAATGTTAATATTGGACAGGTAATAGCTGATGAGATATGGGTGTGTGCTAACACAACAAACAGCAAAGCACCCTTAGGACATCCTTCTTTAATCACACACCTCTACAAGATAGCTGGGGTGGATACTTTTGCTCCACCATTTCAAAGGCTGATAACAGTTGAAAAACTGTTATTTTCATGCTTAAAATTGATTCTAAAAGCAACCTTCATACTTAGAAACTAGCTTGAAATCATACTTTTATTCATATTTTCAAAAATAAGAGAGCTAGACAGATTTATCCTTGATTTCAGTGTTTTTGTGCAGGTTTTAAGGTGAATTTGGTGAAAGAAGTGAAGAAGGAGAGAGATGAAATCAGAAAAGACATCAAAAAGTACAAAAGGAGAAGCCGAAGTCACCGCTCAGCGACAGTTTACCGCTGAGCGGCACTCAGGAGCTTACGGGAGATCCGCTGAGGGGCAAAATGGCCGCTGAGGGGAATAAACGACTCACGCACTTACCGCTGAGCGGTACTTTACCGCTGAGCGGCATACTTATGGGCTTGGACCTAGATTTTTGTAATTTTAGAATAGTATATAAGCTTTAGGACGTCCTAGGGTTTGTATCTTTGGCTGTGACGAAGCAAACACTCTCTCTTCCACCCGTTTGAAGGAGGATCTTGGATGCTCAGGCTACCTCTTCACCTTTCTAGGGTTTTATCCTTCATTCTTTTATTATTGTTCATCTAGGTTCACCATGAATATGGTGAACTAAACCTTGTATGTTTGTTGGGGAATCAATGTAATCTTTTGAAGCTCTCATATATGGAATTTGTGTTTACATCTTAATCTAAGATCTATGCTTTCTTTCATCATTAGTTAGGGTTTTTCCTCTTTGCTTAATGCTTGCTTTGTTTAACTCATTCAATGCATGATTATTGATTTTGTCGATACGGGAACGTGCGGGGAAGTCTAGATCTGGGGAATTTCTCCCAATAAGTATATTGGTTGCCTTAAGCTCCTGCACTTGATGAACTAATTATTAGGAATGCTAGGAATTGTATGAACTCGTAATTAGGGAGAAGCCTTCTTGAAAGGTACTTTAGAGAGTGGCATTAACAATGATGATTTGAATGTTGAATTCCGAAAATATATGAGAGTGGATAAGATGAAATTGAACCCCAACAACATACTCATTCATATATTCCATTGAAAGTGTTTGTATTTTGCTTTAGCCATTGATAAACCTCATGCATACATGTTTTATTTCGTCTTTTACATATTAAAATCCAATTATTTCGTTCTTAAGTCCTAGCTAATCAACAAATCACATAACTAAACTAGGCCATGAGTTCTTTGGGAGAACGATACTTGGTCTTACCAAGTTTCTTACTTGGAACGATTCGGTCATACTTGCCGATTGTAAAACAAGTTTGTGACATCATATTATGGTGTTCATAAATTTGTCCATCATGTTTTTGGCGTCGTTGCCGGGAACTCTGGTTTAACTAGTTAATTTGTGTGATTATTGATTATCTTTGACTTTAATTTTGAATTTCTGTTTTTATTTTCTGTTTTTATTTTTTCGGTTTTTATTAGATTAGATTTTATTTTTATTTTATTTTTATCTTCTGAATCTTTTATCTTCTCCTATATCTTTTTGTGCTAACAAATCTTTTATAGGGTTTTGTTTTCTTGTGCATGCAGGAAGCAATTAGAACAAGGAGCAAGAAAACAACAGAACCTCTTCTTGAAGGTCTAGACGAGAGTAGACGGAGGAGAAGAATTCGAACATCTAGAGAACTTTTCCCTCCTCCGGAAACTCTGTTGCAACCATCACCACAAGGTTCTGACCATAGCACAGAAAATATGGAGAACAATAATAGCAGAAGAACTCTTGCTGATTACACCAATACAGCTGGACCTCAGCACTTTAATAGTATAGCTAGACCTAGAGTCAATGCAGCTAACATGGAGGTCAAACCAGCATTGATCCAACTGGTGAAGAGCAATCAATTTAATGGGTTATCTCATGAAAGCCCATATGAGCACCTCACTACATTTAATGAGATCTGCAACACGGTGAAAATCAATGGGGTGCCAGATGAAGCGATGAAACTTAGCTTGTTTCCTTTCTCATTAGGAGGCAATGCTAAGCTTTGGTTAAATTCTTTTCCAGAGGGAAGCTTCACAGAGTGGGAAGCAGTGGTAACCAAGTTTCTAAATAAATACTTCCCACAATCAAAGGTGAACAAAGGCAAGCAAGAGATTTCTTCATTTAAGCAGGGCATGGAAGAGTCACTGGGGCATGCATGGGACAGATATAAAAGCCTGTTACGAAAAACTCCCATGCATGGTTTCAAAGAAGAAGAAGTAGTCCTAACTTTCCTTGGAGGTCTTAGTTCACAAACTAAGATGATGCTTTATGCCTCAGCAGGAGGAAACATTAACTGGAAAACTCCAGAGGAAGCAACTGAAATTATTGAAAATATGGCTACTAGTGACAACGAACTCAACATTGAAAGAGAATATCTTAGTCAGAAGGAGTTGTTACAATCAAATGATGCTTTGCTTATTCAAAATAGAATTATCTATCAACAGCTTGAAGAGGTAATTATGAAGGTTTCTCAAATACCACAGGAAATACAACAGGTCTCAATGGTTCAAGTGCAACAGCAAAAATGGCAAATGCAATCTACTCCAGTTGAGAAAACAACAAAACTTGAAGAGACTTTCCAAAGATTCTTGAAGACGAATGTGTCCTATTGTCAGAATGTGGATGCTGCATTTAAAAATATGGAGGTTTATGTTGAGAGAATAGTTGACAAGTTGAAACATGATAATCTCAGAAAGGAGTGTAAAACTGTTGTGACCAGAAGTGGTAGATTGTTAGAGGAGAGAAAAAAAGAAAGAGAGGAGAAAGAAAATGAGAGTGAGAGTGAAAAAGAAACCTGTGAGTGGAAAGAAAGAGTTGAGAGAGAGAAAAAGAAAAAAGAAGAAGAGGAGAGGAGAGACAAAAAGAAAAAGAGTATGAAAAGCCACTTCCTTATCCAAAGAGTTATTCAAGGAATGAGAAAGAAAAGCAGTTGGAAAGATTCATGGAGTTGTTTAAGAAGCTGGAGATCACTATACCATTCTCTGAAGCATTGCAACAGATGCCAGCATATGCAAAGTTTTTTAAGGAACTCCTCACAAAGAAACACAAGTACATTGAAAAGGAAACTATCAATGTACAGGGTAACTACAGTGCAATCATACAGAAACTACCTCCTAAACTTAAAGATCCAGGAAGCTTCACTATTCCATGCACCATAGGAGATGTGAAAGTTGGAAGAGCATTGATTGATTTGGGAGCTAGCATCAATCTAATGCTGTTATCCATGTGCAGAAAAATTCAGGGGTTGGAAATTAAACCAACCAGAATGGCTCTTCAATTGGCGGACAGGTCTCTTAAATATCCATATGGAGTGGTTGAAGATATTCTAGTGAAGGCTGACAAATTTGTATTCCCAGTGGATTTTATTGTGATGGAGATGGAAGGGAATAGTGATGTTCCTCTTATTCTTGGGAGACCTTTTATGAAGACTGGTAGAGTTTTGATTGATGTAGAGAATGATAAGCTTAAATTGAGAGTTGATGATGAAGAAGTCACTTTTGACGTATCCAAGGCCATGACATATCCAAATGATGACAAAGCATGTTTTCAATTTGATGAACTTGATGAAGTTTGTATGGTGCAAGAAAGGATGGTGCGAAATATTTCTCCATTGGAAAAAACTCTCATTGATGCATGTGAAGATTTAGATGAAGAAGAAGAGAAATTGATTGATGAATGTCTGATGGACTTGGAAACATTGAAAAAGAGTCTGGAGGAAGATCTAATATTCAAAATAATTAATAAGGAAGAAGCAGTCAAAGCACAGACACCAGAATTAAAAAGATTGCCATCACATCTGAAATATGTTTTTCTAGAAGAAGATGGAACAAAGCCAGTCATCATCAATAACTCTTTATCTCTACAAGAAGAAGAACAGTTGATAGAAATTCTGAAAGCCAACAAAGAAGCAATTGGGTGGTCAATATCATATCTCAAAGGTATTAGCCCAACTTATTGCATGCACAAGCTTTTTATGGAAGAAGATTATAAACCAAGTGCTCAACCACAGAGAAGGTTAAATCCTGTTATGAAGGAGGTGGTCAGAAAAGAAGTGTTGAAACTGCTAGAAGCTGGTATCATCTATCCAATCTCTGATAGTGAATGGGTGAGTCCAGTACAAGTGATTCCAAAGAAAGGTGGGATGACAGTAATTTATAATGATAAGAATGAACTTATTCCTACTCGGACAGTTACTGGCTGGCGTATGTGCATTGATTACAGGAAGCTGAATAAAGCTACTAGGAAAGATCATTTTCCTCTTCCTTTCATGGATCAGATGTTAGAAAGGTTATCAGGGCAGGCTTTCTATTATTTTCTAGATGGATATTCTGGATACAATCAAATTGTGGTAGATCCAAAAGACCAGGAGAAGACGGCTTTTACTTGTCCTTTTGGTATCTTTGCATATAGAAAGATGCCTTTTGGATTATGTAATGCTCCAGCTACGTTTCAGAGGTGTATGCAGGCAATTTTTGCAGATCTCTTAGAAAAATGCATTGAAGTATTCATGGATGATTTCTTAGTTTTTGGAAATTCTTTCCAAAGATGTTTGGCTAATTTGAACACTGTCCTCAAAAGATGTGTTCAGACAAATCTTGTTCTTAATTGGGAGAAATGTCATTTCATGGTAACTGAAGGAATTGTATTGGGGCATAAAATCTCTGCTAAAGGAATTGAGGTAGACAAAGCTAAAGTAGAAGTCATTGAGAAACTACCTCCACCAACAAATGTAAAGGGGATTAGAAGTTTTCTTGGTCATGCTGGGTTTTATAGAAGATTCATCAAAGATTTCTCAAAAATTGCTAAACCATTGAGTAATCTTTTGATGAAGGATGCTCCTTTTCTGATGAATGAAGACTGTCTAAAAGCTTTTGACACATTGAAGAAGAAGTTAGTGTCAGCTCCAGTAATTGTAGCGCCAGATTGGAATCAAAATTTTGAATTAATGTGTGATGCAAGTGATTATGCAATAGGAGTTGTCCTTGGCCAGCGGAAAGAACAAAAGTTTCATCCAATTTATTATGCTAGCAAGGTTCTGAACGATGCTCAATTGAATTATGCTACCACAGAGAAAGAATTTCTTGCCATTGTGTATGCTCTAGAGAAATTTAGACCTTATCTTATTGGGTCTAAGGTGACTGTTTATACAGATCATGCAGATATCAAATATTTGTTGACAAAACCAGATTCTAAGCCACGTCTGATTAGATGGGTACTACTATTGCAAGAATTTGATGTAGAAATTCATGATAAGAAAGGAAGTGAGAACTTAATTGCTGATCATTTGTCACGGTTAGTCAACAATGAGGTTACTAGCAAGGAGTCTGAAATCTGGGAATCTTTTTCAGATGAATCACTCATGTATATTCAGTAGAGGCCTTGGTTTGCTGATATGGCTAATTTCAAAGATGCAAGGGTCATGTCGGAAGACTTAACTTGGCAACAAAGAAAGAAATTTCTGCATGATGCCAAGCAGTTTGTTTGGGATGATCCTTATTTGTTCAAAATTGGAGCAGATAATCTTCTGAGGAGATGTCTTACAAATGAAGAAGTAGAAGGAATTCTCTGGCATTATCATGATTCACCTTATGGAGGACATTTTAATGGAGAAAGAACAGCAGCAAAAGTCCTTCAATCAGGGTTTTATTGGCCAACTTTATTTAAAGATGCCCATAATCATGCTAGAAATTGTGATAAATGTCAAAGAGCAGGGACAATCACTAAACGTCATGAGATGCCTTTACAAGGTATTTTAGAGGTTGAGGTTTTTGATTGTTGGGGTATTGACTTTGTTGGACCCTTCCCTCCATCTTTCAACAATGAATATATTCTGGTAGCAGTGGATTATGTGAGTAAATGGGTGGAAGCATTAGCTTGTCCTAAAAATGATGCTAGCACGGTAATTAAATTCCTGAAGAGGCAGATATTCTCACGTTTTGGCACTCCAAGAGTGTTGATCAGTGATGGAGGATCTCATTTTTGCAATTATCAGCTAGAGAAAGTACTCAAACACTATGGAGTAAAACATAAGGTAGCTGCACCTTATCATCCACAAACCAATGGACAAGCTGAGGTGTCTAACAGGGAGATAAAAAGGATCCTGGAAAAAACAGTAACTTCATCAAGAAAGGATTGGTCTCTCAAATTGGATGATGCTCTTTGGGCTTATAGGACAACAATGAAGACATCTTTGGGATTATCACCATTTCAATTAGTCTATGGGAAAGCATGCCATTTGCCAGTAGAATTGGAGCATAGAGCGTTATGGGCTTTGAAACTTTTGAATTTTGATCCTTATGAAACTCAATGCACACGCAGAAGGCAGATTTTGGAGCTTGAAGAAATGCGATTACATGCATATGGTTCATCCAAGGCTTATAAAGACAAGATCAAATTTTATCATGATAGGAAGTTGGTGAATAGAGTTTTCAATCCAGGACAACAGGTATTATTGTTCAATTCAAGATTGAAGATATTTCTTGGGAAGCTGAAGTCAAAATGGTCAGGACCATTTGTGATAAAAGAAGTGCATCCGCATGGAGCAATTGAAATATTTAATCCAGCTGCTGATGATCAACAGAGAAGTTGGGTGGTGAATGGTCAACGTCTCAAGCCCTATCTAGGGGGAGAGATGCAACAATGTGCCACAATGATGTTATTGGTTGATCTTTGAAAGCTTGGGTCAGGCTCGTGACGTTAAACAAGGGCTTACTGGGAGGCAACCCAGTGTTTTGTACGTATTTGTTTTTAGATTAGGGTTTGATGTACTCTATTGGACACCTGGTTTGTTATGATGGTTTGCTATTAACTATGATTGTTTGATAAGTAATGCTTGATGATGCTTATTGATTGATTGATGTTGAGATGATGTGCACATTAAAATGCTTATACAGGTGATTCACAAGCTTTGTGAACAAATGCATGAGATCATGATTGTGATTGTGAGATTAAGCAGGATGTGTATGTCAAATGTGAATGAGCTTATATGTGAGGTTTTGAGCTCCAGAGTTGTTATTGTTAAATGCTATTACTTTGAAAGCATGAATGACTTTGTCCAGGTTTTTTATGATTGAATCAATTGCTTGTTTTGCATCATATGATCAAAGCCGTTTGTTGGAACCCTTTTTATTGGCCAAATTCATAAAGTTAGCCCACTAAAAGAGAACACTTTGTGTTCTATCCTTTGAACCCTTAGCCTTGAACATACACTGAAAACCCTTGATTGAAAATCTTTACCTTGAGTTAAGTAGAAGATCTTGTGTGGTATTGTTAAATGTTCAAGTTTGGGGTTGTTGGGAAAACATGAAAAAGGAAAAGCATTGAGCTAAGAGCTAAAAAGTAAAAAAGAAAAGAAAAGAAAAGAAAAAGGCAAAGCTCAATGCAAAAGAAAGTTGGGAATGAATAAGAATAATTGTGTTGTTATGATTCTCTTAACTCAAGGATTTTGTGATCCAGAAAAACTAATTTTCTTGTTAGCCCAGCCACATTATAAGCCATTGAAAAGTCCTTGTGATGATGCATGCTTGTGAATGTTTTTAATTGTGATAAAATGAAAGGCAAAGTTGATTCATGTGACATTGTGATAGTAGAGTGAATGAGTGATTACCTCTTAGACACTTGTGTGTGAGTGAAACACTTTATCTAGTGAGGAAATATTCCATGAGCACATGAACATCCATGCTTAATTGATTGATCATTCATGAAAAATAGCATTTGTTGGAATTTAAACGACTTTGTGAACACTAAAGCATGTGCACATCTTGATTGAACTCTTGGTCATAAGTTTGAATGAAGTTGTTACTTATCTTGAAAAAGAGGATTTTTGAATGAGTGAACCATCATATGAATTGGTTGGAGATTGAGTTACATCTTGTTTGCTTGAGGACAAGCAAAGTTCTAAGTTTGGGGTTGTGATAACAGTTGAAAAACTGTTATTTTCACGCTTAAAATTGATACTAAAAGGAACCTTTATACTTAGAAACTAGCTTGAAATCATACTTTTATTCATATTTTCAGAAATAAGAGAGCTAGACAGGTTTATGCTTGATTTCAGTATTTTTGTGCAGGTTTTAAGGTGAATTTGGTGAAAGAAGTGAAGAAGGAGACATATGAAATCAGAAAAAACATCAAAAAGTGCAAAAGGAGAAGCCGAAGTCACCGCTCAGCGGCAGTTTACCGCTGAGCGGCACTTAGGAGCTTACGGGAGATCCGCTGAGGGGCAAAATGGCCGCTGAGGGGAAGAAACGACTCACGCACTTACCGCTGAGCGGTACTTTACCGCTGAGCGGCATACTTATGGGCTTGGACCTAGATTTTTGTAATTTTAGAATAATATATAAGCTTTAGGACGTCCTAGGGTTTGTATCTTTGGCTGTGACGAAGCAAACACTCTCTCTTCCACCCCTTTGAAGGAGGATCTTGGATGCTCAGGCTACCTCTTCACCTTTCTAGGGTTTTATCCTTCATTCTTTCGTTATTGTTCATCTAGGTTCACCATGAATATGGTGAACTAAACCTTGTATGTTTGTTGGGGAATCAATGTAATCTTTTGAAGCTCTCATATATGGAATTTGTGTTTATATCTTAATCTAAGATCTATGCTTTCTTTCATCATTAGTTAGGGTTTTTCCTCTTTGCTTAATGCTTGCTTTGTTTAACTCATTCAATGCATGATTATTGATTTTGTCGATACGGGAACGTACGGGGAAGTCTAGATCCGGGGAATTTCTCCCAATAAGTATATTGGTTGCCTTAAGCTCCTGCACTTGATGAACTAATTATTAGGAATGCTAGGAATTGTATGAACTCATAATTAGGGAGAAGCCTTCTTGACAGGTACTTTAGAGAGTGACATTAACAATGATGATTTGAATGTTGAATTCCTAAAATATATGAGAGTGGATAAGATGAAATTGAACCCCAACAACATACTCATTCATATATTCCATTGAAAGTGTTTGTATTTTGCTTTAGCCATTGATCAACCTCATGCATACATGTTTAATTTCGTCTTTTGCATATTAAAATCCAATTATTTCGTTCTTAAGTCCTAGCTAATCAACAAATCACATAACTAAACTAGGCCGTGATTCCTTTGGGAGAACGATACTTGGTCTTACCAAGTTTATTACTTGAAATGATTCGCTCATACTTGCCGATTTTAAAACAAGTTTGTGACATCATATTTTGGTGTTCATAAATTTGTCCATCAAAGGCCAAGGAAAGCAATTGATGAGGCTTATTATAGACAATACTATGGAGGTGAGGAAGCAGCTCAGCCAGTTCCACCACGCCGTACTCGTAGTGAAAGAGGGCAAGCACAGAGTTAGGCATCTGCTGAGACACATGAAGCAGAACCTTTCCAAATGAGGGACATGTACATGTCTCTTATAGGTGCACAGTTACAGTCTATCCACAGAGGGCAGGTGGCCACTGCTGAGATGATTGTTAGAATGTATGATACACCTCTAGCACACAGGTGGACTATGGAGGAGTTTCATAATGTGGTAGCTTGGCCAGAAGAGCAGGTACAAGGCAGCAAAGCTGGAGCAGCTGAAGCTTTAGCTATGGAGATGGATGAAGATGATGCTGATGATGATGATGCATTTGAGGATGTTGAAGATGAGGAAGAAGAGGAGGATACAGATGATAGCTCAGATTGATGAGGAGCTGAGATAGCATTTACTGATGAATGCTATCATAACTAGAGCAGGACTTATGCTTTTGTTTGGTTTTGTGTTCTGAACTTACTTATGTTTTTAGAATAGGGTTTGATGTACTCAATTGAAAACTTTGTCTGTTATGATGGTTTGCTTGTGATTGTGATTGTTTGATAAAGTAATGCTTGATGATGCTTTGATATAGATTGATGTTGAGATGTGCACATTACATGCTTATACAGGTGGTTCACAAGCTTTGTGAACAAATGCATGATGTTATGGTTGTGATTATGATATTAAGCAGGATGTGTATGTCAAATGTGAATGAGCTGATATGTGAGGTTTTGAGCTCCAGAGTTTTTGTGATTGAATGTTATTCCTTTGGAAGCATGAATGACTTTGCCTAGGTTTCTATGATTGAATTACTTGCTTGTTTGCATCATATGATCAAGGCCATTTGTTGATAACCCTTTTATTAGCCAAATTCATAAATTTAGCCCACTAAAAGAGAACACTATGTGTTGTATCATTTGAACCCTTAGCCTTGAATATGATTTGAAAACCCTTGTTGAAAAGCTTTACCTTGAGTTAAGATGAGAATATTTTGTGCTATGTATAAATGTTCAAGTTTAGGGTTGTTGGAAAATAGAAAGGGAAATTGAAAGCATTGAGCTAAAAGCTAAGAATTAAGTATGTGAAAAGAAAAAAAGAAAAAGAGAAAGAAAAGAAAAGAAAAAGCAAAGCTCAATGCAAAAGAAAGTTGGGAATAAATAAGAATGATTGTGTTTATATGTTTCTCTTAACTCAAGGGTTTTGTGATCTAGAAAAACCAATTTTCTTGTTAGCCCAGCCACATTATAAGCCATTGAAAAGTCCTTGTGATGATGCATGCTTGTGAATTTATTTGATTGTGGTTAAACGAAAGGCAAAGTCAATTCATGTGACATTGTGATAGTAGAGTGAATGAGTGATTACCTCTTTTACACTTGTGTTTGAGTGAAACACTTTACTTAAGTGAGGAAATATTCCATGAGCACATGAACATCCATGCTTAGTTGATTGATCATTCATGAAAAATAGCATTTGTTGGATATTAAGTGACTTTGTGAACACTAAAGCATATGCGTGTCTTGATTGAATCTTTGCAATAAGCTTAATTGAGTACTTACTTATCTTGAAAAGGAAGTTTTGAATGTGGTGAACCATTATATGGATTGGTAGAAGATTGAGTTACATCTTGTTTGCTTGAGGACAAGCAAAGTTCTAAGTTTGGGGTTGTGATAACAATTGAAAAACTGTTATTTTCATGCTTAAAGTTGATACTAAAAGCAATCTTTAACACTTAGAAACTAGCTTAAAATCATGCTTTTGGTCATATTTTTAGAAATAAGAGAGCTGGACAGGTTTATGCTTGATTTCAGTGTTTTATGCAGGTTTTAAGGTGAATTTGGTGAAAGAAGTGAAGAAGGATGGAGATGGAATCAGAAAAGACATCAAAAAGTGCAAAAGGAGAAGTCGCAACTACCGCTCAGCGGCAGTTTACCGCTGAGCGGCACTCAGGAACCCACGTTGGCTCCGTAGAGGGGTGAAAAGGCCATTGAGGGGAGGAAAACAACTCACGCACTTACCGCTGAGCGACACTATTTTGGGCTTGGGCCTAATTTTCTGTATATTTTAGAATAATATATAAGCTTCAGGACGTCCTAGGGTTTGTATCTTTGGCTGAGACGAAGCAAACACTCTCTTTTCCACCCCTTGAAGGAAGATCTTGGATGCTCAGGCTACCTCCTCATCTTTCTAGGGTTCTATCTTTCTTTCATTCATTATTTTTCATCTAGTTTCACCATGAATATGGTGAACTAAGCCTTGTCTTGTTGTTGGGGAATCAATGTAGTCTTGTGAAACTCTCATATATGGAATTTGTTTTAACATCTTATATTAAGATACATGCTTTCTTTCATCTTTAGTTAAGGATTTTCCTCTTTGCTTAATGCTTGCTTTATTTAACTCATTCATTGCCATGATTATTGATTTTGTCGATATGGGAACGTACGGGGAAATCTAGATCCGGGGAATTTCTCCTAATAACATATTGGTTGCCTTTAAGCTCCTGCACTTCAGAACTAATTACTAGGAATGCTAGGAATTGTATGAACTCGTAATTAAGGATAGGCCTTCTTGCAAGGTGATTTAGAGAGTGGCATTAGCAATTGATGAAAAGAATGATGCATTCCTAAAAGTATATGAGAGTGGAAAAGATGAAATTGATAACCCCAACAACATACTCATCCATCTAATTGATTAAAGTGTTTGTTTTCCTCTTTTCCATTGATCAAATTCATGCATACATGTTTAATTACTGTCTTTTGCATTTAAACCCTACAATCAATCGTTAACAAGTCTTAAATAATCAACAAATCATATAGCTAACTAGGTCGTGAGTCCTTTGGGAAAACGATACTTGGTCTTACCTAGTTTTATTACTTGATACGATTCGGTCACACTTGCCGATTGTTAAACAAGTTTGTGGCGTCGTTTTTCGGTGTTCATAAATTTGTCATCATCCACCCACATGCAATTTCCATACTTGCAGACCAAAATCAAACATTTTAATCGATTCATTCATCAAATCATGCATAGAAATCAAAAATACCTAAAGAATCATGCTTTGAACATCCAAATTCATACTAATTCATGCTTTCAAGAACCCTAGAATGAAAAATACTTGACTTACTTGGGTGGAGATACTAGATGAGTAGAAAATGCTCTAAAAATATGAAGAACTCAGCCCCAACAACAATGCTCTCTCCAAACCCCAAGCTTAGATTGAATACTAGTAAGAAAGTTAGTGGAAGAGAGATTTTGTAAAGGGGAATGAAGGGAAAGATGTAGAGAACTCTTAGAAAAGTGTTTAGGAGTGTGTGAGAGGAAAGAAATATGAAAATAAAACCAAAATCACACCCTAGGGTAATTTTAGGGATTCATTAAAATCTTATTTTATTAGTTTTGGGTTTAGTAATATTTGATTTGATTTTGATAGAGATAAAATAGGGATAAGTAGTTATGATTTTCGGTTTATCTAGGTACAATATTATTTTATGATACATTAAGCCGATTTTATTTTTAAGATAGTTGATATTTTATTTTTATTCCTCGTAATATTGTAATTGTTATGGCTATTTAAAGCCCTTCAATTATAATGAATAAAAAGACTCAATTTCAGGAAAATATTTGAGTGTGTGTATAGTGAGATTTTCCCAACAGTGGTATCAGAGCTGATGGTTTCTCTTGGTGACTGGCTCACACGAGTATAATGATCCCTATACCGAAAGTCTTCCTGGCAAAGGGTATCCAGGTAAGTTCCGTTAAGATATGGCGGTTGGAAAGGGCTACTCGTAATTGGGGTTGGTTGGGAATGCTTCCGCTGTAAGGGGAATTTAAAAATTTGAAGGAGAAAGTGGCAGATCAACTCGGCAGAAATGGAGAGTCGCTGCCTGCCAGTCGAGTTTTGGAGAAGAGTTTGAAATCATTGATAGATGATTTCGAGAGTTTTGTGTGCGTCGTCGAGGAGTCGAAGGACCTATCAAAGCTCATGGTTGAAGACTTTGATCAGGTTCTGGAGGTGTACCGACAGCGGAGATTTTAGCCACTAGTTCAAGTGCTTCAGGAAAAGTTTCACCTAAAGGGGAGCCTACTGAAGGATGGAAGAATTTAAGTTTATGGGGGAGTTTGTTGGGATAAACTTAAATTTTAGGGATTCATTAAAATCTTATTTTATTAGTTTTGGGTTTAGTAATATTTGATTTGATTTTGATAGAGATAAAATAGATATAGGTAGTTTTGAGTTTCCTTTTATTTAGGAGAGTATTATTTTATTTTATTAATATAAGAAAGAGATAAATTAGGTAGATAGTTAGTTGATATTCTATTGTTAGTTTTTATTATTTGTACTTGGCCCAAGGCCCTATTTGCACCTATTTAAAGGTTGCCAAGGTTCAATGAAAAATAACCCGAGTGAATTGAAGAGTATTATTATTTATGTGGGTCACGTTTTTCCCAACAGCTATAACCCATGACTTTGAAATCATGTTAAGTAGTGAACTTTAAGCCTAATTCAACTTCACAAAATTGGCTTATAATGTGAGGTTTGCATCACTTATATATTCTAAATTGATCTTATCACTAGTCCATATGGAACTTCAACATCTATATTACTTTTCAAGTAATTTTGATATTCATAATTTTCAAGTAATTACAAAAGCATTAGTCTTTTTTATGTTTTCTCTCATAGTGGTTTATGATAACAAACACTAGTACAGTCAGGGGAAACGACAGCGGTTATTTTTGTCTATAGGCAGCGGTTTTTGAACCGAGGCATATTCAGGCGAGGCAAAAAGTCTAATACTTTTGGCCTCGGTTGAGAACCGAGGCATGAAAGCAGAGGATTTTGCCTTAGTTCATTTTTACCCGAAGCAGTAACGTTTTTGGTTTTTTAATTTTTTTTTTCGTATGACTTTATGCCTCGGTTATAGCTGGAACCTAGGTAGTATGTCCCACTCTACTGCCTCGGTTATGGCTGGAACCGAGGCAGTAGACTCTTTTTTTTTTACTCATCCGTAAGACTTTTTACTTCGGGTGTGACCATAATTGAGGCCGTAAGGGGTGTTTCTACTTCGGTTTTGACCATAACCGAGGCATATATCCTTTTTTTTTTAAAATGAGGTATGTTTCTACAACATTCCCAACCACATAAACAAACCTGCATATATTTTTATAGCCAGAATAGTCCAGAATAATACAGAAACGTATATTTTAAATGAAAATTATATTAAAACATAAATATATTGAATGGAATCATAAATCAACTTCTTAGAAGCATAAATCAATCCAATGTAATCATAAATCAAGTTTCAAGCATAAATCAATGCAATGTACAAAGTTAAACTTATAATAATGTAGAAAAGCATAAAACAACTTAGAAACATAAACTTAGAACTTACTATATCCTAATATCTACTACATACTATTATATAAATGAATTACATATTTAGCAAGTGTTTTCCTCACAAGTTGAATTGACTTCTCTAGAATTGGAGCAGTCCTATTAAATTTCTGCATAAAACACAATGATTTCAATTAGTGTATATGAAATCCAAACTATAGAGAACATAAAATTCAAACCTAAATATTACCGTTTCCCATCCACTGGTGTAATGTGCACGAATGATGGTCATCATTCAAAACATAACGTAGTAACCACATTCATATGACCCCATTTGTCTTTTACACTACAATATATCCTCACAATTATAAAATGTTAAGTAACATCATTTGAATGGAACCAAATGTAACAAAGTATGGACTAAAATACCAAACCTTAAGGGCAACCCATGCAAGCTTTTTAGTTGTAGTAGTAGATCTCCCAAATAACATCATATGTGTTGCAAGGGAACTATTAAAAAAGATTCCTTTAGCATACATTTATATAACAAAAAATTCGAAACATTGAGATTCTTACCAATCTACTACATGTCTAAGAGGGCTGGGAGGAGACTTCTGCAATGAACAAAACTAGACAACAGTGTTCTCCGGTATGGAGATCACAAGTAGCTGCCAATGACACCTGAAATTGGCAATAACTTATGAATCATATACCAAAATTAATAAATGAATGTGTTGAAGTTAACAAACTTCACTTACCCATGTATATAAGGGAGAAAATATATCTCCTTCCCCATTCCAAAGCAGGTGGTGATGTATGTTTGGATATCATCAAATTTATTTCTTTCATGAGTCATAGAGGGGTCAATGAACCCATATACATCGTTGAACCCCTTCTTGTTACTAACATCAAACATATACCAAAAATGAAGAAATAATCTTATATAAGTAAATTGATAAAATAGAATTATATAAAAAGGTTTTCATAAACTTACATCATCCACAGCTGAATGAGTGTAATATTAATTTCTTCTCTACCCGACGCAAGCTCCCTAACATCTTGATGATGCAAGTACAATGGGATCTAAGCTTCTCTTCCAAATGTAGTAGAATCCCAGTGTACATTCATCGGCACATCTGAAATGATTTTAGCAAGCTCGTCTAACGCACCAAGAGGGTCATCCTCAGATAAATGAGTCTTCTTCGGTGTAGGACTTCCCTCTTGACCTATCTGCTGTTAAATGCAAAAATGGTTATGTTATAACGTCAATTAGAAGTAAATATTAAAATTGAGGAGTATATAGTACGAGTGTTTACCGGGGGATTAGATACATCACCAACCAAATGTCTAGGCCAAGCGACAAAGGACTTTAATGCTTCTTCCATAGTGAAGAACTCATTTGTAGGCACAGGAAGAACGACATCCGCTATGAAAACTTCATCCACCGTGACCTTGAACTTATCTTCTGAAAGTTGTACACCATGCACTATAGTGGCTGTCTCATAAACTGTACCACGAGCCACTAGCATGGTCCCAGTATCAGAAAGAATATATAACTGACATGGACGAGTTTCATCCATGTCATCCCCTGGGGCACCGGCAGCTGAACAACTTCCTTTACCGCTTCTACCTGTCAAATTAAATGTTAGGTTATGCAAAAAGTAAATTAGTAACCAAAAAGAAATAAGTTTACCTGTAGGGGGCACAACATGTTCCGCTACAGGAGATGGTGGAGGATGATTGCCATAATCCTCATAATACTGCTGGAACTGGCACACAACCATTTCAACAACTTCATCATACAACTCTGCGCGAACCTTCTTTGTGATCTCCTGCGTCATCTCTTTTCTTATGTCCTCCTTCATCTTTTCGTATGAATATGAACGCGAGGAAGACCCAAAAAACTGTCGTATGCCTATGCCAGTCCCAGCACCACGCACTCGTCCTAGGAGCTCTGCAAGAATATCTTGATGACCTTCTTCTGTGAATTGACCTTGGGAGCTTTGCTCAACCAAGGAGTCCTGTCACATAACAAAAGTTCAATATCATTTGAAAGATCTATGTAATATATATAACAAAATTAATGTAAAAATATAAGAAATGACATCTTACAATTCTTTCAGATATTTCTCTGGCAGACTCGGAAGTGTAGGAGCCCGATGGTCTTATACGGGCTAACTTCCACTTGTCGTGCCGAGATGGTGGTGAAGGAGGAGGAGGAGGGTCACCACCCTCAGAAAGTGGAAGCCTACTATCTGACTTCTGCTTCATTATTTTTTCTTCAAGCTTCCTATATCCACCACGAGACAGTAGGTGTGGATTTTTATTCTGAACGCTTATTCCCTGTGCTTTTGACCTTTTTTCCTGTGACAAAATGAAACAATTGTCATGGTAGAGAATTATGAATGATGAATGATGAATTGAATGATTTTACTACACTTACCTGCCACGCCTCGGATGAACGAAGCTCTACAAACTGATGCCATGTTTCTTCGTCAATTGCTGAATATTTGGAACATGGATTTTCATTACTTTTTGGTCCAAATATATATCTCGACGTCAATTTTGTCTTAAACCCTCGAAATCTTTCTGCAATTGTAGATAAACACTTATTCCTTAAGCTTTCGACGTTTGGCATATCAAATGTTATCTGCAACAAAGAAAGTAATAACCTTATATCAATACAGATTTATCAATATAATGAATATAGAATTTGGAGCAATATTGCTTAACTTACCAATAGATCTTGCCAGATGAGATTTCGATCAGCCTCAGAAACATGGTCAAAGGATGGAGTAAGTATAGAGATACGATCACGTGCTAGTACTCCAAGGTAAGACCTAAATACATCTGCATTTAGGCTAGATGCAACTCCAGTGACCACGTCAATAATGACAGGTGTCCTCTCACCTGCATTTCTTCTAAGTATAAGCTGTCGTAACCTCGTTGCTCCTCTCGTCCGTCTAGAAGTGGTGGGAACTTCATCGCCTGACGAATGAGGTGACTCAGCCATATATCTGTCATAATAAATAAGATGAAATATAAATAAAGCACTTATAAAATAACATATATTATTTAACAAAAGCCATAAATATTTACACAAACATGAAATTCATACATAATCATATGGATTGGTCATAAAAATATTCCCTCATTGTGATCTTCTCGTATTGCTTGTATATCATCAATTAGAGGGTCGTCATCCAAATTTATTGTCGTTTTAAATGGATGGCTGTCAGCGATATGAAGATTACTTAGATTCTCTTCTTTATCTTCAATTTGCCTTTTTCCTTGGAGAGCAACATACCAATGGTCAGACGCAGGATCTTTGACATAAAAAACCTGACTTGCTTGATATGCCATGATGAACGGTTCGTCTCTATAACCAACCTTTCGAAAATCAACAAGTGTCATACCAGATTCATCTATTTTGACACCACTCTTATTGTCTACCCACTTACATTTGAAGAGTGCAATGGAAAACTTAGTGTAATCAACTTCAAATATCTCTTCAATTCTACCATAGTATCTCATGGATCCAACTATAGGATTTTGATCTTTGGATGTGGAAAACTGTAGCGACTCAGCTTCTAGACTAACGCCACTATTTTGTACTGTGCTTTTATCATCCAAAGTCTTTGTATAGAATGTGCAATTATTAATTTCGTAGCCTGTACAACATACAACATCAAACTTCAAGCCATTTGCTAACCACAACAAAGTCTCAGAGGACCGTGATTCTTTCGAAACTTCAGATTTGAACCAAGACAAGAATGTTCTGTTATGCTCCATCAACTGCCATTTCTCTGATTGTCGTGGATAGTTGTCCCTTACAACGACTTTGTGTGCTTCCAAAAATGGGATCACTTCATCTGTGTTGTTTAATATGTACAGATGTGCTTGCATAAATTCTTCACGACTTTTCGTCACCACATTCACACCTCGGATGCTTTTACTTGTAGAATATCTACTCAACCATGATGTTCGAGGGACTCCTATCGGATTTGCTTTAGTCATATACTCAGAGCAAAACTCAATACTTTCTTCAGCAATATATCTTTCAATCATCGAACCTTCTGGACGATATTGATTTTTGACGTACCCTTTCAAAATCTTCATATAACGCTCAATAGGGTACATCCATCTTAAGTATAATGGTCCACACAACTTTATTTCTCTAACCAAATGAACAAGTAAATGCACCATGATGTCAAAAAAGGATGGAGGGAAAAACATTTCTAGTTGACACAAGATGATGATAATTTCGCTTTGAAGTTCATCTAACTTTGTAGGATCGATGACTTTACTACAAATTGAAGAGAAAAATGAGCACAATCGAGTTATGGTCAGCCTAACTTTTTTGGGCAAAATTCCACGAATTGCCACTGGTAACAATTGTTGCATTAAGACGTGATCATCGTGAGACTTCAGTCCAACAAGCTTTAAGTCCTGCATTGACACTAAACTCTTGATATTTGAAGAGTATCCTTGTGGTACCTTGATACTCTTTAAACAAAGACAAAAACTTATCTTCTCTTGTTTGGACATTGTGTAACATGCAGGGGGCAAATAAGTACGTTTACCAATCTCTCTTGGTGTCAACCAAATCCAAACGCGCATTCACTCCATCTTTTGTTTTTCCCTGGATGTTTAGTAGTGCACCAATCAAGCTATCACAGACATTTTTCTCAACATGCATGACATCTATGCAATGTCTAACATCTAACTTTGACCAATATGGAAGATCGAAGAATATTGATTTCTTCTTCCAAGGGGTCGTTACAGAAGACTTCTTCGACATTTTCCCAAATATATGATGTACTCTATTAACTTTCTCAGCAACTTACAGTCCAGTAAGAGGACTGGGTGCATTGTCTTTCTCTTGTTCTCCATTGAATGCTTTCTTTAACCTTCGATATGGATGATTAGATTGTAAAAATCGCCGATGACATATATACATTGTCTTCCTTCCGTGTTTTAATTGTTGAGCTGCAGTGTTTTCTTCACATATAGGACATGCTTTATGACCCTTTCCACTGTACCCCGACAAATTACCGTAAGCTAGGAAGTCATTAATGGTGCAAAATAACATGGCATGCATCATGAAAGTTTCTGAAGCAAAGGCATCAAATATTTCAACCCCATCAACCCACAACAACTTCAAGTCTTCAACTAGTGGCCTTAGATAAACATCGATGTCATTTCCAGGCTGCTTTGGACCAGATATCAACATTGACAACATCATGTACTTTCTTTTCATGCACAATCCAGGAGATAAGTTGTAAATTATCAGTATAACGGGCCAACAACTGTGATTGGTACTTAAATTACCAAATGGATTCATTCCATCAGTAGCTAAGCCAAACCTAAGATTTCTACATTCTTCACCAAATTGAGGGAATTCTTGATCAATAATTTTCCATTGCTTTGAATCAGCTGGATAACAAAGCAGCCCATCAGTTGTTCTCTCATCTGCATGCCATCTTAGGTTTTTAGGGTCTTTGGGATTCGCGAACAAACGCTTAAGTTTGGCAACTAGTGGAAGGTACCAAACTACTTTCAAAGCAGAACCATTCTTTTCTATGTGACCACCATCTTCACCGTTGTTTTTTGAATTGTATCGTGATAACCCACATTTTGGACACTTTATCAAAACTTCATTCTCATTCCTATATAATATGCAATCATTCGGACATGCATGTATCCGTTTATATTCCATACCCATCGGACAAAGAATTTTTTTTGCATCATAATTACGATTGGGTAACGTATTTCCATCTGGCAGCATTTCATTCAACAACGACAACAATTCTGTAAAACTCTTATCACTCCATCCATTGCTCGCCTTTAAATTCATGAGCCTTAACACCACTGACAACTGTGTGAACTTAGTTGAACCCGTATACAAAGGAGTCTCCGCATCAGTGGACATCGTTTCATACACATGCGCTTGGACAAAAGCTTCTGCACCAACATCGCGGATCATGTCCTCTAAGTTGTCTTCTTCTGCTTGATCTTCCATATCCATTGTGGAATCATAAACATTTTCAGTTGGAGAGACAGTTGGAAAGTCTGTTAATTGGCCATGCCATATCCATGTTGTATAACTTCGTATGAAACCATCACAGATAAGATGTTCCCTAATATCACTTGCGTTCAACTTCCTCCCATTCAAACAGTTCACACAGGGACATCTGAACTTCACTTCATCATCACCACTTGTACTCGCATTACGTTACGCAAACTCTATAAATTCTTCTACCCCTCTCTCGTACTCAGTGCTGATGCGTGGTAAATTAATCCACCATCTATCCGTACGCATGTTTACTGAAATTGTTTACACAATTTCAATAATCTTGAATGATCACTTTGATCGTGTTTGTATTCAAGGTGTGACCCTATCCCATTCAAGAAGATTCACTTTTTTTAGTTTATTAAACATATAAATTTTAAACAACATATCTCATATTTCATGAAATTTTGCTAGCATTTCGCATTGGTCTTCAGGTTACACGAAATGAAAGTGATTATAAATCACAATCAAATATGCACCCGAAGATCAATACAAAACACAACGACAAATTTTCGTGAAATTTAAGACATGTATATTAAAATTGATATGTTATAATAAACAATGAAAAAGTTATTACTCTTCTTAAACTGTCCAACCGAATAATTCAAGATTCAATACTTGTAAATTATTATTACCATCTCCTCTATTTTCATTTGTAAAAAGTATGTTTGTTCAAAAATCTGGAGATAGTATATAATTCTTGTATTGAATCTCAAACGGGAAACTAAGGCTAATTCACAACAAAAATATATATTCAAGCAAACAAATAATTACATATGCAACATGTAATATATTCAACCAACAAACAGTCAATACACTGCCAAAAACAAACAGCCAATACACTGCCAACAACAAACAACCAATACACCACTTACCAAAATTAAAAAAATCAAAACAACCAATTCATACAATTTGTTTCTCTTTCAACCTCCACCAATTATTATTAGCAAAAACACAATGAACCAACCTCAATGCAGACAGCAAGATTGAAACAGCGTTGGAGGTAGTACCGGCGGAGGCAGCAATGGCAGAGGAAGCACCGGCAGCCCAACGGTGGCGCGACGGTGAAGGGAGGAGGCGCGGCTATTGAGAGGGTCCCACCTCACACAAAAGTTGTTTGCAAAATTAATGCAGTATAAACTAGGAAGTGACTCCTAGGTCGTCTCTCAAGGACCAAATTGAGTTCAGTCTCAAATCAAACACGTAGTCGGGGGTTTTGGTGAAAGATTTTTACTTTGATGTGGTAAAATTAAATTAAACTGGAAATTAAATAAAACACGACCGAATATGATTGAAAGCATTAAAGTGCATAAAAACATTTAAAGAAAACAATACAATAGATAAATATTCAAACACAATTCAAATTATAAAAATGCAACACTTAAGCGGGTAGACATTAAAACAATGAATCTAAAAGAAAGAAGAAATATGGATGCAACCAGTGAACGTGAACATGCTCCCAAGAGAATTGGAAATTAAGATTGTTTCTAAAATGAACTCTTGGCCGTCACAGCCTTGCTAAATAAAATCAGCCATATACCTCCTAAAGAAAGAAAAGAAAAACAATTTCCCTAGTGCTCTCCCTTTTGGTCGTGAGAGTGTGCTCTCTTTTCAACAATAAATAAAAACTCTTTTCAATGGCAAACAGTAAAGAAATATGCAGCACTTCAAAGCAAAATGGAAAGAGAAATGAATCACCACCACTGTGCTTCTCTTCTCCCCAGGAAAAATGAGTGTGATAAAAGATGTCTTTTTGTGTGGCAGCTGGCGCACGCCCCTTCACACATCCAGCACCAATTTTTTTATCCAATTAAAGTGTACGCAAACAGTAAATATCACTTCCAAAATCAATCAAATGTTTTCCTCTCTACCCGTAGCCCTCCATACTTACTTTTCTTTCTCTCGCTCTCCTCCCAAAACAGTGTTCAAAAGCCAAAAAAATTAAAACAGTAACCAGTGGCGGAAAACCAGAGAAGAGTGGCAGTTGCCTCCTGTTCCAGGCCGAGACACACCTCCTGCTTCCATTTCCAAAACTGGACGTGAGCTGCTGAACCAATGAATCACCGCGCCACAATTGCTTCCATAAAGAAAAGTGAAACAGCGTCTTCACTCCCTTCCGCTCAACGTTTCAGCTCTCCAATAATCACCGCGTTTGCTTATAAAGAAAAGAAATGAGAATGTGCTTCCTCTGCCCATGTGTTTCCCTGTCCATGAATCACCATCCCGTGAGCTCACCACCAAAATCAATCACGTGTGTGCCCTCTGGATTCAACAATCTCCATCCGACATGTGTCCTCGTGTGCTTCTTTCCCAGGAAAAGCATTTAAATATGTTGCTCCAGATTCTTCACAAAATCGTGTGCTATCTTCTCTAATTCTATGAAAAACATAAAAATAAAAACTAAGTGGGTGGCGGCTAGTGGACGTAACCGTGCTGAACGCCGTGCACAACGCAAGATGAAAGCAGCATCCTCAGTGTTTCTATTCCCAGCGTAAAACATGCACAAAACAAAGCAAAACAGCTGAACCCAAGCTTCAATCAAAGGTGCACAAAACCAAATAAAAAGGCAACGAGAAATCAACAAAAAGAATCAACGTTCTCTTCATTCATCCATTGAAAACCGCGTTCCAAGCAAAAAAAAACAGAATGAGTATGGCGGCCCTTGCTTCCAAGGCCGTGAGTCATCTTTAATAGGGGTGGGGTCCACACAATAAAACCCTAGGTACAAGTCACTAACCTCTAATTTTGGGTCTAATCTAGTTTACCAAAAATTGACCCAAAATGTAAGAGTTGATTCAAAAATTCTAAACTACTGAATTACAATTTAATTAATTCTAAAATGTCTGTGTGGAGAGTCTTGAATTTAATTGCATTCTTCCTGATGTCCCAAAATGTATCTCCAAAATTCTTCCTGTAATAAAAAAATGCACTTAATCGGCTCAGAAAACCCAAATTAGCACAATTACAAATTTCCGACCAAATTAAGCAGAATTCGGAAAACGGGGAAATAACAGACAATTAAACACAATTCCCTGATTTATTTAAGTGCAGTAAACTAAATATAATTCAAGAAATAACGACTCATCAGCGGCCAACAACGAGGACGAGCAGGACTGAATGCGCGAGCATTAGCAGCAGCAGTGGCGGAGGTAGCACCGGCGAGGCACCAATGGCGTGACGGCGAAGGGAGGAGGCGCGCCTAAAAACGACGATGAGTAGTGGCACTACCAAGACGGAGACCGGCGAGAAAACTGGTAGCAAAGCGGTGGCGCGGCGAGTCAAGGAGTGGCACTGGTGGACGAAAATGAAGAAAAAACAGTATACGAGGAAGAAGAAGAAGCTGTAGACGAAAATGAAGGTTCTGCGCGATTTGAAAATATGAAGTTGAGCTACTACCTCGGTTACTCACACACCCGAGGTAATATCACCATACAACATCAGTTAAAAGCATCAACGGTGTAGAACGTGTGGAGAATCGACCTCGGTTCAGTGCTTAACCGATGCCCTAGGTCGTAGCAGAAGTTGGACAGGCGTAGCAGCAGTTGGACAGGCGTAGCAGCAGTTGGACAGGTGATAACAGTTGAAAAACTGTTATTTTCATGCTTAAAATTGATACTAAAAGCAACCTTTAGACTTAGAAACTAGCTTGAAATCATGCCTTTTATCCATATTTTCAGAAATAAGAGAGCTGGACAGGTTTATGCTTGATTTAAGTGTTTTTGTGCAGGTTTTGAGGTGAATTTGGTGAAAGAAGTGAAGAAGGAGAGAGATGACATTAGAAAAGACAAGAAAGAGTGCAAAAGTAGAAGCCGAAGGCACCGCTCAGCGGCAATTTACCGCTGAGCGGCACTCAGGAGGTTGCGGGAGTCACGCTGAGGGGCAAACTGGCCGCTGAGGGGAAGAAACGTGAAGCGCAATCACCGCTGAGCGGCACTTTTATGGACTTGGGCTTTTGTAATCTTTTGTAATTCTAAATTAGTATATAAGGACTTGCACGTCCTAGAATTAGTATCTTTGGCAGAAACGAGGCAAACACTCTCTCTTCCACCCCTTTGAAGGAGGATCTTGGATGCTCAGGCTACCTCTTCACCTTTATTGGGTTTATTCTTTCATACTTTCATTGTAATTCATCTAGGTTCACCATGAATATGGTGAACTAAACCGTGTATGTTTGTTGGGGAATCAATGTAATCTCTTGAAGCTCTCATATATGGAATTTATGCTTGCATCTTTGAATTAAGATATATGCTTTCTTTCATCATTAGTTAGGGTTTTTCCTCTTTGCTTAATGCTTGCATTGTTTAACTCATTCTAATGCATGATTATTGGTTTTGTCGATACGGGCACGTACGGGGAAGTCTAGATCCGGGGAATTTCTCCCAATATTATATTGGTTGTCGTTAAGCTCCTGCGCTTATGAACTAATCATTAGGAATGCTAGGAATTGTATGAACTCGTGATTAGGGAGAAGCCATCTAGAATGGTACTTTAGAGAGTGGCATTAACAATGATGATTTGAATGTTGAATTCCTAAAATGTATGAGAGTGGATGAGATGAAATTGACCCCCAACAACATATTCATATATTCCATTGAAAGTGTTTATCTTTTGTCTTTGCCATTGATCAAACTTCATGCATACATGTTTATTTTTCGTCTTGCATATTAAAATCCAATTATTTTGTTTGTAAGTCTTAGCTAATCAACAAATCACATAACTAAACTAGGCCGTGAGTCCTTTGGGAAGAACGATACTTGATCTTACCAAGTTTATTACTTGAACGATTCGGTCATACTTGCCGATTGTAAAACAAGTTTGTGACATCATATTTTGGTGGTTACAAATTTGTCCATCAAGTTTTTGGCGTCGTTGCCGGGGACTCGTGGTTTAACTGGTTAATTTGTGTGATTATTGATTATCTTTGACTTTAATTTTGAATTTCTGTTTTTATTTTTCTGTTTTTATTTTATTCTATCTTTTTATCTTTTTAGATTAGATTAGATTTTATTTTATTAGATTAGATTCGATTTTATTTGATTTTATTTTATTAGATTAGATTTGATTTTATTTGATTTTATTTTATCTTTTAGGTTAGGTTAGATTTTATTTTATTTTATTTTTTTTAGATTAGATTAGATTTTATTTTATTTTATCTTTTAGATTAGGTAAGATTTTATTTTTTTTTAGATTAGGTTTTATTTGATTCTATCTTATTTGATTCTATCTTCTAAATCTTTTTATCTTCTGAATATATCTTTTCTTCTATATCTTTTTGTGCTAACAAATCTTTTCTAGGGTTTTGTTTTCTTGTGTATGCAGGAAGCAATTCGAACTAGAAGTAAGAAAACAACAGAACCACTTCTTGAAGGTCTAGACGAGAGTAGAAGGAGGAGAAGAATCAGAACATCTAGAGAACTTTTCCCTTCTCCAGAAACTCTCCTACAATCATCACCACAAGGTTCTGTTTATAGCACAGGGAGTATGGAGAACAATAATAATGCTAGAAGAACTTTTGCAGATTACACTAATCTTGCTGGACCTCAGCACTTCAACAGCATAGCTAGACCTAGAGTCAATGCAGCCAACATGGAGGTCAAGCCAGCATTAATTCTTTGATGATGTCAACATTGGCGGGAGAGGGGTAGGTTGCTAGGTGGCCCCAACCTCTGTTGTTCAGCTCCCTTTCAAATTGAGGAGCCAAGGATGGTATATTGGCCACCTTCCTCTCCATCAGCAGTCTTCTTCCTTCCACAGTTGGGAAGTATCTCTCATGAGCTGGAGTTCTGAACTTATTTGAGTAGAACTGCTCCTTCTCCTTCCTCTTGGTTCCCTTGTCTTTGGTACCAAGGGTTTTTATCCTTTTTCCTGAAGAGTAGCCCATTCCTGCACATAAAGATTCACAAAACAACACAAAAATCATCAAGTATTAGTCCCAAAAAATCAACAACTCTTCTTATTCAGGCTAAGGGCCAAACAGAGATCCCCCCCAGCACTACCTACACGGAACCAAACAGCCAAAACAGAACAAACCAGAAACTAGCCACTACCGCGTCGCGCTCGGGCGCCCCTCAGGGGGCGCTTGAGCGGCCGGCAGTCTAGTCAAGCGTGGCTTTGCTGCATTTTTCACTTTGAAAATATGTTTCTACTCAGTCCAAACCACAATTAGCACAATTTAATCAGTCCAAACAGTGGCAAATCATTCATAGACAGTACCAATCATAAAAAATCAAGCTTTTTCATCAACATTCTTCAAACATCAAAGTTTAAAGAGATGAGAACACTAGATAGCATGACTTACTTGGTTGGAAACAAAGAATTAGTGGACAATGCTCAAACAAATGGTAGAAATCTGAACTTCTAGCAGCCACACATTCCAAAACCCCAAACTTGAATGGTTGAATGGTGTAAAATGGTGAGAAATAGGGTTATTGGTGGAGGAATAAGGTGAAAAGTGAGGAGAGAACTTAGGATGAGTGTTTAGGGAGGCTAGATTGGAAGAAATATGAGAAATGGGGCTTGGGCGAAACCCTAAGGCGTAAAAACAAGATGTGGGCTGAAATCGTGCTTGAGCTCTTACTTAAACTCAACTCTGTAGTCGCGTCGCTGATGAACAAATTTTTAATCCCCGAAAACGGAGTCAAAAGCTTGTTAAGACCTCAACAAGTGTAACCGAATCGTATCAAGTAATAAAAAATGGTAAGACCAAGTATCGTTTCCCAAGAGACTCACGACACTAAACAGTTATGTGATTACTCAACTAATTAAGACTCTAAAGAAAATAATTTGGGGTTTTTGAATGCAAATGCAATAAAATAAACATGCATGCAATTTGATCAATTGAGGCTAAACACAATAATGAATGACTGAAGTTGATGATATTGTTGTTGAGGTTTAGATTTCACCTAGTTTACTCTCATACATATATGAATTCATCTTTCTTCGTTAATGTTAATGCCACTCTCTAAATTACCTTAAACCCGATGTCTCGGCGAAGAAAGCCTAATCCTAATCACTAGTTTACAATGTCTCTTCTCCCTAGCAATTATTCATGCATTACACAGCACAGAAGCTTAAAGGCAACCAACCATCATATCTCTATGTCTAGGCAATAATACTATTGGGAGAGATTCCCCAGATCTAAACTTCCCCGTATGTGTCCATATCGACAAAATCAATAATCATGACATCGAATGAGTTAAACAATGCATGCTTTGAGCAAAGAGGAAAAACCCTAACAATTAATGAAAGACAACATGTATCTTAAAGAAGATCTTGAAGAACAAATTCAATACATAAGAGTTTCAGAGGTTACATCTTTCCCAACAATAATAAGGGTTAGTTTCTCATCGTTATGGAAGAACCAGATGAATAATGGAATGAAAGAATGAAAGATATAGAAAAACCCGAGAAAGAGTAGAGGAGAGCCGTCACCATCTCCAAATCTATCCCTAAGGGGTGAAAAGTGTGTTTCTGTGCTTAAGCCATCAAGAGATACTAACCCTAGGACGACTAAAGCCTTATATAGACTTCTAAATATTACAGAAAAGTAAGCCCAAGCCCATAAGAATAATAGAAAACGGGTCCAAGCCCAAAATAGATCATAAAAATTACAGAAAATTGGCCCAAAGCCCAATAAAGTGGCGCTTAGCGGTAATTACCGCTCAGTGGTAAGTGCGTTTCTTCTATTTTGCCCCTCAGATGCAGTTTTGCCCCTTAGCGGTTACTGCGGTTCTTCAGAGTGTCGCTCAGCGGTAATTCGCATTGAGCGGTACTTGCGGCTCTTCTTTTATGCACTTTTTCTTCATTTTCTGAATCCAACTTCTGCCTACTTCACTTCTTTCACTCAAGTCATCTTAAAACTTGCAAAAACAAGAAAACCCAAGCATAAAACCCATCCAACTCTCTTATTTCAAAAACATAAGCAAAAGCATGATTCCAAGCTAGTTTCTAAGTCATAAAGGGTGTTTTTAATATAGTATAAAAGTAACGGTTTTTCAACCTTATCACTACCCCAAACTTGAAACTTTGCTTGTCCTCAAGCAAAACAAAACCCGGTTTTAATGAAATAATGATACTACAATGGTCTAGCACACTAAAAACCATTTTTCTCTTAGGACAAGTAAATCACTCATGAATGCTCATCATAGAAAGATTAGTCAAGATATAATGATGCTTTAGGCAATCAAGCTTTAACTATGGTTCTCACATAATCAAGACATACACAACAGATGCAAACCTCATGAATAATCAACAACCAAGCAAGAATGTTATCATAAAATGTATGGAACAATTCCTCACCAAAGACAGTGTTTCACTCAAGCACTCAAAAGTGTTTCACTCAAGCACTCAAAAGTGTTTTACTCAACTCAAAGGTGTATAGTGAGGTGACACTTTTACATTCTACCATCACAATATCACATGAATCAACTTTGCCTTTCATTTAACCACATATCAAACACACTCACAAGCAAGTTATCATCACAAGGACTTTTCAAGGCTTGTATTGAGGCTGGGCTAAGAAGAAAATTGGTTTTTCTAGACAACAAAATTCCTTGAGTTAAGAGAGTGCATAATTAATTCACATTAACAATAATCTCTCTTTCTCCTTTTTTTTATGTGAGAAACCAATATTCAACTCATTCCCAAACTTTACTTGCATTAAGCTTAACCTTTTCTTTTATTTCTTTTCTTCTCTTTTGCTTTTCTCTTTTGCCCCATGCTCTTTAATGAATTTCATAAAGTTCTTTTCAGTTTCTCAGCACCCCAAACTTGAACGATTCTCCATTACCACAAAAACATACTCTACATAACTCAAGTTAAAGATTTCAAAAAGGGTTTTTCCACTTTTCAAATTTAGGCTCAAGGTGAAAAGGTTAGAGAAAACATTGATCTTTATTGGGTTCACCTATAAACATTGGCTATAAGGGAGAAGAAAAACATGGCCTTGATCATTTGTAACAAGCAAGCAAGTGGTTCAATCATGTCATGATTATTGGTTTTGTCGATATGGACACATACGGGGAAATCTAGATCTGGGAATCTCTCCCAAAATTATATTACCAACCTAGACATAGGAGTTTGATGGTTGGTTGCCTTTAAGCTTCTGTTCACTATAATGCATGATTAATTACTAGGGAGACAAGACATTGTAAACTAGTGATTATGATTAGGCTTTCTTCGTCGAGACATCGGGTTTTAAGTAATTTAGAAAGTGGCATTAACATTAATGAAAAGAATGATGAATTCCTAAATACAAGAGAGTGGATAGGATGAAATTGATAAACCCCAACAACATATTCATTCATATAATTCAAATCACGTGTTTTGTTTCTTCTTGCCCATTGATCAATACATGCATACATATTTACTTTTCAGTCTTTTGCATTTGAAACTTACAACAATTTGTTCACAAGTCTTAACTAATCAATAAATCACATAGTTGTCTAGGTCGTGAGTCTTTTGGGAGAACGATACTTGGTCTTACCAGATTTATTACTTGATACGATTCGGTTACACTTGCCGAGGGTTAACAAGTTCTTAACTCCATTTTCGGGGATCGAAGATTTGTTCATCACTACTCCCTCCAAAAGAGAAAGATCTAGGAAGTTTCACCATTCCATGTGTCATAGAAAAGAAAAAGGTAAATAAAGCCCTACTTGATTTAGAGTCAAGCGTTAATTTAATGCCTTATTCTTTACTTGAACAAATGGGTGATCTTAAATTCAAGCCTATAAAGATGAATTTGTTAATGGCAGATGGCTCTTCAAAGAATCCGTATGGTATAGCAGAGGATGTTATGGTTTGTGTTGGAGAACTAAAATTCTTGGTGGACTTTGTGGTGATAGAGATGAAGGATGAAAGGGTTCCTATTATTTTTGGAAGGCCGTTTATGAAAACGGCTAAAGTCATTATTGATGTAGATGAAGGAATAGTGGTGTTTCAAGATCGAGGAAAAATGAGGTTATTGATGTCTTCAAAGAGGAACAACAAACAGAGACTAGTTATAAAGCTACATGTCAGGATGTACCCATGACTAGTTCTACAAATTCAAAGCCAAGGTTCAAAGGTAAAAATTATTTTTTGTTTCAGGATAAGGAAGAAGAACAAGATAGCAAAGGAAGGACGGTTCATGATGATTCAAGGCAAGCACAACCCAAACCTGGTAAACATGTGAGATTTAAAAATAGGTTGTGGATTGTTAAAGACTATAAGGAAGATGGAGTGATAGAAATTGAGTCTCCACATTCAAGAAGAGTCAAAGAGGTGGACCGGAAGCAGCTGATGAGTTCTTGTGATGATAGAAAGATAAACACCAACATTGAAGATGGAACATGAGCTTTACTGGGTCAAGCTATTGACATTAAAAGAGCGTTTTTCTGGGAGGCACCCCAATTGATTTAAGAACATTATTTTATTTTTTTTATATTGGTTGTAATTTTTGGACATTACTTTTATGTTGAAACTTTTTGGGTTAGCATCTACTGATGGATGCTAGGTGGTTAAGTATCTACTGAAGGATACTAGGTTTATTAACAGGTTTGTTACACCTACTGATGGGTGTTGGTAAGGTAAAATTGAACCTACTGATAGGTGGTGGTGGATTTTGGGTTAGGCTCGTGACGTTAAACAAGCGCTACCTGGGAGGCAACCCAGTTGATTTACTATATTTTGTTTGTTTTGATTTTGCTTTAGTTGCATGTTTATAGATTGAATGTATGAGTGATTTGAGAACTTAAATGCATGAAGTGAGTGAGAGGCATGAGTGGAAGTCACCTAGGGTAAGCTAGGAAGAAAGAAAACGTCTCACGCATGTGCCGCCCAGCGGAAATTTCCGCTTAGCGGTAATACTGCATAATGGTTTTTTCGGGTTGCCCTTAGCAGGACTAATACGAGCTGTCGCGGTCCGTCAAATTTGATGTGCAATTAAGAATGCAGTACAGTGCTAGGAAGTGACTCCTAGGTCGTCTTACAAGGACCAAATGTGGTTCAGTCTAAGGTCAACACGTAAGGGGGGGGGTTTGATGGTTTTGGTTGCGGATAAATTAAAAAAAATGTTTAAATAAAAATTCAAAACAGTAAAACGAAATTAAGACAGTAAAAACGAAATTACAGCAATATGAAACAATAAAAACAAATCCGGAAAAACAAAAATACAGAAAATCATTTCAAATATGATATAAAATATTTTAAAGCAAAAGAAATAAAAGAAAATAAAACTTCTCTACCATTAACCGTGACCCATTCATCTACCAAAAAGAAATTGAAAGTTGCAAATGCTTAAAAAAAATTACTCCTTGGCCGTGACACTTAATGAGTTCCCTTTAAAGAAAATTAAACAAGTGATATGCTTCTACTTGGTTCATCTTTGCCGTAACAATTCCATGAGTTGCAACTAAAGCAAATTAAAATAATAGTAATGCTCCTTCCTTACGTAAATATGGTGCACTTCCAACATCTATATTTTTTTAATCACCACATGTTCCACTCATTTCCCAAAAGCAATTAAAAACAATTAAATTGAAAGCTATCACCGTGCACTACTACTCCATCTAGTCATGTCCAATCTCAAAGGAATAAAGAAGTGCAATCAAGGGGCCGTGGGCCACTTCTTCTTCACGTGAAAGGAAGCACTCTTCACGGCTCCACCCACCTTTGCTTTCTATCTAAAGTTGATGCCCTCTTCTCCACATGGCAGCTGCACTCTCACATAAATAATTCCATTTTGTCTCCTAACTAAATGAAAGATGTGCTTCTTTTGCTACTATAAACCAACGCACGCCCCTTCCAATGTGCTGCTGGCCGTCCACTTAAACACCTTGCTGCCTTCCTTCCAGCCATGTTCTCCTTTCCTCCTTGTTCATCCAACGTTCCATTCTCACCAAAAATCACTTCTCCTCTTTGTAACAAGTCCTTCTCTTCCTCTATACGTGAGCTTACCTTCAGTAAAGCAAATCAGCGTGTGTGGTGCCCCTTCCATCCAGCAAAAATAAATCAACACCTCCAAGGTTACACATGGTTCTCTTCTTCTCTACACCGAGAGCTTCTTTCTCCAATTTAACAATTTTTTTGTTCCTTTTTTTTTAGTTGATGGCAGCCTACTTCTATGAAAGGTAAATCACCTCTTAACGTGCTACTCTACTTCTAAAACAAAATAATTGAACTTGCTCTCTTGTTCTACACAAAACCGTGTACCTCTTTCCCAAAAGTTATAGAAGGCTAGAAGAGATTGTATAAAGGTGCAGAAAACCAAATGGAAGATGCAATCAGAATTCAACAAAAGGAATAAACATCAGCTATTCATTCAACATGAAAAACGTTTTCCAGTTCTCTCAAAGAAAGACATTCAAAGTAAAAAGAAACAAACAAGTGGTGACTGGCTGCCTCTTGGCCATGTGCCTCCTTCCAGAACGTGACACCAGTGTTCTCAATAATCAAACACACATGCTTCCTTCATGCTCAATCCATGCTGGATGTCATCCTCTGTCAGTTTTCTATCTCAGAAAAAGGGAATATATCTCCAAACTGCTGAAAAGAAGGAGTTAAGAGTTTTCACTCTAGGCCGTTGATAACAGTTGAAAAACTGTTACTTTTATGCTTAAAATTGATACCAAAAGCAACCTTTAAGACTTAAAAACTAGCTTGAACTCATATTTTTGCTTTAGTTTTGTGAATAAGAGAGTTGAAGGTGAATTTAATGGTTTTGTGCAAGATTCCCTTGATTTTGTAGGCTAATTGAATGATTTGAAAGAAGAATTGAAGTACAGAATGATTGGAATGCTGAAAAGTCAACCAGAAACCAGAAAAGTCAACCATTCAACAAGAAAAGTCAACCAGCCAACCAGAAAAGTCAACCAGTCAACCAGAATGCTGAAAAGTCAACCAGAATACAGAAAAAGTTCCACTGAGCGGTAAAATACCACTGAGCGGCACTTTTCAGGTGCCAAAATCACCGCTGAGGGGCAAAAACAACAACTGGGGGCAAAATGGATCATGCGCTATTACCGCTCAGCGGTAAAATACCGCTGAACGCCATTCTAAGTGGGCTTGGACCGGTTTTCTTTTGTTTTTATGGGCTTGGGCCTAATTTTCTGTATTTTTAGAATAGTATATAAGCTTTAGGATGTCCTAGGGTTTGTATCTTTGGGCTGAGACGAAGCAAACACTCACTTTTCCACCCCTTGAAGGAAGATCTTGGATGCTCAGGCTACCTCCTCATCTTTCTAGGGTTCTATCTTTCTTTCATTCATTATTGTTCATCTAGTTTCACCATGAATATGGTGAACTAAACCTTGTATTGTTGTTGGGGAATCAATGTAGTCTTGTGAAACTCTCATATATGGAATTTGTTTTAACATCTTATTTTAAGACTTATGCTTTCTTTCATCATTAGTTAGGGTTTTTCCTCTTTGCTTAAAGCTTGCATTGTTTAACTCATTCATTGCCATGATTATTGATTTTGTCGATATGGGAACGTACGGGGAAATCTAGATCCAGGGAATTTCTCCCAATAGCATATTGGTTGCCGTTAAGCTTCTGCACTTCAGAATTAATTATTAGGGATGCTAGGAATTGTATGAACTCGTAATTAAGGATAGGCCTATTTGCAAGGTGATTTAGAGAGTGGCATTAACAATAGATGAAAAGAATGATGAATTCCTAAAAGTATATGAAAGTGGATAAGATGAAATTGATAACCCCAACAACATACTCATCCATCCAATTCATTAAAGTGTTTGTATTCCTCTTTTCCATTGATCAAATTCATGCATACATGTTTAATTATTGTCTTTTGCATTTAAACCCTACAATCAATTGTTAACAAGTCTTAAATAATCAACAAATCATATAGCTAACTAGGCCGTGAGTCCTTTGGGAAAACGATACTTGGTCTTACCTAGTTTTATTACTTGATACGATTCGGTCACACTTGCCGATTGTAAAACAAGTTTGTGGCGCCGTTTTTCGGTGTTCATAAATTTGTCATCAGCCGTGTGTTGTATCCTTGTGCCCATAAAGTAGCGGCTGGTCTCCCCCATAAAGTAGCGGCTGGTATCCATTTTGTTCATATCTATCCCCTCTTTTCTGCTCCCTGCTCCCTATTGTGTGCTTGGTCGTTATCTAGGCCATGGAATCTTTTTAGCCAGTTGGACGTATTGCTGCCACATATGCTGTGCATGGATGTAGCACTTCATCTTAGGTTGATGTGGTGTTTGTTGTTGCTGTGTGCACCCAAAATTCAATCCGTGCATCTCCCTTACAATTTTCAATTGGAAATTAATATTTGCCGGCTTCTTTCCCTGTGCAAAATAAATTTCATTTTTGTTTCTCATTTTAGTTTAAAATGTAATTGATGAGAATATTATCTTTCAGTCCTAAAATTATCCAACAATTTCCCTGCACTCAATAATATAAATAATTATTCTCAGATAATTCAAATTAATTAAAATAAGAATTTCTGATCGAATTAAGCACAATTCAGAAAAATGGGAAAATACTGGATATTTGAGCACAATTTCCTGATTAACTCTGGTACAATAAACTAAGTGAAGTGAAGAAGTAAATAATGACTCATCAGGGACCCGAGCCCATTAAGGTATTTTTGTACCCTAGGGTGCGATTTTGGTTTCATTTTCAGATTTCTTTCTTGTCACACACTTCTAAACACTTTTCTAAGAGTTCTCTACATCTTACCCTTCTTTTCCCTTTACAAAATCTTTTTTCCACTAACTTTCTCACTAGTTTTCCATCTAAGTTTGGGGTTTGGAGAGAGCATTGTTGTTGGGGCTGAGTTCTTCATATTTGTAGAGCATTTTCTACTCATCTAGTATCTCCACCCAAGTAAGTCAAGCATTTTTCATTCTAGGCTTCTTGAAAGCATGAATTGGTATGAATTTGGATGTTCAAAGCATGATTCTTTAGGGATTTTCATTTCTATGCATAATTTGATGAATTAATTGATGAATGAACCGATTAAAATGCTTGATTTTGGTCTAGAAGTATGAAAATGGCATGTGGGTGGAGTTAGGAAGTGTTAAAAATGGATCTTTCAAAATCTGCAGAATCGCCGCTCAACAGAAATTTCCCCTGAGCGCGATTCTGACAGACTTGGTGTTTGGCCTCTTTTTCTTGCTGGCTTGGTGCACTGGTTGCGCTGAGGGCTTTTTGTGACCCTCAGTAGTGGTTTAGCATGGATTTGAGGATGTTGTTTATGGTTTACTAATGATTAACAACATGTTTTGTGGTTTTGTAATTTGTCTTTGATGTAGGGATGGCATCCTCTTCAGGCAAAAGATTGAAGACCACAACCTTCAAGAGGAAAGACAAGGAACCTAAACAACCTCATTCTAGTAGGTTCCTATCTCGCAAACATGAGAAGCATTTTCAGATTGTTAAAGATAGGAGACTCCTGATGGAGAGGAAAGCTGGAATGATACCTAACTTTGCTCCTCAGTTTGGAGAGCAACTGATGGGAAGAAACTGGAGGAGATTGGCCACATACCCTGCACCAGCCAATATAGCAGTGGTAAAAGAATTTTACACCAACGCAAGGAAGTTGGGGGACTATCCCGCTAAGGATTACCTAAGCTATGTTAAAGGCCACGTTATTAGGTTTGATCCTAACTCTATCAACAACTTTTTGGGTACTGAATGGGTTGGAGAGCAGTGCCAGTTTGCTCTCTGTATGGAGGAAGGCACTGATTTTAATTATGTTGAGAGTGTTCTGTGTATACCTGAAGGCCACTTCCAGAGGAACAAAAATGGTGCAGTGGTGAATATCAGGAGGACTGATTTGACTCCTCTTGCTAAGTATTGGATGGCATTATCCCATGCCAACATTTAGCCATGTTCTTATGTTTCACACATCACTCTCAGCAGGGCACTTCTCCTTTATTGTGTGCTAAAAAATATGAACATTAACATTGGCCAAGTGATTGCCAATGAAATACAAATGTGTGCTAACACAATGAACAACAAGGCACCTTTAGGGCATCCTTCCTTGATTACACAACTGTGCAAGATAGTTGTGGTGGATACTTCTTCTCCACCATTGGAGAGGCCTATTATAGGCAGTATTGTGGAGGAGAGGAGGCAACTCAGCCAGTTCCACCACAACGTCCTCGTAGAGAAAGAAGACCAGCACAGAGTCAGACATCTGTAGAGACTTATGAGGCAGAGCCATTCCTGATGAGAGACATGTACATGTCTCTTATAGGTGCACAAATGTAGTCCATTCACAGACGACAAGTGGCAACTGCTGAGATGATTATTGGGTTATATGATACACCCCCAGCACACAGGTGGACTATGGATGAGTTCCATAGTGTGGTGGATTAGCCAGAGGAGCAGACCTAGGGCAGCAGAGCTGGAGCAGCTGAAGCTTCAGTTATGGAGGAAGATGAAGATGATGATGATGATGACACATTTGAAAATGCTAAAGATAATGAAGAGGAGGAAGATATAGATGACAACACAGGCTGATGAGGAGTTGAGATAGCATCTACTAATGGATGCTATCAGCACTAGAGCAGGATCTTTTATATCTTTGGTTTTGTAATATTAAACTTATTTTCTTCTGTTTTTAGAATATGGTTGATGTTCTCAATTTGAACTTTATCTGTTATGATGGTTTGCTTATGACTTATTGCATGACGAGTAATGCTTGATGTGTTTTGATCTTGATTGATGTTGAGAATGTGCACATTATGTGCTTATACAGGTGGTTCACAAGCCTTGTGAACAAATGCAAGATGTTATGATTGTGATTATGATGATAAGCAAGATGTGTATGTGAAATGTGAATGAGCTTATATGTGAGATTTTGAGCTTCAGAGTTGTTGTTGAATGTTATTACTTTAAAAGCATGAATGACTTTGCCCAGGTTTTCTATGATTGAATCACTTGCTTGTTTGCATCATATGATCAAGGCCATTTGTTGGTAAACCTTTTGTTAGCGAGATGCATGAATTTAGCCCACTAAAAGAGAGCACTAAGTGTGCTATCCTTTGAACCCTTAGCCTTGAACATGATTTGAAAATCCTTTATGAAAAACTTTACCTTAAGTTAAGTTGAAAATATTTTGTGGTATTGATAAATGTTCAAGTTTGGGGTTGTTGGAAAATAGAAAGGGAAAATAAAAAGCATTGCGCCAAAAGTTAAGCATGTGAAAAGCAAAAGAAAAAGAAAAGAAAAGCTCAATGCAAAAGAAAGTTGGGAATAATTAAGAATGGTTGTGTTTAGATGATTCTCTTAACTCAAGGGTTTTGTGATCCAAAAAAACCAATTGTTATTGTTAGCCCAGCCACATTATAAGCCACTGAAAAGTCCTTGTAATGATGTTTGCTTGTAAGTGTTTTTGATTATGGTTAAATGAAAGGCAAAGTTGATTCATGTGACATTGTGATAGTAAAGTGAATGAGTGAATATCTCCTATACACTTGTGTGTTTGAGTGAAACACTTTATCTAGTGAGGATAAATTCCATGAACACATAAGAACATCTTTGCTTAGTTGATTGATCATTCATGAAAATAGCATTTGTTGGATAGTATGTGTTTGAGTGAACACTAAAAGCATGTGCACATCTTGATTGAAGTCTTGGCGATGAGCTAAATTGAGTATTTACTTGTCTTGAAAGAAGGATTTTTGAATGTGGTGAACCATTGTATGGATTGGTGGAAAATTGAGTTACATCTTATTTGCTGGAGGACAAGCAAAGTTCTAAGTTTGGGGTTGTGATAACAGTTGAAAAACTATTATTTTTATACTTAAAATTTACTTCAATTACAACCTTTATGACTTAGAAATTAGCTTGAACTCATGATTTTGTTGAATTGTTGGAAATAAAAGAGTTGGAAAGGTTTAATGCTTGATTCCCTTATTTTTGCAGATTTAAAGATGAATTTGATGAAAGAAGTGAAGTAGGAAAGAGATAGAGACAGAAAAGGACACAAAAAGTGCAAAAGAAGAGAATCAGCAAGTACTCGTTGGCACCGCTGAGGGGTAACTATGCAGTTGAGGGGAAGAATTGACCACGCGCTAATACCGCTGAGCGGTATTTATCGCTGAGCGGTATTTATCGCTGAGCGGCACTTTTATGGGCTTGGGCCTAATTTTTGGTATTTTTTAGAATAGTATATAAGCTTTAGGACGTCCTAGGGTTTGTATCTTTGGCTGGGACGAAGCAAAAACGCACTCTTTCACCCCTTGGAGGAGGATTTTGGATGCTAAGGCTCCTTTCTCAACTTTCTAGGGTTCTATCCCTCACTTTTCCATTGTATTTCATCCAGTTTCACCATCAATATGGTGAACTAAACTTATTTTGTTGTTGGGGAATCAATGTAAATCCCTAGAAACTCTCTTGTATGGAATTTGTTCTTCAAGATCATTTTTATGATACATGCTTTCTTTCATTAATAGTTAGGGTTTTTCCTCTTTGCTCAAAGCATGCATTGTTTAACTCATTCGATGTCATGATTATTGGTTTTGTCGATATGGACACATACGGTGAAATCTAGATATGGGGAATCTCTCCCAACAGTATATTACAAACCTAGACATAGGAGTATGATGGTTGGTTGCCTTTAAGCTTCTGTTCACTATAATGCATGATTAATTGCTAGGGAGACAAGACATTGTAAACTAGTGATTATGATTAGGCTTTCTTCACCGAGATATCGGGTTTTAAGTAATTTAGAAAGTGGCATTAACATTATTCATCCATATATTTCAATTCACGTGTTTTGTTTCTTCTTGCTCATTGATCGATACATGCATACATATTTACTTTTCAATGTTTTGCATTTAAACCTATAAGAATTTGTTCACATGTTTTAGATAATCAACGAAACACACACCTGTCTAGGCCGTGAGTCCTTTGGGAGAACGATACTTGGTCTTACCAGGTTTATTACTTGATACAATTCGGTTACACTTGCCGAGGGTTAACAAGTTTTTGACTCCATTTTCGGGGATTGAAGATTTGTTCAATCAACGCTTGAGCGCAAACAACACGAAGCTTGGGCGTCATCTCTAAGGCTTGAGCATATAAGAGTGTCGCTCATCGCCCGGGCACCCTTTTTTGGGTGCTTGAGCGCTAGCAGCACGAAACTTGGGCGTCCTTTGCAAGGATTAAGCGTAGAAGACCACCGCTCACCTCCCGGGCGCCCTTTTTGGGCGCTTGAGCACCAGCAGCACGAAGTTTGGGCGTCCTCTACAAGGTTTAAGCGTAGAAGACCATCGCTCACCGTCCGAGTGCCCTAAATGGGGCGCTTGAGCGCCACTAGCACGTTCCTGGGCTTTGTTTCTGTTCTTTCTTCGCTCTATTTAAAGGACCCAGGCATCCTATGCTTTGTGTCTGTGGCTGGAGCAGCACAACAACACACTCTTCCACTCTCTAAAGGCGGATTTTGATGCGAAAGCTTCCATCCTGAACTTTTAGGGTTTTGCTATCTCATGCTTTTCCATTATTCATCTAATTTCATCATGTCTATGGTGATCTAAAACTCTATTTGTTATTGCGGGATGATGTAACCTTGTGAACTCTCATGTAATTGAATTGATTATCAATAACATATGCTTTTTTATTAATTGTTAGAGTAATTCATTTGTGCTTATTACATACTTTGTTTTATTGTTAACAACATTTTTGATCCCCGGCAACGGCGCCAAAAACGTGTTGATGGATTGGCAAGTGTACCAAATCACACAAGTAATATAAAATGGTAAGACCAATTATCGTATCCCACAAGACTCTCGACACTAAACAGTTGTGTGATGACTCGATTAATTAAGACTTAAATAAACTGAAATCATTGGTTTAAGATGCAAGAACAGAAAATTAAATATGAATGCAATTTGATCACTAGCAGAGTAACACAAAGATGAATGAATGTTGTTTATAATGAGATGAGTATGTTGTTGGGGTTAGATTTCACCAAGTTTCCTCTCGTGTATGTAATAATTCTTCTTTATGCATTAATGTTAATGTCACTGACTAAATCACCAAAACCCGATCCCTCGGCGAATAACCCTGTCCTTAACCACCAGTTCATGCAATTCCTAGCATTCCTAGCAATTAAATGTGAAGATCAAGAGCTTAAGAAGACCAAGACTCATACCCTCATCCCTGAGAAATATTACTCTTGGGAGAATTCAACAAGAACCTGAATTGTAAGGAACCTCCCGAAACTCATGCAATCCATAAATCATGCTACAAAATGGGGTGGGAGGTTCCTTACAATTCAGGTTCTTGTTGAATTCTCCCAAGAGTAATATTTCTCAAGGATGAGGGTATGAGTGTTGGTCATCTTAAAGCTCTTGATCTTCACATTTAATTGCTAGGAATGTGATGACAAATTTATGAACACCGAAAAACGGCGCCACAAACTTGTTTAACAATCGGCAAGTGTGACCGAATCGTATCAAGTAATAAAACTGGGTAAGACCAAGTATCATTTTCCCAAAGGACTCATGGCCTAGTTAGCTATATGATTTGTTGATTATTTAAGACTTGTTAACAATTGATTGTAGGGTTTAAATGCAAAAGACAGTAATTAAACATGTATGCATGAATGTTGATCAATGGAAAAGAGGAAAACAAACACTTTAATGAATTAGATGGATGAGTATGTTGTTGGGATTATCAATTTCATCTTATCCACTCTCATATACTTTTAGGAATTCATCATTCTTTTCATCAATGCTAGCATATAAAAACACTTACAAGCAAGCATCATCACAAGGACTTTTTTTATGGCTTATAATGTGGCTGGGCTAACAAGAAAATTGGTTTTTCTAGTCACAAAACCCTTGAGTTAAGAGAATCATATAAACACAACCATTATTATTTATTCCCAACTTTCTTTTGCATTGAGCTTTGCTTTTTCTTTTCTTTCTCTTTTTCTTTTTCTTTTCACATACTTAATTCTTAGCTCTTAGCTCAATGCTTTCAATTTCCCTTTCTATTTTCCAACAACCTCAAACTTAAACATTTGTCAATACCACAAAATATTTTCTACTTAACTCAAGGTAAAGCTTTTCAACAAGGGTTTTCAAATCATGTTCAAGGCTAGCGGTTCAAAGGATAGAACACATAGTGTTCTCTTTTAGTTGGCTAAATTTATGAATGTGGCTAATAAAAGGGTTATCAACAAATGGCCTTGATCATATGATGCAAACAAGCAAGTAAATCAATCATAGAAAACCTGGGCAAAGTCATTCATGCTTTCACAGTAATAATATTCAACAATAACAACTCTGGAGATCTAAACCTCACATATAAGCTCATTCACATTCCACATATAACATCCTGCTTAGAATCATAATCACAATCACAACATCTTGCATTTGTTCACAATGCTTGTGAACCACCTGTATAAGCATATAATGTGCACATTCTCAACATCAATCAATATCAAAGCATCATCAGGCATTACTTATAAAACAACAATCATAACAGACAAAATTTCCAATTGAGTACATCAAACCCTATTCTAAAAACAAGTGATTGATAAAACAAATCCTACTTTAGTGTTTTGAAAAACTCAGCCCCATCAATGATGCTCTCTCCCAACCCCAAACTTAGATGGAAAACTAGTGAGAAAGTGAGTGGAAGGGAGATTTTCTAAAGAGGAATGAAAGGAAAAATGTAGAGAACCTTTGGAGGAGTGTTTAGGATTGTGTGTTCAGAGAAGAATCTGAAAATAGAGGCCAAAGCGTGACTTAGGGTATAAAAATACCCTAATGGGCTCGGGTTCCGCTAAGGGGCAACCTAAGCCCCTTTTACGATACCACCGCTCAGCGGCAATTTCGTGAAGTGCTCTTCCTATTCCTAGCATAACCTAGGGGCCTCCTACTCATGCCCCTCACTTGCTCCCTGTAATTAAGTTCTCAGAACACTCAAACATTCAATCCCTATCATGCAACTAAAACAGAATCAAAACAAACAATACAGATAAAATCAATCAACTGGGTTGCCTCCCAGGTAGCGCTTGTTTCACGTCACGAGCCTGACCCAAAATCCTCTAGCACCCTTCAGTAGATGCAAATCTTTCTTACCAACACCCATCAGTAGGTGTATACAAACATAGTATCCTTCAGTAGATACTCTTCCGCCTAACATCCATTAGTAGATGTAAACCCTGTAACAAACTTATAACAAAAACAAAAATACCCAAAAGTTCAAAATTACATCACCAAACCAAAAATTAAAAGTTCTTAAATCATTGGGTTGCCTCCCAACAAGCGCTCTTTTAACGTCACTAGCTTGACCCAATAAAGCTTAAGTTCCTTCTTCGTTTTCTTCTTCTTTCTACTAAACTTCTTCAGAAATTTGATCAAACCAGGAACCTGTTGCAATGTCTCAATCATAGGAACTTTAATCTCCAATTTCTTGAAGATTTCCATGAAGCACTTAAATTTCTTTTCCTTCCTATGATACTTCTTTGGATGATGAAAGGGTTTTTCATATGATTCTCTCTCTCTTCCTCTCGTCCTCTTTCTCTTTTCTCTCACTTTCTTTTTCCTCTTTTTCTTTTCTCTTATTTTTTTCTTCCCTTCTCTTTTTCTACTCAACTTCTTTATTTTCACACAAATTTTCTTTCTCTCTTTTCTCTCCACCACTTCTTTTTCTTTTTCTTCATCTTTATCTTTCTCACTCAACTCTTCTTTTTCTTTTCTCTCTATCTTTTCCTCATCTCTCCCTATTTTTTTCTCATCAAAAATTTTGTCACTTTTAGTGACAATGGCTTGACCTTCCTCCTTAGGGTTAACTTCAGTATTAACGTTAACGTTCAATCTCTGACTAATGTAACGAAGGTGCATCTCCATCCTTTTACATGATTCTTCAATGTTTTTCTGAGTAGAGATGGAATGTTGCAAAAATTGTTGAAGTGTGTCCTCTAATGCTGGCATTCTTGCCGATAGAAAGGGTTGTTGCTGCCATTGTTGTTGTGGTTGATTCTCAAATTGTCCGGCAACTTGCCAAAATTGATTTTGATCCATGCTTGAGTGAGGTTCCCACCAGTGGTTGAGATTACTTTGGTAGAATTGAGTGCCCATATAGTTAAATTCTTGACCGAATTGCATCCTGCAGGCATTAGGCACAAAACCCTAAAAACAATTGTTAGCACAAAAAGATAGAGATGATATAAAATGAGATAAGAAGATAAAATAAAAAACAGAAAAAAAAAAATAAAAACAAAAAACAGAAAAAATAAAAACAGAAAATAAAATAAAATAAAATAAAATAAAATAAAATAAAATAAAATAAAATAAAATAAAAACAGAAAAAATAAAAAAACAGAAAATTCAAATGAACTAGTTAAACCACGAATCCCCGGCAACGACGCCAAAAACTTGATGACAAATTTATGAACACCGAAAAACGGCGCCGCAAACTTGCTTAACAATCGGCAAGTGTGACCTAATCGTATCAAGTAATAAAACTAGGTAAGACCAAGTATCGTTTTCCCAAAGGACTCACGGCCTAGTTAGCTATATGATTTGTTGATTATTTAAGACTTGTTAACAATTGATTGTAGGGTTTAAATGCAAAAGACAGTAATTAAACATGTATGCATGAATGTTGATCAATGGAAAAGAGGAAAACAAACAATTTAATGAATTAGATGGATGAGTATGTTGTTGGGGTTATCAATTTCATCTTATCCACTCTCATATACTTTTAGGAATTCATCATTCTTTTCATCAATGCTAATGCCACTCTCTAAATCACCTTTCAAGAAGGTCTATCCTTAATTACGAGTTCATACAATTCCTAGCATTCCTAGTAATTAGTTCTGAAGTGCAGGAGCTTAAAGGCAACCAATATGCTATTGGGAGAAATTCCCCAGATCTAGATTTTCCCGTACGTTCCCGTATCGACAAAATCAATAATAATGGCAATGAATGAGTTAAACAAAGCAAGCAATAAGCAAAGAGGAAAAACCCTAACTAAAGATGAAATAAAGCATGTATCTTAATATAAGATGTTAAAACAAATTCCATATATGAGAGTTTCACAAGACTACATTGATTCCCCAACAACAATACAAGGTTTAGTTCACCATATTCATGGTGAAACTAGATGAACAATAATGAAAGAGTGAAAGAGATAGAAAAACCCTAGAAAGAGAAGAGGAGAGCTGTCACCATCTCCCAATCTACCCCTAACGGGTGAAAAGTGTGTTTCTGCTTCCTCCCAGCCAAAGATACAAACCCTAAGACATCTAGGTCTTTAAATAGGACATAAAAATAATAGAAAACGGGTCCAGGCCCAAACAGATCATAAAATCGCAGAAAAATGGCCCAAAACTCATCTGGTTGACTTTTTCCGTATTTTGGTTGACTAGTTGACTTTTCTGGTTGACTGGTTGACTTTTCTGGTTTTTGGTTGACTTTTCAGCACTTCAATCATTCAGTACTTCAATTCTTCTTTCAAATCATTCAATTAGCCTACAAAATCAAGGGAATCTTGCACAAAACCATTAAATTCACTTTTAACACTCTTATTCACAAAACTAAAGCAAAAATATGAGTTCAAGCTAGTTTCTAAGTCTTAAAGGTTGCTTTTGGTATCAATTTTAAGCATAAAAATAACGTTTTTTCAACCGTTATCAGAATGCTAGGAATTGCATGAACTGGTGATTAAGGACAGGGTTATTTCGCTGAGGGATCAGGTTTAAGTGAATTAGTGTGTGACGTTAACTTTAATGCATAAAGAAGAATTCTTACATACATGTGAGGGAACTTGGTGAAATCTAACCCCAACAACATATTCATCTCATATTAAACAACATTTGTTTCTCACTGTCTATTCTGCTATTGATCAACTGCATTCATGTTTAATTTCCGTCTTTGCCTTTGAAACCAATGATCTCATTTTCTTTAAGCCTTAATTAATCGGGTTATCACACAATTGTCTAGTGTCAAGAGTCCTCTGGGATACGATACTTGGTCTTTGATAACGGTTTAAAATATCATTATCTATGATTTAATTTTGATACTAAATGCACCATTTTTGACTTAGAAACCTTCTTTAACTCATGGTTTTGCTTTAGTTTTGTGAATAAGAGAGTTGAGGTTATACTTGATGATTTTATCACTAAATTCCCTTGATTATGTAGGCTATTGGAATGATTTGAAGGAAGAGTTAAAGTACCAAATAGTTGGAATGTAGAAAAGTCAACCAGAGTGCAGAAAAGTCAACCAAAGTGTAGAAAAGTCAACCAGAATGCAGTCTGCGAGGCTTAGGCGCCCTGTTTGGAGGCTTGAGCGCCAGAAATTGACGTCCATCACCCGGGCACCTTAAATTGGGCACCCGAGCGTCGTTGATCGTGGATTAGGCCCAGTTTTTGCTCTGTTTCGACTCTTTTGGACTTAGCTCTGTTTCTACTCTTTTTCAACTTTATTTAAAGGACCCAGGCACTCTAGGTTTTGTATCTCTGGCTGGAGCGACACAACAACACACTCTTCTACTACCTAAAGGCGGATCTGGAGGCGGGAGCTTCCTCTTCTACTTTTAAGGTTTCACTATGTCATGCTTTTCCATTATTCATTTAGTTTCTCCATGTCTATGGGGAACTAAACTCTATTTATTGTTGGGGAATGATGTAACCTTGTGAACTCTCATGTATTTGAATTGATTCTTAATCATATATGCTTTTTCATTAATTGTTAGGGAATTCATCTGTTTCAATGCTTGCTCTATTTAACTCATTTTGTAGCATGATTTATGAATTGCATGAGTATTGGGAGGTTCCTTACAATTCAGGTTGTTGTTGAATTTTCCCAAGGGTAATTTTTCTCAAGGATGAGGGTATGAGTACTTGGTCATCTTAAGCTCTTGATCTTCAGACTTAATTTTCTAGGAACGCTAGGAATTACACGAACTAGGAATTAAGGCAGGCTTATTGCGCCGAGGGATCGGGTTCTAAGTAATTTAGTGAGTGACATTAACATTAATGTAAAAAGAAGAATTATTATATACATTAGAGTAAACTTGGTGAAATCAAACCCTAACAACATAATCATCTCATTTTATAAACAACCTGCGTTCATCATTGTGTTCTTTGCTATTGATCAATTGGATTCATATTTAATTTTCTATCTTTACATTTTAGCCAATGATCTCTTTTTATTTAAGTCTTAATTAATCTAGTTATCACACAACTGTTTAGTGCCGAGAGTCCTCTGGGATACGATACTTGGTCTTACCATTTTATATTACTTGTGCGCTTTGGTACATTTGTCAATCCATCAACAAGATTTTGGCGTTGTTGTCGGGGACTCTCGGTTTAAACTATTCTATTTGTGTGATTCTTGATTAACTTTGACTTTATTTTTATTTTTTATTTTTTGTTTTTATTTTTTATTATTAAGTTGTTTTATGTCAAGTATTTTTGTTTTTGTGTACTAACATTATTTTCTAGGGTTTTTGTGTCTAATGCTTGTAGGATACAATTCAGACAAGAACTTAACTATATGGGCACTCAATTCCTCCAAGGTAATTTCATCCTAAGAAGTGGAAACTAAGCTATTACAATGTAATTTCAACCTAAGTAATTTCAACCTAAGTTGGTTTGTGACACTTTGAGCCCCTTGACACACTTTCACACTAAGAAGTGGAAACTAAGTTATTACAATGATTGATGGTGCACTTGGAATAGCTTGAAAAGCATTTTTCCAAGCCACTTTAAGTTGCAAATGGAAAAACAATTAAACCTCAAAGATTCCATGATACAATGGTGGAAATGACTTGAAACTATGCTTAAAATTGTACAAAAGATGAAGCATTAAAATCTGAAATGTGGTTGGTCCAAAACTGTTTGATAAGTTTGGTGCAAGGTTGATAAAGTGTTGTTGAATGCTGAAGCAAAAATGCAACTTTGAGTTCCACTTTTGAAGCCAATTCAACACGTTCTCCACTTCCTAGTATGATACCCTGTTGGAGAAGGATTCTACAGCTTGAATACCTCAAGAATAGGTCACCACACCAATGCAAACACCAAACCCGTTCATCAAAAACATGGTACTGCACCAGCATTTCAGTCACACAGAAACAACTTTTGTGGTACAATTTGAAAGCCAGACAAGTTGAATTCAATTGAGTTTAAGCATTGAATCAAAGGAGGGACACAAAATGAACCTAGGAAAGGAACTAGAACATATTAAACAATCAAGAAAACGCAAAACGCAGATCAAATTCGAAGTGCAGCAAACTGTTTGATAAAAATTGCAAACTGTTTGATGAAAGTCCTCAAAGAAGTTCAGATTTTGGGTTTTCTGATTTTTGGCCTTTCAAAACTAGATTGCATGGTTTTAATTTCTTTTTCTTGATGTTTTACACTTTTTAAATCATAGCATTGCATTTGGAAACTTGAAACCAACTTTTTAAAATCCAGAAATGAAGATTGAAGTTTGGTAAATTTCAAAAAGCACATGATTATCAAACTGCACCAGAAAATGAGTTGGAAAATGGTGCTTTCAAACTGAAAATTGTACGGTAGTGTTTGGGAAGGTTAATTGATGGTGCAAGAAAGTTTATATCATCAAGTTGAAGATGTACAAACACTCAAACAACCAAGAAACACACTACAGCAGAAATTCACTAGTTCACTTCCAAATTTAGGCAAAATTGATGGTTTAGGAAGTGATTATGCATATCAACTCAATTTTGACCAAATGAGCAGTGCATAAATGTTTGGAATGGTAAAATAAACTTGCAAAAATGTTTAAACTGCACTGAAATGGACAGATTCAACAAAACACAACAACTGTAGCCAAAAATGTAATAAAATTTGGTGGTTTAAAGTGGAATTCTGCATGTAGGATTGCAAATGACCATTTGAACAGTGTACACAAGTTTAAAATGTTAAAATAAACTTGTTCAGTTGTTCACAATGCACAGGAATAGCCAGATGCTCCAAATCACTGATTGAGTTGCTAATTATGCAACATTTTTTTCACCAAACTACACTAGATTTTGAAAGCATGGGAATGAAAACTTGAAAGCACACACAATGACTTTAGGAAAGTCCTAACACTAGATCTAACTGTAGAGTATCAGGTAGAGGAATTTTAAGTACCTAAGACATAGACACTGAAGTGAGCACGGCGAAAAACTCCAATTGAAACAGTGAACAGAAACATGCTACTGGATGTAGGCAACTCACGTACGCTTTTTGCATTCTAGTGACTATTATAGGTTGCCACTACTTGGAACATGTTTAACAACATAAAAAACCCTTGCACAATGCTTAAGAGAAAAAAAATCTAGACAGAAACAACTTGCACAGATTAAACCATATTTGAATATTTTGTGCAGAATTTGTGAAAACTGACGCAAATGTTGGATGCTTTAGCTCATATCATCCAGGCTAGACATTGTCTCATTGCCTTTGTGGATTGATTCATTGTTAAATATGTCTCTTATACACAGATTGAAAATGAAAATTGAAAGCTAGAACAGAATCAAACATTTGAAACAGAAACAACATTGCACATAAGGCACATGACTTGGCCAAACTGGAAAATGAATAATGAAAGCTGATTTGAACTGAACCGTTTAAAATTATCAGTAAACACTAAGAAACATTGGAAGTATAAGCACAACAAGCATAAACACGAAATAAGCCAGAAAAAAATTCAAATAGTGGTGATAGAAGAACAACACATGACAAAAACGAAAAGTTGTAAAATAGATAGGCTTATCTCTTGAAGACAAGCGTGGACGTGCTGGCTATGACTACCTAATGATGGAAGCGGCTTCAAGGTTCAAGCTCAAGCAGCTCCATGACTCAAAGTGACACAGCAAAATGAGATGATGAAAGGAAACGGAGGTGCACACGAGGTGTTCGATGGAAGGTTCAGTGCGAGTTTGGTGTGTGTTTGAAGCCTCACAACCTTAGAAAGCCTTCCAAGAGGGAAGGAAGTTGGAGGAAAATGTGCTAAAGAGGCACAAGTGGTGAACTCAAGAGAAGTGGCTGGATTTCAGCAAAATTTCATTATTACACTCAAGGTAAGTTTTACAATGGATCAAGCTCTTATTTATAGATGAAGAGAAGCTTGAGAATTTGCAAGGAAAGCTGCAAATTACAACCTGCATGAAGTAAAGTGGAATGTGCAGAAGCTGCTTGCCAAAGATGGCCGTGTGTTCCATGTGATAATTGTTGAAAACATGTGTAATTGAATAAGCTCACGGCTAGTGTGTTCCATGTGGTAAATGTGCTTCATGATTGGCATGTGTTCCACATGAAAATGATGTCAATTGTGCTCCAAAGAAAGAAGATGCACGGCTATATGTGCTTCTCATGGAAAATGTGGAAAGTGTGCTCCAAAGAGAAGAGACTTCACGGCTCTCTTGTTTCCTCTTTACTTGGTAAGCTTCCTAGGATCCTTCCAACCTTTATTGTCCTACAAAACAATGGAATTAGTTAAAGAGAATCTATCTAAGACTTAGATAAGGAAAGAGATTTAGCAATCTTTATTCTACTTCCCTTTCTTTAGTCTTAGTTTATCCCTTTTTAGTCTTAGTTTAGTCTTATTTTACATGATCAAGGTCGTCTATTGTTTATCCCTTTTTAGCCCACTCATGAACTTTTCCAAATAAAAAGAGAACAGTTTGTTCCATCCTTTGAACCTTTAGCGTTAAGCATGTTTTGAAAACCCTGTTTTAAATTCTTTACCCTGGAGTTGAGTTGAGATATTTGTGAGGTATTGATAAAGGTTCAAGTTTGGGGTTACTAGAAAAATAAGTAGTGAGCACAAAGAAAAAGAAAAAGAGAAATCAAAAGAAAAGAAAAGTGAAAAGAAAAGAAAGAAAAGCTCACGGCAAGGGAAAAGGTTGGGAATAAGAAAAATAGATCCTTGAAAAAAGAACCTATGTGTAATTGTTAAATTCATAAATGTCTCTCTTAACTCAAGGATTTTGTATTCCTGAAAAACCATGGTTCTTCTTAGCCCAGCCAAGTTACAAGCCAAGAAATATCGTTATCTGTGATGTAATTTTGATATTAAATGCACCCTTTTTGACTTAGAAACCTTCTTTAACTCATGTTTTTGCTTTAGTTTTGTGAATAAGAGAGTTGAGGTTATACTTGATGATTTTATCACTAAATTCCCTTGATTTTGTAGGCTATTGGAATGATTTGAAGGAAGAGTTAAAGTACCAAATAGTTGGAATGCAGAAAAGTCAACCAGAGTGCAGAGAAGTCAACTAGAGTGCAGAAAAGTCAACAAGAATGCAATCTGCGAGGCTTGGGCGTCCTGTTTGGAGGTTTGAGCGCCAGAAATTGACTTCCACGGCCCGGGCGCCCGAGCGTCGTGCATCGTGGATTAGGCCCAGTTTTTGCTCTGTTTCGACTCTTTTGGACTACTCCCTGTTTCTACTCTTTTTCGACTTTATTTAAAGGACCTAGACGCTCTAGGTTTTGTATCTCTAGTTGGAGCAACACAAGAGCACACTCTTCTATTATCTAAAGGCGGATCTGGAGGCGGGAGCTTCCTCTTCTACTTTTAGGGTGTCACTATCTCATGCTTTTCCATTATTCATCTAGTTTCTCCATGTCTATGGAGAACTAAACTCTATTTGTTATTGGGTATTGATGTAACCTTGTGAATTCTCATGTATTTGAATTTATTCTTAATCATATATGTTTTTTTATTAATTGTTAGGGAATTCATATGTTTCAATGTTTGCTCTATTTAACTCATTTAGTAGCATGATTTATGAATTGCATGAGTGTCGGGAGGTTCCTTATAATTCAGGTTCTTGTTGAATTCTTTCAAGGGTAATATTTCTCAAGGATGAGGGTATGAGTACTTGGTCGTCTTAAGCTTTTGATCTTCAGACTTAATTTTCTAAGAACGCTAGGAATTGCACGAACTAGGAATTAAGGCAGGCTTATTGCACCGAGGGATCGGGTTCTAAGTAATTTAGTGAGTGACGTTAACATTAATGTAAAATGAAGAATTCTTGTATACATGATAGTAAACTTGGTGAAATCAAACACTAACAACATAATCATCTCATTTTATAAATAACGTTCGTTCATCGTTGTGTTCTTTGTTATTGATCAATTGCATTCATATTTAATTTTTTGTCTTTGCATTTGAAACCAATGATCTCCTTTTATTTAAGTCTTAATTAATCGAGTTATCACACGACTGTTTAGTGTCGAGAGTCCTCTGGGATACGATACTTGGTCTTACCAATTTATATTACTTGTGTGATTTGGTATTGTCAATCCATCAACAGTCTTACCATTTTATATTGCTTGTGCAATTTGGTACACTTGCCAATTCATCAACAGTGCACTAGAAATCAGCTTCTGTGCAGGTGGCTGATGGACAAATTTGTAAGCACCAAAATATGATGTCACAAACTTGTTTCACAATCGGCAAGTATGACCGAATCGTTCAAGTAATAAACTTGGTAAGACCAAGTATCGTTCTTCCCAAAGGACTCACGGCCTAGTTTAGTTATGTGATTTGTTGATTAGCTAAGACTTAAGAACACAATAATTGAAGTTTAATATGCAAGGACGAAAATTAAACATGTATGCATGAATTGATCAATGGCAAAGACAAAAGATAAACACTTTCAAGGAGATATATGAATAAATATGTTGTTGGGGGTCAATTTCATCTCATCCACTCTCATATATTTTAGGAATTCAACATTCAAATCATCATTGTTAATGCCACTCTCTAAAGTACCATTCTAGATGGCTTCTCCCTAATCAAATAGTTCATACAATTCCTAGCATTCCTAATGATTAGTTCATTACCGCAGGAGCTTAAAGGCAACCAATATAATATTGTCAGTATAATATTGGGAGAAATTCCCCGGATCTAGACTTCCCCGTACGTGCCCGTATCGACAAAACCAATAATCATGCATTAGAATGAGTTAAACAATGCAAGCATTGAGCAAAGAGGAAAAACCCTAACTAATGATGAAAGAAAGCATATGTCTCAATTCAAAGATGTACTCAACAAATCCATATATGAGAGCTTCAAGAGATTACATTGATTCCCCAACAAACATACAAGGTTTAGTTCACCATATTCATGGTGAACCTAGATGAATCACAATGAAAGAATGAAAGAATAAACCCAATAAAGGTGAAGAGGTAGCCTGAGCATCCAAGATCCTCCTTCAAAGGGGTGGAAGAGAGAGTGTTTGCCTCGTTTCTGCCAAAGATACCTAACTATAGGACGTGCAATCCCTTATATACTAATCTAGAGTTACAAAAGATCATAAAAGCCCAAGCCCAAAAAGTGCCGCTCAACGCCATTTACCGCTCAGGGTTGGTTGCGTGACTCGTTTCTTCTCCTCAGCGGCCATTTTGCCCCTCAGCGTGACTCCCGCAACCTCCTGAGTGCCGCTCAGCGGTAAAATGCCGCTGAGCGGTGCCTTCGACTTCTCTTTTTGCACTCTTTCTTGTCTTTTCTAATGTCATCTCTCTCATTCTTCACTCTTTTCACTAAATTCACCTCAAAACCTGCACAAAAACACTCAAATCAAGCATAAACCTGTCCAGCTCTCTTATTTCTGAAAATATAGATAAAATGCATGATTTCAAGCTAGTTTCTAAGTCTAAAGGTTGCTTTTAGTATCAATTTTAAGCATGAAAATAACAGTTTTTCAACTGTTATCACAACCCCAAACTTAGAACTTTGCTTGTCCTCAAGCAAACAAAATGTAACTCCATCTCCAACCAATTCATATGATGGTTCACTCATTCAAAAATCCTCTTTTTCAAGATAAGTAATAACTTCACTCAAACTTATGACCAAGAGTTCAATCAAGATGCGCACATGCTTTAGTGTTTCACAAAATCATTTAGATTCCAACAAATGCTATTTTTCATGAATGATCAATCAATTAAGCATGGATATTCATGTGCTCATGGAATATTTCCTCACCAGGTAAAGTTTTCACTCAACACACAAGTGTATAAGAGGTAAAGTGTTTCACTCATTCACTCCACTATCACAATGTCACATGAATCAACTTTGCCTTTCATTTTACCACAATCAAAAACATTCACAAGCATGCATCATCACAAGGACTTTTCAATGGCTTATAATGTGGCTGGGCTAACAAGAAAATTGGTTTTTCTGGATCACAAAATCCTTGAGTTAAGAGAATCATAACAACACAATTATCTTATTCATTCCCAACTTTCTTTTGCCTTTGCATTTGCATTTGCATTGAGCTTTGCTTCTTTTTCTTTTCTTTTCTTTTTCTTTTCATATTCTTACTTTTTTATCTCTTAGCTCAATGCTTTTCCTTTTTCATGTTTCCCCAATAACCCCAAACTTGAACATTTAACAATACCACACAAGATTTTCTACTTAACTCAAGGTAAAGATTTCCAATCAAGGGTGTTCAGTGTATGTTTAAGGCTAAGGGTTCAAAGGATAGAACACAAAGTGTTCTCTTTTAGTGGGCTTACTTTATGTATTTGGCCAATAAAAAGGGTTTCAATCAACACGGCCTTTGATCATGTGATGCAAAACAAGCAATTGATTCAATCATAGAAAACCTGGGCAAAGTCATTCATGCTTTCAAAGTAATAGCATTCAACCATAACAACTCTGAAGCTCAAAACCTCACATATAAGCTCATTCCTATTTGACATACACATCCTGCTTAATTTCACAATCACAATCATGATATCATGCATTTGTTCACAAAGCTTGTGAATCACCTGTATAAGCATTTAATGTGCACCTCATCTCAACATCAATCAATCAATAAGCATCATCAAGCATTACTTATCACATAATCACAGTTAATAACAAACCATCATAATAAACCAGGTGTTCAATAGAGTACATCAAACCCTAATCTAAAAACAAAAACAAATAAGTTCAGAAAACTTAAACCACAAAAGCATAATCATATGATAGCATTCATCAGTAAATGCTATCTCAGCTCCTCATCAGTCCGAGCTGTCCTCTGTATCTTCCTCTTCCTCTTCATCATCATTTTCATCAAATGCATCCTCCTCCTCAGCTTCATCTTCTTCCATGTCTCCTGCTGAAGCTTCAGCTGCTCCATGTACTGGTTCTTCTGGCCAAGCTACCACATTATGGAATTCATCCATAGTCCACCTGTGAGCTGGAGGTGTATCATACATCCCCACTATCATCTCAGCAGTGGCCACCTGCCCTCTGTGGATAGACTGCAACTGAGCACCTATAAGAGACATATACATGTCCCTCATCTGGAATGGTTCTGCTTCATGTGTATCAGCAGATGTCTGGCCCTGTGCTGGTCTTCTCTCTCTACGAGCCTGGCGTGGTGGAACTGGCTGGGCTGCCTCCTCACCTCCACAGTACTGTCTGTAATAGGCCTCATCTATAGCTTTTCTAGGCCTCTCAAATGGTGGAACAGAAGTGTCCACCCCAGCTAGCTTGCAAAGGTGAGTAATCAAAGAAGGATGTCCCAGTGGTGCTTTGTTGTTTGAGGTGTTTGCACACACACTAATCTCATCAGCTATCACCTGCCCAATATTAACATTCAAATTTCTGATAGCACAGTAGATGAATAGTGCCCTGCTGAGAGTGATATCTGACACATGTGAGCATGGCTGAATGTTGGCATGAGAAAATGCCATCCAATACTTTGCAAGAGGAGTCAAGTCTGTCCTCCTAATGTTAACCACTGCTCCAGATCTATTCCTTTGAAAGTGTCCTCCAGGTAAGCACAACACTCTCTCAACATCCTCAAAGTCAGCACCTTCCTCCATGCTAAGAGCAAACTGGCATTGCTCACCAGCCCACACATTATCCAGGAAGTTGTTGATGGAATCAGGATCATACCTGATAGCATGGCCTCTGACATAGCCCAAATAATTCTCAGCTGGATAATCACCAATCTTCTTTGCATTGGTGTAGAATTCCTTCACCACAGCTATGTTGGCTGGTGCTGGATAAGTGGCTAGCTTCCCCCAATCATTCCCTAACACTTGCTCTCCAAATTGAGGAGCAAAGTTAGGTATCATTCCAACCTTTCTCTCCATTAGAAGTCTCCTGTCCTGTACCACCCTAAAGTGCTTCTCATGTTTCCTAGAGAGGAACCTGCCATTATGTGGCTGCTCTGGTTCCTTTTCCTTCCTCTTGGTTGCCATGGTTTTCAATCTCTTTCCTGAAGAGGATGCCATTCCTGCATTCAAAACACAAACCAAAACCACGGAACATGATGTTAATCATTAGTAAACACAGAACATAACTCCTTTCGAAGCTAAACCACCGCTGAGGGCCAGAATTTCCCCTCAGCGCCACCAGTGCCTCATTCAAACAAGCAAAAAAAACAGAAAAAGCAAATCTGGCAGAGTGCCGCTCAGCGGTAAATGCCGCTCAGCGGTGAGCTGCAGATTTTTGCAAATCTCTTTTTAGAACTGTCCTAACTCCACCCAAATGCAATTTTCTGTTTTCCAGTTCATAATCAAGCAATTTAATCGGTTCAAACATCAAATATATCATCAAATCATGCATAGAAATCAAAAGCCCTAAATATTCATGCTTTGACAATCACATTCAAATTCAAGAACCCTAGAATGAACAAAATGCATTTTACTTACTTGGGTGGAGATGCTAGATGATATGAGAATGCTTCCAAACTAGAATGCTCTCTTCCAACCCCAAACTTTGATGGCACACTAGTCTAAAAGTGAGTGGAAGAGAAAATTTTTAAAGAGGGAAGAGTAGAAAGATATGGAAAACCTAGGAGAAGAGGTGTGGAAGTGTTTGTGCAGAGAAGAGCTTGAAAGAGTGTAAAAACGCGCAGCTTAGGGTTTAAAAATACCCCAATGGGCTCGGGTTCCGCTAAGGGGAACTTAAGCCCATCTGCGTTAGTACCGCTCAGCGGTAAATGCCGCTCAGCGGCACTTTCGTGATGTGCCCTTCTCCTTCTTTTCTTGTCCTACGTGCCTTCCTAGCATACCCCTCATAGGTTCCCTGCAATTCAATGTTAAAAATGCTTATGCAAACCCTAACTAAAATAAACAAACAGAAAACAATCAATCAACTGGGTTGCCTCCCAGGTAGCGCTTGTTTAACGTCACGAGCCTGACCCAAAATCCACCAACACCCATCAGTAGGTGTTTCAACTTACCAGCACCCATCAGTAGGTGCAAAATTTTCTCACCAACACCCATCAGTAAGTGTTGCAAACTTAGTATCCTGCAGTAGATACTTAACCACCTAGCATCCTTCAGTAGATGCTAAATCCAGCAAAATAATGTCCAGAATAATGTTCACAAATTACAAATTACAAAACCAAATCAAAAGTTTGTAAATCTACTGGGTTGCCTCCCAGCAAGCGCTTCTTTAACGTCACTAGCTTGACCCTGTTAAAGCTCACGTTCCATCTTCTTTATAGTTGATGTAGTCCTTCCACCAACCTTTCAACTGCTTCCTTTGGACTGTTTTGGATCCTCTAGAATATGGAGACTCTATCTCTATCATCTCCTTTTCGTTAAAGCCTTTTATAACCCACAACTTGTTCTTGAATCTTACTGGTGTGCCAAGTTGGAGCCTTCTTTTCTTCCAGTCCCTAGGAACTTCTTCTCCTTTTCCGGTCTCTTCTACCTTGGGTACCTGAAAAAACAAACAATGGTTATCCGAAATTTCATTCTTACCTCTAGTTATGGGTGCATCTCGAAATGCAGCTTTGTAACTAGCCTCTTCCTCCTTTGCTTGTTCTTCATCTTTGAAGACATCCACCACCACTCTCTCCTCTCTGTCTTGGAGAACCACTATACCTTCATTCACATCTATGATCGCCCTGGCCGTTTTCATAAACGGCCTTCCAAGTATGAAAGGTATTTTCTCGGTCTCCATCTTCATCACCACAAAGTCTGCCAAAAACTGAAGTTTGCCAACACAAACTACAATGTCTTCCGCAATCCCACATGGCTCCTTTGAAGATCCATCGGCCATCACTAAATTAACCTTTACAGGTTTTATTTTAACATTGCCAATGTGCTCCAAGAGAGAATAAGGCATCAAGTTAACACTTGAGCCCAAATCAAGGAGAGCCTTCTTTACCTTTTTCTTCCCTATAGTGCAAGGGATAGAAAAACTGCCTGGATCTGCTGCTTTTGGTGGGAATGATTCTTTCTTAACAGTTATACACTTTTCTTCCTTTTCCTCTCTACGTCTTCTTTTTGTAGAGGTTCCTTCATCTGATTTTGTGTAAACTGCTATTTTCTGTAAAATTTGTTCCCAAGGAGCTTCATTATCAACCATTCTGAATAAATTTGTGAAGTCCATTGGTTTCTCTTCATTTGATGGAAAAGGAAAAATTTCCTTTCTTTCTACTTCTCTTCTTTCTTCTTTTTCTTCCTCCTCTAACTCAACTATCTCTTCATTCACACTTTTGACCACTTTGCACTCTTCTCTGGGGTTAACCTCAGTATTAGCCCCAAAATTTCTAGTTGACCTTTCTTCCAATTGCTTCGTAATCTGACCCATCTGAATCTCCAAATTTTTTATAGCAGCTTCAGTGCTCTTTTGAGAAGATTCAGTTTTCTGTATAAATTGCTGAAGAGTTTCTTCCAACCTTGTTGATCTCTCATTAAGCATAGATAATTGTTGCCACATGGTTGGTTGCTGCTGCTGTTGCTTATTATATTGATTAGCCTGCCCAGTTTGTCCTTGGCCAATGCTTGGATGTGGTTTCCAACCCTGATTATAATTGCCTTGACGGTATGGAAACTGATTAGCCATGAAATTAACATCCTCCATGGCCTCCACTGGAAAAGCACACTGGCCATTGATGTGATCACCTCCACATAGTTCGCACAACTGGGTTTGTACCTGTGCAGCAGATTTTAACTCTTTAGGTAGTGAAGCAAGAGTTTTGGTCAGAGTTTCCAGCTGTTGAGTTAGAATCTTATTCTGTGCTAGCAGAGCATCATGGGTTTGTAATTGAAGAACCCCTTTCTGTTGCATAGGGGCGCCTCTTTCATTGTGAAGCTCATTATCACTTGTAGCCATATTTTCAATAATTTCAGTTGCTTCCTCTGGAGTCTTCCATTTGATATTGCCTCCAGCTGAGGCATCCAGCATCATCTTGGTTTGTGAACCAAGCCCTCCAAGGAACGTTAGGACTACTTCTTGATCCTCAAAGCCATGCGTGGGAGTTTTACGTAACAAGCTTTTATACCTGTCCCATGCATGTCCCAGTGATTCCTCCATGCCCTGCTTGAATGAAGATATCTCTTGCTTTCCTTTAGTCACTTTAGATTGTGGGAAGTATTTGTTTAGAAACTTTGTAACCACTGCTTCCCACTCTGTGAAACTTTCTTCTGGAAAAGAGTTCAACCAAAGCTTAGCGTTGCCCCCCAATGAGAAAGGGAACAAGCTAAGTTTGATAGCTTCGTCTGGCACCCCATTAATCTTGATCGTGTTGCAGATCTCATTAAAGGTTGTAAGGTGCTCATATGGGCTTTCGTGTGATAACCCATTAAATTGATTACTCTTCACCAGTTGAATTAATGCTGGTTTGACCTCCATGTTGGCTGCATTGACTCTAGGTCGAGCTATGCTGTTGAAGTGCTGAGGTCCAGCAAGATTAGTGTAATCTGCAAGAGTTCTTCTAGCATTATTATTGTTCTCCATACTCCCTGTGCTATGAACAGAACCTTGTGGTGATGATTGTAGGAGAGTTTCAATGAAGGGAAAAGTTCTCTGGACGTTCTGATTCTTCTCCTCCTTCTACTCTCGTCTAGGCCTTCAAGTAGTGGTTCTGTTGTTTTCTTACTTCTAGTTCGAATTGTTTCCTGCATGCACAAGAAAACAAAACCCTAGAAAAGATTTGTTAGCACGAAGATATAGAAGAAAAGATATATTCAGAAGATAAAAAGATAAAAGATTCAGAAGATAGAATCAAATAAGATAAAATAAAACCTAATCTAAAAAATAAAATCTAACCTAACCTAAAAGATAAAAAGGTAAAATAAAATAAAATCTAATTTAATCTAAAAAGATAAAAAGATAAAATACAATAAAAACAAAACAAAAAAAAAAAAAAACAGAAATTCAAATTAAAGTCAAAGATAATCAATAATCACACAAATTAACCAGTTAAACCAGAGTCCCCGGCAACGGCGCCAAAAACTTGATGGACAAATTTGTAAGCACCAAAATATGATGTCACAAACTTGTTTCACAATCGGCAAGTATGACCGAATCGTTCAAGTAATAAACTTGGTAAGACCAAGTATCGTTCTTCCCAAAGGACTCACGGCCTAGTTTAGTTATGTGATTTGTTGATTAGCTAAGACTTAAGAACACAATAATTGAAGTTTAATATGCAAGGACGAAAATTAAACATGTATGCATGAATTGATCAATGGCAAAGACAAAAGATAAACACTTTCAAGGAGATATATGAATAAATATGTTGTTGGGGGTCAATTTCATCTCATCCACTCTCATATATTTTAGGAATTCAACATTCAAATCATCATTGTTAATGCCACTCTCTAAAGTACCATTCTAGATGGCTTCTCCCTAATCAAATAGTTCATACAATTCCTAGCATTCCTAATGATTAGTTCATTACCGCAGGAGCTTAAAGGCAACCAATATAATATTGTCAGTATAATATTGGGAGAAATTCCCCGGATCTAGACTTCCCCGTACGTGCCCGTATCGACAAAACCAATAATCATGCATTAGAATGAGTTAAACAATGCAAGCATTGAGCAAAGAGGAAAAACCCTAACTAATGATGAAAGAAAGCATATGTCTCAATTCAAAGATGTACTGAACAAATCCATATATGAGAGCTTCAAGAGATTACATTGATTCCCTAACAAACATACAAGGTTTAGTTCACCATATTCATGGTGAACCTAGATGAATCACAATGAAAGAATGAAAGAATAAACCCAATAAAGGTGAAGAGGTAGCCTGAGCATCCAAGATCCTCCTTCAAAGGGGTGGAAGAGAGAGTGTTTGCCTCGTTTCTGCCAAAGATACCTAACTATAGGACGTGCAATCCCTTATATACTAATCTAGAGTTACAAAAGATCATAAAAGCCCAAGCCCAAAAAGTGCCGCTCAGCGCCATTTACCGCTCAGCGGTGGTTGCGTGACTCGTTTCTTCCCCTCAGCGGCCATTTTGCCCCTCAGCGTGACTCCCGCAACCTCCTGAGTGCCGCTCAGCGGTAAAATGCCGCTGAGCGGTGCCTTCGACTTCTCTTTTTGCACTCTTTCTTGTCTTTTCTAATGTCATCTCTCTCATTCTTCACTCTTTTCACTAAATTCACCTCAAAACCTGCACAAAAACACTCAAATCAAGCATAAACCTGTCCAGCTCTCTTATTTCTGAAAATATAGATAAAATGCATGATTTCAAGCTAGTTTCTAAGTCTAAAGGTTGCTTTTAGTATCAATTTTAAGCATGAAAATAACAGTTTTTCAACTGTTATCAGTGGCGCTGAGGGCCCCTGACCCAAGGCCCTCAGTCTGACTTTTCTACACTGCATATTTTTCTATTTTTCTGTAGTTATGCGTTCTTCTTATGGTTGATTGAGCTCTATACATTGTTGGAGATCCTTCCAAGCACATTATTAGGTACAAAATATAGGGATTATGGATGAAATTACATCAAAGTAGCCCAAAACACAATTATTCATAAAACTAAGATAAAAGAAAGGATTAATCAAGTTATAAGCTCAAAAAGAGTTGATTTAGTATCAAAATTTCACCACAGATAACGGTAAAATCAACCGTTATCACAACCCTAAACTTAAAACTTTGCTTGTCCTCAAGCAAAAGTACTTCACCTAGAAAACAATTCAATTGCAATGGTTTAATGACTCAAGAACAGTTTCAATCAAAATAAACAAAATCAATCATGCTTGCTCATCTTATGAATCACACTCAAGAGATAATATGATTTCAACAAGCTAAACATCAATCATGGTGCTCACAGTTCAAAATCACAAGATAGGTGCAAATTATAGATCAACAAACACGAAAAGTTGTTTTCATTAAATACATGGAACCAATCCTCACCAAGGAAAGTGTTTCACTCAAGCACAATGGTGTATAAGGATGTGTGTCTGTTAAGACTCCGACAAGTGTACCGATCGTATCAAGTAATATAAAATGGTAAGACCAAGTATCGTATCCCAAAGGACTCATAGCACTAAACAGTTATGTGATTACTCAGATAATTAAGACTTAAGAAGAACAATTTTTGGGGTTTTGAATGCAAATGCAATAAAAATAATATGAGATGAATATGTTGTTGGGGTTAGATTTCACCAAGTTTACTCTCATGTATATACGAATTATACTTCTTCATTAATGTCAATGTCACTCTCTAAAATACTTAAAACTCGATTCCTCGGCGAAGAAAGCCTATCCTTAACTATTAGTTCATACAATTCCTAGCATTCCTAATAATTAATTTTGAAGAACAAAAGCTTAAGACAACCAGAACTCATACCCCCATTCTTGAGCAATACTGCTTCTAGGCATAATTCTCCGCATCATGAATTGTAAGATACCTTTCAGTAGTCAAGCAAATCATACATCATACTACTGAATGAGTTAAGTAGAGCAAGCATTATGCAGAGAAGATTTACTCTGACAATTACTGAAAGAAGCATAAATAATTAAGAATCAATTCAAAATACATGAGAGTTTAAGATGTTACATCTGTTCCCCAACAACCAATAAGGTTTAGTTCCCCATCATCATGGAGAAACTAGATGAACAATAAAAGAATGAAAGAGATAGAAAAACCCTAGAAAGAGAAGAAGAGAATTGTCACATCCCCAAATCTACTCTCCAGGAAGAGGAGAACTGCCACATCCCTAAAATCTACCCCTAAGGGGTGAATAATGTGTTTCTGTGCTCAAGCCATCAAAAGATACAGTCCCTAGGACGTCCAAGTCCTTGAATAGAACATAAAAATAACAGAAAACAGGTCCAAGCCCATGAAACTAGCGCTCAACGCCCTTAGTTCGGCGCCTAGGCGTCGTACGGGTCAAAACTAGCGCTCAGCGCCCTTCAAAAGGCGCTCGGGCGTGGTGCGGGAAGAAAACTTGCGCTCAACGCCCTTGGAAGGGCGCTCAGCTTGACTTTTCTACACTCTGGTTGACTTTTTTTGCATTCTGGTTGACTTTTATGCATTTTAGTTGACTTTTCTGCACTCTGGTTGACTTTTTCTACATTCTGGTTGACTTTTCTGCATTCCAACTATTTGGTACTTTAACTATTCTTTCAAATCATTCCAATAGCCTACAAAATCAAGGTAATTTAGTGATAAACTCATCAAGTGTAACCTCAACTCTCTTATTCATAAAACTAAAGCAAAAACATGAGTTAAAACAAGTTTCTAAGTCGAAAAGGGTGCATTTATTATCAAAACTATATCACAGATAACGCTATTTTCAACCGTTATCACAAACCCAAACTTGAAACTTTGTTTGTCCTCAAGCAAAATGTAACTTGGCTTAAACAAAATAATCATACTACAATGGTCAAGCATATTAAAAACATTTTCTTTTTAGACAAGTAAATCACTCATGAATGCTTACCATAGAAAGATTAATCAAGATATAATGATGCTTTTTCCAATCAAGCTTCAACTATGGTGTTCACATAATCAAGACATACACAACAGATGCAAACCTCATGATTAATCAACAACCAAGCAAGAATGTTACCCTATATGCATGGAACTATTCCTCACCAAAGATAGTGTTTCACTCTAGCACTCAAAAGTGTTTCATTCAAGCACTCAAAAGAGTTTCACTCAAACTCAAAGGTGAATAGTGAGGTGACATTCTTACACTCTACCATCACAATTTCACGTGATTCAACTTTGCCTTTCATATAACCACATATCAAACACACTCACAAGCAAGTTATCATCACAAGGACTTTTCAAGGCTTGTATTGAGGCTGAGCTAAGAAGAAAATCCTTGAGTTAATAGAGTGCATAATTCATTTATTCACATTAACAATCAACTCTCTTTCTTCTTTAATGTGAGAAAACAATATTCAACTCATTCCCAAAATTTACTTGCATTAAGCCTAACCTTTTCTTTTCTTTCTTTTCTTCTCTTTTGTTTTTTTTTCTTTTGCTCTTTCTTTTGCCCAATGTTCTTTAATATATTTCACAAAGTTCTTTTCGGTTTCTGTTAACCCTCGGCAAGTGTACCGAATCGTATCAAGTAATAATAAAATGGTAAGACCAAGTATCATTTACCAAAGGACTCACGGCCTAAACAATTATGTGATTTGTTTATTAAATTAGACTTGTGAGCGAATTCTTGTAGGTTTAAATGCAAATACCGAAAATTAAATATGAATGCATGTATTGATCAATTGGATGAGAAGAAGCAAAAGTGATTGATGTAAATTATGGAATGATGATGCTGTTGGGGTTTCCGATTCATCCTATCCACTCTCATGTATTCAAGAATTCATCTTTCTTTATTAATGTTAAAGCCACTTTCTAATTTACCTTAAACCCGATGTCTCGATGAAGAAAGCCTACTCCTAATCACAAGTTTACAATGTCTTGTCTCCCTAGCAATTATTCATGCATTACATTCGCACATAAGCTTAAAGGCACCCAATCCTCCTATCCCTATGTCTAGGCAATATTACTCTTGGGAGAATTTCTCCAGTTCTAGATTTATCTATACGTGTCCATACAAATAATATCAATGATCATGCAATTGAATGAGTTAAACAATGTATCCATAGAGTATAGAAGAAAAACCCTGACAATTAATGAAAGAAAGCATATAGATTAAAGATCCAATTCAATACATGAGAGTTTCAAAGGATTACATCAGTTCTCCAACAACAATGAAGGTTTAGTTCACCATAGACATGGTGAAACTAGAAGCAAAATAATGAAAGAATGAAAGATAGAACCCCAGAATTTGAAGAGCGGAGCTTGAGCATCCAAAATCCTCCTCCAAGGGGTGAAGAAAGTGTGATTTTGCTTCATTCTGTCCAAAGATACTAACTCTAATTTGGCCAAAACCTTATATAACTTCCTAAAAATTACAGAAAATTGGCCCAAGGCCCAATAAAATGGCGCTCAGCGGTAAGTGCGATTCTTCTATTTTGATGCTCAGTTGTAGTTTTGCCCCTCAACGTTGATTGCGGGACTTCAGAGTACCGCTCAGCGATAAAAGTGGAGCAAGGCAGTACTTGCGACTCTTCTTTTGTGCACTTTTTCTTCCTTTTTTGAGTCCAACTTTTGACTACTTCACTTCTTTCATTCAATTCATCTTAAAACCTGTAAAAACAAGGAAAACCAAGCATATAACCTATCCAACTCTCTCGTTTCCCAAACTTAATTAAAAACATAATTCCAAGCTAATTTCTGTCATAAAGGTTGTCATTAAGGTCAAAATTAAGTATAAAAATAACAGTTTTTCAACTATTATCAGTTTCTCACCAACCCAAACTAGAACCATTCTCCATTACCACAAAATTATACTCTACTTAACTCAAGGTAAGGATTTAAAAAGGGTTTTTCCCATTCAACTTTAAGCTCAAGGTTCAAAGGGTAAAGAGAAACATTGTTCTTTGTTGGGTTCACCTATTAGCATTGGCGATAAGGGAGAAGAAAACATGGCCTTGATCATATGTAACAAGCAAGCAAGTGGTTCAATCATAGAAAATTAGGCAAAATCAATCATGCTTCGAAAGCAATAGCATTCAATCAATCAAAAACCTGGAGTCCATCCTCTCACCGGTTAACTCAAGTTCCACAATTTAATAACATCTTACCCAAAAAATTAATCACAATTGACATCATGCATCTGTTTTTAAAAAAAAACTATGAGCAACCACCATCTATGCTTAAAAGCCTCACCAATCATTAACTCAACATGCATCATAGAACAATAGAGCAAACACAAGAATATTACTCATCACAAACAATTTATCACATCATACCCAACCATTGCAGCACAATTCATTAAACCAAGTACATAAGCAAGATAACAAAATAAACAAAATTCAAATAAAACAGAAACATAAAAATCCTGATCTAGCAACATCTATCCGTAAATGCTTTCATCTGAATCTTCCAACATCCATCAGTAAATGCAAATCCTTCACATCAGCATCCATCAGTAGATGCTTGATAACAGTTGAAAAACTGTTATTTTTATACTTAAAATTGATATAAAAAACAACCTTTATGACTAGAAATTAGCTTGATGACTAGAAATTAGCTTGGAATCATGCATTTGCTTGTTTTTAGAAATAAGAGAGTTAGACAGGTTTTTTGCTTGATTTCCTTATTTTTACAAGTTTTTGAGATGAATTTGATGAAAGAAGAGAAGTAGGAAAGAGATGGAATCAGAAAAGGACACAAAAAGTGCACAAGAAGAGAAGAACCAAGTGCCGCTCAGCGGAAATTACCGTTGAGCGGTGTTCTTCAAGACTCAATGACGCCGCTGAGCGGCAGAAGTGCAACTGAGGGGTGGAATAGAGGACACGCACTCACCGTTAAGCGGTATTTTATCGCTGAGCGGAATTCTGATGGGCTTGGGCTCACTTTTCTATAATTTTTAGAATACTATATAAGGTTTTAGTTAACCTAGGTCAGTCATCTTTGGCTGGGACGAAGCAGAAACACACTCTTTCACCCCTTGGAGGAGGATTTTTTATGCTAAGGCTCCTTTCTCAACTTTCTAGGGTTCTATCTTTTCATTCTTTCATTGTAATTCATATAGTATCACCATGAATATGGTGAACTAAACTTTTATTGTTGTTGGGGAATCAATGTAGTCCTTTTGAAACTCTCATGTATGGAATTTGTTCTTCAAAATCTTCTTTAAGATACATGCTTTCTTTCATTAATTGTTAGGGTTTTTCCTCTTTGCTCAAAGCATGCATTGTTTAACTCATTCGATGTCATGATCATTGATTTTGTCGATATGGACACATACGGGGATATCTAGATCTGGGGAATCTTTCCTAATAGTAGTATAAACCTAGACATAGGAGTATGATGGTTGATTGCCTTAAAGCTTCTGTTCACTATAATGCATGATTAATTGCTAGGGAGACAAGACATTGTAAACTAGTGATTATGATTAGGCTTTCTTCGCCGAGACATCGGGTTTAAGGTAATTTAGAAAGTGGCATTAACAATTAATGAAGAAAGATGAATTCCTGAATACATGAGAGTAGATAAGGATGAAATTGATAAACCCCAACAACATTTTCATTCATTTATTTCCAATCACATGTTTTGTTTCTTCTTGCCCAATGATCAATACATGCATACATATTTACTTTTCAGTATTTTGCATTTAAACCTACAAGAATTTGGTCACAAGTTTTAGATAATCAATAAATCACATAACTGTCTAGGCCGTGAGTCCTTTGGGAAAAAGATACTTGGTCTTACCAGGTTTATTACTTGATACGATTCGGTTACACTTGCCGAGGGTTAACAAGTTTTTGACTCCATTTTCGGGGATTGAAAATTTGTTCATCAATGCTCTCAGTAACATCCATCAGTAGATGTGTAGTCTTTCTGATCAGCATCCATCAGTAAATGCTGATCTTTCTCATCTTTATCGACATCCATCAGTAGATTCCATCAGTAGCATCCATCAGTAAACACTTAATCACATAGCATCCATCAGTAGACGACATCATTCATAACCCTCATTATAGCAGTATCCATCAGTAGATGTTGTCATCTGAGTCCTCCTAGTATCCCTCAGTAGATGTTGTCCAACATCCATCAGTAGATGTTGTCATTACTGCAAAACAAAATCAATTAAAAAGAAAAAATCAAAAATTGGGTTGCCTCCCAATAAGCGCTTGTTTAACGTCACGAGCCTGACACCATTAGGCACAATCTGCATCAATGATGTTGGTGTTCTGTTTGCTTTCATCACACCAACTTATCTGCAGCATCTTCGTGTTCACCATCTTTACCCTCCTTGAATAAGGAGCCTCAATCATAATAACTCCATTCTCTTTGATATCTTTAACCACTTCATGCACAGAGTCTTGGTGAACATGGCACTTGAAGGCTAGCACTCAGTGCCCTCAATGGGGCACCCAAGCGTGGAGCGACACTTGAAGACTAGCGCTCAACGCCCTTGATAGGGCGCCCAAGCGTGCCGTGCAACCTTCTTCAACCTTCTTCTCTTGATGATCTTTTGCTCCAAGTACAAATTTTTTAATTTTATCTTGCAAACACTAAAGAACACTGCACTAGAGCACCCAATTAGCACAAACATATAGAAAGATAAAATGATAAAAAAATCAAAAATGAAAAGATAAAAAGATAAAAAGATGAAAAGATGAAAAGATAAAAAGATAAAAAGATAAAAAAGATGAAAAAGATGAAAAGAAAAAAAGATAAAAAGATAAAGTCTAATCGGTTAAGAATCACACAAATAGAATAGTTATACCACGAGTCCCCAACAACGGCGCCAAAAACTTTTTAAGACTCCGGCAAGTGTATCGAATCGTATCAAGTAATATAAAATGGTAAGACCATGTATCATATCCCAAAGGACTCACGACACTAAACACTTATGTGATTACTCAACTAATTAAGACTTAAGAAGAACAATTTTTGGGGTTTTGAATGCAAATGCAATAAAAATAAACATGAATGCAACTTGATCAATTGAGGCTAAACACTAGAATGGATGGATGAAGTTGATAATATGAGATGAATATGTTGTTGGGGTTAGATTTCACCAAGTTTACTCTCATGTATATACGATATCTACTTCGTCATTAATGTCAATGTCACTCTCTAAAATACTTAAAACTCGATCCTTGGCAAAGAAAGCATATCCTTAATTATTAGTTCATACAATTCCTAGCATTCCTAATAATTAATTTTAAAGAACAGAAGCTTAAGACACCCACAACTCATACCCCATTCCTAAGCAATACTGCTTCTAGGAATAATTCTCCGCATCATGAATTGTAAGATACCTTCAGGTAATCATGCAAATCATACATCATGCTACTGAATGAGTTAAACAGAGCAAGCATTACGCAAAGAAGAATTACTCTAATAATTAATGAAAGAAGCATAAATAATTAAGAATCAATTAAAAATACATGAAAGTTCAAGAGGTTACATCTTTTCCCCAACAAAAAATAAGGTTTAGTTCCCCATCATCATGGAGAAACTAGATGAACAAAGAAAGAATCAAAGAGATAGAAAAACCCCAGAAAGAGAAGAGGAGAGTTGTCACATCCTCAAATCTACCCTCAAGGAAGAGGAGAGCTGCCACATCCCCAAAATCAACCCCTAGGGGGTGAAAAATGTGTTTTTGTGCTCAAGCCATCAAAAGATACAGTCCCTAGGACGTCCAAGTCCTTAAATAGATAATAAAAATAACAAAAAATAGGTCCAAGCCCACGAAACTGGCGCTCAACGCCCTAAGTGGGGCGCCCAGGCGTGGTACGGGTCAAAACTAGCACTCATCGCCCTTGGAAGGGCGCTCGGGCGTGGTGCGGGAAGAAAGCTGGCGCTCAGCGCCCCTGGAAGGGCGCTCAACTTGACTTTTCTGCACTCTGGTTGACTTTTTTGCATTCTGGTTGACTTTTCTTCATTCCAACTATTTGGTACTTTAACTCTTCTTTCAAATCATTCCAATAGCCTACAAAATCAAGGGAATTTAGTGATAAAATCATCAAGTGTAACCTCAACTCTCTTATTCAAAAAACTAAAGCAAAAACATGAGTTAAAGCAAGTTTCTAAGTAAAAAATGGTGCATTTAGTATCAAAACTATATCACAGATAACGATATTTTCAACCATTATCAGTGTCTAATTCTCAACTATCACAGTGTTACACAAATCAACTTTGCCTTTCGTTTCAACAATATCAAACACATTTACAAGCAAGTTATCATCACAAGGACTTTTTAAGGATTGTAATGTGGCTGGGCTAAGAAGAACATTTGGTTTTTCTAGACAACAAAACTCCTTGAGTTAAGAGAGTGAACATTTTACTTCATAATTTTAACATTAATCTCTCTTTCTGCTTTTCACTTGAGAAACCACTTCTCAACTTAATCCCAACTTTTATTCATTGAGCTCATCTTATCTTCTTCTTCTTTCTTCTTTTGCTTTTCTCTTGCTTTGCTCAATGCACCTTTTCTTTTTCTTTTAACTTTTTTCAACAACCCAAACTTGAACCATGACTAGTACCAAAAAAGCATATAACGTCACGTTGTCAACATCGAATAACGCAATATCTAACGTTATAAATGACCGGTGGAATTTTCGTAAATAAATTGAATCGTGCCACGTCATTTACTAAAACAGTTCGCCGTCTAAAATAGATTAACGTCAAACAAGGAGCATATCGACGTAAGGATTGAAAAATCATCGATCAAAATGGAAAGGAAGGTGATGTGAACAACCAGAAAGGGATCAACAATAATTCTGCAACAGAAGAATATTGATTTTCGTTATTTGATTTTAATTTTGTAAACAGTGGCTTCTTAAGCCATCTTTTGTTTTGCTAGTTGTAATCATCTTTTGAATATTAATAAAATTGAAAAGATTAACGTCAAACAAGGAGCATATTGACTTAATCTAAAATGTATTAACGTCAAATAAGGCCCAGATTGACGTAAAATAATGACCTTAGAATCACATAACGTCAACTTAAGAAACATCTAACGTTCAATTTAAAATAACAATCTAACGTTGAATTTGAGGGGGGAAAAAATTGTTTAATTTTTAAAATTAAGACTAAATTGAGACAAAATAAAAATACAGGGATCAAATTGCAACATAATAAAAATACAGGGACCAAATTGAGACTAATGCAATGACACGTGGCCTGACAATGACATGTGGCACTGTCAGTGCCATGTCACACTACCATTGCCACGTGGCACACTATCAGTTTCACACGTGGCATTTTTAAATTTTACTTTTAAAAAAATAAAAAATAAAATAAAAAATAAAAATAAAAATAATAAAAATATAATTAAAAAATTCAAAAAAACCACGAATTGACACGTGTCACCCCCTTTAACGGTGTTAGTATGGAACTAACGGTAAGGCCTAAATTGATTCAATTTTTCATAATAAGGGACTTAATTGAGAACATTTACAATACGAGGACCTACTTGAGACGATCCTACAAAAATAGCGATGTTCGAAAGGATTAAACCTAAAAAAAAAAGAAATATTGGTTTGTCGTCTAAAATAGATTAACGTCAAACAAGGAGCATATCGACGTAATCTAAAATGTATTAACATCAAATAAGGTCCAGATCACTACAGGAAAAAACAATTATTACCGGCGGTGTATTACCGAAGGCCTTTTGGCCTTCGGTAAATGTAGTTTACCGAAGGCTTTTCCGAAGGCTTGTGTAACATGACTTTACCGAAGGATAATGGCCGTCTGTAATGCACAGGAGTGATTACCGAAGGCAAACGACCGTCGATAAGTGAATGATGTATATGAAATTAGAAAGTGAGATATTTTCGAAGCCCTCATTTCGCGAAAACTCCTTCTTCCCCAATATTCACATTCTCTGCCCTAACTTCATCGACGAACTATTTTTGTGGCTTGTGTAGACTGCTTCCCACCGTAACCACAATTGGGATACGCTTCTTCCCCACTCCTCCATTATAGGTGAAGTCTCCCATTCTCCCATCTCATATTCTTTTACTGTTACTGTTTTCGATTACGCGTTAGTGGTGGAACCTCTTTTCATTTTTCGCGTTTTCCAGTGTTCTGAGCTGAGGAAGGTGGTGGGTGGTTGAGTTGAGGGCTACCATTGTTGAGGGAGGATATTCGACGAGGGGGCGTAGACGAGGCGACGTAAGCAGGGGAGTGTCGCTGCGTGACAAGGTCTTCCACTACTGCTGTAGAGGCTATTGAAGGGGCTACCGTCGAGGTAAGTTGTCATTTTGATTGATGAACTATAGCTGCTACGAAGAATTCGTTCTGACTTTGTTCAATGTATGCTCTGAATTAGTTTGTGCAATATGATTTGTTATTGAAAATATTGTTCAAAGTTGTCATTTTGATTGCTAATGCATTTTTTAGAAATAGCCATTTTAAAACTAAAGCAAGCTAATATCACTTGATTATGAAAGCTGATAACAAATAGCCATTATCAACTTTCTTCAAATATGATGTGAATGTATCTTACATTGGAATTGCTACTGGTTTTGTGTAATAGGTCTGTCGTGGCTACAGGGTTACTGTTCTTTTGTCTTATTTTAATCACATTTGAATATGAGTAGGCATTGAGAGCTTTACTTTACGGGCTAATAGTTACATATTTTGAATACAAATGCCGGTGTGCACACACTATGAGAGATACAAAGAGGTGAAAATGATAACAATGTGAGATACTGAAATAATATTATGTGATAGAAAGGTTACATAAGAAAAGATGATAATGTGATATTCATAACTTAATAAATGTGTCATAAAGAAAGATATAAAAGATAAACATGAAGTTATTATACGGTTAAAATGTGTACGTATCATTGTTGATATTTTAATATAGGTTGAATATATATATATATACACACACACACACATACATACCTGTAATCCAGTGGTGTCTTCACACTCTTTGTCATCAAGGCAATACTCATGCATTACCAAATCAGTTCTGATTCCTTGAGGAGCTCTGCCTCTATAGTACACCTTCCTATCTTTTCCAGTGGACTTCCAGTACCCTGCACGAGTTGCTCTATTTGTTGTAAACTCATTCGGGTATTTCCTATCCCGAGGTCCAAAAAAGTAGCACTGTGGATCTGTACTGGGTAAAAATGATTCCTCTAACCATGCAAAATCAACAAAAATTGTTCCAAAATCAGTCTATCAGTTGTTATAGAATATAATTTCATCCTTTGTGCTGTCCAACATGGTATATAATTCAATTTAAAGTTCCTATGATGTGTAAAATAATGTTTGGAGAACAAGTTCCTGGAACAACATTGGGAGTTCATTATTTTAATATATGGCAGTGATAAATTTCACTACTTATTGTTAACTTCAAATCTTACACAACAGTGAGAGTTCCTTATTTTAAAGGAACAGTTCCTTTTGTCATATTTGGGTTGTTAGATGTCACTCTTTGGTGTATAAATTGGCCATATCATTAATGTTATTATTGTCAATTTTTTTCTTTGTTTAATATTAAAGGTAAAGGGTTGGAACAGTCCTAAATTTTCAGTAACAAACATTATCATACACGTAATTTAAGGCTAAAATTGGAGGCATATATATATATATATATATATATATATATATATATATATATATATATATATATATATATATATATATATATATATATATATACTGATTTAAATTCTAAAGGTGTTATATTTCTGTCAAGGTCAATGTATAGACCTATAGAAGGTAAGTCTAACCTACATGGACACTGATATCTGTGTCCTATACCTAATACCCATAACCTTATAAGTAAGTTGCACTCAATATAGTGCATTCAAACTTCCTTTCACTCACAAGCTTATTTTTACTCTTAGTTAATTAAAATGTAGATCAATGAAAATAGCGATGAAAGAGACAACCATATGATCTTTCTAAGTTAAAATGGAATTAGAGATGTAGGAAGTAGGAAAATTCAGGTGGGTGGGTGCACCATTCTTAGGTCATGATAAAAAGGGACAACCTTAGAACTAAAAGTTGGTTTTCAGTTGGATGCTATCAGAAACAGTTTGTTGGTGGATATAACTTCCTAAAACAGAAACACTTTCTTCCACATTTAGGTGACTGCATCAAATCAGAACATCTGAACCAAGCAGGGAAAATGAAACTTTGTTTTAGTTCAACAAAATGTGTTCTTTTCCCTTAATCTTTTTTGTTTTCATTGATAATTACAAAAGGGTAACTTCATTTTCTCTGTGATTCTAAACTAAGTATATTTTCTTGTAATATTTATGAGACAGAATTTAACACGTGTAATGTACTTTCTTAGGGGATAAGGAAGTTGTGTTGTGGTTTGGTAGGTGATGTCAATGTAAGGTTCATCCAAAATTGCAGTGTTGAATTATTGTCTCCTAAAAACGAAAGAATGAGTGTAGATTTGTGAGTTGATGAACTGTCATGGATCTTTGAGAGCAAGCTTCACCATTTAAGCATGACAATCTACATTGACCTGATTTTGGGATTTCTTAATTAATTGGTTGGAATGAAAAGTTAATTTGCTATCCATTTGGTTGTTATGTTTGTTGATGAGTTATGTTCCTTGTTAGGAGAGAGTAATGACAGAAGAAACTACTATAATGATATTCCTAAATTAGCATGCAAGGACATCAGAATTGAAGTTCTGGTACTACCAAAACCAATTCCATGTAGCAGTAAAGTTGGCACAGTTTATAAGGAAAAAAATAGTAGGTAAAAACGGTGAACAGTCAATGATCTACTTTCTTCATGAAAGTTGAGACTATTTCAGATACTCTATCATGCTGCCACGTCTATATATATATATATATATATATATATATATATATATATATATATATATACATACAGATGTGAATACATGACAACAATATCATACTTTTCACAGTATAGTATAAGTTGATCAACCAAATTATATGAATGATTTATATGAAATATGAAGTTTTTGTGAAGAAAATGTAATGTTTTTGTGGAGGGAAGAGATATTAGGTTGAAGTGTGATGGTGCATTGTTCTTGACTGAAAATTTAGGCCATATACAGTGCATCAGATTGATAGCCCTTGCCTAATAAGACTGTTCATATATACGAAGAATGTTGGAGATCCCATTATGAATTAAATTAGTACAAACTTTATAAAAGTTATTTCATAAAAGATTACCAAATGCAGGAAGTTGAGCAATTAAGATTATTCCAGAAAAATGTTTATACAAATTCTATGCACTAAAGTAGAGAACATAACATGCACAAGGGTAGTAAGAATTGTATGTCATTTTAGGAAGAGGTTTTGTTCTGTTAGTTAAGCAACCAATGGTGTTTTCATTGGTTGAAAAGTTATGGAGGGATGACTTTGTTGGTTGATGCAGTGGCCTTGTACATAAAGCCCAGCTAAATGATATCATGACTTTTGGGTTTAGCTTTATATTTATACAATATAAAGAATAACTTTTAATCACTTCACAAATTTTATTAGGCAGTAAAAAAAAGCTAATATAAATTAATATAGAGTTAGAAATCAAGCTATATATGCCAATTGTATAGGCTGAATACGATACTCTGAATTGAAAGCTTGAGTTATATATATATATATATATATATATATATATATATATATATATATATATATTGAAAGGCAACTAGTCTACAGGACTTTGTTTTCTTATTTGGATTTAGTGAAACTAGACATATGTATTCATAAGTAAATATCTATGCAACCAGAGGAAGAGAAGTGATAACAACTTGTCTGGTTTCATTGCTTTGGCAGAGATTAACAACTTCTCAAAGAAATAATGTGACAATCCTTAGTGAAGTAGAGAGTTGGAGCAGAGGAAGAAGAGCTTGAGTTACTCTCCCTGCACCAAAGAAATCTGTTTGAACACATTGTTTGGCTAACTGATAATTGATTCTGATTTTTAATTCTCATTAATTATTTGAATTGTATGGTTGTAGAGCTTATGTTTTTTTTAATTATTTATAGAGTGTTTATTAGAAATGAAGTTTGATATTGATTGAATGGTTTAAAAGTAGTGTTGAAGTTAACCCAACACCTCACTCTGTTGATACTTCTGACCTTTTAATTAGTAGCACTCTTCAATCTTCCCATTTGAACTTTGTTCACACTTTAGAAAAGTTTAAAAAAGGAAGAAAGAATTAAAAGTAAAGTCTTATGCACCTCATTGGGTCATAGTTTGGTTTATATGAAGATTTTCTTTCTAAACCATCACTCTTTGAGTTAACATGGAAGTGAAGTAGTGATTTTGAGCTGGAAGCGTTTTATAACTCATTTTAGAGTTTAAACACAAATAAAATCACCAAACAAAGTTGCTTGAACATTGAGCTGCGTGTTTAAATCTCTTTCATACGTGTTTTAGTATAAATACAACCAACTAGGGACTTTGTGTAGTGCATAATTTTTGTTCAAGCTACTGTTTGTTTAATTTCTTTGGCCAAAAGTTGTCAAAATTCAAAGAATTTGGTTTGTTGAATTCTGGTGCAGTATGATAAATTTGTTTGGTGATGTTTTATTTGGTTATTGTTATTCCTTTTTGGATACAGATAGGTAATGCTTAAACTGTTGTTATGGTTATTAAATTAATGGAACAAACTGTAATGAATAACCTTAAATACACTTGTATTTGATGTCTTAGGTGAGTTTTTAAAGGAATTATGGCCAGAAGGGGAGGAAGAGAGTCTACAAAGAAGACTTTATCAGGAAAGGATAACAAAGGCGAAGGTATGGTCACCTAAACTGAAATTGCATGATTATATGTGATATGTTATTTTCATTCTTGTTTGATGAATTTTATGTTGTTATAAAATGTTTTGAATGTCAAATTTCAATGTTAAGTTATGTTGAATGGAGTTTATGATACTGTATACATTGAGTTTTGTCAAACTTTGTTTTGAATTGTTTGAATTTGATTGTGAAATATGTTAGAGTTTATAGACTTAGAACCTAGAACCCAGCTAATTAGAAACTCAAACTACGAAAAGGTGTCATGAAAAGGTGTCATTAATATGCAAGCTCTTAATTCATACTAATCATGAATAGAGGATTTTCTACCTTTATTAACCCAATATTGCTGATATTGCTGATCCACGAAAAGGGTGATGAACCTGATATTGCTGATCCAACCTTTTCCGGAGATGGATTCTGAATTTTCAACAGCTTTAGAAGCTCCATAAATACATTACACTAAAACACACATATCAGAGTCTTAATTATAGAATAGAAGAGAGAAGTTGCATTTTCTCTTTCTTTTTTTTTCCAGGTTTAGTTTGCATCAGCTTAGTTATGCATGCAGCTAGATACACACATCTGGGTCGTCATGATAATGGAAGCTGGCGTGGTGTGGTCATAGATCATAATCATATATCTGTTCTCCACCTAGCTATCAAAAGTCACAGGCTTAAACACATAGCTTCTCCTGATTCTCACTTCTTCTCGTTAACTGTTCCAGCACATCTCTTCTCTTCTCTTCTTTCATTCATTGCTTTTTCTCCTTTAGCTATGTCTCTCAGCACCTTCACCAGCTACTCAGTGCATGCCTTCAACACTCGTCACTATCATTTCACTACACATCAAAACTATAATAAATTCAACACTGCATCATGTTTCAAAACCTCACATCACGCATATTAATTTATACATGTAGACTTGTGAGAGTATTCGTTTGAAGGAGTTGTACATGCATGTCATAAGTGTTATAATTAAATTTAATAGCTTATTAAATATCTATTTATTACTTGCTTTACTGGGTAATTGTTAATTTACCTGAAGTACATTCATTGAGATGTTGATGTAAATGATGGCAAAGCCTTTTTCCCAAGTAAATTATGGAGTTCCCTTCCCTATAATTTTCACCGGCCTGAAAACAGGTTAATTGACAAAAAGCTGAAACATTATTCAAATCTGGAAGGACTTCAGAAGAGGGATGTTATGTTTTGAAACGCTAGAAAGACCTAAGAGGTATAACAGCTAGTTGCAGATAAAGAAAGAATTTCACATCTGATAGGTTTCCACTATTGATGCTTTCATTCACCTTTCTTGTCCACGTGATATAAACATTCCCGCAACTGTGAGAGCCTTGGATTAGCCAACTTTTTTGTTAACATATTCTTACTATCTTACCTCTCTCAAATGTTAATATACAATTAGTATCCAGAAAAGTAGACAGATTTGCTTTGCGCTCCACATGAGTGAACGTGAGAGAGAGAGAAAATAGACCAAAAACAACAAGCCTCTTTGAAAAGATAGCAGTTCATTTTTAAAAATATCAGTATCCTCTTAGATGAATACATTTGCAAACGTGGATTGATTCTTCACAGATACGAAATGCTTTCAAATTAAATGCGAAAACTTGGGAGACTTGAGCATAGTTACACAACAATCTGTACAGAAGCAAACTCAAGCTTGTTTCTTAAGCCATACATGTAAACAGATTGATTAACCCATCAAAGAAGTTCTATAGCAAGGATTTGTGAGAAGCTACGCTAAATACAACCTTTCCAAGGATTTACAGGTAAAACAAAACAAAACAGCTTGTGTTTGAATTCAGAAGTAGGAATGCAGCTTTGAGAGCAACTCCCTTGGCCAATTCTACAATCTCTCCACTTTTTAGGATGCTACCCTCTTAGAGAAAGGTTTCTACACCTTGGACACCTCACCAATATGTCACACCACCAAAGCAAACACCAAACCAGTCAATAAAAACCAACTGCTGCACTAGATTAACAATTTACACGAGACAGATTTGGAGGCACAATTGAAAGCCAAACAATTCAAAACTGTCTTGTCAAACTCATACATGTAACTGTCTTGTCACACTCCTAGGTAACTACTAGAAATAAAAAGCATGTTTAAATTTTGCTCCTTTGAATTGACAAAAACAATTTAGATATATCTACGAAAGTTATAAGAAGCTGTCCTAAACCACAAATTATAGTATATATCCATGCTTTTATAGATACTTGATTGCCTAAATTATGTTGATGTCTATATGGTGTTCATTTACATTGTCTTTCATTTATTAGGCTATAACTTCATTAAGTGAAGTAGTCAGTTAAAAACCTATGGTACTACACACATTCTCAAAGCAATGAGAAGGGTAAAAATACACTAAACACTTAGAACCTACAAAATATTTGGAAGTACTCTAGACAAGAGAACTTCAGTAGTAATAAGTTGTCTCCTCCAACTTTAATACACAGCCCCTTAGTATGTCTAAGGCATTTCAATACCGAGGACTTCTCTTTGCATGCCCTTATTGAATGCCTATGACCATAGTGTTCAAATTGCCTTCCATGTTCGACTTGAGTAGTAATAGGTTTATTACTTATGTCACATGGAGTGTTGCTGTTTTGGCTAAGTTTTTATTTGTTTGGCTTGTCACAGAACATGGCCCATTTTCCCAACCATCGTGGATGGATGTACGACCGTTGTTATAGTGGAAGGAGAGGTTTGAAGGAATCTTTTGTCATCGGAGTTGAAGAGTTCGTGGAGACGGCCCGACGATATCAATATTATGCCCTTGATGGAGGGATTCGATGTCCATGCATCAAGTTCGAATGTACAAGGATTTTGAAAGATGAAGTCGTCAAAGTTCACCTTTACCAAAAAGGGTTCATGCCTAATTACACGGTCTGGACATTTCATGGTGAAGAAATTCCTTCGACCGCCACTGCAGCTGTAAAACGGGTTGCATCAGGTTCGAATACTATTGTACATACATCTGAGATAGATCAATTTGCCTATATGCAAGAGATGGTCGACAATGCTCTTCGTCACCATGTTGAAGAAGCAGACGATAGTCATGATGAAGAGCCTCCAAATGAAACGACGCAGAGGTTTTACAATTTACTTACAGAGGCAAATCTACCTATATTTGAAGGTTCATCTGAGTCAAAATTGTCAGTGTGCATTAGACTCATGGCTGGCAAATCTAATTGGAACGTTCCCATTCAAGTAGTGGACTTCTATACAAAATTGATGTGAGATTTGACACCACCAAACAATTTCATGCCGAAGAATTATTACCAAGCCAAAAAATGTGTTTCAAAGTTGGGAATGGATGTCAAGAAGATTGATTGTTGTGTTAATGGATGTATGTTATTCTATGACAATGACAGTGGCAAAAATGATGCATTGTTGGTTGAATGCAAGTTTTGTGCCTCACCTCGATATCATACAATGCATGCTGGATGGAGGCAAAAAAAACCAATTCCAATAAAGTCCATGTTCTACTTGCCTATAATTCCAAGATTACAAAGATTGTTTACTTCAATGCAAACATCACAACACATGACATGGCATGATGGTAACAAAACTCCGGGATTTTTGTGTCATCATTCTGATCATGAAGCTTGGAAGCACTTCAATCGTAAACATCCATCCTTTGCTAGTGAACCACGTAACGTCAGACTTGGTCTATGCTCTGATGGGTTTACCCCGTACATTCAGGCGTCTGCATCACCATATTCATGCTGGCCCGTGATAGTTACCCCATACAATCTACCACCTGAGATGTGTATGACAAAGCCTTACATGTTTCTATCGTGTATAATACCAGGTCCATCTAATCCCAAATCATTGATTGATGTTTATTTGGAGCTTTCGATTGATGATTTGAAGAAGTTATGGAATGGTGTTTGGACGTATGACGTTTCAAGGAAGCAAAATTTCCTTATGAGGGCAGCCTTGATGTGGACTATTAATGACTTCCCAGCGTATGGCATGTTATCTGGTTGGAGCACGCATGGTTGATTAGCTTGTCCACATTGCATGGAACATACAAAGTCATTCCAATTGAGTTATGGTCGGAAAAGTAGTTGGTTTGACTGCCATCCACGGTTCTTGCCCATTGATCACCCCTTTAGAAGAAATAAAAAGGCATTTCGCAAAGGGCAAGTTGAAACAGATATGCCCCCACCCAAGTTGACTGGATCACACGTTTGGAGAAGAGTGAAAGACTATCCAAAAGTCACTGAATCTGGTCAGAATATGATAGAAGGGTTTGGAGAATGGCATAATTGGACTAAAAGAAGCATATTCTGGGAACTTCCCTATTGGAAAGACAACTTGCTAAGACACAACCTCGATGTCATGCACACAGAAAAGAATTTCTTTGACAATGTCTTCAACACAGTTATGAATGTTATAGGTAAACCAAAGATAATGAGAAAGAAAGAAAAGATTTACCTTTGTATTGTGGACGAAAAGACTTAGAGTTGAAGGCACAAGGTAACGGCCGATTATTTAAACCAAAAGCAAATTACACCATGTCAAAAGACGAGGCAAGAATAGTGTGTGGATGGATCAAGGAGCTTAGAATGCCAGATGGATATGCTTCTAACTTGTCCAGATGTGCCAATGTTCATAATGGTACTATTCACGGGTTGAAGAGTCATGATTGTCATGTATTCATGGAGACTTTAATCCCTCTTGCGTTCAGTTGTTTGCCAATGCACGTGTTAAATCCACTGATAGAGATGAGTAACTTCTTTAAAGATTTGTGTTGCACGACACTAAAGGAGAATTCCCTTAAAAAGATGGATGAAAATATCCCAATTATTCTCTGCAAATTAGAAAGAATATTCCCTCCTGCATTCTTTGATTCAATGGAGCATATTCCAATTCATCTTGCATATGAAGCTTGGCTTGGGGGACCTGTGCAATACAGGTGGATGTATCCATTTGAAAGGTTTATGGGAGAATCCAAACGTTCAGTTAAAAATAAAGCTAGAGTAGAAGGCTCAATTTGTGCAGCTTACTTGCATAGAGAGACAACGTATTTTTGTTCACATTATTTCAAAAACTTCATGTTGTCCCCCACTCATGTCAGAAATGAAATGCAATGGCAAGTTGAACCACGTGAAGGTGCATTATCAGTGTTCCGACAATCAGGCCGTCACGCAGGGAAAGAATTCACTCATTGGTTAACTGATGCTGAATTCAACTCTGCTCAAGTCCATGTCTTAATCAATTGCAGTGAAGTAAAGCCGTACCTTGAGTATGTCATCATCCATCTCTTATCTTTCAAATGGTTGAATTATTATACACTAATGAATTTCATTTGTACCAGCTCATTTGTTGTGGCTGAGCAAGTCGCAGAAGGAAATACTTCTGCTAGAATACACTCAGAGTTTCCCCATTGGTTTAGAAATCAGGTCTATACTTTTTCCTACATTTAGAGCAAGGTTAATTTGACTCTTGCTTTTATAATTTTGTTAGTACCTTTGTAGGTTTTTAATCAGGCATTAACTCCCACGGTTCAAGAGTTAAGACATCTGTCAAATTGGCCAATGAGATGTGTCAAAGAATGGCACACTTACTTCACCAATGGTTACAAATTCCATACACATGAATGGTCTAAAGGAAAGAAAACATCAAACTGTGGTGTGTATGTGAAGGGCCCAACAGAGGGTTGTTATGATGATTTCTATGGCATCATTCATAAAATATATGAGTTAGAGTATAACAGCACTACTTCTCCAAACAGAGTAGTACTTTTTTATTGTGAATGGATTGATCCTTCTAGAGCTGGTACTAGAGTCGATCCACGCTTTAATATTGTCGAACTCAACCAGAGATTAAGATATGGACCGTTTGATCCTTTCATTCTACCAACTAATGTCAGACAGGTTTATGATGTGCCATATCCACCATTCCGCAATATTGACAAGCATGGTTGGGTCGTAGCAATACAAACCAAGCCTAGAGGTCGCATTGACTCAAATGAGGTTGAGGAAGATGTTGCCTACTAACTTGACCAAATGTCACAACCACAAGAAGTTATTGAAGTTGAACGTATAACCGCATTGGTCGACCCTGATGGTGATGGAGATGAATTACAAGCAACAATACAAGGTTATGAAGAACAAGAAGAAGAGGAAGAAGAAGAAGAAGAGCAAGAACAAGAACAAGAAGATGATGATGATGATGATGACGACGACGAAGAAGAAGATGAAGATGATGATGATAAAGACGATGATGAAGAAGAAGATGAAGATGAAGATCATGATGACGACGATTGAATGTTGGACATCCATTGTAGCAAATTGAACTATCATTTCAATAGAGTTATCTAAAATACCATCTTAAAAGTTGTATGCAATTATTTATACATTGACTTTAAAAACCATTGATCCTTCGTTAATCATTTATATTTTTTCGCTTTATTTGTAACCATTTCAATGGAGTAATGACAGGACAAGGTTCAGAACGTCCTGATAAAGGAAAGGGGGTAGCAAGGCCTAGAAAGAGGCAACGGCAGGCACTAAAGTATGTACTTAGGGTGCCTGCTAGACTACCTACCACTGCTGCCGGCAGTACATCATCTGTGGGGCCTCCTCCTACCCCTACAGTACAGCCTCCTACACCTGCAGTAGACCCTACTCCTACCCCTGCAGTACACCCTTCTACTACCCCAGCAACAGACCCTCTTCCTCCTCCTGTAATTATAACCCCCACTCCTTCCCCTGTGGTTATAACCCCCACTCATGTCCCTGACCCTACTTCTATACCTTCCTCATCTATTATACCGTCTTCTGAGACTGTCACACCACCTGTTGATCAAGATTCAAGTGGTGATGGTGAAGGTCTTGACCCGCTTCTCCATGATCGACCATGGATTGAGCCATATGGTAAAGGGTAAGTTTTTAACCTCTTGATATAATTTGATGTTTAAACCCTATTGTAATTCAAATGACTTTTATCCTGTAGGTTTATTCCATCTAGGGTTGCTTCCCAGGCCATCACACGTTCAATTAAGCAACAGTTTTTAAGTCCATGGCCTACTTGAGGAGCAATACCTGATGACGACAAAAAGCCATTCTGGGAGCGCTTTCAGGTGAACAATCCATTTAACTAATTGTCCCTCTTATTTTAGTATGTTCTGTAATCAATGTTTGTTCTCTTTAATGTTACAGATGAAGGTGCAGTGGAAACCTGAACATCAAAGTCAGATACACAGAAATTTCCACATGAAAGCATCTCATCGACTGTCAGAGATGTTTAGGGATGCCGGCAATGCAGGACATCGCCCTTACTGGTTGGGTGAACAAATTTGGAACTCTTTACTGGCTCATTGGAATACAGTAGAGTTTCACAATAAATGTGCCAAAGCCCAGAGGAACAGAGCATCTGAAAGGGGTGGCACCCTGCATACTGGTGGGTCGATCACCATTCATGAGTATGCCATTCGTATGGTATAATTTCATTACATAACTTTTTCTTTCATATATAAGTTATGTATTTATTTCATACGTACACTTCTAATTCTAAATTATGTTACAAGAACAAGCTCTGGGACGGGCGGTCCATGTTGATGAGGTCTTTGCACAGACTCATGTAAGGAAGGGCACTAATTAATTCGTTGATGAAAGATCTCGGAAGACTCATGTAAGCAAATAACACTATTACTATTACTATTACTAATTTTTCATTTAAGTTATTCTATCATTCCCTAACATTGCTTTTAATGTTTCAACAGGAAGAATTTTCTACGAGACTTTCACAGGTTAGATCTGAACATGAGTCAGCTCCAAAACCGGATGATGCTAGTAATGCAGAAGATGACATCCGTAAGACACAATGCTGGATCGACATCGTTGGTGGGAAGAAAAAGGGACAAGTGTACGGTGCAGGACAACTTACTGCAAACTATACAGCATCGAGAGGAGGTACTCTAAAGCACCAACCTTCTTCTTCCAACACTACTCCTGATGAGGTCGTTCTCCGCCTCATGCAGGCACTACAGCAATGTGACCAGGAAATCACTGATTTGAGAGCAGAGTTTACAAACTTCAAGGCCCTGGTCATGAGAGTGTTGCCGGGTACTTCACAGGATGAATTAGTTATCCCTCCGACCCAGCCACAACCCTCCTCGTCACCCGCTGTCCCTCAGCAGCCCTCATCAGTCCAGCGCTCATCAGTCCAACCCTCATCAGTCCAACCCACAACAGTCCAACCCACAGCAGTCCAACCATCTATAGCAGAGCAGGATGATGAAGATCATTCTGATGATAACTATGTACAGTATTGAATTCGTTTTGTTATAATCAAGTTATAGAAACAATTGGATATTATCACATTTGGAGTTTACATCATTTGGATGTTAGATCAGTTGGATGATTTGGATGTTAGAATATCATTATGTTACATTCTTATATGTTATTAATATAAATACATGTTTTATGCATTAATGGAAGTTCTATGGATATTATTGATCAATGATTGCATCTTTGAGATGCACATTATGCAGGTCTGTATGTGCTTGACAATTGTTATGCAGGTCTGTTTGTGTATGAAAATTGCTATGTAGGTTTGTTGTTGGTTTCATAATAAATACAAATGTCTCTGACATCTCCCTCGAACTTACAGAAGGCTTTTGCCCTTCGGTAAATACCCACGTTTGCTGATTACCGAAGGCTTTTGCCCTTCGGTAAATACCCACGTTCGCTGATTACCGAGGGCTTTCGCCCTTCGGTAATTTACCGAGGGCTTTTGCCCTTCGGAAATTACCGAAGGCTTCTGCCCTTCGGTAATTACCGAAGGGCGAAAGCCCTCGGTAAATTACCGAAGGGCGAAAGCCCTTGGTAAATGTTAGCGACAAGAGAATTACCGAGGGCTTTTTGGCCGTCGATAAGCCGTCTGTAAATGTCTTCTACCGACGGTTTTGGGCTGTTTCCGAGGGCTTGTGGCCTTCGGTAATGCCCTTCTTTTTTGTAGTGAGATTGATGTAAAACAATGACCTTAGAATCACATAACGTCAACTTAAGAAACATCTAACGTTCAATTTAAAATTAAAAAATAAAGAAATATTGGTTTGCTTCCAGCAATATTACTCCTACCCACATTTGACGTCAACCATGACAAATATTCGACGTTTTATATGTCAGCATGAAGCCAAAGAGTAAATCCCTTTTCTATTCTTTATTTTTTTTCTCTTATAAACCAAACAGAACGCCACACACATTATGGGGTCGACGTTTAAAACAATATAGAACGTCGAACAAGTTGGGGTTCGGACATGATGATCGTAATCACATAACGTCCCAAAGGAAACAGGCGACGTCCAAAACAAAATAAATAAATACTAAGAATTGATTTAATTAATATGACGTCAACTGTAACAAAAGAAGGACGTTGTATATTATAGCTATCAGTTATTTGTTTATTTTTCATTTAAATCAAGCTATAAAATGTCAGTCTTATACTGTCTTAGACATTGTTCCTTTTTTATTATTTTTTCTTTTTCTTTTAAACCAACTATAGAACGTCGAATTCTTTTTCGCGTTCGACGTTTTAATTTCCAGAAATTATGTTTTTAATTTTTTCTTGTAAACCAAACGAAAAAATGTCCTTGTACTCGTGGCTTTGACGTTTAATTAAGCGGAGGAAGCGTATAACGTAAAAGTTCAACGTCCCATAACAGAACAAGCAACGTTAACAATAACCTCAATCCCTCTTTTTTTTCTATTTTTCTTTTTTCTTTTAAACCAACCAAAGAATGTCGAAGTTTTTCACCAATTCGACGTTTTTTTTGCCAAAAATATTTTTTTTTCTTTTAAACCAACGAATAAGACGCCATAAAAAAAGAAGACATGATAACACAAGGACATCACAACTTAATACTATGACTCTAAGACCATATCTTGATTCACACGTCTTCCTAGAATCTTCTTTAGTAGACTCTTCATCAAAATCCTCTATTTCTGGTTTGTTATTAATCTCCTTCTAATAGAGCACATCTACTTTCTTTTCAAGCATCCACTTTCGTTTAATTGCATACAATAGAAAAAGATCTTCTATTGTCATGTTGACCATCCAAATATGATCAACATATTTGATGGGAAGAAGAATTTGAACAACAGAAAATCTGGAGGAAAGAAAAATAGTAAGAAGATAAGTGATTTTTTAAATCTGTAGAACCGCTGTAGGGGCAGCTGCTTTTATAACTTGAGGTTTCTTGTTTATATGATTTAATTTTTCAGTTTCTTGAAGTTGTTTTCTACAAAATTAGTGGATCTGATTTTTGAGAAAACAAGTCCAAGAAACTTTAAAAAATGAATCATTCAAAAATGATCAAACTGTGCAATTGTATAAAGTTAAGCATTATATTTATAGAGTCAATTCAAAACCTCTGGTAACAGCACAAAATTAATGCTCATGACCACTCAAATGCCTTTCACGTCGAAGACCCCTAGAGTTAGACGTTCTATGGGAATTTAAAAAGGAAAAAGAAAAAAAAAGAGCGACCTTTGCCTTCGGATAACGAATAATACGTCAGATGCCCAAGGAATTCGACGTTTATTGTTGGATTAAAAGAAAAAAGAGTTAAACCAAAAAGACACTTTGGAAGTCTAAAGAAATTGAGGTCAACCTCTTCGTTTCTAGTAGCAAACTGCATTTTCCCATATATCATTTAAGTAGACTGCCTTTTATTATTGAAGCCCATATCAGGCCTTTCCAAATAGTAATTATTTATGAAGACATCCATTTATAAAATTTCTTGTAACAACTCCAAGGTTTCTTTGTGTTAACTTGTAACAACTCCAAGGCCTTTCAAAACGCTACAACTTGCATTCATAAAATTCCTCAAATCCTTCAAGGAATTTCAAAAATAGACCCTACAGAGGACGTCGAATATTTTCAAAATTGACGTGTTATTGGAGGTTAAAAAGGAAAAAGAAAAAAAGATAAAAATAAAAAAAGGAGCGATTATATTAAAAAACAATCAAACTGTGCAATTGCATAAAGTTAAGCATTATATTTATAGAGTCAATTCAAAACCTTTGGTAACAGCACAAAATGAATTCTAACACACCTTTCACATCGAAGTTCCCTAGAGTACGACATTTTATGAGAATTTAAAAAGGAAAAAGAAAAAAAAAAGGAGCGACCTTTGCCTTCAGACTGCTTTTTAATTGAAGCCAAAGGTCACCCCACATCAGGCCTTTCCCAACAATCATTCTTTTTTTCGGAGCCTTAGACATCCTGTAGACATCCATTTATAACACTTATGAATTTAAAAAGACTCTATAGCAGACGTCCAAATATCTTGTAACAATTTGTTACTTTCTTCTCTGCTTCGCTATCATCTCTTTCAAGTTCACCCAAAGCGAGTAATTTCCTTGTGGTTTGATTCTTTGTCATGGCGAAGAGCTTGAAAGATTGCGTCATGACGAAGAGCTTGAAAGAGTGATAGAGAAACAAAGAAAAAGGTTGAAAGATTTGGATTTTGCACCCTTTCAAAACGCTACAACCTTCATTCACAAAAATCCTTCTACATTTTACCAATCCTGCTGATCTTTTCGTGGTTTGATTTTCATTTTTTTTCCCTATGTTTAGTGTTATTATGTTTTTCCTTTGTTCTGTTTCCATTTATGAACATACGTAATAATGGACTTCTTTTAGAAATCCTTCAAATAATTTTACGTTGAATATTGTAGGAAAAATGACGTCCCTATGTTTCCCCAATAACATGGACGTCAAGTGGTGTCAATATTGGACGTGTATCTCTTTGTTTTAATGTAGCATTTATCATGCCTTGCCAACAGTCTTTTCCCATATACCTGGACGTCGAGTGGTGTCAGTATATGACGTGGATCTCTTCATTTCTAACACAACATTTATCAAGCCCAACCAACTGTATTCTATTTGAATTTAAAAAGGATAAATAAAAAAAGGGAGCAACCTTTGGGTTTGGTTAACGAATAATACGTCACATGCCCAAGAAATCGGACGTTTATTGTTGGTTTAAAGGAAAAAGAAATAAAAAGGGAGTAATCTGGCTGACAATAATACGTTAACCTCTTCTTTTCAAAACTTTTTCTATTAATATTACGTCGAGTAGCTTTACCAATAGACGTACTATTGGTGTTCTAAAGGAAAAAAATAGTGCAATGGTATATTCAATGTAATGATGTAACATTAGAATGTTCTATTACAATCTTCGTTTTAATGTAGCATTTATCATGCCCTGCCAACAGTCTTTTCCCATATACCTGGACGTCGAGTGGTGTCAGTATATGACATGGATCTCTTCATTTCTAACACAGCATTTATCAAGCCCAACCAACTGCGTGTTCCCATATAAAGTTGGACGTTCTACTTGAATTTAAAAAGGGTTATTACGTCGAGTAGCTTTACCAATGACGTATTGTTGGTGTTCTAAAAGAAGAAAAAAACAAAAAGAGTGCAATGATATATTCAATATAATGATGTAACATTAAAATGTTCAATTACAATCATACAAATGATGTAATCAATTTAAACAATACAATCATTATTGACTAATGTTATTGCCAAAAGAGAATTTCATTAATATTCAAAAGATGATTACAACTAGCAAAACAAAAGATGGCTTAAGAAGCCACTGTTTACAAAATTAAAATCAAATAACAAAAATCAATATTCTTTTGTTGCAGAATTATTGTTGATCCCTTTCTGGTTGTTCACATCACCTTCCTTTCCATTTTGATCGGTGATTTTTCAATCCTTAGAGTCTTTTGTCAATGACTGTGTCAACTTTCAATTTACTTGAGCCCGAAGAATCTTTTTAGTGATTCTGACATACAATCTATTTTCACCGCATACCATTTAGCCCACTCATCTTCTTTAGTTTTTTTCAACTCTTTTTTGTTTGTACTCCAAGATTCAGAGATGGGGTAGACTTGTTGATGACCAATCCAAACCTTTATATCAACCCCCTCACTATGGAACAAAATGTTTCATCACTCATCTTTAAGTTGGAGTAGAAAACCCTCATCAGTTTCCGATATATGTGAAAAACCACGGTTTTAATCTTCCTTAAACTTAAAAGCTTCCCTCGAATGTTGTTAACACTTCGGCAAGTGTACTGAATCGTATCAAGTAATAATAAATGGTAAGACCAAGTATCATTTCCTAAGAGATTCAAGGCCTAAATAGTTATGCCATTCCTTAATTAAATAAGACTTGTAAACAAAATTGTTGTGTTTATATTACGGAAAAGTAAACATGAATGCAAGTATTGATCAATTGGATTGAAAGAGTGATGAGTCACCATTTTTCACTATACACTTAACTTCCAGCACCATATTTTGTTAGGGAATTGAGCTTAATTATGAATTATTCTTGCATTTTCATTATTTGGGCTCAATTTCAAGACTAATTCTTATTTTATTTAATTTGAATTATTTGAGCTTAATTATTTCAATCATTTTGTGCGGGACAATCACGGTTGAAAGGTTGAGAAAGGATCTGCTGAAGATGACCGAACGGTTTGCTAAAAAGCCTTGACCGAACGGTCTTCTAAAGGAATGAATATCGAACGGTCCTGGAAGCTTTGACCGAGCGGCCTGTTGTAAGCCTGCACTGGATGGCCGAGCATGGAACGATTTACGGAAGCCTCTACCGAGTGACAAAACTTAGAATGGCTTGACGGAACGGTTTGTGAAGCATTGATCGAACAGTCTACTGAAGACATGACCGAACGGTATGTTGAGAACCTGCAATGAATGGCTGAGCACTGCACTATCGATTGGTTAGCTGAAGGATTGGCCGAATGGTTTGTGGAAACCTAGCTCAATTGATTGAACCGTACGGAATAACCTTAGTGCATGAGTTCCCCTGAACCGAACGGTCAGCTACCACCTGAACATTGTTCAACATAATGGGCGAGCACGGGAATGGTTTTGTAGTGATCAAACAGTGAGCTAGAGCCTGAACTGAATTGACGAGCACCAGAGAATCGAACGGTCTCAACAATTGCTCTTGACCGAACGGTCTTGTGAAGACTGCACTACACACCATTTGCTGAGCCTGCAGACCATTGTTGACCAAACGGTGGGAGCCTTTAATGACCGAACGATCAGATGAGATGACTAGAGAACTCAGCAGCAGCAGTGTTGGAAGCACATTCTGGGAATTCAAGAGGGTGGCCATGTCAGTGTTAGAATGTAAATTCGTCATAGAATGTTATTGGGTCAACCTTAGGACCTTGGGTCCCAAATTTTAGGTCATTTTTGTAGGACAAGTCCATTAGAAGGGCAGTTTTGTCTTTTGGGGTCTATATACCCCAAAATCACCTTCACTTTACCTAAGTCTCCCAGCCACCACTACGTACCTGTTCTTAGGGAGCATTTTCTTCCTCCTCCCCCTTTGGGGAGGTTTAGGTTTTATTTCTTTTGCATTTCCATGTATTGAATCTTGTTTACAGTGCAATTTAATAGTTGAAATCGTTATTGCGTTCAATTGTCGTTCATTTCATTTTATCAATCTTTGCCATACTCGTTTCTTCTTCGTTATTGTTCACTGTCTTCTTCATTGCTGCGTTTTGGTTTTACGTTCAATGTTCATTTCGTGTTTAAGTTCATGTGGTGCATTTTCAATTCAGCTGTTGTTACGTTTTCTACATTTTACTCTTCATCCTCTTTGTTGTTCACTACTGGAATTCGGTTTTCACTCTTTCATTTGCGTTCTCGTTGTTGTTCTTGATATAGAATTTACGTTTTGAGTGCATTCGTTAATTATGTTTTTGTCTCTGGTGCCTTCTCCATTTGCAAATTCACGTTCTATTGTTTAAGTTTTGCTTTGCTGTACTGTCGCGTTTTGAACTTTCATTTCTACTACACTTTGAATTTTGCACATTTACTGATTCAGCATTTACTGAATTACTGTTCGGTTTTTACAATTACACCGTTCGGTCTCTAACAGGCTTTACTGTTACAGACCGTTCGGCTTTCATGTTTGTGCTCATTTCCTTTTCCTTTCTTTAGAGACCGTTCGGTCTCAATGTTATTACCGTTCGGATTCCTGTTTGACCGTTCGGCTTTTACTTCTGCTATTCAATTTATAGTCCACCGTTCGGTCACTACTTCAGACCGTTCGGTCCTTCATAGCACCGTTCGGTTTTAACACTTATTGTTAGAACCGTTCGGTTTTCTGCTTCCATTCAATGCTTTTAATTTTGTTTGGTTGTCTTTAACTTCCAATTTTAATTTAGTTTAATTCTCTCTGTAAAAACCCTTTCAACCCCCCCAGTACGTGTTTGACATAAGTCTCGAACCACATTTGGTCCTTGAGAGACGACCTAGGAGTCACTTCCTAGCACTATACTGCATTCTTAATGCACATCAAATTTGATGGGCCGCGACAGCCGCATCAAAGAGCAAAAGTGATTAATGTAAAATATAGAATGATGTTATTGTTGGGGTTTACGACTTATCCTATCCATTCTCATGTATTTATGAATTCATCTTCTTCATTAATGTTAATGCCACTTTCTAATTTACCTTAAACACGATGTCAATGGCTGTGTCAGCTTTCAATTCACTTGAGTCCCAAGTATCTTTTTGAGCGATTTTGACATACAATATATTTCACCGCATAACCATCTAGCCCACTCACCTTTTTCACTTTTTGTCGAATCTGTTTTGTTTGCACTCAAAGATTCAGATATGGGTAGACTTGCTGATGATCATCATTTTTTATCATGGTGAATCCAATAAATCCTTGATGACCAATCCAAATTTGAAAGAGAAATCCTTCTTTGCTGATCGATTAAGAAATAGCAATCCCAATCCAAACCTCTTTGATTAACTTCATATCAACCCTCTTGACTGTGTTACAAAATGTTCCATCACTCATCTTTAAGTTGGAGTCGAACACGCTCACCAGTTTCAGATATCTGTGAGAAACAACGGTTTTAATCTTCCTTACACTAAAAAGCTTCCATCGAATGTCTTCATCACTAATCCAACCTTTAGGATTAGCATTCCTTGCAATCCGGGCAACCTTCCATTTTCTTCTTGATGATGATGAAGAAGCCATTTTTGATCAGATTTTGGAACGTCTTTCACATTTCTAGGATTTGTAACTCTTTAGTTTAGAAAACACTGAGTGCGTTTTCAAATTTTATCAGTTTCAGGCCCAACTAAAATTTTCAATCCTATATATCCCAATAAAATAATTTCAGCAACGACGAATTTCTAAAGGGTTCGATGTTTTATTATTCGGTTGAAGTTGAACTCTGACAATATAAGGATTCACTTGATGGGCGACGAATTTCTAAAGGGTTCGACATTTTATTATACAGAACTGTGATAATATAATTTTCAATCTTATATATCCCAATAAAATAATTTCTAGAGCGTTCAACGTTTTAGTTTTTTTTAAATACAGTTTCGGATCATTTGGAACTACTCTTTGAAAACCTACACTACAGAGCTTCCGTAACCAAATTCATGTTAAATTTTTCCTTAGAGTTTCCATTAATTCCTCTACTAAACAAAGACATTTCTTTGTTAACAATGTAGGCATGGTGGAAATCCTGAGGAAAATGTTAACACTTATGAATTTCAAAAACATTCTCCATTGTTTTTCTGTTTTTTTTATTTAATTCCGGTGTTTTTTTTAATGTAGTTTCTTGTTCATGTAAAATCTCGAGCAAAATGTTAACACTTATGAATTTCAAAAACATTCTCCATTGTTTTTCTGTTTTTTTAATTTAATTCCCGTGTTTTTTTAATGTAGTTTCTTGTTCCTGTGTTTTCTTTAAATACAGTTTTGGATCCTTTGGAACCACCCTTTGAAAACCTATACTACAGATATAGGATGTCGAATAGAAATCGAATTCGACGACAAACTTTAACAGGGAAATTAAAAGTTAATAAACTTTAAGGTTTAGAAATGAATACTTTTGCAGGCAAATAAACTGTCATATAGTTTGATTAAATCTATCATGTATCATTGTCAAAAATAAAATTCTTAAACCCTTCCTTTAAATGTCTAAATCTTGTTCTCAAATGGCTTCTTCATCTTCACGGCGTGGAAAGAAGGTTCCACACTTTGCAAGAAATGCTAATCAAAATGGGTGGATCAGTGATGACGAAGAACGATACAAATGGGTGGATCAGTTATTACAATAATTAAATATGTATGCATGAGTTTGATCCATGGAAAAGAGGAAAACAAACACGGAATGAATTATATGGATGAGTATGTTGTTGGGGAAATCAATTTCATCTTATCCACTCTCATATATTTTAGGAATTCATCATTCTTTTCATCAACGTTAATGTCGCTCTCTAAATTACCTTAAACCCGATGTCTCGGCGAAGAAAGCCTATCCTTAATTACGAGTTCATACAATTCCTAACATCCCTAATAATTAATTCTGAAGCACAGAAGCTTAAAGGCAACCAACCTCATATCCCTATGTCTAGGCGATATTACTTTTGGGAGAAATTCCTCGGATCTAGATTTTACCGTATGTGTCCATATCACTAAAATCAATAATCATGACATCGAATGAGTTAAACAATGCATGCTTTGAGCAAAGAGGAAAAACCCTAACTAATGATGAAAGAAAGCATGTATCAAAGATATGATGTTTACACACAAAATTCCATATATGAGAGTTTCACAAGATTACATTGATTCCCCAACAACAAGAAGACTTTACTTCACCATATTCATGGTGAAACTAGATGAACAATAATGAAAGAATGAAAGATAGAACCCTAGAAAGATCAGTAGGTAGCTTTAGCATCCAAGATCTTCCTCCAATGGGTGGAAAGGTGTGTGTTTGCTTCGTCTTCAACCAAAGATACAAACCCTAGAAAGTCCTAAAGCTTATATATTATTCGCAATATTACAGAAAAGTGGGCCTAAGCCCAAAATACAACCGCTCAGCGGTAAACTGCCGCTTAGCGGTACCAGCGCAAAATCAAATCTCCCCTCAGCGGAGCCAACGTGTGTTCTTGAGTGCCGCTCAGCGGTAAACTGGCGTTGAGCGGTACTTACGGCTTCTCTTCTTTTGCACTTTTTGAGTTCTTTTCTGATTCCATCTCTATCCTTCTTCACTTCTTTCATCAAATTCACCTTAAAACCTACATAAAACACTAAAATCAAGCATAAACCTGTCCAACTCTCTTATTTCTAAAAATATGAACAAAAGCATGATTTCAAGCTAGTTTCTAAGTGTTAAAGGTTGCTTTTAGTATCAATTTTAAGCATGAAAATAACAGTTTTTCAACTGTTATCAGCTATCTTTTACTGGTCTCAAAGCAAAAGGCTTCATGTCTCATGAAAGAAATTCTGAACTCAACAAATGGACCAACAAGAAGAAAATTTATAAGCAATATCTAAGAAGTCCAACAAGGCTAAAGGTATACAAGTCGTATCTACTTGATGATTTGAAAATGGAAGAAAAAATGTGTGCTTTTGTACTTACTTGGGTAATATTACCTGGAAGATGTTTGCGTGATCGTCTAACTACGGTATATTTATTTTTGGTTCATGCCATAAAAACCCGGATACCAACCAACTGGGTTGCTATTATGAGTGAGCACATGATTGAAATTGCAAGTAGTCATGGACATATTCTGCCATATGGTGTTTTTACGTCAAATTTTGAAAAACGTGACGTTTTAAAAGATAAAAATAAGAAAAAATGAATGTTATGTCGCATATTGTCAAAGTTGACGTCAAATATCAAGCCCATTTCTTTAAATACAATTACGGATCCTTGATCTAGTCCTCCACTTCTAAAATTTAGGCGTAACTTGTCACTCTGATAACATTTTTTTTTGGTTTTCTCATAGCTCTTTCAAGGTCACAAAAGTTAGGTTGAGGCATGAAGGAGCTATAGAAATCCAAAGAAATAAATTAATAGATTTGGATTTTCTTTCAAGTAGTACAATTTCATTCATATTCATAGTGATTACAATCAGATTAGAAGCAAAACAGACACAAAACATACCATAAAACAAACTCCATACTAAAATTCTAAGCCTCTATTCGGATTCAGAAAATTTCCATTGAATCCTCCTCACTAGACTCTTCACTTGAGTCTTCAGTGGAGAATCATATTTATTCTTTTTCTGATGCAGAGCCTCTATCTTCTGTCGAGTCTCCTGAGTTTTTCAACAACAAATCTTTCAAAATTGGTTTCAGGGAAGAAGTTGGTGTGGTCTTCATTTAGTGTAGGTGTGCTTCTAGAACTTTGAACCATATTCTCTTCATCCTTGAAGAACCATCCCTTTGTTGTCTTCACAAGGCCAATGGAAGTCACATTTGAAGAACCATATTCTTTTCACCACTAACATCAACACCTTGAAGGGTCAGGATTTTGCTGATAAACACAACATATGGTAGATGTCGTGCATGTTTGGTTCTTGCATCAATCATATGATATTTTATTACTTCCACCCAATTGGTAGGAACATCATTCTTAATGGCATACAGCAGGAAAACATCTTCAGTTGTCATTCTGTCTTGTACAGGTCTAGCAGGTAAAATCACCCAAGCAAGAATGTGTGATATTATCTTTTTTTCTTTATTAAGTTCCTCGTGCACATATAATCTTTCAATTGTGTATCTCCCAGGAAACCTTAACCAGTTACTGTACACGTCCTTTTTCTTCAGCCATCTGTTTGTTTCTGAGTACCGTAAGTGAGAGAATAACCCTTCGGCTTTTAATCCAGCAAGTTGAAACCAAACATCATTATCAATGTGAACATTTACTCCTCTAACTCGAGAATGAAGGACACCATCTATGTTTCTCATATTGTTGTAGAAGACCCTTACTAAGTTAGGGTACCAATCACCCTTCATCTGGACAAGTGTAAAGAGACCTTGAGTTTCAATCCATTCTTGGAAGTGAAATCCTCTTTTTCAAATAAGTCGAGGTTCAGATATTTGTGAGGAACAATATGTTTAAACTTCGTCCACCTCAGAAACTCTAGACGAGTCTCCTCATCACTGATCCACCTAGAGAGATCAACATTTCTTGCAGCCACAAAACAATCTTTCATCTGTTTGTTGAAGGATGTGATGAAGTAGCCATTTGAATTTGGATACCAAATAATTGTCCTCAGTATTAGGGTTTAGCAATATAGAAAGAACTCAGTGTAATTAAGATTTTAAAATTCAGTGTATATAAGGGTGCGCAACGTCACGCGTTCAACGTCGAATAACATAACAAGAAACGTTAACAATAATCGGTGGCATTGTTGTAAATAAATTCATTCATTCCACGTCGAGTGGTATCAATAATGGACGTAGATCTCTTTGTTTCAAATATTACGTCAACTATGTAACTAGATTCAAAATTTAATTTCTTGAAGTTGTTTCCACCATAAGAAATCAGATAGCTCTGAAATCTAACAGTAGAAAACAACTACAAGACAATTTAAAAAATGATTCATACATTGCGAAATGATGAAGTTAAACAACTTTTTTATAAATATATTTTAGTTATCAAAATTGTTTCAGCATTAAACATATTGTGAACCATATTTCTTTTTCACAAGCACTTTTATTTTTGTAAGATAACTTAATCATTTATGTACTAGAAAAAGCATTTTGTTCACTTGAATTTCAAAGGCCACCTTCATATGAACTCAGACATGAATGAGGCACTTTGAAATTCGACCGAGCAAATTGCAATTTAAAGAACAGACATGTTTTGAAATCTAAGGAAAGGAAAATGCCAAGGAGATAAAAAACATGAATCCTAATATGTTCAATACGGAAACAGGAAGCAAGGGATTACGTGATGGATGCAATATTTATAGATGAACCCATGACGTACATTGTGTATTTATGCTTACTGACTACACACTCCACTACCTTGTCTGAACGTCGAAGCCCAGGCCAATTCGACGTTCAAACATCATTCAGAAAAAAAACAATAAATTGAGTTTGATTCATATAACAAATTGACGTCCCGCCCCCCAGAAATTGTCTACTTTTGAATCACCCATGAAGAAGGTGAGATTTGGAGGGCTTGAAGTTAAAAAGTTTGATTTTTGGTTCTCTATGTAAGTTAGTTTTTTTTTTCCGTGGATTCTTTGCTTTTAGTGTAGTAGTATTAATCGAAGCTGGATTCATCAGTGTCGTAGTAGTGAAGAGTATGAGCGAGGGGTTTCTGAGTTCATACAATATGTTAAAGAACATGCAAAACCAGTGAACGGGGCATATTTTTTCCCTTGTGTTCGTTGTCTCAATCAAGTATATGAAGACTTGGACAACATTCGTGATCATTTGTTCATCTATGGAATAATGAGAAGTTATACAGTTTGGACTTGGTGTGGGGAAGTATTATATAAGCCAACAACTTTAAGAGGTTCGTATTATGTCGACGAATGAATGAGTGATCATTTAGATGAAATGGTATGTGACGTTGGCGAATAAAATTTTGGAAGAGCTCATTTATACAATAGTCTTAAGAATAATTCGGAGCAAGAGTTGTATTCAGGATGCATCAATTTTACAAGGTTATCCGCTACTTTGAAATTGTTTTGTTTGAAAGCAAGAAACGGATGGACTGATAATAGTTTCACGGAATTGTTGAAGTTCCTGAAGGAGATGCTTCCAGAAAATAACACGTTACCTATCTGTAATTACGACGCGAAGAAAATTCTATGTCCAATGGGTTTGGAATACCAAAAGATACATGCATGTCACAATGATTGTGTATTGTATAGAGATTAGTATGCTTCAATGAAGGTGTGTCTGACGTGTGGTTCGTCACAATGAACACAATGAAGGTCCATCGGCTAAGGTCATGTGGTATTTACCTATAGTACCTCGGTTGAAACGATTGTTTTCTGTTAAAGACGATGCGAAGAATCTTATGTGGCACGTTGATGGAAGAAAATGTGATAATCTTCTTAGACACCCAGCTGATTCCCCATAATAGAAGAACATTGATGGCACATTTCCAGAATTTAGTGCAGAGTTGAGAAACTTAAGACTTTCACTTGCTACCGATGGTTTGAATCCTTATGGCAACTTAAGTAGCAAACATAGTTCATGGCCAGTTATTTTGATGATTTACAATCTATCTCCTATGTTGTGCATGAAGAGAAAATACATGATGTTGTCTATGATGATATCGGGCCCTAGACAACCAAGAAATGACATTGATGTTTATCTAAAACCGTTAATTGACGATTTAAAAATGTGGTGGGAAGAGGGTGTCGAGGTCTTTAATTCATATTCAGAAGAAAACTTTCATTTGTGTGCAATGTTTTTCCGCACCATAAATGATTTCCCAACATATGGGAACTTGAGTGGTTACAGTGTTAAAGGTCATTTTACATGTCCGATTTGTGAAGAAAATACTAGCTATCTTAAACTGAAGCATGGGCAGAAAACTGTGTACACAAGACACCGAAGATTCCTTCCTCGAAATCACCCTTACCGTAGATTGAAAAAAGCGTTTAATGGAAGTCTTGAGGATGATGTAGTGTGCAGACCACGTAATGGGGATGAAGTATACGACTAGGTAAGGAACATTGATGTTGTCTTCAGAAAACATTAAAAAAAGACCATTGAGAAAAACATTTGGAAAAAGCGATCAATATTCTTTAATCTTTCATATTGGTGTAAACTTGATGTGCGACATTGCATAGACATGATGCTTGTTGAAAAAAATGTATGTGATAGTGTTGTTGGGACTTTACCAAACGTTAAAGGAAAGAAAAAAGATGGAGTGAAAGCACGACAAGACTTGGTTGACATGGGAATCCGTTCTGAGTTACATCCGCAATCCGTAGGAAGACACACCTATCTTCCTCCAGCGTGTCACACTCTTTCAAAAAAAGAAAAACATTTTTTTTGTCAATGTTTGCATAGTGTGAAGGTTCCACAAGGTTATTCGTCGAATATTAGTAACCTTGTTTCTATGAAAGATTTGAAGTTGGTTATTTTAAAGTCTTATGATTGTCATGTCTTAATGCAACAACTTTTACCAGTAGCTATTCGAGCATTATTACCTGCCTCTGTTAGAGGTACTCTCACACGTTTGAGTTTGTTTTTCAATGCCATTTGCAAGAAAGTTGTTGATCCTCGACAATTAGATGATTTGCAAAATGAGGCTATCAGACTATTGTGCCAATTGGAAATGTATTTCCCACCCCCATTTTTTGATATCATGGTTCATTTGATTTTCCATCTAGTGAGAGAAACTCGAATATGTGGGCCGGTTTTGTTGAGGTGGATGTACCCGGTTGAAAGATACATGAAGATCTTAAAGGGATATGTTAAGAATCAATTGAGACCGGAAGCTTCGACTATAGAGCGCTACATTGCAGAGGAAGCCATTGAATTCTGCTCAAGTTATATGCCAAGTTGTGACCCAATAGGACTTCCAAAGAAAATACTTGAAAATAGACGTGAAGGAAAGGGAGTTCGATGAGTAAGGATTGAAAGTGTTAGTGGAAAAGAAGTTAATCAAGGACATTTGTACATTTTAAACAACATAGAGGATGTTATTCATTACATTTCACAACACATTGTTCAAATTAAGAAAAGTGGACACTTAATGAACATAACAAATCCTTTTTAGCTTGGTTTAAGAAAAAGATATATGTGACTCCGAATGTTTCTGAAAATCTATTGAGACTAGCTCGTGGACCTAACACTGATGTGATCACTTTCGGCGGCTATTACATAAATAATTACTTGTTCTATTCAAAGGAGGAAGACGATAAAAGTAGAGTTCAAAATAGTGTAGTTACCCTACAAGCTGAGGTTGTACACTTTTCCAGTTCCAGGAATAAGAATCCAATTACAACATCAATCAGTTATTTTGGAATAATACAAGAAATTTAGGAAATTGATTATGTCACTTTTAGAGTTCCAGTTTTCAAGTGTAAATGGGTTGACAGTAATTCTAGTGTGGTGACAAAAGACCTCAGATTCACTTTGGTGGATCTTAACAAAATGAGTTACACGGATGAACCATTTATTATGGCTAATCAAACAAGACAAATATTCTATGTCACTAACCCGGTGAATCATAAATAGTTAGTGGTATTGGAAGGCAGAGCCATGCACACAACTGATGATAAAGACTCTTTAGATATACTTGAGACAAGCTCCTTCTCATCAAGAACCATTGAAAATAAGGTTGATGATGTACCCAATGAAATACATGCAACTCGATGTGATCACAACGAAGGCATATGGGATAAATAGGTGTCTTAACATTTTTTTAATTACTTGTACAATTTATTTGTTTTGTCTGTTCTAACTATAATTTACTAAAACTTTGTAAACAGGTATGACGAGCTCTAGATCAGGTCCGACGGGAGGAGGGGGTAGATCTGTGACTCGGATGCCTGATGTCACATCCCGTCGGGTAATGAGAAACTAGTGACAGTGGAGTTTGATCCCCGAACATTTGTGCCTATTGGGGCACGTGCAGCATCGTTTAGGAGTTACTTGGGTGTGGTGGCAAAATATCATGTCCCTATTGTTGCTACCTGTTGGGATGATTGTTGATGGATTGGCAAATTTACTAAATCGCACAAGTAATATAAAATTGTAAGACCAAGTATCGTATAGCTACAGACTCTCAACTCTAGACAGTTGCATGATAACTCGATTAATTAAGACTTAAATAAAACGAGATCATTGGTTTAAGATGCAAAGACAGAAAATTAAATAGAAGGTAAGTGTACCGAATCGTATCAAGTAATAATAAATGGTAAGACCAAGTATCATTTCCCAAGAGACTCAAGGCCTAAACAGTTATGTGATTTATTATTTAAATTAGACTTGTAAACGAAATCATCGTGGTTCGATTGCGAAAAATAAACATGAATGCAAGTGTTGATCAATTAGATTGAAAGAGCAAAAGTGAGTGATGTAAAATATAGAATGAAGATGTTGTTTGGGTTTACGACTTATCCTATCCACTCTTATGCATTTATGAATTCATCTTCTTCATTAATGTTAATGCAACTTTCTAATTTACCTTAAACCCGATGTCTCGGTGAAGAAAGCCTAATCCTAATTATTAGTTCACAATGTCTTGTCTCCCTAGCAATTAATCATGCATTACATTCGCACAGAAGTTTAAAGGCAACCGATCCCCCTATTCCTATGTCTAGGTAATATTGCTTCCGGGAGAATTTCCCCAATTCTAGATTTACCTATATGTGTCCATATTGATAACATCAATGATCATGCAATTGAATGAATTAAACAAAGCATGCATAGAGTTTAGAAGAAAAACCTTAACAATTAATGAAGTAAAGCATATAAAATCAAGAATCAATTCAATACATGAGAGTTTCAAAGGATTACATCGTTTCCCCAACAACAATGGAGGTTTAGTTCACCATAGACATGGTGATACTAGATGAAAATAATGAAAAGAATGAAAGATAGAACCCTAACAGTTGAAGATCGGAGCTTCCGCATCCAAAATTCGCCTCCAAAGGGTGAAAGAATTATGTTTTCGCCTCTTTCTGTCCAAAAATCTGAACCCTAGGTCGACTAAACCCTTACATAGTTTATTAAAGGTTTAATACATCATTTGGTCCCTACTTTTGGGGGTTTGGTTCAAAATGGTCCTACCTTTTGAAAAAGTTCAGTAAGGTCCCATATTTTGTTTAAAAATGTTCAATTCGGTCCTTTTCGTGGACGCCGTTATAAACATAATGGTATTGATGTCACTGTGGCCAAATATGAGTGAGGTGTTATGTTGGATGATTACGTGGCACTGTGAAGTGAAGTGTGGGTTCTTTTATTAAAATCAAAGAAAATTCCAATCTATACCCAAAACCAGATTTGTTTATCAAGATCTCCATCACTTTGTTGCAAGCAACCCAACCGGTGCAAATCCGCCAAATCTTGAGAAGAAAGATGCGTTTGAGTCATTGTCGCTCACGAGCTTCACTATCGCGACTCTATCGTAAATCACCCCAAAGTTGTCCAGAGTGATTTTTGTTGAAAGAACGACCCTTCATTACGAAGGTGCCACCATCGCAAGTGCTTTTCGAAGACAGCCACCACGACTCCATCGTAGACCACTAACAAGGGAATGTCACTGCTTGAAACAGAGCTCCGCTGTGAATGTATAAGGGAGCTTCTGTTAGGGAAAAGAAGAAATAGAGTGCCTCGCCATACTTGTAAGAAAACCAGAATCAAAACCACCATCACTTCGAACGCAACCAAAAATCATTATGTTTCCAATGATCACCATTGCTTGCGAGAGCTCCATGATAGAAAACATGGCGGTGCACCAGAAAAGGGATCAAGATTGGGGTTTTATGAAACCCACGATAGAGAGACGAAAAACCCATGGATCGTTGGGTTAAAAGTGTGAAAGGATTAGCCATGTTCGATGTACGACGCACTGTTGGTGAAGAAGGAAAGAAGGCAAAAATTCATAAAAAGATTGGGGATTTTTCCCCAATTTAGGGTTTTTGATTCTAATCCTCCAACATAACACCTCACTCAGATTTGGCCACAGTGGCATCAGCACCATTATGTTTTTAACGGCGTCCACGAAAAGGATTGAATTGAACATTTTTAAACAAAATATGGGACCTTACTGAACTTTTTCAAAAAGTAGGACTATTTTGAACCAAACCCCCAAAAGTAGGGACCAAATGATGTATTAAACCTTTACTAAAAATACAGAAAATTGGCCCAAGCCCAAGAAGACAGCGTCAACAGTAGAATTGCGCTCAGCGGTAAGTGCGACACTCAGAATAACGCTCAACGATGGCGCTTAAGCGTGAGACAGTGTATTAAACATCAAGCTTGGCACTCAGCGGTGCAAATGACACTAAGCGATGGCTGCAATTCTTCTTTTGTTCACTTTTTCTTCCTTTCTTGAGTATACCTCCTTGCTACTTCAACTTTTTTCATCCAATTCCTTTAAATTCCTGCCAAAACAAGGAAAACCAAGCATAAAACTCATCCAACTCTCTTATTCTCTTAACTTAAGCAAAAGCATGATTTCAAGCTAGTTTCTAACTCATAAAGGGTGTTTTTGATGTCAAAATTAAGTATGAAAATAATGGTTTTTCAACTATTATCAGAATCGCACAGTGATAAACAAATGTTGTTTAATATGAGATGAGTATGCTGTTGGGGTTAGACTTCACCAAGTTCCCTCTCATGTATGTAAGAATTCTTTTTTATGCAATAATGTTAACGTCACTCACTAAATCACCTAAACTCGATCCCTCGACGAACTAGGCATGTCCTTAATCACCAGTTCATGCAATACCTAGTATCCCTAGCAATTAAATGTGAAGATCAAGAGCTTTAAGACGACCAAGACTCATACCCTCATCCTTGAGAAATATTACTCTTGGGAGTATTCAACAAGAACCTGAATTGTAAGGAACCTCCCAGCACTCATGCAATTCATAAATCATGCGATGAATGAGTTAAACAAAGCATGTAATAAGCACAGATGAATTACTCTAACAATTAATGAAAAAGCATATGATATTCAGAATCAATTCAAATACATGAGAGTTCACAAGGTTACATCATCCCCCAACAACAAATAGAGTTTAGTTCCCCATAGACATGGAGAAACTAGATGAATAATGGAAAAGCATGAGATAGCAAAACCCTAAAAGTAGAGGAAGGACGCTTTCACATCCAAATCCGCCTTAGAGAGTGGAAGAAAATGTTGTTGTGCTGCTCCAGCTAGAGATACAAAACCTAGGATGTCTGGTTCCTTTAAATAGGGCGAAGACAGAATAGAAACAAAGCCTAGGCCCGAGTCACCGGTGCTCAACCGCCCCACTTAGGGCGCCCGGGCGGTGGTCCTTCACGCTCAAGCGCCCCAAAAGGGCTGCCCGGGTGGTGAGCAGTGGTCTTCTGCGCCCAAGCCTCAAAGATGACGCTCAAGCTCCGTGCATATGGTTCTCAAGCGTCCCAAAAGGGGTGTCCGAACGGTGAGTGGCACTCTTCTGTGCTCAAGCCTCTTAATAGGGCGCCCAAGCTTCGAGCATCCCTCTTTTTTAGTGCTTTTCCAGGCCTTTCCGAGCTCCATTGATGACAAATTTATGAACACCGAAAAACGACGCCACAAACTTGTTTAACAATCGGCAAGTGTGACCGAATCGTATCAAGTAATTAATAAAACAAGGTAAGACCAAGTATGGTTTTCCCAAAGGACTCACAGCCTAGTTTAGCTATGTGATTTGTTGAGTATTTAAGACTTAAGAACAAATGGATGGTAGGTTTTAAATTCAAAAGACAGTAATTAAACATGTATGCATGAATTTGATCAATGGAAAAGAGGAAAACAAACACTTTAATGAATTAGATGGATGAGTATGTTGTTGGGGTTATCAATTTCATCTTATCCACTCTCATATACTTTTAGGAATTCATCATTCTTTTCATCAAGTGCTAATGCCACTCTTTAAATCACCTTGCAAGAAGGCATATCCTTAATTACGAGTTCATACAATTCCTAGCATTCTTAGTAATTAGTTCTGAAGTGCAGGAGCTTAAAGGCAACCAATATGCTATTGGGAGAAATTCCCCGGATCTAGATTTTCCCGTACGCTCCCATATCGACAAAATCAATAATCATGGAAATGAATGAGTTAAACAAAGCAAGCATTAAGCAAAGAGGAAAAACCCTAACTAATGATGAAAGAAAGCATAAATCTTAAAGTAAGATGTTAAAACAAATTCCATATATGAGAGTTTCACAAGACTACATTGATTCCCCAACAACAATACAAGGTTTAGTTCACCATATTCATGGTGAAACTAGATGAACAATAATGAAAGAATGAAAGAGATAGAAAAACCCTAGAAAGAGAAGAGGAGAGCCGTCACCATCTCCCAATCTACCCCAAGGGGTGAAAAGTGTGTTTCTGCTTCCTCCCAGCCAAAGATACAAAACCCTAAGACATCTAGGTCTTTTAATAGGACATAAAACTAATAGAAAACGGGTCCAGGCCCAAACAGATCATAAAATCGCAGAAAACTGGCCCAAAACTTGTATGATGAACTTTTTCCATATTCTGGTTGACTGGTTGACTTTTCTGGTTGACTGGTTGACTTTGGTTGACTTTTCTGGTTTCTGGTTGACTTTTCAGCATTCCAATCATTCGGTACTTCAATTCTTCTTTCAAATCATTCAATTAGCCTACAAAATCAAGGAAATCTTGCAAAAAACCTTTAAATTCACTTTTAACTCTCTTATTCACAAAACTAAAGTAAAAATATGAGTTCAAGCTAGTTTCTAAGTCTTAAAGATTGCTTTTGGTATCAATTTTAAGCATAAAAATAACGGTGAGTGGCACTCTTCTGCGCTCAAGCCTCCTAATAGGGCGCCCAAGCTTCGAGCATCCCTCCTTTTTGGTGCTTTTCCAGGCCTTTCTGAGCTCCATCTCCATAGAAATTTATCCCTACTTTCCAGACCATTCATGGTGCTCCTTTATTTCCCACTCACGCGCGGATAATGATTGATGGTCCAAGAGACCCCAAGGCTCGAGTGCCAGTGCCTACATCTGAAATCCAATTCGTGGGGGAGGCCTTAGGCAGATTTATAGCTTGGCCTAAGGCTGTGATCATGCCATATTTTGGCCCACCAACGATATTATATTCTTCTTTTTATTATGTTAAATCTTCAAGTTATAATTAAATGATTCCTAACTTTTGTAAATGTGAGTTGTAGGTGTATTGTCCTGAGAAACAACCAATGCTCAACCTGTGAATGAGGCTCGTGAGGAAGCAGAAGACCATGATGCTATATCCATATTGACCTCCAGATTAAATAAGTTGAGAAAAGGACGGGTAGAGATGCTGTGGGAGTTAAGAACATTTGGTCTCGAGTGCCATGTTCCATTGTATATTAATTTCGATGATGCATATGAGATCATTGGTGGAGAAAAAATGTTGAACATTTCATGCATACAACTATTAGTATTATTACTTTTTAATAAATATACTTAACTTTATTCTTACAGGTACATGGACACCATCGTAGTGGAATTAGGTCGGGCGTCAATTTATGGCTTTCTTGAACCTCAGACCATTCAACCATTTGGAAACAAATTAGATTCCAAGAAATCATATATTCAAGCATGGATGACTGAGTCTAACAGAGAGATATATATCGCGCCATACATTGATGTGTATGTGTTTCCCAATATTGTTAACTTTTATCAAATTTTAATCAATAAACTAACTCACTAGTTGTTGGTACATGATACGGGCCATTGGCAACTCATGGTGATCATTCCAAAAAAAGCACAAGTTGTATGGTTTTGTTCTCTTCATAGGAAGATTAAAGCGGAGTTGAAGTCCTTGATACAAACGTAAGTATTACATTCATTCTTATCAATTCATTATGATATTAATATATTAACTTATGTTTCTAATGTTTCAAATGTTTCAAATTTGTTTAGAGTTGTGACTAGGACCAGAGGACAACAACTTGAAATTATATATCCTAAGGTTGGAATTCGTTGATCTTTAACCTTTAATTTTCGTAGTCAAATTTAAACCATTACATTTGACTAAGTTCTTTCACATGTTTAGTGTAATAAGCAGAATGATTCCTGGGCATGTGCCTACTACATCATGTCATGGATAAAGGCAATCATCCGAGCAGAAATCAGAGAGGAATGGACTGAGGTAGAAATTTACATTTGAAAATCTTACAAATATCAATAAACTTTTGACATTAAAATGAATATAATAGTAAAGTTTCCTTGATTATGCAGCGGTTCAACACTACCTCTTGATTGTCCACTTCAGTAATAAAGATGATAAGAGAGGACTGGGCAGGATATTTGAATAAACATTTTAAATAGCTGTAGCTTTAGGCTTTTCCTTTCATAATAGATTATTGTGAATAAATGAATACTGTGAATAAATGAATACTATGAATAGATGAATGGAAAACTGGGTTCTTTTAAGTTTTGATCATAACATTAGCGTCTTTTAGTTTTACTATTTAATTGGATTTGATGAATTGATGATAACATGGTTTAAATTAATTAATTTTGTGAATATATATGAATTGGAAAATTGGTTTTTGTATTTGAGGTTTGGTTAAATGAGCTAAACCGAATCAAATTTTAAAAAACAAAACACTGAAGGTAACACCGAAGTATACACCATTCGACGTTCAAACATCAACAATAACGTCACATATCGACAATTTCGACGTTAACCTTACGTCCTTCCCCTTATACTTGATGTCAAATATTCCTTTAAATATAAATATTTATTCAAATATTACTCAAAAATTGACGTCCTCTTTGAACTTCGACGTGAACATTACGTTCGTTATCTTCCATAACGACATTAACTTTACGTCACTTCCCTCATACATAAGACGACAAATCTTACTATAAATATTGGACGTCATTCTCTTTACTAGTGGATGTAACCTCACGTCGTTGCACAAAATCGACATTAGACTTACGTCAATTCTTGATCCACTCGATGTCAAATTGTTCTAGTAACGTCGCCCAGTGATATTCGACGTAAAATTTATGTCACCCGCTATGACGTCAGTCTCGAATTTGTCGTTTAAAGCCAAAAATGACCGACGTAATACGTTGTTTTTGTACTAGTGCATTCTCATGTACCATACATGCATACTCTGCTCAACTCAAGGCAAAGATTTCAAGGGTTTTTCACATTAAGCTCAAGGTTCAAAGGATAAAACAAATTTTTGGGTTAAAATGTTGGGATTGTCTTAAAAGGAAGAAGAACAAATGGCCTTGGTCATTTGTAACAAGCAAGCAAATAGTTCAAAAAGGAACCTCAGGCAAAATCAACTGTGATTCTAAAATAATAGCTCTTAACAATAAATCTGAAGCACAACATCTCACGGATTAATTCAAAGGTTCCAAAATTTGATAAACATCATGCCAAGAATATTGATCACAGTTGAAACCAAACATCTATTTAAATAGATACAAGCAACCTCAATCTTTGTTCAACACGCTCAACCACATAATCTCAATCAGATTTTCAATGAAATTCACATGGATAAAGACCAAGCACAAGAGATTTGTATTCAATTTAAGCACATAAATGATTCACTCAAATCACCAAACCAATTGCACAAGAACTATCAACTAGGCAAGCCAAAAAGAAATCCAAAAACATAAAAACTGAAAGCAATTAAAACTGAAAAATCGGTCTAGGTGGACCCTTTGCAACTTTAGCAGTGTAGAACGCTAGCTTCACTTTTCATTTGTAACATCTTTGTACTCCTAGTGGCTTATACTCCACAACTACTCCATCTCCCCCATCAATAGGGGCCTGGCCCCCAGGCCATGCTACACGAGCAGCAAAATCTTTAGGTAATAGGTTGCTCAGCTCACGCATGCCTCAAAGGTTGACCAATGGTGGTTTTGAAACCTTTAAGTTCTAAGGAAGATGTTATCCTGGGTTGCCTCTGATAACAGTTGAAAAATTGTTATTTTCATGCTTAAAAATGATACTAAAAGCAACCTTTAACACTTAGAAACTAGCTTGGAATCATGCTTTTGTTCATATTTTTAGAAATAAGAGAACTGGACAGGTTTATGCTTGATTTCAGTTTTTTATGCAGGTTTTAAGGTGAATTTGGTGAAAGAAGTGAAGAAGGATAGAGATGGAATCAAAAAAGAACTCAAAAAGTGTAAAAGAAGAGAAGCCACAAGTACCGCTCAACGCCAGTTTACCGCTGAGCGGCACTCAGGAACACTCGTTGGCTCCACTGAGGGGTGAAAGTGCAGCTGAGGGGAGAATTGACTACACGCTGGTACCGCTGAGCGGCAGTTTACCGCTAAGCGGTGGTCTTTTGGGCTTAGGCCCACTTTTCTGTAATATTTCGAATAGTATATAAGCTTTAGGACGTCCAAGGGTTTATATCTTTGGCTGGAGAAGACACAAAACACACTTTTCACCCCTTCGGGGTAGAATTGGAGATGGTGACGGCTCTCCTCTTCTCTTTCTAGGGTTTTTCTATCTTTCATTCTTTCATTATTGTTCATCTAGTTTCACCATGAATATGGTGAACTAAACTTTGTATTGTTGTTAGGGAATCAATGTAATCTTTTGAAGATCTCATATATGGAACTTGTGTTTAATCATCTTATTTGAGATACATGCTTTCTTTCATCATTAGTTAGTGTTTTTCTTCTTTGCTCAAAGCATGCATTGTTTAACTCATTCGATGTCATGATTATTGATTTTGTCGATATGGGAACGTACAGGGAAATCTAGATCTGGGGAAATTCTCCCAATAGCATGTTGCCTAGACATAGGAATATGAGGGTTGGTTGCCTTTAAGCTTCTGTGCTTCAGAATTAATTATTAGGGATGCTAGGAATTGTATGAACTCGTAATTAAGGATAGGCCTTCTTGCAAGGTGATTTAGAGAGTGGCATTAACATTGATGAAAAGAATGATGACTTCCTAAAAGTATATGAGAGTGGATAAGATGAGATTGATTACCCCAACAACATACTCATCCATCTAATTCATTCAGTGTTTGTGTTCTTCTTTTCCATTGATCAAAACTCATGTATACATGTTTACTTATTGTCTGTTGCATTTGAAACCTCAAGAATTTGTTCACAAGTCTTAAATAATCAACAAATCATATAACTAACTAGGCCGTGAGTCCTTTGGGAGAACGATACTTTGTCTTACCGAGTTTATTACTTGATACGATTCGGTCACACTTGCCGAGGGTTAAACAAGTTTGTGGCGCCGTTTTTCGATGTTCATAAATTTGTCATCAGCCTCCTAAAAGCGCTTGTTTAACGTCATTAGCTTGACGGATTACTCAATAAAGTGTGGATGTTGTTGTTGGTGTGCTCCTTTCACCAACTGTTCTTAAACCACTTTCTAGCCACCAAATCAACACTCCGAGCATATAAATCTCCATCTTAACCCGTTCACTACCTTGACATCTTTAAACACTCACTCCTCTTGATCAACTTTGGCTTGCAAGGCTTGAGTTATTTGTCTCCTATCAAAGAGTGGTGGTGACTGGGATTTCTCCTTTGCTTCTTCCTTTCTCTCATTCTTTCAATGAAGCACTTGGAGCAACTTCAAGGATGGGAGAATTTGGGCAACTTGTGGTGCTCAACTTTGTTGTCTCACTGTGACACCATTATTCCTCCAATCTCAGGGTTTACAAGATGCTTTGGAGGCTATAGTCCTCTTTGTATGAACATCCTCCTGCATATACTTAGACCCAACTAGGCTAAAGCCAAAAATTAGCCCAAGTAAAACTGAAAATCTATTTACAAGAATAGAGTAAAGAATGTTCAAAAGAATAAAGTCTAAATAAGTTGGAAATTGCAAAATAGTCTTGTATAGACCACGAGTCCTCGGCAACGACGCCAAAAACTTGTTAACTCATTGGCAAGTCTACCAAATCGATCGAATCAAGTAATATAAAATGGTAAGACCAAGTATCGTTTCCCAAGAGACTCGTGTAACACTAGTTAATTGCACTATTAACAACTCATTTATATTAACGAATATAAGAATAAGTCCAATAAAATAAATTCACAAAGAAAATAAAAGTGGTCTTTGGCATCTGGAGACGCGTAAGAGCGAAAAAGACTAGAACTGGTATGAGATGGCAATATTAAGGGTAGTTTTCAACTATTTAAATTTCATGCATATTAGAACTCATCTTCTTCATTGGAATGCTAATGTCACTTACTAAATTACTTAGAACCCAATCCCTTGGCGTAAAAAGCCTAGCCTTGATTATTAGACCTCAATCCCTTGAATCCCTAATATCAAATTCCGCATTAAGAAAATAAGCTTAAGACAACCAAACGTCTTATCTCTATCCCTAGATAATATTTCCTTTAGGTGAAAAATTCCAGATCATGGTTCCTAAGTATTTTCCAATAACAAAGAAAATCAATCATCAAGCTATGAATGGTCAAAACATAACAACCATTACGAATAGGAGAAAATAACTAACATTCAATGAAAGAAGCATAAGATATTTAGAACATGTTCAAATACGTGAAATTCAAAGGTTACATCTTTCCCCAACAAGATGGGTTTCGCTCTCCATTGTCAGGGAGAGCCTTAAAGCTTACAACATGACCATGGAAGAAGAAGAAGAACCCAAAGAGCAAGAAGGGAGTGTTCCCACAAATCCTAGTTGCCCTCTAAGCTCTCCTCTGAGTGAAATCGCGCCTCCAAAGAACCAAACACCCAAAACCCTTCGCAATTTAGGTTTAAATAGAACAGATCTGCAACAAACCCTAACCGCCAGCACTCAATGTCCCTAGTGGGGTGCCCAGGTGATAATAGTTGAAAAAATGTTATTTTTATACTTAAAATTGACCTTAAAGACAACCTTTATGACTTAGAAACTAGCTTGGAATCATGCTTTTGTTTATGCTTTTGAAATAAGAGAGTTGGATGGATTTTATGCTTGGTTTTCCTTGTTTTTGCAAGTTTTAAGATGAATTAGAAGAAAGAAGTGAAGTAGGAAGAAGTTGGAATCAGAAAAAGAAGTGAAAAGTGCACAAAAAGAGAAGAGACGAGTACCGCTCAGCGGAAATTACCGCTGAGCGGTGTTCTTCAGGTCCCGTAGTCACCGCTGAGGGGCAAAAATGCAGCTAAGCGTCAAATAGAAGAACGTGCACTTACCGCTGAGCGGTATTTACCGCTGAGCGCCATTTTTCTGGGCCTTGGCCCACTTTTCTGTACATTTTAGAATAATATATAAGGTTTTAGTCGACCTAGGTCAGTCATCTTTGGCTGGAACGAAGCAGAATACACTTTCTTCACCCCTTGGAGGAGGATTTTGGATGCTCAAGCTCCACTCTTCAAAATCTAGGGTTCTATCTTTCATTCTTTCATTGTGTTTCATCTAGTTTCACCATGATTATGGTGAAATAAACCTTCATTGTTGTTGGGGGAACCATTGTAATCCTTTGAAACTCTCATGTATTGAATTGATTTTTTATAATATATGCTTTCTTTCATTAATTGTTAGGGTTTTTCTTCTATACTCTATGCATGCTTTGTTTAACTCATCCAATTGCATGATCATTGATGTTATTTGTATGGACACATATAGATATATCTAGACATGAAGAAATTCTCCCAATAGTAGTATTACCCTAGACATAGGAATATGATGGTTGGTTGCCTTTAAGCTTCTGTGCGAATGTAATGCATGAATAATTGCTAGGGAGACAAGACATTGTAAACTAGTGATTAGGAGTAGGCTTTCTTCACCAAGACATTGGGTTTAAGGTAATTTAGAAAGTGGCATTAACATTAATGAAGAAAGATGAATTATTGAATACATGAGAGTGGATAGGATGAATTGGTAAACCCCAACAACATAATCATTCATATTATTCATCAACTGTTTTTGCATTGTTCAAGTCCATTGATCAAAACCTTGCATTCATGTTTATTTTTCATAGTTTAACAACAATATTTTTTTTTACAAGTCTAAGATAATCAACAAATCACATAACTGTTTAGGCCGTGAGTCCTTTGGGAAACGATACTTGGTCTTACCATTTACTATTACTTGATACGATTCGGTTACACTTGACAAGGGTTAACACCAGGCGAGCTTGCGAGGTGCTTGGCGCTTAGCACCCCTAGAGAGGGGCACCCGGGTGTGAATTATGAACCGCAACTGGCGCTCAGCGCCCCTAAGGGGGTCATCACCACGGGAGCACCAGAAATCAGATTTTGCAGGTGGCGCTCAAGGACCCTGACCCAAGGTCCTCAGCCTAACTTTTCTGCACTACATCTTTTTCTCTTTTTCTATAGTTCTGCTTGCTTCTTGTGGTTGGTTTAGCTCTATACATTGTTGGAGATTCTTCCAAGCACATTATTAGCTACAAAATAAAGGGATTATAGATGAAATTACATCAAAGTAGCCCAAAACACAATTATTCATAAAACTAAGATAAAAGAGAGTATTACGCAAGTTATAAGCTCAAAAAGGGTTGATTTAGCATCAAAATTGCATCAAAGATAACTGTAAAATCAACCGTTATCAGTTGCCCTCTTTAGGGGCCCTCAACGCTAGTGGTCACGCAGGCTCGCCTGCTCTCCCTCTGCTGGGGCACTCAGTAGAGAAGGCTACGCAACAATGCCTGGTTGCCTTTCTCTGGGGCGCTGAGCGCTAGTTAAACCCACCGTAGGCTCGCCTGGTCGCCCTCACCAAGGTGTTGAGCGCCACTCTTCATACAGGCTCGTCTGGTTCCCCTCAGTTGGGGCGCTGAGCATTGGTGAGGTGGGCCAATATGATACTTTGGATCTTGATGGCATACTGCCTCATGAAATTACCTCATTGTTCTCTTATATTTTGTTACATTTTATTGTATATGCATTACACTTCTCTTGGAGTACGGGTTACTATAAATACCCATCTCCACCATTGTATCATTCACTTTTGAGCATAATGAATTGTGATTTCTGTAGAGAAAATCCAAACACAATTCTCTCTTAAAGGTCAAGCTAGAGAGTCCAAAGTGAACCGCCTCTAGCTACATTCCAAGCACATTCATCATTCTCTCATTTCTCCAAAATTCCATTGTGCTTTCTCTCTCATCCTCCACGTTGACTCTCAACTGCCACATCTCGTGCACGCGTCAACTCCTCCTTACATCACCGCTCCAATGCATATCTCCACATCTTAGAGCGTCTCATTCTCGTTCTCGAGAGCTCATTGTCGCCAACCATAGATCCGCACTCCATACGCGTCTTCAAAGGTATTCTCTCTTTGTTCATCTCACTACCTCATCTTCTTCTATGGTTTTCACTCACTTCCACCATTTTCCACCGATTGAAACTTTATCCTTCACCATTTGAACCTTTTCCACCATTCAATCTCCATTTATCATCGTTTAATCGGTCCAAATCAAGTCTCTCCCCACTCTTAGGGTTTCATTCGTGCCTCTATGGTTTCCCCCGATTAAACCCTAAATCCTAGTTCCTTGTGTTCGATCTTAGTTTCCCCTTCGATCTCGAACTACTATTCCATTCCGTTGCGTCTTCACTCGTCGGAGAAGCTTTGAGGATCCAGTTCGCACTCCTGCTGCCTCAGTCGGTCCGAACTCCTCAGGCTCTTCCATCATTTGATATTCAGAGCTCAGGTTCGAGCACGCTTTAGAGGTAAGTTGTCTTGCGTTCTCTGTCTTCAATTTTTTTTTCATTTTTTTCGCATTGTTCATCGTTTTTTCCTTCACTGTCTTGCTTTGATTTAGTCTCTTCTTGATCTGTTTGTTATTCTGCGTTTAGGTTTCAATATTGTGTTGAGTCGTTCTGAGCCTTGAGTCAGTGTTTTAATCATTTTAATTCGGTGCAAGTCTTTGTTTGAGTTTTAATTTCTAAATCCATTTTTGTTTTGTCTATGTCATGTTGCTTTGTTTTAATTGTCAATTAAATCTGAGTTTAAATGTGCTTAAATTGAGTTTTTTTGCTTTGAGTAAGATCTGTTCATCATCAAAAGCGGTGACATTCAATTGAATGAGCTTGATGACAGACTTCGACAACACTTTTAATGTCATTTTGTTTTTCTAAAGTTGTCTTGAGTTTTTTATGTTGTCCATTACATGAAATTCTGTGAGTTGAAAGTTGAACCTGCTTATGGATAGCAAATGCACACCAATTAAGCTATGAAATGTTGCATTGAGCTTGGGTGCAAGATGCTTACAGCAGCATCAGTCTCTCTTTTGGCCAGCTACACCGAACTGGTTTTCCTTTGTAGAGTCTGTGAGTCATTCATACTTGGTTTTAAATTCTTTTCCATGTTCTGATTCAAATTTTTCCAATATTGTCTTTGTTTCGTTGGCATCTAATGAGGTATATGAATCTGCAGAATTGCATTTAAACTTTTACAACAGTGATTGAACTTAGTTTGAACTTCTGAGTTTGTGATCAATAGTGTGCATTCACTGTTTTCACTTTGCTATCAATTCTGCAATTGAGAATAAATTTTTGGTCACTCAAGGAAGCCTAAACCAGTGGTATTTGAAACTATAACTGTGGCTGAGAGTGATTAACCTCTTGTTTTCCTTTGGATTTTTTTTTCTTTGAGTTGAACCATGTTCACTTTCCTTTGGCAACAACTTGATTAAGTTGAAAAAACTGATTAGGTGATATGTTGTGAACTGTGACTGAAAATAGCAAGTTCTAAAGTGTTATCCAACTAAGATTTGGCTATCAAATTGCGATAAAAAAAAAGAGCAAAGAGAACTGGTGCAATTCACAATATTGTTCACTGTTTCAGTAAATTATCTCTACCAAACTCAAATCAGATATAACTTTCTTCAATCATAACTGGTTCAACTTAAGTCCTTTTCTTTATTGCTTTAATAATATGTTCTAGTTCTATTCATTAGGATCCCGTTTGAGTGCCTTATGTTTTAAATAGCCTTATTTCTTATTTGTCATTATTGGTTGTTCTGGTTTTGTCTCAGTGCACGTGTAAAATATGATCTGCTGTTCATAATTGAGCTTTTGTTGCTTTTATTAATCTGGTCTAGAGTTGATCTTGAGTCAGTTTCATTATCTAGTGCTTACATTGTTGGTGGCTATCCTGTATTGCCCATTACTTTGCTTAACCTAGCCTTTTCTGAAATGAGAAGCTTTTATACTTTGGTTTCTAGAATTTGAAAGAAGTTTTGTGTGCTTGGTAGCATCTTAGGTGGTGGTGGTCTGAAAGACTCTCCAACTTTGTACTGCCAAGGGAGAATCTCCCTTCCAAACCTTTCCAGTTTTTTTAGTGCTTTAAGCTTCCAGAGAAGCCTTGAGTGTTGTGAGTTTTGTGAGGCTGACTTAGCCCAATTCCTTGGCATAGTTGTATGAGAGAATCAGTTTTTACATAACTGTGTTTTAACTGTTTACTTCTGCAGAATCAATAATCTGTTTGGGATTCTTTTAAATAGTTGCAGCAGGTTGGAAGTTGGGTCTTGAATCTGATGAAGATTGAGTACATTGGCCTATGAGTGCATATCAGAATTTCAATGTGATGATTTGAGACCTTAAACAGCTGAGATTTATATGTGCAGATTTCCATTATGTTTAAATTCATTGTTTAATATTAGCTGAATTTTCTCCATTACATCATATCACTTTTTGTCCATTGGCTTGATCAGGTTTTGATTAGTCTGGATGGTTGTTTAATCAGTTTGGTTAGGCTTTGACTTACACTTATTTGCATTTGGTTTAATATCCATTTCCATTTTAACCTTGCTGAAATTTGGTGTGAAATTTTAGTTTGCAGAGCTAATCTATTTGGGAGTTTAGTTGGAATTACACAGCTAAAAGCAGTCTTGTAAATAGGGAAGTTGCTTAGCTTACCTAATTCTAGATTGCTTAGCTATTTCTGAATTTCATTTGACATTGCTTTGCATTGTGTACTCTGCTGAACTAGTTGTGAATTTTCTGTGTAGTTTGGGGAAAAGCCATACTGATTGTACTGTAGCAGATTGTAAATTTATTAGTTGAGACCATTAAATGAGCAACAGCAGAATCTCAGTGGAAAGCTTGGAAAGCTTGTGCAGCCATGAGAAAGGGAAGTTCTTACTGCCCTATATCCTCTTTTGCAATCTGTTTTAACTAAGTGAATACTCATAGCAGTTTTGTGCATGTGTGATTGTAGGATTGGCTAGAAGCTAGAATGACCCAAGTTATCCAGCAACAACAAATTCAAGCAACAAAATTGAGCACGTGAATTTTCTTGCAAAAGTGGACCAGGACTATAACAGCCCAACATTGCTTTGATTTTCATTTGATTTTCTTTTGTCAATCTGATTTGTAATGGGTTTGTGTTAGCCCACTGTTAGCTTTAGATTTTTTTTGTAAAAGGCCTTTAAAAAGTCCAAGTATTTGGAAGAGTCCTTGGTGCTCTTTCAAATTCCTTGCAACTTTACTTGCTTTAATTTTAGCATAGCTAGACAGGTGAGTGTGTCTTGCTAACCAAGGCTACAAGCCTCACCATAGGAGTATAATTTTCTATTGATTGTTGGTATTTGTGTTCACGTTTTAGGGGTGACTTAGGCTCAAAGGGATTAAACTCTAAGCCTTGTCACATTAGAGTTCGAGAACTTTAGTCTTTTAGTGTTTAATTGTTTGTGTTGTGTAATTTGATTTTAAAGGTGATTTTAGTTTAAAGGGTAACTAGTAGTAACTTAAGACATTTCTGGCAAGGTAAGACTTGGTACTTAAGCAGTCTTCATGACTCACCTTTCTTACCTGGGATTTGTCTAAGTGTGAATCTTGTATACCTTTACACTAGAAAAAACTTTTAAAAACAAAGATGTCTTGTTATTCATATAGGTCATCTAGGATTTCTAATCAGCCCATTAATTAGTTTTAAAGAAATTAAAAGAAAACTTGATGATTCGAGAAGAAGAATTTGTATAAACAAGCTAGGGCAAATATTCCATTCTTTGGTGAGGATATTGGTGCATTAACATACCTAGCTTGGGAAAGGGAAATTAATGACATGCATCCATTCATTGTTAGAAGAAGTAAATCTGAAACCTATTTCTATTCTAGAGATAGTGAATCATATGTTCTTAGTCTCTACACTTCTAGTTTTCAAAAACATGCAAGAGAGTCGTGGGATGAAAGACAATATCATGTTAGGATAGGAAGAAAGTCCTCCATTTGTGATTGGAATGAATTAAAGTCTTGCATGAGAAGAAAGTTTGTGCCTCTTTCAATCCAAAGAAACCTAGAACTAATGAGAGATAGTATTGAAAATGGGAAAATATTTCTTGAGAGATTAAATGATTATGGTTTCTTTCATAGAGAAATAGAATTTGGGGCAAAACTTCAAGAGTTAAGGGATAAGAAAAGGGAAAGAGATACTAAACGAAGAGAGCAAGAAAGAAAAGAGGAAGAAGAGAAGAGAGAAAGAGAAGAAGAGCGAAGAAAAGAAGAAGAGGGATGAGAAAGAAGAGAAGTGGAAAAGAGAAGAGAAGAAGAAACGAAGCATGAAGAAAGTAGAGAAAAAGGGGAATTGCTACTAATAGCAAATTCCCCTCAAAAAATCATAGAACATATAAGGGAAGGTTTCCATTTCTTTACATCTTTTCTGATAATTGTTGGATCTTCAAATTTTAATTTCTCTTTCAAAACAATTGTCATTTCATACTATATGCAAAACTTTTCAATAAATGGCAATCTTGAGTTATTGTTACCTTTATGGAGACAAATAACTCAAGACAAAAACAAAATAACTTTTCCCCTAAGACTTGTACACATGCTTCAAACGTCAAAACAAACTCTAGGAAGTCCTTATTATAAAGTTCTTATTTTAGAAATTTTTTATATTGGATTGATATTAATTGCAAATATATTTCATGTGTATTGCAGATTTATATTTGATCCAGGAGGAGGAAAAGTATATCTCAAGGAATAAGGCCATTCCAAGATGGCCCTGTTCCAGCTGTGGACTTGATGGACAAATTTATGAACACCAAAATATGATGTCACAAACTTGTTTTACAATCGGCAAGTATGACCGAATCGTTTCAAGTAATAAACTCGATAAGACCAAGTATCGTTCTCCCAAAGGACTCACGGCCTAGTTTAGTTATGTGATTTGTTGATTAACTAAGACTTAAGAACGAAATAATTGGATTTTAATATGCAAAAGACGAAAATAAACATGTATGCATGAGTGTGATCAATGGCTAAAGCAAAATACAAACACTTTCAATGGAATATATGAATGAGTATGTTGTTGGGGTTTATCAAATTCATCTTATTCACTCTCATATATTTTAGGAATTCAACATTCAATTCATCATTGTTAATGCCACTCTCTAAATTACCTTTCAAGAAGGCTTCTCCCTAATTACGAGTTCATACGATTCCTAGCATTCCTAATAATTAGTTTATTTAGCACAGGAGCTTAAGGCAACCAATATACTTATTGGGAGAAATTCCCCGGATCTAGACTTCCCCGTACGTTCCCGTATCGACAAAACCAATAATCATGCATTGAATGAGTTAAACAAAGCAAGCATTAAGCAAAGAGGAAAAACCCTAACTAATGATGAAAGAAAGCATAAGTCTTAGATTAAGATGCAAGCACAAATTCCATATATGAGACCTTCAAAAGATTACATTGATTCCCCAACAAACATACAAGGTTTAGTTCACCATATTCATGGTGAACCTAGATGAACAATAATGAAAGAATGAAGGATAAAACCCTAGAAAGGTGAAGAGGTAGCCTAAGCATCCAAGATCCTCCTTCAAAGGGGTGGAAGAGAGAGTGTTTGCTTCGTTTTTGCCAAAGATACCAACCCTAAGACATCTAGGTCTTTAAATAGGACATAAAAATAATAGAAAACGGGTCCAAGCCCAAACAGATCATAAAATCGCATAAAACTGGCCCAAAACTCGTCTGGTTGACTTTTTTCGTATTTTGGTTGACTGGTTGACTTTTTGGTTGACTGGTTAACTGGTTGAATTTTTGGTTGATTGGTTGACTTTTCTGGTTGACTGGTTGACTTTTCTGGTTTCTGGTTGACTTTTCTGATTCCATCTCTCTTCTTCTTCATTTCTTTCACTAAATTCACCTTAAAAACTGCACAAAAACACTGAAATCAAGCATAAACTTGTCCAGCTCTCTTATTTTTGAAAATATGGATAAAAGCATGATTTCAAGCTAGTTTCTAAGTGTAAAAGTTGCTTTTTGTGTCAATTTTAAGCATGAAAATAACAGTTTTTCAACTGTTATCACAACCCCAAACTTAGAACTTTGCTTGTCCTCAAGCAAACAAGATGTAACTCAATCTTCTACCAGTCCTTATAATGGTTCACTCATTCAAAAATCTTCTTTTCAAGATAAGTAAAGACTTCAATCAAACTCATGACAAAGATTTCAATCAAGACGTGCACATGCTTTGGTGGTCACAAAGTCACTTAATATCCAACAAATGCTATTTTTCATGAATGATCAATCAACTAAACATGGATGTTCATGTGCTCAATGAATATTTCCTCACTAGGTAAAGTGTTTCACTCAAACACAAGTGTATAAGACGTAATCACTCATTCACTCTACTATCATAATGTCACATGAATTGTCTTTGCCTTTCATTTAACCACAATCAAATAAATTCACAAGCATGCATCATCACAAGGACTTTTTCAATGGCTTATAATGTGGCTGGGCTAATGATGACAAATTTATGAACACCGAAAAACGGCGCCACAAACTTGTTTAACAATCGGCAAGTGTGACCGAATCGTTTCAAGTAATAAACTCTGTAAGACCAAGTAGCGTTCTCCCAAAGGACTCACGGCCTAGTTTAGTTATGTGATTTGTTGATTATTTAAGACTTAAGAACGAAATAAGTGGAGTTTAATATGCAAAACAGAAAATAAACATGTATGCATGAATTTGATCAATGGCTAAAACAAAATACAAACACTTCAATGGAATATATGGATGAGTATGTTGTTGGGGTTATCAATTTCATCTTATCCACTCTCATATACTTTAGGAATTCAACATTCTTTTCATCATTGTTAATGCCACTCTCTAAATTACCTTGCAAGAAGGCCTATCCCTAATTATGAGTTCATACGATTCCTAGCATTCCTAATAATTAGTTCTTTTAGTGCAGGAGCTTAACGGCAACCAATATACTATTGGGAGAAATTCCTCGGATCTAGACTTCCCCGTACGTTCCCGTATCGACAAAATCAATAATCATGCATTGAATGAGTTAAACAAAGCAAGCATTGAGCAAAGAGGAAAAACCCTAACTAATGACGAAAGAAAGCATAGGTCTTAAATATAAGATGTAAAAACAAATTCCATATATGAGAGTTTCACAAGACTACATTGATTCCCCAACAACAATACAAGGTTTAGTTCACCATATTCATGGTGAAACTAGATGAATAATAATGAAAGAATGAAAGATAAAACCCTAGAAAGGTGAAGAGGTAGCCTGAGCATCCAAGATCCTCCTTCAAAGGGGTGGAAGAGAGAGTATTTGCTTCGTTTCTGCCAAAGATACAAACCCTAGGACGTCCTAAAGCTTATATACTATTCTAAAATTACAGAAAATTGAGGCCCAAGCCCATAAGTGTGTCGCTCAGCGGTAAAGTACCGCTCAGCGGTAAGTGCGTGAGTTGGTTTCTTCCCCTCAGCGGCCATTTTACCCCTCAGCGGATCCCCCGTGAGCTTCTGAGTGCCGCTCAGCGGTAAACTGCCGCTGAGCGGCAGTTGCGGCTTCTCCTTTTGCACTTTTTGATGTCTTTTCTGATTTCATCTCTCTCCTTCTTCACTTCTTTCACCAAATTCACCTTAAAACCTGCACAAAAACACTGAAATCAAGCATAAACCTGTCCAGCTCTCTTATTTCTGAAAATATGAATAAAAGCATGATTTCAAGCTAGTTTCTAAGTGTTAAAGGTTGCTTTTAGTATCAATTTCAAGCATGAAAATAACAGTTCTTCAACTGTTATCAGCTGTAACATCCCAAAATATAGTAATTACCATAAATTAGAATTAATCACATTTACATAATTAAACAGTGCAGTCTTATAAGAACAGCTATCAAAAGCCGAACGTTAAACAGCTACAGCGTTACCAAAAATCAATACAGAATACCCAAGGACCAAGACGAACGGTTTTACAAAAACTAATAACCGATCGTCACAAAAATTCTAAGCAAACTAATCCTACTGGACGATCTAAGTCTCGGCCTTCACTTCGACGTCCACCAGGTTTTCTTCTTCAACCACTTCCTCCAAAAGGGTGTCTCCATCTGCTCACATCCACACGGATGATCATTGCATTGACAAAACGGACGTACATAAACAATAGACAACACAAGGAAAACGCAAGGGTAAGCTTAGGTAATTTAATTCATACAACCAACATACAAATCAACATAAGCAATTCAACATACAAGAATTATCATAATATATATATATATATATACCAGTACAGAATTAATCATCCAAAACTCTCATAAGACAGACCGTCAGGACTGTATGAAACCATGTATCTACAGGCGTTCGCGTACCCGGGTGATGTGATAACTGGGATACACTCAACAGCTGCCACCCGAGGTTAGCCCTATCAGTCCAAAGTACTCCTAAGGACTAGGACCTCCTGCCGTTCCCACACATGACCTACTCCCCTCTACGTGAGGACGAGCACCCACGGAACATCAGGATGAACTGCCATCAGTAGCTTTACCACGTTCATACAACACAACTTCTCATATTCCAACCATAGAGTCGTTCCTCCTTGGAACGCTCGTTCAAAATCCATCATCATATAATTTCTCCAATTATGGTTCACACTTCATAACCTTACACCTTATCTTCATTTTAATCTTTAGTTTTAAGAGTACAAAATAACGAATGTTCAACCCTCTGAAGGACAAGGACGAACGCGAAAAGCGAGATCGAGAAAGACTCGTTGCAAATCAGAATAAGTCGACACATAGTTATTTAACGAATGTCATGCTACTCAATCAGTTGAAGGAAATGACTCCATAGCGATACAATCAATGTCCATAAATAATTTAAGTATACAGGCTCTAGGCCGAATCCAAATGTATAAATATACAAAAAGACAAGTATTTAACTATACTGAGAACAATCGTTTTAAAAGAGGTCGACTGCCGGTCAATGACCGAACGCCAATTATACATATATACTTACTAACAATTTAGACCAACGCTATTTACGTCCGTTCAGGAATCAAAGGTAAGGACGAACGCTAGGTAAATGACCGAGCACTAATTAGAACGAACGCTCGGTATAAGACCGAACACCATTTGGGACGAACGCTTAGTATAAGACTAAGCGCTACCTATAACGAACGCTTGATATAAAACTGAACGTTACAAATAACGCTCGTTCTCGAGCGGAGTTCTTTCCAAATGAAAGAATTCCATTTATCCATTTCCTAGAAAGCCGAACGGTATGAGACCGTTCGATGACGAGCGTACATTATCAAGGTAAGGAATATCATTTTTCAGATTTTTCATCTATCTTAACTCAACATTTTTCATACGATTCATATCTTATAATTTCCCATCCATCATAAATCACATACTTTATAGAATTCATATTATCATTTCATACTCTACAGAAATCCTCCATTTTCCAATTCATACGTATCATCATCAACATGCAATTCAAACAATATAACCCATATTCATTCAGAACACAGTGCTCGTTCATGCATAATTACACAACATACATCTCATACATCCAGATCATTTCATGCTTTCACACAACATACAAGTATCAATTAAATTACTAAGCTTCCCTTACCTGGTTCAGTAGTGAACGCCCTAAGAGAGTGATTTTTGACTCGTCAACCTATGGCTTTTCTACGCTCAACGACTTCCTTAAGTCCTTCACTAAATCTAATCAAAAGAAACGTAGAAGAATTGAGATTACACCCTTGCATGCAGCTGAATCTGGGCTCGCATGAACTCCAGAAACGAGCGTCTAGATTTAAGAGGCTTACCGGTTTCAGAATCGGAATTTGTTCGGTTCAGACTGAAGCTCACAACTCCGGGAATGCTCCTATAGTTTCTGAAACGTGATCGGAGAAGAGGGTGGTGAGTTACAGTAGAGAGAAGACGAAAGGGTTTTAGAGAGAAGGAGGAGCAAAATGGAGTCTGAGTTTGGAGGGAAGAGAATGAGTGCAGGAGAGTGGAAGGGTTTCCAGAAAATTCTTTTTGTTCCTCCCACGTCCGCACGAACGTGCGTCTCCCCTGTCGACACCTGTACCCCCCATTACTGACTTCAATTCTAACCCGGTGACACTTGGCGTGAGTGACAGAGTTATGAAAGTGCGTTTTTAATGCACTGTAGAGGGTTTTCCATGCATTAAATTTGATTTGACAATGTTTTAGCAGAGTTAATTTTCCAGGGTCTGGCATCAGCTAACAAGAAAATTGGTTTTTCTGGATCACAAAACCCTTGAGTTAAGAGAATCATATCAACACAATCATTCTTATTTATTCCCAACTTTCTTTTGCATTGAGCTTTGCTTTTTCTTTTCTTTTCTTTTCTTTCTCTTTTTCTTTCTCTTTTTCTTTTCACATTCTTATTTCTTAGCACTTAGCTCAATGCTTTGAATTTCCCTTTCTATTTTCCAACAACCCCAAACTTGAACATTTATAAATACCACAAAATATTCTCATCTTAACTCAAGGTAAAGCTTTTCAACAAGGGTTTTCAAATCATGTTCAAGGCTAAGGGTTCAAAGGATAGAACACATAGTGTTCTCTTTTAGTGGCTAATCATGAAATTGGCTAATATAAGGGTTACCAACAAATGGCCTTGATCATATGATGCAAACAAGCAAGTAATTCATTCAAAGAAAACCTGGGCAAAGTCATTCATGCTTCCAAAGGAATACCATTCAGTCACAAAAATTCTGAAGCTCAAAACCTCACATATCAGCTCATTCACATTTGACATAAACATCCTGCTTAATATCACAATCACAATCACAACATCATGCATTTGTTCACAAAGCTTGTGAGTCACCTGTATAAGCATATAATGTGCACATCTCAACATCAATCTATATCAAAGCATCATCAAGCATTACTTTATCAAACAATCACAATCACAAACAAACCATCATGACAGACAAAGTTTTCAATTGAGTACATCAAACCCTATTCTAAAAACGTAAGTAAGTTCAGAACACAAAACCAAACAAAAGCATAAGTCCTGCTCTAGTTATGATAGCATTCATCAGTAAATGTTATCTCAGCTCCTCATCAATCTGAGCTGTCATCTGTATCCTCCTCTTCTTCGTCATCTTTCGCATCCTCAAATGCATCATCATCATCAGCTTCAACATCATCTTCCTCCATCTCCATAGTTGAAGCTTCAGCTGCTTCAGCTTTGCCTCCTTGTACCTGCTCTTCTGGCCAAGCTACCACATTATGAAACTCCTCCATAGTCCACCTGTGTGCTGGAGGTGTATCATACATTCCAACAATCATCTCTGCAGTAGCCACCTGCCCTCTGTGGATAGACTGTAATTGTGCACCTATAAGAGACATGTACATGTCCCTCATTTGAAAAGGTTCTACTTCATGTGTTTCAGCAGATGCCCGACTCTATGCTTGCCCTCTTTCTCTGCGAGTACGGCGTGGTGGAACTGGTTGAGCTGCTTCATCACCTCCACAATATTGTCTATAATAAGCCTCATCAATTACTTTCCTTGGCCTTTCAAAGGGTGGAGATGAAGTATCCACCCCAGCTATCTTGCACAGGTGTGTGATTAAAGACGGATGTCCTAAGGGTGCTTTGTTGTTTGTTGTGTTAGCCCACACCCTTATCTCATCAGCTATTACCTGTCTAATATTGACATTCAAGTTCCTGATTGCACAGTAAAGGAGGAGTGCCCTGCTAAGAGTAATGTCTGACACATGAGAACATGGCTGAATGTTTGCATGAGAAAATGCCATCCAATACTTTGCAAGAGGAGTCAAGTCAGTTCTCCTAATGTTTACCACAACGCCAGTTCTATTCCTCTGAAAATGTCCTCCAGGTACACATAAAACTCTCTCCACATCATCAAAATCAGCGCCTTCTTCCATACAGAGAGCAAACTGGCACTGCTCACCAGCCCACACAGTATCCAAGAAGTTGTTGATGAAATCAGGATCATACCTAATAGCATGGCCTCTGACATAGCCAAGGTAATTCTCAGCTGGATAATCACCAATCTTTCTTGCATTAGTGTAGAGTTCCTTCACCACAGCTATATTGGATGGTGTAGGGTATATGGCTAGCTTCCCCCAATCATTCCCTAACAATTGCTCTCCAAATTGAGGAGCAAAGTTAGGTATCATTCCAACCTTTCTCTCCATCAGTAGCCTCCTATCTTGGACCACCTTGAAATGCTTCTCATGTTTGCGAGATAGGAACCTACTAGAATGGGGTTGTTCTGGTTCCTTTTCTTTTCTTTTGGATGTCATGGTCTTTATTCTTTTGCCTGAAGAGGATGCCATTCCTACATCAAACACAAATACAAAACCACCAAAAATTGTTGCAATTCATTAGTAACACACAAACAACACCATATTTTGAAGCTAAACCATCGCTGAGGGTCAAAAATCACCCCTCAGCGCCACCAGTGCAGCAATCCAGAACGCAATTCAGCAAAAATCTAATATCTGTCAGAGTGCCGCTCAGCGGCAATTTACCCCTGAGCGGTGACTCTGCAGATTTTTGAAAACTTCATTTTAACCTGTCATAAGTTCACCCACATGCAATTTTCAGTTTTCCAGATCAAAATCATTCAGTTTAATCGGTTCAAACATCAATTAAATCATCAAATCATGCATAGAAATCAAAACCCCTAAAGATTCATGGTTTAACAATCAAATTCACATTCAAGAACCCTAGAATGAAAAATGCTTGACTTACTTGGGTGGAGATGCTAGATGAACTGAGAATGCTTTCAAGCTATGATGCTCTCTCTTCCTACCCCAAACTTAGATGGAAAGCTAGTGATAAAATGAGTGAAAGAGAGATTTTCTTAAGAGGTATGAGGGAAAACTTGTAGAGAACCTTTGAAAAAGTATGTAGGATTGTGTGTGCAGAGAAAAATCTGAAAAGAGAAACTAAGGCGCAGCTTAGGGTATAAAAATACCCTTATGGGCTCGGGTTCCGCTTAGGGGCAGCCTAAGCCCAGTCTGCGACACTACCGCTCAGCGGTAGTTTGCCGCTCAGCGGTAGTTTGCCGCTCAGCGGCACTTTCGGGAAGTGCTCTTCTTCTTCCTAGCTTAACCTAGGTGCCTCCTACCCATGCCTCTCACTTACTCCCTGCAATAACATGTTCAGATTACTCATGCAAAATCCTATTATGCAACTACAACAGAACAAACAAAAATATAATCAATCAACTGGGTTGCCTCCCAGGTAGCGCTTGTTTAACGTCACGAGCCTGACCCAAAATCCACCAACACCCATCAGTAGGTGCAAAACTTTCTTACCAACACCCATCAGTAGATGTAACAAACCTAGTATCCTTCAGTGGATACTTAACCACCTAGCATCCTTCAGTAGATGCTATATCTCTTTAACAACATTATAACAAAAACAAAAATACCCAAAACTTCAAAATTACATCACCAAACCAAAAATTAAAAGTTCTTAAATCAACTTGGTTGCCTCGCAGCAAGCGCTCTTTTAACATCATTACCTTGACCCAATAAAGTTCAAGTTCCTTCTTCCTGGTTGATGTCCATATTCCACCAACTCCTCAACTGCTTCCGGTGTACTATTTTGACTCTTCTAGAATATGGAGACTCTATCTCTATCATCTCCTTTTCTTTATAGCCTTTCACAACCCACAATTTGTTTTTGAATCTCACAGGTGTACCCAGTTGGAGTTGTTCTTTCATCTAGTCATCAGGAACTTTCCTTCCTCTTCCAATCTTTTCTTTTTCCGGTACCTGAAACAATAAACAATGTTTACCTTTAACCTTAGGCTTTTCAACTTGAGAGCTAGTCATGAGTACATCTTGAAATGCAGCTTTATGACTAGCTTCTTCCTCCTGCATTTGCCTCTCTTCTTTGAAGACATCTACAACAACTCTCTCTTCTCTGTCTTGGAGCACCACTATACCTTCGTTCACATCAATGATAGCTTTGGCCGTTTTCATAAACGGTCTTCCAAGAATAATGGGTATCTTTTCAGTCTCCATCTCCATCGCCACAAAGTCTACCAAGAACTAAAGTTTGCCCACACAAACTATAATATCTTCTGCTATTCCACAGGGTTCCTTTGAAGATCCATCTGCCATTACTAAGTTAACCTTTACAGGCTTCACATCAACATTACCGATCTGCTCCAGTAAAGAATAAGGTATCAAGTTAACACTTGATCCTAAATCGAGTAAGGCCTTGTTTATCCTTTTCTTCCCTATTGTGCATGGAATGGAGAAACCTCCTGGATCTTTTGCCTTTAGAGGGAATGACTCCTTTTTAACAGCTTTATACTTCTTTGTATCATCATCTCTGCGTCTTTTCCTTGTAGATACTTCTTCCTCAAGTTTAGTATAAACTGCAATTTGCTGTAATATCTGATTCCAAGGTACATCATTGTCCACCATCTTGAATAATTCTGTAAAATCAAGTTGCTTCTCTTGATTTATTGAAAAAGGAAAAATATCATTACTCTCTATCTCTCTTCTCTCTCCTTTCTCTTTTCTCTCTTTTTCTTTTTCTCTCTCTTCTTTTTCTTTTTCTCTCTTTTCTCTCTCTTCTTTTTCTTGCTCTCCTTCTTCTAACTCAACTCTCTCATCATTTGTACTCTCCACCACTTTGCATTCTTCCCTGGGGTTAACCTCAATATTAGCCCCAAAATTTTTGTTTGGCCTCTCTTCCAACTGGTTGGTAATTTGACCCATTTGAGTCTCCCAATTCTTAATAGAAGCCTCAGTGCTCTTTTGAGTAGACTCAGCTTTCTGTATGAACTGATGAAGAGTTTCTTCCATCCTTATTGACCTTTCATTAAGTATAGCAATCTGTTGCCATAAGGTTGGTTGTTGCTGTTGCTTATTGAATTGCCCAGTTTGTCTAGCTTGCCCAGTTTGTCCATGACCAATGCTTGGGTGTGGTTTCCACCCTTGATTAAAATTCCCCTGACGGTATTGATTGGCCATGAAGTTAACATCCTCTAAGGCTTCTGCTGGAAAAGCGCATTGACCATTGATATGGTCACCTCCACATAATTCACACAACTGCGATTGAGCCTGTGCAACAGTCTTTAACTCTTTTGGCAATTGTGCAAGTGTTTTTGTAAGAGTCTCCAGTTGTTGAGTTAGTATCTTGTTCTGTGCTAGCAAGGCATCATGGGTTTGTAACTGTAGAACTCCTTTTTGTTGTATAGGAGCTCCTTTTACACTGTTGAGCTCATTGTCACTAGTAGCCATATTGTCAATGATTTCTGTAGCTTCCTCTGGAGTTTTCCATTTGATATTTCCTCCTGCTGAGGCGTCAAGCATCATCTTGGTTTGTGAACCAAGACCTCCAAGGAAGATTAGGACTACTTCCACTTCGTCAAATCCATGTGTGGGAATCTTTCTTAATAAGCTTTTACATCTGTCCCATGCATGCCCCAGTGATTCGTCCATGCCTTGCAAGAATGATGAAATCTCTTGCTTTCCTTTATTCACCTTTGATTGTGGAAAGTATTTGTTTAGGAACTTGGTCACCACTGTTTCCCACTTTGTAAAGCTTTCTTTTGGAAAAGAATTTAACCAAAGCTTAGCGTTGCCTCCTAGTGAGAATGGAAACAAGCTAAGTTTGATTGCTTCGTCCGGCACCCCATTTATTTTCACCGTGTTGCAGATCTCATTAAAAGTTGTTAGGTGCTCATATGGGCTTTCGTGAGATAGCCCATTATATTGATTACTCTTCACCAGTTGAATTAATGCTGGCTTAACCTCCATGTTGGCTGCATTGAACCTCGGTCTTGCTATGCTGTTAAAGTGTTGAGGTCCAGCTATATTTGTGTAATCTGCAAGAGTTCTTCTGGCATTATTATTCTCCATATTTTCAGTGCTATGGTCAGAACCTTGTGGTGATGGTTGTAACAGAGTTTCCGGAGGAGGAAAAAGTTCTCTAGATGTACGAATTCTTCTCCTCCGTCTACTCTCGTCTAAACCTTCAAGAAGAGGTTCTGCAGTTTTCTTGCTCCTAGTTCGGATTCCTTCCTGCATACACAAGAAAACAAAACCCTAGAAAAATTGGTTAGCACAAAAAGATATAAAAGAAGATATAAGATCAGAGATAAGAAGATAAAATAAAAACAGAAAATAAAATAAAAACAGAAAATAAAATAAAATAAAAACAGAAATTCAAAATTCAAAATTCAAGTCAAAGATAATCAATAATCACACAAATGAACTAGTTAAACCACGAGTCCCCGACAACGGCGCCAACAATTTGGTGACAAATTTATGAACACCGAAAAATGGCGCCACAAACTTGTTTAAAATCGGCAAGTATGATCGAATCGTATCAAGTAATAAAACAAGGTAAGACCAAGTATCGTTCTCCCAAAGGACTCACGGCCTAGTTTAGCTATATGATTTGTTGATTATTTAAGACTTAAGAACAAATTGATTGTAGGTTTGAATGCAAGAGACCGTAATTAAATATGTATGCATGAATTTGATCAATGGAGAAAAACAAAATACAAACACTTCAATGAATTGGATGGATGAGTATGTTGTTGGGGTTATCAATTTCATCTTATCCACTCTCATATACTTTTAGGAATTCATCATTCTTTTCATCAATGCTAATGCCGCTCTCTAAATCACCTTGCAAGAAGGTCTATCCTTAATTACGAGTTCATACAATTCCTAGCATTCCTAGTAATTAGTTCTTAAAGTGCAGGAGCTTAAAGGCAACCAATATGCTATTGGGAGAAATTCCCCGGATCTAGACTTCCATGTACGTTCCCGTATCGACAAAATCAATAATCATGGCAATGAATGAGTTAAACAAAGCAAGCAATAAGCAAAGAGGAAAAACCCTAACTAAAGATGAAAGAAAGCATATATCTTAATATAAGACGTTAAAACAAATTCCATATATGAGAGTTTCACAAGACTGCATTGATTCCCCAACAACAATACAAGATTTAGTTCACCATATTCATGGTGAAACTAGATGAACAATAATGAAAGATTGAAAGATAGAACCCTAGAAAGAGGAGGAGGTAGCCTGAGAATCCAAGATCTTCCTTCAAGGGGTGGAAAAGAGAGTGTTTGCTTCGTCTCTGCCAAAGATACAAACCCTAGGACGTCCTAAAGCTTATATACTATTCTAAAATTATAGAAAATTAGGCCCAAGCCCAAAATAGTGCCGCTCAGCGGTAAACTACAGCTGAGCGGTAAGTGCGTGAGTTGTTTTTCTCCCCTCAGCGGCCTTTTCACCCCTTAGCGGAGCCAACGTGTGCATCTGAGTGCCGCTCAACGGTAAACTGCCGCTGAGTGGTACTTGCGGCTTCTCCTTTTGCACTTTTTGATGTCTTTTCTGATTCCATCTCTATCCTTCTTCACTTCTTTCATCAAATTCATCTTAAAAGCTGCATAAAAACACTAAAATCAAGCATAAACCTGTCGAGCTCTCTTATTTCTAAAAATATGACCAAAAGCATGATTTCAAGCTAGTTTCTAAGTGTTAAAGGTTGCTTTTAGTATCAATTTTAAGCATGAAAATAACAGTTTTTCAACTGTTATCAACATCACAGCTCCAACGCATCCCTCCACATCTCAGAGCGTCTCATTCTCGTTCTCGAGAGCTCATTATCGCCAACCACAGATCCGCCCTCCATACGCGTCTTCGAAGGTATTCTCTCTTCGTTCATCTCAGTACCTCATCTTCTTCTATGGTTTCCACTTACTTCCACCATTTTCCACCGATTGAAACTTTATCCTTCACCATTTGAACCTTTTCCACCGTTCAATCTCCATTTATCACCGTTTAATCGGTCCAAATCGAGTCTCTCCCCACTCCTAGAGTTTCATTCGTGCCTCTAGGGTTTCCCCCGATTAAACCCTAAATCCTAGGGTGTAGGGTTTAGGGTTCGATCTCAGTTTCCCCTTTGATCTCAAACTTCTATTCCATTCCGCTGCGTCTTCACTCGTCGGAGAAGCTTTGAGGATCCAGATCCCACTCCTGCTGCCTCAGTCGGTCCGAACTCCTCAGGCTCTTCCATCAGATCTACTTAAACGCTTTGACGCATTGGGGTGGATATCTTTTCACGGCTTGATGAGTCGTTATTTCTTGAATTATATTTAGTTTATTGCACTTAAATAAACCAGGGAATTGTGTTTAATTGTTTGTTATTTCCCCGTTTTCCGAATTTTGCTTAATTTGGTCGGAAATTTGTAATTGTGCTAATTTGGGTTTTCTGAGCTGATTAACTGCATTTTTGAAGTGCAGGAAAATTTCGGAAATACATTTTGGGACATCAGGAAGAATACCAAATAAATTCAAGACTCTCCACACAGACATTTTAGAATTAATTAAATTGTAATTCAGTAGTTTAGAATTTCTGTATCAACTCTTATATTTTGGGTCAATTTTTGGTAAATTAGATTAGACCCAAAAATTAGAAGTTAGTGACTTAGCACCCTAGGGTTTTTTGTGTGGACCCTACCCTTATTAAAAAGGGACACACGACCCTTGTCCAGCCGCCACTTACAATTTTTTTGGCCACGGTTTTAGTTTCCCTTCTCTGGGTTTTGAACGGGGGGAGCTTTCTTTGAACGTTGTTTCTATGGAATGAGAGATGGGAGGGCTGTTACGCTAGCATGAATGAGAGCTCCAAATTTATTTCAAATTGCAAATTCACTCTTGCCTTTTCATTTTGCTTTTCACGCACTATTTAAGTGAAGCCTAGTCTAGCATACTGGAAACGTTTTTCCTTAAATTACATTTTGCATTCCATTTGGTAGGAGGTGCTGATTCTTGGAGCTGCAAGCGCTGTGGCGTTCTTAATTTAAAAGCACTTTCATTTCTCTAAGTGATGTGATGCTGGAATGGGTGGAAGTTATGGCTGATGCGCACATTCATCTTAATTTCAATTTAGTGAGTTGCATGCTGCTGGAATGAAGCTGGAGGTGTGCGCTGTTACGTTTTGGAAGCAGCAGCACGTTGCTGTGTGTGGTGCTTGTCACGGCTGGAAAGAGGTGAAATGATGGTTCTAGAAGGCATGGAGAAAGTGGTGTGCTATCACGGATTGGGAGGATGCACAACCTTACATTTTAACTTTTGATTAAAGCCTTTTACTGCTCTTTGCTGGAACGAAAAAAAGGGCACCGTGACTAATGGTTGGAGAATAAATTCTAGATGATGGGACGTTTGGCATTATAAATGCATTTCCTTTATTACTTTCAGAGAGAAAAGAATGGTGATGGTTGATATAGAGTGCAGATGGTGACATGTTGGAATGGAAGATGTGCTGATGTAGGTGCTGGAAGGAGGTGGGCATTTCACTTTGCTGGAATGGAAAAACGTGGACTTTAATTGGAGAAAGCAACACGGAGCTGGGATTTATTTTTGGAGCCACTTATTTTCTTTTCTTTCTCCTAGAAGAGATGCACTTGGTCACGTCCAGCCAGCAAGCATTGATTTCAGTTTGGTGCGCTTACGGTTCTTTAGATTTTGGGTGAAGAGGTGTCACGGCCTGGGTAGATGCATTTTATTTTTTTTTCAGTGTCATTATCACATTAAGCGTTGGAATTTGTCCTTTATTTTGCTTTAGCTCTAGAAGGTTTCTTTATATTGTGTTGGTGCTTGAATCGGTGGTGATTTTGGTTTACAATTTCCAAGCTTTATTTCAATGTGCATTTAATTTGTCAGCTCAACATTGCATTTTAATAGCTTTAATTGTGTTTGGATATTTATATGTTGCAGTGTTCAATTTAATGTTTTCATGCACTTTAATGCCTTCAATGTTATTCGGTTGTATTTAATTTTCATTTTAATTTCTTCATTTGCATTCACAAAAAAACACTTTCAAACCCCCCCACTACGTGTTGATCTGAGACTGAACCCAATTTGGTCCTTGAGAGACGACCTAGGAGTCACTTCCTAGTCTATACTACATTCTTTTATGCACAACTTTTGTGGGAGGTGTGACCCTCCCATCAAAATGGCGGCGTTGCCGGGGACCAACGGTTCAGTCTTAGGTCTTTTGTTGTGTTAGTGTGTGTTGTGTTTTGTCTTGTCTTGTGATGTGATGTTTTGTTTTGTGTGTACGTGTCGCATGTTCAATTGTGTTGTGTTTTGTTTGTTTTGTAATTTTTAGCATTCCCTTTCTACCTTTCCCCTTCTCTTTCCATGTCTACCTATTTTGATTTTGTGAATACTGCTTATTCTGCCAGTGCCTCTGATTATGATTCTCCTTCTCCATGTTACTTTGATTGTGATTCATATTCTGCTGATTTGTATGTTGAGAGCAATATGGCTCATCCTCCGACTTCTGAGAGTTCTCTTTGGGAACCGGTTCCACCTACTGAGGATGATGTTCATTGCATTCTCAAGACTGGACTAATACATTTGCTGCCTAAGTTTCATGGTTTTGCAGGTGAATGCCCACACAGACATTTGGAGGAATTCCACAGCATTTGCTCTTCAATGAAGCCTCCACATGTACCGGTTGATCACATGTTCTTAAGGGCATTCCCACAATCATTACAAGAAGCAACAAGGGATTGGCTGTATTGTCTTCCTCCAGGATCTATCACTTCTTGGGAAGATCTTAAGCATATGTTCTTGGATGAATTCTTCCCCGCTCAGTATGGTTACAACAACGATCCTGGATGGAATGACCCTAGTTTGGGATGGTATGATGCTCCACAGCAATATCAGGAAGCACCATCTCAGAATGCTTGTATGCCTCCGCCAGTCCAGCAACAACAACAGTTGCAACTTTATGAGTCTGCCCAGATAGCTCCTCAACCTTCTACTTCTGAGCTTACATTGCAGAAATTGTTGGAGCAGATGACCATGCAGAACCTTCAGTTTCAGCAAGAGAACAGAGCACACCTTCAATGTTTGAGCAATCAGATAGGGCAGATGACCACTCAACTCAATCAGGAATAGTCTCAAGATTTAGAGGAATCACCATTTCAGACTGTTCTAATTCCTGATGATGATAGTGGCATCAACATAGAAGATGGGGAGAAGAGTCATGAGCTTATTGTTGCGCCATCTACTTTCCCATCATCCTATGTCCCTACCCTTGCACCTGAGGAGAGTGATGAATATTTTGAGGAGCAGGCAGAAATAAGCAGTAATCCTGAACCAGGTAGACCACCTTCATCTTCCCACACTTTAGCAATCTTCAAGGAAGAGGAGGTAAGCATACCTCAATTTGATTATGTTGATGATTATGTGGTTGAGAGGTATGTTGATGATTATATTGTTGTTGAGTCTGATTTTAATTTCCCCTCTATGCATGATGAGAACCAATTTTTGCTGTCGCATCCGAATGTTTATTCTCCATGCATTGAACATGAATCTGAGTCTGTAGTTGATATTGCTTGTGATTTTGAAATTGATTCATGTTCTGAGGATGTATCTGAGGTTCAGTATGATAATTTGGGTGTTATACCCCTGCATGTTATTTCTTTGGAACCACATTGCACTAACCCTATTGCAGGAGGTACAAATGAATTTGACCAACATGCACCCATGCTGGAAGACAAAGGTGCCAACATTCACGAAAGTTTCAACATCAACAGGCACCTGCTGAACCTGCTCATCAACAATCTTTGCTTCTTAGATCCAGTTGTGAATGATATCTCCCTGCTAGATCAAATATGGAGGATGAAGCAATTCTTCCTCAAAATTTCCTTGCTGGATCCTGTGGTGGAAGACATCTCCCTGAAAGTCCAAAATTGGCAACTGCCACCATGATCAGGGGAGTTTTCCTTTTCTCTTCTCCCCCTTTCCCTACTTTTATTGCACTTATCCATGATCTGTTGATTGTTCTGATTTATGATCTTATGCTTATGACATATTGAGGACACTGTGTAGTTTAAGTGTGGTCTATTGGGGGAAATTATGATTTTTTTCTTTGTTAGTTTTTGTTTTTCGTTTTTTTTCTTCTTTTCTAGGTAGTTTTCGTCGTGTCTTGTATACAGTTGTGCATGATTCTCTTCATTTCTGAACTTTGTTTCGGTTGTAGACTTATCATTTCCTTCACTTCATTGATACTCTGAGATGTTGGATTCCTTGCTTTTCTTTGCTTGGAAGATGATCATGATTTTTGAGAGTTGAATTGATTGTGACACAAATGCCCCGTGTGAGAATTTGAGCCACTTTATGTTCTTTCTTGTGTGATATGTCTCTTGATTGCTTGCGCATATGCCTTGGCCTGACTCTTGTCGATAATTCTTGATTGATATGCATGTTTGGAAGTGATAAAGGCAATTTTGTTTTTGAGCCTCTCTAGCCAAATAAGCTTACCTTGCTCTGATTCTTTGAAAACCCTTTTTGAGCCTATACTTTCCCCCATTTCTTTATTTCGAATGCTCATACACTAGCCCTAAGTGAAAAACCATGATTACCTTAACCTTAGGGAATTTTGGAGCTTTGGAAGTGTTTTGGGAACAAGTGTGGTCTCTTGGGGGTTTCTGATGAGTTGGCTAGTTGGTTCCTCTTCTTGTTTTGTTTTGGTAAATATATGTGTATCTTGTCTTTTACAGTTTTGTTTTGAAAAGAGAGAAAAGAAAAGAGACAGGATGGAAAAAAAAAAGCAGAAAAATAGTGAAAAAAAAATGTGAATAATTGTGAATAATGGAGTCAAGAAGAGGATGTAATTAGAGGTTGTGGGTGGGTTTGAATGTGTTTACACTTGTTCCCCATTGCTCCTCTGTTCCTTATGGTTTGTAGCTTCTTATCCAGATATATCCTCCCTTGTCCTTGGCCCCATTACAACCATGAAAAGACCTTTTGATTTGAACATGCGTATGTGTTTGAGTGTTGATATTAGAGGCTCGCCAAGTGTATTTGTGATTGCTTTCTTGAGTGCATTGAGTGACATTGATTTACCTTAAACACTTGAGAGAAACACTGATTGTGTGCATCTGTGAGGCTCTGTTGCTTTTGATTCATCTCTTGACTGATTGACTGCTTTCCTTGTACTGAATTGCTTGGATGATTTCATGAGTATCTGCTTTTTCTGATTGATTCTATGTCGGATATTGCCTACTTCTTTTCTTGGTCCAGATTCCTGGAGAACTGTGTAATTCTGTTTCTGTCTTTGTTGAGTCTTTGTTGTCTGTCTGTCGAGTCTGTGTCAGCTCCCTGATGTTTGAGTAGCTCCCTGGTTTTCGTCTTGGTTTTGCCCAGGAGTGCAAAAGACTAAGTGTGGTCTATTTTGATGAGTCGTTATTTCTTGAATTATATTTAGTTTATTGCACTTAAATAAACCAGGGAATTGTGTTTAATTGTTTGTTATTTCCCCGTTTTCCGAATTTTGCTTAATTTGGTCGGAAATTTGTAATTGTGCTAATTTGGGTTTTCTAAGCTGATTAAGTGCATTTTTGAAGTGCAGGAAAATTTCGGAAATACATTTTGGGACATCAGGAAGAATGCCAAATAAATTCAAGACTCTCCACACAGACATTTTAGAATTAATTAAATTGTAATTCAGTAGTTTAGAATTTCTGTATCAACTCTTATATTTTGGGTCAATTTTTGGTAAATTAGATTAGACCCAAAAATTAGAAGTTAGTGACTTAACACCCTAGGGTTTTTTGTGTGGACCCTACCCTTATTAAAAAGGGACACACGGCCCTTGTCCAGTCGACACTTACAATTTTTTTGGCCACGGTTTTAGTTTCCCTTCTCTGGGTTTTGAACGGGGGGAGCTTTCTTTGAACGCTGTTTCTATGGAATGAGAGATGGGAGGGCTATTACGCTAGCATAATGAGAGCTCCAAATTTATTTCAAATTGCAAATTCACTCTTGCCTTTTCATTTTTCTTTTCACGCACTATTTAATTGAAGCCTAGTCTAGCATACTGGAAACGTTTTTCCTTAAATTACATTTTGCATTCCATTTGGTAGGAGGTGCTGATTCTTGGAGCTGCAAGCGCTGTGACGTTCTTAATTTAAAAGCACTTTCATTTCTCTAAGTGATGTGACGCTGGAATGGGTGGAAGTTATGGCTGATGCGCACATTCATCTTAATTTCAATTTAGTGAGTTGCATGCTGCTGGAATGAAGCTGGAGGTGTGCGCTGTTACGTTTTGGAAGCAGCAGCACGTTGCTGTGTGTGGTGCTTGTCACGGCTGGAAAGAGGTGAAATGATGGTTCTAGAAGGCATGGAGAAAGTGGTGTGCTATCACGGATTGGGAGGATGCACAACCTTACATTTTAACTTTTGATTAAAGCCTTTTACTGCTCTTTGCTGGAACGAAAAAAAGGGCACCGTGACTAATGGTTGGAGAATAAATTCTAGATGATGGGACGTTTGGCATTATAAATGCATTTCCTTTATTACTTTCAGAGAGAAAAGAATGGTGATGGTTGATATAGAGTGCAGATGGTGACGTGCTGGAATGGAAGATGTGCTGATGTAGGTGCTGGAAGGAGGTGGGCATTTCACTTTGCTGGAATGGAAAAACGTGGACTTTAATTGGAGAAAGCAACACGGAGCTGGGATTTATTTTTGGAGCCACTTATTTTCTTTTCTTTCTCCCAGAAGAGATGCACTTGGTCACGTCCAGCCAGCAAGCATTGATTTCAGTTTGGTGCGCTTACGGTTCTTTAGATTTTGGGTGAAGAGGTGTCACGGCCTGGGTAGATGCATTTTATTTTTTTTGCAGTGTCATTATCACATTAAGCGTTGGAATTTGTCCTTTATTTTGCTTTAGCTCTAGAAGGTTTCTCTATATTGTGTTGGTGCTTGAATCGGTGGTGATTTTGGTTTACAATTTCAAAGCTTTATTTCAATGTGCATTTAATTTGTCAGCTCAACATTGCATTTTAATAGCTTTAATTGTGTTTGGATATTTATATGTTGCAGTGTTCAATTTAATGTTTTCATGCACTTTAATGCCTTCAATGTTATTCGGTTGTATTTAATTTTCATTTTAATTTCTTCATTTGCATTCACAAAAAAACACTTTGAAACCCCCCCACTACGTATTGATCTGAGACTGAACCCAATTTGGTCCTTGAGAGACGACCTAGGAGTCACTTCCTAGTCTATACTGCATTCTTTTATGCACAACTTTTGTGGGAGGTGCGACCCTCCAAATGGTGATGGTTGATATAGAGTGCAGATGGTGACGTGCTGGAATGGAAGATGTGCTGATGTAGGTGCTGGAAGGAGGTGGGCATTTCACTTTGCTGGAATGGAAAAACGTGGACTTGAATTGGAGAAAGCAACACGGAGCTGGGATTTATTTTTGGAGCCACTTATTTTCTTTTCTTTCTCCCAGAAGAGATGCACTTGGTCACGTCCAGCCAACAAGCATTGATTTCAGTTTGGTGCGCTTACGGTTCTTTAGATTTTGGGTGAAGAGGTGTCACGGCCTGGGTAGATGCATTTTATTTTTTTTGCAGTGTCATTATCACATTAAGCGTTGGAATTTGTCCTTTATTTTGCTTTAGCTCTAGAAGGTTTCTTTATATTGTGTTGGTGCTTGAATCGGTGGTGATTTTGGTTTACAATTTCCAAGCTTTATTTCAATGTGCATTTAATTTGTCAGCTCAACATTGCATTTTAATAGCTTTAATTGTGTTTGGATATTTATGTGTTGCAGTGTTCAATTTAATGTTTTCATGCACTTTAATGCCTTCAATGTTATTCGGTTGTATTTAATTTTCATTTTAATTTCTTCATTTGCATTCACAAAAAAACACTTTCAAACCCCCCCACTACGTGTTGATCTGAGACTGAACCCAATTTGGTCCTTGAGAGACGACCTAGGAGTCACTTCCTAGTCTATACTGCATTCTTTTATGCACAACTTTTGTGGGAGGTGCGACCCTCCCATCACGGCTAACGTAGAGAAACACTATTTTCGACCCTTTGGAGGAAGATTGGGCATGCGAGAGCATTCCTTTTCTCTTTCTAGGTTTTTCATCTCATTTACATTCTTCCATTGTAAGCCTAGGTTCTCCATGATAATGGAAAGCTAAATTCATTTGTTGTTGGGGAAAGATGTAACCTCTGAACTTCATGTATTTCAACATGTTTTGAATATTTTATGCTTCTTTCATTGAATGTTAATGATTTTCTCCTATTCTTAATGTTTGTTATGTTTTGGCCGTTCATAGATTGATGATTGGATTTGTTTGTTATTGGGAAATACTTAGGAACCATGATCTCGAGGATTTCACCTAAAGGAAATATTATATAGGGATAAAAATAGGACGTTTAGTTGTCTTAAGGTTCTTTTCTTAATGCAGAATTGGTTATTAGGGTTTCAAGGGATTGTTGTCTAATAATCAAGGCTAGGCTTTTGCGCCAAGGGATTGGGTTCTAAGTAATTTTGAAAGTGACATTAGCAATCCAATGAAGAAGATGAGTTCTAATATGCATGAAAGGGAAGTAGGTGAAATCTAACCCCAACAAAATCATAATCTCACATCATCTCAACACCATTCATTCATTCTTTTCTTAGCTCCAAAAGATCAACTTTATATTCAAATTATTATGTTTACTTTCATTGCATTCAAATTTCATTCAATGGAATCATTCTTTAGTCTTAATTAGTTAAGTTATTATACGATTGTTTGGTGTCACGAGTCTCTTGAGACACGATATTTGGTTTTACCATTTTATATTACTTGATACGATTTGGTACACTTGCTAATGAGTTAACAAGTGTTTGGCGTCGTTGCCGAGGACTCATGGTAACACTATACTTTGATGTGATTTTCAACCAGTTTAGACTTTATTTTTTTGTGTTTTTAATCTTTGTTTATTCTTTTGGGCTAATTCGGTGCTCTAGTGATGTGTTCTATAGTGTATGCAGGGTAAAATCCGTATTAGGAGCACAAGATCATTTGAACATCTCCTTACAAGTGTGGAAGTAGAGAAGACTACCCGAAGGAATAATAGTAGAAGAAGAAGGCAGAACAGGACTTCTAGAGAACTTTTCCCCCTCTAGAGATTTTTGAATAGCCTTTCACTCTGATATCTGATCAGGATAGAAGACATGGCTGACAATCAAAACGGTCGGGGAATGGGTGTTAGGATGTCGGCAAGTGTACCGAATCGTATCAAGTAATAATAAGTGGTAAGACCAAGTATCGTTTCCCAAGAGACTCACGACACTAGACAGTTATGTAATTACTTAACTAATTAAGACTTTTGAAGAACAATTTGGAATTTTGTATGCGAAACAAGAAAGTAAATATGAATGCACTTTTGACCAATTGAAAGAAAAACACAAAGGTGAATGAATGATATTGAATATGGAATGAATATGTTGTTGGGGTTTAGATTTCACCTAGTTTACTCTCATGCATATATGAATTCGTCTTCTTCATTCAATTGTTAACATCACTCTCTAAATTACTTAAAACCCGATCCCTCGACGAAGAAATCCTATCCTTAATTACTAGACCACAATCCCTTGCATCCCTAATAATTAATTCTCCATTACGGTTAGGAGCTTAAGATGACCAAAACTCATATCCCCATCCCTGAGCAATACTGCTTTTGGGAGCAATTCTCCAAAACATGAATTTGTGTTAATTCTGTTAAGAGATACCCTCTCTAGGTCGAGCAAATCCTTCAATAGGGTTGAATTGGGCCATGGGCCAACGTTGCCACTGCTCAGCGCCCCTACTTAGGGCAACCGGGCGAAACTACGAGAAACCGGGTGTATGGCAGCAAACTGGTGCTCAGGCACCCTGCATTACACAAACTGGCGCTCAGGTGCCCAGAATGGTGCGCTCAGGCGCCCTGCATGGCCTCCTGTTGTCCTTTTTTGATGTTTTAAGTGTCCCTCTTAAATTGCAACTTCTTGATACTCTTGCTCTTCTTTTAAATAATTCCAATAACCTACAAAATCAAGGGAATTTAGTGATAAAATCATCAAGTATACCCTCTACTCACTTATTCACAAAACTATACTAAAAACATGAGTTCAAGAAAACTTCTAAGTAAAAAAGGGTTGATTTAATATCAAAATGGAGTCACAAATAATGGTATATTTAACCATTATCACAACCCCAAACTTGGCTTAAACAAAATAATCATACTACAATGGTCAAGCATATCAAAAAGAATTTTCTTTTTAGACAAGTAAATCACTCATGAATGCTCATCATAGAAAGATTAGTCAAGATATAATGATGCTTTAGTCAATCAAGCTTCAACTGTGGTGCTCACATAATCAAGACATACACAACATACGCAAACCTCGTGAATAATGAACAACCAAGCAAGAATGTTACCCTATATGCGTGGAACTATTCCTCACCAAAGATAGTGTTTCACTCAAGCACTCAAAAGTGTTTCACTCAAACTCAAAGCTGTATAGTGAGGTGACACTCTTACACTCTACCATCACAATGTCACATAAATCAACTTTGCCTTTCATTTAACCACATATCAAAAACACTTACAACCAAATTATCATCACAAGGACTTTTTGAGGTTTGTACATTGGTCGGACTAAGAAGAAAATTGGTTTTTCTAGACAACAAATTCCTTGAGTTAAGAAAGTGCACAATTTATTTATTCACATTAACAATCAACTCTCTTTCGTCTTTTATGTGAGAAACCAATCTTTAACTCATTCTCCACTTTACTTGCATTGAGCTTAACCTTTCATTTTCTTTCTTTTCTTCTCTTTTGCTTTTTGCTTTTGCTCAATCCTCTTTAATGAATTTCACAAAGTTCTTTCCGGTTTCTCACAATCGCAAACTTGAACCAGTCTCCATTACAACATACACATACTCTACTCAACTCAAGGTTAGGCTTTCAACAAGGGTTCTTTTCAAATATCACATTTAGGCTCAAGGTTCAAAGGTTAGAGAAGATTGCTTTTTGTTTGGTTCACCTATTAGCATTGAAGAAAAAACATGGCCTTGATCATTTGTAACAAACATGCAAGTGGTTCAATCATAGAAACTTTGGCAAAATCAATCATGCTTCCAAAGCAATAGTATTCAATCAATCAAAACTTTGGAGCCCAATCTCTCACAGGTTAACTCAAGTTCCACATGTTGCCCAACATATTAATCCCAATTGAAATCATGCATATGTTTTTAACAAAACTATGAGCAACCACCATTTATGCTTAAAAGCCTCACCAATGATTAACTCAACATGCATCATAGAACAATAGAGCAACCACAAGAATATTACTCATCACACAAACAATTGTTTATCACATCATACCAAACCATTGCAGCACAATTCATTAAACCAAGTACATAAGCAAGCTAAAATAAAAACAAAATAAGCATAAACATAATAATCCTGATCCAGCAGCATCCATCAGTAGAAGCTTTCATCTGAATCTTCCAGCATCCATCAGTAGATGTGAATCCTTTTCATCAACATCCATCAGTAGATGTTGATCTTTCTCATCTTCATCAGTATCCCTCAGTAGATGTCGTCAGTAGCATCCATCAGTAGACGCTTTATCACATACCATCCATCACTAGATGCTATCCAGCATCCATCAGTAGATGTTATCATTCCTACAATGCAAAAAATCAAATCCAAACCACACAAATTAAAAAGAAAAAGTCAGAAATTGGGTTGCCTCCCAATAAGCGCTTGTTTAACAACACGAGCCTGACACCATTAAGCTCGATCTGGATCTTTAATGTTGGCATTCCTCCTTCCTTCATGACATCAACAAAATCTCAACAATTTTCTTTTCACCAACTTGACTCTCCTAGAGTAAGGAGCCTCAATCTCAAAAACTCCCTTTGCTTTAATATCCTTGATAACCCATAATTAGTTCTTGAATTTCACTAGTGTGCTAGGTTTGGGTTCATCACTTTTCACATCAAGGTGTTGGTGAACCAGTCTTTCTTCCTCCTCTTCATCCTCTCCTTCCACTTTTATAGAGAAACAACTAAGGCCCTTTTTGACCAACTTGGCAACTTTATAAGGTAGACTAGTCACTGATAGAACTTCATCTGTTGTTTTAAAACTAGTATGTTTTTCTTGAGTTGGCTGCCCAGCTTCAAAAACATTGAAAGTTACCACTCTTTCTTTGTCCTTCAATGTTAAGACTGCATCATCTACATGAATGACCACCTTAGTTGTCTTCATGAATGATCGTCCAAGGATGAGTGGTACCTTTGCATTTTCCTCCATCTCCATCACTACCAGGTCCATCAAGAATTGGAGTTTATCAATCTTTACCACCACGTCTTCTACCACACCATAAGGGTATTTGACGGATGTATCTGCCAACCGAAGCATCATTCTTGTTGGCTTGACTTCAAGACTACCAATCTTTTTAAGCATAGATAGAGGCATCATCTTGATGCTAGCCCCTAAATCAATAAGAGCCTTCCCTATATCGAGGTTTCCAATGGTACAAGGAATGATGAAACTCCCTAGATCTTTAAATTTTGGAGGGAGAGTCTTCTGCATAATAGCACTGCAATTGCCCTGCACTTCAATTGTTTCCTCATCTAGATATTTCTTCTTCTTATTGAGGAGTTGCTTCATGTGCTTCGCATAAGCGGGAATTTGCTATAGTGCTTCAGTCAAAGGCATAGTAATCTCCAATTGCTTAAAGTTCTCCATGAAACACCCAAATTGTTTCTCTTTTTCAGTCTTTGAAAAGCTTTTTGGATAAGGAAGGGGCTTCTCAATTATTTTCTCTTTTTTTCTCTCATCCTCTTCTCCTTTCTTTTTCCTCTCATCTTTCTCACCTTCTTTTCTCTCAGCCTCTTCTTTTCTCTCTTTATTCATATTTTCTTTTTCACTCATCTCAGCTTTTTCTTTTCTCTCAACTTTTCTCTCATGTAGCAACGTGCCACTTCTAGTCATAATGACATTTTACTTCTCCTTAGGGTTAACTTCAGTATTTGTCCCAAAACTCCTGTAAAGCATCTCCTCCAACTTCTTAGCTAGTTGACCAACCTGCATCTCCAAATTTTTAACAGCAACTTCAGTGCTTTCTTGATTATAGATTGACACTTGCATGAACTGTTGGATTGTCTCCTCTAGCTTTGTAGTCCTGTCATATAAGGAGGGTTGTGGTTGTCATTGTTGTTGTGGTGGTCTATTGAATTGTCTAGCTTGCCCTTGACCCATGCTTGGATGAGGTTTCCATCCTTGGTTGTAGTTACCTTGGAGGCTCTGATTACCAATAAAATTGACTTCTTCTTGGGTCATAGCTTGCATGGCGCATTGTCCATTGATATGTTCACCACCACACAACTCACAAAGTTGTTGTTGAACTTGAGAAACGTTCTGCAACTCCCTTGGCAATTAAGAAATTTTCTTCATTAACGTCTCCCGTTGTTGAGTCATAATCCTATTCTGTGCCAGCAGAGCATCCTGAGATTGCAATTGTAGAACTCCCTTTTGTTGTAATTGAATCCTTTCATTGTGCATCTCATTTATCAATTGTAGCCATATTCTCAATCAAATCATAGGCTTCCTTTGGAGTATTGCATTTGATATTACCTCCATTTGAGGCACCTAGCATCAATTTAGTGATAACGGTTGAAAAACCGTTATTTTTATACTTAATTTTGATATTACAAACACCCTTTTTGACTTAGAAGCTTGCTTTAACTCGTGTTTTTGCTTTAGTTTTGTGAATAAGAGAGTTGAAGGTGAATTCAATGGTTTTGTGCTAGATTCCCTTGATTTTGTAGGTTATTGGAATGATTTGAAAGAAGAGTTAAAGTACCGACTGGTTGGAATGCAGAAAAGTCAACTAGAAACAAGAAAAGTCAACCAGTCAACCAGTCAACGAGAATGTAGAAAAGTCAACCAGAGTGTAGAAAAAGTTGCCTTGAGCGGCGCTGAGCGATAATTTCCGCTGAGCGACAGTTTTGAAGTGTCCAAATCACTGCTGAGCGCCAGTGCCGCAATTACTGCTGAGCGGCAAAAGTGCCGTTGAGCACCATTTTATGGGCTTGGACTTGTTTTCTGTTATTTTTATGGGCTTGGACCGGTTTTCTGTTATTTTTATGTTCTATTTAAGGACCTGCACGTCCTAGGTTTTGTATCTTTTGAAGGCTTAAGCAAAGAAAAACACTTTTCACCCCTTGAGGGTAGATTTGGAGATGGTGACGGCTCTCCTCTTCTCTTTCTCGGGTTTTTCTATCTCTTCCATTCTTTCATTCCATTGTTCATCTAGTTTCTCCATGACGATGGAGGGCTAACCCTTATTGTTGTTGGGAAAGATGTAACCTCTTAAACTCTCATGTATTGAATTTGTTCTTCAAGATCTTTTAAAGATACATGCTTTCTTTCATTAGTTGCTAGAGATATTCTTCTTTGCTCAAATGGTTGTGATGTTTTATTCATGTACGGTATTGATGCACAAATTTATGATCACCAAAATATGATGTCACAAACTTGTTGAACAATCGACAAGTATGACCGAATCGTTTCAAGTAGTAAACTCGGTAAGACCAAGTATCGTTCTCCCAAAGGACTCACGGCCTAGTTTAGTTATGTGATTCTTTGATTAGCTAAGACTTAAGAACAAAATAATTGGATTGTACTATGAAAAAGACGAAAATAAACATGTATGCATGAGGTTGATCAATGGCTAAAACGAAAGACAAGCACTTTCAATGAAATATATTGATGAATATGTTGTTGGGGGTCAATTTCATCTTATCCACTCTCATATATTTTAGGAATTCAACATTCAAATCATCATTGTTAATGCCACTCTCTAAATTACCTTATCAAGAAGCCCTATCCCTAATTACGAGTTCATACGATTCCTAGCATTCCTAATAATTAGTTCTCTTAGCAAAGGAGCTTAACGACAACCAATATAATATTGGGAGTAATTCCCCGGATCTAGACTTCCCCGTACGTTCCCGTATCGACAAAATCAACAATCATGCATTGAATGAGTTAAACAAAGCAAGCATTAGGCAAAGAGGAAAAACCCTAACTAATGATGAAGGAAAGCATAAATCTTAGATTAAGATGCAAGCACAAATTCCATATATGAGACCTTCAAAAGATTACATTGATTCCCCAACAAACATACAAGGTTTAGTTCACCATATTCATGGTCAACCTAGATGAACAATAATGAAAGAATGAAAGATAAAACCCTAGAAAGGTGAAGAGGTAGCCTGAGCATCCAAGATCCTCCTTCAAAGGGGTGGAAGAGAGAGTGTTTACTTTTTTTCTGCCAAAAAATACCAACCCTAAGACATCTAGGTCTTTAAATAGGACATAAAAATAATAGAAAACGGGTCCAGGCCCAAACAGATCATAAAATCGCATAAAACTGGCCCAAAACTCGTCTGGTTGACTTTTTTCGTATTCTGGTTGACTGGTTGACTTTTCTGGTTGACTTTTCTGGTTTCTGGTTGACTTTTCTGATTCCATCTCTCTCTTTCTTCACTTCTTTCACTAAATTCACCTTAAAACCTGCACAAAAACACTGAAATCAAGCATAAACCTGTCCAGCTCTCTTATTTCTGAAAATATGGATAAAAGCATGATTTCAAGCCAGTTTCTAAGTGTAAAGATTGCTTTTTGTGTCAATTTTAAGCATGAAAATAACAGTTTTTCAACTGTTATCACAACCCCAAACTTAGAACTTTGCTTGTCCTCAAGCAAACAAAATGTAACTCAATCTTCAACCAATTCATATGATGGTTCACTCATTCAAAAATCCTCTTTTTCAAGATAAGTAACAACTTCACTCAAACTTATGACCAAGAGTTCAATCAAGATGTGCACATGCTTTAGTGTTCACAAAGTCATTTAAATTCCAACAAATGCTATTTTTCATGAATGATCAATCAATTAAGCATGGATGTTCATGTGCTCATGGAATATTTCCTCACTAGGTAAAGTGTTTCACTCACACACAGGTGTATAAGAGGTAATCACTCATTCACTCTACTATCACAATGTCACATAAATCAACTTTGCCTTTCATTTTACCACAATCAAAAACATTCACAAGCATGCATCATCACAAGGACTTTTCAATGGCTTATAATGTGGCTGGGCTAACAAGAAAATTGGTTTTTCTGGATCACAAAATCCTTGAGTTAAGAGAATCATAACAACACAATTATTCTTATTCTTCCCAACTTGCCTTTGCATTTGCGTTGAGCTTTGCTTCTTTTTCTTTTCTTTTCTTTTTCTTTTTTTTTTCTTTGCATATTCTTACTTTTTAGCTCTTAGCTCAATGCTTTTCCTTTTTCATGTTTTCCCAACAACCCCAAACTTGAACATTTAAAAATACCACACAAGATCTTCTACTTAACTCAAGGTAAAGATTTTCAATCAAGGGTTTTCAGTGTATGTTCAAGGCTAAGGATTCAAAGGATAGAACACAAAGTGTTCTCTTTTAGTGGGCTAACTTTATGAATTTGGCCAATAAAAAGGGTTCCAACAAACGGCCTTGATCACATGATGCAAAACAAGCAATTGATTCAATCATAAAAAACCTGGGCAAAATCATTCATGTTTCCAAAGTAATAGCATTCAATAAATAAAAACTCTGGAGCTCAAAACCGCACATATAAGCTCATTCACATTTGACATACACATCCTGCTTAATTTCACAATCACAATCATAATATCCTGCATTTGTTCACAAAGCTTGTGAATCACCTGTATAAGCATTTTAATGTGCACATCTATCTCAACATCAATCAATCACTAATCATCATCAAGCATTACTTATCACACAATCACAGTTAATAGCAAACCATCATAACAAACCAGGTTTCCAATAGAATACATCAAACCCTAATCTAAAACAAAAAATAAATAAGTTTAGAAAACTTAAACCAACAAAAACATAAGCATATGATAGCATTCATCCGTAAATGCTATCTCAGCTCCTCATCAATCTGAGCTGTCCTCTGTATCTTCCTCTTCTTGGATCTTCTAGTCTTGATTCTTTTTGCCCGATGAGGAGGCCATCCCTGCATCAAACATAATTCACAAAACCAAAAGATACATTGTTAAGCATTAGTAAACCACAATGAAGAAATCAGCCCCTTCAATGATGCTTTCTCCCAACCCCAAACTTAGATGGAAAACTAGTGAGCAAGTGAGTGGAAGGGAGATTTTCTAAAACGGGATGAGGGAAAAGTTGTAGAGAACCATTGAAAAGGTATGTAGGAGTGTGTGTGCAGAGAAGAGTCTGAAAAGAGAAACCAAAACGCAGCTTAGGGTATAAAAATACCCTAATGGGCTCGGGTCCCGCTAAGGGGCAACCAAAGCCAATTTGCGATAGTACCGCTCAGCGGTTGTTTTACCGCTCAGCGGCACTTTCGTGAAATGCTCTTCTCCTTCTTTTCTTAACCTAAGTGCCTCCTAAACATGCCCCTCACTGGTTCCCTGCAATTCAATGTTTAGAATACTTATGCAAACCCTATTATGCAACTAAAATGAAACAAACAAAAACAATCAATCAACTGGGTTGCCTCCCGGGTAGCACTTGTTTAACGTCACGAGCCTGACCCAAAGTCCACCAACATCCATCAGTAGGTGTTTAAAACTTACCAACACCCATCAGTAGGTGCAAAATTTTCTCATCAACACCCATCAGTAGGTGTTACACACTTAGTATCCTTCAGTAGATACTTAACCACCTAGCATCCATCAGTAGATGCTATGTTCAGCAAAATATTCACAAAATCATGTTCAACAGATTAAAAATTACAAACCAAAATAAAATTAAAAGTTTTTTAAATCACTGGATTGCCTCCCAGCAAGCGCTCTTTTAACGTCATTAGCTTTACCCAGTAAAGCTCAATGTCCTTCTTTATAGTTGATGTTGTCATTCCACCAACTCCTCAGCTATTTCCTGTGAACTGTTTTGGTCCTTCTAGAATGTGGAGACTCTATCTCTATCATCTCCTTCTCTTTAAAGCCCTTCACAACCCACAACTTGTTCTTGATTCTTACAAGTGTGCCAAGTTGGAGTCTTCTTTTCTCCCAATCACCAGGAATTTCTCCTCCTCTTCTAATCTTTTCTTCCTTGTGTACCTGAAACAACAAACAATGGTTACCTGCAACCTTGAGATTTTCATCTTTACGGCTAGTCATGGGTGCATCTTGAAATGCAGCTTTATAACTAGCTTCTTCCTTCTGTGTTTGCGTCTCATCTTTAAAGACATCTATAACCACTCTCTCCTCCCTGTCCTGGAGCACCACTATACCTTCATTTACATCAATGATAGCTCTGGCCGTTTTCATAAATGGTCTTCCAAGTATGATAGGTATCTTCTCTGTCTCCATCTTCATCACCACAAAGTCTGCCAAGAACTGAAGTTTGCCAACACAAACTATAATGTCCTTTGCAATCCTACATGGCTCCTTTGAAGATCCATCGGCCATTACTAGATTAACCTTTACAGGTTTCACATTAACATTGCCGATTTGCTCTAGTAAAGAGTAAGGTATCAAGTTAACACTTGAACCTAAATCAAGAAGAGCTTTCTTCACCTTTTTCTTCCCTATGGTACAAGGGATAGAAAAACTGTCTGGATCTGTTGCTTTAGGAGGGAATGACTCTTTTTTAACAGTTATACACTCATTTGCCTCATCATCTCTACGTCTTTTCTTTGTAGAGATTTCTTCATTAGATTTAGTGTAAACCGTAATCTGTTGTAGAATCTATTCCCAAGGTGCATCATTATCCACCATTTTGAATAATTATGTGAAGTCTAGTTGTTTCCCTTGATGGATTGGAAAAGGAAAAGTGCTTTTGCTCTCTATTTCTCTTCTCTCTTCTGTATCTAACTCAACTTTCTCATCATCAACACTCTCTACCACCTTGCACTCTTCTTTGGGGTTAACCTCAGTATTAGCCCCAAAATTTCTACTTGGCCTTTCTTCCACTTGTTTGGTGATCTGCCCCATCTGAATCTCCAAATTTTTGATAGCAGCTTCAGTGCTCTTTCGGGTAGACTCAGTTTTCTGTATGAAATTGTTGAGAGTTTCCTCCATCCTCATGGACCTTTCATTAAGCATAGATAACTGTTTCCATAAGGTGGGTTGCTGCTGCTGCTTATTATATTGACCAGCTTGCCCAGTTTGCCCTTGACCAATACTTGGGTGTGGTTTCCACCCCTGATTGTAGCTCCCTTGACGGTACTGATTGGTCATGTAGTTTACATCCTCTACGGCTTCAACTGGAAAGGCACATTGACCATTGATATGGTCGCCTCTACACAATTCGCACAACTGGGTTTGTACCTGTGCAACAGTTTTCAACTCTTTGGGTAATTGTGCAAGAGTTTTAGTCAGAGTCTTCAGCTGTTGAGTTAGAATTTTGTTTTGAGCTAGTAGGGCATCATGTGTCTGTAATTGGAGGACTCCTTTTTGCATAGGAGCTCCTCTCTCATTGTGTAGCTCATTATCACTAGTAGCCATGTTTTCTATAATCTCTGTTGCTTCCTCTGGAGTTTTCCATTTAATATTGCCTCCTGCTGAGGCGTCCAGCATCATCTTGGTTTGTGAACCAAGCCCTCCAAGGAAAGTTAAGACTACTTCCTGATCTTCAAAGCCATGCGTGGGTGTTTTTCTTAGCAAGCTTTTGTATCTGTCCCATGCGTGCCCTAGTGATTCTTCCATACCCTGCTTAAATGAAGAAATCTCTTGCTTGCCTTTTGTCACCTTAGATTGTGGGAAGTACTTGTTTAAAAGTTTTGTGACCACTGCTTCCCACTCTGTGAAACTTTCTTCTGGGAAAGAATTCAACCAAAGCTTAGCATTACCTCCCAATGAGAAAGGAAACAAGCTAAGTTTGATAGCTTCGTCTGGCACCCCATTAATTTTGACTGTGTTGCAAATCTCATTGAAGGTAGTGAGGTGCTCATATGGGCTTTCATGAGATAACCCATTAAATTGGTTGCTTTTCACCAGTTGAATTAGTGCTGGTTTGACCTCCATATTAGCTGCATTGACTCTAGGTCTAGCTATACTGTTAAAGTGCTGAGGTCCAGCTATATTGGTGTAGTCAGCAAGAGTTCTTCTAACATTGTTGTTCTCCATATTTTCTGTGCTATGAACAGAACCTTGTGGTGATGATTGTAAGAGAGTTTCTGGAGAAGGGAAAAGTTCTCTAGATGTTCGGATTCTTCTCCTCCGTCTACTCTCGTCTAGACCTTCAAGCAGAGGTTCTGTTGTTTTCTTGCTCCTTGTTCTAATTGCTTCCTGCATGCACAAGAAAACAAAACCCTAGAAAAGATTTGTTAGCATAAAAAGATATAGGAGAAGATATAGATTCAGAAGATAAATAATTCAGAGGATAAGATAAAATAATATAAAATAAAATAAAATAAAATCTAATCAAATCAAATCAATTCAAATAAAATAAAATCTAATCTAATCAAATCAAATAAAATCTAATCTAATCAAATAAAATCAAATCAAATCAAATCAAATAAGATAAAATAAAATAAAATCAAATAAAATAAAATAAAATCAAATCAAATCAAATCAAATCAAATAAAATCAAATAAAATAAAACCAAATCAAATAAAAACCGAAAAAATAAAAACAGAAAATAAAAACAGAAATTCAAAATTAAAGTCAAAGATAATCAATAATCACACAAATTAACCAGTTAAACCAGAGTCCCCGGCAACGGCGCCAAAAACTTGATGCACAAATTTATGCTCACCAAAATATGATGTCACAAACTTGTTGAACAATCGACAAGTATGACCGAATCGTTTCAAGTAATAAACTCGGTAAGACCAAGTATCGTTCTCCCAAAGGACTCACGGCCTAGTTTAGTTATGTGATTCTTTGATTAGCTAAGACTTAAGAACAAAATAATTGGATTGTACTATGCAAAAGACGAAAATAAACATGCATGCATGAGGTTGATCAATGGCTAAAACAAAAGACAAGCACTTTCAATGAAATATATTGATGAATATGTTGTTGGGGGTCAATTTCATCTTATCCACTCTCATATATTTTAGGAATTCAACATTCAAATCATCATTGTTAATGCCACTCTCTAAATTACCTTGTCAAGAAGGCCTATCCCTAATTACGAGTTCATACGATTCCTAGCATTCCTAATAAATAGTTCTCTTAGCACAGGAGCTTAACGACAACCAATATAATATTGGGAGTAATTCCCCGGATCTAGACTTCCCCGTACGTTCCCGTATCGACAAAATCAATAATCATGCATTGAATGAGTTAAACAAAGCAAGCATTAGGCAAAGAGGAAAAACCCTAACTAATGATGAAGGAAAGCATAAATCTTAGATTAAGATGCAAGCACAAAATCCATATATGAGAGCTTCAAAAGATTACATTGATTCCCCAACAAACATACAAGGTTTAGTTCACCATATTCATGGTGAACCTAGATGAACAATAATGAAAGAATGAAAGATAAAACCCTAGAAAGGTGAAGAGGTAGCCTGAGCATCCAAGATCCTCCTTCAAAGGGGTGGAAGAGAGAGTGTTTACTTTTTTTCTGCCAAAAAATACCAACCCTAAGACATCTAGGTCTTTAAATAGGACATAAAAATAATAGAAAACGGGTCCAAGCCCAAACAAATCATAAAATCGCATAAAACTGGCCCAAAACTCGTCTGGTTGACTTTTTTCGTATTCTGGTTGACTGGTTGACTTTTCTGGTTGACTGTTGACTTTTATGGTTGACTAGTTGACTTTTTGCTTGACTGGTTGACTTTTCTGGTTGACTGGTTGACTTTTTGGTTGACTAGTTGACTTTTCTGGTTGACTGGTTCACTTTTCTGATTCCATCTCTCTCCTTCTTCACTTCTTTCACTAAATTCACCTTAAAACCTGCACAAAAACACTGAAATCAAGCATAAACCTGTCCAGCTCTCTTATTTCTGAAAATATGGATAAAAGCATGATTTCAAGCTAGTTTCTAAGTGTAAAGGTTGCTTTTTGTGTCAATTTTAAGCATGAAAATAATAGTTTTTCAACTGTTATCAGGTATAAATCTTATGATTTGTAAGTATCAGGAGATTTCGTAATCCTAAGGTTGGACGATTTGGGGATGTGACAACTCTCTTCTTCTCTCTCTAGGATTGTTATTGAGAGATATCTTATAAATCACGATCTGGGGAATTCTCCCAATAGTAGTATAAGCCTAGACATAGGAGTATGATGATTGGTTGCCTTTAAGCTTCTGTTCACTATAATGCATGATTAATTTCTAGGGAGACAAGATATTGTAAACTAGTGATTATGATTAGGCTTTCTTCGCCGAGACATCGGGTTTAAGATAAATTAGAAAGTGGCATTAACATTAATGAAAAAAGACGAACTAATAAATACATGAGAGTAAATTAGGTGAAATCTAAACCCCAACAACAATATCATCAACTTCATTCATTCATTCTTGTGTTTAGCCTCAATTGATCAAATTGCATTCATGTTTATTTTATTGCATTTTCATTCAAAAACCCCAATATTTCTTTAGAGTCTTAATTAGTTGAGTAATCACATAACTGTTTAGTGTCGTGAGTCTCTTGGCAAACGTTACTTGGTCTTACCATTTATTATTACTTGATATGATTCGGTACACTTCTCGAGGGTTAACAAGTTTTTTACTCCATTTTCGGGGATTGCAAATTTGTTCATAAAGGTTTTGGCGTCGTTGTTGGGGACTCGTGGTATAGCTTTTATCTTTTTATTTCTTTATATCTTTCTATCTTTTCATCCTTTTATCTTTTTATCTTTTTATATTTTTATTTTTTCTTTTTGGTTTAATAGGTTCGGAGGTCCCTATATTTGCGGGTTCGTTTCAATTGGGTCCTCTAATTTTAGAAGTGATCAATTAGGTCCCTTATTGTGAAAAATTGAATCAATTAAGGCCTCGCCGTTAGTTTCATAGTAACACCGTTAAAGGGGGTGACACGTGTCAGTTCATGATTTTTTTGAATTTTTGAATTATATTTTTATTTTTTTTATTTTTTTTTTATTTTTTTAAAAGTAAAATTTTTAAATGCCACGTGTCAAACGGATTGTGTGCCACGTGGCAATGGCAGTGTGACATGGCACTGACAGTGCCACGTGTCATTGTCAGGCCACGTGTCATTGCATTAGTCTCAATTTGGTCCCTGTATTTTTATTATGTTGCAATTTGATCCCTATATTTTTATTTTGTCTCAATTTAGTCTTAATTTTCAAAATTAAACAATTTTTTCCCTCCTCAAATTCAAACAAAATTTAAATTGTATATAAATCTTAACAAATATTTTTATGAAAATTGATATTTTTAATAAATATTTTTAACAAGATTAAGATTAAGTTTAATTATATTTATATTTACTTATAGGTATATTTTTAATGAAAATTCACACCAGTATGTTATGTCACTGTTTTATTAAACCCTTATAGGTATATTTAAATAACATAATTAACATTTATATGATTAAGTAAATATAAATATAATTAAACTTAATCTTAATCTTGTTAAAAATATTTATTAAAAATATCAATTTTCATAAAAATATTTGTTAAGATTTATATACAATTTAAATTTTGTTTGAATTTGAGGAGGGAAAAAATTGTTTAATTTTTAAAATTAAGACTAAATTGAGACAAAATAAAAATATAGGGATCAAATTGCAACATAATAAAAATACAGGGACCAAATTGAGACTAATGCAATGACACGTGGCCTGACAATGACACGTGGCACTGTCAGTGCCATGTCACACTGCCATTGCCACGTGGCACACTATCCGTTTGACACGTGGCATTTAAAAATTTTACTTTTAAAAAAATTTAAAAAAAAATAAAAATAATAAAAATATAATTCAAAAATTCAAAAAAATCATGAACTGACACGTGTCACCCCCTTTAACGGTGTTAGTATGAAACTAACGGCGAGGCCTTAATTGATTCAATTTTTCACAATAAGGGACCTAATTGACCACTTCTAAAATTGGAGGACCCAATTGAAACGAACCCGCAAATATAGGGACCTCCGAACCTATTAAACCTTTCTTTTTATCTTTTTATCTTTTTCTCTTTTTATTTTTTTATCTTTTTATTTTTTTATCTTTTTCTCTTTTATTTTTCTCTTTTTATCTTTTTCTCTTTTTATCTTTTTATTTTTTTTAGTTTTTTTTATCTTTTTATTTTTTTTCTGTTTATCTTTTTATATTTTATTTTTATTTTTTTTATCTTTTTATCTTTTGATTTTTTTTATTTTTTCTTTCTATCTTTCTATCGTTCTATGTTTCTTCTATCTTTTTATTATTTTTCTTTCTATCCTTCTATCTTTCTATTTTTTTATCTTTCTATATTCTTATCTTTGGTTTAATAGCTTATTTTGTCCCCATTTTTGGTGACTTGTGTCAATTAAGTCTCTTCTTTTAAAAAAGTGTCAATTGTATCCCCACTTAGTAAAATTTGCCTCAATCAAGTCCCTTCCGTTAAGTACACAGAAACGTCGTTAACTTTTTTTCTCTCCCCTCTGCTCCTCTATGCAAACAATAGTATTTGTCAGGCCTATATTTAGGTCCTTTTCTTTTGTCTTTGGATTATGTTTAGAAACATGATCAGGACTTTTTTAACTATATAATATCATATTTATTACTTAAAAAATTGAATAAATATATTTAAAAAGTAATTTCTTTTTTATACAACATAAAAGAAAATTCTTAAAGCATAATAGAAAGTTGAGAAAAGCAAAAATCATGAATGTTATTTGGTGATTTGAAGTTCACATGTCTCCTTTTTAAAATAATCCAACCTGGAAAAGCAAATGGTAACATGCAGTGCTATCTCTTTTAAATTAATTTTGTAGTTCATGCACATGTTGAAAATGTTGGAAATTCAATCGTGCAAAATTTAAATTTAATTTTGGAGAATAAATTGGAAAAAAGGGTTACACGGGGAGTTTCTAATTCATGGTAGTGTCTTTTTTTCCTGAAAAGAAGCTTAAGGTTGGAAGAAAAAGTGGTTGTACTGGAAAGACTACATATATAGTAGTATATTTTTAATTATGTTTTTAAAATTTAAATATAATTTTATTTTAATTTCTTTAAGTTACTTTGTAAGGTCTTGAAAACTCAACCAGCCTCCACCTGTCAAATCCCATTTTAATTACCCAAAAACTCTATTCAGAATTTGTGTCAAGAAACGCACCCAACCCCACACTCTGACCGTCATTAAATGCACCGCGCCACACGTGCAGTGCCATTAAAATGCACTCACCCCCACTCTGCATGCAACTGTCAAGTGTCACTTTGGAACATTCGAAATCGTTAGTGGAATCCAAGTGGCAGCAGGAGAATGGACGTTCGTCCTGCATGGGAAGGGGAAAATGATTTTCTGAAAAACTCTTCCCACTCTTCTGCATGCTTCGTCTTCTTCCCCAAAATTCTGATTTCCAAATTCTCTACCTTCTCTCTAGAACCTCCATCTTCTCTCTACCGTAACTCACTTTCTTCTTCTCCGATCCAATTTCAGAGACCGTAGAAGTGATCCATACGTCATAAGCTTTCCATCAAATCTTGTATTAAGTATTGAGAAGTGTGTGGTATGACTGTGGTAAAGCTGCTGATGGCAGTTCATCCTGATGTTCCGTGAGTGCTCGTCCTCAAGTAGAGGGGAGTAGGTCATGTGTGGGAACGGCAGGAGGTCCTAGTCCTTTTGAGTACTTTGGACTGATAGGGCTAACCTCGGGTGGCAGCTGTTGTATGTTTATCAGTTACTACATCACCCGGGTGCACGAACGCCTGTAGATACACAGATTCATACAGTCCGGACGGTCTGTCTTATGAGAGTTTTTGGATGATTTTATGTGTTGAGATATTTCTATAAATACGATATGTTGATTTGTATGAATGACTTATGAATTAAATTTATATAAGCTTACCCTGTGTTATTTCCTTGTGTTGTCGTTCGTACCTGTACGTCCGTCTTGCTTGTGCAATGATCATCCGTGTGGATGTGAGCAGACGGAGAGGCGTTGCTTGAAGAAACGCTGGAGGAAGAAAATTTGGAAGACGCCAATCTGGTCGAAGTAGAGGTTAAAGCCGAGCCCTAGAGTGCTCGTTAAGTTTAGTCTTTAGAAATTTTGTTTTGTAACTTTTTGAATGTTCGGTTAATGTTTGTAAACCGTTCGTATCTGAACCTGTAATTACTGCTGCGTTGTAATTAACTCTGTACTTAAGCCGTTTGACTTTATTAGGTTTTCATTAGTGTAAAGACTGCACTGTTTTACTGATTAAATGTAATTAAATTCTGATTATGGTTATTACTGTATTTTGGGATGTTACATACTTAAATTTGATTATGGTAATTATAATTATTTTTATATAAATAATCGATTTAGTACCATCAACATTAATATATTTTATTTTTAATGCAATAAATAATTATAATTAAAGTTTTAGTAGAAATTTTTATTTTTATTAATTTTGTTTGAATTCTATTGATCCAATTGAATTGTTACATATATTATTAAAGACAAAAAAATATATTTATTAAAGGTAAAATTAGTATTAATATATAATTAATTTTTAAAATATATTTTTTATTTTATAAATTTAAAATAATTAGTGATTGTTTCAAAATTAACTAATTATTAATATCTTAATAATGATTATTTTTTAATAAACTCACTTACTAAATGCATGCTTAATTATATTGATCATAAAATTTAAACAAAAACAATAAAATTATTAAAAAATTAAATTTTTTATTTTTAATTTTAGAGTAATTAAGAAATAAATACCTTTTAAAAAAATTATAAACTCACATATTTTAAAGGAATTAAAAATATATATTTAGATTTATTTTTAATCAATTTTTCAAAAAAATTCTTTTAATTAGTAAGACTTTTAATTTATTTTAATTATAATGTAATATAATTAAAAAAAAATAAGAGTGTAAATATAATTCAGTGAAGTATAACTCTAATTTTTATATATAACTTTAATTTTTCTGACTTCAATATTCAGTGAAGTATATTAAATTTTACTCGGAAAAGTACAATAATTTTGATTTCTGTGAAATATAATTCATTGTTTTTTATCATCCTTCTTTATGTATAATTAATATATATTTTTATTGGAGAGAAAACTTGAATTAAACTGAATTTAATATATTAAATTATTTTCGAAAGGGGAAGTGAGTAGTTATAGTGTTGAAGCATTAATTAAATAAATAGAAATAAGAGATGTATGTATTAAATTGAGTTAGGTGTCAGTTGCATCACTAATCACCAAATGATGCAAACACTGATAAAAAACTCATGTGTTCAGAAAAGCAGAGGAAAGAGAATAAAAAGTTTTTGCCAGATCATCAATCCTTAACTCCGTTTATTTCTATTTAACGGCAGGGACGAAGTTGATGCAAAATTTACTAAATGAGGACCAAGTTGATACTTCTTTAAAACCAAGAACCAAATTGACATAATCGAGCAAAACTGGGGACAAAAGAGGCTATTAAGCCTTTATCTTTTTATCCTTTTTATCTTTCTATCTCTTCATTTTTTTTCTTTTTTATCTGTTTGTGCTAATTGGGTGCTCTGGTGTAGTGTTCTTGAGTGTTTACAGGATCAAATTCGAAAATCTGTACCAGGAGCACACGATCATCAAGAGAAGAAGCACAACATCTACTGATGGATGTTAGGTGATTGAGTATCTACTGAAGGATACTATGCTATCAGACACTTACTGATGAGTGTTGATGAAAAGGATTTGCATCTACTGATGGATGTTAGTGAAAGAGTATCTACTGAAGGATACTATGTTTGTATCCACCTACTAATGGGTTTTGGTGATAAAGATATGTGTCTACTGAAGGATGCTGGAGGATTTTGGGTCAGGCTCGTGACGTTAAACAAGAGCTTATTGGGAGGCAACCCAATTTCTGACTTTTTCTTTTGGATTTGAATTTACTTTGCAGGAATGACAACATCTATTGATGGATGCTGCTATGATGAGGGTGATGAATGATAGCGTCTACTGATGGATGCTACTGAAGGCGTCTACTGATGGATGCCGATGAAGATGAGAAAGATCAACATCTATTGATGGATGTTGATGAGAAGGATTCACATCTACTAATGGATGCAGGAAGATTCAGATAAGAGAGCATCTACTGATGGATGCTACTGAGAGCATCTACTGATGGATGTTAATGACAACATCTATTGATGGATGCTGCTGGATCAGGATTTTTCTGTTTCTGCTTTATTTGAATTTTGTTTTTGCGTATGTACTTGGTTTAATGAGTTGTGCTGCAATGGTTTGGTATGATGTGATAAATTGTTGGGATGATTAATATTTTTGTGTTTGCTCTATTGTTTTATGATGTAAGTTAATGATTGGTGAGGCTTTTAAGCAAAAATGGTGGTTGCTCATAGTTTTGTTAAAAAATAGATGCATGATGTCAATTGTGATTAATATGTTGGGCAGGATGTTTATCAAATTGTGGAACTTGAGTTAACCAATGAGAGATTAGGCTCCATAGTTTTTGATTGATTGAGTGTTATTACTTTGGAAGCATGATTGGTTTTGCCTAATTTTCTATGATTGAACCACTTGCTTGCTTGTTAAAAATGATCAAGGCCATGTTTTTCTTCTCCCTTAGAGCCAATGTTTATAGGTGAACCCAATAAAGATCAATGTTTTCTCTAACCTTTGCTCCTTGAGCCTAAATTTGAAAAGTGGAAAAACCCTTTTTGAAATCCTTACCTTGAGTTAAGTAGAATATGTTTTTGTGGTAATGGAGAATGGTTCAAGTTTGGGGTGGTGAGAAACCGAAAAGAACTTTGTGAAATTCATTAAAGAGCATTGGGCAAAAGCAAAAAGCAAAAGAGAAGAAAAGAAAGAAAAGAAAAGGTTAAGCTCAATGCAAGTAAAGTTTGGGAATGAGTTGAATATTGGTTTCTCACATAAAAAAGGAGAAAGAGAGATTATTGTTAATGGGAATGAATGAATTATGCACTCTCTTAACTCAAGGAATTTTGTTGTCTAGAAAAACCAATTTTTTTCTTAGCCCAGCCTCAAACAAGCCTTGAAAAGCCCTTGTGATGATAACTTGCTTGTAAGTGTGTTTGATATGTGGTTAAATGAAAGGCAAAGTTGATTCATGTGACATTGTTATAGTAGAGTGTAAGAGTGTCACCTCACTATACACCTTTGAGTTGAGTGAAACACTTTTGAGTGCTTGAGTGAAACACTATCTTTGGTAAGGAATAGTTCCATACACTTTATGATAACATTCTTGCTTGGTTATTGATGAGGATTGCATCTGTTGCGTATGTCTTGAATATGTGAGCACCATAGTTGAAGCTTGATTGGCTAAAGCATCATTATATCTTGACTAATCTTTTTATGATGAGCATTCATGAGTGATTTACTTGTCCTTAGAGAAAAATGCTTTCTAGTGTGGTAGACCATTGTAGTATTAGTATTTTATTTAAGCCAGGTTTTGTTTTGCTCGAGGACAAGCAAAGTTTCAAGTTTGGGGTTGTGATAACAGTTGAAAAACCGTTATTTTTATACTTAATTTTGATATTAAAAACACATTTTTTGACTTAGAAGCTTGCTTGAACTCATGTTTTTGCTTTAGTTTTGTGAATAAGAGAGTTGAAGGTGAATTTAATGGTTTTCTGCTAGATTCCCTTGATTTTGTAGGTTATTGGAATGATTTGAAAGAAGAGTTAAAGTACCGACTGGTTGGAATGCAGAAAAGTCAACCATAAACCATAAAGGTCAACCAGTCAACCAGAATGCAGAAAAGTCAACCAGAGTGTAGAAAAAGTTGTGCTGAGCGACGCTGAGCAGTAACTTCCGCTGAGCGGCAGTTTTGAAGTTCCGAAATCACCGCTGAGCACCAAATTCCGCTGAGCTCCAGTGCCGCAATTACCGCTGAGCGGCAAAAGTGCCGCTGAGCGCCCTTTTATGGGCTTGGACCTATTTTGTGTTATTTTTATGGGCTTGGACCAATTTTCTGTTATTTTTATGTTCTATTTAAGGACTTGCACGTCCTAGGTTTTGTATCTTTTGTTGGCTTAAGCATAGGAAAACACTTTTCACACCTTGTGGGTAGATTTGGAGATGGTGACGGCTCTCCTCTTCTCTTTCTCGGGTTTTTCTATCTCTTCCATTCTTTCATTCCATTGTTCATCTAGTTTCTCCATGACGATGGAGGGCTAACCCTTATTGTTGTTGGGAAAGATGTAACCTCTTAAACTCTCATGTATTGAATTTGTTCTTCAAGATCTTTTAAAGATACATGCTTTCTTTCATTAGTTGTTAGAGATATTCTTCTTTGCTCAAATGCTTGTGATGTTTTATCACTAGTGGAAAAATACCTTTTTATAACGAACCTATTATGACGTATAAAAATTATTCGTCATACTAGGTTGACCGGTGGCAAGATGGTAATAAAAATATAACATATTATAACGTAATTTTGTAAATCAGTTATAATATGAAACGCGGTGGCAAACTTGTAAATAAGTTTAAGACATATTATAACGTAGTTTTAAAAATCAGTTATAATATGAAACGCGGTGGTAAACTTGTAAATAAGTTCAAAACCTATTATTGATGTATTACAACGGAGTTTTAAAAATCAGTTATAATATCTCTTCCTCTTTAATTTTTCGCATTATTCTCTTGCTATATTTCATTTCAAGTTCACTCTCACTCTCATTCCTTTCTTCCGCTCTTCGTCTCATCCCTCTCACTCGCATTTCTCGACATCTCCGTTCATCATCACAACAAGCCTTCTTCTCTCACAAAATCATCTTTATTTCCTCTATCATTCATTTTCCACCGAATGATTCATAGATCTAAACCCTCCGTTGGGGTTTCTTCTCCTTTTCACCATTTCCCTTTGATTCCACCGATTAAAACCTTGTTTTCACCATTAGAAACCTTTTCCACCAATTCAATTTAGATTTACACCGATCAATTGGTCCATAATAGGTTTACTTCTTCTTTTAGGGTTTCTATCAAGTTTAATCCTCTGTTTCTTGTTCTTCTTCGTTTTTGTCATATTTTCGCTGCGTCTTCTCTCTGGAAGAAGCTTTGACGATTCGCGTCACACCTATAGTCATCTTCTCAGAGCCGCTCTTCCAAGCGTAGTTATAGTTCATGTAAGACCCTAGAACCTCAAGAAATTACCAAGTTGTAAAAGTTCAAGTTGTAATGTAAAATGGAATGCTGTCAGGTTTGACATGGTTTACTATTTTATTTATGACAATTTGTACAAATTCTCAATTGAGTTGATTCTTTTTTCATTTGATAGTAGACTCAAAGATCTTTGATTTGACTACTCATATGCATATTTTTGACTTCGGGAAGGGGTCTAACCGAGCTCGGGAAAACGTGACAGTTTTGCTATCCAGGGGCTAGCATCCAGCGTTAATTTTAAGTTTATTTTTACAAGTTGCGACTTTTTGGAGTGGGTAGGCTGTGTTCTGCACGAAGAGAATATTTTGGGACCCTTTGGAGACATGCCTACCATGTTTTAGGGCTGGAAAAGGGTTTAGGATGGTCCATTGGTTATTTATTATTTCCAAGTGCCAAGTGCATGGGTCCTTAGTTGTCTAGGAGCATCTTCTTTTAATTCCAAATCAGATTTGGAGTTTTGGGTGAGAGTAGAGAGGTCCTTGGTGAGAGGTGAACGAAAATTCCAAGTGTACTAAGTGTGGAGGCTAACTTGGTCTATCAAGGAGGAGAGGAGTTGCTCTCTTTGAAAAGAGTTTAAGGTGTTTTAGTCTTCAAGAGGTAAAGGGTGCTAACTCAAACTTTGATTCTAGAATTTCATGGATGTGAGTATGATTTCAGTTGCTTGAATCTTGGATATGATGGGTTGTATGAGAAATTTATTTTGGTTAAATTGATGGTATGACTTCAAAAAGTTGATTCAAATGGGTTGTTACTATCACTTTGGGCTATGAATTTTGTATGAACTTGATGATGAAAATATTGATTAATATATGTTGGATTGATGATGAATTTTTGTTCTAACATGTGGATATACATGTATATGAAGTTTTTGATGGATAGGGTTGTGAAATTGGATGAGAAACATGAGAGTTTTACCTCACTTTTTATCAAATACGAAAATGATCTATTTTGGATGGTTGATTAAATTTTGGATGGATGAATTGATTTTTGGAGATATTCTATACTTGATGAAGGTTTGAAATATGTTGGTTTGGAGTATGAGATGAACTATATTGAACATTGAAATTTCGTATGGATGTTATGGTGTGTGTTGTTGGGGAATTTTAAGTTGTCTAAAACCATGAAAATCATGTAAAACAGAAGGGTTTTCTCATGGATATTTTTGTGCACGAAAATTTCATATATTAGAGGGATAATGGGCTAAGATTCATGATATGTATGAGGGGTTAGATGTATTCTCTATTTTTGGATGAGAGTAATAGTAGAAACTCTCTTGAAAGATTGGTTTGAGTTGGTGAAAATGTGAATACGAATGAAAGGTGTTATGTAGAACATTTTCAGTTGTTGGAAAGATTATTTCTATGGAAATCCATGAAGTTTTCATATTTGTTTCACATCAATAAATCACTTGTTGTTTGATGTTGTTTGGATGCTATTATTGTATTTAAATCACTTGCTGTTTGGTGTTGTTTTGTGCTGTTTGGATACTATTACTGTATTTAAATCACTTGCTGTTTGAATGCTGCTACTGTATTTAAATCACTTGCTGTTTGGTGCTGTTTGGATGCTGCTACTATATTTAAATCACTTGTTGTTTAGTGCTATTTGGATGCTGTTACTGTATTTAAATCACCTGCTGTTTGGTGTTTGAAATGCTGTTACTGTATTTAAATTACTTGCTGTTAGCTATTACGAATTTTGTATAATTCTTGCGGTTTGGTTTCAAATTATGCTATTTCAAATATGTTTTAATGTTTGATAAATGGTTGGTGCATGAGAACTGTTTTGGGATTTGATGTAGCACATTTTGAGGGTTGTTTGAGTGTTTAAAATCATGGTTGAAAGGTTACCATTAGGTGATAAATGGTTGGTTAAATGTTGCTAAAAAAAATAATTATGCCAAACAAAACTAAAGAAGTCAAGCTTTTAAAGGTATTCCTACTATTTAGACTAAACATATTTATTCCATCTTCAGATCTTTAATATTGATATATATGTTAAAATCTCATATAGTGATATATTATTTATTGGTTTTCTGTAATTGGACTTATTCTGCAGGGCGCTGATGGTGTTCTAGTTCCAAGAGGTTTTGGTGATGGAGGAGTGCAAGGGAAAATTCTTCCGGCTAAGTATGCTCCAGAACATAGTGTTCCATTTCTGGTCATTTGCTTGGGATGCAAATTGCTCTCAATGAGTAGAGATTTGTTCTTGGGTAGACGATGTGAATCAACTACTACTGAATCATTTAACACAAGTGTATCTGAATCATTTAAATCTGCATAATATAAATGATGTATTAAATATTATACTATTTAATGTTTGAAATGAATTTTATTTTGTTAGTTTTATTAAATTTGTTTATTTGAAACTATATTGATTATAAATTGATTGAATGAAATGATAATACAAATATATTATTATAATTTTCAAATGTAATAATTAATTTTTTTTTAAAAAACATATATATTATAACGTACTAAACAATGTACGTCATGATACGTTGATCACATATTATAACGTACTAAACAATGTACATCATGATACGTTGATCACATATTATAACGTACAAAAAATATATACTATGTAAAAGATCACATATTATAACGTACAAAATTTTTTACGTCATAATACCTTTCACCTATTATAACGAACAAATAAAAATTTGTCATAATAAATCGCGGCATATTATAACGAATTTTAGAAACTACGTTATAATATGTTCAACATATTATAACATAAATTTCTGCTACGTTATAAAATGCGCAGACTTATTATATCGCCCAGAACTATGTCCCCAGTAACTACGTTATAAAAGGTCATTTTTGTACGTTATAAAATGTCATTTTTCCACTAGTGTATTCATGTACGGTATAAATCTTATGATTTGTAAGTATAAGGAGATTTCGTAATCCTAGGGTTGGACGATTTGGGGATGTGACAACTCTCTTCTTCTCTCTCTAGGATTGTTATTGAGAGATATCTTATAAATCACGATCTGGGGAATTCTCCCAATAGTAGTATAAACCTAGACATAGGAGTATGATGATTGGTTGCCTTTAAGCTTCTGTTCACTATAATGCATGATTAATTGTTAGGGAGACAAGACAGTGTAAACTAGTGATTATGATTAGGCTTTCTTCGCTGAGACATCGGGTTTAAGGTAAATTAGAAAGTGGCATTAACATCAATGAAGAAAGACGAATTCATAAGTACATGAGAGTAAATTAGGTGAAATCTAAACCCCAACAACAATATCATCAACTTCATTCATTCGTTCTTGTGTTTAGCCTTAATTGATCGAATTGCATTCATGTTTATTTTATTGAATTTGCATTCAAAAACCTTAATTAGTTGAGTAATCACATAACTGTTTAGTGCCGTGAGTCTCTTGGGAAACGATACTTGGTCTTACCATTTATTATTACTTGATACGATTCGGTACACTTGTCGAGGGTTAACAAGTTTTTGACTCCATTTTCGGGCATTAAAAATTTGTTCATCATTTAGTTTGTGAGCTTAGGCCTCCAAGGAATATAATGACTATTGTAGGTTCATCAAAACCATGAGTGGGCATCTTTCTCAGCAAGCCTTTAAATCTATCCCATGCTTGATCTAATGTTTCATCGATGCCCTGCCTGAAAGAAGAAATTTCCTGCTTACCTTTGTTTACTTTGAACTGTGGGAAGTATTTGTCCAAAAACTTTGCAAGCACGGCTTCTCACTCAGTAAAGTTATTCTTTGGAAAAGAGTTCAACCACATCTTAGTGTTGCCTCCCAAAGAGAAAGGGAACAAGCTAAGTCTAATAGTTTCATTTGGCACACCATTGATCTTTATAGTGTTGCATATTTCATTGAATGTGGTCAGATGCTCATATGGATTTGCATGTGTGATAGGTTGTCGTTGAAGCTATCAAATTAATACTACTTTTAAAGGCAACTTCAGTATTGCCAAGTAGTATTCAAGAAAGTAGATAGGGTTAAAGTAACCCTGAGTCGTCTCTCAATGAATACGGAATTGCCTTTCAATATTTCAATCTTATGAATGCAATGCAATGCTCAAGAATAAAAGGAATGTTTGGAGAATGTTTAAAGAACAAATAAGAAACTTAAAAAAAGTTATGATGAAATAGGCTAATTCCACTGCTTTTCCAAGATAGATTCATCATCGATTATTCACAGATAATTGTTCAATTGATTATTATTTAAGTTTCAAATTAATTAAAGTACATTCTTAATTAATTTGAGGGCAATCATGCATTTAACCAAAGTAAATTCTCAATCAAATGCAAAACCTTTCTAGATTATTCACAATGAATTCAACCAAAGTACATTCTCAATCAAATCCTATTGTGTTTAATCATGTCTAGTCTTAAATCTCCTACCCAAATTAAAAGCTAATCAATCAAAGTAAATTCTCAATTGATTATAGTTGAAATTATTTCTAATCAATCAAAGTACATTCTTAATTGATAGTAAAAACCATTTAATGATATGAAAGTTCCTAAATTAAATCAAAGTAGATTCTCAATTAAACCTAGAAACCCTAAAACTCATATAATCAATATGCATGTAGATTCAAACACATTATAATGTAAAAATCTTTGCTTTTAATTTGATAAAGAGATGAAAGACATAGAGAGAGAACAACTTAAATCAATAATCAAAGTAAACAATTGTATTAACTCAATCTAACCTCAGAATCAATAATGAAATTGTAGTAGAATAGCCCTAGATGTTTAGCTCTCCATGAATGGAGTTGAATAAAAGATGAAAGAAAAGTGAGAGAAGTGGTGAATGAATTAATGAAGTGAAGTCCCTTTTCTGCCTCCCCTGAGTCTCTTTATATAGGGCTTGATTGGGCTTGGACTCTGAATATTTAGTTGACAGAATATTTTATCTTATATCTTCCAAATAACTGAAAGATTTAGATAATTATAACATTATTTGGAAGATATTTTCTTTTGATATTCCCAAATTAAATTAATTCAACAACTGAATTTTATCTTTTAGTTTTTCTGAATTTCCAAAATTACACATAAGCCTTGAAATTTCCTCTATCTGCACTATTGCGGCGCGATTCTGGGTTCTCTGCTATTGGGTTTCTCTTCTTGTAGGTTTCGTAATATCTGGGGGAGGACGAACATGGCAGCAGTGGCGCGATTAGGTTTCAAAGCTTTGCGTGATAGTGTATCAATGGAGGAGATCGCGACTTCAACATTTGGGTTTTTCTGAGTGCAGGAGCGACACTGGCGTGAGGTTTTCTGGATTTGGGTTAGGGTTCTTACAGGTTTCGAAATTGAAGGCGTCGCGTTGGTGAAGGAGATGACGGCCATCCGAGGAGGTGCGAGTCACGATTTGGTTGCAAGAAGGCGACACACTCGTGGTTCATGGTGGAGGTTGAATGGCGGTGCTTGCAGCAGAGATTTGGCGGTTGGCTGGTGTTTTTTTGTATTTCAGGTTGATGGCGGACATGGTTGAAGACTCGCGATATCAGGGAGAGTGGCGACGATTTCACGATGTTGATGGTGGATGGCGTGGTTGTGCAAGGAAGAAAAAAGCTATCGTTGTGTGCTTTTGGGTTTACTATGGTGGTCCGATTGTGGAGCGGAAAGGTTCACGACGGTGGCGCATCTTGCAGTGGTGCGACGACAAGGTGGTTGCTGGTGGCTGAAGGCGCCTAGGGTTTGGATTGGGAATTAGGGTTTCAGTGGGTGGAAGATGATGATGTGGCAGAGGGAGGTGATGTGGCAGCATGTGGTTGGCTAAATCTGTGTGTGGAGGATTTGGACACGTGGCATGATTTGGTGAAGTCTGACTAGTTAGGGGTTAGAGGGGTATGGGTAGGAAAATTTAGGGGTGTAGGAGAAAAGGCTTAGTGTTTGGGCTTAGTTGTTGGCCTGTTTCAGAAATAGGAGTGTATGTAGGGAAATTTAGGAGGTGCAAGGGTAAAGTCTGTCTCTTTGGCCCGTTTGTATATTATTTTCCAAATAAAATCTGATCTTGGGCCTTGAATTGCCATTTGGACCAATAAAACTTATATTCTCAACTACACAAATAAACGTAAGAATTTCCAAGAATAATTTATGCAACTAAAAATCACTTTTTAAGTCTCTTTTAATTCCCAAACCCAACAATTCCAATCATCACAAATTCACTTAAAATTAACCATTTAAGCACAATTATCCCATCAAAAATTTGAATTTTAAAGCATAAATGTGGGCATAAATATGCACTCATCAATGTGACAATCCGTTAAATTGGTTGCTCTTCACTAATTGAATCAACGCAGGCTTCATCTCCATATTTGTAGCATTAATCCTCGGCCTTGCAATGCTATTAAAATGATGAGGACCAATGATTGTTGCATAATCTGCCAGCATACGTCTACCATTCTGCTCTTTAGCCATATTTTCTGTCTCCTGGTCACATATTTGAGGTGATGGCTCTAAAAAGTCTCAAGAGAAGGGGAAAGTTATTTGGACGTCCTGTTTCTCCTTTTTCTTCTACTGTGGTCTAGACCTGCAAGAAGAGGTTCAGAAAATTTTGTGCTCCTATTCTGAATTGTAACCTGCATACACTAGAGAATAAAACACTCTAATTAGCACAAAAAGATAAAAAGATAAAAAGATAAAAAGATAAAAAGATAAAAAGATAAAAAGATAAAAATATAAACAGATAAAAAGATAAAAAGATAAAAAGATAAAAAGATAAAAGATAAAAAGATAAAAAGATAAAAAGATAAAAAGATAAAAAGATAAAAAGATGAAAAGATGAAAAGATAAAAAGATAAAAGGATAAAAAGATAAAAAGATAAAAAGATAAAAAGATAAAAAGATAAAAAGATAAAATGATAAAAAGATAAAAATATACAAAGATAAAAAGATAAAGTCTAATCCGTTAAGAATCACACAAAAGTATAGTTTAAACCACGAGTCCCCGACAACGACGCCAAAAACTTGTTAGGATGTCGGCAAGTGTACCGAATCGTATTAAGTTATAATAAGTGGTAAGACCAAGTATCGTTTCCCAAGAGACTCACGACACTAGACAATTATGTAATTACTTAACTAATTAAGACTTTTGAAGAACAATTTGGAATTTTGTATGCGAAACAAGAAAGTAAATATGAATGCACTTTTGACCAATTGAAAGAAAAACACAAAGGTGAATGGGTGATATTGAATATGGAATAAATATGTTGTTGGGGTTTAGATTTCACCTAGTTTACTCTCATGCATATATATGAATTTGTCTTCTTCATTCAATTGTTAACATCACTCTCTAAATTACTTAAAACCCGATCCTTCAACGAAGAAAGCCTATCCTTAATTACTATACCACAATCCCTTGCATCCCTAATAATTAATTATGCATTACGATTAGGAGCTTAAGATGACCTAAACTCCTTTCCCCATCCCTGAGCAATACTACTTTTGGGAGCAATTCTTCAAAACATGAATTGTAAGATACCTCCCGGTACTCATGCAAATCATACATCGTGCCATGAATGAGTTAAACATAACAAGCATTAAGCAAAGAAGAATTACCCTAAACATTAATGAAAGAAGCATATAATTAAGATCAATTCAAATACATGAGAGTTCACGAGGTTACATCATCCCCCAACAACAAATAATGTTTAGTTCCCCTTCATCATGGAGAAACTAGATGAACAATGGAATGAAAAACATGGAAAAACCCTAAAAATTGAAGAAGAGAGCTTCTGCATCCACTTCAGCCTCTAGAGAATTGAAGAAAATCAGAATTTGAGTTAATTCTGTCAAGAGATACCCTCTCTAGGTCGAGTAAATCCTTAAATAGGGTTGAATTGGGCCATGGGCCAACATTGCCACTGCTCAGTGCCCCTAATTAGGGCAACCGACAAAACTGCAAGAAAATTGGCGCTTGGCGCCCCTGGGTACAAAGCTGGCGCTTAGGTGCCATGTGTACAAAGTTAGCGCTCAGGGGCCCTACACTACACAAACCGGCACTCAAGCATCCAGAATGGGCGCCTTACGTGGCATCCTATTCCCCTTTTTTACTTTTTAATTATCCCTCTTCAATGCCAACTTCTTTATACTTTTGCTCTTCTTTTAAATCATTCCAATAACCTACAAAATCAAGGGAATTTAGTGATAAAATCATCAAGTATACCCTCGACTCACTTATTCAGAAAATTATACTAAAAACATGAGTTCAAGCAAGCTTTTAAGTAACAAAGGGTTGATTTAATATCAAAATTGAATCAAAGGTGGTATATTTAACCGTTATCAATGGGTCCAGTTAGACGTACTTTGGAGGATTACTCAACATTCACTGGACCTCTCCACTTCAATAGCATATCTCGACCATAGGTTAATGTCGCAAACATGGAGATGAAACCTGCCCTCATCCACTTGGTGCAGAGCAATCAATTCAATGGATTAGCGCACGAGAATCCATATGAATATTTGACCACTTTCATAGAGATTTGCAATACCGTGAAGATTCATGATGTACCAAATGAGGCTATCAGACTCAACTTGTTTCCTTTCTCTTTCGGTGGCAATGCTAAGATGTGGCTAAATTCATTCCCAAAAACTAGCTTCACTATGTGGGAAGATGTGTGATAACGGTTGACAAACCGTTATTTTTATACTTAATTTTGATAATCAATCAACCCTTTTTGACTTAGAAACTTGCGTTAACTCATGTTTTTGCTTTAGTTTTGTGAATAAGAGAGTTGAAGGTGAATTTAATGGTTTTGTGCTAGATTCTTTTGATTTCATAGGTTATTGGAATGATTTGAAACAAGAGTTAAAGTACCAAATGATTGGAATGCAGAAAAGTCAACCAGAAACCAGAAAAGTCAACCAGTCAACCAAAAAGCAGAAAAGTACACCAGAGTGCAGAAAAGTTGCGCGTAGCGGAAATTAGCGCTGAGCAGCAGTTTTGAAGTGCCGAAATCACCGTTGAGCGCCAAATTCCGCTCAGAGCTAGTGTCGCGCTTATCGCTGAGCGGTATTTACCGCTGAGCGCCATTTTTATGGGCTTGGGCTCACTTTTCTATAATTTTTAGAATAATATATAATGTTTTAGTCGACCTAGGTCAGTCATCTTTGGCTGGGACGAAGCAAAAACACATTCTTTCACCCCTTGGAGGAGGATTTTGCATGCTACAACTCCTTTCTCACCTTTCTAGGATTTTATCTTTCACTCTTTCATTGTATTTCATCTATTTTCACCATGAATATGGTGAACTAAACCTTTATTGTTGTTGGGTAATCAATGTAATCCTTTGAAACTCTCATGTATTGAATTTGTTCTTAAAAATCTTTTAAAGATACATGCTTTCTTTTGTTAATTGTTAGGGTTTTTCCTCTTTGCTTTAAGCATGCATTGTTTAACTCATTCGATGTCATGATTATTGATTTTGTCGATATGGACACATACGGGGAAATCTAGATTTGGGGAATCTCTCCCAATAGTAGTATAAACCTAGACATAGAAGTATGATGGTTGGTTGCCTTTAAGCTTCTGTGTTGTGTAATGCATGAGTAATTGCTAGGGAGACAAGACATTGTAAACTAGTGATTATGATTAGGCTTTCTTCGCCGAGACATCGGGTTTAAGGTAATTTAGAAAGTGGCATTAACAATTAATGAAGAAAGATGAATTCTTGATTACATGAGAGTGGATAGGATGAAATTGATAAACCCCAACAACATATTCATTCATATATTTCGAACCACGTGTTCTGTTTCTTCTTGCCCATTGATCAATACATGCATTCATATTTACTTTTCAGTATTTTGCATTTAAAACTTACAAGAATTGGTTCTACAAGTCTTAGTTAATCAATAAATCACATAACTGTCTAGGCCGTGAGTCCTTTGGGAGAACGATACTTGGTCTTACCAGTTTTATTACTTGATACGATTCGGTTACACTTGCTGAGGGTTAAACAAGTTTTTGGCGTCGTTGCTTGGGATTCGTGGTTGACCTATTCTACTTGTGTGATTATATATTAATCTTGACTTGATTAATATCTTTTTATCTTTTTATTTTATCTTTTTATCTTTTATATTTTTTTTCTAACAAATGTTTTCTAGGGTTTTGTGCCTAATGCTTGCAGGATGCAATATGGACAATAATTTAACTATATGGGCACTCAATTCTACCAAAGTAATTTCAACCATTGGAGGGAATCACATTCAAGCATGGATCAAAGTCAATTTTGGCAAGCTGCTGGACAATTTGAGAATCAACCACAACAACAATGGTAGCAACAAAGCTCTCTATCAATGGCAAAGCTGGATGACGTCTTTCAACAATTTATGCAAGAGTCCATCTCCACTCAGAAAAGTTAACCCTAGGGACGAATGTCAAGCCATGATATTTGGAAGTGACAATACTTTAGATGAGAAAGAGATAGAGAGAAAAGAAAAACAAGAGTTGAGTGAGAAAGATAAAGATGTAGAAAAAGAAAGAGAAGTGGTTAAGAGAGAAGAGAGAAAGAAAATTTGTTTGAAGATTAAGAAAGTGAGTGGAAAGAGAGAGGAAAAGAAGAAAGTGAGAGAAAAGAAAAAGAGGACGACAGAAAAAAAGAAAGAATCATATGAAAAACCTCTTCCTTATCCAAAGAAGTATCATAGGAAAGAGAAGTATTTTGAGCGCTTTAAGGAAATCTTCAAGAAATTGGATATTAAAGTGACATTGCAACAGGTTCCTAGTTTGATCAAATTCCCGAAGAAGTTCAGTAGAAAGAAGAAAAAAAGAAGATGAAACTTGAACTTTATTGGGTCAAGCTAGTGACGTTAAAAGAGCGTTTGTTGGGAGGTAACCTAGTGATTTAAAAACTTTTAATTTTTGGTTTGGTGATGTAATTTTGAACTGTTGGTATTTTTGTTTTGGTTATAAGTTTGTTATAGGGTTTACATCTACTGATGGATGTTAGGTGAAAGAGTATCTATTAAAGGATATTATGTTTGTATACACCTACTGATGGATGTTGGTAAGAAAGATTTGCATCTACTGAAGGGTGCTGGAGGATTTTGGGTCAGGCTCGTGACGTTAAACAAGCGCTACCTGGGAGACAACCTAGTTGATTGAATTTATTTTTGTTTGTTTGTGTTGATTTTGTTCTAGTTGCATTATAGGGATTGAATGTTTGAGTGATGTGAGAACCTAAATACATTGAGTGAGTGAGAGGCATTAGTTTAAAAACACCTAGGGCAAGCTAGGAAGAAGGTGAGTTGATGCTGCAAGTGCCGCTCAATAGTATATACCGTTGAGCGCGACTACTACAGAGTTGGGTGGACTGGTTTGGTTCAATTGGGCTCAGCGGGATTTGGCTCATTAGGTCTTTTTCATACCCTAGGGCGCATTTTGGTAGGTACTTTCAGATCTCTCTCTTCACACACACTCTCAAGCCCTCTTTAATGAGTTCTCTTCACTTTTCCCTTCTTCCCCCTTAATAAAACCTCTCTTCCATTCATTTTGCATCAAGTTTCCATTCAAGTTTGGGGTTTGGTGAGAGCATTGCTATTAGGGGATGATTTATTTACATTCCTAGAGCATTCTTCACTATTTTGCTTGCTGGTTTTACTGCACAGGTTGTGCTGAGGGGTTTTTGATTGCTCTCAGCGATGAGAGGAATGGTTTTAGGGTGTTGTTTGTGGTTTACTAATGCTTAATGATGTGTCTTGTGGTTTTGTGAATTGAGTTTGATGTAGGGATGGCCTCCTCATCGGGCAAGAGATTCAAGACTACAATATTCAAAAGGAAGGAGAAGGAACCAGATCAACCCTATTCCAGCAAGTTCTTTTCTTGTAAGCATGAACAACACTTCGTCATTGTCAAAGATAGCATGGCAAGAGGAGCACGCACAGGCCAGTAGAGCTGGAGCAGCTGATGCTCCAGCTATGGAGGAAGATGATGAGGATGATGATGCTGAAGAAGGAGAGAAGGAAGACTCTGATGATAGCATGAGTTGATGAGGAGCTAAGATAGCATCTACTGATGGATGCTATCGGCATTAGAGCAGGATTTTTCTTATCTTTTGTTTTTATATTATTGAATTTATTTGCTTCTGTTTTTAGTATAGGGTTTGATGTACCTGGCTCACAACTTTATCAGTGTCCAATGGTTTGTTGATGCTATGATGTTTGTGATCAGTATTGCTTCAAGATGTTGATTATATTGATTGATGTTGAGATGATGCACGATGCTGATACACAGGTGGTTGCTTAAAATATTTTGAAACAGATGCATGATGACTTGTGATTGTGATTATGATATTGAGTAGGATGTTTATCTAAATGTTGGAATTTGAGTTAACCTATGTGAGGATTGAACTCTAGAGTTTTTGTGAGTGAGTGCTATTACCTTGAAAGCATGAATGACTTTGCCCAGGTTTTCTATTATTGAATCACTTGCTTGTATGTGTCATATGATCAAGGTCATTTGTTGTTAACCCTTTGTAGCCAAAATGAATGATTTTAGCCCACTAAAAGAGAGCAATATATGTTCTATCCTTTGAACCTTTAGCCTTGAACATGATTTGAAAACCCTTTGTGAAAATTTTTACCTTGAGTTGAGTTGAGAATATTTTGTGGTATTGATAAAGGTTCAAGTTTGGGGTTGTTGGGAAGTCTAGAAAGGGAAAATAACAAGCATTGAGCTAAGAGCTAAGCACGTGAAAAGCAAAAGAAAAAGGAAAGAAAAGAAAAGCTCAATGCAAGGGAAAGTTGGGAATAAGTAAGAATGGTTGTGTTCAAATGAGGAAAGTATGAATGACTCTCTTAACTCAAGGATTTTGTGATCCAGAAAAACCATTTTTTCTTCTTAGCGTAGCCATATTACAAGCCATTAAAAAGCCCTTGTGATGATAATTGCTTGTGAGTATATTTAATTATGGTTAAATGAAAGGCAAAGTTAATTCATGTGACATTGTGATAGTGGAGTGAATGAGTGACCTCTTATACACTTGTGTGTTTGAGTGAAACACTTTATCTAATGAGGAAAGATTCCATGATTACATCTTTGCTTGGTTAATTGATCATTCATGAGCATAGCATCTGTTGAATATTCTGGTGATTATATGAGCACCACAATGAGCTTAATTGAATCAAGCCATGTATTCATCTTGACTGATATTCTTTATGATAAGTTGTTTTGAGCAATTACTTCTCTTAAAAGGAAAGGTTTTGAAATGTGTTGAATCATTGCATTGATTGGTTGAAAGCTAAGTTACATCTTGTTTGCTTGAGGACAAGCAAAGTTCTAAGTTTGGGGTTGTGATAACGGTTGAAAAACCGTTAGTTTTATACTTAATTTTGATAATCAATCAACCCTTTTTAACTTAGAAACTTGCTTTAACTCAGGTTTTTGCTTTAGTTTTGTGAATAAGAGAGTTGAAGGTCAATTTAATGGTTTTGTGCTAGATTCCTTTGATTTTGTAGGTTATTGGAATGATTTGAAAGAAGAGTTAAAGTACCAAATGGTTGGAATGCAGAAAAGTCAACCAGAAACAAGAAAAGTCAACCAGTCAACAACAAAAATCAATTAGTCAACCAAAAAAGTCAACCAGTCAACCAGAATGCAGAAAACTCAAACAGAGTGCAGAAAAAGTTGCGCTGAGCGGAAATTAGTGCTGAGTGGCAGTTTTGAAGTGCCGAAATCACAGTTGAGCGCCAAATTACGCTGAGCACCAGTGTCGCGCTTACCGCTAAGCGGTATTTACCGTTGAGCGCCATTTTTATGGGCTTGGGCTTACTTTTATGTAATTTTTAGAATAATATATGTTTTAGTCGACCTAGGTCAGTCATCTTTGGCTGGGATGAAGCAAAAACACACTATTTCACCCCTTGGAGGAGGATTTTGGATGCTATAGCTCCTTTCTCACCTTTCTAGGGTTTTATCTTTCACTCTTTCATTGTATCTCATCTATTTTCACCATGAATATGGTGAACTAAACCTTTATTGTTGTTGGGTAATCAATGTAATCCTTTGAAACTCTCATGTATTGAATTTGTTCTTAAAAATCTTTTAAAGATACATGCTTTCTTTTGTTAATTGTTAGGGTTTTTCCTCTTTGCTCTAAGCATGCATTGTTTAACTCATTCGATGTCATGATCATTGATTTTGTCGATATGGACACATACGAGGAAATCTATATCTGGGGAATCTCTCCCAATAGTAGTATAAACCTAGACATAAAAGTATGATGGTTGGTTGCCTTTAAGCTTCTGTGCTGTGTAATGCATGAGTAATTGCTAGGGAGACAAGACATTGTAAACTAGTGATTATGATTAGGCTTTCTTCGCCGAGACATCGGGTTTAAGGTAATTTAGAAAGTGGCATTAACAATTAATGAAGAAAGATGAATTCTTGATTAGATGAGAGTGGATAGGATGAAATTGATAAACCCCAACAACATATTCATTCATATATTTCAAACCACGTGTGCTGTTTCTTCTTACCCATTGATCAATACATGCATTCATATTTACTTTTCAGTATTTTGCATTTAAAACTTACAAGAATTGGCTCTACAAGTCTTAGATAATCAATAAATCACATAACTGTCTAGGTCGTGAGTCCTTTGGGAGAACGATACTTGGTCTTACCAGTTTTATTACTTGATACGATTCGGTTACACTTGCCGAGGGTTAAACAATGTGGTGCTCAAGTTTCTGAACAAGTACTTCCCTCAGCCCAAGATAAACAAAGGGAAGTAGGAAATCCCTTCTTTTCAGCAGGGCATGGATGAAATTTTAGGCCAAGCATGGGATAGACTCTTAGCTAGAGGTAACATCAGATGGAAGACTCGAATTGAAGCTTTTGAGTTGGTAGAGAACATGGCTGCAAATGATAATGAGACACAAAATGAAAGAGCTCAGTTCCAACAAAGAGGAGTACTTCAACTGCATTCTCAACATGCCCTATTATCTGAGAATAAGATAATGACTCAACAAATTGAGGCCTTAATGAAGAAACTCTCTCAATTTCCTAAAGAGCTTCAAAATGTCTCTCATGCTCAACATCAGGGTTGTGAGCTATGTGACGGAGATCATGTATACGGTCGGTGTGCCATTCAAGCCAATGCTCAAGACGAAGTGCATTATATGGCTAATCAGGGTCGCCAAGGTAGTTATAACCAAGGATCTAACCTCACCCAAGCATGGGTCAAGGGCAAGTTAATCCATTTAATAGACCACCAAAGAAATATTACCAACCATAACCTTCCTTATATGATAGGACTGCAAAGCTAGAGGACACACTTCAACAATTCATGTAAGTGTCCATCTCCATAATAAAAGAACAAAAGTGGCCATTAGAAATTTGGAAATACAGGTGGGTCAACTAGCTAAGAAGTTGGAGGATAAGTTCTAGAGGATTTTTGGGGCTAATACTGAAGTTAACCCTAAAGAGGAATGTAACGCCATTATGATTATAAATTGCGAGATGTTAGCTGAGAGAGAAATTGAGAGAAAAGAGAAGAAAGTTGGTGAGAAGGAAAAGATGAGTGGAGAGAAAAATGAAGAGAGAAAAGAAGAGGTTGAGGGAAAAGAAAATGAGAGAGATGAGGGAGAGAATAAGAAAAAAAAATGAACAAGGGAAGAGAAAAATTGAAGCTTATGAGAAATACCTTCCTTACCCTGAAGTTTACTCAAGGAAGGAAAAAGAGAAGCAATTTGGGCGTTTCATGGATATCTTCAAGAAATTGGAGATTATTATGCCCTTGACTAAAGGACTTGATAACAGTTGAAAAACTGTTATTTTTATACTTAAAATTGATATAAAAAACAACCTTTATGACTACAAACTAGCTTGGAATCATGCAATTGGTTATGTTTTTAGAAATAAGAGAGTTAGACAGGTTTTATGCTTGATTTCCTTGTTTTTGCAGGTTTTTGAGATGAATTTGATGAAAGAAGAGATGTAGGAAAGAGATGGAATCAAAAAAGGACAAAAAAAGTGCACAAGAAGAGAAGAACCAAGTGTCGCTCAGTGGAAATTACCGCTAGGCGGTGTTCTTTAAGACTTAATCACACTGCTGAGGGGCAGAAGTGCAACTGAGGGGTGAAATAGAGGACACGCACTCACCACTGAGCGGTATTTTACCACTGAGCGGTACTCTGATGGGCTTGGGCTCACTTTTCTGTAATTTTTAGAATACTATATAAGGTTTTAGTTAACCTAGGTCAGTCATCTTTGGCTGGGACGAAGCAGAAACACACTCTTTCACCCCTTGGAGGAGGATTTTGGATGCTAAGGCTCCTTTTTCAACTTCCTAGGCTTCTATCTTTTCATTCTTTCATTGTAATTCATATAGTTTCACCATGAATATGTTGAACTAAACTTTTATTGTTGTTGGGGAATCAATATAGTCCTTTTGAAACTCTCATGTATGGAATTTGTTCTTCAAAATCTTCTTTAAGATACATGCTTTCTTTCATTAATTGTTAGGGCTTTTCCTCTTTGCTCAAAGCATGCATTGTTTAACTCATTCGATGTCATGATCATTAATTTTGTCGATATGGACACATACATGGAAATCTAGATCTGGGGAATCTCTCCCAATAGTAGTATAAACCTAGACATAGGAGTATGATGGTTGGTTGCCTTTAAGCTTCTGTTCACTATAATGCATGATTAATTGCTAGGGAGACAAGACATTGTAAACTAGTGATTATGATTAGGCTTTCTCTGTCGAGACATCGGCTTTAAGGTAATTTAGAAAGTGGTATTAGCAATTAATGAAGAAAGATGAATTCCTAAATACATGAGAGTAGATAAGGATGAAATTGATAAACCCCAACAACATATTCATTCATATATTTCCAATCACATGTTTTGTTTCTTCTTGCCCATTGATCAATACATGCATACATATTTACTTTTCAATATTTTGCATTTAAACCTACAAGAATTTAGTCACAAGTTTTAGATAATAAATAAATCACATAACTGTCTAGGCCGTGAGTCTGATGGACAAATTTATGAACACCAAAATATGATGTCACAAACTTGTTTTTCAATCGGCAAGTGTGACCGAATCGTTCAAGTAATAAACTTGGTAAGACCAAGTATCGTTCTTCCCAAAGGACTCACGGCCTAGTTTAGTTGTGTGGTTTCTTGATTAGCTAAGACTTAAAGACGAAATATTTAGATTTTTATATGCAAAAGACGAAAATTAAATATGTATGCATGAAGTTTTGATCAATGGCAAAAAGCAAAAGATAAACACTTTCAATGAAATTTATGTATGAATATGTTGTTGGGGGTCAATTTCATCTTATCCACTCTCATATATTTTAGGAATTCAACATTCAAATCATCATTGTTAATGCCACTCTCTAAAGTACCTTTCAAGAAGGCTTCTCCCTAATCACGAGTTCATACAATTCCTAGCATTCCTAATGATCAGTTCATAAGTGCAGGAGCTTAACGACAACCAATATAATATTGGGAGAAATTCCCCGGATCTAGACTTCCCCGTACGCGCACGTATCGACAAAACCAATAATCATGCATCGAATGAGTTAAACAATACAAGCATTAAGCAAAGAGGAAAAACCCTAACTAATGATGAAAGAAAGCATAAGTCTTAATTAAAAGATGTAAAAACAGATTCCATATATGAGAGCTTCAAAAGATTACATTGATTCCCCAACAAACATACAGAGTTTAGTTCACCATATTCATAGTGAACCTAGATGAATAACAATGAAAGAATGAAAGATAAAACCCTAAAAAGGTGAAGAGGAAGCCTCAGCATCCAAGATCCTCCTTCAAAGGGGTGGAAGAGAGAGTGTTTGCCTCGTTTCTGCCAAAGATACCTAACCCTAGGAAACCCTAAAGCTTAAATACCATTCGTAAATTACAAAAAATTAGGTCCAAGCCCATTAAAGTGCCGCTCAGCGGTAAAATACCGCTCAACGGTAAGTGCGTGTCTTGTTTTCTCCCCTCAGCGGCCATTTTGCCCCTCAGCGGATCTCCCGTAAGCTCCTGAGTGCCGCTCAGCGGTAAACTGCCGTTGAGCGGTGACTTCGGCTACTCCTTTTGCACTTTTTTATGTCTTTTCTGATTTCATCTCTCTCCTTCTTCACTTCTTTCACCAAATTCACCTTAAAACCTACACAAAAACACTGAAATCAAGCAAAAACCTGTCCAGCTCTCTTATTTCTGAAAATATGAAGAAAAGCATGATTTCAAGCTAGTTTCTAAGTGTAAAGGTTGCTTTTAGTGTCAATTTTAAGCATGAAAATAACAGTTTTTCAACTGTTATCACAACCCCAAACTTAGAACTTTGCTTGTCCTCAAGCAAACAAGATGTAACTCCATCTTCAACCAATTCATATGATGGTTCACTCATTCAAAATCCTCTTTTTAGATAAGTAAAAACTTCAATCAAACTTATGACCAACAGTTCAATCAAGATGTGCACATGCTTTAGTGTTTCACAAAGTCAGTTAATACCCAACAAATGCTCTTTTTCATGAATGACCAATCAATTAAGTATGGGTGTTCATGTGTTAATGGAATATTTCCTCACTAAGTAAAGTGTTTCACTCAACACACAAGTATATAAGAGGTAATCACTCATTCACTCGACTATCACAATGTCACATGAATCAACTTTGCCTTCCATTTTACCACAATGAAAAACATTTACAAGCATGCATCATCACAAGGACTTTTCAATGACTTATAATGTGGCTGGGCTAACAAGAAAATTAGTTTTTCTGGATCACAAAATCCTTGAGTTAAGAGAATCATAACAACACAATTTTTCTTATTCTTCCCAACTTGCCTTTGCATTTGCATTGAGCTTTACTTCTTTTTCTTTTCTTTTCTTTTTCTTTGCATATTCTTTCTTTTTAGCTCTTAGCTCAATGCTTTTCCTTTTTCATGTTTTCCCAACAACCCCAAACTTGAACATTTAACAATATCACACAAGATCTTCTACTTAACTCAAGGTAAAGATTTTCAATCAAGGGTTTCAGTGTATGTTCAAGGCTAAGGGTTCAAAAGGATAGAACACAAAGTGTTCTCTTTTAGTGGGCTAATTTTACGAATTTGGCCAATAAAAAGGTTTCCAACAAACGGCCTTGATCATATGATGCAAAACAAGCAATTGATTCAATCATAGAAAACCTGGGCAAAATCATTCATGCTTTCAAAGTAATAGCATTCAACAATGACAACTCTGGAGCTCAAAATCTCACATATAAGCTCATTCACATTTGACATACACATCCTGCTTAATTTCACAATCACAATCATGATATCTTGCATTTGTTCACAAAGCTTGTGAATCACCTGTATAAGCATTTTAATGTGCACATCATCTCAACATCAATCAATCATAAGCATCATTCAGCATTACTTATCAAACACTCACAGTTAATAGCAAACCATCACACAAACCAGGTGTCCAATAGAGTACATCAAACCCTAATCTAAAAAGAAAAACAAATAAGTTCAGAAAACTTAAACCACAAAAGCATAATCATATGATAGCATTTATCAGTAAATGCTATCTCAACTCCTCATCATTCTGAGCTGTCCTCTGTATCTTCTTCTTCTTCCTCATTTTCATCATCTTCAAATGCATCATCATCATCAGCTTCATCTTCTTCCATCTCTCTAGCTGAAGCTTCAGCTGCTCCAGCTCCTCCTCCATGCACTGGTTCCTCTGGCCAAGCTACCACATTATGGAATTCATCCATAGTCCACCTGTGGGCTGGAGGTGTATCATACATCCCCACAATCATCTCAGCAGTGGCCACCTGCCCCCTGTGAATGGACTGCAACTGAGCACCTATAAGAGACATATACATGTCCCTCATCTGGAATGGTTCTGCTTCATGTGTCTCAGCAGATGTCTGGCTCTGTGCTGGCCCTCTCTCTCTACGAGCACGGCGTGGTGGAACTAGCTGAGCTGCTTCCTCACCTCCACAGTACTGTCTGTAATAAGCCTCGTCCATAGCTTTTCTTGGCCTCTCAAATGGTGGAGCAGAAGTGTCCACCCTAGCTATCTTGCAAAAGTGAGTGATCAAGGAGGGATGTCCTAGTGGTGCTTTGTTGTTTGAGGTATTGGCACACACACTAATCTCATCAGCTATCACCTGCCCCATATTAACATTCAAGTTTCTGATAGCATAGTAGATGAATAGTGCCCTTCTGAGAGTAATATCTGACACATGTGAACATGGCTGAATATTGGCATGAGAAAACGCCATCCAATACTTTGCAAGAGGAGTCAAATCCGTCCTCCTAATGTTAACCACTGAGCCAGATCTATTTCTTTGGAAGTGTCCTCCAGGTATGCATAGTACTCTCTCCACATCCTCATAATCAGCACCTTCCTCCATGCAAAGAGCAAACTGGCACTGCTCACCAGCCCATACAGTGTCCAAGAAGTTATTAATAGAATCAGGATCATACCTGATAGCATGGCCTCTGACATAGCCCAAATAATTCTCAGCTGGATAATCACCAATCTTCTTTGCATTGGTGTAAAATTCCTTTACCACAGCTATGTTGGCAGGTGCAGGATAGGTGGCTAGCTTTCCCCAGTCATTCCCTAACACTTGCTCTCCAAATTGAGGAGCAAAGTTAGGTATCATTCCAACCTTTCTCTCCATCAGAAGTCTCCTGTCCTGAACCACCCTAAAGTGCTTCTCATGTTTTCTAAAGAGGAACCTGCTAGAGTGGGGTTGCTCTGGTTCCTTTTCCTTTCTCTTGGTTGCCATGGTTTTCAATCTTTTTCCTGAAGAGGATGCCCTTCCTACATTCAAACACAAATACAAAACCACAGAACATGATGTTAATCATTAATAAAACACAGAACACAACTCCTTTCGAAGCTAAACCACCGCTGAGGGCCAAAATTTCCCCTCAGCGCCACCAGTGCCATAGTCCAGATCACAAAAAACCAGAAAAACCAAATATGGCAGAGTGCTGATGGACAAATTTATGAACACCAAATTATGATGTCACAAACTTGTTTTTCAATCGGCAAGTATGACCGAATCGTTCAAGTAATAAACTTGGTAAGACCAAGTATCGTTCTTCCCAAAGGACTCACGGCCTAGTTTAGTTATGTGGTTTCTTGATTAGCTAAGACTTACAGACGAAATATTTGGAGTTTAATATGCAAGACAGAAAATAAACATGTATGCATGAAGTTTTGATCAATGGCAGAAAGCAAAAGATAAACACTTTCAATGATATTAATGTATGAATATGTTGTTGGGGGTCAATTTCATCTTATCCACTCTCATATATTTTAGGAATTCAACATTCAAATCATCATTGTTAATGCCACTCTCTAAAGTACCTTTCTAGAAGGCTTCTCCCTAATCACGAGTTCATACAATTCCTAGCATTCCTAATGATCAGTTCATAAGTGCAGGAGCTTAACGACAACCAATATCATATTGGGAGAAATTCCCCGGATCTAGACTTCCCCGTACGTACCCGTATCGACAAAACCAATAATCATGCATCGAATGAGTTAAACAATGCAAGCATTAAGCAAAGAGGAAAAACCCTAACTAATGATGAAAGAAAGCATAAGTCTTAATTAAAAGATGTAAAAACAGATTCCATATATGAGAGTTTCACAAGATTACATTGCTTCCCCAACAAACATACAGAGTTTAGTTCACCATATTCATGGTGAACCTAGATGAATTACAATGAAAGAATGAAAGAATAAACCCTAAAAAGGTGAAGAGGAAGCCTCAGCATCCAAGATCCTCTTTCAAAGGGGTGGAAGAGAGAGTGTTTGCTTCGTTCCAGCCAAAGATACCTAACCCTAGGAAACCCTAAAGCTTAAATACCATTCGTAAATTACAAAAACTTAGGTCCAAGCCCATTAAAGTGCCGCTCAGCGGTAAATTACCGCTCAGCGGTAAGTGCGTGTCTTGTTTTCTCCCCTCAGCGGCCATTTTGCCCCTCAGCGGATCTCCCGTGAGGGCCTGAGTGCCGCTTAGCGGTAAACTGCCGCTGAGCGGTGACTTCGGCTTCTCCTTTTGCACTTTTTGATGTCTTTTCTGATTTCATCTCTCTCCTTCTTCACTTCTTTTACCAAATTCACCTTAAAACCTGCACAAAAACACTGAAATCAAGCATAAACCTGTCCAGCTCTCTTATTTCTGAAAATATGAAGAAAAGCATGATTTCAAGCTAGTTTCTAAGTGTAAAGGTTGCTTTTAGTGTCAATTTTAATCATAAAAATAACAGTTTTTCAACTGTTATCACAACCCCAAACTTAAAACTTTGCTTGTCCTCAAGCAAATAAGATGTAACTCAATCTTCAACCAATTCATATGATGGTTCACTTCATTCAAAAATCTTCTTTTCAATGATAAGTAAAAACATCAATCAAACTTATGATCAAGATTTCAATCAAGATGTGCACATGCTTTAATGTTCACAAAGTCATTTAAATTTCAACAAATGCTATTTTTCATGAATGATCAATCAATTAAGCATGGATATTCATGTGCTAATGGAATATTTCCTCACTAGGTAAAGTGTTTCACTCACACAAAAGTGTATAAGAGGTAATCACTCATTTACTCTACTATCACAATGTTACATGAATCAACTTTGCCTTTCATTTTACTACAATCAAAAACATTCACAAGCATGCATCATCACAAGGACTTTTCTATGGCTTATAATGTGGTTGGGCTAACAAGAAAATTGGTTTTTCTGGATCAGAAAACCCTTGAGTTAAGAGAATCATACAACACAATCATCTTATTCTTTCCCAACTTTCTTTTGCCTTTGCATTGAGCTTTGCTTCTTTTTCTTTTCGTTTCTTTTTCTTTGCATATTCTTACTTTTTTAGCTCTTAGCTCAATGCTTTTCATGTTTTCCCAACAACCCCAAACTTGAACATTTAACAATACCACACAAGATCTTCTACTTAACTCAAGGTAAAGATTTTTCAATCAAAGGTTTCAGTGTATGTTCAAGGCTAAGAGTTCAAAAGGATTGAACACAAAGTGTTCTCTTTTAGTGGGCTAATTTTTACAAATTTGGCCAACAAAAAGGTTTCCAACAAACGGCCTTGATCATATGATGCAAAACAAGCAATTGATTCAATCATAGAAAACCTGAGCAAAACCATTCATGCTTTCAAAGTAATAACATTCAACAATAACAACTCTGAAGCTCAAAATCTCACATATAAGCTCATTCACATTTGACATACACATCCTGCTTAATTTCACAATCACAATCATGATATCATGCATTTGCTCACAAAGCTTGTGAATCACCTGTATAAGCATTTTAATGTGCACATCATCTCAACATCAATTAATCATAAGCATCATTCAGCATTACTTATCACACAATCACATTTAATAGCAAACCATCACAAGAAACCAGGTTTCAAATAGAGTACATCAAACCCTAATCTAAAAACAAAAACAAATAAGTTCAGAAAACTTAAACCACAAAAGCATAATCATATGATAGCATTTATCAGTAAATGTTATCTCAGCTCCTCATCAGTCTGAGTTGTCCTCTGTATCTTCTTCTTCTTCCTCATCTTCAGCATCTTCAAATGCATCATCATCATCAGCTTCATCTTCTTCCATCTCTCTAGCCGAAGCTTCAGCTGCTCCAGCCCATCCTCCATGCACTGGCTCCTCTGGCCAAGCTACCACATTATGGAATTCATCCATAGTCCACCTGTGGGCTGGAGGTGTATCATACATCCCCACAATCATCTCAGCAGTGGCCACCTGCCCTCTGTGAATGGACTGCAACTGAGCACCTATAAGAGACATATACATGTCCCTCATCTGGAATGGTTCTGCTTCATGTGTATCAGCAGATGTCTGGCTCTGTGCTGGCCCTCTATCTCTACGAGTCCGGCGTGGTGGAACTAGCTGAGCTGCATCATCACCTCCACAGTACTGTCTATAATAGGCCTCATCAATAGCTTTTCTTGGCCTCTCAAATGGTGGAACAGAAGTGTCTACCCTAGCTAGCTTGCAAAGGTGAGTGATCAAAGAAGGATGTCCTAATGGTGCTTTGTTGTTTGAGGTGTTAGCACATACACTAATTTCATCAGCTATCACCTGCCCAATATTAACGTTTAAATTTCTGATAGCACAGTAGATGAATAGTGCCCTGCTGAAAGTAATATCTGACACATGTGAACATGGCTGAATGTTGGCATGAGAAAACGCCATCCAATACTTTGCAAGAGGTGTCAGATCTTATCTCCTAATGTTAACCACTGAGCCAGATCTATTCCTTTGAAAGTGTCCTCCAGATATACACAGTACTCTCTCCACATCCTCATAATCAGTACCTTCTTCCATGCAAAGAGCAAACTGGCATTGCTCACCAGCCCACACAGTATCCAGGAAGTTATTGATAGAATCAGGATCATACCTGATAGCATGGCCTCTGACATAACCCAAATAATTCTCAGCTGGATAATCACCAATCTTCTTTGCATTAGTATAACATTCCTTTACCACAACTATGTTGGCAGGTGCAGGATAAGTGGCTAGCTTTCCCCAATCATTCCCTAACACTTGCTCTCCAAATTGAGGAGCAAAGTTAGGTATCATTCCAACCTTTCTCTCCATCAGAAGTCTCCTGTCCTGAACCACCCTAAAGTGCTTCTCATGTTTCCTAGAAAGGAACCTGCTAGATTGGGGGTGCTCTGGTTCCTTTTCCTTTCTCTTGGTTGCCATGGTTTTCAATCTTTTTCCTGATGAGGATGCCATTCCTACATTCAGAACACAAAGAAAACCACAGAACATGATGTTAATCATTAGTAAAACACAGAACACAACTCCTTTCGAAGCTAAACCACCGCTGAGGGCCAGAATTCCCCCTCAGCGCCACCAGTACCACATTCCAGATCACAAAAAACCAGAAAAATCAAATCTGGCAGAGTGCCGCTCAGCGGCAGTTTACCCCTCAGCGGTAACTCTGCAGATTTTTGAAAAACCTATTTTGAAGCTTTCCTAACTCCACCCAAATGCAATTTTCAGTTTTCCAGTTCATAATCATGCAGTTTAATCGGTTCAAACATCAAATATATCATCAAATCATGCAAAGAAATCAAAACCCCTAAATCTTCATGCTTTGACAATCATATTCAAAATCAAAAACCCTAGAATGAACAAAATGCATGTTACTTACTTGGGTGGAGATACTAAATGCAATGAGAATGCTTCCAAGCTAGAATGCTCTCTTCCAACCCCAAACTTTGATGGCACACTAGTGAAAAAGTGAGTGGAAGAGAAATTTTCTTAAGAGGGAAGAGTGAAAAGATGTGGAAAACCTTGGAGAAGGTATGTGGGAGTGTTTGTGGAGAGAAAAATTTGAAAGTGTGAAAGAATACGCAGCTTAGGGTTTAAAAATACCCTAATGGGCTCGGGTCCTGCTAAGGGGAACTAAAACCCATTCTGCGAGAGTATCGCTCAGCGGTAAAGTACCGCTCAGCGGCACTTTCGTGATGTGTTCTTCTCCTTCTTTTCTTAACCTACGTGCCTCCCATATGTGCCCCTCACTGGCTCCCTGCAATTCAATGTTCAAAATGCTTATGCAAACCCTAACTAAAACAAATCAACAAAAATATTCAATCAACTGGGTTGCCTCCCAGGTAGCGCTTGTTTAACGTCACGAGCCTGACCCAAAATCCACCAACACCCATTAGTAGGTGCAAAATTTTCTTACCAACACCCATCAGTAGGTGTCACAGCCATAGTATCCTTCAGTAGATACTATCTCCAACAAAATAATTACAAAAATAATGTTCACAAATTAAAAATTACAAAACCAAAATAAAATCAAAAGTTCTTAAATCACTGGGTTGCCTCCCAGCAAGCGCTCTTTTAACGTCATTAGCTTGACCCAAGCTCAAGTTCCTTCTTCTTTTTCTTCTTTCTACTGAACTTCTTCAAAAATTTGATCAAACCAGGAACCTGTTGCAATGTCTCAACCATAGGAACTTTAATCTCCAATTTCTTGAAGACTTCCATAAAGCACTTGAATTTCTTTTCCTTCCTATGATTCTTCTTTAGATGAGGATGTGATTTTTCATATGATTTCTTCTTCTTTCCTCTCATCTTCTTTTTCTTCCTTTTTCTCTCCCTAAATTTTCTCTTTTTCTTTTCTCTTATTTTTTTCTTCCGTTTTCTTTTTCTTTTCAACTTCTTTATTTTCACACAAATTTTCTTTCTCTCTTCTCTCTCAACCACTTCTTTTTCTTTTTCTTCATCTTTATCTTTCTCACTCAACTCTTCTTTCTCTTTTCTCTCTATCTTTTCCTCATCGCCCCCTATTTTTTTCTCATCAAGAATCTTGTCACTTTCAGTGATAATGGCTTGCCCTTCCTCCTTAGGGTTAACTTCAGTATTAACCTCATCATTCAATCTCTGACTAATGGAATGAAGCTGCATCTCCATCCTTTCACATGATTCTTCAATGCTTTTCTGAGTAGCGTCAGAATTTTTCAAAAATTGTTGAAGGGTGTCATCCAAACTTCCTGATAGAAAGGTTTGTTGCTGTTGCTTGTTAAATTGCCCAGTTTGTTCAGCTTGCCCACTTTGTTCCTGACCAATACTTGGGTGTGGTTTCCACCCTTGATTGTAGCTGCCTTGACGACACTGATTGGTCATGTAGTTTACATCCTCTACGGCTTCAACTGGAAAGGCACATTGACCATTGATATGGTCACCTCCACACAATTCGCATAACTGGGATTGTACCTGTGCAACAGTCTTTAACTCTTGTGGCAATTGTTCAAGTATCTTTGAGAGATTCTCCAATTGTTGAGTTATTAACTTGTTCTGAGCTATCAAGGCATCATTGGATTGCAACTGTAGAACTCCTTTTTGTTGAATAGGAGCTCCTCTTTCACTGTTCCACTTATTGTTATTAGTAGTCATGTTTTCAATTATTTCTGTGGCTTCCTCTGGAGTCTTCCATTTGATATTGCCTCCACCTGAGGCATCAAGCATCATCTTGGTTTGTGAACCAAGACCTCCAAGGAAGATTAGGACTACTTCTCCTTCGTTAAATCCATGCGTGGGAGTCTTTCGTAATAGGCTTTTATACCTGTCCCATGCATGCCCCAGTGATTCATCCATGCCTTGTCTAAATGAAGAGATCTCTTGCTTCCCTTTGTTGATTTTAAAGCTTTGTTGCTGCCATTGTTGTTGTGGTTGGTTCTCAAATTGTCCGGCAGCTTGCCAAAATTGGCTTTGATCCATGCTTGAGTCATGTTCCCACCAATGGTTGAGATTACTTTGGTAGAATTGAGTGCCCATATAGTTAAATTCTTAACCAAATTGCATTCTGCAGACATTAGGCACAAAACTCTAGAAAATATTTGTTAGCACAAAAAGATAGAGAAAAAATCAAAGGATATAATTGAAAAGATAAGAAGATAGGAAACAGAAAATAAAATAAAATAAAATAAAAACAGAAAAATAAAATAAAATAAAATAAAATAAAATAAAAACAGAAAAATAAAATAAAATAAAATAAAATAAAATAAAAACAGAAAAATAAAATAAAATAAAATAAAAACAGAAAAATAAAATAAAATAAAATAAAATAAAAACAGTAAAATAAAATAAAATAAAATAAAAACAGAAAACAAGTCAAAGATAATCAATAATCACACAAATTAACCAGTTAAACCACGAGTACCCGGCAACGGCGCCAAAACTTTATGGACAAATTTATGAACACCAAATTATGATGTCACAAACTTGTTTTTCAATCGGCAAGTATGACCGAATCGTTCAAGTAATAAACTTGGTAAGACCAAGTATCGTTCTTCCCAAAGGACTCACGGCCTAGTTTAGTTATGTGGTTTCTTGCTTAGCTAAGACTTATAGACGAAATATTTGGAGTTTAATATGCAAGACAGAAGATAAACATGTATGCATGAAGTTTTGATCAATGGCAGAAAGCAAAAGATAAACACTTTCAATGATATTAATGTATGAATATGTTGTTGGGGGTCAATTTCATCTTATCCACTCTCATATATTTTAGGAATTCAACATTCAAATCATCATTGTTAATGCCACTCTCTAAAGTACCTTTCTAGAACGCTTCTCCCTAATCACGAGTTCATACAATTCCTAGCATTCCTAATGATCAGTTCATAAGTGCAGGAGCTTAACGACAACCAATATCATATTGGGAGAAATTCCCCGGATCTAGACTTCCCCGTACGTGCCCGTATCGACAAAACCAATAATCATGCATCGAATGAGTTAAACAATGCAAGCATTAAGCAAAGAGGAAAAACCCTAACTAATGATGAAAGAAAGCATAAGTCTTAATTAAAAGATGTAAAAACAGATTCCATATATGAGAGTTTCACAAGATTACATTGATTCCCCAACAAACATACAGAGTTTAGTTCACCATATTCATGGTGAACCTAGATGAATTACAATGAAAGAATGAAAGAATAAACCCTAAAAAGGTGAAGAGGAAGCCTCAGCATCCAAGATCCTCCTTCAAAGGGGTGGAAGAGAGAGTGTTTGCTTCGTTCCAGCCAAAGATACCTAACCCTAGGAAACCCTAAAGCTTAAATACCATTCGTAAATTACAAAAACTTAGGTCCAAGCCCATTAAAGTGCCGCTCAGCGGTAAGTGCGTGTCTTGTTTTCTCCCCTCAACGACCATTTTGCCCCTCAGCGGATCTCCCGTGAGTGCCTGAGTGCCGCTCAGCGGTAAACTGCCGCTGAGCGGTGACTTCGGCTTCTCCTTTTGCACTTTTTGATGTCTTTTCTGATTTCATCTCTCTCCTTCTTCACTTCTTTTACCAAATTCACCTTAAAACCTGCACAAAAACACTGAAATCAACCATAAACCTGTCCAGCTCTCTTATTTCTAAAAATATGAAGAAAAGCATGATTTCAAGCTAGTTTCTAAGTGTAAAGGTTTCTTTTAGTGTCAATTTTAATCATAAAAATAACAGTTTTTCAACTGTTATCAAGTGCCGCTCAGCGGCAGTTTACCCCTCAGCGGTAACTCTGCAGATTTTTGAAAATCTTGTTTTAAAGCTGTCCTAGCTCCACCCAAATGCAATTTTCAGTTTTCCAGTTCATAATCATGCAGTTTAATCGGTTCAAACATCAAATATATCATCAAATCATGCATAGAAATCAAAACCCCTAAATATTCATGCTTTGACAATCATATTCAAAATCAAGAACCCTAAAATGAACAAAATGCATTTTACTTACTTGGGTGGAGATACTAAATGCAATGAGAATGCTTCCAAGCTAGAATGCTCTCTTCCAACCCCAAACTTTGATGGCACACTAGTGAAAAAGTGAGTGGAAGAGAAATTTTCTTAAGAGGGAAGAGTGAAAAGATGTGGAAAACCTTGGAAAAGGTATGTGGGAGTGTTTGTGCAGAGAAAAGCCAGCAAACAGAAGCTTATGCGCAGCTTAGGGTATAAAAATACCCTAATGGGCTCGAGTCCCGCCGAGGGGAAACTAAAGCCCATCTGCGAGAGTACCGCTCAGCGGTAAGTTACCGCTCAGCGGCACTTTCGTGATGTGCCCTTCTCCTTCTTTTCTTAACCTACGTGCCTCCTAGATATGCCCCTCACTGGTTCCCTGCAATTCAATGTTCATAATACTTATGCAAACCCTATTATGCAACTAAAACAAAAGAAACAGAAACATTCAATCAACTGGGTTGCCTTCTAGGTAGCGCTTGTTTAACGTCACGAGCCTGACCCAAAATCCACCAACACCCATCAGTAGGTGTAACAAACTTACCAACACCCATCAGTAGGTGCAAAATTTTCTTACCAACACCCATCAGTAGGTGTTACAAATTGAGTATCCTTCAGTAGATACTTAACCACCTAGCATCCTTCAGTAGATGCTATATCCAACAAAATATTTACAAAAATAATGTCCACAGATTAAAAGTTACAAAACCAAAATCAAAATCAAAAGTTTTTAAACCACTGGGTTGCCTCCCAGCAAGCGCTCTTTTAACGTCATTAGCTTGACCCAGTAAAGCTCAAGTTCCTTCTTCTTTTTCTTCTTCTTTCTACTGAACTTCTTTAGAAATTTAATCAAACCAGGAACCTGTTGCAGTGTATCAATCATAGGAACTTTAATCTCCAATTTCTTGAAGATTTCCATAAAGCACTTAAATTTCTTTTCCTTCCTATGATTCTTCTTTAGATGAGGATGGGATTTTTCATATGATTCCTTCTTCTTTCCTCTCATCTTCTTTTTCTTACGCTTTCTCTCCCCAAATTTTCTCTTTTTCTTTTCTTTTATTTTTTTCTTCCCTTCTCTTTTTCTCCTCAACTTCTTTATTTTCACACAAATTTTCTTTCTCTCTTCTCTCTCAACCACTTCTTTTTCTTTTTCTTCATCTTTATCTTTCTCACTCAACTCTTCTTTCTCTTTTCTCTCTACCCTTTCCTCATCTCCCTCTATTTTTTCCTCATCAAGAATCTTGTCACTTTTAGTGATAATGACTTGCCCTTCCTCCTTAAGGTTAACTTCAGTATTAACATCATCATTCAATCTCTGATTGATGTAACGAAGTTGCATCTCCATTCTTTTACATGATTCTTCAATGCTTTTCTGAGTAGAGTCGGAATTTTTCAAAAATCGTTGAAGGGTGTCCTCCAACCTATCCAAACTTCCTGATAGAAAGGGTTGTTGCTGCCATTGTTGTTGTGGTTGGTTCTCAAATTGTCCAGCAGCTTGCCAAAATTGGCTTTGATCCATGCTTGAGTGAGGTTCCCACCAGTGGTTGAGATTACTTTGGTAGAATTGAGTGCCCATATAGTTAAATTCTTGACCAAATTGCATTCTGCAGACATTGGGCACAAAACCCTAAAAACAATTGTTAGCACAAAAAGATATAAAAGAAGATATAAGATCAGGGATAAGAAGATGAAATAAAAACAGAAAACAGAAAAATAAAAATAGAAAAATAAAATAAAATAAAATAAAATAAAATACAAACAGAAAATAAAAAATTCGAAATTTAAATTAAAAATTCAAAAACAAGTCAAAGATAATCAATAATCACACAAATTAACCAGTTAAACCACGAATCCCCGGCAACGGCGCCAAAAACTTGATGGACAAATTTATGAACACCAAAATATGATGTCACAAACTTGTTTTTCAATCGGCAAGTGTGACCGAATCGTTCAAGTAATAAACTTGGTAAGACCAAGTATCGTTCTTCCCAAAGGACTCACGACCTAGTTTAGTTATGTGTTTTCTTGATTAGCTAAGACTTAAAGACGAAATATTTAGATTTTTATATGCAAAAGACGAAAATTAAATATGTATACATGAAGTTTTGATCAATGGCAAAAAGCAAAAGATAAACACTTTCAATGAAATTTATGCATGAATATGTTGTTGGGGGTCAATTTCATCTTATCCACTCTCATATATTTTAGGAATTCAATATTCAAATCATCATTGTTAATGCCACTCTCTAAAGTACCTTTCAAGAAGGCTTGTCCCTAATCACGAGTTCATACAATTCCTAGCATTCCTAATGATCAGTTCATAAGTGCAGGAGCTTAACGACAACCAATATAATATTGGGAGAAATTCCCCGGATCTAGACTTCCCCGTACGCGCCCGTATCGACAAAACCAATAATCATGCATCGAATGAGTTAAACAATGCAAGCATTAAGCAAAGAGGAAAAACCCTAACTAATGATGAAAGAAAGCATAAGTCTTAATTAAAAAATGTAAAAACAGATTCCATATATGAGAGCTTCAAAAGATTACATTGATTCCCCAACAAACATACAGAGTTTAGTTCACCATATTCATGGTGAACCTAGATGAATAACAATGAAAGAATGAAAGATAAAACCCTAAAAAGGTGAAGAGGAAGCCTCAGCATCCAAGATCCTCCTTCAAAGGGGTGGAAGAGAGATTGTTTGCCTCGTTTCTGCCAAAGATACCTAACCCTAGGAAACCCTAAAGCTTAAATACCATTCGTAAATTACAAAAAATTAGGTCCAAGCCCATTAAAGTGCCGCTTAGCGGTAAGTGCGTGTCTTGTTTTCTCCCCTCAACGGCCATTTTGCCCCTCAACGGATCTCCCGTAAGCTCCTGAGTGCCGCTCAGCGGTAAACTACAGCTGAGCGGTGACTTCGGCTTCTCCTTTTGCACTTTTTTATGTCTTTTCTGATTTCATCTCTCTCCTTCTTCACTTCTTTCACCAAATTCACCTTAAAACCAGCACAAAAACACTAAAATCAAGCATAAACCTGTCGAGCTCTCTTATTTCTGAAAATATTAAGAAAAGCATGATTTCAAGCTAGTTTATAAGTGTAAAGGTTGCTTTTAGTGTCAATTTTAAGCATGAAAATAACAGTTTTTCAAATGTTATCAGAGTCCTTTGGGAAAACGATACTCGGTCTTACCAGGTTTATTACTTGATACGATTCGGTTACACTTGCCGAGGGTTAACAAGTTTTTGACTCCATTTTCGGGGATTGAAAATTTGTTCATCAAGTTTTTGGCGCCGTTGCCGGGGACTCGTGGTTGAACTAGTCAATTTGTGTGATTTTTGATTAACTTTGACTTGATTTGCATATTTTTATTCTTTTATTTTTAATTTTTAATTTTAATTTTTCTTTTTATTTTTGTTTTTATCTTTTCGTATTTCTAATTTTATTTGTTTTATCTTACTATCTTCTATCTTTTTATTTATCTTCTTTATCTTTTTGTGCTAACAATTGTTTCTAGGAACTTGTTTTCCTGTGTATGCAAGAAGCAATTCGCACTAGAAGCAAGAAAAATTCAGAACCTCTTCTTGAAGGCTTGGACGAGAGTAGACGGAGGAGAAGAATTCATACATCTAGAGAATTTTTCCCTTATCCAGAAACACTCTTACAACCTTCCCCACAATGGTCTAACCAAAGCACTGAAAATATGGCAGAGGAGAATAATGGTAGACGAACTCTTGCAGATTACACCACCGTGGTTGGCCCTCAACATTTTAACAGTATAGCAAGGCCAAGGGTCAACGCTACAAACATGGAGGTGAAACAAGCATTGATACAACTGGTAAAGAGTAATCAATTCAATGGGCTATCACATGAAAGTCCATATGAGCATCTCACTACCTTTAACGAAATCTGTAACACTGTGAAGATAAATGGGGTGTCAGATGAAGCAATCAAGCTTAGCTTGTTTCCTTTCTCATTGGGAAGCAATGCTAAGTTATGGTTAAACTCTTTTCCAGAAGAAAGCTTTACAGAGTGGGAAGATGTGGTTGCAAAGTTTTTAAACAAATACCTCCCACAATCTAAAGTCAATAAAGGGAAGCAAGAGATATCTTCTTTCAGACAAGGCATGGAAGAGACATTAGGTCAAGCATGGGATCGTTATAAAAGTTTGTTGAGAAAAACTCCCACGCATGGCTTTGATGAAGCAGCAATAGTCTTACTTTTCCTTCGAGGTCTTGGTTCACAAACCAAGTTGATGCTAGATGCCTCAACAGGAGGTAATATTAAATGGAAGACTCTAGAGGAAGCAACCGAATTGTTAGAGAACATGGCTACTAATGACAATGAGTTGCATAGTGAAAAAGGAATTCCAATTTTACAATTGCAATCAAATGATGCCTTGCTCGCTCAGAACAAAATCATTATTCAGCAATTGGAAGAGGTAACAAAGAAGTTTTCCCTTTTACCTCAAGAAATAAATAATATTTCAATGGCTCAAAGGCAACAGAAACAGTGACAACAACAATCTACTCCATATGCAAAAACCACAAATTTAGAGGATACGTTCTAGCAATTCATGAAAATGAGCGCATCTTATTGTAAAAATGTGGAAGTTGCATTCAACAATATGAAGATGAATCTTAGGCGAGTAGTTAACAAGATAGAAGGCTGTGAAAAGAAGGAAACGAGTACTTTGAGGGAAGAGTGTAAAACCATTGTAACAAGAAGCGGTAAAGTGTCAGAGGAGAGAAAAATAGAGAGAAAAGAGAGAGAAAATGAGAGTGAAAAAGAGACACTTGAGTGCATAGATGAGGTTGAGAAAGAAAAAAAGAGAGAGGAGGAAGATGAGAGAAAAACAGAAAGAGAGTTAGAAAAGACACTTCCTTATCCAAAGATTTATTCAAGGAAGGAGAAAGAAAAACAGTTTGAAAGGTTCATGGAGATGTTTACAAAATTGGAGATTACTATTCCTTTCTCTGAAGCATTGCAACAAATGTCATCCTATGCAAAATTTTTGAAGGAACTCGTTACATAGAAAAGAAAATACATTGAGAAGGAGACCATTGAAGTGCAAGGTAATTGCATTGCAATTATACAACAATTTGCCTCCTAAGTTTAAAGATCCAGGGAGCTTCACTATTCCATGCACCATAGGAGAGTTGGAATTATACAACATTTGATGCTGCTTTCTGTGTTTAAAAGAATTGAAGGCTTAGAACTCAAACCCACTAGAATGGCACTTCAATTGGCGGACATGTCTCTTAAATATCCATATGGGGTAGTTGAAGATGTGCTGGTAAGGGTTGACAAATTTGTTTTTCCAGTGGATTTTGTTATAATGGAGATGTGCCTCTCATTCTTGGGAACACTTTATGAAGACTGTCAGAGTTCTAATTGATGTGGAGAATGGTAAGCTTAAATTGAGAGTTCAAGATGAAGAAGTGAATATTGATGTATTCAAAGCCATGACACATCCGAAAGATGATAAAGCATGTTTTCAACTTGATGTACTTGATGAAGTTTGTATGGTGCAAGAAAGGATGGTACGATATTATTTCCACTAGAGAAAACTCTTATTGATACTTGTGAAGAACTAAATGAAGAAGAAGAGAAATTGATAGATGAATGAATGACGAACTTGGAGACATTGAAGGAGATTCCAGTGGAATATGCTAAATTTGAGACGCTTAATACCAAAGAAGAAGTCAAAGCAAAGAAGTTAGAATTAAAAATGTTACCATCACACTTAAAATATGTTTTTCTAGACGAAGATGGAACAAAACCAGTCATCATCAGTAATTCTTTGCTTCGTGAAGAAGGAAAGTTGGTAGAAATATTGAAAGCCAACAAAGCAGCTATTGGGTGGTCCATCTCAGATCTTAAAGGTATAAGTCCAACTTATTGCATGCACATGATCTTTATGGAAGATGAATATAGGCCAAGTGCTCAACCACAGAGAAGACTAAATCATGTCATGAAGGAGGTGGTTAGAAAAGAAGTATTGAAGCTCTTGGAAGCTGGCATTATTTATCCAATCTCTGACAATGAATGGGTAAGTGATGACAAATTTATGAACACCGAAAAACGGCGCCACAAACTTGTTGAACAATCGGCAAGTGTGACCGAATCGTATCAAGTAATAAACAAGGTAAGACCAAGTATTGTTTTCCCAAATGACTCACGGCCTAGTTTACCTATGTGATTTGTTGATTATTTAAGACTTAAGAACAAATTTATTATAGGTTTAAATGCAAGAGACAGTAATTAAATATGTATGCATGAATTTGATCAATGGAGAAAAAAAGAATACAAACACTTCAATGAATTAGATGGATGAGTATGTTGTTGGGTTATCAATTTCATCTTATTCACTCTCATATATTTTTAGGAATTCATCATTCTTATCATCAATGCTAATGCCACTCTCTAAATCACCTTGCAAGAAGGCCTATCCTTAATTACGAGTTCATACAATTCCTAGCATTCCTAGTAATTAGTTCTTAAAGTGCAGGAGCTTAAAGGCAACCAATATGCTATTGGGAGAAATTCCACGGATCTAGACTTCCCCGTACGTTCCCGTATCGACAAAATCAATAATCATGGCAATGAATGAGTTAAACAAAGCAAGCAATAAGCAAAGAGGAAAAACCCTAGCTAAAGATGAAAGAAAGCATATATCTTAATATAAGACGTTAAAATAAATTCCATATATGAGAGTTTCACAAGACTACATTGATTCCCCAACAACAATACAAGGTTTAGTTCACCATATTCATGGTGAAACTAGATGAACAATAATGAAAGAATGAAAGATAAAACCCTAGAAAGATGAGGAGGTAGCCTGAGCATCCTAGATCTTCCTTCAATGGGTGGAAAAGAGAGTGTTTGCTTCGTCTCAGCCAAAGATACAAACCCTAGGACGTCCTAAAGCTTATATACTATTCTAAAATTACAGAAAATTAGGCCCAAGCCCAAAATAGTGCCACTCAGCGGTAAGTGCGTGAGTTGTTTTCTTCCCCTCAGCGGCCTTTTCACCCCTCAGCGGAGCCAACGTGACTGCCTGAGTGCCGCTCAGCGGTAAACTGCCGCTGAGAGACAGTTGTGGCTTCTCCTTTTGCACTTTTTGATGTCTTTTTTTATTCCATCTCTATCCTTATTCACTTCTTTCACCAAATTCACCTTAAAACCTTCATAAAAACACTGAAATCAAGCATAAACCTGTCCAGCTCTCTTATTTCTAAAAATATAACCAAAAGCATGATTTCAAGCTAGTTTCTAAGTGTTAAAGGTTGCTTTTAGTATCAATTTTAAGCATGAAAATAACAGTTTTTCAACTACTATCAGTAAGTCCAGTTGATGCGGCTGTCACAGCCCATCAAATTTGTTGTGCAAATAAAGAATGCAGTATAGTGCTAGGAAGTGACTCCTAGGTCATCTCTCAAGGACCAAATGTGGTTCGAGGCTTAGGTCAAACACGTAGTGGGAGTTTTGAAAGTGTTTTTGTGATTCCAAATGAACTAAATGAAAACTGGAAATTAAATACAACCAAACATAATTGAAAACACTGAAATAAATGAACAAAGCGTGAAAACCGAACGGTCCTACAGATGACCGAACGGTTCTACATTGAGACCGAACGGTCTCTAAAGCAATTGGGGAAATTGGAAATGCAGAAAGATAAAGAAACCCAAAAGAATAGACAACATTAAAGTAAACGGAAATAATAAACCGAACTTAACAGACAACATAGTGAACAAAAAATAAAACACTTAAAATGTCGTGTAGCAGGAATAAAACAAAATACAAAAGTGCGTGAATCCAATTCAATACAACGAGTAAGCTAAACATCCAAAGTAATTCATCACGGAAATGGCACAAAGAAAAGGAGTAAATATTAATGGTATTAACCAAACTTGCATAATGATGGCTATTAACTTAAAAAAAACACGACTCAGTGCATTAACTTAAAACTGAAATCCAATCTGAAATGTATTCAACATGTATATTATATATATATAACTCCTTCTCGGTCTACGCTACTACAATAAAAAAAAACCTTTTTGGAGATCCCATTCTAGCACACCGTATGCACTTCCCATTCTCAAAGCTAAAACCATTCTGTACTAGCAGAGTCCGCTCGGCATAGATCGAGCGCCCAACCATTCAGTAAATGGACGCTCGCCCATGATGTCAAGGTGGACGAACGTCTAGCCATTCAAGAGCTGGAAGTTCGACCAAGGTTGGGACGTCCGCCCAAGGATGGGGTGATCGCCCAAAGATGGGATGTTCGCCCAAGGTTGGGACGTTCGCCCCGGGATGGGACGTTCGCCCAAGGATAGGACGTCCGCCCAAGATATTATGGAGACGAACGTCCAGCCATTCAAGAGCTGGATGTCCGCTCAAGACTGGACGTTCGCCCAAGATGGGACGTTCGCCCAAGGATGGGACGTTCGCCCAAAGATAGGACGTCCGCCCAAGATGTCTAACGAGCGTCTAAAGAGCGCCCACCCATTCGGGAACCGGACGTCCACCCAAGTTTGGACGTCCGCCTACCAATTAGGACCGAGCGTCCAATCATCCATAGAGTGAACGCCTTCCCAAACGATCCGTACTTAGTTGATAACATTGTTAAATGCTAATGACACATTAAAGTCTTTAATAAAGATTAAGGTATTATTGGGCCGTTTCCAGGTCCCCCAAAAGGTAAAAGCCCATTACGATCAGTATAAATAAAGGTCTCAGGTATGATTTATGGACAGATTGCTTAGAACGCAACACATGCATGCATTATACAACGCTCTGTCATATTACTGACTTGAGCGTCGGAGTGCCTTTAGCAGATACCCGGCCCCTCCCCAACTGGGAGTGTGGAGCAGCACTTGGAGTAGGAGAGCGCCCGCCCAACTTGGAGTGAGAAGCAGCGCTGGAGGACGTCCGCCCAACTTGGAGTGAGAAGCAGCGCCGGAGGACGTCCGCCCAACTTGGAGTAAGAAGCAGCGCCGGAGGACGTCCGCCCAACTTGGAGTGAGGAGCAGCGCTAGAAAGCGTCCGTCCGCCCGACTCAACCGCTCGCCAGCGTTCGTCCGTCCATTGAAGTGTGTTTTTCCAGGGTCCGCCCGGATCCAGTCGAAACACATTCAAATAAAAATACATCCTCCGATGGACGTGCCAGGCCGTGCTACTTCAATCAATCAGCGTGTGCTTTTCTCCATTATGGCTGTTGCCGACGTGTGTCCCCTCTTTCACGTCCATCCCCTAATCCCCCAAAAATTGAAAGTGTGCTTCTCTTTAAATGAAAGATGAATCCCTCTCCATGTGCTGCAGTTTCCAGCCTGAGTGATTCAGTGTTGTGCCACCTCTCCTTCCAACCGTGACACTTGGAGCTCGGACGTGGCAGCTGCTGCTTGCTACATTCCCTCAAGCCAAAATATAAAATCCTCCCCCTCTGGCGGCTCCAACACGTCCCAAAAATATGGGTCAATGACCTCCTCTCTTTTCCAGCTTCCAAGACCTATTCCGCGTGAATCCCAGCCCCCTGCTGCCCTTGGTGGACTCTTCCATAAATCCTCAATTCCCTTCAGCCCGTGAGGTGCTTGCTGGATGAACATGAGTGTTGGATGCTGGACTGCTTCTTCTTTTGCCACCACATGCTACTACTCGTCACACCCTTTCTCTCCATTCACACACCACTTCCAAGCTGCTGGACGCTCCTCTCAAGCTTGCTTATGGGTCCCCTACTTCACGCGTGTTGCTGGACGCTGCTGGACTTCATGTGGACCAGCCCACTTTTCTCCTCCTCATCCAGCGTGCTTCATTCTTAATTTGTTGGGCGTGATGTGCAGCCGTGAGCTCCAAAGCTGCTGGACTTTTCATTCCATCCAGCACACCCTTTTTCATTGTGGGCCGTGACACCAAAGCTCCAGCCCTTGACATGCTTGCTTCAGCCTGCTGCCAACCTGCTCAAAATAAAATCAGCACATTATTTTTCAAGCGTTAATTAAAAACTTGGAGTTATCCATTCCAGCCCATCTCCGGGTGTACCCCAAACATGAAATTCACACCTCCTCTCTCATTTTAGCTTAAGATATAGATGTGGCATTTCTCTTTAAGTCTCAAAATATTATCTAACAATTTCCCTACAATTAATAATGCAAATAATTAGACTCAGATAATTCAAATTAATTAAAATAAGAATTTTTGGTCAAATTAAGCACAATTAGTAAAAATGGGAAAATACTGGACATTCAAGCATAATTCCCTGATTAAATCTAGCACAATAAGCTAAGTGAAATCAAGAAAATATTGACTCATCACCAGTGCAGGTAAGTTCCAAAGGAAGGTGGGATGACAATAATCCATAATGAGAAGATTGAGCTTATTCCTACTCGGACTGTTATTGGATGGCGAATATGCATTGATTACAGGAAATTGAATAAAGCCACCAGGAAATATCATTTTCCTCTTCCTTTCATGGACCAGATGCTGGAGAGATTGACAGGTCAGGCTTTTTATTGTTTTCTGGATGGATACTCTGGATAGGCTTAAATGCTTACTTCGTCCCCATGTTAAGAGGTGAATTTCTGTTTAGTACCCAGTTTTAAAAATGTATCTATTGAGTCCCAAAGTTGTAAAAAGTGTATAAATGAAGTCCCCTCCGTTAAATTGGCTTAAATGAAGTTAACTCCGTAATGACGTGGCTTCGTTTTTTTCTCTCTCCTCTGTTATTCCTGCCATCTTTTTCTCTCTCTTCCTGTCATGCGATAGTGAGTCAAAAGAGAAGCACAGAACATCTCCGATGCGCAAAAGTGGTGGCTGACTCACTACGACATGTCTTCCGTTTTCCTCGTCGGTGATAGTGCAGGCGCCAACATAGCTTATAATGTGGCCACCCGCATGGGATCATCATCATCGCATCATCAAACACGACGACACCATTATCTCTCAAGGGTGTCGTACTGATCCAACCTTTCTTCGGAGGAGAAGAAAGAACTAGCTCTGAGAAGCATTTCCTTCAGCCACCCAATTCGGCGCTCACTTTATCCGTTTCCGACACTTACTGGCGCTTGGCGCTTCCTCTTGGAGCCACCCGTGACCACCCATATTGCAACCCTCTTGCACATGGCACGGTCAAGTTGAGAGATTTGAGGGTTTCTTCCATTATGGTGTGCGTTTCAGAAATGGATATACTGAAAGATAGGAACTTGGAGTTCTCAAAAGCTTTGGCTAAAGCAGGAAAAAGGGTTGAAATAGTTCTTTTCAAAGGCGTAGGCCATGCCTTCCAAGTGCTGCATAATTACCAGCTTTCACATTCCCGAACCCAAGAAATGATAACCCATATCAGAAACTTCGTTGGAAGCCATGTCATTACGGAGCAGAGAGAGAAAAAGAGGGCAGGAATATCAGAGGAGAGAGAAAAAAAATGAAGCCACGTCATTACGGAGTTAACTCCGTTTAAGCCAATTTAACGGAGGGGACTTCATTTATACACTTTTTACAACTTTGGGACTCAATAGATACATTTTTAAAACTGGGTACTAAACAGAAATTCACCTCTTAACATAGGGACGAAGTAAGCATTTAAGCCCTCTGGATATAATCAAATTGTGGTAGATTCAAAAGACCAAGAGAAGACGACCTTCACATGTCCTTTTAGTGTCTTTGCCTACAGAAAGATGCCATGGATTATGTAATGCCCCAGCTACATTCCAAAGGTGTATGCAGGCAATTTTTTTAGATCTCATAGAGAAATGCATTGAAGTCTTCATGGATGATTTCTCAGTTTTTGGAGTCTCCTTTCAAAGGTGCTTGGTGAATCTGGATATTGTCCTCAAAAGATGTGTTCAGACGAATCTGGTACTGAATTGGGAAAAATGTCATTTCATGGTAACACAAGGAATTGTGTTAGGGCATAAGATTTCTGCTAAGGGGATTAAAGTAGATAAAGCCAAAGTAGAGGTTCTTGAGAAACTTCCTCCACCAACAAATGTGAAGGGAATCAGAAGCTTCTTAGGCCACGCAGGATTCTATAAAAGATTTATTAAAGACTTCTCTAAAATTGCAAAGTCATTGAGTAATCTGCTGGTTACAGATGTACCTTTTGTGATGAATGATGAATGTTTGAAAGCTTTTGACATATTGAAAAGCCAATTAATTTCGGCTCCAGTGATTGTAGCTCCAGACTGGAATCAGAATTTTGAACTAATGTGTGATGCTAGTGATTATGCAATAGGAGTCGTCCTTGGTCGGAGAAAAGAGAAGGTATTTCACACCATCTATTATGTTAGCAAAGTGTTGAATGATGCCCAGTTAAATTATGCTACTATTGAAAAGGAGTTTCTAGCTATAGTTTATGCTCTGGAGAAATTTAGACCTTATCTCATTGGGTCAAAGGTGATTATCTACATAGACCATGCAGCCATAAAATATTTGTTGACAAAGCCAGATTCTAAGCCACGGCTGATTAGATGGGTACTGCTATTGCAAGAGTTTGATGTAGAGATACGTGATAAGTAGGGGAGTGAGAATTTGATTGCTGATCATTTATCTCGGTTAGTTAATATTGAGGTTACTAGCAAGGAAGCAGAAATCTGGGAATCTTTTTCGGATGAAACACTCATGTATATTCAAAAGAGGTCGTGGTTTGCTGATATAGCCAATTTTAAAGTTGCAAGAGTAATTCTAGAAGATCTTAATTGGCAACAAAGAAAGAAATTTTTGCATGATGCCAAGCAATTTATTTGGGATGACCCTTATTTATTCAAAATTGGAGTAGATAATCTTTTGAGGCGATGTGTGACAAATGAAGAAGTTGAAGGAATTCTCTGGCATTGTCATGACTCACCCTATGGAGGCCATTTCAATGGAGAAAGGACAGTAGCAAAAGTTCTCCAGTCAGGTTTTTATTGGCCTACGTTATCTAAAGATTCTCATAATCATGCCAGGAATTGTGACAAGTGTCAAAGAACTAGAACTATTTCAAGACGTCATGAGATGCCATTATAGGGCATTTTAGAGGTTGAAATCTTTGATTGCTGGGGCACTGATTTTGTAGGACCATTTCCACCATCTTTCAACAATGAATACATTTTGGTGGCAGTGGACTGTGTGAGCAAATGGGTAGAAGCATTGGTGTGTCCTAAAAATGATGCAAGCACGGTGATTAAATTTTTAAAGAGGCAAATCTTTTCACGCTTTGGAACTCCTAGAATACTTATTAGTGATGGAGGATCTCACTTTTGCAATTATCAGCTAGCCAAGGTACTCAAACATTATGGAGTGATACATAAGGTAGCTGCACCTTATTGCCTCCAAACGGGGCGCCCAAGCTTTGAGCAATCCTCCCTTCTGGTGCTTTGCCAAGCCTCTCTGAGCTCCATCTTCTTGGCACTTCATCTCTGCTTTCCATATTATCTCATTTCCTGCCAAAACAAGGGGAATTAGTCATAAAACCATCAAATTCAACCTCAACTCTCTTATTCACACAACTTAACAGAAAAACATGATTCCAAGAAGGTTTCTAAGCAGAAAATGGTGCATTTAGTATCAAAATTATATCACAAATAATAGTATTTTGAACCGTTATCAACTAGTTATGTTAAGATGTCGACAAGTGTACCGAATCGTATCAAGTAATAATAAATGGTAAGACTACGTATCGTTTTCCAAGAGACTCACGACACTAAACAGTCATGTGACTACTCAACTAATTAAGACCTTTTGTAAACCAATTGAGGATTTCAAATGCAAAACAAGAAAGTAAATATGAATGCACTTTTGATCAATTGAAGAAAACACAAACTTGAATGGATGATATTGAAAATATGAGATGAATATGTTGTTGGGGTTTAGATTTCACCTAGTTTACTCTCATGCATATATGAATTCGTCTTCTTCATTCAATTGTTAACTTCACTCTCTAAATTACTTAAAACTCAATCCCTCGGCGAAGAAAGCATATCCTTAATTACTAGACCACAATCCCTTGCATCCCAAATAATTAATTCTGCTTTACGATTAGGAGCTTAAGACGACCAAAACTCATATCCTCATCCCTAAGCAATACTACTTTTGGGAGCAATTCTCTAGAACATGAAGAGGATGAAAAATGGAATGAAAAAGATAGAAAACACTAAAAACTGAAGAAGAGAGCTTCCACATCCACTTCTGCCTCCAGAGAATTGAAGAAAATCTGAATTTGTGTTAATTTTGTCAAAAGATACCCTCTCTAGGTCGAGCTAATCCTTAAATAGGGAGTAATTGGATCATGGGCCAACGTTAACACCGCTCAGCTCCCCTACTTAGGGCGCCCAAGCGTGCTTGCGAAGGAGTGGCGATAGCGCCCCAAAAAGGGCGCCTAAGCGTGATTGCGACTTTCTAGCGCTGAGGGTCAGAAAAAGGGCGCTCAAGCGTGATGCGACCTTCTACAGCCTTCTCTTCTGGTGCTCTTTTTGTCCTTCATGAGTTCCAACTTCTTGACAACTTACTCCTCTTCCAATTCATCCAAATTTCCTACAAAATCAAGGGAATTTAGTAATAAAATCTTGAAGTGTAACCTCAACTCTCTTATTTACCAAAATAAACCAAAATCAAGAGAACCAACAAGTTTCTAAGTCAAAAATGGTTCATTTGATATCAAAATTTACTCTCAAATAACGGTGAAATCAATCGTTATCATGTTACAACCGCAATAAAGTCCTTTCCACCTACATGAGTAAGCCTGGTCAAAACTCAAACATAGGGTCAATTGTCGTCCAAACAAATTCAATGATTATGCATGTTAAATTATCGAGCTTGGGGGTCTTGTTATGAGGCAAAACCTGAAGAAACCATGAAGAGACAAAAAGACATATCATATATTTTATGGCTTGTATTTTGGCCTTTAGTAGCATAAGTTTTCATAGGCTTGTATTTTTCCTTTCTAGTTTCTTTTCTCTTAGTTCAGTTGTAGAGAAGCTTATATTATATATCCTTCTTCTCTTTAAAGGGCAAGCAATGTGGGACTTCATATAGTTTGGACTTTAAAAAAAGAAGAATAAATACGTCTTCCTCCTTTAAATAGCTTGTAAAATAAGGCAACTTTGTATAGCTTTAGTTTTGATCTTTAGGCTAGTTAGGTAACTTATATACCTTTAGGATGATATAGAACTAAGAGATGTGAGACCTAAAACTTGTCTTGGACGTTACTTTTCAGATTTAAGGTCTCCAACTCCCATATCCCTTAGCTTACTCAACCTTCTTCCTCTCCTAGACCTATATAAACAACCTATGGCCTCCTTTGAAACATAAACCTTTCATTTAATGAAAATAAGAGTGATTTGCATTAAATTGTATTTCTTCTTTGAGATAGAATATATGTCTTAGTCTGAATTTTTGGTCTTATCTTGTGAAGAACAAGTGGCAATCTTCATCACACTTATCTTGGATCCTTCCAAGTGCCATGGCTTTAATCTCCCAAGTTTTCTTTCCTTTTCTCTCTTTCATTTTCTGTCTTTTAATTCCATTTATGTTTTTGTTTGTTTAATTCTTAGTTTTCCTTTTTATCTAGGCATGTTATTCCATATCAGCTTGTGTACTGATGACAAATTTATGAACACCGAAAAACGACGCCACAAACTTGTTTAACAATCGGCAAGTGTGACCGAATCGTATCAAGTAATAAACAAGGTAAGACCAAGTATCGTTTTCCCAAAGGACTCACGGCCTAGTTTAGCTATGTGATTTGTTGATTATTTAAGACTTAAGAACAATTTAATTGTAGGTTTAAAAGCAAAAGACAGTAATTAAATATGTATGCATGAATTTGATCAATGGAGAAAAACAGAATACAAACACTTCAATGAATTAGATGGATAAGCATGTTGTTGGGGTTATCAATTTCCTCTTATCCACTCTCATATATTTTCAGGAATTCATCATTCTTATCATCAATGTTAATGCTACTCTCTAAATCACCTTGCAAGAAGGCCTATCCCTAATTACGAGTTCATACAATTCCTAGCATTCCTAGTAATTAGTTCTTAAAGTGCAGGAGCTTAAAGGCAACCAATATGCTATTGGGAGAAATTCTCTGGATCTAGACTTCCCTGTACGTTCCCGTATCGACAAAATCAATAATCATGGCAATGAATGAGTTAAACAAAGCAAGCAATAAGCAAAGAAGAAAATCCCTAACTAAAGATGAAAGAAAGCATGTATCTTAATATAAGATGTTAAAACAAATTCCATATATGAGAGTTTCACAAGACTACATTGATTCCCCAACAACAATACAAGGTTTAGTTCACCATATTCATGGTGAAACTAGATGAACAATAATGAAAGAATGAAAGATAAAACCCTAGAAAGAGGAGAAGGTAGCCTGAGCATCCAAGATCTTCCTTCAAGGGGTGGAAAAGAGAGTGTTTGCTTCCACTACAGGAAATGTGCTGATTACCGAAGGCATATTATCGACGGCCTTCAGTCCTTCGGTAAGGGTCATTTTGTCAGAGCGGCTGCAGCGGATGGGTTAGCGTGGAACAACAAACCAAGAGGGGTTTTTAATACTAACGTGTGCCTTTTAATTTCTACTCAATTAAACTTACTTAGCAATTAATAAAGACAAATAAAGCAAGAGTAAGGTTGAGAGAAATTTGCACAGATGATTTTATCCTGGTTCGGATCTTACCAATCCTACGTCCAGTTGCTTATCTCAAAACAAGATAAACAGTTTCACTAACACAAAACAATTACAAACTACAATCACAAAGATACAATTTGTAAAAGTTTAGAAAACACCTCTCTTGATGCCACAAGAGATGAACCAACACCTCCTTTGAATCTTCACAAAGGATGAAACACTTCCTCCGAATACTTCACGAAGGATGACTTCCTCTTCCAAACACCTCCTCAGACACACCAAGGATGAACCGGCTATTTCCTCTATCACCGTAGCAGCAGTTCACCAGCTCCACAGACAAGAGTTTCACAAGCCGAACAAGAACACACAAGTCTCAAGAATTTCTGAGTATTTGAGCACAAGGGAAGAGTTTCTGTGTCTCTGGATTCACTCTTGAGAGGAAATGAGAGTCTATTTATAGACTCATCCAAAAGCTCTTCCATTTTTCGTTTTCAGCCTTTCGCACTGTGTTAATCGATTAGCTACAGTGGTTAATCGATTAACATCCCAACGGATAGTCCAACGGCTCTAAAAACGGCTAGTTTTTCAAACGGCTCCTGTGTTAATCGATTAACACCCTCTGTTAATCGATTAACACTACATTGCTGTGCTTCGCCATTTGTCTCTGGAACAATCGATTTACACCCTGTGTTAATCGATTAACACTGCACAGAACTTTGCTTATGGCTTATTTTTACATCATTTTTCAATGCAAACATAAAACCACTAATAATCTAAGTCCTAGATACTAAACTATAATTATTACAAAAGCTTTCCATAGCAATACAAGTCTTCATAACATCTTGAATCTTGATTTCTCTTGACTTGATTTGGACATCATCAAAACTTCATCTTCATCATTTTGCTAACACATTTACCGAAGGCTTTCCCGACGGCTCTCATTAAGTTAGTTACCGACGGTCTTGAGCTGGTGACATAACATACCGAGGCTCTTTGGCCTTCGATAATGTCCATAATAGTTTAAGTTCTCAAATTGGGTATTCATTCCCATATACTCAAAATTTCCCCAATTTATCTACCCTTTGTCCTCGTCTCCAGCTCCCCTTCCCTTTCCTTCCCCATTGTGCTCGTGCCGTGAATTAACGGTGTTGTTTTCATCTCCACAATCTTGTGGTGCTCTCGTCTCCGTTGCTTGGTTGGTTCATTAACGGCGGTTTGGGGGTTGGGTGCTAGGTTTGACGCTGCCTTGTGGGTTGTGGTGGTTGGTCGTTTGTGGCGATTTGGGGGTTCTGTAGCAGTGCTGTGGCGACAGTGCTGTGGCGGTATGGCGATGGTGCTGTGGTGGCCTGACGACGGTGCTGTGGCGGCGTGACCAGAGCTTCCACTGTCGCAAGGCGAGGCCAATGTAGGGGGTATATGACGAGGTAAGAGGTGTGCTCTGAACTTGTGAATGAACTGTGTGAATGAACTGTGTGCAAATGTATAATGAAAACCCCTAATTCACTGCCATTCCAAATGAAAGACGTGTGCTCTGAACTTGAAATTCACTGAAACGAAGATTAACAAAAGTAATGAATTAGGCATTGGTGTAACTACATTGTGGTTTGTGTTGTGACTGCCTTAGGCATTGGTGTATATATTTCTCATATGATGTTCTTAGAAACTTTAGCGACTCTGGTAGACATAGGTCTGAAAGTGAAAAATAAAAAACTTAGCAAATTTCATCCGTCACAGCATTACACGGGTCATTGCTGATATATAATCCATAGTCATGATTTCATCTTCTCTGCTTCCAAAACACTTTTTGCACTTGACTTACTATCATTGGCTGAACTAGTAAAACCCTTTTCTATGAGTCTTTTTGTCACTTGTAGCACCCACAAGAACCTAAGATACTGAGAAACTGTTAAAGTGTCATCAACCAATGGTCCAATGCTTCTTCACTGAGAAATACAACCAAACCTATGCCAATAAATGGTAATGAAAACAAAACAAAACCATTGTTTAAATGGGATTTTAGACACTCAAACATACATGCCCTTAAGGTTAAATCATAATGCTTGCTTCCGATAACATAGTTTACAAGTGCTTATAATAATATTGTAGCTATACATCAAAAATAGGGTCATCTATTTGGTAAGTGAGTTTAGTGGACATCAAAAATAGGGTCATATAATATAAATATATATATATATATATATATATACACACACACACACACATACCTGTAATGTAGTGGTGTCTTCACAGTCTTTGTCATCAAGGCAATACTCATGCATTACCTAATCAGTTCTAATTCCTTGAGGAGCTCTGCCTCTATAGTACACCTTCCTATCTTTTCCAGTGGACTTCTAGTACCCTGCAAGAGGCATATATATATATATATATATATATATATATACACACACACACACACACATATATACTGATTAAATTCTAAAGGTGTTATATTCCTGTCAAGGTCAATGTATAGAGCTATAGAAGGTAAGTCTGACCTACATGGACACTGATATCTCTGTCCTATACCTAATACCCATAACCTTATAAGTAAAGTTGCACTCAATATAGTGCATTCAAACTTCATTTCACTCACAAGCTTATTTTTACTGTTAGTTAATTAAAATGTAGATCAATGAAAATAACGATGAAAGAGACAACCATATCATATTTGTAAGTTAAAATGGAATTAGAGATGTAGGAAGTAGGAAAATTGAGGTGGGTGGGTGCACCATTCTTGGGTCATGATAAAAAGAAATTCCTTAGAACATTTAGAAAAGTTGGTTTTCAGTTTTCAGCTATCAGAAACAGTTTGTTGGTGGATATAACTTCCTAAAACAGAAACACTTTCTTCCACATTTAGGTGACTGCATCAAATCAAAACATCTGAACCAAGCAGGGAAAATGAAACTTAGTTTTAGTTCAACAAAATGTGTTTTTTTCCCTTAATCTTTTTTGTTTTCATTGATAAATAGAAAAGGGTAACTTCATTTTCTCTATGATTCAAAACTAAGTATATTTTCTTGTAATATATATGAGATAGAATTTAACACATGTAATCTAGTTTCTTAGGGGATAAGGAAGTTGTGTTCTGGTTTGGTAGGTGATGTCAATGTAAGGTTGATCCAAAATTGCAGTGCTGAATTATTCTCTCCTAAAAACGAAAGAATGAGTGTAGAGTTGTGAGTTGATGTACTGGCATGGATCTTTCAGAGCAAGCTTCACGATTTAAGCATCACAATCTACATTGACCTGATTTTGGGATTTCTTAATTAATTGGTTGGAATGAAAAGTTAATTTGCTATCCATTTGGTTATGTTTGTTGATGAGTTATGTTCCTTGTTAGGAGAGAGTAATGACAGAAGAAACTGCTATAATGATATTCCTAAAATTAGCATGCAAGTACATCAGAATTGAAGTTCTGGTACTACCAAAACCAATTCATGGAATTCACATATGAAAGAAAATTATCTAAGTGGCATTGAACTCGAAAATGAGATGAATAAAAACACAATATTAGGATGTAGTATTTAAATAAAGAAAATACCATTTTCCTTTTATTACTATATTTTAGTTGTTGCGGATTGGAAATTTTGTCTAAATTTTCATATATGATATTTTTCAACCTTTTTCATGTCACTTATTTTTACTTAAAAATATCATATTTTATTCATTATATATCTTATATGTTATAATAAGATTTGAGCCATAATTCTAAAAAGAAAATATTCACAATTCTAACCATGGGTGTGATATATTGTTGGTTGCTTCTGGTTTGTGCTGTCATAGAAATATTATTGAATGCTTGAATATATTGTTATGAACTAATTTTTAGTTTGAACTTAATATTTTTTAGTGATGATGTGTAGTTGTAAAAAGGAATTTATTTATTGTTGATTCATTCATATGCATGTGTTTATGTTAATGTCTAGATATTAATATGACCGTAGAGCATTATGCAACATACTCTAAAGTTTAACATAATCAATTATGTGAAGACACACTTGATTTATATTTAAGCACACAAGTAATTGATTAAGTGTCTATAATTGATGATAATTAATGTGACTAGTTGAACTTAATCAATAATGCTTGCTTGCAGTGGATAATTTTATTCAAGTCAAGTAGTGTATTTGTCCCTCTCAACTACACATAGGTCTATCATAGAACCGTGGCCAACGGGTTAAAATATATAAGATTAGAGAGGGGGAAAAATAATATTTTTTTTTTCATATACTTAGTAATAATTTTTTTCAAGAAAGAAGTTCTCTCTTTAAGCTTTCAATTTGTCTTCCACTTGCTAGAAAATTTGGTATTACGGTCAAGTGGTGGCACAACCAAAATCAGTCTCACTATGTAAAACCTTCATATGTTTGAAGATATTTCTTGGAACCATCATTGTAGATTAAGGTATTTTTTTCTTAAATTTTGTCTCCATATGTGCACTTTATGAATGCGATTTATAGCATTCAATATATACTACCATTTTATATATTGGAAGGAGAGAAAACAAAGCATGAGTCCCTCATACAAAAGGTCAAATCATCACTATCTCTTAAACCAGAAACAAATCAAAGCAATATTGAAGAAACAAGCACACTAAAAACATAGCTTATAAAAATGTAAAGATAACATGTATCATTCCAAGTGCTTCACTCTTATCCTTCAGGCTTCATCTGTGAATTCCTTCACATCTTTATATAAATATCTAAGTAGTCTTTGCATTCTCTTTAGGTCTATATAACCAAACTTCTCTTCATAAGTAAAAAAATAGTAGGTAAAAACGGTGAACAGTCAATGATCTACTTTCTTCATGAAAGTTGAGACTATTTCATATACTGTATCATGCTGCCACGTCTATATGTGTATATATATATATATATATATATATATATATATATATATAGAGAGAGAGAGAGAGAGATGCGAATACATGACAACAATATCATACTTTTCACAGTATAATATAAGTTGATCAACCAAATTATATGAATGATTTATATGAATTATGAAGTTTTTATGAAGAGAATGTAATGTTTTTGTGGAAGGAAAAGATATTAGGTTGAAGTGTGATGGTGCATTGTTCCTCACTGAAAATTTAGGCCATATACAATGCATCAGATTGATAGCCCTTGCCTAATAAGAATATTCATATATACGAAGAATGTTAGAGATCTCATTATGGATTAAATTAGTACAAACTTCATAAAAGTTATTTCATAAAAGATTACAAAATGCAGGAAGTTGAGCAATTAAGATTAGTCCAAAAAAATGTTTATACAGATTCTATGCACTCAAGTACAGAACATAACATGCACAAGGGTAGTAAGAATTGTATGTCATTTTAGGAAGAGGTTTTGTTCTATTAGTTAAGCAACCAATGGTGTTTTCGTTGGTTGAAAAGTTATGGAGGGATATATATATATATATATATATATATATTGAAAGGCAACTAGTCTACAGGACTTTGTTTTCTTATTTGGATTTAGTGAAAGTAGACATATGTATTCATAAGTAAAAATCTATGCAACCAGAGGAAGAGATGTGATAACAACTTGTCTGGTTTCATTGCTTTGGCAGAGATTAGTTGATGCTTTCTTCATTGTGAAATAAAGAATGTGACAATCCTTAGTGAAGTGGAGAGTTGGAGCAGAGGAAGAAGAGCTTTAGTTACTCTCCCTGCACCAAAAAAATCTGTTTCAACACATTCTTTGGCTAACTGATAATTGATTCTCATTTTGAATTCTCATTACTTATTTCAATTGTATGGTTGTAGAGCTTATGTGGTTTTTAATTACTTAAAAGTGTTTATTAGAAATGAAGTTTGATATTGATTGAATGGTTTAAAAGTGTGGTTGAAGTTAACCCAACACCTCACTCTCTTGGTACTTGTTCTAGTGCATTGATTTGGTCTGGAAAGTGATGCCTATCAGCAGCAATAAGACTTGTAGGTGATTTGCTCTTGCAGCTGGTGGTGGAGCATAGTGAGTTGTTCAGTTTGCCTAAATTTTCACAATCATTCTGCACTTTTTTCAAACAGGTGTTGGAGCCTCAACCAGGTACTTACTTGCTCAATTCATCACAAATTTAATTTCATGCATTCATTTCGTCTTTCTCAGTATGGTTTTCAGTTACTTGTTTAGTGATTTTTTTTGTGCTTAGCTTTTAAGAAAAGTGTATGATGTTTAGAAGTGTTAGTTTTCTGTATGATGGAAAGTGAAACACAGAAATGCAATTTTGCTCCTTCTCTTTTTGCTGCATATTTCATTCATGTCATGGCTATTTCTCTGTTTAATAATAATACTACCTCAATAATCTAATTCTTTTAATACAAATAATTGATACAATTTTGGACAAAATGATGATGTACAAGACACAAAAAACATTACAAGATAATTTGTTCAATTTTTTTAACTTGAGGAGAAGTAACGGCAATGTTTTTCAATCGGTGGTTGAGGAAAACTAATGGACTCTTGTTCATATTTCACACACCTTTCTACGCTTTTACCCAATCTCGTAACAGTAGTTATGATACAACATAGATTAATTGAAATTATGTATTAGGAATGACAAATATCAACAAGTGACAAGTATGTACAGGTAAAATCCTTATTAAGTGGTTGGGTTACTATCTACTAAAGCATGTTTAAATATATATAAAAAAAAGCTTTATGAATTAACCCCCATTTTTTGTTGTTGTTCCTAAAATGGTTAAGTTTGGTTTCAATTGTAGAACTTGCTGGTGCTAAAGTAGTGGGCTGTGCTTGTGTGATTGTTCTCTCTGATCTCTAGGTAATGGCTAAACTGAATCAATGTTTTTGTAAGTTGTGTTTTAGTAGCTAGTCTTAGAAAATTCCATCTTCTTCTTGACATGCTAAAGTAAAGTTTCATTTCGAAATTCATTACCTTTTTGTCATACTTTGAGTGATCCCATAATGGTTAGAAAAAAGTGTTGGAAATCCCTTGTAAGAACAAATTATAGTGTATGAGTGTGATTGAAGTCTCACATTACTGAACTTAGGATTGATTTACCGTTAATCTTACTACTTGATGTACAAGGATAAAAGTATTGATGTAGAAGGATAAAAGTCCCCTGAACTATTTATGGTACTACACACATTCCTAATGGTGCATCATGTCCATTGCTACCAAGCAATGAATTCTTAATCTTCAGCTAATCCAGAGTTTCAACATACTTTTGAACTCTTCTTAACTTCAAAATTAATTTTTCACTAACATTAGAACTACAATTGCTTAAACAAATGTAATTTGAGATACAGTGATAAACATAATTCAGTAAAATGCATCTCAGTATTTGGCATGACCAAATCCAATCACTGATCATTAGCAACCACAACACTATTTTTTTCCTGCAAGCCTCTCTACTCCCAAGCTGATTTCTGAGATTGATTTTGCAGCTTTCTCCATCTTAGCATTGTTCCTTCTCTCTAACAACCTCTTGTCTTGACTAATAGGGTCTTCAAGTAGCACTATGTTGGATTTATCCTTCACCCCAAACATGTGAACAAAGGCCTTTGAATCCCTTTCCAGCTATTATTTTGTTTGCCCAAATTCAATTCTGGATTATTAAAATAATGGAATGAAATTTAATGAACAAACCTAACTACAAAAACAATTTAGAACTCAATATTTGGCTATCGGAGTTGCCTATTTCATCATTTTTCCTTGCTGGACAGCCCCTTTGAATTGACAAATTGTGCTCCTTCTCCACTTCCTAAGATGCCACCTTAGTTGGAAAGTGTTTCTAAAACTGGACTGTACCTCAAACAGCAAAAACCCAGAAAACCCAATCGTGCCACTGTTTATCTCTTCCGTCATGCACCACCATCAACATCACGAAATCGCGCCGCCGTAGAAACCCTATGCCCGTCGCGCCATCAACAAACGGTGAGATCAAGCTTCTCCATCTTCGTTTCCTTCATCGCGACAGAGAGCGTCTCTTCTTCCTCGCCGTTGCCCAACCTCCATGGCAGCCATCACACGCCACTGCACCTTCCCGCTCTGCAATCGGACCTCCACCTACAAATCCAAAAACACAATAGAATCAAAGACGCAAGAGCAGGGAAGGCGGCACAGGCAGACGGTGAAAAGGGGGAAGGCCCTTTCCTCAATCTGAAACCCTAATTGGGGAAGAAAGAGGGCAGCCACGTGGCGAGCTCCCATTGGTGCATCCTCCTTTGGTCAAAGCTGGTCAATAAGCCTTATCTGGTCAAAGTCTGGTCAACTGAGGGGCTTTCTTGCAATTTCAGAAATTCAGAAGGGGCTAAAGTGCAGATAGAGACAATTTCAGGGCATTTGTGCAATTTTGGAAATTCAGAAAAGCTAAAAGATAAAATTCAGTTGTTGAATTAATTTAATTTGGGAATATCAACCGAAAATATCTTCCAAATAACGTTATAATTATCTAAATCTTTTAGTTATTTGGAAGATATAAGATAAAAGATTCTATCAACTGAATACTCAGAGTCCAAGCCCAATCAAGCCCTATATAAAGAGACCCGGGGACTGCACTTCATTCATTCATTCTCTGATACTCCTCTCATTTTTCTTTCAGCTTGTATTCAACTCCATTCATGGAGAGCTAAGCATCTAGGGCTCTTTTGCTGTAATTCCATTATGGATTCTGAGGTTAGATTGATGTAATACGATTGTTTATTTTGATTATTGATTTAAGTTGTTCTTTCTCTATGTCTTTCATCTCTCTATCTTGTTAAAAGTAAAGATTTTTGCATCATAATGTGTTTGAATCTACATGCATATTGATTATATGAGTTCTAGGGTTTCTAGGTTTGATTGAGAATTTACTTTGATTTAATTTAGGAACTTTCATATGATTAAATGGTTTTTACTATCAATTGAGAATGTACTTTGGTTGATTAGTAATAATTTCAACTATAATCAATTCAGAATTTACTTTGATTGATTAGCTTTTAATTTGGTTAGGAGATTTAAGAATAGACATGATTAAACACAATAAAATTTGATTGAGAATGTACTTTGGTTGAATTTATTGTGAATAATCTAGAAAGGTTTTGCATTTGATTGAGAATTTACTTTGGTTAAATGCATGATCGCCCTCAAATTAATTAAGAATGTACTTTAATTAATTTGAAACTTGAATAATAATCAATTAAACAATTATTTGTGAATAACCGATGATGAATCTATCTTGGAAAAGCAGTGGAATTAGCCTATTTCATAACTGTTTTTAAGTTTCTTATTTATTCTTTAAACATTCTTAAACCATTACTTTTATTCATAAGCATTGCATAACATTCATAAGAGTCAGATATTCGAAAGCAATTCCGTGTTCATTGGGAGACGACTCAGGGTTATGTTAACCCTATCTACTTTCTTAAATACTAATTGGCAATACTGAATTTGCCTTGAAAAGTAGTATTAATTTGATAGGTTCAACGACAGCCTATCACCTAGCCACCTGCTGCTCGCGCTCAGTCAATCTGCACCAGATTTCAGCTTTTGAAAAACGCATGTTTTTAATGTTTTTGGCATGGAACTTGGAGCCCAAGTTGAGTAGCGTCTTAGATACTCTTCTTTAGTGATCTTAGAAGCTTGCAAAGTCAGATTTAGAGCTCTCTCTTCACCTATAAAAGAGAGGTGCATCTCCATGTAAAATCCAACTTTGATGAGATAATGAAATGTTGTTGAGTTTGCTCTAGTCATATCTTGAGAGTTCAAAACTTCTAATGCTAATTTTGCGCCTCTTCCTCTAGCTTCCTTCCCCTTTGGAAGGCCTTCTGAGTTTGAGAAACCTCACACACTCACCAAACCTCACTAAACCATTTCACAAACACTTGGCGTGCACCATAAACATCACTCATTTCTCCATTTCGCTGCGTCCATTTTGAGTTTGGGAGAGCTCTCACTTCAAGTATGGAGTTGCTTTCATCAATAACGATCTGGTACTGTAATCCTATAGGCTAAAAAACCTTATAAAAACTGTGTTTCAGGAAGATTCTACTTATTGAAACACTTTACTACTTTGTCACTTAATCACACAAATCTATACTCTCTTACTAACTTAAGCATTAAAGAGTTTTATGCAGGTGAATTTTTTCATAACGTGATCCACAAAGTCATCTTCAAGATCTTGCCACGAGTCTTGCAAATACCAAATCCAAACCACTAAAAAAAAAACCAGAATTATCTACCAATAATTACATATCGATTTAAATTCATAGATAATTTTAGATTTACGTACAGATTTATATTCATATGTAAAATTGCATTACATATGGATTTTTTTTATCTTACAACTAATTAGTTTCTACTTCTTATGCAAAATCCATATGTAAATGTTTCATATGGAATTTACATACAAATTTTAATAAAAGATATTACAAAGTTAAAATTTTAAAAGTATTTTTCATTGGTCTCTCTATATCACTTTCTCATTCTCGTGTTTGTATAATTCGAGTCGTCTCATTTTCTCTCTCAAACTCATTTTGTTCATTCGTGTTTGTGCCATTTTCATTGCTCACTCCCCGTTCCTCCTCACCACTTCAGCTTTCTTCCTCCTTACTCTACTCTACATCTCTTGGTGTCTTGATCCTATCGGAATTGTCACAGAGGCCATATGAGGCCTCCAACAACTTTACTGAAGATCCTTTATCGTTAGTAGAATGACCCCTGTCGCCACCTCTTCCTTTCTCTTCTTCTTTTCCCTTCATGTCCTCCTTCTCTAAATTCCCTTCTCCATCTCTACATTAGGGTTTGGTGTTGCATTTCATCAGCAGAATGATTTCTTTCTCTTCATTTTTCATTGTCAAGTCTTTGGAAGAGACGTGACCTTACGTCACCATATGAAACATCCATTATGTAAATAAATTATCTTAAATACATAAATTTATTTAGTAAATACATGATTTATTTTTTCTTTATATTTTTAATATTGAGAAATTTGGTTAGCACTTGGACATATTTGAATTATTTACTTTAGATTATGAGTTGCTAACACTTGAATTTTTAGCTTTATTCAGTATTATCTATAAATTATTCCGTAAATAACTCACAATATTATCTATGATTTTTTTATTATCTACGAATTATTCTATATGTAATTTACCAAACATTACATACATAATAATTCATTGTAATTTTCTACGAATTTCATTATCTATGAATAGTTTTGCATGTAACATTATTTATAGATTTTTTTTTTATGTAATATTATTAACACATATTTTGCATACGGTTTTTTTTTTCATGATATCCAATTACTTATGTGTAACATCCCAAAAATATAGCAATAAACTATATAATAGAATAATCACATTAATAATAATCCAGATCAGTCATACACTAGAGTCGAGCGTACGCTCATGGCCGAACGACCTTACAGAAAGAGTTACAATTTAAACCGTACAAGAAAAGCAAACCTGACCGAACGGTTTACAAAAGAAAATACCGAACGGCCATTCTTAACAAAAGGGAAGGTGATCGAACGACCTCCTTACTATAACTAAACTATTGACCGAACGTCCTACTCTTCGGTCTTGACTTCGATTTCTTCCAAATTTTTTTCTTCCAGTGCCTCTTCCACCAGCTCGTCTCCTTCTGCTCACATCCACATGGATGATCATTGCAATGACAAGGACGGACGTACAAAACCAGACACGACAGGAAACGCAGGGTAAGCTTATGTAATTTAATTCATGCATAAACATACATTTCAAATAATCCAACACCAGATAAATTTCAATGTACATATCATACAAAGCCTATCACTAGACTGACTGTCCGGACTGTATGAAATCTATGTAGCTACAGGCGTTCGTGCACCCGGGTGATGTAGTAACTGGAATACTCTCATCAGTTGTCACCCGAGGTTAGTCCTATCTGTCCAAAGTACCCCTAAGGACTAGGGCCTCCTGTCGTTCCCAAACATAACCTACCCTCCTCTTCGTGAGAACAAGTACTCACGGAGCATCAGGATGAACCGCCAGCATTAGCTTCCCACAGTCATACTTTACAAATTCAATATTCAAATATGAGTCGTTCCTCCTCGAAACGCTCGTTCATAATTCCAACACATTTCATTCATATCATATTCTCTTTATCTTCCATTATCAATCATCTTAGTTTCATCTTTCAATGTCAATCATTTCAATTTCCTCTTTGTTCGAAGATTTATAAAGACACTAGATACCGAACGTTCAATCCTCACTCAGAACGAGGACGAACACTTGGAACGAGACAAAGAGGTCTCCAGTTCCAGAATAGAATAAGACCGAGAGGGTTACTATCAGATTACGAAAGAAACCGAGGTCAACTGCATATCGCAAGAATGACTAGAACGAACGTTACTTACAAAGTGAGTCAATTAGATGAACTAACCCTTGAGAGTTCTAACCGAACGCAGAAAAAACTAGGCCAAATACTAAAGCTCTAAGCCGGACCCAAATGGACGTATACACTTCAAGACTTGCAGAGAAGAATACTTAGAAGGATTCACCTGAAGAAATCGAACGCTTAAGAATATTTAGCTTATTTGAATTTACATCAAGAAATCCGAGTGCCAGTCAATGACTGATCACGGTAGAGATGAGACTCCTATTGAAGTTAGACGAATGCTATTTTTCATCACGATAGATTATATAAGAAACGAGCACGAGTGCTTGGTGTAAGACCGAGCACTATTCAGTACAAGAGCTAGGTATAAGACCGAGCACTAATGAACTTAAAATAAAAGGCTTGATAAATATACACTACAAGAAATATTAAAATTACATACGAATAATTATATACGGATTATAATCTGTATGTAATGTAAGTATTATATACAGAAATTTATATACGAATTTAAAAAAAAGATTACACACCGATGTTACATATGGACCTGAAAAATCATTTTTTAAAAAGAAATTGAATTTACTAAGCACGGAACCCTCGACCTCTCGTCTCTCGAACCCTAATTCCAGCTCTCCTCTTCCTTTCATTCTTCGTTCTTCTTGCATATAACTCTCACATAAAGTTATAAACACTGAAACAACGAGAGCAAGTTTCACCATCTTCACCCTCTTACTTTCCTTTTTCACAGGGACACACAACATAAGCTTCTCTCGTTTTCATTTTCAACCGCTCTCAAAACCCTCTAAAAGCATCTCGGTAAACCCTTTTCCTTTTTCTTCTAATTTTCTATGTTCAAATATTTGTATAAAAATGATGATATTTATCTTAAAGAGTTGAACGATCGATTTTCTTAAATCACCATCGTCAACTCTTCCTGCACGATCGGTGGAACTCGATTAGGGTTCCAGAATATCATCTGCGTCTCTGTGAGGATAAGAAAATTTGGGTTTCTGAGAATAAAAAAATTAGGTTTTTTGAGGACAGGAAGGAAGAGAAGTGGGAATGAAGGAAATTTTGGGATAAAATCAAGAAGGAGGAAGAAAAAGGTGGTGATAATAAGTTTAGAGGCATTCATGAGGGCAAGGTTAAGGAAGAAGACACTGAAGGTGTCCATGGCTCAACTTCTTCCAAGGACACTGTATTTGACAACCAAGGTTGTTGGTGTCAGTGCGTTTGCAGATGCAGGAACTCATCCGAGGATATATCTTTGGCCGAGGTTTTTTCTTGTCTACCATTAATGCTTGTTTATAGAAATTAATCTAACCCCGTGGTGATTTCTGCAAGGAACTCGGGGAAGGGGATTGGGCTTTTCAATGTTTGATTATATATTAGTTTAACTTGCTTGGGAGTTTGGTGTGATTTCTATTTTGATGATGGTTATGACATGGATAGATATTGTTTTTGGAATAAACTGACTTTTAAAAGGATGGTTATATAGTGCCATGTTGTTGTCTTTGTGATGTTATGGGTGATCATTTTTGTTCAAATTCTCATCTGCATACCACATGATTGACCATTGGCCAGAGGTCTTTCCTGCAGCTACAGATTCACGCTACTTCCGTGACCTTGGATTACCAGCTATTGGATTCTCACCTATGGCAAACACCCCTCTTCTACTCCATGACCATAATGAGGTGATTCCTTTAATTTATTGTATGCATAATTGCTTCTTTTTTCAGTGAGCTTATTTGCATAAGAGTTATCATTGTCTTTAGAATCATATATCTGATTTGTTATTTAGAACTGAAGCTTGCATTAGACCTCGTACACTGGCATCCTGGGTTGACTTTTAGCCTCTTGAAAAACTCCTGTTTGCCAGATCAGAGCATAGTTTTGGTAAAGAAAGTGTAACCATAAACACTTGGATATCTTGATTTGATTTAAGGTTTTAAAAAGTCTTATTTTTTGACAATTATATATTATGTGCTGTAGGAGACTGGCTTTGGTTATTCTTGCTGTTGTTATGCTCTTTCTTGCATTTGTTGGATTCTATACGTTTCTTTTATCCTGTTTTAATACCTGTTTCTGTCTCTATGATAAAGATTTTTTGTCGTCTCATGTGATTGTTTTTGTGGTCACAACTTTCTGCAGTATTATCAATATTGGTCTGCAAGGTCTTGTATACTTGTAAGTTAAACTAGTTGAGCATTTTTCTATTTATTTTTTATTTTTTGACTTTGTAATTCTCAATAGTTTGTCCCATCTAATCACCAGCCATTAAATCATGTTCTTTTAATGACTGCAGCTTGATCCTCATTGGTTGGATTCTTGTTGCTGGCACATTTATACTTTGTGGTATATTTCTCTTTCTTCACAAGTAAGTCCCTTCTATCTTGTAGAATTTATATTGAAGTTTTTAGTTTTCACCTTTCAGTTACTCTGTAAACTTGTCTATTATGAGTCACTTATTTCGTGAAGTCCATTTTCTGGTATAATCACTTGTGTTGGACATGTATAACAAAAGCCTATTTTATTGCATATTTGCTTGTTGAATCTAGAACACTATAAGTGGAACGAGATTCCACACCCACATTCAATTTTTTTGTCTCTTCCTAAAAATAAATTTTATGCAAAACTTTCTTTTTTATATAGCTTTGGATACATTAGAACCAGCCTCCATTGATTTTCTTAATCTCTATTTCTCGGTTCAACCAACCCTTCCACAATCGGATTGTAGTCTTTTGAGCTAAGACAAACAGGAATCGCATCTTGCTTTGCGGTATTTTTCCTATTGGATTTTTTTTATTTGAAAATTCATTTTAGAATTAGAAAAAAAAATTCAAAACAGGATGTTCTGAAAAGTATTTTTTGATCTGAAATATCTTTCAAAATACTTGTTTAATAATTTTTTTTATATTTCAGTTTTTGTGTTCTGAAAATATAAAAGACAAAATTTTGAAACAAGTATTTTGGAAAGTAATTTTAAATCTAAAATTATCTTTTGAAAATTTCTTTCTTTTGTTTTGGATGGGTATTTAGAATATGTTTTTCGAATCTAAAACTATTTTTCGATCTTAAAATATTAAAAATAAGATGTTAGAATATTTATTATATTTTTATTTACGAGTGATTTGGAAAATACCACTTTTATGGGGTGGAGGAAGTAGTTTATTCATGTTCGAAGTAAAGCCAATTTTATTTTGTGGGATAAGAATCATTACTATCTCTATTCTAGTTACTTTTGGAATAAGTATTTAATTATAGTAATGAAACTGGCACAAATAGAAAATTAATTAACCTAGAATAAACATACTGCCAAAATACTCCCTCAGTTTTTGGTGGCTAAAGCTATTATTGTATATTCAATGGTTTTGTTGTTCATGGATCTTTATGGTGGCTAAAGCTATTATTATATATTCAATAGTTTTCTGTCTTAAATGGACAGGTTTGGAGAGACCAAATGCTACTTTAGCATCTGTGGTACAGTCCCTAAAGTTCAGTTTGAAGACAGTGTGTTGGAAGCTTTATTAATGTCGATTAATCTTAGTGGTTTGAAAAACCTTTTATCATTGTAAATGGCTTTGACATAGTGCCAGCTTAGATTATTAAATTTTTTTATTATGAATATATATTAAAATTGTGGGTGTTGAATAGGTAAGACATTGTAAAAGATTTATTAATGTAATTGTTTAAGAGATTGTTAAAGAATAAGAGTTGTATTTATTTTTTTGAATTCTATTTATAAAAAATAATCAGTTGTTATTTGAACATTTGGCAATTCTGTTTGACTTTTATCATTAACAACTATATAAAACTTCTAACTATTGACTGCAATAGCATCATCTATTTTATTTTTTTTTATAAAATCATAATTATATACGGATTTTTTCGTATATAATTATATACAGATTTTATATACGGATTTTTCGTATATAAATTATATACAGATTTTATATATGGATTTTTCCGTATATAATTACATACGGAAAAATCCGTATGTAATTATATATGGATATATTCGTATGTAATTTACCTACGCTCTTTTTATATACGGATTTTTGTCCGTATATAATCCGTATGTAATATCATTTTATATACGGATTTTGGAGGTTATATACGGATTTTAATCGTATATAACTGTGATTTTTCTTGTAGTGATAGTCAGATACTATTGAAGTAGTGTTTACGAACAACGAAAATATACCATTACATATATATAAAGATTTAAGTTATCACAGGATACCCAGATACAACTATGTTTGGCCGAACGCTCAAGCGTAGTATTACCACACGAGGACGCTCTCCTCAACTAGGAATCTCTCCAAATGAAAGAATCTCATTTCAACTATGTTTACCAGAAGAATCGAACGGTCGAAGATCGTTCAGTAACGAACGTATACTTTCATATGAGAAATTTCATATTCAGAATTCATTTATATCTGTCTCATTTCTAAACATATAGTTTCATAACTTTATACATTCATATTATAATCGACTTTCATACTTCATACAATCCATATCATATAAGTTTCATATATTTCATACATTATAACATAACTCAGCCATATTTCATTTCCACTCATTAAATAAACGAACGTTCATTCAATCCAATCATATCAACCATCATGCATCAAAATCATTCAGTCAACTAACGAACGTTCATACAGTACAACATCATACAAATTAAATTAAATAAGCTTCCCTTACCTCTGAGCGTGAACGTATGTTCCAGACGCAGAAATACAATTTCACCACTATAGATTCTTCTACCGTCAACGCTCGACAATTCCAACTACACCAATTGACAACCTGACACTATCAGAACCACTCATTTTAAGAATGGTGATCAACACACGAACCCAGAACTGGGTTTACATGTTTAGGAAAACGAACGACAGAGCGAAGAGAAGGACTTACCAGTCCAGCTTCACAAACCGAACGGTTTATCTAGAAGTTCTTGACGCCAGAAGTGCTTCTATGGTTCCGGAACAGTGATCGAAGAAGAGAAAATGAGTGTTTTCTCAGAGAGAATATGAAGAGGATGTAGAGAGAAGGAGGAGAGAATGAGATTCTTCAGAAATTTTGAAAAGAGGGTGCACGCAGAGAGTGGGGTAGGTTTTTCTGAAAATCCAAGTTTTGCTTCACACCTAGCGTTCGTCATCTGAGTGTCGAGCCTCCCTCTTGACACGTGAATTCCACTAACGACACATGCTTGGATTTTATTGGTTCTGACATTATGTATTTTATGGATTACATACAGATTTTTTCTCTTCTAAGTTAAATGGATATAAATCTATATAAGTAATATATAAGTAATTTGAAATTTTATACTAAATATTGTAAGTATGGTCAGGTGAAATAGACATAAACCTCAAAGAATCCGACATAATGTAATTTAATGTACTATTGTTTCATCTTGAAACTCTTTGTCGATATTCATTGTCATGGAGTAAGAAAAGCCCATACGCTGATAGAGAAATGTTACCGTGAAATCTACAAAACAAAACATATATAAACAACTCGCTGTATTCTACCAGAAGAAAAAACATGTGTGTTGTGTATAAAATCTACCAACCATACTTGTATACTTGTGTATCTTTAAATTAAATACATATTTTTAACCTATCATTAATTAATAAAGGACACAGAACAAGAGCTGAATAACAAAAGGAAAAATAGATTTAGGACCAAGACCAAAACCTGTTATATTAAAATTTAAGTACTAAAAAGAAAATTATAGAAAATTCTTAAAGGTATAACCTTGTAATCTTGATGAAATAAAATAAAATTATTTTTGACCTAAAAGCCTTATAATATGTTTTGTTTCACTATTGGAAAGGGCATGTGGAATAGATGGGGGCTGAGCATATAAAAGTTAAATGAGCAGTGCATAGAAGGAGAGGTGGGGTCGAATTAATAAGCTTTAGCCATTGGAGACACAGATCGAATGGAACAGTGAGCCTGGGAGACATGCTCATTGCATCATGGACCTGTCAAAATCATACATATATCAATCCAAACTACCACTGTTACCAGAACAAAATAGAAAACATATGCACTTCAAAATAAACGAAACTAATTATTTTATAATAATATATTTATGTTTATATTTCACTGGTTTTCAAGGGAGTAATGATCTTCTCAAATGACATTTGAAAAAAAAAAGTGAATACAGTAATAGTTGAGTTCCTGATGTGCTTTTCATACGTAAGAATTGAATAAATATTCATGGATGAGATTTTTTTTTCACTTGAAAATCCGAAATGAAAAAAGATAAAATTATAATATATAATTAAGTTTACAAATTAATTTTATAAAATTGAATTATATAAAGTTCACTTCATAATATTGTTGGACGAATTTCATAGAACGAGATTTCAATCTTTAAATAGTTTACAGAAATAAACGGTGAAAATAAATGAAATACAATATGAAAGGACCCAAAAAATAGAATAATAGAGTAAATAGATGTATTAAAATAATAAAACCGAGATTTTGGTGGTAAAATACACCAACAATATAAAATAGGAAATTTTAAGAAACGGTTCATTATCTTAAAACTGTCTATTTCTCTAAAACTCTATTTCTTACCTTTGCTCTCCCTTCTCTCTAGATTTCTTTAATCTTAGTTCATCTTTTCAACAATCAGACAGTGTATAAGCAATCTTGGCACCAAGAGCTTCCATTCCACCGATCAGTTTCGTGTTTAGAGCCGGTAAGTTTGTCTCTCTTTGATTCTTGAAATTTCTGCAATTTCTGGTACATGCAAGCACTGTCCGGTTTGCATGTGTTCTTTGGCTCTTCATCTGAGTCCTGATTCTGCTTCTGGTTCGGTGGTTGGTTTTCTTTCACCGATCCAAAGTCTGTAGGTTGTCCTAGAATCACTTGCGATTTAACAAGACTGTGAAGAAGGTTAAATATGTCAAGTTGTGCGGTTCGGTTAAGAGGTAAGAGAAGCTGGTTAATTTAATTAATATTTTCTATGTATGAAATTTACTGTTTGGATGGTTGCATGTGTGTAATTTGAATGTTTGATTGAAATTGTGAATGCTGGAACCTGTGAACGGTTTGGAGTTCTCTGCATCAGTGTTCGATTTGTTATGATTTGGAGGAAGTGAGTGTGTGAAAATGAGAATTTGGGGTTAGGAGTGAATTTAGTCAGTAAGAAGAGTTTGAGCATGTATAATTGAACTTATTAGAACCCCTAAGTCTCTATAAAATGTGTAAAATGTAGAAAAATGGATTTTTGGTCATTGAGTTGTTGATTACGCAGAATTTGGAGTGAAATCTGGTATGAGACTCTTTGGAAGGATGTTAGGAAGACTTAGGTACCCTTGGATAGGTGTAAATTGGTATATGATTCATGTATGGAAGATTAGAAGTTGGGAATGTTTAGTTTTGGTAAAGTCTAGCATGTTCATCATTCTGCAGAAGTTCTGCAGAATTATGCAGAAAGCTGAGCACGCGCTATTGACCGCTCGACCATGCGCTGATTGGCCGTTCGGCCATGTTCAGGTACTCATTCATCAACTAGGTTCAGTCTCTTTAGAGTCTTACCCGTTCATGACCGTTCGGTCTTCAGTATGGGTGGTCTTCCTCTTGTGTTCGGTCTTAACTGAGTTCTGCTTCTATGAAATTCAGTTAATGACCAAACGGTCTTATTAGCGTTCGGTCTTAATAGTGCTCGGTTTTGTAATAACGTTCGGTCGTAGTACGTTTGGTCTCCTATGGGTCTTTTGTTAATGACCGTTCGATCATGTTTTGGTAATCGATTTTATGATATTATTCGGTCTACATTCTAAATGTTCGGTCTAGGCCATAAGGATTATGTCTAAGTTCTTAGTATTCGGTAAGTTCTAAGTGTTCGGTTTCATTATAGTATTCGGTCCTCAAACTGTGTTAGACTTCGGTCATGCTCAGGGGTTGTATTGTTGCCGTTCGGTCTTCTTCTATGAAATGTTATTTGGTATTCAAATGTTTATTTCGTGGTTTGACTCTGATTGCTTATTCTAGTTGCATTGATCTACTATGTATGAGAAATTGTATTAATGTTCGAAGAAGGCATAATGTCACAACTGGTATAAAAGAGAATTCCAAGGAGGAATGTTTCAGTGATTGGGTATCAAGGTGGTGTTATAGTATGAATATGGACAACGAAATCCACGGTGTTCATCCTGACATTCTAATGATTACCAAGTCTCAAGTAAAGATGGGTAAATCATGTCGTGAGAATAGCAGGAGGCCCTAGCCGAAAGGGGGTCCTACGGTGAGTTATAACGGGTCAACCTCGTGCGGCAACTGATGGGTTTCCAGTTACTACACCCACGAGTGCACAAACGACCAGAAGTTACGTATTCATACTAGTCCGGACAGTCAAGTTAAAATGGTCGGTCAATATGTGTTTATATGTTTTATACATGTGTATGATTATCTAACTTGTATGTTTGAATTATATGCTCACATGACTATTAAATTTCACTAGCTTACCCTCGCTTTTCTATGGCCTGTCTTTGTGTGTTTGTTTCTCTTTTGCGATGATCACCTGATTGGTGTGCACTTAGAGATACAACTTTTTCAGTCGGCTCATCAGAAGGTTGTCGTTATAGCAGCGATATAGGAGTATTTCGGTATTCAAGTGAAGAATTTAGTTCTTCATAAAATCATACTTCTGTTCTAGTTTTATCAATGTAATGTTTCATTTTAGTAAGTTTTATATTAGTAAATTGAGATGTTACACAATATAATCACTTTACTAAAATTCCTTGTATTATGTAATTAAATAAGGAAAATATGTTTTTTTTTTTTTTTTTAACCTTGTTTCTAGTTGTTATGCTTTCAAATGGATAAGTTAGCCTTTTATATTCTAAAATGAATATAACATGTGATATTAGTCATCTTTTAAATTTAATATAATCATTTCGTGATAACATTTTATCTATACCTATATACCTATATACCTATATATATATATATATATATATATATATATATAAAAGTTTTCTTTTTAATGTCCACATTTATTTTTTAATTTTATTCTTAAATAAAAAATAAATAAAATAATAATTTTACTGATTTTACTATTTAAGTGATTTTTTTAAATTGTAACTGTTTTTTTATTTGATCATTTTTTTAATCTTAATTATTTTTTAATTAAAAAGTTATCTAAATAATAAACAAAAGCTATTAACAATAAAATTATAAAAATTATTTATATTTAATTTAATAATTATAATAATAATAATAATAATAATAATAATAATAATAATAATAATGATTTTATTAATTTTTATTATCCTAAAAAGAAAGTGTTTCACCCATCTGTATAAAAATAATAAAAAATATTAAATTTTAGGGTTAAATATGATTTTGATTTTTTAACTATTAATAAAATTAAAAGTAAAGTTTATTTAAAACTTTTGAATTAATTTAGTCTCATCTTTACTATGGTATGAATTTAATTTTTTTAACTAAAATTTAGTAAGTTTATTTGATATTTTAAATGTATTTATTAAAATTTTAAAATATATTAATTCTAAATTTTACTGAAAATTAAATTACACCAAAAATATATCTAACTGTAAAATTTTAAAATTTAAACAGAAATTAATAATTTTTGAAATAGAGAGATGAAAAACATGTTTTAGGAAAATTGGAAGGAAATAAAACATATTTAAGTCATTAATAAATTAGGTGAGGATATATAGCTTAGGTGTGTATGATGTGGCTTCTGCAGGCTGCTGGTTGGGGGATGCCATCTAAAGTCTCATCTGCTCCTTGCAGCCCGAGCACTGACATGGGATGTTGATCTTTCCTTCTCCATTGTTACCCTTGGTGGGGCCCACCCGACATACTCACATGCATAATGTTACTGATAGATACATTCATACATAATTCATATTCATATTCTTTTTATCTATTTACTGTCACAAAAAGTAACCTAAACTGCTATACTAGCTACAAGGAAGGAATGTAGTAAGGTAAACCAATAGGTGGAGGAATAAAGAATATGCATGTCAGTGAATAATGGAGTGTCTCAATAATTAATGTGTCCATCCAACTTTATCTATTTCTACTCTGACCTAATTAGGGCATCAGGAAAGGTATATATTAAGGATTAATAAGTATTTTGGTCCTCTTTTTGTAGGGTCTGTTCAAATTGGTCTTATTTTTTTTCAAAAGTTCACTAAGATCCCACTTTTCGCAAAAACGATGCACGTTAGTCCTTTTTTAGGTTTAATACGTATTTTGGTCCCTCTTTTCGTAGGGTCTGTTCAAATTGGTCCTACTTTTTTTCAAAAGTTCCCTATTTTGATCCCTATTTTGATCCCTCTTAGTGAACTTTTCGTATTTTGGTGAGTTGTACATTTTGATCCCTCAAAAGTTCACCTCAACGAAAAATGTACAGCTCACCAAAATACGAAAAGTTCACTAAGAGGGATCAAAATAGGGACTAATACGAAAAGTTTTGAAAATTAATTGTCTGAATAAGAAAAGAGAAAATAAGTGATTTAATTTCTGAAGAAAGTGTCTCCCGTTGTAGACAAATGTACAGGCACTAATTTATTCTCTGGTCTCTCAAAGGTCACGATCTTTCTCACTTTTCATTTCCATTCCTTCTTCTACCTCGGGCAACACAACACATTATATTTTATTTATTTATTTAGCAACAAAATAAAAATGTACCATTGTGTTTCTTTGGTAGGATCCCATTCTTCCACAACAGTTCAAACTTTGCTCCCTCATTCCTCACCCAACTGGCTCTCACGTACACAATACGCACACACTAATTTCTACCTAAAAAGCTGCCCAACAATACACCGTACCTAAACCACCACAACGACAACGGACACTTCACACATCATCGTTACATCACCCTCTCCCCACTCCTTAAACCTCTTCATTCTCCACACACCAACAACATTATTCATTACAACACACAAAAAAACATGCTTCCCTTCCGGAGATTCTACGGCTTCCAGAGTTGGCTAGACCACGACTCTACCCACGTCCCCAACACTTTCATTAAACGGTCAGTGGAGTTCGACGGCGCCAGATCAAAAGCCGACCGCAAATCAACGGAAGCATGCAAGAGTCACAGGGAAGCCGAGAGGAGACGCAGGCAGAGAATCAATTCTCACCTATCCACCTTACGATCCCTCCTTCCTAACGCCGCCAAGGTTATCTACAAAAAAATATGTTCATTAATTATTATACGACAACGAAACTCACTCACACGTTTCTCTACAAGAATTTCCAAAATAAAACTTTTACAAAATAAGCTTAGTAATTAATTTGTATAACTTTTTTTATATATCTTATCATTCTTTGTGTATAACTCTTATTTTAACTTGTGGGAAAATTTATATATATATATATATATATATATATATATATATATATATATATATATATATTTCATTATAAATGAACGCCCTTCTGAAAAACTGTTTCAGTTGGTGTCAATTTAGTTTCTGCATGGTTGGAGAGTAATGTAGTAAATTATGACTTTTTCTAGTCGGATAAAGCGTCGTTGCTGGCGGAAGTTGTTGAGCACGTGAAACGGTTAAAGAAGCAGGCCGCTGAAGTGGCGTGCGTGGACGGCGGCGAACCAGGTGCGGTTCGGTCTGAGGCGTGGCCGCTTCCCGGGGAGTGCGACGAGGCGACGGTGAGTTGGTGCGAGGGGGAAGCGAATAGGGTAAAGGCGACGGTGTGCTGTGAGGACCGGGCCGGTCTGAACCGCGACGTGACACGGGCAATCCGGTCGGTTCAGGCAAAGCCGGTTCGCGCCGAAATGATGACGGTTGGGGGAAGGACGAAGAGTGTGGTGGTGGTGGAGTGGGGTGAAGAGGAGGTGGAGGTTGGGGCGCTGGAACGGGCTTTGAAGGCCGTAGTGGAGAATCGGGCTTTGGTGGGCTTTGGAATGGGCCCTATTGTTTTGGGCCAGAAACGGGGTAGGGATTGTTGCGGTTCGCCTACTTCTTCTTGAGAGGAATAGGAAAATCGGCTAGCGCGTAATTAATTTTGTTTTATTTTTTTATTTGGTATAAGAAATATTTAGATTTTAGTTATTTTTCTGATTGGAGATGCCATTTTTATTTTATATAGGTAGATGATGCTTTTGGTCTGTATTAGAATCTATAATTTATAGTTATAATAATCTAATTTATAAAACTAATAGAATAACATGGTAGTGTAAAGAAAGTACTATTAGCATCAATGATTAATTTCATTCTTCTTATGTAGGCTACCTATACAATGTGAGTTAACTACACTTTCCATTCTCTTTCTCTTTCGGGCATTTTTTTTACTATCAAATTACCAATAAATGAAGATTGTTTAATTATAATTTTGAATGAGTTATAATAATAAGTGATTATTTAACTTTGGAGTATTAATTTAGCTGGGATCTCATAATTCATAATAATGCTTTTAAATGGATAGTCTTTAGAGAGAGAAATAAAATAAAATCTCCTTATTTTGGGTTTTAAAATTTAAAAGGATATGTGTGTAATGTAAAAGGATGCAAAAAAATATATGGCAATGTAATGCTTTTACTTCTAAAGCAAAACATATGTTTATGTAGAATTTTAGAAAAAAAAAATGAAATCTTAATATAATATGGAAAAGCATTTAAGGGGAAAATGTAATTAACTTTTTACCTTTTGATACTAAAATCTGAGGTGGATTTTAGTCTGTGATTAAATAAAGAGATTATCACTAGTGAAGAAATGACCTTTAACGTCACCTTTTAGATGTCGGACCACCAAATATCCAACGTAAAAAATGATCGGTGACATTTTTTTAAATAAAATTCTCTTGGAACGTCCGATTTGGAGGGGAGGGGGGGGGGGAAGGTCTAAATTCACTAACACGTTAGCTCCCAAAAATGTACGCCAAAAATATGGTAGAAATTAATTTTTTATTCGTTTTAGACATTCGACTTGAGAGCCCCCAACGTCTACTTCTTATTTAGACGTCCAATTACTCCATTGGACGCCAAAATGGTCGCGCCAGAATCCCAAAAGCCATTTTTTGACGCCATGTAGACGTCTGACCCCGCCACCCAAACGCGTTGATTGCCAGAGGACACATGTTGGCATTGACCCGAGATCAAGTGTGCCATCAGGGCCAAATGCTTATAGGTTTAGGAATTATCTGGGTGTGTTAGAAAAAACCTATCTTTCTATCCTCCTTGCATCTTGGGATGATGTCTCAGAGGTCGACAATAACCTTTTATGGCAACATATACAGGTATGTTTATTTAAAACAAATTTGATATACTTTTTTCTTTGTTCTTATTATGTCATTAACATGTTCTTTGTTTTAAACAGCAAAATTATGATATTCCAAAAACTGGTCAAATTAGAAAAAAAGTGTTATCCCATGTAGCGACCAAATGGAGGTATTTCAAGACACGACTAACATGTCTATATGTCTTTGGAGACAGACAACATGAGAATCCATGTGAGCGGTATAGTTTCACAGAAGAGTAGATGCAGTTTCGTGCATCTAGAGAGTCTGCGAACTGACAGGGTTGTTTCTTAACATCTAGAGAGTCTTTAGTTAATGCATTTTATTATGATTTCACATTTATGAATATACATGGTTTCACAGGGTAAAAGGATAGCCGCCCAAGAAAGGCAAAGGCTAAATGATGCACCACACGTGTTATCACGAGGTGGTTATGCAAAACTTGAGAAGAAGATGAGAAAGAGTCGAGCGGAGGAATTAGGACTTGAATCCCCGACCTAGCACCTGCACCTGCTAGGTACTGATGAACAAATCTTAGATCCTCGAAAACGGAGTCAAGAACTTGTTAACCCTCGGCAAGTGTAACCGAATCGTATCAAGTAATAAACCTGGTAAGACCAAGTATCGTTCTCCCAAAGAACTCATGGCCTAGAGAGTTATGTGATTTATTGATGAATTAAGACTTGTGAACAAATTGTTGTAAGTTTCAAATGCAATAGACTAAAAAGTAAATATGTATGCATGTGATGATCAATGGGCAAGAAGAAACGAAACACGTGAATTGAAATATATGGATGAATATGTTGTTGGGGTTTATCAATTTCATCCTATCCACTCTCTTGTATTTAGGAATTCATCATTCTTTTCATTAATGTTAATGCCACTTTCTAAATTACTTAAAACCCGATGTCTCGGTGAAGAAAGCTTAATCATAATCACTAGTTTACAATGTCTTGTCTCCCTAGCAATTAATCATGCATTATAGTGAACAGAAGCTTAAAGACAACCAACTATCATACTCCTATGTCTAGGTTGGTAATATACTGATGGGAGAGATTCCCCAGATCTAGATTTCCCCGTATGTGTCCATATCGACAAAACCAATAATCATGACATCGAATGAGTTAAACAATGCATGCTTTGAAAAGAGGAAAAACCCTAACTATTAATGAAAGAAAGCATGTATCATAAAAATGATCTTGAAGAACAAATTCCATACAAGAGAGTTTCTAAGGATTTACATTTATTCCCCAACAACAAAATAAGTTTAGTTCACCATATTCATGGTGAAACTAGATGAAATACAATGGAAAAGTGAAGGATACTTGAAAGTGAAGGATACTGAAAAGTGCCGCTCAGCGGTAATTGGCGCTGAGCGGTACTTGCTGATTCTCTTCTTTTGCACTTTTTGTGTCTTCTTCTGATTCCATCTCTATCCCCTTTCACTTCTTTCATCAATTTCATCTAAAAACCTGTAAAAACAAGGAAATCAAGCATAAAACCTGTCCAACTCTAGTATTTCCACTAATTCAACAAAATCATGAGTTCAAGCTAATTTCTAAGTCATAAAGGTTGTAATTGAAGTCAATTTTAAGTATAAAAATAACAGTGTTTCAACTGTTATTAGGTACGAGCTGTGGGAGGCTGCTCGGACTAAATTTGATGGGAACATGACATCTTCCTCAGCTGCCTTGATCTCACAAAGAATTGTAAGTTCAAACCAAAGCATTGTTTGGTTGTGTATTTATCATCGCATGTATTTATGTAATAAAGTTATTTTTAATATGCAGGATGAGTTGGTTGAGCAACAAACTCAAGGAACATTTGTTGGCCAAGGTAGGGACGACATTCTAAATACGGCCATTGGAAAGCCCGAGCACCCAGGACGTGTACGTGGAGTTGGTGGGGCAATTGGTCTTCGTGACTACTTTGGCCCTACACAAAAAAACACTCAATCCATGAGTCAGGAGGCATTGAGGAAGATGGATCTTCAGTGGGAGGAAAGACTCAACCAAAGCATGAGGTCAATGGAGCAACGATTCATGGAGAAGCTACAAGAACAAAAAGAAATACAAAGGGCGCTTGAAGAGAAGCTGCATTCCATGACGCAAGGCACCATGGGGTTGCCCACTGAAGCTCCCACACCACCTCGGGTCAGCATTGGAGGATCATGCTGTATTGTAGACGCTACTAACTATAGTTGTCAGTATGAGCTATTGGTTGATGGGGATCCCCCAAACATTGCGGCTGTTGGACGAGTAGTTAAGGGAGGCCAGACTAGTCATGGTGTCACTAGTACAGTCAGGGGAAACGACAACGATAATTTTTGTCTATAGGCAGCGGTTTCTGAACCGAGGCATATTCAAACGAGGCAAAAAGTCTAATACTTTCGGCCTCGATTGAGAACCGAGGCATAAAAGGAGATGATTTTGCCTCGGTTCAGCCTTAACCAAAGCAGTAAAGTTTTTGGTTTTTTTAATTTTTTTTTCGTAGGACTTTATGCCTCGGTTCCCTTGGACCGAGGTAGTATGTCCCACTCTACTGCCTCGATTGTAACTGGAACCGAGGCAGTAGACTTTTTTTTTCTCATCTACAAGACTTTCTGCTTCGGGTGTGACCATAACCGAGGCCATAAGGGGTCTTTCTACTTCGGTTATGACTGAACCGAGGCATATATCCTTGTTTTTTTTTAAAATGAGGTATGTTTCTGCAACATTCCCAACCACAGAAACAGACCTGCATATATTTTTATAGCCAAAACAATCCAGAATAATGCAAAAACGTATATTTTAAATGAAAATTATATTAAAACATAAATATATTGAATGGAATCATAAATCAACTTCTTAGAAGCATAAATCAATCCAATGTAATCATAAATCAAGTTTCAAGCATAAATCAATGCAATGTACAAAGTTAAACTTATAATAATGTAGAAAAGCATAAAACAACTTAGAAACATAAACTTAGAAACATAAACTTAGAACTTACTATATCCTAATATCTACTACATACTATTATATAAATGAATTACATATTTAGCAAGTGTTTTCCTCACAAGTTGAATTGACTTCTCTGGAATTGGAGCAGTCCTATTAAATCTTTGCATAAAACACAATGATTTCAATTAGTGTATATGAAATCCAAACTATAGAGAAAATAAAATTCAAACCTAAATATTACCGTTTCCCATCCACTGGTGTAATGTGCACGAATGATGGTCATCATCCAAAACATAACGTAGTAACCACATTCATATGACCCCATTTGTCTATTACACTACAATATATCATCATAATTATAAAATGTTAAGTAACATCATTTGAATGGAACCAAATGCAACAAAGTATGGACTAAAATACAAAACCTTAAGGGCAACCCATGCAAGCTTTTTAGCTGTAGGAGTAGATCTCCCAGATAACATCATATGTGTTGCAAGGGAACTATTAAAAAAAATTCATTTAGCATACATTTATATAACAAAAAAGTCGAAACATTGAGATTCTTACCAATCTACTAATGTCTAAGTCAAATAGAGACATGGAGGGCTAAGTCAAATAGAGATGTATACCTTGTGCCATACATTGATGGGTATATGTTGTTCTATGTAAAAGTTCATTAAAGTCTACTTAATTAGTTTACTAACTATTTATGATTCATAATAGGTCTCACTGACAGTTAATGGTCATCATTCCCAAACAATGTGAAATTATATGGTTTTGTTCACTGCACAAGAAGATGAAAACTGACTCGAGAAACATGCTTCAAGGATAAGTGTTTCTCTTTTTATGTTTCAAATTTGTGTTGACCTTCAATTTTGATGATAAATATAGTTATATTAATATTACATTGTGTTTTCAATGTAAATAGAGTTATGGGTAAATCCCGAAGTCAACTAGTTCAAATCTTGTATCCAAAGGTTGTAAGTCATTTATAGTTCTAATTCATTTTCCATGTTAATTAATTATCTAAATGCTTGACTATTTAATTTGTCATTTTAGTGTAACAAGCAAATAGATTCATGGGAATGTGGCTACTCATTTGAGCACTGGAATGAGGTAATGATGCTTACCTTCAATACATTACAAATCAAATTCATCTTTCAACATATGAAAACATAATGAATCTTTCTTCATTTTACAACGCTTCAAGAGTACATCTCCTATACCAGAGGACGCAATTAAGAAGATAAGACAGGAGTGGACAACTTATCTTTTGCAAAGATGGACCTAGGAAGATTTATTATTGTTGTTGAACATTTACATTTAGTTTAATTTTAACTTTTGATAGTTTAGGTTTTGGATTGTTTTTTAGTACTTTGTTAACTTGAAATGCATATATATATATATATATATATATATATATATATATATATATATATTATACTGTGCTGGGACAAAATTTTGTTTTTCAGGTGTGGTTTTATTGCAAAAATAAATTAATTTAAAAAAAAACACCTAATAGATGTTTGTTAGTGTACAGTCCGACGTCTATAGAAGTCTGTCAGTGTATGCACAAACGTCCAATGGATTACAGAGGCTAAGCATGTTCTAGGGTCTTAGATGTCTGATCTGTGCGGTCAGACGTCTAGACGTCTGACTTGTACAATTAGACTTCTATATAGACATCTGACTATGGGTCCGACGTCCCATTAACGTCACCCGTATAGACATCGGGTCGGGATCAGACGTCAAAAGCCCACAATAACAGACGTCAAAATCCTTTTCTGCACTAGTGTATTTTAGTTTCTCTTATTTAAAATTGTAAAATGGGAGAAACTGAAATAATTTTCTGGATTTTTTTTTTAATTTGGAAACTAAAACCATGTTTACTTTATATTAAGATAATTGATAACGATTGAAAAACCGTTATTTTTATACTTAATTTTGATATTAAAAACACCCTTTATGACTTTGAAACTAGCTTGAAATCATGTTTTTGATTAAGTTGTGAGAATAAGAGAGTTGGATGAGTTTTATGCTTGTTTTTCCTTGTTTTGACAGGAATTAAGATGAATTGGATGAAGAAGTTGAAGTAGCAAGAAGCTGGAGTCATGAAAGGCTAGAAAGTGGCACATAGAAGAACCATTGTTTCACGCTTGGGCGGCACCGCTGAGTGCCATCTTAGTTCGGAGAGCACTGTTTCACGCTTGGGCGGCACCGCTGAGCACCAGTTTGATTTTGACAGCACTGTTTCACGCTTGGGCGCCACCGCTGAGGGTCAAAAGAGTGCCGCAGCTACCGTTGAGCACCATTTTGTGGCGCTGAGCGCTGACGACATGGGCTCGGGCTATTTTTCTGTATTTTTAAGAAACTATTTAAGGTTTTGGATGTTCTAGGGTTCAGATCTTTGGATAGAAAGAGGCGAAATTGCACACCTTCAGGTTGACAAAAATCTACTATGGCAGGATATTTTTGTATGTTTAAGATGTTTTACTTCCATCATTACTTATTTTTGTTGATCATGCTTTAACATTAATTTTGTTTTTAACAGGAAAATTGGGATATCCCTAATGATGATATGATAAAGAAGAAGATTTTATCCCACACTGCAATCCGGTGGAGGGACTTAAAGACGAGAATTACACGTCAATACATCTTTGGCTCTAAACAGAACAACACTCCTTGTACAAAATATAAAATAACTAAAGAGGAGTGGGTGCAATTTAAAGAATCTAGACTTACTCCTGAGTGGCAAGTATGTTTTTTAATATTTTGCTCTGGTCACACACAAGATGTTAATTTGTGATTTATGCTTAATGATTTTCAATTTTTCATAGGTGAAAAGGATAGCCGCCCAGCAGAGGCAGAAGCTTAATGATACACCACAATTACTATCACGTGGTGGTGATGCGTTATTAGAGAAAAAGATGAGAAAACATTGTGTTGAGGAGTTAAGTCTTGAGTCACCTAATATAGCACCTCCACCAGCTAGACATGAATTGTGGAAGGCAGCACGGACAAAGTCCAATGGCCAGTTTACATCCCAGTCTGATAAGGAGATATCCTAGAGAATTGTAAGTGGAAACTTTTAACTAATTACCATAGTTCATAAAAAAATAATGTAACAAACTTTTTAATGTGTTTAACTTCATTATGATATGCAGGATGACTTGGTTAACCAACAAAGTCAAGGCACATTTGTGGCACAAGGTAGGGAGGACCTCCTAGTAGCAGCCATAGGTCGGCTAGACCGTCTAGGTCATTTGCGTGCTGTTGGAGGAGCTACTAGATTGAGGGACTACTTTGGCCCTAAACCAAGAAGCACAGAAGTCATGACTCAGGAAATGGTTAGTAGCATCAGGCAACAAGTGCTAGTCAAATTAGAGGAAAGCATGGGTAAACACTTAAGAATGCTCAAAGAAAAACTTGCGATGATCACCCAACAACAACATCATCAACAACAACAACAACAGCAACAACAAGAACAACAAGAGCAACAACAACAGTCACAGTAGGAGGACGCCCCTACAGATGATCCTACTGCACCTCGTGTGAGCACCAAAAGTCATGCTCTACTGTAGATCGTATTGATTACAATATTCAGTATGAGTTTTTGGTTGATGAAGATCCTCTGCGTGTAGTGGCCGTGGGACGACAGATTGCAGGAGGCCAGACCATTCATGGTGCTCCTTTATTGCCCACTCACGCGCGGGTAATGATTGATGATCCGAGGGACCCCTAGGCTCGAGTGCCAGTGCCTACATCTGAAATCCAATTCGTGGGGGAGGCCTTAGGCACATCTATAGCTTGGCCTAAGGCTATGATGATGCCATATTTTGGCCCACCAGCGGTATATTATATTCTTTTGTTTATTATCTTAAATCTTCAAAATATAATTAAATGATTCCTAACTTTTGTAAATGTGAGTTGCAGGTCTATGATAACGGTTGAAAATACCGTTATCTATGACACTAATTTTGACCCTTTTTCTGCTTAGAAACTTGCTTGAAATCATGTTTTTGCTTTAGTTGTGTGAATAAGAGAGTTGAGGCTGAATTTGATGGTTTTATGACTAATTCTCCTTGTTTTAATTGAGCTTGTTTCCTTTTTCACTAGGAGGCAGTGCTAAACTGTGGTTGAACTCTTTTCTTGAAAATAGCTTGACTAAGTGGGAAGATGTGGTTGCAAAGTTCTTGAACAAATACTTTCCACATTCAAAGATCAACAAAGGGAAGCAATAAATCTCTTCTTTCAGACAAGGCATGGAGGAGACATTCGGGCAAGCATGGGATAGATACAAGAGCTTGCTGAGAAAGACACCTACTCATGGTTTTGATGAAGCACCAATAGTCATTCTTTTCCTTGGAGGTCTTGGTTCACAAACCAAATTGATGTTTGATGCCTTAGCTGGGGGCAATATCAAATGCAAGACTCTAGAGGAAGCCTATGAATTAATTGACAACATGGCTACCAATGACAATGAGATGCATAGTGAAAGAGGAGCTCCATCACAATCTAAGGGAGTTCTATAGTTATAGTCTTATGATGCCTTGCTTGCTCAAAATAAGATTATAACTCAACAACTAGAAGTCTTAACAAAGAAGCTTTCTCAACCACCAAAGGAGTGCCATAATGTTTTACAGGTTCAACAACAACTTTGTGAACTATGTGGTGGTGATCATATTAATGGTCAATGTGTTATGCCTGAGAATCTCAATGAAGAAGTTAGTTACATGGGCAACCAATTTCGTCCCAACAATTACAATCAAGGGTGGAAATCCCATCCTAGCATGGGACAAAGTCAGTTTGGGCAAACTGGTGGACAATTCAATAGACCACGGATGAGTCGTTATTTCTTGAATTATATTTAGTTTATTGCACTTAAATAAACCAGGGAATTGTGTTTAATTGTTTGTTATTTCCCGTTTTCCGAATTCTGCTTAATTTGGTCGGAAAATTGTAATTGTGCTAATTTGAGTTTTCTGAGTTGATTAAGTGCATTTTTGAAGTGCAGGAAAATTTTGGAAATACATTTTGGGACATCAGGAAGAGTGCCAAATAAATTCAAGACTCTCCACACAGACATTTTAGAATTAATTAAATTGTAATTCAGTAGTTTAGAATTTCTGTATCAACTTTTACATTTTGGGTGAATTTTTGGTAAAGTAGACTAGACCCAAAAGTGGAGGGGAGTGACTTGGCACCTAGGGTTTTTCTTTGTGTGGACCCCACCTTCATTATAAGAGACACACGACCTTAAGGAAATGGGAGCCGCCACTTGGTTTTGGGGGTGGTCTCTCGTTAGCTCTTTGTTTTTGGCTCTCGGTTTTTTTTTTGGGGGAAATGGAGAAAGGAATGAAGGAGGGGGCTGTGTAACGTGAAATGGTTCCAGCCGCCAACCCATAGAAAGTGTGCAACTGTTACGTGATTGATGAATCAAAGAAATTCTAATTTTTATTCCAACCTCACGCACTCAATTTTCTTCCTTCAGACAATGTTTTTATTTTGCTTCCAGCGTTGCTTTTAATCATGGATGGGTTCGGTCTCGTTTTCTTTTTTTTTCCTTTTCATGCTTGAATTAGAATTCCATTTTCATATTTTATAATTTAAGTTGTTGTTTCATTTGAAAAGAGTTTGTGTGGTGCCACAGTGTTGGAACGAGGAGTCACGACATGGTGTTTCATTCCAGCACATAGCTGCACGGTCATGGCTGGAAGCTAGGAAAACATGCGTTGATTCAAGGTGCTGCACGGAGATTTAGAAGCTGGAGGTGCCACGGCTGATTTAGTTGCGTCCTGGGAGAAATGGTGTGCACACGGGAATTAGCTTTCTCTTTTCATTCTTTTTAGAGATTAGGTGGGAGAACTCTCGGTTTGAGAGAAGAGCAGAGTAAGGGTGTTAGGTGTCTCGGCAGAATGGTGTGCACGCAAACGTGGAGTTGGAATAAGGAGCAGAAACTTTAATTGAAGGGAAGTGTTGCAGCTGTAATGGAAAGGAAGTGATGACTCATTTGGAGCACACACCTGGACGTCCTGGAGTGAAGCGGTGTTGAATAGAGAAGAGCCACGCAGCTGCTACTGCACACGTCCAGCCGGGAGGAAGGACACATCATGGAGCGTCCAACTTAGGAGAAGATGCGTTTTCAATTCTAGAAGCACTACTACGTCGGGTGATGCAGTCACGGCTAGAGAGATGCTGTGCGGTAATGAAATTTTAATTTCTTTCTTGGATAATGAAGCACTTGGTGTCACGTTTGGTGCAGCACGCTCAAGGGATTAAAGTTTCTTTTATTTAATTCAAGCTACACAGTATTGGATGAAGCAGAGTAGTGCCAAGTGGTTTTAGTTTTCCTACTACTTCAAGTATTTAATGTTAAATGTTCTTTAAGCATTCATTTCAATTGCCTGCTATTTTCATGTTTGCATTTAATTGTGTAGATCAATGTTGCACTTTTAATTTGATTTAAGCACTTTTCATTTTAATGTCCTCTATTTTTCGTGGTTGTGATATTTTAGTTACGATGTTAGCTTAAGTGACCTGTCATTTTAATTTTGTGTTTATATTTGTGTTTACATCCGTGTTTATGTTCGTGTTTTAATTTAGTTTACTCGCATTCACAAAATCTTCAAAAAAAACCCCCCACTACGTGTTGATCTGAGACTGAACCCAATTTGGTCCTTGAGAGACGACCTAGGAGTCACTTCCTAGTCTATACTGCATTCTTTTATGCACAACTTTTGTGGGAGGTGCGACCCTCTCATCAAAATGGCGCCGTTGCCGGGGACCAACGGTTCAGTCTTAGGTCTTTTTGTTGTCTTAGTGTGTGTTGTGTTTTGTCTTGTGTTGTGATGTGATGTTCTGTTTTGTGTGTGTGGTGCATGTATAAATGTGTTGTGTTTTATTTGTTTCGTAATTTTAGTATTTTTCTTTTTCCATGTCTACCTATTTTGGTTATGTGAATAGTGCTTATTCTGTGAGTGCCTCTGATTATGATTCTCCTTCTGCATGTTACTTTGATTGTAATTCTGCTGACTTTTATGCTGAGAACAATATGACCCATCCTCCAACTTTTGAGAGCTCTCTTTGGGAGCTGGTTCCACCTAATGAGGATGGTGATCATTTAGTTCTCACCACTGGACTGATGAATTTGTTGCCCAAGTTTTATGGTCTTGCAGATGAATGCCCACATGAACATTTGGATAGGCTTTATCGAATTTGCTCTTTAATGAAACTTCCAAATGTCCCGGACGATCTAGTTTTCTTAAGGGCATTCCCTCACTCAATAGAAAGAGCAGCAAAAGATTGGAAAGACTCTCTTCCTCCAGGATCCATTACCAGATGGGAAGACCTTGAGCATAAATTTCTGAGCAAATTCTCCCATGTGCAAGATGGATACGACAACGGTCTTGGATGGAATGACCCTACCTTGGGATGGTTCAATGCTCCACAACATCAATATCAAGAACCACCATTCTAGAGTACTTTCATGCCTCCACCAGTCCAGCAATATCAGAGTCAGCAATATGATGCTTCTGCCGAAACAGCTCCTCAGCCTTCTATTTCTGAGCCTACATTGCAGGAGTTGTTAGAGCAGTTGACCATGCAGAACCTGCAGTTTCAGCAAGAAACCAGAGTGTCCATTCAGAACTTGAATGACCAGATAGGGCAGATGGCTACTCAATTAAATCAGGAACAGTCTCAAGATTCAGAGTTACCATTTCAGACTGTTCAGATTTCAGATGATGATGATAGTGGCATCAACATAGAAGATGGGGAGAAGAGTCATGAGCTTACTGTTTTGCCACCTACTTTCCCATCATCCTATGTCCCTACCCTTGCACCTGAGGAGAGTGATGAGTATTTTGAGGAGCAGGCAGAAATAAGCAGTAATCCTGAACCAGGTAGACCACCTTCATCTTCCCACACTTTAGCAATCTTCAAGGAAGAGGAGGTAAGCATACCTCAATTTGATTATGTTGATGATTATGTGGTTGAGAGGTATGCTGATGATTATATTGTTGTTGAGTCTGATTTTAATTTCCCCTCTATGCATGATGAGAACCAATTTTTGCTGTCGCATCCGAATGTTTATTCTCCATGCATTGAACATGAATCTGAGTCTGTAGTTGACATTGCTTGTGATTTTGAAATTGATTCACGTTCTGAGGATGTATCTGAGGTTCAGCCTGTTACACTGGGATTGGGTGTTATACCCCTGCATGAAAATTCTGTAGAGCCACATTGCACTAACCCTATTGTAGGAGGTACAAATGAATTTGATCAACAAACACCCACAGTGGACAACAAAGGTGCTCACACTAACAGAAGCTTCAAGATCAATAAGCACCTGTTGAACCTGCTCATCAAAAATCACTTCTTAGATCCAGCTGTGGATGATATCTCCCTGCTTGATCAAATATGGAGGATGAAGAAATTTTTCCTCAAAACTTCCTGGCTGGATCCAATGGTGGAAGACATCTCCCTGCAAGTCCAAAATTGGCAACTGCCACCATGATCAGGGGAGTTTTCCTTTTCTCTTCTCCCCCTTTCCCTACTTTTATTGCACTTGTCCATGATCTGTTGACTGTTTTGATTTCTGATCTTATGCTTATGACACATTGAGGACACTGTGTAGTTTAAGTGTGGTCTATTGGGGGAGATTTTTATTTTTCTTTGTTAGTTTTTGTTTTCTGTGTTAAATTTTTTCTTTTCTAGGTTATTTTTGTCGTGTCTTGTATACAGTTGTGCATGATTCTCTTCATTTCTGAACTTTGTTTGGGTTGTAGACTTATCATTTCCTTCACTTCATTGATACTCTGAGATGTTGGATTCCTTGCTTTTCTCTGCTTGGAAGATGATTATGATTTTTGAGAGTTGAATTGATTGTGACAGAATTACCCTGTGTGAGAGTTGAGCCACTTTATGTTCTTTCTTGTGTGATATGTCTCTTGATTGCTTGCGCATATGCCTTGGCTTGACTCTTGTTGATAACTCTTGATTGATATGCATGTTTGGAAGTGATAAAGGCAGTTTTGTTTTTGAGCCTCTCTAGCCAAATAAGCTTACCTTGCTCTGAACCTTTGAAAACCCTTTTTGAGCCTATACTTTCCTCATTTCTTTGTTTTGAAGCTCATACACTAGCCCTAAGTGAAAACCATGATTACCTTAACCTTAGGGAATTTTGGAGCTTTGGAAGTGTTTTGGGAACAAGTGTGGTCTTCCTGGGGATTCATATGAATTGGCTAGTTGGTTCCTCTTCTTGTTTTGTTTTTGGTAAATATATGTGTATCTTGTCTTTTACAGTTTTGTTTTGAAAAGAGAGAAAAGAAAAGAGACAGGATGAAAAAAAAAAGAGAGCAGAAAAATAGTGAAGAAAAAAAAAATTGTGAATAATGGAGTCAAGAAGAGGATGAAATTCAAGGTTGTGGGTGTGTTTGAATGTGTTTACACTTGTTCCCCATTGCTCCTTTGTTCCTTATGGTTTGTAGCTTCTTATCCAGATATATCCTCCCTTTTCCTTGGCCCCATTACAACCATGAAAAGACCTTTTGATTTGAACATGCATATGTTTTGAGTGTTGATATTAGAGATTTGCCAAGTCTGTTGTTGCTTGCTTTCTTGAGTGCATTGAGTTGATATTCTTTACCTTAGACACTTGAGAGAAACACTAATAGTGCATCTGTGAGGTTTTGTTACTTTTGATTCACCTCTTGAACTGATTGATCATTTTGCCATGTTTTGAATTGCTTGGATGATTTCATGAGTATCTGCTTTCTCTGATTGATTCTCTGTCGGATATTGTCTACTTCTTTTCTTGGTCCAGATTCCTGGAGAACTATGTAACTATGTTTATGTCCTTGTTGAGTCTTTGTTGTCTGTCTGTCGAGTCTGTGTCAGCTCCCTGATATTTGAGTAGTTCCTTGGTTTTCGTCTTGGTTTTGCCCAGGAGTGCAAAAGACTAAGTGTGGTCTATTTTGATGAGTCGTTATTTCTTGAATTATATTTAGTTTATTGCACTTAAATAAACCAGGGAATTGTGTTTAATTGTTTGTTATTTCCCCGTTTTCCGAATTCTGCTTAATTTGGTCGGAAAATTGTAATTGTGCTAACTTGAGTTTTCTGAGCTGATTAAGTGCATTTTTGAAGTGCAGGAAAATTTCGGAAATACATTTTGGGACATCAGGAAGAGTGCCAAATAAATTCAAGACTCTCCACACAGACATTTTAGAATTAATTAAATTGCAATTCAGTAGTTTAGAATTTCTGTATCAACTTTTACATTTTGGGTGAATTTTTGGTAAAGTAGACTAGACCCAAAAGTGGAGGGGAGTGACTTGACACCTAGGATTTTTCTTTGTGTGGACCCCACCTTCATTATAAGAGACACACGACCTTAAGGAAATGGGAGCCGCCACTTGGTTTTGGGGGGGTGGTCTCTCGTTAGCTCTTTGTTTTTGGCTCTCGGTTTTTTTTTAGGGAAAATGGAGAAAAGAATGAAGGAGGGGGCTGTGTAACGTGAAATGGTTCCAGCCGCCAACCCATAGAAAGTGTGCAACTGTTACGTGATTGATGAATCAAAGAAATTCTAATTTTTATTCCAACCTCACGCACTCAATTTTCTTCCTTCAGACAATGTTTTTATTTTGCTTCCAGCGTTGCTTTTAATCATGGATGGGTTCGGTCTCGTTTTCTTTTTTTTTCCTTTTCCTGCTTGAATTAGAATTCCATTTTCATATTCTATAATTTAAGTTGCTGTTTCATTTGAAAAGAGCTGTGTGGTGCCACGGTGCTGGAAGGAGGAGTCACGACATGGTGTTTCATTCCAGCACATAGCTGCACGGTCATGGCTGGAAGCTAGGAAAACATGCGTTGATTCAAGGTGCTGCACGGAGATTTAGAAGCTGGAGGTGCCACGGCTGATTTAGTTGCGTCCTGGGAGAAATGGTGTGCACACGGGAATTAGCTTTCTCTTTTCATTCTTTTTAGAGATTAGGTGGGAGAACTCTCGGTTTGAGAGAAGAGCAGAGTAAGGGTGTTAGGTGTCTCGGCAGAATGGTGTGCACGCATACGTGGAGTTGGAATAAGGAGCAGAAACTTTAATTGAAGGGAAGTGTTGCAGCTGTAATGGAATGGAAGTAATGACTCATTTGGAGCACACACCTGGACGTCCTGGAGTGAAGCGGTGTTGAATAGAGAAGAGCCACGCAGCTGCTACTGCACACGTCCAGCTGGGAGGAAGGACACATCATGGAGCGTCCAACTTAGGAGAAGATGCGTTTTCAATTCTAGAAGCACTACTACGTCGGGTGATGCAGTCACGGCTAGAGAGATGCTGTGCGGTAATGAAATTTTAATTTCTTTCTTGGATAATGAAGCACTTGGTGTCACGTTTGGTGCAGCACGCTCAAGGGATTAAAGTTTCTTTTATTTAATTCAAGCGACACAGTATTGGATGAAGCAGAGTAGTGCCAAGTGGTTTTAGTTTTCCTACTACTTCAAGTATTTAATGTTAAATGTTCTTTAAGCATTCATTTCAATTGCCTGCTATTTTCATGTTTGCATTTAATTGTGTAGATCAATGTTGCACTTTTAATTTGATTTAAGCACTTTTCATTTTAATGTCCTCTATTTTTCGTGGTTGTGATATTTTAGTTACGATGTTAGCTTAAGTGACCTGTCATTTTAATTTTGTGTTTATATCTGTGTTTACATCCGTGTTTATGTTCGTGTTTTAATTTAGTTGACTCGCATTCACAAAATCTTCAAAAAAAACCCCCCACTACGTGTTGATCTGAGACTGAACCCAATTTGGTCCTTGAGAGACGACCTAGGAGTCACTTCCTAGTCTATACTGCATTCTTTTATGCACAACTTTTGTGGGAGGTGCGACCCTCTCATCAACCACCACAACAACAACAACAATAGTGGCAACAACAACCCTCTCTAGCTGACAAAACTACAAAGCTTGAGGAGATTCTCCAACAGTTCATGCAGGCAACTCTTTCCACCTAGAAAAGCACTAAAGCTGCTATAAGGTATCTGGAGATGCAGGTTGGTCAAATAGCCAAGAAGTTGGAAGAGATACCTACCAATAGTTTTAGGGCTAATACTGAAGTTAACCCCAAGGAAGAATGAAAGGTTATTGTGAGCATAGAAAATGAGATGGAAAAAGATAAAGAGATAGAGAGAAAAGCAAAAGTTGAGTTAAAAGAGAGAGAAGAAACAGAAGAGAAAAAGAAAAAGAAGAGAGTGAGAGAAAAAAGAAAAAATTTGAGAAAAATCTTCATCACCCTAAAGAATGTTCAAGAAAAGAAAAAGAGATGCAATTAGGGTGTTTTGAAGAAATTTTCAGAAAATTAGGGATTAAAATTCCTATGACTGAGGCATTGCAACAGATTCGTGAATATGCTAAGTTTTTGAAGAAAATCCTCAAAAGAAATAAATATATAGAGGAGGAAACAATTGAGGTATAGGGAGAGTGCAGTGTGATCTTGTAGAAGGCACCTCCTCCTAAGGTTAAAGACCTAGGAAGTTTCACCATTCCTTGCACTATCAGGAGCCCTAAAATAGGGAAAGCCTTAATTGATTTAGGGTCCAGTATCAATTTGATGGCCTTATATGTTCTTGAAAAGATTGGTGGTCTTGAAGTCCAGCCTGCAAAGATGACTCTATTTATGGCGGATGGATCCACCAAAAAGCCCTATGGTGTGGTGGAGGATGTGATGGTACAAACTGACAATCTCAGATTCCTGGTGGACTTTGTAGTGATGGAGATGGAGGAAGATTTGGAGATCCTTATAATTCTTGGAAGGCCATTCATGAAAACGGCCAAGGTGATCATCAATGTTGATGATGAAACTATTGCACTTAAAGACCAAGAAGAGGAGCTGACTTTCAATGTCTTCAATGCTGAGCAACAAATCCTAGTGAAGAAGACTAGTCTCAAAGTTGCATGTGGAGATGCACTAGAGACCAGTGCTAAAGCCGCCAAGCCAGGCAAGAAAGGTAAAAAGTGTTTTTATCACAGGTAAAGGAAGAAGAAAAAGACAACAAAGGAAAAAATGTTCATCAAGACTCATTGGAGAATTATGAAGAACTTAGACCAGGAATTCTAGTGAGATTCAACAAAAAGCTGTGGATTGTGAAAAAGCTCAGGACTGATGGACTAATAGAGATTGAATCTCCAATTTCTTAGAGAAACAAAAAGGTGAACAGGAAGTTACTGAAGAACTGTTGGTGTAGAGAAGGAAAAGACAACACCAAGATCAAAGATGTGACATGAGCCTATTGGGTCAAGCTAGTGACGTTAAAGAAGTGCTTACTGGGAGGCAACTCAGTGTTTTAAAAACTTTTATTTTACTGTTCTTTAGTTTGGGCTTTTAATTTTATTTTTGTTTGTTTTATTCCAGTGTGCTTAGTCTGTAATAACTGAATGTTTGAAGGGTGAAGAGAGATTAATTGTTTGATTTGAGTGATGTTGAGAGGACTAGGGAAAAGAAACTGGAAAATTCTAAGTTGAATCTGAGAATCCAAGACCAGGGGTATACCCAAAATAGGCCAAAAAACGCTAAGGTAGAAAGTGTCGCTCGACGCTTGAGCGCCCCCTGAGGGGCGCCCGGGCGGCGCGACTGCAGAATGGTTTTTTTAATTAGGGCTCAAGCGGGATTTTAGCCCACTTCTTCTTTTCACGCCCTAGGGTTCGCTCAAGCCTTCTCTCTTAGATTTCCTCCACTCTAGCCTCCCTAAACACTTCACCTAAGTGCTTTAATCACTTTCCCCCTCATTCCTCCACCAAAAACCCTATTTCTCACCATTTTTGCACAATTCCATCATTCAAGTTTGGGGTTTTGGTGTGTGTGGCTGTTTGAAGTGCAGATTTCTATCATTTGTTTGAGCTTTGTCCACCAATTTATCTGTCTGCAACAAAGAATGGCCTCCTCTTTAGGCAAAAGGATTAAAACCCTTGGTACCAAAGACAAGGGAACTAAGAGGAAGGAGAAGGAGCAGTTCTACTAAAAAAAGTTTAGAACTCCTGCTCATGAGAGATACTTCCAAGCTGTGGAAGGAAGGAGACTGCTTATGGAAAGAAAGGTGGCCAACCTACCATCCCTGGCTCCTCAATTTGAAAGGGGGCTGAATAATAGAGATTAGGGCCACCTGGCAACCTACCCCTCTCCTGCCAATGTTGACATCATCAAAGAGTTTTACACAAATGAAAAAGCATTGGGGGGAGAAGATGAGACGTACTTTAGCTATGTAAGAGGTAGGAGGATTGCCTTTGATGCTGACACTATTAAATGCTTTCTTGGTATAGATTAGGAGGGAGAGTAGTGTCAGTTTGCCACATCCATGCTGGAAGGAGTGGATTATGAGGATGTGAGCAGACCTTATGTGTGCCTGGAGGGCACTTTCAGAGGAACAGGTTTAGTGCACTTTCAGAGGAATAGGTTTAGGGCACCCATTCACATCACTAGACCCCATCTGACTCCTCTGGTAAAGTATTGGATGGCATTCTCTCATGCCAACATACAACGTTGCTCCCATGCTTCGGACATCACTGTCCAAAGGTCCATCTTCCTCTAATGTGTTCTCAAGGGCCTAAACATTAATATTGGGCAGGTTATAGCTGATGAGATTCAGAGTTGTACCCGTGGTCTAAGCAGCAAGGCACCCCTGGGACACCCATCTTTGTTCACCCATCTTTGTGAGGTCGCGGGTATTGATGTGTCTAGGCCACCACTGGAGCGTCCAAGGAAGGAGCTGGACGAAGCTTACTTTACTCACTACTGTGCATTGGATGAGCCAGATCACCCAGCACCACCACCACAGCAGCCTAGGGCACACAGGACAGCACCATGTTAACACTTTGACAAGTGTACAAAATCGTATCATGTAATAATAAATGGTAAGACCAAGTATTGTTTCCAAGAGACTCACGACACTAAACAGTTATGTTATTACTCAACTAAATAAGACTCTAAAGAACAAATTTTGGGGGTTTTGAATGCAAATTCAATAAAATAAACATGAATGCAATTGGATCAATTGAGGCTAAACACAAGAATTAATGGATGAAGTAGATGATATTGTTGTTGGGTTTAGATTTCACCTAATTTACTCTCATGCATATATGAATTCATCTTCTTCATTAATGTTAATGCCACTTTCTAATTTACCTTAAACCCGATGTCTCGGTGAAGAAAGCCTACTCCGAATTACTAATTCACAATGTCTTGTCTGGCAATTAATCATGCATTACATTCGCACAGAAGCTTAAAGGCAACCGACCCTCCTATCCCTATATCTAGGTAATATTGCTTTTGGGAGAATTTCCCCAGTTCTAGATTTTCTCATATGTGTCCATAGTGACAAAACCAATAATCATGCAATTGAATGAGTTAAACAAAGCATGCATAGAGTGTAGAGGAAAAACCCTAACAATTAATGAAGTAAAGCATTTTATAATAAGAGTCAATTCAATACATGAGAGTTTAAGAGGTTACATCTTTCCCAACAACAAATAAGGTTTAGTTCCCCATTATCATGGAGAAACTAGATGAACAATGGAATGAAAGAATGAAAGAGATAGAAAAACCCTAGAAAGAGAAGAGGAGACTCTCGCATCCCTAAATTTGCCCCCAAGGGGTGAAAAATTTGTTTTTTGTGCTCAAGCAACGAAAGATACAATCCCTAGGACGTGCAAGTTCTTAAATAGAACTAAAAAGTAATAGAAAACAGGTCCAAGCCCACGACACTGGCGCTCAACACCCAAAAAGGACGCTTAGCGGTAACTGCGACACTAAACTGGCGCCCAACGCTACTTTTCTTTACTCTGGTTGACTTTTTTGCATTCTGGTTGACTTTTCTGCATTACAACTATTTGATACTTTAACTTTTCTTTCAAATCATTCCAATAGCCTACAAAATCAAGGGAATTTAGTGATAAAATTATCAAGTATAACCTCAACTCTCTTATTCACAAAAATAAGGCAAAAACATGAGTTCAAACAAGCTTCTAAGTCAAAAACGGTGTTTTTAATATCAAAATTAAATATAAAAATAATGGTTTTTCAACCGTCATCACAACCCCAAACTTGAAACTTTGCTTGTCCTCAAGCAAAATGTAACTTGGCTTAAATAAAATAATCATACTACAATGGTCTAGCACACCAAAAAGCATTTTCCTCTAGGACAAGTAAATCACTCATGTTTGCTCATCATATAAAGATTAGTCAAGATATAATGATGCTTTACCCAATAAAGCTTCAACTATGGTGCTCACATAATCAAAACATACACAACAGATGCAATCCTCAAAAATAATAAACAAACAAGCAAGAATGTTATCATAAAGTGCATGGAACAATTCCTCACCAAAGACAGTGTTTCACTTAAGCAGTCAAAAGTGTTTCACTCAATCACTCAAAAGTGTTTCACTCAAACTCAAAGGTGTATAGTGAGGTGTCACTCTTATACTCTACCATCACAATGTCACGTGAATCAACTTTGTCTTTCATTTAACCACATATTAAACACACTCACAAGCAGGTTATCATCACAAGGACTTTTCAAGGCTTGTATTGAGGCTGGTTAAAGAAGAAAATTGGTTTTTCTAGACAACAAAATTCCTTGAGTTAAGAGAGTGGACAATTCACTTATTCACATTAACAATAACCTCTGTTTCTCCTTTTATGTGAGAAACCAAATGTTCAACTTAGTCCCAACTTTTCTTTCATTGAGCTCAACCTTTTCTTTTCTTTCTTTTCTTTTCTTTTCTTTTTCTTTTGCTTTTTGCTTTTGCTCAATGCTCTTTGATAAATTTCACAAAGTTCTTTCCGGTTTCTCACCACCCCAAACTTGAACCATTCTCCATTACCACAAAACATACTCTACTTAACTCAAGGTAAGGATTTCAAAAAGGGTTTTTCCACTTTTCAAATTTAGGCTCAAGGTGCAAAGGTTAGAGAAAACATTGATCTTTATTGGGTTCACCTATAAACATTGGCTCTAAGGGAGAAGAAAAACACGGCCTTGATCATTTGTAACAAGCAAGCAAGTGGTTCAATCATAAAAAAATTAGGCAAAATCAATCATGCTTCTAAAGCAATAGCACTCAATCAATAAAAAACTCTGGAGCCTAATCTCTCCCAGGTTAACTCAAGTTCCACAATTTGATAAACATCTTGGCCAGCATATTAATCACGATTGAAATCATGCATCTGTTTTTAACAATACTATGAGCAACCACCATCTATGCTTAAAAAGCCTCAATAATCATTAACTCAACATGCATCATAGAACAATAGAGAAAACACAAGAGTATTACTCATCACAAACAACAGTTTATCCACAACCAAAAAAACCATTATTATCGACGGCCAAAATCCTTCGGAAACGGCCAAAAGCCTTCGGTAATGCGATTTTTCCGAAGGACAAATGACCGTCGGTAATATCGTTGTCGGTAACATTTACCGACGGCTTTTGGCCGTCGGTATTTACCGAAGGCTTTACCGAAGGCCAAAAGCCTTCGGTAAATACGTCGATCTGGTTCATCTTCTTCCTCTTTCCCCTTCTCCTGTATCCTTCGTTTTTCAGTTTTTTTTACCCAAATTTCTTCATTCCTAAACCAAAACAACAATTTTATTCATTCCAAAACCAAAATCAGAGGCTACACTTCGGTTCTTTAATTGTTTTAGAAACCCTAAAATTGAAAAAATCCCAAATGGCAGTGAAGCTTGCACGGTGGTGTTCTCCCATGGCAACGGTGGTGCTCTCCAGCGACGGCAGCGGCGCTTCACCCACGGCAGCGGCGCTTCTCCCACGGCAGCAGTGGCGTCCTCCCACGGGAGCGGCGCTTCTCCCACGGCAGCAGCGCTTCTCCCACGGTAGCGACGCTTCTGCCACAACAGCGGTGGCGTCCTCCCACGGCAGCGGTCGCGTCCTCTCAAAGGCAGCGGTGGCGTTCTCCCAGCGGCACCGGTGACAGTGTGGGAAGATGGTTGCACAGCTGAGAAAAATGGAGGCAGAGAAGGTGAGAAAAGGTGAGAAATATAGCAGAGAAAGCGATTTGTGAGTGATAAAAATGTATAAACTTTGCGCAGAGAGAGTGAAAAAATGGGCGGGAATTTTGCCACTCTTTTTACCGAAGGCTTTACCGAAGGCTTTTGGCCGTCGGTAATTACCGAAGGCTTTACCGAAGGATTTTGGCCGTCGGTAATTACCGAAGGCCCATATCCGTCGGTAAAATACATTTTTTTTCATCCGTCGATAAAAGCCGTCGGTAATGCATCATTTACCGACGGAACTAAGTCCGTCGATAAAAAGCCGTCGGTAATTCCATGTTTTATTGTAGTGATCACATCATACCAAACCATTGCACACAACTCATTAAACCAAGTACATAAGCAAAAATAAAAATAAAACAAAATTCAAATAAAATAAAGCAAAAACAGAAAAATCTTGATCCAGCAGCATCCACCAGTAGATGCTGTCAGTAACATCCATCAATAGATGTCTAGTAGCATAACATCCATCAATAGATGCTCTTAGTAGCATCCATCAATAGATGCTCTCTCATCTGAATCTTCCTACATCCATTAGTAGATGCAAATCCTTCTCATCAACATCCATCAATAAATCTTAATCTTTCTCATCTTCATCGGCATCCATCAGTAGACGCCTTCAGTAGCATCCATCAGTAGACGCTTAATCACATAACATCCATCAGTAGACGCTATCATTCATCACCCTCATCACAGCAGCATCCATCAGTAGATGCTGTCATTTGAGTCCTCCTAGCATCCCTTAGTAGATGTTGTCCAACATTCATCGGTAGATGTTGTCATTCCTGCAAAGCAAATTCAAATCCAAAAGAAAAAGTCAGAAATTGGGTTGCCTCCCAATAAGCGTTTGTTTAACGTCACGAGCCTGACACCAATAAGCACAATCTGCATCTATAATGTTGGTGTTTCTTTTGCTTTCATCACACCAACTTATCTGCAACATCTTCTTGTTCACCATCTTTACCCTCCTTCAATAAGGAGCCTCAATCTCAATAACTTCATTCTCTTTGATATTTTTGACCACTTCATGCACAGAACTTGGTGAACATGACACTTGAACGATGGCGCTCAGCGCCTTTAATAGGGCACCCAAGCGCACCCTGCGACCTTCTTTGTCCTTCCTCTCTTGATGATCTTGTACTCCTAGTATATATTTTCGAATTTTATCCTGCAAACACTAAAGAACACTGCACTGAAGCACCCAATTAGCACAAACAGATAAAAAAATTAAAAAGATGAAGAGATAGAAAGATAAAAAGATAAAAAGATAGAAAGATAAAAAGAGAAAAAGATAAAAAGATATAAAGATAGAAAGATAGAAAGATAAAAATAAAAAATAAAAAAAATAAAAAGATAAAAAGATAAAAAGTTAAAAATAAGAATAAAAAAATAAACAGATAAAAAGAAAAAAAATAAAAGGATAAAAAAACTAAAAAGATAAAAATATAAAAAGATAAAAAGATAAAAAGGAGAAAAAGGTACAAAGAGAAAAAGATAAAAGAGAAAAAGATAAAAAGATAGAAAGATAAAAAAAATAAAAAGATAAAAAAAATAAAATGATAAAAAGTCTAATCGGTTAAGAATCACACAAATAGAATATTTATACCACGAGTCCTTGGCAACGACGCCAAAAACTTGTTAACACTTCGGCAAGGGTACCGAATCGTATCAAGTAATAATAAATGGTAAGACCAAGAATCGTTTCCCAAGAGACTCAAGGCACTAAACAGTTATGTGATTACTCAACTAATTAAGACTCTAAAGAACAAATTTTGGGGGTTTTGAATGCAAATGCAATAAAATAAACATGAATGCAATTTGATCAATTGAGGCTAAACACAAGAGTGAATGGATGAAGTTGATGATATTGTTGTTGGGGTTTATCAATTTCATCCTTATATACTCTCATGTATTCAGGAATTCATCTTTCTTCATTAATTGTTAATGGCACTTTCTAAATTACCTTAAACCCGATGTCTCAACGAAGAAAGCCTAATCATAATCACTAGTTTACAATGTCTTGTCTTCCTAGCAATTAATCATGCATTATAGTGAACAGAAGCTTAAAGGCAACCAACCATCATACTCCTATGTCTAGGTTTATACTACTATTGGGAGAGATTCCCCAGATCTAGATTTCCCCGTATGCGTCCATATCGACAAAATCAATAATCATGACATCGAATGAGTTAAACAATGCATGCTTTGAGCAAAGAGGAAAAACCCTAACAATTAATGAAAGAAAGCATGTATCTTAAAGAAGATTTTGAAGAACAAATTCCATACATGAGAGTTTGATGACAAATTTATGAACACCGAAAAACGGCGCCACAAACTTGTTTAACAATCGGCAAGTGTGACTGAATCGTATCAAGTAATAAAACTAGGTAAGACCAAGTATTGTTTTCCCAAAGGACTGACGGCCTAGTTAGCTATATGATTTGTTGATTATTTAAGACTTGTTAACAATTGATTGTAGGGTTTAAATGCAAAAGACAGTAATTAAACATGTATGCATGAATTTGATCAATGGAAAAGAGAAATACAAACACTTTAATGAATTAGATGGATGAGTATGTTGTTGGGGTTATCAATTTCATCTTATCCACTCTTATATACTTTAGGAATTAATCAATCTTTTCATCAATGCTAATGCCACTCTCTAAATCACCTTGCAAGAAGGCCTATCATTAATTACGAGTTCATACAATTCCTAGCATTCCTAGTAATTATTTCTGAAGTGCAGAAGCTTAAAGGCAACCAATATGCTATTGGGAGAAATTCCCCGGATCTAGATTTTCCCGTACGTTCCCATATCGACAAAATCAATAATCATGACAATGAATGAGTTAAACAAAGCAAGCTTTAAGCAAAGAGGAAAAACCCTAACTAATGATGAAAGAAAGCATATATCATAAAATAAGATGTTAAAACACAAATTCCATATATGAGAGTTTCACAAGACTATATTGATTCCCCAACAACAATACAAGGTTAAGTCACCATATTCATGGTGAAACTAGATGAACAATAATGAATGAAAGAAAGATAGAACCCTAGAAAGATGAGGAGGTAGCCTGAGCATCCAAGATCTTCCTTCAAGGGGTGGAAAAGAGAGTGTTTGCTTCGTCTCCGCCAAAGATACAAACCCTAGGACGTCCTAAAGCTTATATACTATTCTAAAAATACAGAAAATTAGGCCCAAGCCCATAACAACAAAAGAAAACCGGTCCAAGCCCACTTAGAATGGCGCTCAGCGGTATTTTACCGCTGAGCAGTAATAGCGCAAGATCCATTTTGCCCCCAGCTGCTATTTTTGCCCCTCAGCGGTGATTTTGGCACCTGAAAAGTGCCGCTCATCGGAACTTTTTCTGTATTCTGGTTGACTTTTCAGCATTCTGGTTGACTGGTTGACTTTTTTGGTTGACTGGTTGACTTTTCTGTTTTCTGGTTGACTTTTTATCATTCCAATCATTCGGTACTTCAATTCTTCTTTCAAATCATTCAATTAGCCTACAAAATCAAGGGAATCTTGCACAAAACCATTAAATTCACTTTTAACTCTCTTATTCACAAAACTAAAGCAAAAATATGAGTTCAAGCTAGTTTCTAAGTCTTAAAGGTTGCTTTTGGTATTAATTTTAAGCATAAAAATAACGGTTTTTCAACCGTTATCACAACCCCAAACTTAAAAAGTAAATACTCAATTTAGCTCATCATCACAACCCCAAACAAGATGAACTCAATCTTCCATCAATCCATATAATGGTTCACCACACTAAAAAATCCTTCTTTCAAGACAAGTAAATACTCAATTTAGCTCATCATCAAGACTTCAATCAAGATGTGCACATGCTTTTAGTGATCACTCAAACACATACTATCCAACAAATGCTATTTTCATGAATGATCAATTAACTAAGCAAAGATGTTCTTATGTGTTCATGGAATTTATCCTCACTAGATAAGGTGTTTCACTCAAACACACAAGTGTATAGGAGATATTCACTCATTCACTCTACTATTACAATGTCACATGAATCAACTTTGCCTTTCATTTAACCATAATCAAAAACACTTACAAGCACACATCATCACAAGGACTTTTGAATGGCTTATAATGTGGCTGGGTTAACAAGAAAATTGGTTTTTCTAGATCACAAAACCCTTGAGTTAAGAGAATCACATAAACACAACCATTCTTACTTATTCCCAACTTTCCTTTGCATTGAGCTTTACTTTTTCTTCTCTTTTCTTTCTCTTTTTCTTTTTCTTTTCACATACTTAGTTCTTAGCTCAATGCTTTCAATTTCCCTTTCATAACTTCCCAGCAACCCCAAACTTGGACATTTGTCAATACCACAAAATATTTTCTACTTAACTCAAGGTAAAGGTTTTCACAAGGGGTTTTCAAATTATGTTCACGGCTATGGGTTCAAATGATAGAACACATAATGCTCTCTTTTAGTGGGCTAAACTTATGAATTTGGCTAATAAAAGGGTTACCGACAAATGGCCTTGATCATATAATGCAAACAAGCAAGTAATTCAATCATAGAAAACTTGGGCAAAGTCATTCATGCTTTCACAGTAATAGTATTCAACAATAACAACTCTAGAGCTCAAAACCTCACATATAAGCTCATTCACATTCCACATATAACATCCTGCTTAGAATCATAATCACAATCACAACATCTTGCATTTGTTCACAATGTTTGTGAACCACCTGTATAAGCATATAATGTGCACATTCTCAACATCAATCAATATCAAAGCATCATCAGGCATTACTTATCAAACAACAATCATAAGCAAATCATCATAACAGAATAAGTTTCCAATTGAGTACATCAAATCCTATTCTAAAAACAAAAGTGATTGATAAAACAAATCCTGCTGTAATGGTTTGAAAAAATCAGCCCCATCAATGATGCTCTCTCTCAACCCCAAACTTAGATGGAAAACTAGTGAGAAAGTGAGTGGAAGGGAGATTTTCTAAAGAGGAATGAAAGGAAAAATGTAGAGAACCTTTGGAAAAGTGTTTAGGAGTGTGTGTGCAAAGAAGAATCTGAAAATAGAGCCCAAAGCGAGCCCTAGGGTATAAAAATACCCCAATGGGCTTGGGTTCCACTAAGGGGCAACCTAAGCCCATTTTACGATACCACCGCTCAGCGGCACTTTTCGTGTTGTGCTTTTCTTCTTCCTAGCTTACCCTAGGTGCCTTCTACTCATGCCCCTCACTTGCTCCCTGCAATTAATTTCTCAGATCATTGAAACATTCAATCCCTATCATGCAACTAAAGCAGAATCAAAACAAATAATACAGATAAAATCAATCAACTGGGTTGCCTCCCAAGTAGCGCTTGTTTAACGTCACGAGCCTGACCCAAAATCCTCCAGCACCCTTCAGTAGATGCAAATCTTCCTTACCAACACCCATCAGTAGGTGTATACAAACATAGTATCCTTCAATAGATACTCTTCCGCCTAACATCCATCAGTAGATGTAAACCCTGTAACAAACTTATAACAAAAACAAAAATACCCAAAAGTTCAAAATTACATCACCAAACCAAAAATTAAGAGTTCTTAAATCACTGGGTTGCCTCCCAGCAAGCGCTCTTTTAACGTCACTAGCTTGACCCAATAAAGCTCAAGTTCCATCTTCTTTTTCTTCTTCTTTCTACTGAACTTCTTCAGAAATTTGATCAAACCAGGAACCTGTTGTAATGTCTCAATCATAGGAACTTTAATCTCCAATTTCTTGAAGATTTCCATAAAGCGCTCAAATTCCTTCTTCCTATGATACTTCTTTGGATGAGGAAGAGGTTTTTCATATGATTCTCTCTCTCTTCCTCTCGTCCTCTTTCTCTTTTCTCTCACTTTCTTTTTTTCTTTTCTTTTTCTACTCACTTTCTCAATCATCACACAAATTTTCTCTTCTTCTTTCTCTTCTCTCTTTTCTCTCTTCTTTTTCCAACTCAACTTTTTCAACATTTACACTCACTAGCACTTCACAATCTTCCCTGGGGGGTTAACCTCAGTATTAGCCCCACAATTCTTGTCAAGCCTTTCTCCCAACTGCTTAGTAATTTGACCCATTTGAATCTCCAAATTCTTAATAGCAGCTTCAGTGCTCTTTTGAGTAGATTCAGTTTTCTGTATGAACTGATGAAGAATTTCTTCCATCCTTATTGATCTTTCATTAAGTATAGAAATTTGTTGCCATAAGGTTTGTTGTTGCTGTTGCTTGTGAAATTGTCCTGATTGTCCAGCTTGCCCACTTTGTCCTTGACCAATACTTGGGTGTGGTTTCCACCCTTGATTGAAGTTCCCCTAACAGTATGGAAATTGATTGGCCATGAAGTTAACATCCTCTAAAGCTTTCACTGGAAAGGCGCATTGACCATTGATATGGTCACCACCACCTAATTCACACATCTGTGGTTGAACCTGTGCAACAGTCTTTAACTCTTCTGGCAATTGTGCAAGTGTCTTTGCGAGATTCTCCAATTGTTGAGTTAGTATTTTGTTCTGAGCTAGCAAGGCATCATTGGATTGCAACTGTAGAACTCCTTTTTGCTGAATAGAAGCTCCTCTTTCACTGTTAAGCTCATTATCATTAGTAGCCATGTTTTCAATTATTTCTGTAGCTTCCTCTGGAGTTTTCCATTTGATATTTCCTCCAGCTGAGGCGTCAAGCATCATCTTGGTTTGTGAACCAAGACCTCCTAGGAAGATTAGGACTACTTCTACTTCGTCAAATCCATGCGTGGGAGTCTTTCTTAATAGGCTTTTGTACCTATCCCATGCATGACCTAGTGATTCCTCCATGCCTTGCCTGAAAGATGATATTGATAACAGTTGAAAAACTGTTATTTTCATGCTTAAAATTGGCACAAAAAGCAACCTTTACACTTAGAAACTAGCTTGAAATCATGCTTTTATCCATATTTTCATAAATAAGAGAGCTGGACAGGTTTATGCTTGATTTTAGTGTTTTTGTGCAGGTTTTAAGGTGAATTTAGTGAAAGAAGTGAAGAAGGAGAGAGATGGAATCAGAAAAGTCAACTAGTCAACCAAAAAAGTCAACCAGTCAACAAAAAAGTCAACCAAAAAAGTCAACTAGTCAACCAGAATACGAAAAAAGTCAACCAGACGAGTTTTGGGCCAGTTTTATGCGATTTTATGATCTGTTTGGGCCTGGACCCGTTTTCTATTATTTTTATGTCCTATTTAAAGACCTAGATGTCTTAGGGTTAGTATCTTTGGCAGAAACGAAGCAAACACTCTCTCTTCCACCGCTTTGAAGGAGGATCTTGGATGCTCAGGCTACCTCTTCACCTTTCTAGGGTTTTATCCTTCATTCTTTCATTATTGTTCATCTAGGTTCGCCATGAATATGGTGAACTAAACCTTGTATGTTTGTTGGGGAATCAATGTAATCTTTTGAAGCTCTCATATATGGAATTTGTGCTTGCATCTTAATCTAAGATTTATGCTTTCTTTCATCATTAGTTAGGGTTTTTCCTCTTTGCTTAATGCTTGCTTTGTTTAACTCATTCAATGCATGATTATTGATTTTGTCGATACGGGAACGTACGGGGAAGTCTAGATCCGGGGAATTACTCCCAATATTATATTGGTTGTCGTTAAGCTCCTGTGCTAAGAGAACTAATTATTAGGAATGCTAGGAATCGTATGAACTCGTAATTAGGGATATGCCTTCTTGACAAAGTAATTTAGAGAGTGGCATTAACAATGATGATTTGAATGTTGAATTCCTAAAATATATGAGAGTGGATAAGATGAAATTGACCCCCAACAACATTCATATATATATTTCATTGAAAGTGCTTGTCTTTTGCTTTTGCCATTGATCAAAACCTCATGCATACATGTTTATTTTTTGTCTTGCATATTAAACTCCAAATATTTCGTTCTTAAGTCTTAGCTAATCAACGAACCATACAACTAAACTAGGTCGTGAGTCCTTTGGGAGAACGATACTTGGTCTTACCGAGTTTATTACTTGAACGATTCGGTCATACTTGCCGATTGTAAAACAAGTTTGTGACATCATATTTTGGTGATCATAAATTTGTCCATCAAGTTTTTGGCGCCGTTGCCGGGGACTCTGGTTTAACTGGTTAATTTGTGTGATTATTGATTATCTTTGACTTTAATTTTGAATTTCTGTTTTTATTTTCTGTTTTTATTTTTTCAGTTTTTATTTGATTTGGTTTTATTTTATTTTGATTTGATTTGATTTGATTTTATTTGATTTTATTTGATTTGATTTGATTTTATTTGATTTTATCTTATTTGATTTGATTTGATTTGATTTTATTTTATTTGATTAGATTATATTTGATTTGATTTGATTAGATTAGATTTTATTTTATTTGATTTGATTTGATTAGATTAGATTTTATTTTATTTTATTTTATCTTATCCTCTGAATCTTTTATCTTCTGAATCTATATCTTCTCCTATATCTTTTTGTGCTAACAAATCTTTTCTAGGGTTTTGTTTTCTTGTGCATGCAGGAAGCAATTAGAACAAGGAGCAAGAAAACAACAGAACCTCTGCTTGAAAGTCTAGACGAGAGTAGACGGAGGAGAATAATCCGAACATCTAGAGAACTTTTCCCTTCTCCAGAAACTCTCTTACAATCATCACCACAAGGTTCTGTTCATAGCACAGAAAATATGGAGAACAACAATGTTAGAAGAACTCTTGCTGACTACACCAATATAGCTGGACCTCAACACTTTAACAGTATAGCTAGACCTAGAGTCAATGGAGCTAATATGGAGGTCAAACCAGCACTGATTCAACTGGTGAAAAGCAACCAATTTAATGGGTTATCTCATGAAAGCCCATATGAGCACCTCACTACCTTCAATGAGATTTGCAACACAGTCAAAATTAATGGGGTGCCAGACGAAGCTATCAAACTTAGCTTGTTTCCTTTCTCATTGGGAGGCAATGCTAAGCTTTGGTTGAATTCTTTCCCAGAAGAAAGTTTCACAGAGTGGGAAGCAGTGGTCACAAAGTTTTTAAACAAGTACTTCCCACAATCTAAGGTGACAAAAGGCAAGCAAGAGATTTCTTCATTTAAGCAGGGTATGGAAGAATCACTGGGGCATGCATGGGACAGATACAAAAGCTTGCTAAGAAAAACACCCACGCATGGCTTTGAAGAGAAATAGAGAGCAAAAGCACTTTTCCTTTTCCAATCCATCAAGGGAAACAACTAGACTTCACAGAATTATTCAAAATGGTGGATAATGATGCACCTTGGGAATAGATTCTACAACAGATTACGGTTTACACTAAATCTAATGAAGAAATCTCTACAAAGAAAAGACGTAGAGATGATGAGGCAAAGGAGTGTATAACTGTTAAAAAAGAGTCATTCCCTCCTAAAGCAACAGATCCAGGCAGTTTTTCTATCCCTTGTACCATAGGGAAGAAAAAGGTGAAGAAAGCTCTTCTTGATTTAGGTTCAAGTGTTAACTTGATACCTTACTCTTTACTGGAGCAAATCGGCAATGTTAATGTGAAACCTGTAAAGGTTAATCTAGTAATGGCCGATGGATCTTCAAAGGAGCCATGTGGGATTGTAGAGGACATTATAGTTTGTGTTGGCAAACTTCAATTCTTGGCAGACTTTGTGGTGATGAAGATGGAGACAGAGAAGATACCTATCATACTTGGAAGACCGTTTATGAAAACGGCCAGAGCTATCATTGATGTAAATGAAGGTATAGTGGTGCTCTAGGACAGGGAGGAGAGAGTGGTTATAGACGTCTTTAAAGATGAGACGCAAACACAGGAGGAAGAAGCTAGTTATAAAGCTGCATTTCAAGATGCACCCATGACTAGCCGTAAAGATGAAAATCTCAAGGTTGCACATAACCATTGTTTGTTGTTTCAGGTACACAAGGAAGAAAAGATTGGAAGAGGAGGAGAAATTCCTGGTGACTGGGAGAAAAGAAGACTCCAACTTGGCACACCTGTAAGAATCAAGAACAAGTTGTGGGTTGTGAAGGGCTTTAAAGAGAAGGAGATGATAGAGATAGAGTCTCCACATTCTAGAAGGACCAAAACAGTTCACAGGAAACAGTTGAGGAGTTGGTGGAATGACAACATCAACTATAAAGAAGGAACTTGAGCTTTACTGGGTCAAGCTAATGACATTAAAAGAGCGCTTGCTGGGAGGCAACCCAGTGATTTAAAAAACTTTTAATTTTATTTTGGTTTGTAATTTTTAATCTGTTGAACATGATTTTGTGAATATTTTGCTGAACATAGCATCTACTGATGGATGCTAGGTGGTTAAGTATCTACTGAAGGATACTAAGTGTGTAACACCTACTGATGGGTGTTGATGAGAAAATTTTGCACCTACTGATGGGTGTTGGTAAGTTTTAAACACCTACTGATGGGTGTTGGTGGACTTTGGGTTAGGCTCGTAACGTTAAACAAGCGCTACCTGGGAGGCAACCCAGTTGATTGATTGTTTTTGTTTGTTTCATTTTAGTTGCATAATAGGGTTTGCATAAGTATTCTAAACATTGAATTGCAGGGAACCAGTGAGGGGCATGTTTAGGAGGCACTTAGGTTAAGAAAAGAAGGAGAAGAGCATTTCACGAAAGTGCCGCTGAGCAGTAAAACAACCGTTGAGCGGTACTATCGCAAATTGGCTTTGGTTGCCCCTTAGCGGGACCCGAGCCCATTAGGGTATTTTTATACCCTAAGCTGCGTTTTAGTTTCTCTTTTCAGACTCTTCTCTGCACACACACTCCTACATACCTTTTCAATGGTTCTCTACAACTTTTCCCTCATCCCTCTTTAGAAAATCTCCCTTCCACTCACTTGCTCACTAGTTTTCCATCTAAGTTTGGGGTTGGGAGAAAGCATCATTGAAGGGGTTGATTTCTTCATTGTGGTTTACTAATACTTAACAATGTATCTTTTGGTTTTGTGGATTATGTTTGATGCAGGGATGGCCTCTTCATCGGGCAAAAAGAATCAAGACTATAAGATCCAAGAAGAGGAAGATACAGAGGATAGCTCAGATTGATGAGGAGCTGAGATAGCATTTACGGATGAATGCTATCATATGCTTATGCTTTTGGGGTTTAAGTTTTCTAAACTTATTTATTTTTTGCTTTAGATTAGGGTTTGATGTACTCTATTGGAAACCTGGTTTGTTATGATGGTTTGCTATTAACTGTGATTGTGTGATAAGTAATGCTTCATGATGATTAGTGATTGATTGATGTTGAGATAGATGTGCACATTAAAATGCTTATACAGGTGATTCACAAGCTTTGTGAACAAATGCAGGATATTATAATTGTGATTGTGAAATTAAGCAGGATGTGTATGTCAAATGTGAATGAGCTTATATGTGAGGTTTTGAGCTCCAAAGTTTTTATTGATTGAATGCTATTACTTTGGAAACATGAATGATTTTGCCCAGGTTTTCTGTGATTGAATCAATTGCTTGTTTTGCATCATGTGATCAAGGCCGTTTGTTGGAACCCTTTTTATTGGCCAAATTCATAAAGTTAGCCCACTAAAAGAGAACACTTTGTGTTCTATCCTTTGAACCCTTAGCCTTGAACATACACTGAAACCCTTGATTGAAAATCTTTACCTTGAGTTAAGTAGAAGATCTTGTGTGGTATTGTTAAATGTTCAAGTTTGGGGTTGTTGGGAAAACATGAAAGAGGAAAAGCATTGAGCTAAGAGCTAAAAAGTAAGAATATGCAAAGAAAAAACAAAGAAAAAGAAAAGAAAAGAAAAAGAAGCAAAACTCCATGTAAATGCAAAGGCAAGTTGGGAAGAATAAGAAAAATTGTGTTGTTATGATTCTCTTAACTCAAGGATTTTGTGATCCAGAAAAACCAATTTTCTTGTTAGCCAAGCCACATTATAAGCCATTGAAAAGTCCTTGTGATGATGCATGCTTGTGAATGTTTTTGATTGTGGTAAAATGAAAGGCAAAGTTGATTCATGTAACATTGTGATAGTGGAGTGAATGAGTGAAACACTTTACCTCTTATACACTTGTGTGTTGAGTGAAACACTTTACCTAGTGAGGAAATATTCCATAAGCACATGAACATCCATGCTTAATTGATTGATCATTCATGAAAAATAGCAATTGTTGGAATTTAAATGACTTTGTGAACACTAAAGCATGTGCACATCTTGATTGAACTCTTGGTCATAAGTTTGAGTGAAGTTGTTACTTATCTTGAAAAAGAGGATTTTTGAATGAGCGAACCATCATATGAATTGGTTGAAGATTGAGTTACATCTTGTTTGCTTGAGGGGTTGTGATAACAGTTGAAAAACTGTTATTTTCATGCTTAAAATTGACACAAAAAGCAACCTTTACACTTAGAAACTAGCTTGAAATCATGCTTTTATCCATATTTTCAGAAATAAGAGAGCTGGACAGGTTTATGCTTGATTTTAGTGTTTTTGTGCAGGTTTTAAGGTGAATTTAGTGAAAGAAGTGAAGAAGGAGAGAGATGGAATCAGAAAAGTCAACCAGTCAACCAGAAAAGTCAACCAGTCAACAAAAAAGTCAAACAGAAAAGTCAACCAGTCAACCAGAATACGAAAAAAGTCAACCAGACGAGTTTTGAGCCAGTTTTATGCGATTTTATGATCTGTTTGGGCCTGGACCCGTTTTCTATTATTTTTATGTCCTATTTAAAGACCTAGATGTCTTAGGGTTGATATCTTTGGCAGAAACGAAGCAAACACTCTCTCTTCCACCCCTTTGAAGGAGGATCTTGGATGCTCAGGCTACCTCTTCACCTTTCTAGGGTTTTATCCTTCATTCTTTCATTATTGTTCATCTAGGTTCACCATGAATATGGTGAACTAAACCTTGTATGTTTGTTGGGGAATCAATGTAATCTTTTGAAGCTCTCATATATGGAATTTGTGCTTGCATCTTAATCTAAGATTTATGCTTTCTTTCATCATTAGTTAGGGTTTTTCCTCTTTGCTTAATTCTTGCTTTGTTTAACTCATTCAATGCATGATTATTGATTTTGTCGATACGGGAACGTACGGGGAAGTCTAGATCCGGGGAATTACTCCCAATATTATATTGGTTGTCGTTAAGCTCCTGTGCTAAGAGAACTAATTATTAGGAATGCTAGGAATCGTATGAACTCGTAATTAGGGATAGGCCTTCTTGACAAGGTAATTTAGAGAGTGGCATTAACAATGATGATTTGAATGTTGAATTCCTAAAATATATGAGAGTGGATAAGATGAAATTGACCCCCAACAACATTCATATATATATTTCATTGAAAGTGCTTGTCTTTTGCTTTTGCCATTGATCAAAACCTCATGCATAGATGTTTATTTTTTGTCTTGCATATTAAACTCCAAATATTTCGTTCTTAAGTCTTAGCTAATCAACGAACCACACAACTAAACTAGGCCGTGAGTCCTTTGGGAGAACGATACTTGGTTTTACCGAGTTTATTCCTCCATGCCTTGCCTGAAAGATGATATCTCTTGCTTTCCTTTGTTTACCTTGGTAGAATTGAGTGCCTATATAGTTAAATTCTTGACCGAATTGCATCCTGTAGGCATTAGACACAAAACCCTAAAAACAATTGTTAGTACAAAAAGATAGAGAAGATATAAAATCAGAGATAAAAATAAAAACAGAAAACAGAAAAAAAATAAAAACAGAAAAATAAAAGAAAATAAAATCAGAAAATAAAATAAAATAAAATAAAATAACATAAAATAAAATAAAATAAAATAAAATAAAATAACATAAAATAAAATAAAATAAAAACTGAAAAATGAAAAGAGAAAATAGAAACAGAAATTCAAATTTCAAAATTCAAAATTCAAGTCAAAGATAATCAATAATCACACAAATAAACTAGTTAAACCGCGAGTCCCCGGCAACGGCGCCAAAAAGTTGATGACAAATTTATGAACACCGAAAAACGGCGCCACAAACTTGTTTAACAATCGGCAAGTGTGACCAAATCGTATTAAGTAATAAAACTAGGTAAGACCAAGTATCATTTTCCCAAAGGACTCACGGCCTAGTTAGCTATATGATTTGTTGATTATTTAAGACTTGTTAACAATTGATTGTAGGGTTTAAATGCAAAAGACAGTAATTAAACATGTATGCATGAATTTGATCAATGGAAAAGAGAAATACAAACACTTTAATGAATTAGATGGATGAGTATATTGTTAGGGTTATCAATTTCATCTTATCCACTCTCATATACTTTAGGAATTCATCAATCTTTTCATCAATGCTAATGCCACTCTCTAAATCACCTTGCAAGAAGGCCTATCCTTAATTACGAGTTCATATAATTCCTAGCATTCCTAGTAATTAATTCTGAAGTGTAGAAGCTTAAAGGCAACCAATATGCTATTAGGAGAAATTCCCCGGATCTAGATTTCCCCGTACGTTCCCATATCGACAAAATCAATAATCATGACAATGAATGAGTTAAACAAAGCAAGCTTTAAGCAAAGAGGAAAAACCCTAACTAATGATGAAAGAAAGCATATATCATAAAATAAGATGTTAAAACACAAATTCCATATATGAGAGTTTCACAAGACTACATTGATTCCCCCAACAACAATACAAGGTTTAGTTCACCATATTCCGCTAAGGGCAACCCTAAAAGCCCAATCTGCAGTGATACTGCTCAGCGGAAATTTCTACTGAGCGGCACTTGCGTGATTTGCTTTCTTTCTTCCTAGCTTGCCCTAGGTGCCTTCTACTCATGCCTCTCACTCATTCCATGCATTTAATTTCTCAGATCACTCATACATTCAATCCCTATCATGCAACTAAAGCAGAATCAAAACAAACAATAAAGGTAAAGTCAATCAACTGGGTTGCCTCCCAGGTAGCGCTTGTTTAACGTCACGAGCCTGACCCAAAATCCACCAACACCCATCAATAGGTGTAACAAACCTAGTATCCTTCAATAGATACTTAACCACCTAGCATCCATCAGTAGATGCTATACCCAAACATTTCAACATATAAATAATGTCCGAAGTTTATAAAATTACATCACCAAAATAAAAAATAAAATAAGAATTAATGTTCTAAAACCACTGGGGTGCCTCCCAGCAAGCGCTCTTTTAACGTCATTAGCTTCACCCAATAAATTTCAAGTTCAATCTTCCATGTTGGTGTTCATCTTTATGTCATCACACCAACTCATCAGCTGCTTCCGGTCCACCTCCTTGATTCTTCTTGAATGTGGATATTCAATTTCTATCACTCCATCTTGTTTATAGTCTTTCACAACCCATAACTTGTTCTTAATTCTTACATGTTTACCAAGTTTGGGTTGTGCTTACATCAAGTCATCACGAACCATCCTTCCTTTGCCATCTTTTTCTTCTTCCCTAACTTGAAACAAGAAACAATTTTTACCTGGGAAGTTCGGCTTTGCATCTTTATGACTAGTCACGAGTACATCTTGATATGTAGCTTTATGACTAGCCTCTATTTGTTGTTCTTCTTTAAAGACATCTACAACCACCTTTTTTTCTTGGTCTTGAAGCACCATTATTCCTTCATCTACATCAATGATGACCTTAGCCATCTTCATAAACGGTCTTCCAAGAATAATTGGCACCCTTTCATCCTCCATTTTTATCACCACAAAATCCACCAAGAATAATTGGCCATGAAATTTACATCTTCTAGGGCCTCCACTGGAAAAAAGCATTGACCATTGATATGGTCACCACCACATAATTCACACATCTGTTGTTGAACTTGTGCAACAGTCTTTAATTCCTTTGGCAATTGAGCAAGTGTCTTTGTTAGATTCTCCAACTGTTGAGTTACAATCTTATTCTGGGCAAGCAAGCCATCATTTGATTGCAATTGTAAAACCCCTTTCTATTGAATAGGAGTTTCTCTTTCACTGTGCAACTCATTGTCATTAGTAGCCATGTTCTCTATCAATTCGGTTGCTTCCTATGGAGTCTTACGTTTAATATTACCTCCTGCTAAGGCATCTAGCATCAACTTGGTTTGTGAACCAAGACCTCCAAGGAAAAGTAAGACTACTGCTACTTCATCAAAGTCATGCGTGGGAGTTTTTCACAACAAACTTTTATAACGATCCCATGCTTGACCTAATGGATCTTCCATGCCTTGTCTGAAAGAAGATATCTCTTGCTTCCCTTTATTGACTTTAGATTGTGGGAAGTATTTGTTTAAAAACTTTGTAACCACAACTTCCCACTCTGTAGAGCTTCCTGTTGGAAAAGAGTTTAACCATAACTTAGCATTGCCTCCCAATGAGAAAGGAAACAAGCTAAGCTTGATTGCTGCATCTGGCACCCCATTTATCTTCACAGTGTTACAGATTTCATTAAAGGTAGTGAGATGCTCATATGGACTTTCATGTGATAGCCCATTGAATTGATTACTCTTTACCAACTGTATCAATGCTGGTTTCACGTCCATGTTTGCAGCGTTGACCCTTGGCCTTGCTATACTGTTAAAATGTTGAGGGCCAACTACAGTGGTGTAATCTGCAAGAGTTCGTCTACCAATATTCTCCTCTACCATATTTTCAGTGCTTTGGTTAGACCTTTGTGGGGAAGGTTGTTAGAGTGTTTCTGGAGGAGGGAAAAGTTCTCTAGATGTACGGATTCTTCTCCTCCGTCTACTCTCGTCCAAGCATTCAAGAAGAGGTTCTGAATTTTTCTTGCTTCTAGTGCGAATTGCTTCCTACATACACAAGAAAACAAAACCCTAGAAAAATTTGTTAGCACAAAAAGATAGAAAAGAATCTTTAATCCCCGAAAATGGAGTCAAAAACTTGTTAAACCCTCGGCAAGTGTAACCGAATCGTATCAAGTAATAAACCTTGTAAGACCAAGTATCGTTCTCCCAAAGGACTCACGGTCTAGACAATTGTGTTGTTTGTTGATTAACTAAGACTTGTAAAACCGATTGATTAGGATTTAAATGCAAATACTCTCATGTATGCATGGATTGATCAATGATAAGAAGAAACAAAACACGTGAATTGAAATATATGGATGATTATGTTGTTGGGGTTTATCAATTTCATCCTTATCTACTCTCATGTATTCAGGAATTCATCTTTCTTCATTAATTGTTAATGTCACTTTCTAAATGACCTTAAACCCGATGTCTCGGCAAAGAAAGCCTAATCATAATCACTAGTTTACAATGTCTTGTCTCCTTAGCAATTAATCATGCATTATAGTGAATAGAAGCTTAAAGGCAATTAACCATCATACTCCTATGTCTAGGTTTATACTACTATTGGGAGAGATTCCCAAGATCTAGATTTCCCCGTATGTGTCCATGTCGACAAAATCAATGATCATGACATCGAATGAGTTAAACAATGCATGCTTTGAGCAAAGAGGAAAAACCCTAACAATTAATGAAAGAAAGCATGTATCCTAAAGAAGATTTTGAAGAACAAATTCCATACATGAGAGTTTCAAAAGGATTACATTGATTCCCCAACAACAATAAAAGTTTAGTTCACCATATTCATGGTGAAACTAGATGAAATACAATGAAAGAGTGAAAAGATAGAACCCTAGAAAGTGAGAAAGGAGCCTTAGCATCCAAAATCCTCCTCCAAGGGGTGAAAAAGTGTGTTTCTGCGATAATTTCCGCTGAGCGGTACTTGGTTTTTCTCTTCTTGTGCCCTTTTTGTGTCTTTTCTTATTCCATCTCTTTCCTACTTCTCTTCTTTCATGAAATTCATCTCAAAAACCTGCAAAAACAAGGAAATCAAGCATCAAACCTCTCCAACTCTCTTATTTCTAAAAACTTAAGCAAATGCATGATTCCAAGCTAGTTTTAGTCATAAAGATTGTTTTTTATATCAATTTGAAGTATAAAAATGACAGTATTTCAACTGTTATCAAGCGACGATTAGTATTTTTCTACATAATGGCCCTAGCTGGCCTCTAATCTCCACCCACATGCATTTTTCATGTTTCCAGACCTTAAGCAAGCAATTTAATCGGTCCAATTTCAATCAATCATGCAAAACCATCAAAATTCCTCAAGAATCATGCTTAGACAACCATATTCATTCAAAACCATGCTTTCAAAATCCTAGAATGTAAATGCATGTACTTACTTGGGTGGAGATGCTTAATGAGTGAAGAATGTTTTATGAATGTGAGCGAATCAACCCCTAACAGTAGTGCTCTCACAAAACCCCAAACATGGATGGAAGCTTGATGTAAAAATGGTTGGAGAAAGGGGTTTTGTGAAAAGGGATGAAGGAAAAAGTGGAGAGAATCCTTTGGAGAGTGTTTAAGAGTGCTTGGGAAGAATGGAGGCTGAAAGTGGCGGCCTAGACGCGCCCTATTGTTATAAAATACCTAATGGGCCAAACCCCGCTGAGCCCAATTTTTTAAAAACCCAAACAACAAATCTGCAGCGTTCGCGCTCAGCAGTAGCTGGCGCAGAGCGGCAAGCGCGATAGCTAATCTCCTTCTTCCTAGCTTGCCCTAAGCGTCCATCACCAATGCCTCTCAACTTCAACTCTCAATTTTTCAAATCTCATATATTTTCCACTCACTCCATATACTCTCACTTAATCAATGCAATTAGTCTCTCACACCACTCAAACATTTAACAATCAGTCCCTATAATGCAACTAGAATAAAACCAAAACAAACACACAAAGATAAATTCAATCAACTAGGTTGTCTCCCAGGTAGCTCTTGTTTAACGTCACGAGCCTGACCCAAAATCTTCCAATACCCATCAGTAGGTACTCTTCCACCTAACATCCATCAGTAGATGTTACTCCTTTTTATCAACACCCATCAGTAAGTGTCTGATAACATAGTATCCTTCAATAGATACTAAATCACCTAGCATCCATCAGTAAATGCTATACCATGAAGTTTGATAACAACATAAATCAATGTTCCAAAGTTTTTAAATTACATCACCAAAATAACAAAATTAAAGAAATTAATGTTCTCAAATCACTGGGTGCCTCCTAGTAAGCGCTCTTTTAACGTCATTAGCTTGACCAAATAAAGCTAAAGTTCCATTTTTAGTGTTGGTGTTCTTCTTGTTTTCATCACACCAACTCATCAATTGCTTCCGGTCCACCTTCTTGACTCTTCTTGAATATGGAGCTTCAATTTATATCACTCCATTCTCTTTGAAATCTTTCACAACCCACAACTTTTCTTGAATCTTACCGGTGTGCCAAGTTTGAATTGTGCATCCATAAAGTCATCATGAATCGTCCTTCCTTTGTCATCTTTTTCTTCTTCCCTAACCTGTGACAAGCAACAATTTTTACCTTTGATGACTGGTTTTGCAGCTTTATGAGTAGCCTCCTTCTCTTGAATCCACTGCTCAACTTTGAAGACATTAAAGACCAACTTTTCTTCTTGGTCTTGAAGCACTATCAACCCATTATCCACATTGATGATTACTTTTACCGTTTTCATAAACGGCCTTCGAAGAATAATTGGGATCTTCTCATCTTCCTCCATCTCCATCACCACAAAATCCACTAGAAATTTAGGTTTCTCTATATAAACCACAACATCTTCCACTACACCATAAGGTTTCTTTGAAGACCCATCCGAAATAAGCAAAGTCACCTTTGTTGGGTTGACATCAAGATCACCAATCCTTTTGAGCATAGATAAGGGCATCAACCCTAAATCAATTAAGACCTTCCTTATATTCTCCTTGCCAATGACACAAGGAATAGTAAAGCTTCTTGGATCTATCATTTTTGGTGGAAGTGGTTTCTTCACAATAACACTGCAACCTCCCTTTTCATCCATAGTCTCCTCATCTAAATATCTTTGTTTCATGAGAAATTGCTTCATGTGCTTTGCATAAGCAGGAAAGTACTGTAGTGCTTTGGTCAAAGGTATAGTAATCTCCAATTGCCTGAAGATATCTTTAAACTGCTCATATTGTCTCTCTTTCTCTATTTTATCACTCTCCTTAGGATAAGGAAGAACTTTTTCACTTTTCTCAAAATTTTTCTCTCCCCTCTTTTTTTCTTTCACTTTTCTCTCAACCTCACCTTTTCTCTCTTCTTTTTATTCTTTCTTTTCTAACTCAAGTCTCTCTTTTTTCTCGTCCACCCTCTCATCATGTATACTTACAATAGCTTTACACTCTTCCTTAGGGTTAACCTCAGTATTAGCCCCAAAACTCCTGTCCGGCATATCCTCCAACTTCTTAGCCAATTGGCCAACCTGTATCTCCAAATTTCTAATTGCAGCTTTAGTGCTCTTATGCTTGGAGATAGTCACCTGTATAAATTGTTGAAGAGTTTCTTCTAGCTTTATTGATCTCTCATTTAGCGCAGATACTTGTTGCCATAGTGATGGTTTCTGTTGTGGTCTATTAACTTGTCTTGCTTGTCCAGCTTGTCCATTTTGACCTTCACCCATGCTTGGGTGAGGTTTCCACCCTTGGTTGAAGTTCCCTTGGCGGTATTGAAATTGATTGCCCATAAAATTGATATCTTCTAGGGCCTCCCCTGGAAAAGCACATTGACCATTGATATGGTCACCACCACACAATTCACAGAGTTGTTGTTGAACCTGTGAAATGTTCTTCAGCTCCTTTGGCAACTGAGCAAGTGTCTTTGTTAAATTCTCCAACTGTTGAGTTATGATTTTGTGCAACCAAGGCATCTTGAGATTGCAATTGTAGGACTCCGTTCTGTTGAGGTGGAGCTCCTCTTTCATTATGCATCTCGTTGTCATTAGTAGCCATGTTATCTATTAATTCAAAAGCTTCCTCTAGAGTCTTGCATTTGATATTGCCTTCAGCTGAGGCATCTAGCATCAATTTGGTTTGTGAACCAAGACCTCCAAGGAAAAGAATAACTATTGTTGCTTCATCAAAGGCGTGAGTGGGCGTCTTTCTCAACAAGCTCTTGTGTCTATCCCATGCTTGACCTAGCATTTCCTCCATACCTTGCCTGAACGAGGAAATTTCTTGCTTCCCTTTGTTGATTTTAGACTGTGGCAAGTACTTGTTTAGAAACTTTGAAACCAAGACTTCCTATTCAGTAAAGTTATCCTCCGGGAAAGAATTCAACCATAGCTTAGCATTGCCTCCCAATGAGAAAGGAAACAAACTAAGCTTTATAGCGTCATCCGACACACCATTGATCTTCATAGTGTTGCAAATCTCGTTGAATCTGGTTAGATGCTCATATGGACTTTCATGTGATAGTCCATTAAATTGGTTGCTCTTCACCAATTGTATCAATGTTGGTTTCACCTCCATGTTTGCAGCATTGACCCTTGACCTAGTAATGCTGTTAAAGTGATGAGGGCCAACAACAGTGGTGTAATCCGCCAGAGTACGTCTACCATTGTTCTCTCCGACCATCTCTTCAATACTCTGTTCAGACCTTTGTGGTGAGAGTTGTAAAAGTGTCTCCGGAGAAGGAAATAATTGTCTAGAAGTTCCATTTATCCTCCTCCTTCTACTCTCGTTCAATCCTTCAAGAAGAGGTTCCGAAATTTTCTTGCTCCTAGTACGAATTGTATCCTGCATACAAAAGAAAACAAAACCCTAGAAACAATTGTTAGCACAAAAAGATAAAAAAGATAAAAAGATAAAAAAGATAAAATGATAAAATAAAAAGATAAAAATCAAGTCAATGTTAATCAATAATCACACAAATAGAATAGTTAAACCACGAGTCCCCGGCAAGTGTACCGAATCGTATCAAGTAATAATAAGTGGTAAGACCAAGTATCATTTCCCAAGAGACTCACGGCCTAAACAGTTATGTGATTTCTTGATTATATAAGACTTCTAAATGAAATCATTGTGTTTATATTGCGGAAAATAAACATGAATCCAAATGTTGATCAATTGGATTGAAAGATGAAAAAGTGATTAATGTAAAATATGGAATGATTATGTTGTTGTGGTTTTCGACTTATCCTATCCACTCTCATGTATTTATGAATTCATCTTTCTTCATTAATGTTAATGTCACTTTCTAATTTACCTTAAACCCGATGTCTCGGTGAAGAAAGCCTAATCCTAATCACTAGTTCACAATGTCTTGTCTCCCTAGCAACCGATCCTCCTATTCCTATGTCTAGGTAATATGGCTTCCAAGAGAATTTCCCCAGTTCTAGATTTTCCCATATGTGTCCATAGTGACAAAATCAATAATCATGCAATTGAATGAGTTAAACAAAGCATGCATAGAGTATAGAGGAAAAACCCTAACAATTAATGAAGTAAAGCATATATAATCCAGAATCAATTCAATACATGAGAGTTTCAAAGGATTACATCGTTTCCCCAACAGCAATGGAGGTTTAGTTCACCATAGACATGGTGAAACTAGATGAAAGTAATGAAAAGAATGAAAGATAGAACCCTAAAAGTTGAAGATCAGAGCTTCCTGATAATAGTTGAAAAACTGTTATTTTCATGCTTAAAATTGAGACTAAAAGCAACCTTTAACACTTAGAAACTAGCTTGAAATCATGCTTTTGGGTATATTTTTAGAAATAAGAGAGCTGGACAGGTTTATGCTTGATTTCAGTGTTTTATGCAGGTTTTAAGGTGAATTTGGTGAAAGAAGTGAAGAAGGATAGAGATGGAATAAGAAAAGACATAAAAAAGTGCGAAAAGAGAAGTCGTAATTACCGCTCAGCGACAATTTACCGCTGAGCGGCACTCAGAAACCCACGTTGGCTCTGCTGAGGGGTGAAAAGGCCGCTGAAGGGAGGAAAACAACTCACGCACTTACCGCTGAGCGGTAGTTTACCGCTGAGCGACACTATTTTGGGCTTGGGCCTAATTTTCTGTATATTTTAGAATAATATATAAGCTTTAGGACGTTCTAGGGTTTGTATCTTTTGCTGAAACAAAGCAAACACTCTCTTTTCCACCCCTTGAAGGAAGATCTTGGATGCTCAGGCTACGTCCTCATCTTTCTAGGGTTCTATCTTTCATTCTTTCATTATTGTTCATCTAGTTTCACCATGAATATGGTGAACTAAACCTTGTACTGTTGTTGGGGAATCAATGTAGTCTTGTGAAACTCTCATATATGGAATTTGTTTTAACATCTTATATTAAGATACATGCTTTCTTTCATCTTTAGTTAGGGATTTTCCTCTTTGCTTAATGCTTCTTTGTTTAACTCATTCATTGCCATGATTATTGATTTTGTCGATATGGGAACGTACGGGGAAATCTAGATCCGGGGAATTTCTCCCAATAGCATATCGGTTGCCTTTAAGCTCCTGCACTTCAGAACTAATTACTAGGTATGCTAGGAATTGTATGAACTCGTAATTAAGGATAGGCCTTCTTGCAAGGTGATTTAGAGAGTGGCATTAGCAATTGATGAAAAGAATGATGAATTCTTAAAAGTATATGAGAGTGGATAAGATGAAATTGATAACCCCAACAACATACTCATCCATCTAATTCATTAAAGTGTTTGTATTCCTCTTTTCCATTGATCAAATTCATGCATACATGTTTAATTACTGTCTTTTGCATTTAAAACCTACAATCAATTGTTCACAAGTCTCAAATAATCAACAAATCATATAACTAACAAGGCCGTGAGTCCTTTGGGAGAACGATACTTGGTCTTACCGAGTTTATTACTTGATATGATTCGGTCACACTTGCCGAGGGTTAAGCAAGTTTTTGGCGCCATTTTTCGGTGTTCATAAATTTGTCATCACTTCTGCATCCAAAGGGTGGAAGGAGTGTGTTGACAATATTTTTGATCTCTAGAAACTAAACCAAAAACTTGTTGATGGATTGGCAAGTGTACCAAATTGCACAAGTAATATAGAATAGTAAGACCAAGTATCGTATCCCTGAAGACACTCGGCACTAAACAGTTGTGTGATAACTCAGTTAATTAAGACTTAAATAAAAAGAGATCATTGGTTTGTGATGCAAAAACATAAAATTAAATATGAATGCAATTGATCAACAACAGAGTAACACAGAGATGAACGGAGGTTGTTTATAAAATGAGATGAATATGTTGTTGGGGTTAGATTTAACCAAGTTCCCTCTCATGTATATAAGAATTCCTCTTTATGCATTAATGTTAACGTCACTCACTAAAGTACTTAGAACCCAATCCCTTGGCACAATAAGCCTGCCTTAATTCCTAGTTCGTGTAAATTCCTAGCGTTCCTAGAAAATTAAGTTTGAAGATCAAGAGCTTAAGACGACCAAGTACTCATACCCTCATCCTAGAGAAATATTACCCTTGGGAGAATTCAACAAGAACCTGAATTGTAAGGAACCTCCCGACACTCATGCAATTCATAAATCATGCAACTAAATGAGTTAAATAGAGCCAGCCTTGAAACAGATGAATTCCCTAACAAATAATGAATAAAGCATATAATATTAAGAATCAATTCAAATACATGAGAGTTCACAAGGTTACATCATTCCCCAACAACAAATAGAGTTTATTTCCCCATAGACATGGAGAAACTATATGAACATTGGAAAAGCATGAGATAGAAGAACTCTAAAAGTAGAGGAGGAAGCTCCTGCCACCAGATCTACCTTTAGAGAGTAGAAAAGTGTGTTAGTGTGTTGATCCAGCCAGAGATGCAAAACCTAGAGCGCCTGGGTCCTTTAAATAGAGTCGAAAAAGAGTAGAAATAGGGCCCGGTCCAAAAGAGTCGAAATAGAGCAAAAATTGGGTCATATCAGCAGCGCGCGACGCTCGGGTGGCCAATTTGGCCGCCCGGGCGGTGGACGTCGAAATCCAGAAGGCCTGGGCCTCCAATCTCGCCCAAGCTTCAAGGGTCCAAGCGGCGATCGTCGATTTTTCCACGCTCAAGCCTCCTGCAGGTCGCCCAAGCTTCGTGTGGTTCCTCTTCTGGTGCTTTTTTAGGCCTTTATGAGCTCTATCTCCCTAGCACTTCATCTCTGCTTCCTGTATTAACTCATTTTCTATCAAATAAAGGGAAATTAGTCATAAAATTATTATATTCAACCTCAACTCTATTCTTCACACAAATTGGTGAAAAAGCATGATTTCAAGCAAGTTTCTAAGTGAAAAGGTTGCTTTTAGTATCAAAATTACATCTCAAATAACAGTATTTTAAACCGTTATCAGTAACTTCACTGTTAACCAACCTAGATAAGTGATCAACTATTACATTTTCACTTCCCTTCTTGTCACGAATTTCCACATCAAACTCTTGTAGTAAAAGCACCCATATAATCAATCACGGCTTAGAATCTGGCTTGGTTAGCAAATACTTTATAGCTGCATGATTTATGTAGATGATCACTTTAGACCCAATGAGATAAGATCTAAACTTCTCCAAAGCATACACAATAGCAAGAAATTCTTTTTCTATGGTGGCATAATTCAATTGAGCTTCATTCAAAACCTTGCTAGCATAATAGATAATATGAAATACTTTCTCTTTTCTCTGACCCAGCACAACACCTATTGCATAATCACTGGCATCACACATCAATTCAAAATTTCGATTCCAATCTGGAGCTACAATCACTAGGGCTGAGATCAATTTGCTTTTCAAGATGTCAAAGCTTTTAAACATTCTTCATTCATCACAAAAGGTACATCTTTAACCAGCAAATTACTCAATGGTTTGGCAATAATATGCCTTCTCCTCTTTTCTACAGTGTCACAAGGATCAAAATTCAAGAATTTTAAAGCCCACAGAGCTCGATGTTCCATCTCCATCGGAAGGTGACATGCCTTTCCATAGACCATTTGGAAAGGAGATAATCCAATAGTTGTCTTCATTGCGATTCGATATGCCTAAAGAGCATCATTTAACTTCTGAGACCAATCCTTTCTTGACAAAGCAACTGTCTTTTCTAGAATCCTCTTTATCTCCCTATTAGAAACCTCAACTTGCCCGTTTGTCTGTGGATGATAAGGTGTAGCTACCTTGTGTCTCATACCATGGTGCTTGAGTACCTTTGCAAGCTGAAAATTGCAAACATGAGTACTTTGGGCATTCCAAACCGAGAGAAAATTTGCCTTTTCAGAAATTTAATAACAGTGCTAGAATCATTCTTGGGACAGGCTAGAGCTTCCACCCATTTACTCACATAATCCACTGCCACTAGTATGTATTCATTATTGAAAGATTATGGAAATGGTGTTAACACTCGACAAGTGTACCGAATCGTAACAAGTAATAATAAAATGGTAAGACCAAGTATCGTTTCCCAAAGGACTCACGGCCTAGATAGTTATGTGATTTGTTGATTAAATTAGACTTGTAAACAAAAACATTGTTGTTGAATTACGAAAAATAAACATGAATGCAAGGTTTTGATAAATGGAATTGAAAGATGAAAAAATGGTTGATGTAGAATATGAATGATTATGTTGTTGGGGTTTCCGACTCATCCTATCCACTCTATGTATTCAATAATTCATCTTTCTTCATTACTGTTAATGTCATTTTCTAATTTACCTTAAACCCGATGTCTCGGTGAAGAAAGCCTACTCCTAATCACTAGTTTACAATGTCTTATCTCCTAGCAATTATTCATGCATTACATTCGCACAGAAGCTTAAAGGCAACCAATCCTTCTATCTCTATGTCTAGGCAATAGTGCTCTTGGGAGAATTTCTTCAGTTCTACATTTACTTATATGTGTCCACAAGAATAACATCAATGATCATGCAATTGAATGAGTTAAACAAAGCATGCATAGAGTATAGAAGAAAAACCCTGACAATTAATGAAAGAAAGCATATAAACAAAAGAACCAATTTAATACATGAGAGTTTCAAAGGATTACATCGTTTCCCCAACAACAAATAAGGTTTAGTTCACCATAGACATAGTGAAACTAGATGAAAACAATGAAAAGAATGAAAGATAGAGCCCTAAAAGTTGAAGATCGGAGCTTTAGCATCCAAAATCTGCCTCCAAGGGGTGAAAAAAGTGTGATTTCGCCTCTTTCTGTCCAAAGATACTAACCCTAGGTCGACTAAACCCTTATATAGTTTATTAAGAATTACAGAAAATAGGCCCAAGCCCAATTAAATGGCGCTCAACGACACTTTTTCCGCTCGCGGTAAGTGCGACTCTTCAACTTGATGCTCAGCTGTAGTTTTGGCCTTCAGCGGTGACTGCAGGACTTCAGAATGCCGCTTAGCGGTAAAATTGGCGCTCAGCGGTGACTACAACTCTTCTTTTGTGCACTTTCACTTCCTTTCCTGAGTCCAGCTCCTTACTACTTCAACTTCTTTCATCTAATTCATCTTAATTCCTGCGAAAACTAGGAAAACCAAGCATAAAACCTGACCAACTCTCTTATTTCCAAAACTTAAGCAAAAGCGTGATTCCAAGTTAGTTTCTAAGTCATAAAGGTCGTCTTCAAGGTCAAAATTAAGTATAAAAATAACAGTTTTTCAAATGTTATCACAACCCCAAACTTAGTACTTTGCTTGTCATCAAGCAAACAAGATGTAACTCAGTCTTTCACCAATCCATACAATGGTTCACCACATTCAAAAACTCTTTCTTTCAAGACAAGTAATTACTCAAATCAGCTCATCACAAAGAATTCAGTCAAGATGCACACATGCTTTGGTGTTCACATAATCACATAGTATCCAACAAATGTTATTCTCATGAATGATCAATTAACTAAGCATAGATGTAATCATGTGCTCATGGAATCTTTCCTCACTAGATAAAGTGTTTCACTCAAACACACAAGTGTATAAGAGGTCACTCATTCACTCTACTATCACAATGTCACATGAATCAACTTTGCCTTTCATTTAACCACAATCAAACACATTCACAAGCAAGTAATCTCACAAGGGCTTTTCTATGGCTTATAATGTGGCTGGGCTAACAAGAAAATTGGTTTTTCTGGATCACAAAATCCTTAAGTTAATTGAATCATCTAAACACAACCATTCTTCCTTCTTCCCAACTTTACTTTGCATTGAGTTTTTCTTTTTCTTTCTTTTCTTTCCTTTTTATTTTGCTTTTTACGTGCTTAGCTCAATACTTTTCATATTCCTTTTTTAGACCTCCCAACAACCCCAAACTTGAACATTTATCAATACCACAAGATATCTTCAACTCAACTCAAGGTAAAGCTTTTCAAAAAGGGTTTTCTATCATGTTTAAGGCTAAGGGTTCAGAGGATAGAACACATTGTGCTCTTTTTTATTGGGCTAAAATCATGGATTTGTCTAATAAAGGGTTACCAACAAATGGCCTTGATCAGATGACACATACAAGCAAGTGATTCAATCATAGAAACCTGGGCAAAGCCATTCATGCTTTCAATGTAATAACACTCAATCACAAAAACTCTAGATTTCAAACCCTTACACATAAGCTCATCCAATCATTCTACATACACATCTTACTTAGCATCATAATCACAATCACAACATCATGCATTTGTTCACAATGCTTGTGAACAACCACCTGTATATCAGCATATAGTGCAGAATCTCAACATCAATCAATATCCAAGAATCATCAAGCAATACTCATCATGCATAAATCAGAAGCAAACTATCATAGCAGATAAAGTTTCACATTGACTACATCACAACCTATTCTAATAACAGAAGCAAATAAGTAAAATGAGTTTAGAACATTGGGGTGCCTCCTAATAAGCGCTTGTTTAACGTCACGAGCCTAACCCAATAGGCTCAAGGATCAACCAACTTCATCACTGTGGACAAACGCTCCACTTGTCCTCCCAGATAATGCTTGAGACGTTGACCATTCACTATCCAGCTTCTCTGTGGATCACTAGCAGCTGGGTCAACCAATTCAATTGCTCCATGTGAACGCACACCTTTCACTATGAACGGTCCTGACCATTTTGACTTCAACTTTCCAGGAAAAAGCTTCGAGCGTGAGTTGAATAATAACACCTGTTGCCCTAGATGAAAGAATTTTTTTATCAACTTCCTGTCATGATAGAATTTTACCTTTTCTTTGTAATTCCTAGATGAATCATATGCATGAAACTGCATCTCTTCAAGCTCCAGCATCTGCCTTCTGCGTTTGTTCTGAGTTTCAGAAGGATCAAAATTCAAAATTTTAAGAGCCCACAAAGCTTTATGCTCCATCTCCATTGGGAAATGACATGCTTTCCCCTAGACTAGCTGAAAAGGTGATAAACCCATAAATGTCTTCATTGCCAACCTATATGCCTAGAGAGCATCATCCAGTTTCTGTGACCAGTCCTTTCTTCATGAAGCAACTATTTTCTCCAAGATCCTCTTGATCTCTCTGTTAGACACCTCAGCTTGCCCATTGGTCTGTGGATGATAAGGTGCAGCTACCTTATGTCTCACACCATAATGTTTGAGTACTTTTGCCAGCTGATAATTATAGAAATGAGATCCTCCATCACTAATAAGTACTCTTGGAATTCCCAAATGTGAGAAGATGTGCCTCTTTAGAAATTTAATCACAGTGCTGGCATCATTTTTGGGACACACCAATGCTTCCACCCATTTACTCACATAGTCCACCGCCACCAATGTATATTCATTATTGAAAGATGGTGGAAAGGTCCTACAAAATCAATATCCCAACAATCAAAGACTTCAACCTCTAAAATGCCCTATAATGGCATCTCATGACATCTTGAAATAGTCCAAATTCTTTGACACTTATCACAATTTCTGGCATGGTTATTAGCATCTTTAAACAAGGTATAGAGTACAATCAGATAAAGCCAAAACAAAAATGACATATAAAGCCATCTATTACAGAAGAAAATAAGACAATACAATTAACATAGAAAATAAATCACTACAACCAAAACAAACTAAAACAAGCACTCATAGTAACCCTATTTTGATTCAGATGTCTCCATAGAATCCTCATCAGATGAACTTCTTTCCATTTCTTGTAGAGCATCGTCAAATTTTCTTTCAAGCTGATTAACTGTTTTAGTCAGAATTTTGAACTGATTAGCTGCAAATCTCTCAAAATTGGTTTCAGGGAAGAAGTTTGTGCATTTTTTATTTACAGCTAGTGCACTTCCTAAACTATTGACCAAGTCTTCTTCACCTTTGAAGCACCAACCTTTTATTGTCATTACCAATCCAAGAGAGGCAATAGTATTTCTATTAATCATATTTGTGCAATTGCCATAACACTTTTGCTCTCCACTAATATCCATCCCTTGAAGCACAATTATTCGACTTACAAAAACAACATAAGGTAGATAATGAGATTTCCTAAGTGCAACATTCGTCATATGATCTTTTAATACCTCCACCCAGTTGGTGGGAACATCATTTTTGATTGCATATAACAAATAAACATCTTTAGTAGTCATTCTATCTTGTAGCAATCTATCAGGTAGAACTACCCATGCAAGAAGGTAAGTTGTAATACTTTCTTCCATGTTCAATCCTTCATGCACATAGAGTCTTCAATAGTATATCTTCCCAAAAATCTCAGCCAGTTTCTGTAGATATCTCTCTTTTTCAACCACTGGTTTGTCTTAGAATTTTTTTAGATGAAAGAAGATGCCTTCTACTTTCAGTCCCGTAATTTGTTGCCAAACATCATTGTTAATGTGAATATTAACACCTTTCACTCTTGAAAAATGACACCATGTGTTATCATCAAGTTGTTGTAAAACACCCTTACCAGGTCAGGGTACCAGTCACCTTTCATTTGAACAAATCTAGAAAGTTCTTGAGTTTCAAGCCATCCTGGAAACTGAAAGCCCTCTCTTTCAAATATACTTAGATTCAGATACTTGGGTGGAACAACAATCCTAACTCTTCCATCTAGAAATCTTTCTATAGTCTCATCATCACTTATCCAACCTAAGGGATCAGGAACTCTTGTAGTTGCTACTCCTTTGCCTTTGCTTCCCCCTGATGGACGATTTGAAGATGCCATGTGATGCAGAGTTCTTGGTCAATCTTCTTTAGTCTAGGGTTACAGGATTATGAGCACAGAACACCTTAAATACTAATACAGTGAAATAAATGAGACATCCATGAGGGCGCGAACAACAATGATTCAATGAGGCCCAATTTAAATTTTCAAAAACAGAAAGTCCATAACATAAATTCTTAATCGGTTCCTTTAAAACCAAAGTCGACTTCATGTTTTAGCAAAGTGATTTTAGAATTAAAGAATCACATACATAGAACATATTCGACTCATCACATAATAAAATCAGTTAAAAAACACGTAATTGCATTTTTAAACAAACAATCAAACAATCAGACATACAACACACATGCATCTGACAATCAATCATACAAACAATTATTATGCATGATGCAATGAAAATATAGCAGTTACCACTTTCAAAATCTCAATTATTTTTTATTTCATCATGGTAGTTCATGCTTGAGTTGAATATTGCTTTAGCAGCTACTGCTCCTTTCCTGCAAAGCAATTAAAAGGTTTTGACGATGGCACCCATTTGAACTTGGCTCCTGTCTTGTTAGTAGCTGGAGGTTGTTCCTTGGGAACCCATTTGTATTTTCCCTTTGGAGCACCAACATTTCTAAAATAACAATTTCTAACATTGTGACCAAGTGTGTTGCAGTAAAAGCATGCATTAGTAGTAGGTTTACTCAGATCTATAAATTCCTTTGAGTTTATCCTATTACTTTTAGCCTTATAACCAATACCTTGTCTATAGATATCTCTTTCAGATGATCTTACACAACATCAAGATTTTCTTTACCTTGTGTAAATTTAGCCAATGTGTTGGTTAAGTAATCAATTTTCTCAAGGTGTACTGGACAGTTATCACATTCTTTCTCAATAATTCGTATTTCGATCTTAACTGTCTTTGCATATTTCAAAGCATTTTCAAGATCTTTTTCAAGCTTTTCATTATCCTCAATTAGATTATCAATTCTGTATTCATAGTCTCTTCTCTCAGAGGATAATCGATTCACCTTATACTAGAGTCGCTTGGCTTCTGCATGTATCTCCTGAAATGCATCCAACAACATGTAGTACTTGACCTCTATTGGTTCATTCCCAAATTCACGATAACTGTCATCATCAGAGTGTGCAGAGCCTGCCATGAAACATAAATTTGACTCCTCTTCAACACTACAATCATCATCACTTGAAGAGTCTTCATCACTATTTTCCAAGGCAATATATGCTTTCCTTTGCTTCCTGTTCTTGTCCTGAGGATACTTGATGAATTCTTTCTACTAGTTCTTCAAGTCTGGACAGTCAGGCTTGATATGACCATCCTTTCCACATTCATAACATTGTTCAGTGTTGCTTCTTCAGCTCTTCTTCCTCCTCTTGAAAAACTTGCATTGTTAGTTGCAGAATTTTTATTTTTCATGAATCTATTAAATTTTCTCACCATAATATTCATGATTTCCTTTTCTGGTACTTTTGCATCTGATTTAGCTTCAAGTTCAAGATTCCTTACAACTTTCTTGTTTGTGGCCTTTAGACCAATTGATTTCTTTTCTTCAATTTCTTCTTCCTCCTTTAGCCTTCCAAGCTCCAATTCATGTTCTCTGAGTTTTCCAAATAAGGTGGTCATGTTCATGCTGGTCAAGTCTCTTGATTCAGATACTGTAGTGACTTTCGACTTCCAGCTTCTGTTGAGGCTTTTCAGGATCTTTATGTTTATTTCTTCTTTATCAAACACTTTCCCGAGAGCCATGAGGTGATTGACTATGTGTGTTAGTCGTTTCTGTACTTCATAGATAGCCTCTCCCGCTTTCATTCTAAACAGCTCATACTCATGTATGAGAGAATTATTTCTGGCTCTTTTCACTTCATCCGTTCTTTCATGTGTGACTTCAAGAACCTCCCACATTTCCTTAGCAGTTTTACATTAGGAAATCCTAAAAAATTCATCCATGGTTAGTGCTGATGCAATAAAATTTCTAGCCTTAACATCATAGTGAGCTCTTCGGTTCTCATCTTGAGTCCACTCTGAAAAAAATTTCAAAACAACTTATCCATTTAAAAAATGGTTGGGCTCATATGGACCGTTAAGAGTTGCATCCCAAACTCTTGTATCCATCGATTCAAGAAAAATTTGCATCCTTATTTTCCAAAAAGTATAATTTTCTCCAAAAAATAGTGGTATTTGATTTGTCGAAGCACCTTCACCAAATGTCTGAGAATTGAATTCCATTTTCCAGGATCAGTCGATTTAACGAAATTAGTAATCGACTAGTTTTTCAAATATTTTATGCGTAACACCCGTGTTAAAAAAAAGATACCTTTATAAGTAATTCCTATATTTGTTTTAAGTGTTCAATGTTTGACTTTGGTGTGTTGTGGAATGAGGAAATTGTTATAAAGATGAATAGCAAATAAATTTATCTAAGTGTTATTTAAATTCTCGAAAATTTCCCAAAATAATGCTTACATGCTTACATGTTGAAGTTTGTATGATGATATCAATTAATTGGCTTTGTTTAAGTGGTGTCGCAACCGGGATCGCGATGGGATGGCGAGCCGAAAAACAAACGGGATTAAGAAAAGATTTTGGAGTCGCCACCATAATTTATTATGGAAAAACTATGGAAAACCAAAAAAATAAGACATGGTCTGCGAAAAGTAGATTTTAGGTTCGGGAATCGGTTACGAGTAAGGAAGGTATTAACACCCTATTGCGCCTGCCTAAAAGCAGTACCTTTAATTAAATGTATAAAGTTGACGTGGTTTTGATAAATGTTTAATTTTCCCTTAAAAAAATAAAGAAACTATTAAGAAACAAAAATATTTCTTTTGTTTTATGAACCCGACAAGGATTGACCTTGCTCCTACGTATATCCATTTATGATGGACAATTAGGGATCGCGTAGTTCTTTATGTAGAAAAATGTTTGTGAGTTTGTTTTAAAAATTATTATAGATTGATTTAGATTTTTGAAAAGCGAACCCAACAAAGATTTGGTTTAACAAGATTGACACTTTTTTTTGGTTTTAAAGATCTCGTATTTTTTTATTATTTAAGAATGGTGGGAAAAAGAAAGAAACTAGCCATAAGCCGACACATACTTATAAAATATTTATGATTTAAAAAAACATTATTTGTGTGTAGGAAAAATAATACCTTTAGGAAAAACATCATAGTACAATAAAAAGAAAAAGAATGGTGTAGAGGTGACATACCTTTTTAGCTTTCGGTACTCTCGTATTTCTTCTTCGATGATTGTCGTTGACAGAACCCTTATGGGTGAGAGCCTATTTTTCTCTATACTCTCCTTCTCTATTTCTGCATGTTTCTCCTTCTCTTTTTTTCGTCCCCTTTTTCATGACAGTGTGCGTATTTATATACACACATTGTAATATTATGGTAATCTTGCCCTTGATTGTGAATTAATTGACAACGAAAAAAATAGGGAAAGAAAATGTCTTGGTTCCAATAAAAAGAAATCAAATAATATTCAAGACATTGATTATAATTATTGTCAGAAAATTTGTCCATTTTTAAAACCATTTTTCCTCTTTAAGAGCAATTGACGCGGCAAATTATATATAATTATAATATTGATTCAAATTATTACCATATTAAACTAACATTTCAAAAATATTATGTCTAGTATTATAGTTATTATTTTATCCTTTTTACCCACCATTAATTATTATTATTTTATTCTCTATTTTTATTTATTTACCTACCCGGACGAAATTGGGTGTTGACAGCTGCCCCTCTTTATTTAGAATTTGCTAGATAACTCGAACCTTAGAGTTTTTGTGTTATCATAGTAAAATCTAAATAAAGATAAAGACACTAATTTCGTTCGGGTCTAAAGAAAAGGAAAGAGATTACCTCTATCCGTACCTTGTAGAGAGTGTAGCAACCTTGCCGAACTAAATGAAGAGGTACATGAAACTTGTAGAGGGCGTGTCACCTTTGATTTCGCTTAAGAGGTGAACATATCCTATAAATTTCACTAAAGAGGTGTATGAACCTCGTGGAGGGGGTACCACCTTTGATTTCGCTTAAGAGGTGCACTTGACCTATAAATTTTGCTGGGGAGGTGTATGAACCTCGTGAATTAAAAACTTTTTTTTCCAGAGCGTAAGAACCTCGTGGAGGGGGTACCACCCTTGATTTCGCTTAAGAGGTGTACTTTCCCTATGAATCTCGCTATGGAGGGGGTATCACCTTTGATTTCGCTTAAGAGGTCTACTTGCGCAATGAATCTCGCTGTGGAGGGGGCATCACCTTTGATTTCGCTTAAGAGGTGTACTTTCCCAATGAATCTCGCTGTGGAGGGGGCATCACCTTTGATTTCTCTTAAGAGGTTGATAACAGTTGAAAAATTGTTATTTTCATGCTTAAAATTGATACTAAAAGCAACCTTTATACTTAGAAACTAGCTTGAAATCATGCTTTTCTTCATATTTTCATAAATAAGAGAGCTGGACAGGTTTATGCTTGATTTCAGTGTTTTTGTGCAGGTTTTAAGGTGAATTTGGTGAAAGAAGTGAAGAAGGAGAGATATGGAATCAGAAAAGACATCAAAAAGTGCAAAAGGAGAAGCCGAAGTCACCGCTCAGCGGCAGTTTACCGCTGAGCGGCATTCAGGAGCTCACGGGAGGACCGCTGAGGGGTAAAATGGCCGCTGAGGGGAAGAAACGTGACACGCACTTACCATTGAGCGGCACTTTAATGGGCTTGGACCTAATTTTCTGTAATTTACGAATAATATATAAGCTGTAGGGTTTCCTAGGGTTAGGTATCTTTGGCTGGAACGAAGCAAACATTCTCTCTTCCACCCCTTTGAAGGAGGATCTTGGCTGCTCAGGCTTCCTCTTCACCTTTTTAGGGTTTTATCTTTCCTTCTTTCATTGTTATTCATCTAGGTTCACCATGAATATGGTGAACTAAACTCTATATGTTTGTTGGGGAATCAATGTAATCTTTTGAAGCTCTCATATATGGAATTTGTTTTTACATCTTTTATTTAAGATCTATGCTTTCTTTCATCATTAGTTAGGGTTTTTCCTCTTTGCTTAATGCTTGCATTGTTTAACTCATTCGATGCATGATTATTGGTTTTGTCGATACGGGCGCGTATGGGGAAGTCTAGATCCGGGGAATTTCTCCCAATATTAAATTGGTTGTAGTTAAGCTCCTGCACTTATGAACTGATCATTAGGAATGCTAGGAATTGTATGAACTCGTGATTAGGGAGAAGCCTTCTTGAAAGGTACTTTAGAGAGTGGCATTAACAATGATGATTTGAATGTTGAATTCCTAAAATATATGAGAGTGGATAAGATGAAATTGACCCCCAACAACATATTCATACATATATTTCATTGAAAGTGTTTATCCTTTGCTTTTTGCTATTGATCAAAACTTCATGCATACATATTTAATTTTCGTCTTTTGCATATAAAATCCAAATATTTCGTCTTTAAGTCTTAGCTAATCAAGAAAACACACAACTAAACTAGGCCGTGAGTCCTTTGGGAAGAACGATACTTGGTCTTACCAAGTTTATTACTTGAACGATTCGGTCATACTTGCCGATTGAAAAACAAGTTTGTGACATCATATTTTGGTGATCATAAATTTGTCCATCAAGTTTTTGGCGCCGCTGCCGGGGACTCTGGTTTAACTAGTTAATTTGTGTGATTATTGATTATCTTTGACTTGTTTTTGAATTTTTAATTTAAATTTCGAACTTTTTATTTTTTGTTTATATTTTTCAGTTTGTATTTTATTTTATTTTATTTTATTTTTCTATTTTTATTTTTCTGTTTTCTGTTTTTATTTCATCTTCTTATCCCTGATCTTAGATCTTCTTTTATATCCTTTTGTGCTAACAATTGTTTTTAGGGTTTTGTGCCTAATGTCTGCAGAATGCAATTTGGTCAAGAATTTAACCATATGGGCACTCAATTCTACCAAAGTAATCTCAACCACTGGTGGGAACCTCACTCAAGCATGGATCAAAGCCAATTTTGGCAAGCTGCTGGACAATTTGAGATCCAACCACAACAACAATGGCAGCAACAACCCTTTCTATCAGGAAGTTTGGATAGGTTGGAGGACACCCTTCAACGATTTGTGAAAAATTCCGACTCTACTCAGAAAAGCATTGAAGAATCATGTAAAAGAATGGAGATGCAACTTCGTTACATCAATCAGAGATTGAATGATGATGTTAATACTGAAGTTAACCTTAAGGAGGAAGGGCAAGTCATTATCACTGAAAGTGACAAGATTCTTGTTGAGGAAAAATTAGAGGGAGATGAGGAAAGGGTAGAGAGAAAAGAGAAAGAAGAGTTGAGTGAGAAAGATAAAGATGAAGAAAAAGAAAAAGAAGTGGTTGAGAGAGAAGAGAGAAAGAAAATTTGTGTGAAAATAAAGAAGTTGAGGAGAAAATAGAAGGGAAGAAAAAAATAAAAGAAAAGAAAAAGAGAAATTTGGGGAGAGAAAGCGTAAGAAAAAGAAGATGAGAGGAAAGAAGAAGGAATCATATGAAAAATTTCGCTTAAGAGGTGTACTTGCCCTATGAATCTCGCTGTGGAGGGGGTATTACCTTTGATTTCGCTTAAGAGGTGTACTTGCCCTATGAATTTTGCTGGAGAGGTGTATGAACCTCGTGGAGGGGGTATCACCTTTGATTTCGCTTAAGAGGTGTACTTGCCCTATGAATTTTGCTGGAGAGGTGTATGAACCTCGTGGAGGGGGTATCACCTTTGATTTCGCTTAAGAGGTGTACTTGCCCTATGAATTTTGCTGGAGAGGTACATAAATCTCGTTTTTTTTTTGAAGAAAAAAAAAGATTTGGTGCCAGGATGAAAACTGGGCTTGTTTTTTTGAATTCTTTGGTGCCAAAATTAAAATTGGGATTTAGTGCCAGGATGAAAACTGGGCTTTGGTGCCAGAATGAAAACTTGGCTTTGGTGCCAGGATGAAAATTGGGCTTGGGTGCCAGGATGAAAGTTGAGCTTTGGTGCCAGGATGAAAACTGAGCTTTTTTTAATTCTTTGGTGCCAGAATGAAAACTGGGTTTTGGTGCCAGTATGAAAACTAGGCTTTGGTGATAGTTATAAGTAGGGCGAAACCTCCCCATATGGGTATTGTTGATGTTGCATGCACTCCCCTTTCCTTCTCTTTTCCTAGATTAAAACGAATTTTTTGGAATAGTGGCCGAAGATGTAATTTTTCCATTCTTCAGCCCAATCTCGATTCTTTCGGTCTATGATGATGATACTAGTGAAATTGGAAGTCACACTTTCAATCATATGCTCATGAAAAGGTGGTTGTAGTGTGCTCACAAACATTTCAACCATATCCTTGTTGTATAGAGGTGGCTCCACTTGTGCTGCCAATTCTCTCTATAGTTGCGCATACTCCTTAAAAAAACTCCTCCTCTTTCTTTTCCATGTGGTGCAATTGTAACCTGTCTGGCACGACGTTTATGATGTATTTGTTTTGTACTGCCTTACAAAGACATTCACCAAATCTCCCCAAGAACATATATGAGAGAATTTCAGATGCGCATACCAACTCATTGATGATTCAGCCAAGCTATCTTGAAATAAATGGATAAGCAATTTTTCGTCATGAGCGTAAGCAGCCACTTTTCGACAATACATGGTCAATTGGTTTTTAGGGCATGTGCTACCCTTGTATTTCTTGAATTCTGGCACCTTGAACTTGTGTGGAATTGTCACTCCGGGGGCCAAACTCAACCTCGCCACGTCACCAAACCCGTAACTTTCAGAACCCTCTATGGCTTTTAGCCTGTATTCCAGTACTTCAAGTTTACTTTTCTCTTCTTCTTTGCCCGTGTGCATGGTTGTCTTAGTCGAAACATCATGTGCAACAATTATGTGAGGAGACTTGGATGTTTCATTCATCTTCGTCTTTATCGTGGGGATAGGCCCTTGAGCGCTAGTACGCTATTGGTTATGGGAAAAGCCAAAGAAGTGTGCTTCGCGTGAGATCCTCATTCACCCTTTTTTTTTTTTTGAAAATTCTGAACTTTTTCACTGATGTACTTTTTGAAATGGTTTCCATTGAATTCGTGAATTCTCGTTAGAGTTGGCGGCGCATGGTGTGTTATGTTTTTTCTTCTCTTTTCTTTGAACCTCTATGATGATGCATGTATGATGATGAATGTATAAATGCATGGACCTATAATGAAAAACCCAGTTTCGACCAATGCCTAGTAGAAGACCTGGCTAACCATAATATGTGAGAGAAAACTTGACTAACTTGAAAGAGGAAACCTAGATGTATGCTAAGCTTTTTTTTTTAATGAAAGAGATTTTATAACCATTCATAAAGTATCTTATTGACGAAGATATTCATGATAGTTATTTACGCAGATAATTGGTTATGACTTTTTTCATGATGCAATATTGTGCAAGTAGTTTTTTTTTTAAAAGAAAAATAATGTCCTGCCTTTGATTGATTTTTTTTGTATTATTATTTTATTTTTGCGGAGTCAATTTGAAAACAATGGATGTAAAAAATTTTGAAGTTGGATATTTAAAACAGTGTTTGGCATTTTCTTTTGACATTGATATGTGCATGCTTGAATCCACAGAAAAGTTGAAAATGGTAAGGATTTAAAAAGATTTAAAGGATGTTGACGTGTAATATGTGAATATGAGATACAACACACCAAAAAGATGTTGGTGTTTGGTAAAATAAGTATGGAGATATGGATTCATGAATGTCAAAGCTGCCCCAGTTTTTAGGCATGGGTTTTGTTCAAGATAGAGAACGGGTATGGAAAGGATTTACTGAAAAAGGATTGCCCCAAATGGTTTGATTTTCTTTTGCATGCTTCTGGCTAGTTAGGGAATTCCCAAATAACACAAGCGAGAATAACTTGGGCAAAAAATATGCTCTAGTCTAAGGATTTGTGTTTATTGTTATGGGTAGTGTTTGTTAGAGTCAATCTCTTCCTTTTGGGGGAAGGCTGCAGGATGAGTGTTTTCAAGCAATCCACACACACATGTCTCAAAATGTATGATAATAAATTACTCAAAATGTAATAATTTCTCTTTCTATGTTTTTTTTAGAGAAATGAAAATGATAAAACTTTTTGAGAAGTATTCTTTTATATTTTCCTCTTATCGCATTCGTTTGTTTTTTTTTTCAAGAAATTGAATTTGAAGAAAACTATCAACTGGGCCCAATGGGCTTACAGTGAATGAAAATTAAGTTTGTCATTTTCATTTTTTCCTTGTGTTTTGAAATTTTGATTCTTTTTTTTTCAAAAAACAATTCTTCCTTAAATAACATGATGCCAACCTGACTTGTTCAAAAACATTTTTTGTTTATTTTTAAGACTCAAAATAGGTTACAAAGAATGATAATTTTTTTGATGAAGAAACATGTCTACATATTAAATTATGTCGACTTATTTTCAAAAATCTTAACTTAGATAAGTTGCCCGTATTTTTTCTTGTTTTTTTATTCCTTTTAAAATTTTTTATTATTTTATTTTTTTGCTAAACAGATTGTTTGCAATCACTCTAAAATAGTGCCCCTTGTAAATTGATTTTTTTTATGGATAACATGAATGATGGAAAATGATGAAGAAGAAAACTATTTTCGCGATTTCATGTTATAAATGCTTCAAAAAATGAAAGTTTTATTAATTCATTTGACTAAAAAGTGTTTATTTTCCCTTATTAATTTATTCATTAAAGCATGACATTTTTGTTCTTGTTTTTTTTATTTAAATAAACACATGTCACATTTATTGTTATGTATAAAGAAAATGAAGGAAAAAGGATGAAAATGTTGCCAACGCATATGATGCATGAAGATGTCTATGCCAAATAATGATTAAAAGACAACATGTTTTATGTTTTTAAGGTAGGTCCAATGTTTTAAGGTCTAAGCATTGTATATGTAATTTGACAAGGATGGCTTCCTAAACCTAAAATAAAGGCCACCAGAGCTATGGTCCTTTACACAACTTTTCCACAACAATTGAAACGCAACTAGGTGTGAAATTGCATGTCAAGAGAACAGACACTGGCTGGGGTTCTCACGATAGTCAAATTGGAAATAGTCCAGACGTGACACCGCTACACAACCCCTCTAATTATATGTTACACTCAGACCTGGGTATAGGGTCCCACTCGTGATATGCAAAGTAATAATAACAATAAAAATGAATAATAGCGACGAGGAACGATGCTCATGAGCGCCGCTTCGGGTAGTTGATTCGGGTTTCAAGCAGTTGTGACCGTTGCTGGAGAGCTTTGCGCAGAGCCACTCATCATTCTCCTTTGGAACTCAACCAGGTCCACCGGCACGACTGAAGCTGGAGAAGATTCAGTAGAGTTTTGCATTTGGTTTGTGAGATTTTGTTTTGATTTGTTGAATTGAATATGAGAAGGATCTTTTGAACAATTCACATCGAAGCTTTGGAATCAAAAGAAAAAAATATTGGTTTGTTTATGTGTTTAAATTGAATTTGACTTTACTTGTTTCTTTACTTGTTTCCTTTGTACTAAAAAATTTGTTTGTTTTGTTTGTTTGTTTGGTCTGGTTAGCCATTGAAGCGTGATCAAGCTTCTATAATTGGAGGTGCTATTAACTTTGTCAAGGAGCTTGAGTAGAGGCATAAGACCGACCGAGGCATATAATTAGAGGAAAATAAATAAATAAACCCTTTTACTACTTCGGTATAACAACAAATCGCACCAAAATTATATGACTGGCTAAAGAAGAAGAAAAAAAAATAAAAAAGGACCCTACTGCCTCGGTTCAGGCTCCAACCGAGGCAGTAGAGGGAGAGAAACAATTTCAGTTCTAATAACCGAGGCCTAATCGTACCATTTTATGCCTCGATTTTGAAACGAGGCATAAAGTCTACCACTTTTTACCTCGCCTGAATATGCCTCGGTTCAGGAACCAGTGCCTATCAGCGAAAATAACCGCTGTCATTTTGATGACAAATTTATGAGCACCGAAAAACGGCGCCACAAACTTGTTGAACAATCGGCAAGTGTGACCGAATCATTTCAAGTAATAAACTCGGTAAGACCAAGTATCGTTCTCCCAAAGGACTCACGACCTAGTTTAGTTATGTGATTCGTTGATTAGCTAAGACTTAAGAACGAAATAATTGGATTTTACTATGCAAAAGACGAAAATAAACATGTATGCATGAGTGTGATCAATGGCCAAAGCAAAATACAAACACTTTCAATGGAATATATGGGTGAGTATGTTGTTGGGGTTATCAATTTCATCTTATCCACTCTCATATACTTTAGGAATTCAACATTCAATTCATCATTGTTAATGCCACTCTCTAAATTACCTTTCAAGAAGGCTTCTCCCTAATTACAAGTTCATACGATTCCTAGCATTCATAATAATTAGTTTTTTTAGCACAGGAGCTTAAGGCAACCAATATACTATTGGGAGAAATTCCCCGGATCTAGACTTCCCCGTACGTTCCCGTATCGACAAAATCAATAATCATGCATTGAATGAGTTAAACAAAGCAAGCATTGAGCAAAGAGGAAAAACCCTAACTAATGATGAAAGAAAGCATAGGTCTTAGATTAAGATGTAAACACAAATTCCATACATGAGAGTTTCAAAAGATTACATTGATTCCCCAACAAACATACAAGGTTTAGTTCACCATATTCATGGTGAACCTAGATGAACAATAATGAAAGAACCCTAGAAAGGTGAAGAGGTAGCCTGAGCATCCAAGATCCTCCTTCAAAGGGGTGGAAGAGAGAGTGTTTGCTTCGTTTCTGCCAAAGATACAAACCCTAGGACGTCCTAAAGCTTATATACTATTCTAAAATTACAGAAAATTTAGGCCCAAGCCCATAAGTGTGCCACTCAGCGGTAAAGTGCCGCTCAGCGGTAAGTGCATGAGTCGTTTTCTCCCCTCAGCGGCCATTTTGCCCCTCAGCGGTGCCAACGTGAACTCCTGAGTGCTGCTAAGCGGTAAACTGCCGCTGAGCGGCAGTTGCGGCTTCTCCTTTTGCACTTTTTGATGTCTTTTCTAATTCCATCTCTCTCCTTCTTCACTTCTTTCACCAAATTCACCTTAAAACCTGCACAAAAACACTGAAATCAAGCATAAACCTGTCCAACTCTCTTATTTATGAAAATATGAACAAAAGCATGATTTCAAGCTAGTTTCTAAGTGTTAAAGGTTGCTTTTAGTATCAATTTTAATCATGAAAATAACAGTTTTTCAACTGTTATCACATTTCCCCTAACTGTACTAGTGGAAAGACGACTCGAATTGCCCTGTTTTGTGGAACAGGTTATGACGACACAGTAGAAGGAAACGACATTGGGTGATGAGTGGTTTGGCTATGTTAATGTTGTGATGAAATATGTCGTATGGTTATATACTTTGTGGTTAATATGATTCTTGTATATGCTATGTTTTGATATTTCTGGTTGCTCTGCTTGATTGTGATTGTGGTTTCCACCTACGATGATTGTACTTGTACGGGAGTAGATGGTGTTGCAGGTAAGACCGGTATGAAATAGCTGACGAGAGATGGGGAGTCTAAGTTCGGGATGAATTATTATTTTGTTCATTTACTTTGAGTTTTAAACTGGGTTTTCATGTAAAAGCTACTATTCGAAGCTTCGGTTTTGTTGAACTATATTTATAAATGTATGTTTGCTTTCACATTTTAATTATTGGATTTATGCTAAAAACCGAGAATATTGTTGTGAATTGTGATTTCGAATTTTTTTTCTTACTCGTGATACTCCATTAGGGGTGTTACATTATGAAAACCAGCTCTGGTGCCAATTGTTAAAATAGAATAGCTCAATTTCTCACACCAAGAAGGGGGGGGGTGAATTGGTGAAGTATAAAAAAATAAAACTTTCAAAAACTTTTTCACCAAAAGAGATGCCTTTCTTGAAACGCAAGTTAAAAGATTTTCATTGTAGCGGAAATTTAATCGAATAAGTATAAAGTATAATCGGTTGAATGTAAAAGAGTAGAGATAAGAAAGATCAAACGCTGAGTTTTTATACTAGTTTGACCAAGCCTACATTTAGTGTGTTTCCAACCACAGAAAGCCAATGCACTATAATGATCAAGGTTTTTACAACAAGGTTTTTGTAGAGACCTCACGTCAAAAATATAAAACACCTCTCTAACCCTCTAATCAAAATATAGGCAGTACATAAACAGACTAGCAGCAAGAATCCCCTCTCCTGCAGTCCAACCCCTTTGAGGCACCCTCAAAGTCAAGAACGCATCAAGTCTTTCTTCTTGTAATCACAATAGGGAACTCAACCCAATCTTCAGCAAATTGTAGAACCTGATCTTGCAGTAGACACCCAAATGTGCAGATATATCAGACTTTGAAACTCAGCAATCTTGTAAGCCTTACACTTTTCTGCAAAAGAATATGAAAATGTTAGAATCACAAAAGTTCTTATAGAAATCAAATTCGCGTCAATTTATAGATAAACTCGTATGAGACGTAATATAATCGACTTTGCTATTAATGTAGTCAAATACACCAATTCAGTTATAACAGTTAGTAACATTCAAAGCAATTAACTGAATTCACAACTAATGCAGTCGAATAACATTTAATGCTTGGTCAACACATTTTAAAATATAGTCGTTGTGACAATTATATCAAGCATTAACAGATTTCAAAATAGTAACAAACTTAATCGAATACATATCGCATGCAATCGATTATGAAACAATGTTAAGCAAAGTTTTGAAAACTTTTCTCTTTGAAAAACTCTTACAGCACACTTGAAAAAAGTTTGTGCAAAGACACGAGTTTTGATCGATTCACCCCATAATGTAATCGACTTAAAACTGTTGTTTTGCCACACAATTAAAATTCAACATTAGTGCTTGTGGTGTTTCTCATCCAAAAACATGTGTCATGCATTCATGTATAAAATCACATAACATACTGAAATGCAATGAAAAACTAATAACGATTGAATTTACCGTTGTTTGATACTTAAATTTTATACTGAAAACACCCTTTTTGACTTAGAAACTAGCTTGAAATCATAGTTTTGTGCAAATAAGAGAGTGAAGGTGAATTTAATGATTTTATGCTAGACTTACTTGTTTTCAACAAGAATTGAGATGATTTGGAAGAACAGTTGAAGTAGTAAGGAGTTGGAACTCAAGAAGAGCTGGAAAAGCATCAAAAAGGAGGAACGTTGTCATTGAAGCTATCAAATTAATACTACTTTTGAAGGCAACTTCAGTATTGCCAAGTAGTATCCAAGAAAGTAGATAGGGCTAAAGTAACCCTGAGTCGTCTCCCTACGAACACGAAATTGCTTTCGAATATCTGACTCTTATGAATGTTATGCAATGTTATGAATAAAAGTAATGATTGAAGAATGTTTAAAAAATAAATAAGAAACATAAAGACAGTTATGATTAAATAGGCTAATTCCACTGCTTTTCCAAGATAGATTCATCATCGGTTATTCACGAATAATTGTTCAATTAATTATTTTTTAAGTTTCAAATTAATTAAAGTACATTCTTAATTAATTGGAGGGAGATCGTGCACTTAACCAAAGTAAATTCTCAATCAAATGCAAAACCTTCCTAGATTATTCACAAAAAATTCAACCAAAGTACATTCTCAATCAAATTCTATTGTGTTTAATCATGTCTATTCTTAAATCTCCTAACCAAATTAAAAGCTAATCAATCAAAGTAAATTCTCAATTTATTATAGTTGAAATTATTACTAATCAATCAAAGTACATTCTAATTTGATAGTAAAAATCATTTAATCATATGAAAGTTTCTAAATTAAATCAAAGTAGATTCTCAATTAAAACTAGAAACCCTAGAACACATATAATCAATATGCATGTAGATTCAAACACATTATGATGCAAAAATCTTTGCTTGTAATTTGATAGAGAGATGAAAGACATAGAGAGAGAACAACTTAAATCAATAATCAAAATAAACAATTGAATTACTCAATCTAACCTTAGAATCCATAATGGAATTACAACAAAATAGCCCTAGATGCTTAGCTCTCCATGAATGGAGTTGAATACAAGATGAAATAAGAGAGAGAAGTGGTGAATGAATGTATTAAGTGAAGTCCCTGAGTCTCTTTATATAGGGCTTGATTGGGCTTGGATTCTGAGTATTCAGTTGACAAAATCTTTTATCTTATATCTTCCAAATAACTAAAACATTTAGATAATTATAACATTATTTGGAAGATATTTTCTGTTGATATTCCCAAATTAAGTTAATTCAACAACTGAATTTTATCTTTTAGCTTTTTTTGACTTTCCAAAATTGCACAAATACCTTGAAATTGTCTCTATCTGCACTTTAGCCCCTTCTGAATTTCTGAAATTGCAAGAAAGCCCCTCAGTTGACCAGCTTTGACCAGAGGAGGACACACCAATGAGGTGCTGCCACGTGTCAGAACTCTCTCCTCCAAATTAGGGTTTCAGAACATTGGGGAAGGGAAATTCCTGCGCCGCTTTCCTCCTTTGCGCCGTTGCTCGCGTTTTTGCGTTTCTGGTTCCTGATTGGTTTTCTGTTTGCAGGTTTGGGGTTGGAGATGACGGCGAGGATGCGCGATGATAGCTGCCATGGGAGATGCGTGTGGACCGTCTGATGCATGGAGTCTTCTCTCGATGGCTAGGGCGATGAAGAAAAGGGAGTCGCGGTCCGGAAAAGGGCTCGCATTATTGGAAGAGCGAGATGGTGTGACTGTGTTTCGCGAGTAGAGAAGATGAACGGTGGTAATGGTTGATGGTGGTTGTTCGGTGATTTGGTGGTGGCGGCATGGAAGAAGTAGTGCGGCTAGGTCTCGCGATTAACGAAGGGGGACTCGCGTCGATGGTGGGGTTTCTTACGGTGGTGCGATTTGGTTCCGAGAATGGAGAAGATGAAGATGGTCGAGATGTGAAACCGTGGTGGTAATGGCGAGACCAAGGCGGTGCTGTGGAGATGGTGAGAAGCGTGAATTGTGGTGTGTTGAGTTGTGCAGGTTAGTGGCGGAGCGGCGGACGAGAGTGGTCGCCCGATGGTGGCGAAGTGGCGTTGGGGCTTGCGGCGGCGGCACGATAGTGGCGGCTAGGGTTAGGTTAGGATGATGAAATTAAGGTTTTTGTTTGGAGAAGATGATGATGTGTCAAGGGTGGTGACGTGGCAACAACTGATTGATTAATTTGGTGTGCAGAGGATTAATGATATGGCAACTTCTTAATGACATTGCATGATCTGGTGGAGTCTAGTTTATGAGGGGTGTGTATAAGAAACGTGGGAGGTGTAGTAGAAAAGGCTTAGTGTTTGGGCTTGATTGTTGGCCTGTTTCAGAAATAGGAGTGTATGTAGGGATTTTAGGAGGTGCAAGGGTAAACTCTGTCTGTTTAGCCCATCTGTACATTATTTTCCAAATAAAACCTGATTTTGGGCCTTGAATTGCCATTTGGACCAATAGAACTTATAATTTCAGCTGCATAAATAACATAAGAATATCCAAGACTATTTTATGCGCTAAAACTCACTTTTTACGTTTCTTTAATTCCCAAACCCAACAATTCCAATCATCACAAATCCTCTTTAAATCAATCATTCAAGCACATGAATTTCATCAAAAATTTAATTTTAAAGCATAAATGTGGGCATAAATATGCTCATCAACCGTTATTTGATACTTAATTTTTATACTAAAAACACCCTTTTTGGCTTAGAAACTAGCTTGAAATCATAATTTTGTGCGAATAAGAGAGTGAAGGTGAATTTAATGATTTTATGCTAGACTTACTTGTTTTCAACAAGAATTGAGATGATTTGGAAGAAGAGTTGAAGTAGTAAGGAGTTGGAACTCAAAAAGAGCTGGAAAAGCATCAGAAAGGAGGAATGCAACAACGTTGAGCGCCATTTCAGGGGCCCTCGGCGCCAGATTACACTGTCTCACACTTGGCTGCTTTTTTTATGGAGCCCTTAGCGTAGGAAGTTCCTATCTCATGCCTAGGAGCCCTTTTTGTGGTGCTGAGCGCAACTTCCTCAAGTCGCACCACGCCTACTTTCCTTCTGAGCTGACCTTGAGCGTCATTTGATCCCGTACACCGCCTAAGCGCCCTAAGTGGGGCATTGAGCGCCAATTTCGTGGGCTTGGACCCGTTTTAATTTATTTTTATTTTCTATTTAAGGACTTGGACATCCTAGGAATTGTATCTTTGGACGAAATAGGCACATAAACACACTCTTTGATCCCTCGGAGGCGGATTTGGATGCAGAAGCTCCTATCTTCAACTTCTAGGGTTTTATCTTTCATTCTTTTTCCATTATTCATCTAGTTTCACCATGTCAATGGTGAACTAAACTCTGATGAGTGCATATTTATGCCCACATTTATGCTTTAAAATTAAAATTTTTCATGAAATTCATGTGCTTGAATGATTGATTTAAAGAGGATTTGTGATGATTTGATATATTGTGTTTGGAAATAAAAGAGACTTAAAAAGTGATTTTAATTGCATAAATTATTCTTGGAAATTCTTATATTTATTTGTGCAGCTGAAATTATAAGTTTTATTGGTCCAAATGGCAATTCAAGGCCCAAAATCAGATATTGTTTGCAAAATAATATACAAATGGGCCAAATAGGCAGACTTTACACTTGCACCTCCTAAATTTCCCTACATACACTCCTATTTCTGAAACAGGCCCAACATGTAAGCCCAAACACTAAGCATATTCTCCTACACCCCTAAGTTTCCTATACACACCCCTCCTAAACTAGACTCCACCAGATCATGCCATGTCGTAATCTAAAACCCTAAGTGCTATCCAAACACATGTTGCCACATCACCCCCCTCTACCACATCATCATCTTCTCTAACAATCTGAAACCCTAATTCCCAATCCAAACCCTAGCCATCTATAGCGTCGTTCGTCGCTGCCGCGCAACCATCCTCACCGCCGGCCAACTTCTCCTTTCTTGCCGGACAGCCACCACGATTTACTCTCATCACCATCCTAAAGAAACCCAGAATCGCGTCGCCCACGCTCACGGCCAATCTACCTTCTTCGCGTCGCCAACACCAAAGCGCGACCTCCATGAGCACTCCTTCACCACCATCCTCATTGACTACCTGCACAACCCAACAAACCACAAACAGATCCGCCTACTTCCGCCAAACAACTACTACCTCTTTCGCTCGTACAGCAATCGCAAATCACGAATCTGCCATGGACGCCATCAATGAGCATCATCGTCACCGCAAGACCTCCGTCACCGAACGACCTCCGCCACCGAACTCCAAAACGGCCACCACCTGCACTCAGAAAAACCACACAGCAAAACCCAATCTCTCGCGAAACTGTCGTTCTCCACCATCTTCCTCAAACCAATCTCGCGCCTCCATCAACGCCGCCAATATCCACACAACCAACGCCATTGCGAGATCAATTCTACCTCCATTCTTCATCAATCACGAATCAATTTCATTCGAGCATCCCAAAGAGCAAACCCCTCTCGCGGCACTCGGCGGACTGGATCTGGCGAAGAAGATGGTTGCGCGTGGCGGTTCTCTTGATGGTGGTGTTTCACGAACGGAGAAGACGAACATGTGAGGAGGAGAATGATGGCCATGGAAACGAAGAAAATGATGAAGTTGATGGCACGATTTTGCGGCGGCTGGTTGATGGTGCTGCTGTGCGACGACGGCTGTGCGTGAGGATGGTTATGCAGCGGCTGGGGTTGATGGTGGTGGAGGACGATTTGGTGGTGGCGACATAGAGGATGGCGTTAAGGTTGGTAGTAGAGGGGCACGGCGGCTGACGGCGCCCTAGGGTTTGGATTGGGAATTAGGGTTTCTAGGGAGAAGATGATGATGTGGTAGAAGGGGGTGATGTGGCAGCATGTGGTTGGATAGCACTTAAGGTTTTAGATTGCCACATGGCATGATGTGGTGGAGTTTAGTTTAGGAGAGGTGTGTATAGGAAACTTAGGGAGGTGTAGTAGAAAAGGCTTAGTGTTTGGGCTTGGTTGTTGGCCTGTTTCAGAAATAGGAGTGTATGTAGGGATTTTAGGAGGTGTGATGAACAAATTTTCAATCCCTGAAATCGGAGTCAAAAAGTTGTTAACCATCGGCAAGTGTAACCGAATTGTATCAAGTAATAAAACATGGGAAGACCAAGTATCGTTTTCCCAAGAGACTCACTACATTAAACAATTATGTGATTACTCAATTAATTAAGACTCTAAAGAACATATTTTTGGGATTTTGAATGCAAATGCAATAAACATGAATGCATGAATACAATTTGATCAATTGAGGTTAAACACAAGAAAGAATGGATGAAGTTGATGATATTGTTGTTGGGGTTTAGATTTAACCTAATTTACTCTCATGCATTTATGAATTCGTCTTTCTTTTCATTAATGTTAATGTCACTCTCTAAATTACCTTAAACCCAATGTCTCGGTGAAGAAAGTTTATCCTTAATTATGAGTTCATACAATTCCTAGCATCCTTAATAATTAATTCTGAAGCACAGAAGCTTAAAGGCAACCAACCCTCATATCCTTATGTCTAGGCAATACTGGTTTTGGGAGAATTTTCCCAGTTCTAGATTTCCCCGTATGTGTCCATATCGACAAAATCAATAATCATGACATCGAATGAGTTAAACAATGCATGCTTTGAGCAAAGAGGAAAAACCGTAACAATTAATGAAAGAAGGCATGTATCTTATAAAAGATCTTGAAGAACAAATTCAATACATGAGAGTTTAAGGAGGTTACATCTTTCCCAACAACAATAAGGTTTAGCCCTCCATCAAGATGGAAGAACTAAATGAATAATGGAATGAAAGAATGAAAGAGATAGAAAAACCCGAGAAAGAGAAGAGGAGAGCCGTCACCATCCCCAAATCTACCCCCAAGGGGTGAAAAGTGTGTTTCTATGCTTAAGCCATCAAAAGATACTAACCCCGGGAAGATTAAAGCCGTATATAGACTTCAAAATATTACAGAAAATTAAGCCCAAGCCCATAAGAATAATAGAAAACGGGTCCAAGCCCAAAACAAATCATAAAAATTACAGAAAATTGGCCCAAAGCCCAATAAAGTGGCGCTCAGCGGTAAGTGCGTTTCTTCTATTTTTCCCCTCAGCTGCAGTTTTACCTCTCAACGGTGCCAACGGGTCCTTGAAAAAGCCGCTCAGCGATAAATGGCGCTAAGCGGTACTTGCGACTTCTCTTCTTTTTTGTGTCCTTTTCTGATTCCATCTCTGTCCCACTTCACTTCTTTCATCAAATTCATCTCAAAAACCTGCAAAACCAAGGAAATTAAGCATAAAACCTTTCCAACTCTCTTATTTCCAAAAACATAAGCAAAAGTATGATTCCAAGCTAGTTTCTAGTCATAAAGGTTGTTTATTATATCAATTTTAAGTATAAAAATAACAAATTTTCAACTGTTATCACAACCCCAAACTTAGAACTTTGCTTGTCCTCAAGCAAAACAAAACCTAGCTTAAATGAAATAATGATACTACAATGGTCTAGCACACTAAAAAGCATTTTTTCTCTTAGGACAGGTAAATCACTCATGAATGCTCAGCATAGAAAGATAAGTCAAGATATAATAATGCTTTAGCCAATCAAGCTTCAACTATGGTGCTCACATAATCAAGACATATGCAACAGATGCAAGCCTCATCAACAACTAAGCAAGAATGTTATCATAAAGTGCATGGAACTATTCCTCACCAAAGATAGTGTTTCACTGAAGCACTCAAAAGTATTTCACTCAAGCGCTCAAAAGTGTTTCACTCAACTCAAAGGTGTATAGTGAGGTGACACTCTTACTAATGGACGAGCGTCCAAGGAGATGCGAATGTGCGTGTCGCGAGCTCCTTCGAAGCTTCCTCCAAAGATGCACACAACGGAAAAATGATGAAAATGATGACGAAGCTCTAAATCAAGAGCTGACTCGAAGGATATCTACTAAAATAAGAACAGACTCAAGCAAACCCGAAGATCTAAGGTTTAATCGGTGGAAAACCTAGAGAAGGGAAGGAAAATGCGAATCAGACTGATTAAACGGTGGAAAAGTGAAATGGAACCAATTAATCGGTTGAAACTGAATATTGAATGGTGGAAAAGCTAGATTGTTCGGTGGAAGGTGGATTAAATGGTAGAAAGGGGAAAACAATCGGTGAAATCGAAAGGCAAAGTGGAAATGATGAAGAAAAATGGTAGAGAGGGCTTTTAATCGGTGAAGATATGAGGAAAAGGTGGAAAGAGATCTAAACCTAGAAGAAGAGTGAAAGAGATGAGGCTTACCTTAAGGCGAGAGTCTCGCGAGGTAGTGAGAAGCTGGAGACGCAAAGGAGGCTCTCTGAAGCGCGAGAGAGAAAATGGCGAGGCAATGGCCTCTTATGCGTGGTGAATGAAGATTGGTTGAATGATGTGCGCAAGAAGCTGGCTTGGAGAAATGAAGAGCGCGTCGTGGAGGAGAGCATTAATGGAAGCACAATGGAGTAAAATGGAAGAATGAAAATAGGAAGTGTTCTTGAAAGGTGGCTAGAGGAGGTCCCTTGGACTCTCTAGCCTGACTTTCAAGAGAGAATTGTTTCTGAAGGTCAGAAAATCAAATTCTCATTAAACTCAAAAGTCCCTGATACAATGGTGGAGATGGGTATTTATAGTAACCCATGCTCCTTACAAGCTAACCTATGAAAGATAAAAATACTAAAGAAGGACTACGTCGGGCAGGATTACCTCATACCCCCCCTCTTAAAAAAGGATTTGTCCTCAAATCTAGCAATCACCTTATGAAGAAGCTCCACACAATCTTTTGGAGCATGGCCATCTTGGAGTGGCCTTATTCTTTTATATCCATATTTTCTTCCTCCTGGATCAAACACAAATCTGCAATAAACATCAAATATATTTTCAATTACTGTCAGTCCAAGAAAGAATTTTTCCATAAAAGCAAGGAAATAAGGACTTCTAATATTTTGTTTTATCACATTTGGAAATTCTAGAAGTCCAAATTCACTTTTGTCTTGAGTTATTTCTTTCCTAAAAGATAATAATAATTCAAGATTTGATTTGTCATATTTTGAAAAAATTTATAGAATATGAGATGACAATTTTTTTGAAAGAGAAGTTAAAAATTGAAAAATAATCAATTTTTGGAAAAGAAGTAAAGATTTGGAAACCTTCCCTTTTAGGTTCCATGGTCTTTGAAAGAATAGGATTTGTCATTAGTAACAATTTCTCCTTTTCTTTCTTCTCTCTTTCTTGCCTTTCTCTCTTTTCTTCTTCTTTTCTCTCTTCTTCTTTTCTTTTATCTTCTTCTCTTTCTTCCTTTTCTTCTTCTCTTCTTCTTCTATCTTCTTCTCTTCTTAATTCCTCTCTTCTTCTCTCTTCTCTTTTCTCGTTTTCTTCTCTCTCTCTTCTCTTCTTCTTTCCTTTCTTCCTTTTCTTTTCTCTCAATCTCTCTTTCTCTTTTCTTATCCTTGATCTCTTTAAGTCTTGCCCCAAATTCTAATTTTCTACGAAGAAACCCATGATCATTTAAACTCTCAAGAAATAATTTTCCATCATCAATGCAATCCCTAATTAGTTCTAGGTTTCTTTTAATGCTTGAAGGCACAAACTTTCTTCTCATGCAAGCTTTTAAATCATGTCAATCACGTATGAAAGACTTTCTACCTTTCCTAACATGATATTGTCTTTCATCCTACCACTCACTTGCATGCTCTTCTAACTTAGAGAGATATATGCTAAGGACATAATATTCACTCTCTCCACAAAACCAAGGATTTATTTTATCAATTTCTTTTTCCCAAGCTAGGTATGTTAATGCACCTATGTCTTTACCAAAGGATGGAAGATTCCTAGCTTGTTTGAACATTTCATCAACATTATCTAACCTAGAAGATCTATATAAACTATAAGAAGACATCTTTGTTTTTAAGAGTTTTCTTAATCTAAAGGGTTAAAAACTTCCACTTAGGCAAGTCCCAGGTAAGAGAGGTGAGCTAAAGAGCTGCTTAAGTACCAAGTCTTGCCTTGCTAGAAATGTCTTAGGCTACTAACTAATTACCCCTTAAACTAAAATCACCTTTAAAATCAAAGGACAAGACCCAAAAAACAAACACATTCAAAGACTAGACTCCTAATTACGAACCCTAATGTGGTAAGACTTAGAGTTTAATCTCTTTTAGCCTATCTATCCCTAAAAAGGTGAACATATAAAAAATTCAAACAATCAAAATAATTAAGAGACCAGCGGACTCTAATAACCCCTACGTGAAACATAAATCAAATCAATATTTAAAGTCTACTCCTATGGTGAGGCTTGTAACTTTGGCTAATCAAGACACACTCACCTGTCTAGCTATGCTAAAATTAAAGCAAGTAACGTTGCCAAGAGTTTGAAAGAGCACCAAGGACTCTTCCAAAGCACTTGGACTTTATAAAAGGCCATTTTACAAAACAAGCTAAAGCTAATAGTAGGCTAACACAAGCCTATTACAAACAATTTGAACAAATCAAATACAAAGAAAACAACTATGCTAGGCTGCTACGGTCCTGGTCCACTTCATTCAGCTTTGTTGCTCAACTTTGGTTACTTCTGGAATCAATTGTCTTGAATCTCCTTGCCAGTCCCATCCTACAATCACAAATCACAATTTTGATTAGTGCACCGATTCCACACAGACATCAAGAGGACTAACTTTACACAATATAAAAGATTCTTCCCTTTTCTCCTAGTCTCCTGCACTTGATGTAACTATATAAATTTCTTTTTCTCTCAAATGACAAACTGCAATCAAATATTCACACTCAATTCATCAGAGCAACCATCAATGCTATCAATTTCCAACTAAGACATAAACAGTTAAACAATCCGGAGGTAAGAAAGTTAAGCAACTCCCCTAATTAAATGGTTGGTCCAGCTTGCTCTAAACTCTACTGAGATTTTGCTGCTGCTTAAAATTCTTGACTCCAAATATTTATCACTCTGCACACAACAACACACCTATTCTACACTTTCTCCCTACACTGATTCAGTTCAAATCTGCACACAAAAATTACACCAATTCCAGCAAAATACACATAAACATGGATATTAAACCATATGCAAATGGGTGTAATTCAAGGCTAAAACCAAAATGATTAAACAATCATTCCAAATTAATCAAAACCTGATCAAGCCAATGGACAAAGAGTGATATGATGTAATGCAGAAAATTCAGCAAAGATTAAACAATGAATTTAAACAGAATGGAAATCTGCACAAATAAATCTTAGTTGTTTAAGCTCTCAAATCATCACATTGAAATTATGATATGGACTCATAGGCCAATGTACTCAATCTTCATCAGATTCAAGACCCAACTTCCAACCTGTTGCAACTATTTAAATGCAGAAGTAAACTGTTAAAACACAGTTATGTAAAAATTGATTCTCTCATACAAATATGCCAAGGAAGTCAGCCTCACAAAAATCACAACACTCAAGGCTTCTCTGGAAGCTTAAAGCACTCAAAATGGAAAGGTTTGGAAAGGAGATTCTCCCTTGGCAGTTCAAAGCTGGAGAATCTTTCAGACCACCACCACCTAAGATGCTATCAAGCACACAAACCTTCTTTCAGATTCCAGAAACCAGAGTGTAACAACTTCTCCAACAAGAATGGTTAGGCTAAGGCAAAGTGATGGACAATACAAGATAGCCACCAACAATGTAAGCACCAGATAATGAAACTGACAACACAACAGAGAAACTGACTCAAGATCAACTCTAGACCATATTACAAAAGCAAAAAAAAACTTCAATTAAGAACAACAAATCAGAGTTTACACGTGAAAGACAAAACCAAGACAACCAACAATTGACAAACAAGAAACAAGGCTAGTTAATAGAGATACGCACAACAAATAGATCCTAAGGAATAGAACTAGAAACAGATTAGTAAAGCAATAAAAGGAACTTAAGTTGAACCAATACTGAACAAATTTGATTTATAAATTGGCATACCAAACTGTTTGACATTGTGCCTTAGAGAAACTTGTTTTATTTTCATATTTGATGTTCTGAATTAGAGGCAGCTATTGTGAATTGCACTAAGTCCTTCAGCTCTTTTTTTTTTTAACTTGTAACACTAACATTAATCCTTAATTGCTTCAAAGGTTATTGACTTACAGCTCTTGCTACAATCCACAATAGACTAAGATCAATGCAGTTTACAAATCAACACTTACTTGCATCAGATTAATGGTTCAACTTAATAAAAAAAACACACACACATAATTGGTTTCATTGATAACTTTTGACTCTAGCATCAAATTTCACTCTTAACCAAAATTGTAGAAATTGAACTTGAATAACAAAACAACAAACACAAATGACTCTTGAATATGATTGAACTAGAAGCTTAGCAATGAATTAATACCAAGCAGAACAGAAACACACTCAAAACATTAACATAGACTTCAAAGAAAAACCAGTTCAGTGTAGCTGGCCAAATCACAAATCTGCTGATTAATCAATGTGCAACCGAGCTAGGCTGAGCCTTTCATTGCTCACTTGGTATGCACGTGTTACTGATTAGGCAGAAACCAAACAAAGTTATCATTAAACATTAATAGATTCAAAAAAAACATGAGATTCATTATCTCTACCACTGAAATCTGCCACCAAGCTCATTAATTCAATGTCATAGCTTATATATGGTGAGCAGAACTTACTCAGTGCAGGCAACTCAAATGAATCACAAAACATAAGCAACAACTAGTTAAGCTCGAATTCAAATGACAATTAAAACAAACCACAAGACTAGAACATGACAGAATAAGATTCAGAAAATAAAAGACTCAAACAAATTGGATTCACCAAATAAAGTGAAAATAAAACTCAAAGTAATGACTCAAGGCACAGAACAAGTTAGAACACTCAAGACAATGAAGGAAAATGATGAACAACTCAGAAATGAAAAGAAACAGCACAAAATACTCAGAATCAAAATCAAACGGAGACAAAACAACATGAATGAACACAAGAAAAGTTGAAACAACGCAAGAACATAATAAAACTCGAAACAGATAACGTGATATTAATCGAAACAACACGGAAATGGAAGAACAAACTCAGAATCATGACAGAATCAAAACACAAAACTAGAAACAAAGATAGAGACACGAATCAAACTGAAACAAGAATCAAAACAGAGATACTTACCTTTTACGCGTGAATCGTGGACGAAACCTGGCTCTGGTACCAACTGATGGACGAGCGTCTAAGGAGATGACGAATGTGCGTGTCGCGAGCTCCTTCGAAGCTTCCTCCAAAGATGAACGCAGCTGAAAAATGATGAAAATGATGACGAAGCTCTAAATCGAGAGCTGACTCGAAGGATATCTACTAAACTAAGAACAGACTCAAGAAAACCCAAAGATCTAAGGTTTAATCGGTGGAAAACCTAGAGAAGGGAAGGAAAATGCGAAACAGACTGATTAAACGGTGGAAAAGTGAAATGGAACCGATTAATCGGTTGAAACTGAATATTGAATGGTGGAAAAGCTAGATTGTTCGGTGGAAGGTGGATTAAATGGTAGAAACTGGAAAACAATCGGTGAAATCAAAAGGCAAAGTGAAAATGATGAAGAAAAATGGCAGAGAGGGCTTTTAATCGGTGAAGATATGAGGAAATGGTGGAAAGAGATTTAAACCTAGAAGAAGAGTCAAAGAGATGATGCAGCTGAAATTATAAGTTTTATTGGTCCAAATGGCAATTCAAGGCCCAAAATCAGATTTTGTTTGCAAAATAATATACAAATGGGCTAAATCGGCAGACTTTACCCTTGCACCTCCTAAATTTCCCTACATACACTCCTATTTTTAAAACAGGCCCAACATGTAAGCCCAAACATGAAGAATTTTCTCCTACACCCCTAAGTTTCATATACACACCCCTCCTAAACTAGACTCCACTAGATCATGCCATGTGGCAATCTAAAACCCTAAGTGTTATCCAACCACATGCTGCCACATCACCCCCATCTGCCACATCATCATCTTCTCTAACAATCTGAAACCCTAATTCCCAATGCAAACCCTAGCCACCTATAGCACCATGATTCACACTCATCACCATCAAGACCAGACGCGAGTTCTCCATGGCCGTCACTCCCCCTTCTTCATCGCGAAGCCACCATCCACCATCAACATCACGAAATCGCCGCCGCTGTCGAAACCCAAAGCTGCACACCATGAATTGTCCACCGCGAGCACCTGCAAGAAGAGAAACCCAATCATAGAGAAACCCAGAATCGCGTTGCCCACACTCACGACCAATTTATCTTTTTCGCACCGCCAACACCAAAGCGCGACCTCCATGAGCACTGCTTCACCACTATCCTCGCGAACCACCTGCACAACCCAACAAACAATAAACAGATCCGCCTACTTCCACCAAACCACTACTACCTCTTCCGCTTGCACAACAATTGCAAAACGCGATTCCGCCATGGACACCATCAACGAGCATCATCGTCGCCGCAAGACCTCCGTCACCGAACGACCTCCATCACCAAAATCCAAAACGGCCACCACCTGCACTCAGAAAAACCGCACAGCAAATGCTGCGCCTCCATCAACGCCGCCAATATCCGCACAACCAGCGCCATCGCGAGATCAATTCTACCTCTATTCTTCATCAATAATGAATCAATTTCCTTCGAGCATCCCAAAGAGCAAACCCCTCTTACGGCGCAGGCAGCATAAACTTCTTTGGTCAATTCAGAACTCTAATTTTGTGGAAGGAAATTGACACATGGCGGGCACTCATTGGCGCGTCATCTTGAGTCAAAAATGGTCAATGTTATTTGAATCTGGTCAAGGGTGGTCAACTGAGAGGCTTTCCTACAATTTCAGAAATTAAAAGGGGGCTAAAGTGCAAGATAGAGCAAATTTCAGGGCATTTGTGCAATTTTGGAAAGTCAGAAAACCTAAAAGATAAAATTCAGTTGTTTAATTAATTTAATTTGGGGATATCAACAGAAAATATCTTCTAAATAATGTTATAATTATCTAAATCTTTTAGTTATTTGGAAGATATAAGATAAAAGATTCTGTCAACTGAATATTCGAAGACCAAGCCCAATCAAGTCCTATATAAAGAGACCCAGGGGAGGCAGAAAAGGGACTTCACTTCATTCATTCATTCACCACATCTCTCACTTTTCTTTCATCTTGTATTCAACTCCATTCATGGAGAGCTAAACATCTAGGGCTATTCTGCTGTAATTTCATTATGGATTTTGAGGTTAGATTGAGTTAATGCAATTGTTTCTTTTGATTATTGATTTAAGTTGTTCTCTCTCTATGTCTTTCATCTCTCTATCAAATTAAAAGCAAAGATTTTTGCATCATAATGTGTTTGAATCTACATGCATATTGATTATATGAGTTCTAGGGTTTCTAGGTTTAATTGAGAATCTACTTTGATTTAATTTAGGAACTTTCATATGATTACATGGTTTTTGCTATCAATTGAGAATGTACTTTGATTGGTTGTAATAATTTCAACCATAATCAATTGAGAATTTACTTTGATTGATTAGCTTTTAATTTGGTTAGGAGATTTAAGAATAGACATGATTAAAAACAATAGGATTTGATTGAGAATGTACTTTGGTTGAATTCATTGTGAATAATCTAGAAAGGTTTTGCATTTGATTGAGAATTTACTTTGGTTAAATGCATGATTGTCCTCAAATTAATTAAGAATGTACTTTAATTAATTTGAAACTTAAATAATAATCAATTGAACAATTATCTGTGAATAACCGATGATGAATATATCTTGGAAAAGCAGTGGAATTAGCCTATTTCATCATAACTGTTTTTAAGTTTCTTATTTGTTCTTTAAACATTCTCCAAACATTACTTTTATTCTTGAGCATTGCATTGCATTCATAAGATTGAAATAATGAAAGGCAATTATGTATTCATTGGGAGACGACTCAAGGTTACTTTAACCCCATCTACTTTCTTAAATACTACTTGGAAATCCTGAAGTTTCCTTGAAAAGTAGTATTAATTTGATAGCTTCAACGACAACTTATCAAATTCGTATATACATGAGAGAAAACTAGGTGAAATCTAACCCCAACAACATATTCATCTCATAATATCAAATTCATCCGTTCATCTCTGCACTTTTGTCCAATTGATAAAGTTGCATGCATATTTACTTTTTTGTATTTGCATTTTAAACCAAAAGAATTTGTTTTCAAGTCCTATTTAATCAAGAAATCACATAACTGTTTAGGCCGTGAGCCCTTTGGGAAAACGATACTTGGTCTTACCATGTTTATTACTTGATAGATTCGGTACACTTGCCGGAGTCTTAACAACAATACAACAACAACACAATCATGTTCTCATATGCGCATATAACATTTAAGCATAGAACATGTAACACATAATACACATGTGTTATTAATTATGCGTTGTCATCATCAAAAACTCAGATATTATTGAGATTGTGGTTTTAGCTAAACCAGTGCTCCTCCTATCAACAATCTCAACAAGTACAACAATAAGAAAAACATAAAAGCTCTAGGGGAGCTCTCCAAGAAGAAAGAAAAATGTTGTATGCTAAGTGAGGGGCTGAAAAACGAATGGGCACTTAACCCTAGGTAAGTCCCAATCTGCCTACACTTTGGGCATCTCCCAAAAAGACCAAACATTGGGTGCAAAAGTAAATTTGTCCAAAAAAAACGCAAATCTGGTCCAGAAAAAGAATTTACAATCTAATTAAATCTAAAACGCCTATGTGGAGAGTATTTGTTGATGTGACAGCCCTTTAATGTCCCAAAATATACTTCCAGAAATTCCTTTGCAATTAATAATGATAATAATTAGTCTCAGATAATTCAAATTAATTATAATAAGAATTCTTGAGCAAACTAAGCACAAATAGAAAAATTGGGGAAATAATGGACAGTCTTGCACAATTCCTTAATTAAATGTAGTACAATAAGCTAAGTGAAGTCGAGAAAATATTAACTCATCAGTTCCTCTGTAAAGCCTTGGCTGTAATATGATAACGGTTGAATATACCGTTATCTGTGATGCAATTTTGATATGAAATCAACTCTTTTAACTTAGAAGCTTGCTAGAACTCTTATTTTTAGATTAGTTTTATGAACAAGTGAATCGAGGTTATACTTTATGATTTATCACTAAATTCCCTTTATTTTGTAGGTTATGGGTATGTTTTCATAGGGAAGCAAAAGTATCAAGGAGTCGGAACTCAAGAGGGCATCAAAAGAATCAAAGAAGAAGGTTGAAGAAGGCGCAAGGCGCCTAGTTGCCCTTTTCTAGGGCCCTCAGCGCCACTTGCACCGCAGCACGCCTAGGCTCCCTTCCAAGGGCGCTGAGCACTAGTTACAGCGCAGTCTCGCATGCTTGCCCTCCTAGGGGTGTTGAGTGCCAATTTCAATGCACCGTTGAGCGCCTGCTTGTCCTTTGAAGGGCGTTGAGCGCCAATTCTCTCGCATTGTCGCCTGCTTGCCCTTAGTTGGGACGCTGAGAGCCAGTGACTTGGGCTTATGGGCCAAATTTTGATCTATTTAAAGACTTGCACGCCCTATGGTTCACACCTTTTGATGGTTGAAGCATAGAAACAGACTTTTCGCCCCTTTGGAGCAGAATTGGGGATGTGGGAGCTCTCCCCTTATCTTTTTAGGGTTTCCATCTCATTTTCATTCTTCCATTGTACATCAAGGTTCTCCATGACGATGGAGAACTAAACTCATTTGTTGTTGGGAAAGATGTAACCTCCAAAATTTCATGTATTTGAATATGATTTGAATTATTTTATCCTTCTTTCATTAATTGTTAGTGATTTTCTCCTTTGCTCAATGCTTGTTATGTTTTGATCACTTTTATCATGAGTTTTGGATTTCTTTGTTATTGGGAAATACCTAAAAACCTTGATCTGGAGAATTTCATCCAAAAGAAATATTGCCTAGGGATAAGGATAGGAGGTTTGGTTGTCTTAAGCTTCTGTTCGTAATGCAGAATTGATTATTAGGGATGCAAGGGATTGTGGTCTAATAATTAAGGATAGGATTTTTACGCCAAGGGATCGAGTTCTAAGTAATTTAGAGAGTGAAGTTAACAAATTAATGAAGAAGATGAATTTTTATATACATGAAAGTAAGGAAGGTGAAATCTAAACCCCAACAACATAATCATCTCATATTATAAACACAATTCATTCTTGTGTGAAGCCTCAATTGATCAATTTGCATTCATATTTACTTTTGTTGGATTTGCAATTAAACACCAACTAAATAGTTTTTCAATCTTAATTAGTTAAGTAATTACACGATTGTTTAGTGTCGTGAGTCTTCTGGATACGATACTTGGTCTTACCACCATTTATTATTACTTGATACGATTTGGTACACTTGCCAATGAGCTAACATAATACTATGATCATTATAGTGAATTACTCTCCGATCTAAGGTTGATGGGGAGGGTGACTGGATGTAGGAATTGAGGTCGAACTAGTATAAAAACTATGTTTGTTTTTCTCTCATTTATCTCTTTACATTTTCATTGTCATTGCATATACACGTATTGTTTCATTGCACACAGGTGATTGTTGCACAAGAAAGATTTCAAGAACACTATGATTTGTGAAAAAGATTTTAAAAGTGCAAGTTCTTATAAAACACCAATTCACCCCACCCCCCCTCTTGGTGTTGAGAAACAAAGTCCATCAATTCTAACATTACTTACCTTAGTTTTTCTAGGTAGAAATCTTTCAAAATCTTTTTGAATGCAAGATGGAAATGCACCTAGAAACCAAATGAAAGTTTAGCCAAATGAAATGCACCCCTATGTATCACAAAGACTTAAAACATAAAAGACAATCAAGCAAAATAAGTAAAGCAATGTAAATGGAAAATGCTAAGCGATCCTAAGTGAAAGTGAAAGTGACACTTTGAGCCCCTTCACACACTTTCACACTAAGAAGTGGAAACTAAGCTATTAAAATGTTTAATGGTACACTTGGAATTGCTTGAAAAGCATTTTTCCAAGCCACTTTAAGTTGCAAAATGAAAATCCAAGTAAACCACAAAGGTTCTGTGATACAAAGCTAGAAAAACTCTTGAAACTTTGCTTGAAATGTTACAAATGAGCAAGTCGGAAAATCTGCAATGTTGTTGGCCAAAACTGTGTGGAAAAAATGGTGCCAAGTTGATGAAATGCTGCTGAATGTTGAAGAAAAAGTGCTACTTTGAGAGGAACTACCTTGGCCAATTCAGCAAGCCCTCTACTTCTTAGGATGTTACCCTATTGGAGAAAGGTTTATGCACCTTGGAAGCCTCACCAAAATATCACAACACCTTGCCACACACTAAACCAGTCATAGTAAACTATGTAGTGCACCAATTTCGCATAACATACTTTGTGGCACAATTTTGAAGCCAGACAAGTTGATTTCAAGTGATTTTAAGCTTTGAATCAAAGTAGGGACACAAAAGAAACCTAGGAAAGGCACTAGAACAGATTAAACAAGCAACAAAACTCAAAATTGAAGTGCAAAATCAAGTGCAGTAAATTGTTTGATAAAAAAACACAAACTATTTGATGAAAGTCCCCAATGAATTTCAGATTGTGATTTTTGAGTTTCGGGGTCAAAACTGGATTTCTTGGTTTTCAATTGCTTTTTATGGATGTATTACACTCTTTTGATCATATTATTGCATTTGGAAAAATGAAACCAGCTTTTGCCAACCTAGAATTGGAAATTAAAGACTGGAAAATTTCAAACTACAACAAAATTTGTCTACTGCATTAGAAAATGAGTTGGAAAATGGTGCTTTCAAACCCAAAAATGAGTGGAAGTGTTTCAACAGCTGAAATGATTCTTCAAGCAACTTTATATCATCAATTTGAAGGTGTACAAACAATTAAACAACAAAGAAACAAATTGCACAACAAAATCATTGGTCTACTTCCGATTTCAATCAAAATTGAAGGTTTAGATGGTGATTCTACATATAGGCTAAAAATTGACCGAATGAACAATGCACACAGATTTTAAATGGCAAAATACACTTGCACAAAAGCTAAGAATGCACTGAAACTGCCAGATGCATCAAATGACAGTAGCAGTTGCCAAAAATGCAAAAAGATTTCACTAAAATTGCACCAGATATTAGAATCCAGTGGAATCAAAGCTGAATGGCACAAGCAAAATGCTTAAGATAGTCCTAATTTACTAGAACTAACTGTAGAATATGAGCTAGCAGATTTTTAAAGCCTAAGAACAAGCAAAAGACATCAAGTACGGTGCAAAAACTTGACTGAAAATAGTGACAAAATTGTTTTACCAGATTTCTTATCAACTCAACTATACCTTTTGGAATTTAGTCATTAATATTAGTTGATAGCACTTGAGACATGTTTAATATCATAAAAGAAACTTGTCTCATACTTTAGACACACAAATGTGCACATGATCAAACTAGAATTGAATCTTTAATGTAGGTTTTTAGAACAGAATCACTTTTTGTCAGTGCTTTAGCTCATGTGATCAACTCTAGACAATGTCTCATTGCTTCATTTGATTAATGTATGGCTAGAAATCCACTAGACTCAAATTAAAATGAAAAAAATGGAAAGTTGAACAGAATCAAACACTTGACAGAATGAAAACTGCAACACTTTTGCATATTACTTTGAACAAAATTGGAAAATGAAATGCAAGTTGAATTGAACCAAAACCAATTTATTTGCATCGATTAAAATGATGAACAAACACTTAAAGAACCAAGGAAATACATGAACCGCACACGAAACATGAAAATAAAGCCAAAAGAATTTCAAAACAACAACATATTTGAATAGTACCTGACAAAATTCAAAATTGCAAAGTAGAGTGGCTTATTTATTGAAAACAATCGTGCATATGCTGGCTCTGACTACCAAATGATGGAAGCAACTCCACACTTCATGTTAGAGCAGCCATGCATAACAGAATCGAGCATCGGAATGGAGAAATGACTAATGTTTATGGTGAAAATCAAGTGTTTGATGAAAGGTTCAGTGGAGGTTTGGTGAGTGTGTAAGGTTTATCAAATGCAATGCACACATGGAAGAGTCCTTGGTGCTCTTCATTTGTTTTTCTTCTAAAAGGCCATTAAGACCAAGTGTTTGGAAGAGTCCTTGGTGCTCTTCAATCTTGGCAATTTTCTTTGCTTGCTTTGATAGTAGACGGTGAATGTGTCTTGTTAGCCAAAGCTACAAGCCTCACCTAGGTATTCCTTTGTTTTATCTTCACGCTCTAGGCTTTTGTTCCATTAGAAGTCCGAAAATTAGAAGTCTAGGTGCTTTGTCTTTTATTTTGATTGTTTGAGTCCATTTTTAAATTCAATAGTGAATTTTACTTTTAAAATGGTCAAGTAAGTAACCTTAGACATTTTGGCTAGGTAAGACTTGGTATTTAAGCGGCCTTTGGCTCACCTCTCTTACCTGGGAATTGTCTCTTGGTAAAATCTTAAATCTTTTCAAACTAAGAAAGCCACTTTTGAAATTAAAAAGATGTCTGAGGAAATCATGATCACCAAGAGAGGAATAAGAATGAGTGAGCTTAGGAACTTGTTTGCCCAATACATGAAAAATCAAAATGAGGATGAACAAAAAGAGAGAAGGAAGGATGAAAGGTACAACGAAGCTAGGAATGATATTCCATTTTTTGGTAAAGATATTAGTGCTTTAACATACTTAGCTTGGGAAAGAAAAATTGATAAAATACATCCTTTTCTTGCTAGAGATAGTGAATCCTTTGCTCTTAACATGTATCTTTCTAGATTAGAAGAACATGCAAGTGAGTGGTGGAATCATAGGCAATATAGTGTCAAGAAAGGTAGAAAATCCTCCATTCATGATTGGTATAAACTAAGAGCTTGCATCAGAAGAAATTTAGTTCCTCCTTCAGCCAAGAGAGACCTAGAATTAATGGGACACCTCATTCAAGAGGGAAAAACGTTTATGAAAGGTCTAGATGGTTTCTCTAGTAAGGAAATTGAATTTAAAGAAAAACTTGAGAAACTCTTAGATAAGAGAAGAAAGAGAGAGACTAGAAGGAGAGAAGAGGAATTGAGAGAAAAGATAAAAGAAGAAAAGAGAAAGAGAGAAGAAGAGGAATTGAGAGAAAAGATAGAAGAAGAAAAGAGAAAGAGAGAAGAAGACGAGAGAAGAAAAGAAGAAGAAGAAAGAAGAGAAAAAGAAAAGAGAGAAAAGGAGCAATTGCTACTGATGGCAAATTCTACTCCTACAATTCAAAGGGAACCAAAAAGGGAAGGTTTCCAATCCTTTAATTCTTCTTCAATTATCTTTAAGTCTTTGCATGATAACTTCTCTTTTAAACCAATTGCCACACCAATTTTCATTATACTACCCTCTTCAAAATATGGCAATTTAAATTTTGAGTTATTGTTACCCTTAGGGATACAAGAAACTCAAGATAAAAGAAAAGTGACTTGTGAATTAGGACTTTCAGATTTCCTTAAAACTATAAAACAAAGTCCTTATTCTAAAGTTACTTCTAAAAAAATTCTTTCTTGGATTGACACTAATTGGAGATATATTTGATGCTTATTGTAGATATATTTTTGATCCAGGAGGAAAGTGACAAACCAAAGTTGTGCTTCTTTATATCTTTCGGATTTGAGGACAAATCGTTTTTCAAGAGGGAGGATATGATGGAAACCCATTTAGCGCATTCCATTCAAAGGAGTATCAACTTAATCTAAGGCTAGGAAAGCGAAGTTGAAGAAGAACTTTTAAAGGCTCTTTCTTGATTTTCTTTGTCTATGTCTTAAAAGGATTCCTCTTTTAATACTATATGGTTGTTTTGTTTGTAGGATACAATAAAGGCAAGAACCATGGCCAACCAATCAGATTTGGGAAAAGCACTCTTCAAGGAATCAGCACCAGGGTCGCTCAAACGCCTTCAGACAGGGGGGCATCCAGCGTAGATGCACCAAATGGACTTCCCAGCTCACGTGAGCCCAGGCACCCTCAGACAGGGGGCTCCAACGCCAGTAGAACTGCCTGAAGCATGTTTTGGCAGCATTGTCCATGTGACCCAGCATGCTTTCCATGACCCAGCTGACTTGGCCTCCAAGTTCATTTCTTATTTTGAATTTTGGAGGAAATTAGGACAGAATTGAGGCCCTTCTTAACCTATAAATAGAAAGCCTCTCCTTTGTAATTTTCACTTTTGGATGTAATGAAATGCTGTAGAATTGCTTGCTCAATTTCTTATATCCCTTAGTCACCTCTGAATTTCGAATTCAGATACTCTCCTCTAGCTTCCTTCCTTAGTAGGAAGGCCTTCTGAGCTTGGAGGCATCATACACACACCACACCTTCATCAAAACTTTCATCAAACACCTTTTATGCATCCATTTCACTGCACCAAATCTCATTCCACTATGCATCTATTTTAGAGCTCCTTCTTGCGTGCTTAATGCTAGGAGATGGTTCCATCATCTAGAGAATTATTTCCTTCTCTGGAGACACTTCTACAACCCTCACCACAAAGATCTAACCAAAGTACTAAAGAGATGGCCAGAGAGAACAATGGTAGACGTACTCTGGCGGATTACACCAATCTTGTTGGCCCTCATCACTTTAATAGCATTGATAGGCCGAGGGTCAATGCCGCAAACATGGAGGTGAAATCGGCGTTGATACAAATGGTGAAGAGCAACCAATTTAATGGATTGTCACGTGAAATTCCATATGAGCATCTAACCACATTCAACGATATTTGCAACACTGTGAAGATCAATGGTGTGCGAGATGATGCAATAAAGCTAAGCTTGTTTCCTTTCTCATTGGGAGGCAATGCTAAGCTATGGTTGAATTCTTTCCCGGAGGATAGCTTTACTGAATAGGAAGTCGTGGTTTCAAAGTTTCTAAACAAGTACTACCCACAATCCAAAATCAACAAAGGGAAGCACGAAATTTCTTCTTTCAGACAAGTGATAACAGTTGAAAAACTGTTATTTTTATGCTTAAAATTGATACTAAAAGCTACCTTTAATACTTAGAAACTAGCTTGGAATCATGTTTTTGTTCATATTTTTGGAAATAAGAGAGCTGGACAGGTTTATGCTTGATTACAGTGTTTTATGCAGGTTTTAAGGTGAATTTGGTGCAAGAAGTATAGAAGGATAGATATGGAATCAGAAAAGAACTCAAAAAGTGCAAAAGGAGAACACCGAAAAACGGTGCCAAAAACTTAACCCTCGGCAAGTGTGACCAAATCGTATCAAGTAATAAACTCGGTAAGACCAAGTATCGTTCTCCCAAAGGACTCACGGCCTAGTTAGTTATATGATTTTTTGATTATTTAAGACTTAAGAACAAATTGTTATAAGTTTCAAATGCAAAAGACAAAAGTAAACATGTATGCATGTGATGATCAATGGGAAAGAAGAACACAAACACTGAATGAATTATATGGATGAGTATGTTGTTGGGGTAATCAATTTCATCTTATCCACTTTCATATATTTTAGGAATTCACCATTCTTTTCATCAATGTTAATGTCACTCTCTAAATTACCTTAAACCCGATGTCTCGGCGAAGAAAGTCTATCCTTAATTACGAGTTCATACAATTCCTAGCATCCCTAATAATTAATTCTGAAGTGTGTGTGTGTTGTTTCTTCCCCTCAGCTACACTTTCACCCCTCAGCGGAGCCAACGGGTGTTCATTAGTGCCGCTCAGCGGTAAACTGGCGCTGAGCGGTACTTGCGACTTCTCTTCTTTTGCACTTTTTGAGTTCTTTTCTGATTCCATCTCTATCCTTCTTCACTTCTTTCATCAAATTCACCTTAAAACCTGTATAAAACACTAAAATCAAGCATAAACATGTCCAACTCTCTTATTTCCAAAAATATAAACAAAAGCATGATTTCAAGCTAGTTTCTAAGTGTTAAAGGTTGCTTTTAGTATCAATTTTAAGCATGAAAATAACAGTTTTTCAACTGTTATCAACAGGTCTCTTAAATATTCATATGGGGTGGTTGAAGATGTGATGGTAAAGGTTGACAAATTAGTATTTCCAGTGGATTTTGTTATAATGGAGATGGAGGAGAATGGAGATGTGCCTCTTATCCTGGGGAGACCATTTATGAAAACTGCTAGAGTTTTAATCGATGTGGAGAATGGTAAGCTTAAAGTAAGAGTGCAAGATGAAGAAGTGAATTTTGATGTATTCAAAGCCATGACACACCTTAAGGATGATAAAGCATGTTTCCAAATTGATGTGCTTAATGAAGTTTGTATGGTGCGAGAAACGATGGTGCGTTGTTCTTCTCCATTAGAAAGAACTCTCATTGATGCATGTGATGATTTGAATGAAGAGGAAGAGAAATTAATTGATGAGTGTTTAACAGATTTGGAGACGTTAAAGGAAATTCCGGTAGAGGAGGCCAATTTTGAGAAAATTGATACCAAAGAAGAAATTATAGAAAAGAAGCTAGAGTTAAAAATGTTGCCATCACATTTGAAATATGTTTTCTTAGAAGAAGATGGAACAAAATCAGTCACCATTAGTAATTCTTTGCTTCCTGAAGAAGATAAGAAGCTCATAGCAATATTGAAAGCCAAGAAAGAAGCTATTGGGTGGTCAATCTCATATCTCAAAGGTACAAGCCCAACTTACTACATGCACAAAATTTTTATGGAGGATGATTATAGACCAGTGGCTCAACCGTAGAGAAGGTTAAATCTTGTGATGAAGGAAGTTGTTAGAAAAGAACTATTAAAGCTTCTGGAAGCTGGCATCATATATCCAATTTCTGACAGTGAATGGGTGAGTCCAGTACAGGTAGTGCCAAAGAAAGGTGGGATGACAGTAATTTATAATGAGAAGAATGAGCTTATTCCTACTAGGACTCTTACTGGATGGCGAATGTTCATAGATTACAGGAAGTTGAATAAGGGTACTAGGAAGGATCATTTTCCCCTTCCTTTTATGGATCAGATGGTTGAAAGACTGGCAGGTCAAGCTTTTTATTACTTTCTGGATGGATACTCTGGATACAATAAAATTGTGGTAGACCAAAAAGACCAAGAGAAGACGGCATTAACATGTCCTTTTGGTGTCTTTGCTTACAAAAAGATGGCATTTGGGTTATGTAATGCTCCAGCCACGTTTCAAAGGTGTATGCAAGCAATTTTTGTTGATCTCATAGAAAAGTGTATTGAAGTTTTCATGGATGATTTTTCAGTGTTTGGAGATTCTTTCCAAAAATGTTTGGCTAATCTGGATTAGGCAATAGGAGCTGTACTTGGTCAAAGAAAAGTGAAGATATTTCATACAATCTATTTTGCTAGTAAAGTTTAGAATGATGCTCAGTTAAATTATGCTACTACTGAAAAGGAGTTTCTGGCTATAGTGTATGCTTTGGAGAAGTTTAGACCGTATCTCATTGGGTCTAAGGTGATTATCTACACAGATCATGTAGTTATAAAGTATTTGTTGACAAAGCCGGATTCTAAGCCACGTCTGATTAGATGGGTGCTTTTATTACAAGAATTTGATGTGGAAATTCGTGATAAGAAGGGGAGTGAGAATGTGATTGTCGATCATTTGTCTCGGTTAGTTAACAGTGAGGTTACTAGTAAGGAAGCAGAAATCTAGGAATCTTTTTCAGATGAAACACACATGTACATTCAACAAAGGCCGTGGTTTGCTGATATGGCTAATTTCAAAGCTGCAGGAGTAATTCCAGAAGATCTCAATTGGCAACAAAGAAAGAAATTTTTGAATGATGCCAAGCAATTTATCTGGGATGATCCTTATTTGTTCAAAATTGGAGTAGATAATCTTCTGAGGCGGTGTGTGACAAATGAAGAAGCAGAAGGAATTCTATGGCACTGTCATGACTCACCTTATGGAGGACATTTCAATGGAGAAAGAACAACAACAAAAGTTCCACAGTCAGGATTTTATTGGCCTACCTATTTTAAAGATGCTCATAACCATGCCAGAAATTGTGATAAGTGTCAAAGAACTAGGACTATTTCAAGACGTCATGAGATGCCATTACTGGGCATTTTAGAGGTTGAAGTCTTTAATTGTTGGGGTATTGATTTTGTAGGACCCTTTCCACCATCTTTCAACAATGAATACATATTGGTGGCGGTGGACTATGTGAGTAAATGGGTGGAAGCATTGGCGTGTGCCAAAAATGATCCCAACACTGTGATTAAATTTCTAAAGAGGCAGATCTTCTCACGTTTTGGAACTCTAAGAGTACTTATTAGTGATGGAGGATCTCATTTTTGTAATTATCAACTAGCAAAAGTACTCAAACATTATGGTGTGAGACATAAGGTAGTTGCACCTTATCATCCACAGACCAATGGGCAAGCTGAGGTATCTAACAGAGAGATAAGGAGGATCTTGGAGAAAACAGTTGCTTCATCAAGAAAGGACTGGTCACAGAAACTAGATGATGCTCTCTAGGCATATAGGACAACAATGAAGACATTTATGGGTTTATCCCCTGTTCCGTTAGTCTACGGGAAAGCATGTCATTTGCCAGTGGAGATGGAGCATAAAGCTTTATGGGCTCTTAAATTTTTGAATTTTGATCCCTATGAAACTCAAAACAAACGCAGAAGTCAGATGATGGAGCTTGAAGAGATGCAGTTGCATGTATATGATTCATCCAGGAATTACAAAGAAAAGGTAAAATTCTATCATGACAGGAAGTTGATAAAAAAAGTCTTTAATCCAGGTCAGCAGGTGTTATTGTTCAATTCACGATTGAAGTTGTTTCCTAGAAAGGTGAAATCAAAATGGTCAGGACCGTTCATAGTGAAAGGTGTGCATCCGCATGGAGCAATTGAATTGGTTGATCTAGATGCTAGTAATCCACAAAGAAGCTGGGTAGTGAACGGTCAACGTCTTAAGCATTATCTGGGAGGAGAAATGGAACGCTTGTCCACAATGATGAAGTTGGTTGCACCTTGAGCTTATTGGGTCAGGCTCGTGACGTTAAACAAGGGCTTACTGGTAGGCATCCCAGTGTTCTAAACTCGTTTTTCTTATTTGCTTTTGTTCTTAGAATAGGTTGTGATGTACTTAGTGTGAAACTTTATCTGCTATGATGGTTTGCTATTGATTTATGCATGATTATTGCTTGATGATGCTTGGATATTGATTGATGTTGAGATTGTGCACTATATGCTGATATACAGGTGGTTGTTCACAAGCTATGTGAACAGATGCATGATGTTGTGATTGTGATTATGATGCTAAGCAGGATGTGTATCTGGAATAGATGGAATGTTGAATGAGCTTATGTGTGAGGTTTTGAACTTCAGAGTTTTTGTGATTGAGTGTTATTACATTGAAAGCATGGATGCTTTGCCCAGGTTTCTATGATTGAATCACTTGCTTGTATGTGTCATATGATCAAGGCAATTTGTTGGTAACCATTGTTAGCCAAATGCACGAGTGTAGCCCAATAAAAGAGAGCACAATGTGTTCTATCCTTTGAACCTTTAGCCTTGAATATGATGTGAAAACCCTTTTTGAAAATCTTCACCTTGAGTTGAGTAGAGAATATTTTGTGGTATTGACAAAGGTTCAAGTTTGGGGTTGTTGGGAAGTCTAAGAAGGGAAAACAACAATCATTGAGCTAAGCACGTGAAAAGAAAAATAAAAAGGAAATTAAAGAAAGAAAAAGAAAAGCTCAATGCAAAGGAATGTTGGGAAGAAGTAAGAATGGTTGTGTTTAAATGATGATGCTCTTAACTCAAGGATTTTGTGATCCAGAAAAACCAATTTTCCTCTTAGCCCAGCCACATTATAAGCCATAGAAAAGTCCTTGTGATGATGATTGCTTGTGAGTGTGTTTAATTGTGGTTAAATTAAAGGAAAAGTTGATTCATGTAACATTGCGATAGTGGAGTGAATGAGTGACCTCTATATACACTTGTGTGATTGAGTGAAACACTTTATCTAGTAAGGAATAATTCCATGAGCACTTGATTACATCTATGCTTAGTTAATTGATCATTCATGAGAATATCATTTGTTGGATACTATGTGATCATGTGAACACCACAATGAGTTTGATTGAATCAAAGCATGTGTGCATCTTGACTGAATTCTTTTTGATGAGCTAATTTGAGTAATTACTTGTCTTGAAAGAAAGAGTTTTTGAATGTGTTGAACCATTGTATTGATTGGTGGAAGACTGAGTTGCATCTTGTTTGCTTGAGGACAAGCAAACTTCTAAGTTTGGGGTTGTGATAACGGTTGAAAAACCGTTATTTTTATACTTAATTTTGACACTGAAAACAACCTTTATGACTTAGAGACTAGCTTGAAATCATGTTTTTGCTTAAGTTTCAGAAATAAGAGAGTTGGATGTTCTGCTTGGTTTACCTTGTTTTGACAGGAATTAAGATGAATTGAATGAAAGAAGTTGAAGCAGAAGGAGTTGGACTTAGAAAAGGAAGGAAAAGTGCACAAAAGAATAACTGTTATCACCGCTGAGCGCCATTTGCAACACTGAGCGCCAATCTGGCTGATCGATACACTGTTTCACGCTTAAGTGGTATCGCTAAGGGCAAATTTAAGTATCGCAGTCATCGCTGAGCGCAACTTTTACTGCTGAGCGCCATTCTTTAGAATCGCACTTACTGCTGAGCGCTAAACTGCTGCTGAGCGCCATTTAATTGGGATTGGGCCTAATTTCTGTAATTTTTAATAAACTATATAAGGGTTTAGTCGACCTAGGGTTAGTATCTTCCGACAAAAAGAGGCGAAATCACACTTTCTTTTCATTATTTTCATCTAGTTTCACCATGTCTATGGTGAACTAAACGTCCATTGTTGTTGGGGAACCGATGTAATCCTTTGAAACTCTCATGTATTGAATTGCTTTTATATTTTATATGCTTTGCTTCATTAATTGTTAGGGTTTTTCTTCTACGCTCTATGCATGCTTTGTTTAACTCATTCAATTACATGATCATTGATGTTATTTATATGAACACATATAGGTAAATCTAGAACTGAGGAAATTCTCCCAAGAAAAATATTACCTAGACATAGAGATAGGAGGATTGGTTGCCTTTAAGCTTCTGTGCGAATGTAATGCATGAATAATTGCTAAGGAGACAAGACATTGTAAACTAGTGATTAGGAGTAGGCTTTTTTCACCGAGACATCGGATTTAAAGTAAATTACAAAGTGGCATTAACATTAATGAAGAAAGATGAATTCTTGAATACATGATAGTGGATAGGATAAGTTGGAAACCCCAACAACATAATCATTCATATTTTACATTAATCTCTTTTGCTTCTTTCAATCCAATTGATCAAAACTTGCATTCATGTTTATTTTCCGCAATTCAAACACAATGATTTTCTTTACAAGTCTAATTTAATCAAGAAATCACATAACTGTCTAGGCCATGAGGCCTTTAAGCTTCTGTGATTCAGAATTAATTATTAGGGATGCTAGAAATTGTATGAACTCATAATTAAGGATAGACTTTCTTCGTCGAGACATCGAGTTTAAAGTAATTTAGAAAGTGGCATTAACATTAATTAAAAGAATGATGAATTCCCAAATATAAGAAAGTGCATAGGATGAAATTGATAAACCCCAACAACATATTCATCCATATATTTCAAATTCACGTGTTTTGTTTCTTCTTGCCCATTGATCATCACATGCATACATATTTACTTTTCAATCTTTTGCATTTGAAACTTACAACAATTTATTCACAAGTCTTAATTAATCAATAAATCACATAATTGTCTAGGCCGTGAGTCCTTTGGGAGAATGATACTTGGTCTTACCAGGTCTATTACTTGATATGATTCGGTTACACTTGCCGAGGGTTTAACAAGTTTTTGACTCCGTTTTCGGGGATTGAAGATTTGTTCATCAGGAAGAAGTATACGACCAGGTGAGGAAAATTGATGTTGTCTTCGGACAACATAAAATAAAGATCGTTGAGAAAAACATTTGGAAAAAGCGATCAATATTCTTTAATCTTCCATATTGGTGTAAACTTGATGTGTGACAGACATTGCATACACGTGATGCATGTTGAAAAAATGTATGTGATAGTGTTGTTGGGACTTTACTAAACATTAAAGGAAAGACAAAAGATGGAGTGAAAGCTCGACAAGACTTGGTTGACATGGGAATCCGCTCTAAGTTAGATCTGCAATCCATAGGAAGACACACCTATCTTCCTCCAGCTTCTCACACTCTTTCAAAAACAAAAACAAATTTTTTGTCAATGTTTACATAGTGTGAAGGTTCCACAAGGTTATTTGTCGAACATTAGTAACCTTGTTTCTATGAAAGATTTGAAGTTAGTTGGTTTAAAGTCTCACGATTTTCAAGTCTTAATGCAACAACTTTTACCAGTAGCTATTCGAGCCATATTACCTGTCTCTGTTAGAGGTATTCTCACACGTTTGAGTTTGTTTTTCAATGCCATTTGCAAGAAAGTTGTTGATCCTCGACGGTTAGATGATTTGCAAAATGAGGCCATCAGACTATATTGCCAATTGGAAATGTATTTCCTACCCTCATTTTTTGATATCATGGTTCATTTGATTTTCCATCTTGTGAGAGAAATTCGAATATGTGGGCCATTTTTCCTGAGGTGGATGTACCCGGTTGAAAGATACATGAAGATCTTAAAGGAATATGTTAAGAATCAATTGAGATTGGAAGCTTCGATTATAGAACGCTACATTACAGAGGAAGCCATTGAATTTTGCTCAAGTTATATGCCAATTTGTGACCCAATAGGACTTCCAAAGAAAAGACATGAAAACAGACGTGAAGGAAAGGAAGTTCAAGGAGTAATGATTGAAAATGTTAGTGGAAAAGAAGTTAATCAAGCTCATTTGTACATTTTAAAAAAACAGAGGATGTTATTCCTTACATTTCACAACACATTGATAAAATTAAGTCAGCACATCCACATATGAGTGAAAAGTGGACACTCAATAAACATAACAAATCCTTTTTAGCTTGGTTTAAGAAAAAGATTTATGCCACTCCGAATGTTTCTGAAAATCTATTGAGACTAGCTCATGGACCTAACACTGATGTGATCACTTTCGACGACTATTACATAAACAATTACTTGTTCTATTCAAAGGAGGAAGACGATAAAAGTAGAGTTCAAAATAGTGGAGTTACCCTACAAGCTGAGGTTGTACACTTTTCCAGTTCCAAGGAAAAGAATCCAATTACAACATCAATCAGTTATTTTGGAATAATACAAGAAATTTGGGAAATTGATTATGTCACTTTTAGAGTTCTAGTTTTCAAGTGTAAATGGGTTGACAGTAATTCTGGTGTGGTGACAAAAGACCTCGGATTCACTTTGGTGGATCTTAACAAAATGAGTTACACAGATGAACCATTTATTATGGCTAGTCAAGCAAGACAAATGTTTTATGTCACTGACCGAGTGAATCATAAATGGTCAGTGGTATTGGAAGGCAATGCCATGCACACAACTGATGATGAAGACTCTCTATATATAAGGTTGATGATGTACCCGTTGAAATACACTCAACTCGATGTGATCACAACGAAGGCATATGCAAAAAATAGGTGTCTTAACATTGTTTTAATTACTTGTACAATTTATTTATTTTGTTTGTTCTAACTATAATTTACTAACACCTTGTAAACAGGTATGACAAGCTCTGAATCAAGTCCGACGGGAGGTGATAAACAAATATTTAGTCCCCGAAAACAGAGTCAAAAACTTGTTAAGACCTCGTCAAGTGTACCAAATCGTATCAAGTAATAATAAATGGTAAGACCAAGTATTGTTTCCCAAGAGACTCATGGCACTAAACAGTTATGTGATTACTCAACTAATTAAGACTCTAAAAACATATTTTGAGGTTTTTGAATGCAATAAAATAAACATCAATGCAATTTGATTAATTGAGGCTAAACACAAGAATGAATGGATTAAGTTGATAATATGAGATGAATATGTTGTGGGGGTTTAGATTTCACCTAGTCTACTCTCATGCATATATGAATTCATCTTCTTCATTAATGTTAATGCCACTTTCTAATTTACCTTAAACCTGATGTCTCGGTAAAGAAAGCCTACTCCTAATTACTAGTTCACAATGTCTTGTCTCCCTAGCAATTAATCATGCATTACATTCGCACAGAAGCTTAAAGGCAACCGATCCTCCTATTCCTATGTCTAGGTAATATTGCTTCTCGATGAATTTCCGCAGTTCTAGATTTCCCCGTATGCGTGCATATCGACAAAATCAATGATCATGCAATTGAATGAGTTAAACAAAGCATGCAAAGAGTAAAGAGGAAAAACCCTAACAATTAATGAAGTAAATCATATATAATCAAGAATCAATTCAATACATTAGAGTTTAAGAGGTTACATCTTTCCCAACAACAAATAAGGTTTAGTTCTCCATCGTCGTGGAAAACTAGATGAACAATGGAATGAAAGAATGGAAGAGATAGAAAAACCCTAGAAAGAGAAGAGTAGAGCCATCACCATCTCCAAATCTACCCCCAAGGGGTGAAAAGTGTGTTTCTATGCTCAAGCCATGAAAAGATGCAATCTCTAGGACGTGCAAGTCGTTAAATAGAACATAAAAATAATAGAAAACAGGTTCAAGCCCATAAAAATAACAAAAAACAGGTCTAAGCCCACGTCGTCGGCGCTTAGTACCAAAATGGCACTCAGCGGTAGCTGCGGCACTCAAAACTGGTGCTCAGTGCAACTTTGGCGCTCAACGCAACCTTTTCTGCATTTTGGTTGACTTTTCTGCACTCTGGTTGACAAGTTGACTTTTTTGCACTCTGGTTGACTTTTCTGCATTCTTGTTTACTTTTCTGCATTCCAATCATTCGGTACTTTAACTCTTCTTTCAAATCATTCCAATAGCCTACAAAATCAAGGGAATATAGCACAAAACCATTAAATTCACCTTCGACTCTCTTATTCATTAAACTAAAGCAAAAGCATGAGTTCAAGCAAGCTTCTAAGTCAAAAAAGGTGTTTTTAATATCAAAATTAAGTATAAAAATAATGGTTTTTCAACCGTTATCACAACCCCAAACTTGAAACTTTGCTTGTCCGCCAGAAAAATGTAAATTGGCTTAAACAAAATACTCATACTACAATTGTCTAGCTGATGGACAAATTTGTAAGCACCAAAATATGATGTCACAAACTTGTTTCACAATCGGCAAGTATGATCGAATCGTTCAAGTAATAAACTTGGTAAGACCAAGTATCGTTCTTCCCAAAGGACTCACGGCCTAGTTTAGTTATGTGATTTGTTGATTAGCTAAGACTTACAAACAAAATAATTGGATTTTAATATGCAAGATGAAAAATAAACATGTATGCATGAAGTTTGATCAATGGCAAAGACAAAAGATAAACACTTTCAATGGAATATATGAATATGTTGTTGGGGGTCAATTTCATCTCATCCACTCTCATACATTTTAGGAATTCAACATTCAAATCATCATTGTTAATGCCACTCTCTAAAGTACCATTCTAGATGGCTTCTCCGTAATCACGAGTTCATACAATTCCTAGCATTCCTAATGATTAGTTCATAGGCGCAGGAGCTTAACGACAACCAATATAATATTGGGAGAAATTCCCCGGATCTAGACTTCCCCGTACGTGCCCGTATCGACAAAACCAATAATCATGCATTAGAATGAGTTAAACAATGCAAGCATTAAGCAAAGAGGAAAAACCCTAACTAATGATGAAAGAAAGCATATATCTTAATTCAAAGATGCAAGCATAACTTCCATATATGAGAGCTTCAAGAGATTACATTGATTCCCCAACAAACATACAAGGTTTAGTTCACCATATTCATGGTGAACCTAGATGGATTATAATGAAAGAATGAAAGAGATAGAAAAACCCGAGAAAAAGAAGAGGAGAGCTGTCACCATCTCCCAATCTACCCCCAAGGGGTGAAAAAGAGAGTGTTTGCTTCGTCTCTGAGATACTAATTCTAGGACGTGCAAGTCCTTATATACTAATTTAGAATTACAAAAGATTACAAAAGCCCAAGTCCATAAAAGTGCCGCTCAGCGGTAAATACCGCTCAGCGGTGATTGCGCTTCACGTTTCTTCCCCTCAGCGGCCAGTTTGCCCCTCAGCGTGACTCCCGCAACCTCCTGAGTGCCGCTCAGCGGTAAATTGCCGCTGAGCGGTGCCTTCGGCTTCTACTTTTGCACTCTTTCTTGTCTTTTCTAATGTCATCTCTCTCCTTCTTCACTTCTTTCACCAAATTCACCTCAAAACCTGCACAAAAACACTTAAATCAAGCATAAACCTGTCCAACTCTCTTATTTCTGAAAATATGGATAAAAGGCATGATTTCAAGCTAGTTTCTAAGTCTAAAGGTTGCTTTTAGTATCAATTTTAAGCATGAAAATAACAGTTTTTCAACTGTTATCACAACCCCAAACTTAGAACTTTGCTTGTCCTCAAGCAAACAAAATGTAACTCCATCTCCAACCAATTCATATGATGGTTCACTCATTCAAAATTCTCTTTTCAAGATAAGTAACAACTTCACTCAAACTTATGACCAAAAGTTCAATTAAGATGTGCACATGCTTTAGTGTTTCACAAAGTCATCTAGATTCCAACAAATGCTATTTTTCATGAATGATCAATCAATTAAGCATGGATGTTCATGTACTTATGGAATATTTCCTCACTAGGTAAAGTGTTTCACTCAACACACAAGTGTATAAGAGGTAAAGTGTTTCACTCATTCACTCTACTATCACAATGTCACATGAATCAACTTTGCCTTTCATTTTACCACAATCAAAAACATTCACAAGCATGCATCATCACAAGGACTTTTCAATGGCTTATAACGTGGCTGGGCTAACAAGAAAATTGGTTTTTCTGGATCACAAAATCCTTGAGTTAAGAGAATCATAACAACACAATCATCTTATTCATTCCCAACTTGCCTTTTTGCTTTTGCATTTGCATTTGCATTGAGCTTTACTTCTTTTTCTTTTCTTTTCTTTTTCTTATTCTTTTCATATTCTTACTTTTTAGCTCTTAGCTCAATGCTTTTCCTTTTTCATGTTTCCCCAACAACCCCAAACTTGAACATTTAACAATACCACATAAGATCTTCTACTTAACTCAAGGTAAAGATTTTCAATCAAGGGTGTTCAGTGTATGTTCAAGGCTTTGGGTTCAAAGGATAGAACACAAAGTGTTCTCTTTTAGTAGGCTAACTTTATGAATTTGGCCAATAAAAAGGGTTTTACAAACACGGCCTTGATCACATGATGCAAAACAAGCAATTGATTCAATCATAGAAAACCTGGGCAAAATCATTCATGCTTTCAAAGTAATAGCATTCAACAATAACAACTCTGGAGCTCAAAACCTCACATATAAGCTCATTCACATTTGACATACACATCCTGCTTAATTTCACAATCACAATCATGATATCATGCATTTGTTCACAAAGCTTGTGAATCACCTGTATAAGCATTTAATGTGCACATCACCTCAACATCAATCAGTCAATAAGCATCATCAAGCATTACTCATCAAACAATCACAGTTAATAGCAAACCATCATAATAAACCAGATGTTCAATAGAGTACATCAAACCCTAATCTAAAAACAAAAACAAATAAGTTCAGAAAACTTAAACCACAAAAGCATAATCATATGATAGCATTCATCAGTAAATGCTATCTCAGCTCCTCATCAATCTGAGCTATCATCTGTATCCTCCTCTTCTTGGATCTTATAGTCTTGATTCTTTTTGCCCGATGAGGAGGCCATCCCTGCATCAAACATAATTCACAAAACCAAAAGATACATTGTTAAGCATTAGTAAACCATAATGAAGAAAGCAGCCCCTTCAATGATGCTCTCTCCCAACCCCAAACTTAGATGGAAAACTAGTGAGCAAGTGAGTGGAAGAGAGATTTACTAAAGAGGGATGAGGGAAAAGTTGTAAAGAACCTTTGAAAAGGTATGTAAGAGTGTGTGTGCAGAAAAGAGTCTGAAAAGAGAAACCAAAACGCAGCTTAGGGTATAAAAATACCCTAATGGGCTCGGATCCCGCTAAGGGGAAACTAAAGCCCATCTGCGATAGTACCGCTCAGCGGTAATTGCCGCTCAGCGGCACTTTCGTGAAGTGCTCTTCTCCTTCTTTTCTTAACCTACGTGCCTCCTAGACATACCCCTCATTGGTTCCCTGCAATTCAATGTTTAAAAATGGTTATGCAAACCCTAACTAAAATAAACAAACAGAAATATTCAATCAACTGGGTTGCCTCCCAGGTAGCGCTTGTTTAACGTCACGAGCCTGACCCAAAATCCACCAGCACCTATCAGTAGGTGCAAAATCTTCTCACCAACACCTATCAGTAGGTGTTACAAAATTAGTATCCTTTAGTAGATACTTAATCACCTAGCATCCTTCAGTAGATGCTGTATCCAACAAAATATTTACAAAATAATGTCCACAGATTAAAAGTTACAAAATCAAAATCAAAAGTTTTTAAATCCACTGGGTTGCCTCCTAGCAAGCGCTCTTTTAACGTCATTAGCTTGACCCAGTAATGCTCAAGTTCCTTCTTCTTTTTCTTCTTTCTACTGAACTTCTTCAGAAATTTTATCAAACCAGGAACCTGTTGCAGTGTCTCAATCATAGGAACTTTAATCTCCAATTTCTTGAAGATTTCCATAAAGCACTCAAATTCCTTCTTCCTATGATACTTCTTTGGATGGGGACGAGGTTTTTCATACGATTCTTTATTTTTTTCTCTCGTCCTCTTTCTCTTTTCTCTCACTTTCTTTTTTCCTTTTCTTTTTCTACTCACCTTCTTAATCTTCACACAAATTTTCTCTTCTCTCTCTTTTCTCTCTTCTTTTTCCAACTCAACTTTTTCAACATTTACACTCACTAGCACTTCACACTCTTCCCTGGGGTTAACCTCAGTATTAGCCCCACAATTTCTACTTGACCTTTCTTCCACCTGTTTGGTGATCTGCCCCATCTGAGTCTCCAAATTTTTGATAGCAGCTTCAGTGCTCTTTTGGGTAGACTCAGTTTTCTGTATGAAATTGATGAGAGTTTCCTCCATCCTCATGGACCTTTCATTAAGCATAGATAACTGTTGCCATAAGGTGGGTTGCTGCTGCTGCTTATTATATTGACCCGCTTGCCCAGTTTGCCCTTGACCAATGCTTGGGTGTGGTTTCCACCCCTGATTGTAGCTCCCTTGACGATATTGATTGGTCATGTAGTTTACATCCTCTATTGCTTCTACTGAAAAGGCACATTGACCATTGATATGGTCGCCTCCACATAATTCGCACAACTGGGATTGTACCTGTGCAGTAGTCTTCAACTCTTTGGGTAGTTGTGCAAGTATCTTTGTGAGATTCTCCAATTGTTGAGTTAGTATCTTGTTCTGAGCTAGCAAGGCATCATTGGATTGCAACTGCAGAACTCCTTTTTGTTGAATAGGAGCTCCTCTTTCACTGTTTAGCTCATTATCATTAGTAGCCATGTTTTCAATTATTTCTGTGGCTTCCTCTGAAGTTTTCCATTTGATATTTCCTCCTGCTGAGGCGTCAAGCATTATCTTGGTTTGTAAACCAAGACCTTCAAGGAAGATTAGGACTACTTCCACTTCGTCAAATCCATGCGTGGGAATCTTTCTTAATAGGCTTTTATATCTGTCCCATGCATGACCTAGTGATTCCTCCATGCCTTGCCTGAAAGATGAGATCTCTTGCTTTCCTTTGTTGACCTTGGAAGAATTGAGTGCCCATATAGTTAAATTCTTGATCGAATTGCATCCTGCATGCATTAGGCACAAAACTCTAGAAAATATTTGTTAGCACAAAAAGATATAGGAGAAGATATATATTCAGAAGATAAAAGATTCAGAAGATAAAATAAAATAAGATAGAATAAAATAAAATCTAACCTAACCTAAAATATAAAATAAAATCTAATCCAATCTAATCTAAAAAATAAAATAAAATAAAATCTAATCAAATAAAATAAAATCTAATCTAATCTAAAAAGATAAAATAAAATAAAATCTAATCTAATCAAATCAAATAAAATCAAATAAAATCTAATCTAATCAAATAAAATCAAATAAAATCAAATCAAATAAGATACAAACTGTAAAATATAAACAGAAAAAAAAAAATAAATAAATAAAAAAAAATTTCGAAATTTAAATTAAAAATAAGAAAATAAGTCAAAGATAATCAATAATCACACAAATTAACCAGTTAAACCACGAGTCCCCGACAACGGCGCCAAAAACTTGATGGACAAATTTGTAAGCACCAAAATATGATGTCACAAACTTGTTTCACAATCGGCAAGTATGACCGAATCGTTCAAGTAATAAACTTGGTAAGACCAAGTATCGTTCTTCCCAAAGGACTCACGGCCTAGTTTAGTTATGTGATTTGTTGATTAGCTAAGACTTACAAACAAAATAATTGGATTTTAATATGCAAGACGAAAAATAAACATGTATGCATGAAGTTTGATCAATGGCAAAGACAAAAGATAAACACTTTCAATGGAATATATGAATATGTTGTTGGGGGTCAATTTCATCTCATCCACTCTCATACATTTTAGGAATTCAACATTCAAATCATCATTGTTAATGCCACTCTCTAAAGTACCATTCTAGATGGCTTCTCCGTAATCACGAGTTCATACAATTCCTAGCATTCCTAATGATTAGTTCATAGGCGCAGGAGCTTAACGACAACCAATATAATATTGGGAGAAATTCCCCGGATCTAGACTTCCCCGTACGTGCCCGTATCGACAAAACCAATAATCATGCATTAGAATGAGTTAAACAATGCAAGCATTAAGCAAAGAGGAAAAACCCTAACTAATGATGAAAGAAAGCATATATCTTAATTCAAAGATGCAAGCATAACTTCCATATATGAGAGCTTCAAGAGATTACATTGATTCCCCAACAAACATACAAGGTTTAGTTCACCATATTCATGGTGAACCTAGATGGATTATAATGAAAGAATGAAAGAGATAGAAAAACCCGAGAAAGAGAAGAGGAGAGCTGTCACCATCTCCCAATCTACCCCCAAGGGGTGAAAAAGAGAGTGTTTGCTTCGTCTCTGCCAAAGATACTAATTCTAGGACGTGCAAGTCCTTATATACTAATTTAGAATTACAAAAGATTACAAAAGCCCAAGTCCATAAAAGTGCCGCTCAGCGGTAAATACCGCTCAGCGGTGATTGCGCTTCACGTTTCTTCCCCTCAGCGGCCAGTTTGCCCCTCAGCGTGACTCCCGCAACCTCCTGAGTGCCACTCAGCGGTAAATTGCCGCTGAGCGGTGCCTTCGGCTTCTACTTTTGCACTCTTTCTTGTCTTTTCTAATGTCATCTCTCTCCTTCTTCACTTCTTTCACCAAATTCACCTCAAAACCTGCACAAAAACACTTAAATCAAGCATAAACCTGTCCAGCTCTCTTATTTCTGAAAATATGGATAAAAGGCATGATTTCAAGCTAGTTTCTAAGTCTAAAGGTTGCTTTTAGTATCAATTTTAAGCATGAAAATAACAGTTTTTCAACTGTTATCACTAGCACACCAAAAAGCATTTTTCTCTTAGGACAAGTAAATCACTCATGAATGCTCATCAAAGAAATATTAGTCAAGATATAATGATGCTTTATCCAATCAAGCTTCAATTATGGTGCTCACATAATCAAGACATACACAATAGATGCAAACCTCACCAAAGACAATGTTTCACTCAAGCACTCAAAAGTGTTTCACTCAAACTCAAAGGTATATAGTAAGGTGTCACTCTTACACTCTACCATCACAATGTCACATTGTTAACCCTCGGCAAGTGTAACCGAATCGTATCAAGTAATAATAAAGTGGTAAGACCAAGTATCGTTTCCCAAAGGACTCATAAGCCTAAACAGTTATGTGATTTTGTTGATTATCTTTATCTTAGACTTGTAAAACCAATTCTTTGATATTTTAAATGTAACATTAAACCAAGTACATAAGCAAAAATAAAAATAAAACAAAATTCAAATAAAATAAAGCAAAAACATAAAAATCCTGATCCATCAGCATCCATCAGTAGATGTTGTCAGTAACATCCATCATTAGATGTCTGCTAGCATAGCATTCATCAGTAGATGCTCTCAGTAGCATCCATTAGTATATTCTTTCTCATCTGAATCTTCCAGCATCCATTAGTAAATGTGAATCCTTCTCATCAGCATCCATCAGTAGATGCTAAGCTTTCTCATCTTCATCGACATTCATCAGTAGATGTCGTCAGTAGCATCCATCAGTAGACGCTTAATCACATAGCATCCATCAGTAGATGCTTAATCACATAGCCTCCATCAATAGACGCTATCATTCATCACCCTCATCAAAACAGCATCCATGAGTAGATGCTGTTATTTGAGTCCTCCTAGCATCCCTCAGTAGATGTTGTCCAACATCCATTAGTAGATGCTGTAATTCCTACAAAGCAAATTCAAATCCAAAAGAAAAAGTCAAAAATTTGGTTGCCTCCCAATAAGCGTTTGTTTAACGTCACGAGCTTGACACCATTAAGCACAATCTGCATCTATGATGTTGGTGTTCCTTTTGCTTTCATCACACCAACTTATCTGCTACATCTTTTTGTTCATCATGTTTATCCTCCTTGAATAAGGAGCCTATCTCTCAATAACTCCATTCTCTTTGATATTTTTAACCACTTCATGCACAGAACTTGGTGAACATGACACTTGAAGTATGGCGCTCAATGCCCTTAATAGGGCGCCAAGGCGCGCCTTGCAACCTTCTTTGTCCTTCTTCTCTTGATGATCGTGTACTCCTAGTACAGATTGTCAAATTTTATCCTGCAAACATTAAAGAACACTACACTAAAGCTCCCAATTAGCACAAACAGATAAAAAATTAAAAAGATAAAAAAATGAAGAGATAGAAAGATAAAAAGATAAAATGATAGAAAGATAGAAAGATAAAAGATATAAAGAGGGAAAGATAGAAAGATAGAAAGAAAAAAATAAAAAGATAGAAAGATAGAAGGATAGAAAGAAAAAAATAAAAAGATAGAAAGATAGAAGGATAGAAAGAAAAAAATAAAAAGATAGAAGGATAGAAAGATAGAAAGATAGAAAGATAGAAAGATAAAAAGATAGAAAGATAGAAAGATAGAAAGATAGAAAGATAGAAAAATAAAATAAAATTAAAAAGGTAAAAAGATAAAACGATAAAAAGGTAAAAAGATAAAAAGATAAAAAGATAAAAAGATAAAAAGATAAAAGAGAAAAAGATAAAAAGATAGAAAGATAAAAAAAATAAAAAGATAAAAAAAATAAAAAGATAAAAAGTCTAAAATCGGTTAAGAATTTCCCCAGTTCTAGATTTCCCCGTATGTGTCCATATCGACAAAATCAATGATCATGCAATTGAATGAGTTAAACAAAACATGCAAAGAGTAAAGAGGAAAAACCCTAACAATTAATGAAGTAAAGCATATATAATCAAGAATCAATTCAATACATGAGAGTTTAAGAGGTTACATCTTTCCCAACGACAAATAAGGTTTAGTTCTCCATCGTCATGGAAGAACTATATGAACAATGGAATGAAACAATGGAAGAGATAGAAAAACCCTAGAAAGAGAAGAGGAGAGTCATCACCATCTCCAAATCTACCCCCAAGGGGTGAAAAGTGTGTTTCTGTGCTCAAGCCATCAAAAGATGCAATCTCTAAGACGTGCAAGTCTTTAAATAGAACATTAAAATAACAGAAAACAGGTCCAAGTCCACAAAATAACAGAAAACAGGTCCAAGCCCACGTCATTGGCGCTCAACAGTAGCTGCGGCACTCAAAACTCGCACTCAGCGCAACTTTGGCGCTCAGCGCAACCTTTTTTGCACTCTGGTTGACTGGTTGACTTTTCTGGATTCTGATTGACTTTTCTGCACTGTAGTTGACTTTTTTGCATTCTGGTTGACTTTTCTGCATTCCAACCATTCGGTACTTTAACTCTTCTTTCAAATCATTCCAATAGCCTACAAAATCAAGGGAATCTAGCACAAAACCATTAAATTCACCTTAAACTCTCTTATTCACAAAACTAAAGCAAAAAGATGAGTTCAAGCAAGCTTCTAAGTCAAAAAGGGTGTGGTAGATCTGTGACTCGGATGTCTAATGTCACATCTCGTCGGGTTAATGATAAACCAGTGACGATGGAGTTTGATCCCCGAACATTTGTGCCTATTGGGGCACATGCAACATCGTTTAGGAGTTACTTGGGCGTGATGGCAAAATATCATGTCCCCATTGTCTCTACCTGTTGGGATGATGTCCCACAGGTTAACAAAAATTTACTATGGCAGGATATTTTGGTATGTTTAAGATGTTTTACTTCCATCATTGACTTATTTTTGTTGAACATGCCTTAACATTAATTTTGCTTTTAACAGGAAAATTAGGATATCCCTAACGATGAGAGGATAAGGAAGAAGATTTTATCCCATATTGCAGTCCGGTGGATCATTTTACTGTCATAAATTTTGCATGTATCTTTCTCAATATGAAGAGAATATCCATTCTCCATCATTTGGCCAATACTTAAAAGATTCTCTTTAAGATTTGGAACTAGTAAAACGTCCTTGATGAATTTCGTACCTCTTTTTGTCTCCACCATGACAGTTAATTTGCCTCGAGACTCCACTATGGTGTCATTTCCTAGTCAAACTTTGACATTGACAGATTTATCAATGTCTTTGAAGATACTTTAATCTTTTGCCATGTGATTATTGAATCCATTATCCAAGTACCAACTCCCTTCTCTACTAGGAGAATCTTGATTGGCATAGAACAAGAATTTCTCCTGATTATCTTCTTCCGCAAAGTTTGCTTGTTGCTTATTTTTATTACGACAACACTTCTCTACGTGACCAAATTTCTTGCAATACTGGCATTGAGGTTTTCCATGATGCCAACAATCTTTTTCCAAGTGACTTGTCTTTTTACATATGTCACATGGAGGATATTTTCCTTGACGAGTCATAGAGAAGCTTCTAGAATTTTCTTTATTTCTAGAAATTTCTTCTCTACTTTTATTTCCTTCATATTATTTATTCTGAGACCGTAAGTTTATTTTTGATTGAAAGACATTTTCAACAGAGTCTTCTTCATGCCTTTTCAATCTTTGTTCATAAGTTTCAAGAGAGTCCATTAGTTGTGTTAGTGACAATGTAGCCAAATCTTTTGATTGTTCAATCGCGGTTGCGATTGCATCATATTTTTGGAGAATAGAAATTTAAATTTTCTCAACGATTCGTTTGTCAAGAATATTTTCCCAATAGGCTCTCATCTGACTAACTATTTCTTTTATTCTAGAATAATACTCTTTAATGGTCTCAGATTCCTTCATTCTTATTAATTCAAACTCTCGTCTTAGATAATGAAGTTTAACATTGCGTACCTCATCACTTCCTTGAAACTCCTCTTGTATTCTGTTCCAAGCTTGCTTTGCACTGGTGGCACCAATTATCCTTGGAAAATTTGTGTCATCCACTGCTTGTTGAAGAACAAATAAATTCCTTGAATCCTTCTGCTTGTTTTCCTTCAACTCCTTCTTTTGAGCTACAGTAAAAGTGGAGGTGTCTTCTGGAATAGTGAATCATTCTTCTATGATGTCCCATAAATCTTGAGAGCAGAAGAGTGTCTTCATTTTGACACTCCAAAAAACATAATTTTCTCCTGTGAAAATAGGTAGCGAAATTGATGATGTTGGCTGACAAAGATATTGTACTCCATAGAATTATTTTTGGGACAGAAACAACAAGGTTGTGGTAAAGCTGCCACGTGTGTAAACATTACATTTTTTTTATAAAATTAGGATACAGTGACTATATATTAAATAAGATATACTTATATATTAATTCTATTAATTTATTTTGCATGATTTCTTGCTTTTCTTAATATAGCTTATATTTATAATGGTATGTTGTTATCATGATGTTACTGCTAGTCTTTTGTCACTTGAAAGTTCTGTTAAAAAACATAACCACAATCAAAATGAAATAAGTTTTATTCAAATTATGATAATGATCCCTTTATTATGCAAGGGAAAATGTAAAATAAATTATTTTTCAAGTATATTCAAGCTTAATATAAATGCAATCATATAATACGGGTCTGATATGAACATGTTGCCAATTTTGAAGTGTCGGTGCATAGCTTCTTACTCCAATAGTTTTTTTTCACCTTTTATCACTTTGCTAAACATCCAATATTAATTCTGTTTAATATTGGCTAGTTTTTTTTAATTGAATTTTCAATATACTGCCTCGATTCTCTTGAACCGAGGCGAAAAGTCCTTTAAAAAAAAGGCAAAATCCTACTGTCTCGATTACTTTTGAACCGAGGCAAAATCTTATCCCTATTGTCGCGGTCCACAACCGAGGTAAAAAGAGATAGACTTTTTGCCTCGCCTGTATATGTCTCGGTTCTAGAATCCACTAGTGCAGAAAAGGCTTTAGACATTCGTTCTTTTGGCCTTTTGACGTCCGACCTACCCCCGACGTCTTTGTGGGTGACGTTACTCAGACGTCGGGGGGTAGACATCGGATGTGTATATAGACGTCCGATGTTTCAGCCCCGACGCCTCTATAGACGTCCGACGCCTCTCTCCCCTGACGTCTCCTCAGACGTCCGGCGCCTCCTCCCCCCGACGTCTACACAGACGTCCAGGCTCCTCCCCCGACGACCATATGCCTGAATGGTTTTATGCTAGGGTTGGCGTTGGACGTCGGGTAGTGCACTGGCGGACGTTTATAGACGTCGGACAGTGCACTAACAGACGTCTACTGGGCTTTTTTTTTTTAAATTATTTTATTTTTGCAATAAAACCACACCTGAAAAGCAGAAAATTGTACCAGAACAATTTTGCAATAATATATATATATATATATATATATATATATATATATATATATGCGTTTCATATAAACAAAGTTCTACTTAATGTAAAATATAATCCACTACCAAAACTATCAAGATAAAACTTAAACTAAAACTAAGCAATGTTCAACAACAAATAAAACTATTCCTAACTCCATCTTTGCAGAAGATAAGCGGTCCACTCCTGCCTTATCTGCCTAATTGTGTCCTCTGGTATAGGAGATGTACTCTTGAAGCGCTGCAAAATTCAAGAAAGATTCATTATGGTTTCATATATGTTTGAAGATGAATTTGATTTGTAATGTATTCAAGGTATACATCATTACCTCATTCCAGTCATCTGTAATGACAGCTCGAATGATGGTCTTAATCCAACACATCACATAGAAGCCACATTCCCATGAATCTAGCTGCTGGTTACACTAAAATGACAAACTAAATAGTTAAGAATTTAGATCATTCAATAACATAGAAAATGAATTAGAACTATAAATGACTTACAACCTTTGGATACAAAATTTGAACCAGTTGACCACGAGATTTACCAATAACTCTGTACAGATTGAAAACACAAAGTATAAATAATATGACTATATTTATCATAAAAGTTGAAGGTGAACATCAAATTCAAAGTCATTTTTGGAGAAACACTTACCCTTGAAGCATGGTTCTCAAGTCATTTTTCATCTTCCTATGCAACGAACAAAACCATATAATTTTACATTGTTTGGGAATGATGACCATCAACTGCCAGTGTGACCTATCACGAAGGACAAATAGTTATTTAACTAATTAAGGAAACTATAATAATGAATTGACCACATATAACAACACCTACCCCTCAATGTATGGCACAATGTATACGTCTCTTTTTAACTCATCCATCCATGTTTGCAAATAATGTTGTCTGTTTTGAAGTGTGTTACCAGACGGTTGAATGGTCTGAGGTTCAACAAATCCGTACATGGAAGACCGACCTTGGTCTACAACGATTGTGTCCATGTACCTAAAACAACAAAGTTAAGTTGTTAGAAACTAAAACAATGTAAAAAAAGTAATATAAAAGACCAAATTGATTATCTTACATGCACCACAGCTGAATGATGGAAATATTCAACATCCTGTCTCCCCCAATCACCTCCAATGCATCAGAGAAGTGATATAAACTGGCACATGTGGGGGAAGACCAAATACTCTCAAATCCCAGTATAGTTCTAATGATGCTTTCTTCAATCTGGGTAATTTTGTCATTAGCTTTGATAGAGGATCATCCTCCGCTTCAGCCATCTCATCATCTTCATGTATGACTGTATCATGAATTGGCTGCTTCTGAGGACGTGTGAACTGAAGATAAGAATTTACGTCAAAGAGTTATCAACAATTATTTGAAGAATAAACATAGAAATACTAAGGAAAAAGACATTATACCTGTGGAGTAGCGATGTGTGACATGATCAATGCTCTAGGCCAGGCAATAAATGATCCTATGGCCTCCCCCACAAAGTTAATTTCTGGAGTGGGTACAAGCACCTGAGCCTGGGGATCCCGAACCTCGTCAATGGCACAAGCACGTGCTGAGGTAATATGGAAACACCATGAATATTCTGCCCTCCCTTAAGCACTCGTCCGACAGCCACAAGTGATGTATAATCAATTAGTAAGAATTTATTTTAAGCAATCTTGTAGTATAGAAAAGTATTCAATCAACAACATGTTGAGCCTGGGGTAAGGAGGGTGGCATTGAATTGTGGTGCTGAGTACTTGGAGCAAGACTTTCGTCTAATTGCTTTTGCAACATATCTTGGAAGTGAAACATTTGATGGATTTTGTGGACAAGGGGAATCGAGAATGACATTTAAGGTTTGGTTGCATCAAAGGCCAGAGGTGCAGGCTATGAAATGAAGCATCAGATTAAGACTAGGGCATTTTTTCACTGTTCCTGGAAGTATTTTTCAACCTTTCTACTTGCAATATTACGTTCCCCAATTTGAAGCATGATTTATTCAAGAATTTCAATTATATTGTAGGAGGAGTTGAGAGCCACAAGAGTCTCAACATGGAGACGTTGTGATGGAAGCCATTGTCAAGGCAAGAAATTATTCTGTTTTGGGGAAAGGCTCCATTTTGAAAATGTATTACTTTCATGGTCAGAGAACTTCCAGTCATATACAAACTCATGGCGCACCTCATGTTTTCAAGGTACATTTACCTATGCAAGTACTATTAAAGAAACTAACTCATCAAATTTGTGATGCTAAAGGGTAAGGCTACACGTCCAGTGGTGACCTACAGGATCATCCGATTGTAGGTAGAATTAGCATCTTTAACATGTTTTTTGGTGAGTTTATTTGCGGAAAACTTGATTTAACAAATGACCAATCTTGTTATCTAATAGTTGTTCAAGTAGAATACATTGTGTTACCATTAATTGATACTTTACTAATTAGTTTATTTTTCTTCCATTCATTTTATGTTGTTCTTTACACTTTTCATACACATAATTACCATATTATAATAATTGTAAATATATATTTTTATCATATATTTATAATTACTATTTCATTATAACTTATAGTATCAATATTTTTAATTTAAAATGTTTTTATGCAATTATGACATCACGATTTGTCTGTTGGAACTGCTGATAATATACAAGAAAATCACAAGTGGTCTATGTAGGTGGCGAGAACTGGCAAAGAATAGCAATGGTGAAACATCATTATTTGCTTAGAGTAGCTTGTTTTTTATCATTTTGGTGTTTGAAGGACTTTCAGAACTTTCTTTTCATTTTATTCTAATACTTGTTTTTCTTCTTTGTAATTATTGAAAGCTTTACCTTATGTTTTTATCAATGTAATACGGTTGACTGTGAGAATGTCATTATCTATTACTTCACTTGTTCAGGTTGATGAATACCCTGTGTATTGCATGGCAACTCTAACCATCTCTGGTAATTGTTCATACCATTTATTTTACGCTGGAACAATTTCGGTGAACATCTTTTTATGTTGTTTTGCCTTGCACAATTATGGTTCAAATTTGTCATAATAAGGTGCAGATTTTATTAACTCTTGTTATATTTAAATGCTTAAACCTGACCATAATGTCCATTGAGTTCTGCACTTTGCATAAGAATGTGAATGTTAACTACCATCATTTAAATTACTCTGTTGGTCCTTGTAGCTAAATTAACTTTACCTTTTGACCCACATACTTAAAAACCATCACTTAAAATTATATGTATAAAGACTAAAATAAATTATTTAATTGGTTTTTTACTTTTATGATTAATTTGTTAGATATCATTTTTCTTACCTTTTAAATAATTTTTTCTGTTACAAGTATCTTCAACAGGGTCCATTGCCTTCACAGTTTGCCACATTTCAACCATCACCGGTAATAATTGCAAAATTCATTTGTATGATTCTTTTTATTAAATATATTACCGACTAACTATTATATTATATTGTACGTATCCGATCAAACGAGCATGTAATGAAGAAGAACAAAATTAGACATAGTTTCTCTTTTAGTAATGTAATGAACATCTCAATCATATTTTTAGTATTTTAATTTAGTATTGAACATCTTTCTTTTTATTATATGAACAATTAGTTGTAAGATCATATTAATATGTTGAACAATGTAGTTTATTTTATATATAATATTTAGTTTTAGTTCATACTATTTCATTGTTTGTATGATTAATAAAATTAATTTTATCATAATGCCATTTTATTACAATCAAAAACTAAAAAAAAAATAGGTATATATTTTCGGCGCTTTTAAAACCCTGGTTAGGTAAACTCCTATTAGTATCGGCGTTTTTAACAAACCTCGGTTAGTTTCGGCAGTTTCAGCAAAACCCTCGCTAATTCCTGCGGTTTCAGCATAAGCCCCGTTAATTCTGGCCGTTTTTGCAAAGCCCCGTTATTTCCGGCGGTTTTGACAAAACCTCCGCTATTTCCGGCGGTTTTTGCAATACCCTCGTTATTTCCGACAGTTTTTGCAAAACCCCCGCTATTTCCGGCGGTTTTGGAAAAACCCCCGCTATTTCTGACTGGAGATAATGAAGGTGGTATGGCTTCAGATGTAGGAAGTGTTCCCTCAATAGAACACCCAAATTTCAATCTTCTCCGCAGCTTACGCAAATTCCTTTCAACTTCCGGGTTAATTTGATAGAATTCTCCCGAGTTAGCTCTGGTCATGCACTACGCAATCTGTTGGAAGTTATTTCTCTGTTACTTCTCTTTTTTTACCTTTGTTCTTGCTTTAGAGAAAGATTTCAAATGAGAGATAAGAGACTTGTTGGGTCCACTCCCAGGAAAGAGAGGTGCGTCACAATGGACAACTTAAGTACCAAGTCTTTCCTAGCCAGAGTGTATTCAAACTAGCCTCAAGTATTTGTCAAGAGAAATTCTTAATATAAACAAGAACAAAGATTTTTGCTAAACCAAGAATGACTAAAGACTACAAAATAACTCAAATTAAATTAAATGTATGTGCGTTAAATAAAAAAAATAAAGATAAAAATTAAAAAATAAATAAAAAAATAAAATAAATAAAAAAATAAAAAATAAAAGAAAAATCAAAATAAGAATCAAAATATTTAAAATACAAACCGTATTCTCCGGCAACGACGCCAAATTTGATAGGCTGTCGTTGAAGCTATCAAATTAATACTACTTTTCAAGGCAACTTCAATATTGCCAAGTAGTATTTAAGAAAGTAGATAGGGTTAACGTAACCCTGAGTTGTCTCCCAACGAACACGGAATTGCTTTCGAATATCTGACTCTTATGAATGTTATGCAATGCTTATGAATAAAAAAAATGGTTTAAGAATGTTTAAATAATAAATAAGAAACTTAAAAACAGTTACGATGAAATAGGCTAATTCCACTGCTTTTCCAAGATAGATTCATCATCGGTTATTCACGGATAATTGTTCAATTAACTATTGTTTAAGTTTCAAATTAATTAAAGTACATTCTTAATTAATTCGAGGGTGATCATACATTTAACCAAAGTAAATTCTCAATCAAATGCAAAACCTTTCTAGATTATTCACAATAAATTCAACCAAAGTACATTCTCAATCAAATTCTATTGTGTTTAATCATGTCTATTCTTAAATCTCCTAACCAAATTAAAAGATAATCAATCAAAGTAAATTCTCAATTGATTATAATTGAAATTATTACTAATCAGTCATAGTACATTCTCAATTGATAGTAAAAACCATTTAATCATATGAAAGTTCCTAAATTAAATCAAAGTAGATTCTCAATTTAAACCTAGAAACCCTAAAACTCATATAATCAATATGCATGTAGATTAAAACATATTATGATGCAAAAATCTTTGCTTTTAACAAGATAGAGAGATGAAAGACATAGAGAGAACAACTTAAATCAATAATCAAAGTAAACAATTGCATTAATTGAACGTAACCTCAGAATCCGTCATGGAATTACAGCAGAATAGCCCTAGATGCTTAGCTCTCCATGAATGGAGTTGAATACAAGATGAAAGAAAAGTGAGAGGAGTATGAGAGAATGAATGAATGAAGTGAAGTCCCCCTTTCTGCCTCCCTTGGGTCTCTTTATATAGGCTTGATTGGGCTTGGACTCTGAATAGTTTGTTGATAAGATATTTTCTGTTGATATATTATATCTTCCAAATAACTAAAAGATTTGAATAATTATAACATTATTTTGAAGATATTTTCTGTTGATATTATTTAATTAATTTAACAACTGAATTTTATCTTTTAACATTTATAACTTTCCAAAATTGCCCAAATGCCCTGAAACTTCCCCTATGTGCACTTTAGCCCCTTCAGAATTCTCTAAAATTGCACCAGAAACCCCTATTGACCAGCTTTGACCAGAGAAGACTTGTTGACCTAGTTTTGACCCAGCTTTACATGCACCAATCATGGCTTGACACGTGGTAGCCCTCTTTCTTCCAATTAGGCTTTCAGATTTGGAAAAAGGGCTTCCCCTTTGCTCCTGGCGGCGCTTCTGCGTCTGTTTGGGTTTTTCTTTTGAATTGCAGGTTCGAAGATAAGATGCACGGCAGTGGCAAGGAGGTGAGCACGACGACTGTGCGTGACGGAGGCGATGATGCTTGTTGATCGCAGCGTCTGGCGGTGCGACGGTGATATGGAAACCTCGCGGCGGCGCGGATGGAGAGGAGGTGCTCGCGAACGATCTTGCGGTTGCGGCGCTCGTCGGTGAGGGTGGTTGCGGTGGCTTGAAGGTTGACGGCAAGGTTGGAGATGGTGGCGGTCTGACCTGTATCCGCGGCGGCTAGCGGGAATGGTGGTGAACATTAACGGAGGTCGTGCGAGGTGGCAGCGGCTTCACGGCGGCCTTGCAATCCGGCAACGCGAGGAAGAAGAGGGAGTGACGTCGCGGTTTCACGGTGGTGGCTACCGGCGGCGCTAGGAAGAAGATGGTGGAAGAAGTTGGCCGGCGATGAGGATGATACGGCAAAAGCGGAACGGCGGCTTACGGCATTGGTAGCATTGGCGGCTAGGGTTTCTGTGGAGAAGGTGGAATTAGGGTTTCTTGGCAGAAGATGATGATGTGGCAGAGGAGGTGATGTCGCGGCATGTGGTTTGCTAAATCTGTGTGGGGAGGATTTGGACACGTGGCATGATCTGGTGGAGTCTAGCTTAGGAGGGGTATGGGTAGTGAAATTTAGGAGGTGTATTTAGAATAGGGTTACTGTTTGGCTTAGTATTGGGCCTGTTTAAGAGAAGAGGGGTGTATGTAGGGAAATTGGGAGGTGCAAGGGTAACAATTGCCTGTTTGGCCCATCTGTACATTATTTTCCAAATAAAATCTGATTTTGGGCCTTGAATTGCCATTTGGACCAATAAAACTTATATTCTCAGCTGCACAAATAAACGTTAGAACATCCAAGAATAATTTATGCGCTAAAACTTACTTTTTACGTCTCTTTATTTCCCAAACCCAATAATTCCAATCATCACAAATTCACTTAAAATCAACCATTTAAACACAATTATCCCATCAAAATTTTAATTTTCAAACATAAATGTGGGCATAAATATGCACTCATCAATTGTCACGACCATCTTCCCTAATTTTCTTTCCACCAGTGCGTCACCGTGCATCACACTCATGCCATCATCTTTTTCACGTCGTCGCGGACCACCATGAGTTTCGCCGTTAATAACTGCATAAGCCACCACGAATGAACCAAGAAACCTAATTTGCAAAAGAAACCTTCCACTGCAACAAATCAACACAAATTCCATCAGCCCCAATTGTCATGCAGCATGAGAACCACCATCAACATTTCACCATCTTGATCTTCTCCATCGCGAACTAGAGAACTTCAATTTCGCGAGAACCTGCAAAGTAAAACCCAAAAAATCTTAGAACTATTGAACTAGAGAAAACTCATAATTCTTAAATCAAACATCATCCCTAATTTGCGAAATCGCGCCTCTTCTGTGAAAACCTGAAAAATCCCAAATTGCACCACCATTGAACTCGTTCAACCTCCATTGATGATGCAAAACCATCTACAAGAAGCAAAACCCCCAAATCGCTTTCCATTAAATTACTAAAACCTACAAAAATCAAAATCAACCACAACCTACAAAAATTAAGGTTGTTGATTTGGGGAAAATGGTGATGATGTGGCGAGATGATGATGTGAGTGAGTCACTGTGAGCATTACTGTGTGACAAATTATTTTGTTTTTCTTATGTGGACTCTACGTCGTTAAGGATTTAAACGTTGTTAGAGAAAAGGATCAAATTGAAGACAAATTACGAAATTAGGGACTACATTGAACATTAAAAAAAGTGAGTCTCACATCAAAAAAAGTAAACGAAAATAGGGGCCAACAATGGTATTAAGCCATTACTTAACTATAAAAAAAGGTAAAAATTGAATTACCTATTCTAAGATGTGAAAAGCTAAAAAAAAGTGTAGAATTGAAATTCATTAATCACGTCGGTCAGTGTGAGAAAGTAATTAAAAATTAAATTTAAGTTCTAAGTGCAAAAAACGAAAATAATTGAAACTAGAGCAGTGTTGGAATTTAAAAGAAAGCATTGTAACAAGTTCATAAGAGCAAGAATAATAATAAACATGATTAAATTTGCAGTGTAATGAAACTAAAAAAATAGTTAGAAAAGTAATAGAATCGCAGTGCATATGTACAATTATGCCTAATTGATTGTGACTGATAGCAAACCTGTAACAAATGTTGTAAGTAGTACCAAATTAACATATTAAAGTAAAAATATGAATCTAACTAGTTATAACAACTATCTGAAAAAGAAAGAAGATTATTTAGTAACCTATATGATCAACACAAATAAAAATCCCATAACTCAATCAAAGTCAGAAATTGGTTAGAAAGAATTAAAGTTGTTAGCCAAACACCAACTAATATGAAAAAAAAAACTATTTTGATATTAGGGACAAAGATATGCACTAGTACAAATTTCGGTTTTAAATGCGCCATATACGCTTCGGTTGTGGGAAAACTGAAGCATATAAGAGTGTATACCTCGGTTGCAACAGAGCCCGTGGCGGAATGCCCATACTGCCTCGGTTAAAACAAGAGCCGAAGCACATACCTCTGAACAGCGCCCTGCAGAAAAGACAGTTTTGTTTGACAGCTTTTTGAGAAGGCTCTATTGCCTCGGTTCTGCCACGCAACCGAGGCCTAAACGTCTGCTACACCTGCTCCTGCTACGTTGTCAGGTACTTTGCGTGCTACGCCAAAGCTAAGGCATCGGTTCAGCAAGGAACCGAGGTCGTTAGTCACAGCTAAGGCATCGGTTCAACAAGGAACCGAGGCCTAAACATCTGCTACACCTACTCCTGCCACGTTGCCAGGTACTTTGCCTGCTACGCCAGAGATAAGGCATCGATTCAGCAAGGAACCGGGGTCGTTAGGCACAACTAAGGCATCGGTTCAGCAAGGAACCGAGGTCGTTAGTAACGCATGGTGTTATTGCTTCGGTTTTTTCGAGTAATCGAGGTATAAGCCCCAATTCATATTTTAAACCAAACCTCGGTTTCATTTGCGCGTCTTCTTCCTGCATTCGCGTTCTTCCTCCTCGCATCTGATAACAGTTGAAAAACTGTTATTTTCATGCTTGAAATTGATACTAAAAGCAACCTTTAACACTTAGAAACTAGCTTGAAATCATGTTTTTATTCATATTTTCATAAATAAGAGAGCTGGATAGGTTTATGCTTGATTTCAGTGTTTTTGTGCAGGTTTTAAGGTGAATTTGGTGAAAGAAGTGAAGAAGGAGAGAGATTAAATCAGAAAAGACATCAAAAAGTGCAAAAGGAGAAGCCGCAACTGCCACTCAGCGGCAGTTTACCGTTGAGCGGCACTCAGAAGCTCACGGGGTACGTCAAAAATCAATATCGTCCAGAAGGTTCAATGATTGAAAGATATATTGCTGAAGAAAGTATTGAGTTTTCCTCTGAGTATATGACTAAAGCAAATCCGATAGGAGTCCCTCGGACATCATGGTTGAGTAGATATTCTACAAGTAAAAGCATCCGAGGTGTGAATGTGGTGACGAAAAGTCGTGAAGAATTGATGCAAGCACATCTGTACATATTAAACAACACAGATGAAGTGATCCCATTTTTGGAAGCACACAAAGCCGTTGTAAAGGACAACTATCCACGACAATCAGAGAAATGGCAGTTGATGGAGCATAACAGAACATTCTTGTCCTGGTTCAAATCTGAAGTTTCGAAAGAATCACAGTCCTTTGAGACTTTGTTGTGGTTAGCAAATGGCTTGAAGTTTGATGTTGTATGTTGTACAGGCTACAAAATTAATAATTGCACATTCTATACAAAGACTTTGGATCATAAAAGCACAGTACAAAATAGTGGCGTCAGTCTAGAAGCTGAGTCGCTACAGTTTTCCACATCCAAAGATCAAAATCCTGTAGTTGGATCCATGAGATATTATGGTAGAATTGAAGAGATATGGGAAGTTGATTACACTAAGTTTTCCATTGCACTCTTCAAATGTAAGTGGGTAGACAATAAGAGTGGTGTCAAAATAGATGAATCTGGTATGACACTTGTTGATTTTCGAAAGGTTGGTTATAGAGACGAACCGTTCATCATGGCATATCAAGCAAGTCAGGTTTTTTATGTCAAAGAGTCTGCGTCTGACCATTGGTATGTTGTTCTCCAAGGAAAAAGGCAAATTGAAGATAAAGAAGAGAATCTAAGTAATCTTCATATCGCTGACAACCATCCATTTAAAACGACAATAAATTTGGATGACGACCCTCTAATTGATGATATACAAGCAATACGAGAAGATCACAATGAGGGAATATATATATGACCAATCCATATGATTATGTATAAATTTCATGTTTGTGTAAATATTTATGGCTTTTGTTAAATAATATATGTTATTTTATAAGTGTTTTATTTATATTTCATCTTATTTATTATGACAGATATATGGCTGAGTCACCTCATTCGTCAGGCGATGAAGTTCCCACCACTTCTAGACGGACGAGAGGAGCAACGAGGTTACGACAGCTTATACTTAGAAGAAATGCAGGTGAGAGGACACCTGTCATTATTGACGTGGTCACAGGAGTTGCATCTGGCCCAAATGCAGATGTATTTAGGTCTTACCTTGGAGTACTAGCACGTGATCGTATCTCTATACTTACTCCATCCTTTGACCATGTTTCTGAGGCTGATCGGAATCTCATATGGCAAGATAGATCTATTGGTAAGTTAAGCAATATTGCTCCAAATTCATCATTCATTATATTGATAAATCTGTATTGATATAAGGTTATTACTTTCTTTGTTGCAGATAACATTTGATATGCCAAATGTCGAGAGCTTAAGGAATAAGTGTTTATCTGCAATTGCAGAAAGATTTCGAGGGTTTAAGACAAAATTGACGTCTAGATATATATTTGGACCAAAAAGTAATGAAAATCCATGTTCCAAATATTCAGCAACTGACGAAGAAACATGGCGTTAGTTTGTAGAATTTCGTTCATCCGAGGCGTGGCAGGTAAGTGCAGTAAAATCATTCAATTCATCATTCATAATTATTTACTATGACAATTGTTTCATTTTGTCACAGGAAAAAAGGTCAAAAGCACAGGGAATAAGCGCTCAGAATAAAAATTCACACCTACTGTCTCGTGGTGGATATAGGAAGCTTGAAGAAAAAATAATGAAGTAGAAGTCAGATAGTAGACTTCCACTTTCTGAGGGTGGTGACCCTCTGATAACAGTTGAAAAACTGTTATTTTCATGCTTGAAATTGATACTAAAAGCAACCTTTAATACTTAGAAACTAGCTTGAAATCATGCTTTTATTCATATTTTCATAAATAAGAGAGTTGGACAGGTTTATGCTTGATTTCAGTGTTTTTCTGCAGGTTTTAAGGTGAATTTGGTGAAAGAAGTGAAGAAGGAGATAGATGAAATCAGAAAAGACATCAAAAAGTGCAAAAGGAGAAGCCGCAACTGCCGCTCAGCGGCAGTTTACCGCTGAGCGGCACTCAGAAGCTCACGGGGGATCCGTTGAGGGGCAAAATTGTCGCTGAGGGGAAGAAACCAACTCACGCACTTACCGCTGAGCGGCACACTTACGAGCTTGGGCCTAAATTTTCTGTAATTTTAGAATAGTATATAAGCTTTAGGACGTCCTAGGGTTTGTATCTTTCGAAGAAACGAAGCAAACACTCTCTCTTCCACCCCTTTGAAGGAGGATCTTGGATGCTCAGGCTACCTCTTCACCTTTCTAGGGTTTTATCTTTCATTCTTTCATTATTATTCATCTAGTTTCACCATGAATATGGTGAACTAAACCTTGTATTGTTGTTGGGGAATCAATGTAGTCTTGTGAAACTCTCATATATGGAATTTGTTTTTACATCTTATATTTAAGACCTATGCATTCTTTCATCATTAGTTAGGGTTTTTCCTCTTTGCTCAATGCTTGCTTTGTTTAACTCATTCAATGCATGATTATTGATTTTGTCGATACGGGAACGTACGGGGAAGTCTAGATCCGGGGAATTTCTCCCAATAGTATATTGGTTGCCGTTAAGCTCCTGCACTAAAAGAACTAATTATTAGGAATGCTAGGAATCGTATGAACTCGTAATTAGGGATAGGCCTTCTTGCAAGGTAATTTAGAGAGTGGCATTAACAATGATGAAAAGAATGTTGAATTCCTAAAGTATATGAGAGTGGATAAGATGAAATTGATAACCCCAACAACATACTCATCCATATATTCCATTGAAGTGTTTGTATTTTGTTTTAGCCATTAATCAAATTCATGCATACATGTTTATTTTCTGTTTTGCATATTAAACTTCACTTATTTCGTTCTTAAGTCTTAAATAATCAACGAATCACATAACTAAACTAGGTAGTGAGTCCTTTGGGAGAACGATACTTGGTCTTACCGAGTTTATTGCTTGAAATGATTCGGTCACACTTGCCGATTGTTAAACAAGTTTGTGGCACCGTTTTTCGGTGTTCATAAATTTGTCATCAAGTTTTTGGCGCCGTTGCCGGGGACTCGTGGTTTAACTGGTTAATTTGTGTGATTTTTTATTATCTTTGACTTTAATTTTGAATTTCTGTTTTTATTTTTCTGTTTTTATTTTTTCTGTTTTTGTTTTATTTTATTTTATTTTATTTTATTTTATATTATTTTATTCTCTGAATCTTATATCTTCTCCTATATCTTTTTGTGCTAACCAAATATTCTAGGGTTTTGTGTTCTTGTGTATGCAGGAGACAATTCGAACTAGGAGCAAGATTACTGCAGAACCTCTTCTTGAAGGTTTAGACGAGAGTAGACGGAGGAGAAGAATCCGAACATCTAGAGAACTTTTCCCTCCTCCGGAAACTCTGTTGCAACCATCACCACAAGGTTCTGACCATAGCACAGAAAATATGGAGAACAATAATATCAGAAGAACTCTTGCTGATTACACCAATACAGTTGGACCTCAGCACTTTAACAGTATAGCTAGACCTAGAGTCAATGCAGCTAACATGGAGGTCAAACCAGCATTGGTCCAACTGGTGAAGAGCAATCAATTCAATGCGTTATCTCATGAAAGCCCATATGAGCACCTCACTACATTTAATGAGATCTGCAACACAGTGAAAATCAATGGGGTGCCAGATGAAGCGATCAAACTTAGCTTGTTTCCTTTCTAATTAGGAGGCAATGCTAAGCTTTGGTTAAATTCTTTTCCAGAGGGAAGTTTCACAGAGTGGGAAGCAGTGGTAACCAAGTTTCTAAATAAATACTTCCCACAATCAAAGGTGAACAAAGGCAAGCAAGAGATTTCTTCATTCAGGCAAGGCATGGAAGAATCACTGGGTCATGCATGGGATAGATACAATCTCAGTTGTGTGAATTATGTGGAGGCGACCATATCAATGGTCAATGTGCCTTTCTAGCAGAAGCCGTGGAGGATGTGAATTACATGACCAATCAATACCGTCAAGGGAACTACAATCAAGGGTGGAAACCACACCCAAGCATTGGTCAAGGGCAAACTGGGCAAGCTGGTCAATTTAATAAGCAGCAGCAGCAACCCACCTTATGGCAGCAGATTTCTATGCTTAATGAAAGGTCCATGAGGATGGAAGACACTCTTAGCAATTTCATACAGAAAACTGAGTCTACCTAAAAGAGCACTGAAGCTGCTATCAAGAATTTGGAGATTCAGGTGGGCAGATCACCAAGCAGGTGGAAGAAAGGCCAAATAGAAATTTTGGGGCTAATACTGAGGTTAAACCCAGAGAAGAATGCAAGGTGGTAGAGAGTGCTAAAAATGAGATAGTTGAGTTAGACAAAGGAGAAACAAAAGAGAAAAGAGAAATAGAGAGCAAAAATACTTCTCTTTTTCCAATACATCAAGGGAAACAACTGGATTTCACAGAATTATTCAAGATGGTGGATAATGATGAACCTTGGGAGCAGATTCTACAACAAATTACGGTTTACACTAAATTTGATGAAGACGTCTCTACAAAGAAAAGACGTAGAGATGATGAGGCAAAGAAGTGTAAAACTATTAAAAAGGAGCCATTCGCTCCAAAAGCAACAGATCCAGGAGGCTTTTATATCCCTTGTACCATAGGGAAGAAAAGGATTAAGAAAGCTCTTCTTGATTTAGGTTCAAGTGTTAACTTGATACCTTACTCTTTACTCGAGCAAATCGGCGATGTTAATATGAAACCTGTAAAGGTTAATTTAGTAATGGTCGATGGATCTTCAAAGGAACCATGTGGGATTGCAGAGGACATCATAGTTTGTGTTGGAAAACTCCAGTTCTTGGCAGACTTTGTGGTGATGAAGATGGAAACAGAAAAGATACCTATCATTCTTGGAAGACCGTTTATGAAAACGGCCAAAGCTATCATTGATGTAAACGAAGGTATAGTGGTGCTCTAGGACCGAGAGGAGAGAGTTGTTGTAGATGTCTCTAAAGATGAGATGCAAACACAGGAGGAAGAAGCTAGTTATAAAGTTTCATTTCAAGATGCACACATGACTAGCCATAAAGATGAAAAGCCCAAGGTTACAGGTAACCATTGTTTGTTGTTTCAGGTGCATAAAGAAGAACAGATTGGAAGAGGAGGAAAAGTTCCTGATGATTGGAATAAAGGAAGACCCCAACTTGGTACACCTGTGAGAATCAAAAACAAGTTGTCGTTGTGAAAGGCTATAAAGAGAAGGAGATGATAGAGATAGAGTCTCCACATTCTAGAAAAATCAAAGCAGTACACAGGAAACAACTGATGAGTTGGTAGGACAAGAACATCAACTATGAAGAAGGAATTTGAACTTTACTGGGTCAAGCTAATGAAGTTAAAAGAGCGCTTGCTGGGAGGCAACCCAGTGATTTAAAAACTTTTCATTTTGTTTTGTAACTTTTAATTTGTTGACATTATTTTTGTAAATACTTTATTGGATATAGCATCTACTGAAGGATGCTAGGTGGTTAAGTATCTACTGAAGGATACAAAGTTTGTAACACCTACTGAGGGGTGTTGGTAAGTCTGTAACACCTACTGATGGGTGTTGGTAAGAAAATTATGCCCTACTAATGGGTGTTGGTAAGATTGTAACACCTACTGATGGGTGTTGGTGGATTTTGGGTCAGGCTCGTGACGTTAAACAAGCGCTACCTGGAAGGCAACCCAGTTGATTGATTGTTTTTGTTTGTTTGATTGTAGTAGTATAATAGGGTTGTGCATAAGTAACCTGAGAATTGAATTGTAGGGAACCAGTGAGGGGCATGTTTAGGAGGCACGTAGGTTAAGAAAAGAAATAGAAGAGCACTTCACGAAAGTGCCACTGAGCGGTACTATCGCAAAGTGGGCTTTAGTTTCCCCTTAGCGGGACCCGAGCCCATTAGGGTATTTTTATACCCTAAGCTGCGCAAATGCTCTCACTTTCAGGCTCTTCTCTGCACAAACACTCCCACATACCTTTTCCAAGGTTCTCCACATCTTTTACCTCTTCTATTTTGAAAAATTTCTCTTCCACTCACTTTCTCACTAGTGTTTCATCTAAGTTTGGGGTTGGAAGAGAGCATCTTAGCTTGGAAGCATTCTCATTCCATCTAGTATCTCCACCCAAGTAAGTAAAAGCATTTTGTTCATTCTAGGGTTCTCGATTTTGAATGTGATTGTCAAAGCATGAATATTTAGGGGTTTTGATTTCTATGCATGATTTGATGATATAATTGATGTTTGAACCGATTAAACTGCATGATTTTGATCGGTGGAATTAGGACAGCTTAAAAAGAGGTTTTTCAAAACTCTGCAGAGTTACCGCTCAGGGGTAAATTGTCGCTGAGCGGCACTCTGCCAAACCTGAAAATTTTCAAAAATTTGTGTTCTGGAATGTGGCACTGGTGGCGCTGAGGGGTAATTCTGACCCTCAGCGGTGGTTTAGCTTCGAAAGGAGTTGTATTCTGTGTTTTACTAATGATTAACATCATGTTCTGTGGTTTTGTATCTGTGTTTGATTGTAGGAATGGCATCCTCTTCAGGAAAAAGATTGAAAACCATGGCAACCAAGAGAAAGGAAAAGGAACCAGAACAGCCCCATTCTAGTAGGTTCCTCTTTCGGAAACATAAGAAGCACTTCAAGGTGCTGCAAGACAGGAGACTCTTTATGGAGAGAAAAGTTGGAATGATACCTAATTTTGCTCCTCAATTTGGAGAGCAATTGTTAGGGAATGACTGGGAAAAGCTAGCCACATATCCTGCACCTGCCAACATAGCTGGGGTAAAAGAATTCTACACCAATGCAAAGAAGATTGGTGATTATCCAGCTGAAAATTATCTGGGCTATGTCAGAGGCCATGCTATCAGGTATGATCCTGATTCTCTTAATAACTTCCTGGAGTGTGTGGGCTGGTGAGCAGTGCCAGTTTGCTCTTTACATGGAGGAAGGGGCTGATTTTGAGGATGTAGAGAGAGTACTATGTATACCTGGAGGATACTTCCAAATGAATAGATCTGGTTCAGTGGTAAACATTACAAGGACTGATATGACTCCTCTTGCAAAGTATTGGATGGCATTTTCTCATGCCAACATTCAGCCATGTTCACATGTGTCAAATATTACTCTCAGCAGGGCACTCTTCATCTACTATGCTATCAGGAACTTAAATGTTAATATTGGGCAGGTGATAACTGATGAGATTAGTGTGTGTGCCAATACCTCAAATAACAAAGCACCCCTAGGACATCCCTCCTTAATCTCTCACCTTTGCAAGATAGCTGGGGTGGACACTTCTGCTCCACCATTTGAAAGCCCAAGAAAACCCATTGATGAGGCCTATTACAGACAGTACTGTGGAGGTGAGGAGGGAGCTCAACCAGTTCCACCACGCCGTGCTCGCAGAGAGAGAGGGCAAGCATAGAGCCAGACATCTGCTGAGACACATGAAGCAGAACTGTTGCAGATGAGGGACATGTACATGTCTCTTATAGGTGCTCAGTTATAGTCCATTCATAGAGGGCAGGTGGCCTAAATTTTCTGTAATTTATCGCTGAGCGGCACACTTATGGGCTTGGGCCTAAATTTTCTGTAATTTTAGAATAGTATATAAGCTTTAGGACGTCCTAGGGTTTGTATCTTTGGCTGAAACGAAGCAAACACTCTCTCTCCCACCCCTTTGAAGGAGGATCTTGGATGCTCAGGCTACCTCTTCACCTTTCTAGGGTTTTATCTTTCATTCTTTCATTATTATTCATCTAGTTTCACCATGAATATGGTGAACTAAACCTTGTCTTGTTGTTGGGGAATCAATCTAGTCGTGTGAAACTCTCATATATGGAATTTGTTTTTACATCTTATATTTAAGACCTATGCTTTCTTTCATCATTAGTTAGGGTTTTTCCTCTTTGCTCAATGCTTGCTTTGTTTAACTCATTCAATGCATGATTATTGATTTTGTCGATACGAGAACGTACGGGGAAGTCTAGATCCGGGGAATTTCTCCCAATAGTATATTGGTTGCCGTTAAGCTCCTGCACTAAAAGAACTAATTATTAGGAATGCTAGGAATCGTATGAACTCGTAATTAGGGATAGGCCTTCTTGCAAGGTAATTTAGAGAGTGACATTAACAATGATGAAAAGAATGTTGAATTCCTAAAGTATATGAGAGTGGATAAGATGAAATTGATAACCCCAACAACATACTCATCCATATATTCCATTGAAGTGTTTGTATTTTGTTTTAGCCATTGATCAGATTCATGCATACATGTTTATTTTCTGTTTTGCATATTAAACTCCACTTATTTCGTTCTTAAGTGTTAAATAATCAACGAATCACATAACTAAACTAGGCCGTGAGTCCTTTGGGAGAACGATACTTGGTCTTACCGAGTTTATTACTTGAAACGATTCAGTCACACTTGCCGATTGTTAAACAAGTTTGTGGCGCCGTTTTTCGGTGTTCATAAATTTGTCATCACCCTCCTCCTCCTCCTTCACCACCATCTTTGCACAACAAGTGGAAGTTAGCCCTTATAAGACCATCGAGCTCCTACACTTCAAAGTCTGCCAGAGAAATATCTGAAAGAATTGTAAGATGTCATTTCTTATATTTTTACATTAATTTGTTATATATATTACATAGATCTTTCAAATGATTTTGAACTTTCGTTATGTGACAGGACTCCTTGGTTGAGCAGAGCTCCCAAGGTCAATTCGCACAAGAAGGTCGTCAAGATATTCTTGCCACAACTATTGGACAACCTGAGCACCTAGGACGGGTGCGTGGTCCTGGGACTAGCATAGGCATACGACAGTTTTTTGGGTCTTCCTCGCGTCCATATTCATACGAAAAGATGAAGGAGGAGATAAGAAACGAGATGACGCAAGAGATCACAAAGAAGGTTCGGGCAGAGTTGTATGATGAAGTTGCTGAAATGGTTGCGCGCCAGTTCCAGCAGCATATGAGGATTATGGCAATCGTCCTCCGCCATCTCCTGTAGCGGAACATGCTGTGCCCCGTATAGGTAAACTTATTTATTTTTGGTTACTAATTTACTTTTTGCATAACCTAACATTTAATTTGACAGGTAGAAGCGGTAAAGGAAGTTGTTCAGCTGCTGGTGCCCCAAGGGACGACATGGATGAAACTCGTCCATGTCAGTTATATATTCTTTCTGATACTGGGACCATGCTAGTCGCTCGTGGTACAGTTTATGAGACAGTCAGTGTAGTGCATGGTGTACAACTTTCAGAAGATGAGTTCAAGGTCACAGTGGATGAAGTTGTCATAGCGGATGTCGTTCTTCCTGTGCCTACAGATGAGTTCTTCACTGTGGAAGAAGCATTTAAGTCCTTTGTCGCTTGGCCTAGACATTTGGTTGGTGATGTATCTAATCCCTCGGTAAACACTCGTACTATATACTTCTCAATTTTAATATTTATTTCTAATTGACGTTATAACATAACCAATTTTGCATTTAACAGCAGATAGGTCAAGAGGGAAGTCCTACACCGAAGAAGACTCATTTATCTGAGGATGACCCTCTTGGTGCGTTAGACGAGCATGCTAAAATCATTTCAGATGTGCCGATGAATGTACACTGGGATTCTACTACATTTGGAAGAGAAGCTCAGATCCCATTGTACTTGCATCATCAAGATGTTAGGGAGCTTGCGTCAGGTAGAGAATAAATTAATATTACACTCCTTCAACTGTGGATGATGTAAGTTTATGAAAACTTTTTTATATAATTCTATTTTATCAACTTACTTATATCAGATTATTTCTTCATTTTAGGTATATGTTTGATGTTAGTAACAAGAAGGGGTTCAATGATGTATATTGGTTCATGAACCCCTCTATGACTCATGAAAGAAATAAATTTGATGATTGATGGACAAATTTATGAACACCAAAATATGATGTCACAAACTTGTTTTACTATCAGCAAGTATGACCGAATCGTTCAAGTAATAAACTTGGTAAGACCAAGTATCGTTCTTCCCAAAGGACTCACGGCCTAGTTTAGTTGTGTGGTTTGTTGATTAGCTAAGACTTAAAGACGAAATATTTGGATTATATTATGCAAAAGACGAAAATAAACATGTATGCATGAAGTTTTGATCAATGGCAAAGGCAAAAGATAAACACTTTCAATGAAATATACGTATGAATATGTTGTTGGGGGTCAATTTCATCTCATCCACTCTCATATATTTTCGGAATTCAACATTCAAATCATCATTGTTAATGCCACTCTCTAAAGTACCTTTCAAGAAGGCTTCTCCCTAATTACGAGTTCATACAATTCCTAGCATTCCTAATAATTAGTTCATCAAGTGCAGGAGCTTAACGACAACCAATATAATATTGGGAGAGATTCCCCAGATCTAGACTTCCCCGTACGTTCCCGTATCGACAAAATCAATAATCATGCATCGAATGAGTTAAACAACGCAAGCATTAAGCAAAGAGGAAAAACCCTAACTAATGATGAAAGAAAGCATAAATCTTAAATATAAGATGTAAAAACAAATTCCATACATGAGAGCTTCAAAAGATTACATTGATTCCCCAACAAACATACAAGGTTTAGTTCACCATATTCATGGTGAACCTAGATGAATTACAATGAAAGAATGAAAGATAAAACCCTAGAAAGGTGAAGAGGAAGCCTGAGCATCCAAGATCCTCCTTCAAAGGGGTGGAAGAGAGAGTGTTTGCTTTGTTTCTGCCAAGGATACCTAACCCTAGGAAACCCTAAAGCTTATATATTATTCGTAAATTACAGAAAATTAGGTCCAAGCCCATAAAAGTGCCGCTCAGCGGTAAATTACCGCTCAGCGGTAAGTGCGCGTCTCGTTTCTTCCCCTCAGCGGCCATTTTGCCCCTCAGCGGATCTCCCGTGAACTCCTGAGTGTCGCTCAACGGTAAAATGCCACTGAGCGGTGACTTCGGCTTCTCGTTTTGCACTTTTTGATGTCTTTTCTGATTCCATCTCTCTCCTTCTTCACTTCTTTTACCAAATTCACCTTAAAACCTGCACAAAAACACTGAAATCAAGCATAAACCTGTCCAACTCTCTTATTTATGAAAATATGAAGAAAAGCATGATTTCAAGCTAGTTTCTAAGTGTAAAGGTTGCTTTTTGTGTCAATTTTAAGCATGAAAATAACAGTTTTTCAACTATTGTCAATGATATCCAAACATACATCACCACCTGCTTTGGAATGGGGAAGGAGATATATTTCTCCCTTATATACATGGGTAAGTGAAGTTTGTTAACTTCAACACGTTCATTTATTAATTTTGGTATATGATTCATAAGTTATTACCGATTCAGGTGTCATTAGCAGCTACTTGTGATCCCCATACCGGAGAACACTGCTGTCTGGTTTTGTTCATTACAGAAGTCTCCTCCTAGCCTTCTTAGACATGTAGTAGATTGGTAAGAATCTCAATGTTTCGACTTTTTTGTTATATAAATGTATGCTAAAGGAATTTTTTTTAATAGTTACCTTACAACACATATGATGTTATCTGGGAGATCTACTGCTATAGCTAAAAAGGTTGCATGGGTTGCCCTTAAGGTTTGGTATTTTAGTCCATACTTTGTTACATTTGGTTCCATTCAAATGATGTTACTTAACGTTTTATAATTATGATGATATATTGTAGTGTAATAGACAAATGTGGTCATATGAATGTGGTTACTACGTTATGTTTTGGATGATGACCATCATTCGTGCACATTACACCAGTGGATGGGAAACGGTAATATTTAGGTTTGAATTTTATTTTCTCTATAGTTTGGATTTCATATACACTAATTGAAATCATTGTGTTTTATGCAAAGATTTAATAGGACGGCTCCAATTCCAGAGAAGTCAATTCAACTTGTGAGGAAAACACTTGCTAAATATGTAATTCATTTATATAATAGTATGTAGTAGATATTAGGATATAGTAAGTTCTAAGTTTATGTTTCTAAGTTGTTTTATTCTTTTCTACATTATTATAAGTTTAACTTTATACATTGCATTGATTTATGCTTGAAACTTGATTTATGATTACATTGGATTGATTTATGCTTTTAAGAAGTTGATTTCTGATTCCATTCAATAAATTTATGTTTTAATATAATTTTCATTTAAAATATACGTTTCTGTATTATTCTGGACTGTTCTGGCTATAAAAATATATGCAGGTCTGTTTCTGTGGTTGGGAATGTTGCAGAAACAGACCTCATTTAAAAAAAACAAGGATATATGCCTCGGTTCAAGTCATAACCGAAGTAAAAAGACCTATTACGGCCTTGGTTATGGTCACACCCGAAGCAGAAAGTCTTGCGGATGAGAAAAAAAAAAGTCTACTGCCTCGGTTCAAGCTACAACCGAGGCAGTAGAGTGAGACATACTGCCTACCGAGGCATAAAGTCCTACAAAAAAAAAATTAAAAAAGCCAAAAACTTTACTGCTTCGGTTAAGGATGAACCGAGGCAAAATCCTCTCCTTTTATGCCTCAGTTCTCAACCGAGGCCAAAAGTATTAGACTTTTTGCCTCGCCTGAATATGCCTCAGTTCGAAAACCGCTGCCTATAGACAAAAATAACCGTTGTCGTTTCCCCTGACTATACTAGTGATGGGTGAATAATTTAGCAACAATGTTCCTTAGGACTTTGACGTTTTCCTTGCTCAATCATCACTACTTCTTCCTTACCAAGCGACATTATTGCCATCACATTAATGATGTCAGGAACAATGGATCCAAATTGAAAAGGGAATGCCTTAGACTCATCATCTCTTGGTAAAGACATATATATTGATATATTGATATTTCACAAATCTAACACACAACATAACTAACTGTTAATAAAAAAATTATTTTGAAAAATAAGAGTTGTTAATGGACATCTAATGTACACAACAAAAACGTACAAGACTAACATACCCTTACCAAGGCTTGTGGGAAGTACTAGATCAGAAATTAAAGGGGGCAATGAAGCAGTTTTAGCCTTTGGAACAATTCTAGTACTCTTATACCCAACTGATGATTCAGATGACTTTATAATAGGCCAATCTAATGCACTTATCATGCCATACAAATGCATGAATTATGATGAGTTCATATTTATGCCCACATTTATGCTTTAAAATTCAAAATTTTAGTGAGATTTTTGTGCTTAAATAGTTAATTTGAAGATAATTGGTGACAATTGGATTTATCTGATTTGGGAATAAAAGGGGCTTAAAAAGTAATTTTTAATTGCATAAATTATTCTGAATAGTCTAATGTTTTTTGATGCACTTGGAATTAAAATTTATTTGATTCAAAGCATGGAAACCTAATGGGAGAGGTTTTCTATGGCTTCGATCTGCGAAGTATGGAGAAGGAATAGAGATTTGGTGATGTGCGAGACTGAAATGGAGTTCTGTGAAGGAGATGAGAACTCTCGCGAGAGAAATGCTGAAATAGGGTTGGGACGCGAATGAAGATGTGCTTCTGCGAGGAGGAATTCTCGAGAGAGAAAACGCGATTGAAGTTGTGGCGTATGACGTGTATGTGAGGCTGCCAAGCATGCTGACACATGTGCACAAAGGCTGAAGTAGATTAGAGGCTGGATCCTACGGTAGAGGAATGAGAAACTGATGAGAAATGGGAAATGAAAGATGGAGAGGTGAATGGAAGGTGGCTAGAGGAAATCCCTTGGATTCTCTAGCCTGGACTTTCAAGGAATTGAATTTTGGAGTGATCTCCATAGAATACACAATTCATTAATCTCAAAAGTGAATTACAAGAGATGTTGGCATGTCTATATATAGGACTAAAAATCCCTCCTATCTACCCCATGCCTAACACATTTTACACATGTTTTATAAAAATAAAAGAAATGATAAACTAAGATAATTAGGATTAGGCCCCATCTATCATCTCCTCCCCATTCGAAAGGATTTGTCCTCAAATCTGATGGCTTGCCTTTATTATGAGGACTTATTTTTGTTGGCTTCACAAAAGTTCTTCCTTGGTTGTCGTCGCCATGAACCATGCCGCACTTCCTTGTGCTGCCACTACCTACCATGCGCCAGCTGCCACGACTACCACAAGAGCCACCACGTTCCACTATCAATCTCGCTGTTTCCACTCTTCACCAATCCACTACCTACAACTCGCACAAACTCCATGGAAACCCTAAACCTTGTCGCCACTACCTAGCCATTTTTATTGTTCACACCGCCACCACAGAACCACCTGCGCAACACCACCAAACCTTCAACTGCCATTGCGAAAGTCCAACAACCAGCATCAGTTCGTCTTCCTCACACCACTATGACGACGACCACCTTGCAACATTCCAACCCCAATCGTGCTCCAATGAATCTCGACCATGAACCACGAGGCAATTTCCATCTCCACTACCTAGGAAACCCCAAAATCACGTTGCGCTTTCATCATCAACGTAGAATCAGTCAATCGCGCCACAATGGAATGTGAAGGCTCTTGCGAAATCACTCAGGCTACCACTATCGCGCCTTCATCTTGCACCTTCACTCGCGACCTTCATCTTGCCTCTTCCAGCGAGGTTCCGCTACGCGAGCGCCTCCATTGCACTTTGATAACAGTTGAAAAACTGTTATTTTCATGCTTAAATTGATACTAAAAGCAACCTTTAACACTTAGAAACTAGCTTGAAATCATGCTTTTCTTCATATTTTCATAAATAAGAGAGCTAGACAGGTTTATGCTTGATTTAAGTATTTTTATGCAGGTTTTAAGGTGAATTTAGTGAAAGAAGTGAAGAAGGAGAGAGATGGAATCAGAAAAGACATCAAAAAGTGAAAAAGGAGAAGCCGAAGTAACCGCTCAGCGGCAGTTTACCGCTGAGTGCACTCAGGAGTTCACGGGAGGTCCATTGAGGGGCAAAATGGCCGCTGAGGGGAAGAAACTACTCACCCACTCACCGTTGAGCGGTACTTTACCGCTGAGCGGCACACTTATGCGCTTGGGCCTGAATTTTGTGTAATTTTAGAATAGTATATAAGCTTTAGGACGTCCTAGGGTTTGTATCTTTGGCAGAAACGAAGCAAACACTCTCTCTTCCACCCCTTTGAAGGAGGATCTTGGATGCTCAGGCTACCTCTTCACCTTTTTAGGGTTTTATCTTTCATTCTTTCACTATTGTTCATCTAGGTTCACCATGAATATGGTGAACTAAACCTTGTATGTTTGTTGGGGAATCAATGTAATCTTTTGAAACTCTCATATATGGAATTTGTGCTTGCATCTTAGTCTAAGACTTATGCTTTCTTTTATCATTAGTTAGGGTTTTTCCTCTTTGCTCAAGGCTTGCTTTGTTTAACTAATTCAATGCATGATTATTGATTTTGTCGATATGGGAACGTACGGGGAAGTCTAGATCCGAGGAATTTCTCCCAATAAGTATATTGGTTGCCTTAAGCTCCTGTGCTAAATAAACTAATTATTAGGAATGCTAGGAATCGTATGAACTCGTAATTAGGGAGAAGCCTTCTTGAAAGGTAATTTAGAGAGTGGCATTAACAATGATGACTTGAATGTTGAATTCCTAAAATATATGAGAGTGGATAAGATGAAATTGACCCCCAACAACATATTCATCAATATATTTCATTGAAAGTGTTTGTCTTTTGCTTTAGCCATTGATCATACTCATGCATACATGTCTATTTTCGTCTTTTGCATATAAAAATCCAATTATTTCGTTCTTAAGTCTTAGCTAATCAACAAATCACATAACTAAACTAGGCCGTGAGTCCTTTGGGAGAACGATACTTGGTCTTACCGAGTTTATTACTTGAAACGATTCGGTCATACTTGCCGATTGTAAAACATGTTTGTGACATCACATTTTGGTGTTCATAAATTTGTGCATCAAGTTTTTGGCGCCGTTGCTGGGGACTCGTGGTTTAACTGGTTAATTTGTGTGATTATTGATTATCTTTGACTTGTTTTTGAATTTTGAATTTAAATTTCGAATTTTTATTTTCTGTTTATATTTTTCAGTTTGTATTATATTTTATTTTATTTTATTTTTTGGTTATTATTTTATTTTATTTTATTTTATTTTTCTGTTTTTATTTTTTTGTTTTCTGTTTTTATTTGAACTTCTTATCTGTGATCTTATATCTTCTTTTATATCTTTTTGTGCTAACAATTGTTTTTAGGGTTTTGTGCCTAATGTCTGCAGAATGCAATTTGGTCAAGAATTTAACTATATGGGCACTCAATTCTACCAAAGTAATCTCAACCACTGGTGGGAACCTCACTCAAGCATGGATCAAAGCCAATTTTGGCAAGCTGTTGGACAATTTGAGAACCAACCACAACAACAATGGCAGCAACAACCCTTTCTATCAGGAAGTTTGGATAGGTTGGAGGACACCCTTCAACGATTTTTGAAAAATTCCGACTCTACTCAGAAAAGCATTGAAGAATCATGTAAAAGAATGGAGATGCAACTTCGTTGCATCAGTCAGAGATTGAATGATGATGTTAATACTGAAGTTAACCTTAAGGAGGAAGGGCAAGTCATTATCACTGAAAGTGACAAGATTCTTGATGAGGAAAAATTAGAGGGAGATGAGGAAAGGGTAGAGAGAAAAGAGAAAGAAGAGTTGAGTGAGAAAGATAAAGATGAAGAAAAAGAAAAAGAAGTGGTTGAGAGAGAAGAGAGAAAGAAAATTTGTGTGAAAATAAAGAAGTTGAGGAGAAAAAGAGAAGGGAAGAAAAAAATAAAAGAAAAGAAAAAGAGAAAATTTGGGGAGAGAAAGCGTAAGAAAAAGAAGATGAGAGGAAAGAAGAAGGAATCATATGAAAAATCCCATCCTCATCTAAAGAAGAATCATAGGAAGGAAAAGAAATTTAAGTGCTTTATGGAAATCTTCAAGAAATTGGAGATTAAAGTTCCTATGATTGAGACACTACAACAGGTTCCTGGTTTGATTAAATTTCTAAAGAAGTTCAGTAGAAAGAAGAAGAAAAAGAAGATGGAACTTGAACTTTACTGGGTCAAGCTAATAACTTTAAAAGAGCGCTTACTGGGAGGCAACCCAGTGATTCAAAAAATTTTTAGTTTGGTTTGTAACTTTTAATTTGTGGACATTATTTTTTGTAAATACTTGTTTGGATATAGCATCTACTGAAGGATGCTAGGTGGATATAGCATCTACTGAAGGATGCTAAGTTTGTAACACCTACTGATGGGTGTTGGTAAGATTGTAACACCTACTGATGGGTGTTGGTGAGAAAATTTGGCACCTACTGTGGGTGTTGGTAAGTTTGTAACACCTACTGATGGGTGTTGGTGGATTTTGGGTAATGCTCGTGACGTTAAACAAGCGCTACCTGGGAGGCAACCCAGTTGATTGATTGTTTTTATTTGTTTCATTTTAGTTGCATAATAGGGTTTGCATAAGTATTTTGAACATTGAATTGCAGGGAACCAGTGAGGGGTATGTCTAGGAGGCACGTAGGTTAAGAAAAGAAGGAGAAGAGCACTTCACGAAAGTGCCGCTGAGCGGTACTCTCGCAGAATGGGCTTTAGTTCCCCTCAGCGGAACCCCAGCCCATTAGGGTTTTTATACCCCAAGCTGTGTTTTAGGTTTTCTTTCCAGGCTCTTCTCTGCACAAACACTCCCACATACCTTTTCCAAGGTTTTCCACATCTTTTCATTCTTGAAAATTTCTCTTCCACTCACTTGCTCACTAGTGTTCCATTCAAGTTTGGGGTTGGAAGAGAGTATCTTAGATTGGAAGCATTCTCATTGCATCTAGTATCTCCACCCAAGTAAGTAAAAAGCACTTTGTTCATTCTAGGGTTCTTGATTTTGAATGTGATTGTGAAAGCATGATTATTTAGGGGTTTTGATTTCTATGCATGATTTGATGATATATTTGATGTTTGAACCGATTAAACTGCATCATTATGAACTGGAAAACTGAAAATTGCATTTGGGTGGAGTTAGGACAGCTTTAAGAGAGATTTTTCAAAACTCTGCAGAGTTACCGCTCAGGGGTAAACTGCCGCTGAGCGGCACTCTGCCAAACCTGAGTTTTCTTGAATTTTTGCGTTTTGGACTATGGCACTGGTGGCGCTGAGGGGAAATTCTGGCCCTCAGCGGTGGTTTAGCTTCTAAAGGAGTTGTGTTCTGTGTTTTACTAATGATTAACATCATGTTCTGTGGTTTTGTATTTGTGTTTGAATGCAGGAATGGCATCCTCTTTAGGAAAGAGATTGAAAACCATGGCAACCAAGAGAAAGGAAAAGGAACCAGAGCAACCCCACTCTAGCAGGTTCCTCTCTAGGAAACATGAGAAGCACTTTAGGGTGGTTCAGGACAGGAGACTTCTGATGGAAAGAAAAGTTGGAATGATACCTAACTTTGCTCCTCAATTTGGAGAGCAAGTGTTAGGGAATGACTTGGGAAAGCTAGCCACCTATCCTGCACCTGCCAACATAGCTGTGGTAAAGGAATTCTACACCAATGCAAAGAAGATTGGTGATTATCCAGCTGAAAATTATTTGGGCTATGTCAGAGGCCATGCTATCAGGTATGATCCTGATTCTATCAATAACTTCCTGGATACTGTGTGGGCTGGTGAGCAGTGCCAGTTTGCTCTTTGCATGGAGGAAGGTGCTGATTATGAGGATGTGGAGAGAGTATTATGCATACCTGGAGGACACTTCCAAAGGAATCGATCTGGCTCAGTGGTTAATATTAGGAGGACAGATTTGACTCCTCTTGCAAAGTATTGGATGACGTTTTCTCATGCCAACATTCAGCCATGTTCACATGTGTCAGATATTACTCTCAACAGGGCACTATTCATCTACTATGCTATCAGAAACTTAAATGTTAATATTGGGCAGGTGATAGCTGATGAGATTAGTGTGTGCGCCCATACCTCAAACAACAAAGCACCACTAGGACATCCCTCCTTGATCACTCACCTTTGCAAGATAGCTGGGGTGGACACTTCTGCTCCACCATTTGAGAGGCCAAGAAAAGCTATTGATGAGGCTTATTACAGACAGTACTGTGGAGGTGAGGAAGCAGCTCAGCCAGTTCCACCACGCCATGCTCGTAGAGAGAGAGGGCCAGCACAGAGCCAGACATCTGTTGAGACACATGAAGCAGAACCTTTTCAGATGAGGGACATGTATATGTCTCTTATAGGTGCTCAATTGCAGTCCATTCACATATGGCAGGTGGCCACTGCTGAGATGATTGTGGGGATGTACGATACACCTCCAACCCACAGGTGGACTATGGATGAATTCCATAATGTGGTAGCTTGGCCAGAGGAACCAGTGCATGGAGGAGGAGCTGAAGCAGCTGAAGCTTCAGTTAGAGAGATGGAAGAAGATGAAGCTGATGATGATGATGCATTTGAAGATGATGAAGATGAGGAGGAGGAGGAAGATACAGAGGACAGCTCAGACTGATGAGGAGCTGAGATAGCATTTACTGATGAATGCTATCATATGCTTATGCTTTTGTTGGTTTAAGTTTTCTGAACTTTTTTTTCTGTTTTTAGATTAGGGTTTGATGTACTCTATTGGACACCTGGTTTGTTATGATGGTTTGCTATTAACTGTGATTGTGTGATAAGTAATGCTTGATGATGCTTATTGATTGATTGATGTTGAGATGATGTGCACATTAAAATGCTTATACAGGTGATTCACAAGCTTTGTGAACAAATGCATGGTATTATGATTGTGATTGTGAGATTAAGCAAGATGTGTATGTCAAATGTGGATGAGCTTATATGTGAGGTTTTGAGCTCCAGAGTTGTTATTGTTAAATGCTATTACTTTGAAAGCATGAATGACTTTGCCCAGGTTTTCTATGATTGAATCAATTTCTTGTTTTGCATCATATGATCAAGGCCGTTTGTTGGAACCCTTTTTTATTGGCCAAATGCATAAAGTTAGCCCACTAAAAGAGAACACTTTGTGTTCTATCCTTTGAACCCTTAGCCTTGAACATACACTTAAAACCCTTGATTGAAAATCTTTACCTTGAGTTAAGTAGAAGATCTTGTGTGGTATTATTAAATGTTCAAGTTTGGGGTTGTTAGGAAAACATGAAAAAGGAAAAGCATTGAGCTAAGAGCTAAAAAGTAAGAATATCCAAAGAAAAAGAAAAGAAAAGAAAAAGAAGCAAAGCTCAATGCAAATGCAAAGGCAAGTTGGGAAGAATAAGAAAAATTGTGTTGTTATGATTCTCTTAACTCAAGGATTTTGTGATCCAGAAAAACCAATGTTCTTGTTAGCCGAGGCACATTATAAGCCATTGAAAAGTCCTTGTGATGATGCATGCTTGTGAATGTTTTTGATTATGGTAAAATGAAAGGCAAAGTTGATTCATGTGACATTGTGATAGTAGAGTGAATGAGTGATTACCTCTTATACACTTGAGTGTGAGTGAAACACTTTACCTAGTGAGGAAATATTCCATGAACACATGAACATCCATGCTTAATTGATTGATCATTCATGAAAAATAGCATTTGTTGGAATTTAAATGACTTTGTGAACACTAAAGCATGTGCACATCTTGATTGAACCCTTTGTCATAAGTTTGATTGAAATTTTTACTTATCTTGAAAAAGAGGATCTTTGAATAAGTGAACCATCATATGAATTGGTAGAAGATTGAGTTACATCTTGTTTGCTTGAGGACAAGCAAAGTTCTAAGTTTGGGGTTGTGATAACAGTTGAAAAACTGTTATTTTCATGCTTAAATTGATACTAAAAGCAACCTTTAACACTTAGAAACTAGCTTGAAATCATGCTTTTCTTCATATTTTAAGAAATAAGAGAGTTGGACAGGTTTATGCTTGATTTCAGTATTTTTGTGCAGGTTTTAAGGTGAATTTAGTGAAAGAAGTGAAGAAGGAGAGAGATGGAATCAGAAAAGACATCAAAAAGTGCAAAAGGAGAAGCCGAAGTTACCACCCAGCGGCAGTTTACCGCTGAGCGGCACTCAGGAGTTCACGGGAGGTCCGCTGAGGGGCAAAATGGCCGCTGAGGGGAAGAAACTACTCACGCACTCACCGTTGAGCGGTACTTTACCGTTGAGCGGTACTTTACCGCTGAGCGGCACACTTATGGGCTTGGGCCTGAATTTTCTATAATTTTAGAATAGTATATAAGCTTTAGGACGTCCTAGGGTTTGTATCTTTGGCAGAAACGAAGCAAACACTCTCTCTTCCACCCCTTTGAAGGAGGATCTTGGATGCTCAGGCTACCTCTTCACCTTTTTAGGGTTTTATCTTTCATTCTTTCATTATTGTTCATCTAGGTTCACCATGAATATGGTGAACTAAACCTTGTATGTTTGTTGGGGAATCAATGTAATCTTTTGAAACTCTCATATATGAAATTTGTGCTTGCATCTTAATCTAAGACTTATGCTTTCTTTTATCATTAGTTAGGGTTTTTCCTCTTTGCTCAAGGCTTGCTTTGTTTAACTCATTCAATGCATGATTATTGATTTTGTCGATACGGGAACGTACGGGGAAGTCTAGATCCGAGGAATTTCTCCCAATAAGTATATTGGTTGCCTTAAGCTCCTGTGCTAAATAAACTAATTATTAGGAATGCTAGGAATCGTATGAACTCGTAATTAGGGAGAAGCCTTCTTGAAAGGTAATTTAGAGAGTGACATTAACAATGATGACTTGAATGTTGAATTCCTAAAATATATGAGAGTGGATAAGATGAAATTGACCCCCAACAACATATTCATCAATATATTTCATTGAAAGTGTTTGTCTTTTGCTTTAGCCATTGATCATACTCATGCATACATGTCTATTTTCGTCTTTTGCATATAAAAATCCAATTATTTCGTTCTTAAGTCTTAGCTAATCAACAAATCACATAACTAAACTAGGCCGTGAGTCCTTTGGGAGAACGATACTTGGTCTTACCGAGTTTATTACTTGAAACGATTCGGTCATACTTGCCGATTGTAAAACAAGTTTGTGACATCATATTTTGGTGTTCATAAATTTGTGCATCACACTTCCGCTTCGTGGCACAAGCAGGTTGCGCCTCCATAGTCCAATTCACAAGCAGGACCGCTGCAAAGGAAAACTGATGGAAGACCATCTAGGACTCACATTGGACCTCTTACTAGAGCCATGTTAAAGAGAATTCAAGAAGAAGAAGGATCACCCAACACTTTACTTCAATGGAAGATCACTTACTAAAATCCTTCTTCTCTTTTCTAAAACACTTGTATTGTTATTTTGTAGGGTCTAATAAGGTTTAGAGATCATGGATAAACCAACCAAAAAGCTTGAGAAGCCAAGAGAAGTAAAGGAGCTAAAATAGGAAGCAAATGAAGTGACTTCCGGATTGGAGAGTTGACTTTCGGATTGGAATGATGAAGGATATTAGCTTCCGGATTAAAGAGATGCCCAACCAAAACCCTGCCTGGCCTACGAGAAGGAACTTTTCATGTGACTTGGTTGACTTGGAATACAACGTGGATCTTGCTTCTTCGAAGAGAGGGGGCCTCCTACATAAAATAATTTGAATTTGGGGGGAATTTGGGTAAGAAACATGACTCATCTTTACCAATAAATAAGAGAGTCATGCCTTTATAAAATTCACTTTTGAGCTTTAGTCATATGTTGTTGAATTTGCTTCCAGCCCTAATTGCTCTTGAGTCACTCTCTTATTTCACTTTCTCTACCCTTTCCTCTAGCTTCCTTCCTTGGTAGGAAGGCTTTCTGAGCTGAGAGACCTCCACACTTACCTTCTTCCACTTAAACACATCAAAACATCACTTATCTTCATTCATTCTTCTGCACCACTATAATTTCATTTTGGTTCTAAGGTTAAGTTGAATTAATGCAATTGTTTCTTTTGATTATTGATTTGAGTTGCTCTCTTTCTGTGTCTTTCATCTCTCAGTCATATTAAAAGCAATGATTTTTTCATTATAACGTGTTTGAATTTGCATGCATATTAATCATATGAGGTCAAAGGTTTCTAGGTTTGATTGAGAATCTACTTTGATTGAATTTAGGAACTTTCATATGATTAAATGAGTTTTTGCTATCACTTGAGAATGTACTTTGATTGGTGCTAATAATTTCAACTATAATTAATTGAGAATTTACTTTGATTAATTAGCTTTTAATTTGGTTAGGAGATTTAAGAATAAACATGATTAAACATAATAGAATTTGATTGAGAATGTACTTTGGTTGAATTCATTGTGAATAATCTAGAAAGGTCTTGCATTTGATTGAGAATCTATTAATTGAGAATTTACTTTGATTAATTAGCTTTTAATTTGGTTAGGAGATTTAAGAATAAACATGATTAAACATAATAGAATTTGATTGAGAATGTACTTTGGTTGAATTCATTGTGAATAATCTAGAAAGGTCTTGCATTTGATTGAGAATCTACTTTGGTTAACTGCATGATCGCCCTCAAACTAATTAAGAATGTACTTTAATTAATTCGAAACTTGAACAATAATCAATTGAACAATTTTTTGTGGATAACCGATGATAAATCTATTTTGGAAAAGCAATGTAATTAGCATATTTCATCATATTTGTTTCTAAGTTTCCTATTTGTTCTTCAAACATTCTCCAAACATTAACTTCATTAGCATAGTTTCTCACTTTTATTCTTGAGCATTGCATAACATTCATAAGATTCAAATATTGAAAAACAATTATGTATTCGTTAGAAGACGACTCAGGGTTACTTTAACCCTATATACTTTCTTGAATACTACTTGACAATACTGAAGTTGCCTTGAAAAGTAGTATTAATTTGATAGATTCAACGATAGCATATCAAACCCAATTAGAACACCAATTTGAGCAGATTGTTGAACCCCAAATCGCACCAATTTACCAATTGATTTTACCCTAAATTGATTTTAACTTTCTGTCATAGCATTTTCACGTCATTTACTTTTATTCTCAAAATTAACATCTCAAATGACCTCACTGTGCCACGTTATCAGTAAGTGTACAAGTCATTCACTTTTCATCAGGGGAGCAAGTCTGCCAGTAGCTTTTTTAACATCGTAAGTAAAAAGGATTAACATGAACTGCCTTTTGCAAAATGTAGGAAGTAAGTGAACTTTTGAAAAAAAGAGGACAACTTTGAACACACCCTGGAAAGCGATGAATCAAAATAGGTATTAAACCTATTTTAAAATTAAATTCTAGTGAATCATGTTTATAAAAATTGCAATCACATTAATATTTATTTGTTATATAATGCCAAATCAAGTTTTCGAATTAATGCTAGTAAAATAAACTATAAACTATAGTAAATTTTCTTTGATTTTAGTAAATAAAATGTCGACATCCAATAGTACTAGAAATAAAATTGTCTTCAAATAAATATGTTTTTAAGGAATAAAAAATTAAAAAGAACAGTCCATTATAGTTGAAACCGAAATCATAAATTATTATAATCGAAGATAATTTTAAATAAATTTATTGTAAAGTAAAAAACAAACAACAGTGTGGCATATTTAGTTTGCATATGGAGCGAAAGGCATTGATGGAGTATGCTTTAAATAATTATCCATTTTTGTGTGGGGTTTCTATGTTTGCTTAATATTTTGACCGTTGGAGTTTCATTAACATTCATCGTGGCACGTGACCCACGCGTGACTAAGGTTCTAGTTTGAATTCGGACCTAAGCGCCGTTTTCTCAAATCCGTTTTAGTCTAACCCAATACATCCACATTCAAATTCGCAGCCATTACCCTCTTTTCTCTTTTCAAAATTAGAACACTTTGTTCTTCGTCTCACACTCTTCCTTCATTTCTTTCTCACGCTCTTCTTTCTCTTTCGTTGCTGTCCTTCGCATCAGGTAAATCTCGAGGATTATTCGAATTGGTTAGAGATGGAAAACCACGATGCGCCGCAGTGCGTACGTGTTGCCGTCAACGTCCGGCCTCTGATTACGTCGGAGCTTATGCTCGGGTGTACAGATTGTATCACCGTTGTTCCTGGTGAACCTCAGGTAGTAGTGTTGTCCATTGAATCTGTTGAAATTTGTAGGTATGTATGAATTTAATGTGTAATTGTTGTTGTTGGATGCTGTGTAGGTGCAAATTGGGTCACATGCTTTCACTTATGACCATGTCTATGGTAGTTCGGGATCTCCGTCGGCTACAATATACAATGATTGTGTAGCTCCACTTGTAGATGCACTTTTTCACGGCTACAACGCAACCGTTCTTGCTTATGGGCAGGTATACGTTTTGCATATGGTTTTGACTTTGGTAATTCGATACTTTTTATTTGAGAAACTTTTTTTGTTGTTATATCTAGTTTGTTTTAACTGTTTTTTTATTCTCAGACCGGATCTGGGAAGACATACACCATGGGCACCAATTACACCGGAGAAGAAAATGCCGGTGGTATTATACCCAAGGTGATGGAGACAATATTCAAGAGGGTTCAGACTATGAAGGAATCATCGGAGTTTTTAATTAGGGTATCGTTTATCGAGGTAATGAATAATGCTGATGAATTTTTTTTCTGTAATTGAGGTCAGGCTTTGAACATAGAAGTGTAAACTTGTATATCTTGATTACAGATATTCAAGGAAGAGGTATTTGATTTACTTGATCCCAATCAATCTAGAGGGGATGTGGTTTCTACTGCGAAGTCTGCTGCGCCCAGCAGAGTTCCCATTCAGATTAGGGAAACAGTGAATGGGGGAATAACATTGGCTGGTGTTACTGAGGCTGAAGTAAAGACTAAAGAAGAAATGTCATCTTATCTTTCTCGTGGTTCTCTGGCACGTGCCACTGGGAGTACAAACATGAACAGTCAGTCAAGGTAAATTGCCACTGGGGGTCAATGTTGTTTAGGAGTAACTTTATATATTTTATTTGTATTGATAAAATCTACTCTAATATACAGCATATCAAAATTTACATATCTCCTCTCTACTGAAGTAGAACCTTGCTTTATTAAAGTATGATGACTGTGATTTATGCTATTTGTATAGTCGATCACATGCTATATTCACAATCACTATGGAGCAAAAGAGTGGTGATGATGTCTTGTGTGCAAAACTACATTTGGTAGACCTTGCTGGTTCTGAACGTGCAAAAAGAACTGGTGCCGATGGCATGCGTTTGAAAGAAGGTAATCTCTTGTACGTGTAAGACATATTGTTAAAATTAGGGATAGCATTATTATACAAATATAGAGTATTTCATATATTTCGCCCATCCCAGTATAACTTTTAAAATGTTACAATGCATTTCTGCTACTCGCTAAGTTTTATAAATGCAATTTTAAGCTATTTAATGATCATTTAGTTTTTCCATTGTCAAGGCATTCATATCAACAAGGGTTTATTAGCTCTTGGGAATGTAATAAGTGCACTGGGAGATGAAAGAAAGCGAAAAGAAGGTAGCCATGTGCCATATCGCGATAGTAAACTAACAAGACTACTACAGGTTTGCAGTGTTTGTTAAAGCATTACGTCTAGTATACTTATTTTGAACAGCTCTGCCTATAATATGTACGGTTCTTTCTATTTCTACATCTCATTCCATGACAGATGGAGTGATGACTTCTATGCTCATTCTTTAAAAGTATTGTTGGGAAAGGAAGTGTGCCTTTTATTTTCTTCGGAAGTATTGTGACTCCTGTCTTGAAAGTCGTTTTCAAAAGTCATTATTACTGAAAATGTAATACTAGATTTTAGTTGTAGTGCATACTTATGTGATTTCTATATTATGGATTCATGTATCATCCTGACAAGGAATTTGGCTAATGATACGCAGGATTCTCTTGGAGGAAACAGCAAAACTGTTATGATAGGTACAATACTTGGTGGATTTCGAAAATTTTATACTTTCATTTATTATCATATGAATCATCGAATTTGTTTGGGAATGCTGCAGCATGTGTTAGTCCTGCTGACACCAATGCTGAAGAGACATTGAACACTCTGAAGTATGCAAACCGTGCTCGCAACATTCAGAACAAGGCAGTCGTAAGTGTTCTCAATGTTTTGTTTCATTTTGTCCCTGTCTTAAATTAAATTGTGAGTGACAATGACAATCGTTCATGTGGTAGCTCAGACGTTTGATGATTTTAAATTTTCTTCTTTTAGATTAATCGTGATCCAGTGGGAGCTCAGATGCAGAGAATGCGAAGTCAGATTGAGCAACTTCAATCTGAGCTTCTACTGTACAAAGGTGATACTGGAGGGGCATTTGATGAACTTCAGGTACATCATAATTTTAGGAAGTTTCTGAAGTTGATCCTTGCTTTTGCCGAGTGTAGGTTTCTAATGTCTTGTTCTTTACTCCCTTAGATTCTCAAACACAAAATATCCTTACTTGAAGCAAGCAATGCAGAATTACAGCGGGAGCTTCAAGATCGACGAGTTACTTGTGAGAGTTTAGCACAACGTGCATGTGATGCTCAGGTCTTTCTCCATCCTTTTATGTCCTCAACTCTAATAGAATCTTATGTGTTTTTTCAAAAGATAGATGTTGTCAGTTGCTTCCAGTTTCACTTCTGTGTTATTTGCGATCAAGTTGCTCCGTCTAACCCGATATGTTGAATTTAGGTTGAAAAAGACCGACTGGTCATGAAAATAGAATCAATTAGAAATGGTAAATCTTGGGATGAAATTGAATCAAATTCACACGAGGTTTGAACTCATCAAGTCATTGCTAGTGCATAATTACAATTTTCTGATGAATCAATCCACAACTGACTCGTGGTCTGATCTCATTCTAGGATTATGACCTGGTGAAATCTTATGTGTCAAAGATCCAAGATCTGGAAAGTGAATTGCAGCGTTTGAAAAATTCGAATGCAAAATCTAGACATTTTGATGACTGGGTAAACACAGATGATAGTGGATTCGGGTCAAAGAATGTTTTATTAGCATGTGGTAATGAGTACTCTTCTGATTGTGAAGCCAAATCAGTTGACATAGCAGGTAGAGCTTTGGAAGTTTTTATGTATTATCATAGTGTATCTTTTACATTTTTTGTTAATCTATGACACTGATGTAATTGATAATATTCTTTCATAACAAATTCATTATGCTTGAGATATGTACATGAAATATATGAGGTACTGATAACTGATTTCTCAAAGCCAGACTTTGCAACCACATTTAGACTTCTTGATACCCAATCTTTTTATATGCATTTTTGCTCTCACTGTGGATTGATATTTATTCCTAAGTAACAATAGATAATTTTTTTAACTTTGTGCAACCTGTTTGCAGATGATATGGAAGATCATGCAAAGGAAATAGAACACTCTTCTCTTCAAGAAAAGTTGGATAGGGAGCTCAAAGAATTGGATAAGAAACTTGAACAAAAGGAGGTAAAAGTTTCATGGAGAGATTGAATATTTTGTTTTGAAAATATTTATAGCCTTTCAAATTTGACAAAGTTGCAAAATATTGGATATATGCATTTTATTACATGTTAATATTGATTTTAGATGTTTTTTATGCTTATTGTTTTATATTTTTTTTATGTTGAAGGCTGAAATGAAGATGTTTAGTAATGCTGATACTTCAGTTCTTAAGCATCATTATGAAAAGAAAGTTCTTGAATTAGAACAAGAAAAGAAATTTTTGCAGGTATTTGATCTCCGCTACCTGGAATTATATTGAGTTTAAATGATTGTTTTTTTAACAACGTTTGTATTCTTTGTAGAAAGAAATTGAGGAACTTAGGTGCAATCTTGCAAATATTTCATCTACTTCCGATGACGGAGCTCAAAAGTTAAAGGAGGAATATCTCCAAAAGTTAAATGCTCTTGAAGCACAGGTGCTCAATTATTTGGAATGTCTTAACTCTGAATGGCCACTCCGGGTGGTGAACTGATTGTTTGTTTTTCCAGGTCTCTGTGCTGAAGAAGAAACAAGAAGCTCAGGCTCAACTGTTGAGACAAAAACAGAAGAGTGATGAGGCAGCTAAACGACTGCAGGATGAGATTCACAAAATTAAATCTCATAAGGTACGATGACCATCTAAGGGGACTTTGTACTCAGTTTGTAGCAGAAGTTTGTGCTTTGTTTTTTCTTTTCATTTAGAGTCATTACCGAATCTTTATTTTCTTCAGGTTCAATTGCAACATAAGATTAAGCAGGAATCAGAACAATTTAGGTTATGGAAAGCTTCACGTGAGAAAGAAGTTCTCCAGGTAATTTCATCACAGCATAATTTTCTTCGACTCTTTTAGCAACTAATAATCCTTTTATTACTCCATTCTTCTGTAATTGAATGGAGGGAAAAATATACTTTTGGTATTCGTTTTTCCGTTCGATAATAATACTACACTGTTGTCTCCGTTTATATTGTTAGAGGTATATAGGTTATTTGCGACCTTCTGCTTATAAGGAATGACAGCTTTTGTCTAATTTGAAAGTAATCAGTTATTAGTGAATCTTCTAATACACTGTTTTGCCATTTTCAGCTTAAAAAAGAAGGAAGGAGGAACGAATACGAGATGCATAAGCTGTTAGCATTGAATCAGAGGCAAAAGATGGTAAAAAGATTTTCAAATAACGTGTTCTCGTTGTACTGGTTATTCCCATTACTCATGAGTTCCATTACAGGTATTACAAAGGAAGACAGAAGAAGCGTCCTTGGCTACAAAAAGGCTAAAAGAACTCTTGGAATCTCGAAAGACTTCACGTGAAAGTATGACTTAAGAGATTTACTGTCCCACACAGCTGTTTCTGTATTTTGTGAACTTTTTAATAACTGGCAGTTCTTTCTTTATACACAGGTGCTGTAGGTGGGAATGGTCCAGGAATTCAGGTACTTATATTACTATGCTTGTGATTCCCAATGACGAAATTGTTCTCTTTGCAAGCAATTTTACTAAATAATCTACCCTTTTTCTAATATGTGTACGGTGGCCATTTAGGATAAGTTATTTTTACCATCATAATTCCGTCATGCTATTTGGTGGAGAATGTCTTGGTGTTTTATTTAGCTAACTATTAACATTTGTTTCTATTTGAAGGCTTTGATGCAGGCAATTGAGCATGAGCTTGAAGTCACAGTCCGAGTGCATGAAGTACGTTCAGCACATGAGCGTCAAATGGAAGAGTATGTTCTACTTTTTCAGCTTTGATTTTTCATCTGAAACCTTTAGACTGAGTAGGTTGTTATACCAGTTAAATCTAATGAGCTTAAGTTTGAATAATACGGTGAAGACTTACTTCTAAAAGGCAAACTGTCTTTTATATATCTGCCTTTTTATGTTAATTTCACTCAGCTCTAAATAAAACTATGGACTAGAGAGATATTGGTTGAAGGTCATATTTGTATTTATTCCAATTTGTAAGAAAAGTTTGCTCACCTATGTTTTGTCTATATGATTGAATTTAAAAAGATGAGAAAAGTTGAACCAATTTACTGATTATTATGTCACAAACAATTCATTACAGGAGGGCTAAAATGGCCAACGAGATTGCTAGATTAAAGGAAGAAGCGGATATGATGAAGATGAACAATTCAAGGTGAAAAAGCCTTGCAAATACCTGAGGCATTAATTTAGTTTACAATTTTTGTTTTTGGAAACATACAATTCACAGCATCTTCTTGCTTGACTGTTAATTTTAGTGATGGCGTCGTATCAATGTCTCCGGGTGCAAGAAATTCAAGGATATTTGCTCTTGAAAAAATGATAAATTCTTCTTCTACAACATTGCTTTCGATGGCATCTCAGTTGTCAGAGGCGGAAGAGCGGGAACGGGTTTTCAGCGGCAAGGGACGTTGGAACCAAGTCCGTTCCCTGGCTGAAGCTAAGAATTTGATGAATCATTTGTTCAACTTGTCATCTTCCTCTAGGTAGTAGAGCTTGTCTGCAAGTTAAATTTTCAAGTTGCCTATAAAATTTATAAGTTAAATTATTTATGGTCTGCTAAAATGCGATCTGTTAATCTGTTGAGAACTGACTGTAGTAAGTTATCTTTTATCATATGACTGAACTTTTTCCTTTGCTTTTCTATTTTAGGTGTTTATTGCGAGATAGAGAAGTTATTTGCAGAGAGAAGGACATGGAAATCAGAGATCTAAAAGAAAAAGTAGTAAGGTTGAGCTGTTCACTTAGACAATCGGAAATGCAGAAGTCTGAACTTATTCATCAGTTGAAGTTGCTGGTTAGTATATTAAGCTTGAGAAATAATGAAACTTTTTTTTTCTCCTTTCCAACTTTAAGCTGCAGTTTGTTAAATTGAAGAAATATTGGTCCTGTGTTTAACCCTATCCTTTATTTAAACTTATGACAGAGTGTGATGAGATACTCTGAATCTGAGGGGTATCATGACATGAATCTCGGAGGGCATAAGTATGACTTGCGCAAGATGGTAGGTGTTTCCATATCGCTAGATCTCTAATAAGCCTGCTATGGTTTTATCTAATAATAACTTCTTTTATGGTACTATAATTAGTGATCATTTTGTCATCATTTAGGAAAACCGGCGATCTACAATTTTACTAGAGGATATGGATTTATCAATATCAGATACAGAAGATGATTATGTTCCAGAAGATGTCACTGATGATGAATGGGTACAGTCTGTGAAAAAATTACACTTTAAGAAAAGAAAGTCTAGAAGCAGTGTAAGCATAGAAAACAATCCGTCAAATATCAGTTCAGAAGATGGGAAAGATAATTCAACAGAAGGAAATGGAGGTGCATCTGGGGAAACTGCATCAGATATGTGCTGCTCTTGTAGTAAATCTTCATCTTGCAAGACAAACAAGTGCAAATGCAGAGCTATGGGTGGCACTTGTGGGAGTTCTTGTGGTTGCCTAGTATCCAAGTGTGCCAACAGATCATCAATCTCAAGTGAGGCACAAGTTGAAGGGAGTGGCAATGATTCCAGCATTGAGGAAGCAGACAAAAATCGCCTTCTTGCTGCTCAAGGTGCTGAGTTGCTTCAGGGTGCACTGGTTGAGGGGCCAGCTGATGCCCACCCTGATAATCATGGGCCAAGAAAACCCCTTTCTGATATCGGAAATACACTGGTGCGTGTCAGTCATAAATCATCAGTCTTCAGTCTTGTTTTATTATTTTATGCTTTTACTGGATTCTAAGACCAGCTGTTTCTTTTTGCAGGCCAAATCAAACGCCCAGAAGGCCAATCAAAGAAAGAAATGGCGAAAGTCCACAGTGCCTACAGTAGTTGTTGTTCCAGATCCACCGTCCACGCAGTCAGATAATGCTGAAGTCCCCAAGAAAGAAAGCAATAGCATCAGTGAACCAAACATATCAACGAATGTACCACAAAAAGTTCTCTCTTCTAGACCTGAAAATGTTCCTGCAGCCCCAAAGGTTGAGAAAAACGTAACTGAGACAGATATACCTTTGAGAATACCACGAGCTATGCGAAAACAGGCATCATCAAATGGTGGTGGTCTTCCACTGGGTGACGTGAATGGTAGTAGTAAGCCAGATGAATCATCTTTCAACAAGGAGTCTGAAGTAAGTGAAGCTAGAAGTCCACTGAAACAAAAAGGAACCCTGGAGAAAGAGAACAGTGGACGTTATTAAAAGACCATAATCTAAGCTGCACGCAATCACCATATTCTTATGGTGTATCTGTTGTATCAATCTTTCGTTTGCCTTCAGCAGACAAATATTTTATTTTGGCTTATCAGACATGATTTATCGAAAGATTTCTGTGCCACTTTGTGTATCAAAGATCATGAGTTGAGTTGTTAAGCGGGAACAATTGTTTCCCTCGTTAATATGGTACTAATGATTTTGAACATAGAATTAATCAAATGCTAGTTAATTGTGAAAATTAAATTTTTTGGCCCTTTCAATTTCTTTGAACTTTTTAAACGTAAATGCTGGTGAGTAAGAAAGTTAATGTTGCTGTGTGTGAGACCTCGGAAAATTAAACCATAATTATCATGTCTAATCTGTTATTAATGCACTGCTGAGTCACCTGACTGCTTCCATAAATGCACCGTACCACACACTCAGTCTCATTAAAACACACTCACATTCTCTGCTGCACGTCTGCCCTGTGTCACGTTAGAACATTCTGAAAACAGTATGAAAACAGTAGTGGAAGACAGGTGTCCGTGTATGAGAGAACGTCCGGTTGACTTGGGGAAACACTCAGTCTCATTAAAACGCACTCACATTCTCTGCTGCACGTCTGCCATGTGTCACGTTAGAACATTCTGAAAACAGTAGTGGAAGACAGGTGTCCGCGTATGAGAGAACGTCCGGTTGACTTGGGGAAGAGAACTGAATTTTCTGAAACACTTCTTCCCATTCTCTGCATGCACTCACCTTCTTCCTCAAAACTGATTTCTCCATTTTTCTCCACCTTCTCTCTAGAATCAGTTCACCTTCTCTCTACTGTAACTCATCACCTTCTTCTCCGATCACGTTTTAGAACCGTAGAAACGTTCCCTGAGACGTGAGCGTCATTCTGGACCGAACATAATTGGGATCTGAGCTGGTAAGTTCTCGTCTCTAACCGTTCGTCCATTTAGTTTCATGCGAACCCAAGTTCTGGTTGCATGCTTGGGTTATAGGTCTGAGTTGTTTTCTGATTTTTGGTATTTTAGATTAAGTGAAAGTCGTTGAGTGAATCTGAGGATAGATCGCTGTAAGAGGACGAAGTAAACCCTTGTTTTTGGACTTACACTGCTATCCAGGTAAGGGAAGCTTATTGATTTAATTTATACTTGGATGTTTGTATGTAAGCATGATATTAAATGAATGTAGGAAACGTATGTTGGTTGAGCATGCCTGAACAATCGCTGTTATGCATGAGATGAATATGATATTTGTTGGTTGAACTGCATGATGATTTGGATACGTATGGTTTGAACGTTGGATGAGTTTTGTATAGTTGATTTGTAATATGATGAATTCTATAAAGTATGAGAAATTAATGGTGTATATGAAAGTATAAGACACTACAAAAAAGTAGGGTATTACCGAAGGCCAGAAGCCCTCGGAAAATGCCAAAGGCCGTCGATAATGGGTGTTTACCGAAGGCTTATCGACGGCCAAAAATCCTTCGGTAAATCTCTTGTCGCTAACAATTACCGAGGGCTTCTGCCCTTCGGTAATTACCGAAGGGCAGAAGCCCTCGGTAATTATCGAAGGAAGAAAGCCCTCGGTAATGGCCATTCGAGGGTATTTACCGAAGGGCAGAAGCCTTCGGTAATGACCTGCTATGGGCATTTACCGAAGGGCAAAAGCCTTTGGTAAAATGCAGATCAGGTTTCAGAGAAATGATATTTCTTTGCAACCCACACCTGTATATCAAATTCCAATTACAAACAGACCTGCATATCAGTTTTCAAGCACATACAAACATGCATAATGTGCATCTCAAAGATGCAATCAATTATCAATATCCATTGAACATCAATTAATCCATAGAACATCCATTAATGTATATATTATGTAATTATAGTTCAAATATAAAACAATGTAACAAAAGGATGTTCTAACATCCAAAGTCTGGAAGTAGATCGAACTAACACTGAAATGATATCAAGTCTAAAATGTTCTAATATCTAAATGTTTGTCTAACAAAGTAAGAAGAAAATGAAACTAATAATGTACATAACTATCATCAGAATGATCTTCATCATCCTGCTCCTCTACTGATGGCTGGACTGGTGTGGGTTGGACTGATGAGGGTTGGACTAATGTGGGCTGCTGAGTGGCAGCAGGTGATGAGGACGGTCGTGATTGGGTGGGAGGGATATTTTGTACGTCCTGTGAGGTTTGAGGCAAGACACTCATGACCAGGGCCTTAAAATTTGTAAACTCTGTTCTGAGATCAGTGATCTCCTGGTCACGTTGATGGAGTTCCTGCCTGAGTTGAAGAACCTCGTCAGGAGTACTGGTGGAAGAAGAAGGCTGGTGCTTCAGAGTACCTCCTCTGGATGTTGTATAGTTTGCAGCAAGCTGTCCCGCACCATACACTCGTCCCTTTTTCTTCCCACCAACGGTGTCGACCCAGCACTGCGTCCTACGGATATCATCATCTGCATTACTGGCATCATCCGGTGTAGGAGCTGACTCATGTTCAGATCTAACCTGTGAAAGTCTCGTAGAAAAGTCTTCCTGTTGAAACATTAAAAGCAATGTCAGGGAACGATAGTATAACATAAATGAACAATTAGTAATAGTGTTATTTGCTTACATGAGTCTTCCGAGATCTTTCATCAACAAATTGATTAGTTCCCTTCCGAACATGAGTCTGTGCAAAGACCTCATCAACATGGACCGCCCGTCCTAGAGCCTGTGCCTGTAACATAATTAAGAATTAGAAGCGTACATATGAAATACAATATACATAACTTATGTATGAAAGAAAAAGTGATGTAATGAGATTATACCATACGAATGGCATGCTCATGAATGGTGATCGACCCACCAGTATGCAGGGTGCCACCCCTTTCAGACGCTCTGTTCCGCTGGGCTTTGGCACACTTATTGCGGAACTCTACTGTATTCCAATGGGCCAGTAAAGAGTTCCAAATGTGCTCACCCAGCCAGTTAGGGCGCTGTCCTGCATTCCGGGCATCCCTAAACATCTTTGACAGCCGATGAGATGCTTTCATGTGGAAATTTCTGTGTATCTGAGTTTCATGTTCAGGTTTCCACTGCACCTTCATCTGTAACATTAAAGAGAACAAACATTGATTACAAAACAAACTAAAATAAGACGGACATTAGTGTAATTGATTGCTCACCTGAAAGCGCTGCCAGAATGGCTTTCTGTCGTCATGAGGTATTGCTCCCCAAGTAGGCCATGGACTTAAAAACTGTTGCTTTATTGAACGTGTGATGGCCTGGGAAGCAACCCTAGATGGAATAAACCTGCATAACAAAACTCATTTCAATTACAATATGGTTTAAACATCAAATGATATCAACAGATTATAAACTTACCCTTTACCAAAGGGCTCAATCCATGGTCGATCATGGAGGGGCGGGTCAAGATCTTCAGCATCACCACTTGAATCTGGATCACCAAGTGGTGTGACAGTCTTAGAAGGAGGTACAGAAGATGAGGAAGGTATAGAAGTAGGGTCAGGGAGAGGAGTGGGGGTAATAACAATAGGGGGAGGAGTGGGGGTGGCAATAATAGGAGGAGGAAGAGGGTCTACTGCAGGGGTTGTAGAAGGGTGTGCTGCAGGAGGAGGAGAAGGGTCTACTGCAGTGGTAGTAGAAGGGTGTACTGCAGGAGGAGGAGTAGGGTCTACTGCTGGTGTAGGAGTCTGTATACTAGGGGTAGGAGGAGGCCCCACAGATGATGAACTACCGGGAGCAGGGGTAGGTAGTCTAGCAGGCACCCTAACTACATACTTTGGTGCCTGCCGTTGCCTCTTCGTAGGCCTTGCTACCCCTTTTCCTTTATCAGGATGCTCTGAACCTTGTCCCGTCATTACTGCATTCAAATGGTTACAAATAAAGCGAAAAAATATAAATAAATAAAGAACGATCTATTGTTTTCAAAGTCAATGTATAAGTAATTGCATATAACTTAAAGATGGTATTTTAGATAATGGTAATGAAATGATAGTCCAATTTGCTACAATAGATGTTCAACATTCAATCATCGTCATCATGATCATCATCTTCATCTTCATCATCGTCTTCTTCTTGTTGTTCTTCTTCTTCATCGTCATCATCATCATCATCTTCTTCTTCTTCTTGTTCTTCTTGTTCTTCTTCTTGTTCTTCTTCTTCTTCTTCTTCTTCCTCTTGTTCTTCATCACCTTGTACTGTTGCTTCTAATTCATCTCCATCACCATCAGGGTCGACCAATGCGGTTATACGTTCAACTTCGATAATTTCTTGTGGTTGTGACATTTGGTCAAGTTGGTAGGCTATATCTTCCTCAACTTCATTTGAGTCTATGCGACCTCTAGGCTTCATTTGTATTGCTACGGCCCAACCACGCTTGTCAATATTGCGAAATGGTGGATATGGCACATAATAAACCTGTCTGACATTAGATGGTAGAATGAAAGGATCAAAAGGCCCATATCTTAATCTCTGGTTCAGTTCGACAATATTAAAGCGTGGATCGACTCTAGTACCAGCTCTAGAAGGATCAAACCATTCACAATAAAAGAGTACCACTCTGTTTGGAGAAGTAGTGCTGTTGTACTCTAACTCATATATTTTATGAATGATGCCGTAGAAATCATCATAAGACCCCTCTGTTAGGCCCTTGACATACACACCACAATTTGATGTTTTCTTTCCTTTAGACCATTCATGTGTATGGAATTTGTAACCATTGATGAAGTAAGTGTGCCATTCTTTGACACATCTCATTGGCCAATTGGAGAGATGTCTTAACTCTTGAACCGTGGGAGTTAATGCCTGATTAAAAACCTACAAAGGAACTAACAAAATTATAAAAGCAATAGTCAAATTAACCTTGCTTTAAACGTAGGGAAAACTACGGACCTGATTTCTAAACCAATGGGGAAACTCTGAGTGTATTCTAGCATAAGTATTTCCTTCTGCGACTTGCTCAGCCACAACAAATGAGCTGGTACAAATGAAATTCATTAGTGTATAACAATTAAACCGTTTGATAGATTAGAGATGGATGATGACATACTCAAGGTACGACTTTACTTCACTGCAATTGATCAAGACATGGACATGAGCAGAGTTGAATTCAGCATCAGTTAACCAATGAGTGAATTCTTTCCCTGCGTGACGGCCTGATTGTCGGAAAACTGATAATGCACCTTCACGTGGTTCAACTTGCCATTGCATTTCATTTCTGACATGACTGGGGGACAACATGAAGTTCTTGAAATAATGGGAACAAAAATAAGTTGTCTCTCTGTGCAAGTAAGCTGCACAAATTGAGCCTTCCACTCTAGCTTTATTTTTAACTGAGCGTTTGGATTCTCCCATAAACCTTTCAAAGGGATACATCCACCTGTATTGCACGGGTCCCCCGAGCCAAGCTTCATATGCAAGATGAATTGGAATGTGCTCCATTGAATCAAAGAATGCAGGAGGGAATATTCTTTCCAATTTGCAGAGAATAATCGGGATATTTTCATCCATCTTTTTAAGGGAATCTTCCTTTAGTGTCGTGCAGCACAAATCTTTAAAGAAGTTACTGATTTCTATCAGTGGATTTAACACGTGCATTGGCAAACAACTGAACGCAAGAGGGATGAAAGTCTCCATGAATACATGACAATCATGACTCTTCAACCCTTGAATAGTACCATTCTGAACATTGGCACATCTGGACAAGTTAGAAGCATATCCATGTGGCATTCTAAGCTCCTTGATCCATCCACACACTATTCTTGTCTCGTCTTTTGACATGGTGTAATTTGCTTTTGGTTTAAATAATCGGCCGTTACCTTGTGCCTTCAACTCTAAGTCTTTTCGTCCATAATACAAAGGTAAATCTTTTCTTGCTTTCTCATTATCTTTTGTCTTACCTTTAACATCCATGACTGTGTTGAAGACATTGTCAAAGAAATTTTTTTCTGTGTGCATGACATCGATGTTGTGTCTTAGCAAGTTGTCCTTCCAATAGGGAAGTTCCCAGAATATGCTTCTTTTAGTCCAATTATGCCATTCCCCAAACCCTTCTAGCCTATTCTGACCAGATTCAGTCACTTTTTGATAGTCTTTCACTCTTCTCCACACGTGTGATCTAGTCAACTTTGGCGGGGGCATATCCGTTTCAACTTGTCCTTTGCGAAATGCCTTTTTGTTTCTTCTAAAGGGGTGATCAATGGGCAAGAACCGTCGATGGCAGTCAAACCAACTACTTTTCCGGCCATGAGTCAATTGGAATGACTTTGTATGTTCCATGCAATGTGGACAAGCTAATCGACCATGTGTGCTCCAACCAGATAACATGCCGTACGCTGGGAAGTCATTAATAGTCCACATCAAGGCTGCCCTCATAAGGAAATTTTGCCTCCTTGAAACGTCATACGTCCAAACACCATTCCACAACTTCTTCAAATCATCAATCAAAGACTCCAAGTAAACATCAATCAATGATTTGGGATTAGATGGACCTGGTATTATACACGATAAAAACATGTAAGGCTTTGTCATGCACATCTCAGGTGGTAGATTGTATGGGGTAACTATCACGGGCCAACATGAATACGGTGATGCAGACACCTGAATGTACGGGGTAAACCCATCAGAGCATAGACCAAGTCTGACGTTACGCGGTTCACTAGCAAAGGATGGATGTTTACGATTGAAGTGCTTCCAAGCTTCACCATCAGAAGGATGACGCAAAAGTCCCGGAGTTTTGTTACCATCATGCCATGTCATGTGTTCTGCTGTTTGCATTGAAGTAAACAATCTTTGTAATCTTGGAATTATAGGTAAGTAGAACATGGACTTTAATGGAATTGGTTTTTTTTGCCTCCGTCCAGCATGCATTGTCTGATATCGAGGTGAGCCACAAAACTTGCATTCAACCAACAGTGCATCGTTTTTGCCACTATCATTGTCATAGAATAACATACATCCATTAACACAACAATCAATCTTCTTCACATCCAATCCCAACTTTGAAACACATTTTTTGGCTTGGTAATAGTTCTTCGGCATGAAATTGTTTGGTGGTGTCAAATCTAACATCAATTTTGTATAGAAGTCCATTGCTTGAATGGGAACGTTCCAATTAGATTTCCCAGCCATGAGTCTAATGCACACTGACAATTTTGACTCAGATGAACCTTCAAATACAGGTAGATTTGCCTCTGTCAGTAAATTGTAAAACCTCTGCGTCGTTTCATTTGGAGGCTCTTCATCATGACTATCGTCTGCTTCTTCAGCATGGTGACGAAGAGCATTGTCGACCATCTCTTGCATATAGGCAAATTGATCTGTCTCAGATGTATGTACAACAATATTCGAACCTGATGCAAGCCGTGTTTCAGCTCCAGTGGAGGTTGAAGGAATTTCTTCACCATGAAATGTCCAAACCGTGTAATTAGGCATGAACCCTTTTTGGTAAAGGTGAACTTTGACGACTTCATCTTTCAGAATGCTTGTACATTCGCACTTGATGCATGGACATCGAATCCCTCCATCAAGGGCATAATATTGACATCGTCGTGCCGTCTCCACGAACTCTTCAACTCCGATGACAAAAGATTCTTTCAAACCTCTCCTTCCACTATAACAACGGTCGTACATCCATCCACGATGGTTGGGAAAATGGGCCATGTTCTGTGACAAGCCAAACAAATAAAAATTTAGCCAAAACAGCAACACTCCATGTGACATAAGTAATAAACCTATTACTATTGAAGTCGAACATGGAAGGCAATTTCAACACTATGGTCATAGGCATTCAATAAGGGCATGCAAAGACAAGTCCTCAGTATTGAAATGCCTCTGACATCCTAAGTGGTTGTAAATAAAATTTGGGGGTTGTCAATATGTTGACATTACTAAAGTTCTCTTTTATAGAGTACTTTCATATATTTTGTCAATTGTAAGTGGTTAAGGTCTTCTCATTCTACTGAGAATGTTTTGAACACCATATGACTTTAAATGACTAATTAACTTAATCAATTCGTAGCCTAATAAATCAACATACAATATATACGAACATACAATATATACATCAACATACAACATATAGATGAACATTCACTGATGGTCTAAATGCAGGTTTGCACTTTTAGTGTATTTGAGATACTAGTTTTAGGTTATAAGTTGTCAAAATTTTAGTTTAAGCTACTACTTTTACCTATATCTTTTACTGTGAGTTCTTAAATAGGTAGGTTCTACCATTCTTAACTTGTTAGGATAGTTTATTGTAGTATATTTTCCTACTTTAGTGCACTTTGCAAATTGTGTAAATTTTTTTGGAGGTTTGAGTAGTATTTTGAGCTACTTCAGTTACTTCTTTGCATAACACGCTGCATTAGTTGTGGAAGATGCATCAAGGACATTTATGAAGAGAGATTTTGTTTGGAGGCTCTTTGTTTTAATTGTTTTGATCAGTTCCTGCATTGTCAAGTGGAAGGGGACAAAGAAGCTACATTGTCCAGTGGAAGGGGAATGTTCGTCCAAGGTTTTGAATAGATGATACACTTGTCATTTTCGTGCTTGTGTGATTCTGTGCTATTTTTCAGTTTAAACAAGTCATATTTGTTGTTTTAAAACTGTTACAACATTCCAATTGAAGTCAGATTCATCTGTGTGCAAAATAGTATGTTCAAACCTCCATTTTGAGTGAAATTAGCAAGTAGAAGGGTGAATCTGTTATACAGTTTGGTTTTGAACCCAATTAGAGTTCAGAAAAGTTTAAATTGATGAATTAAAGCAGTTGAAAGTGTTACCAAAGTGTCAGAATCACTTGTGCACGAATTCACTTTTAAAACCATCAATCTTGAGTCAATTTTTGGTGCAGAGTTGAAAATTTAGGTACTGTTTTGATGAAGTTGCTTTAAAATTCAATTTGGGTTGCAGCAAGACCTGGTTCAGTGATTTAAAATAGAACTAAATGATTAAAAGAAGTAAAGCAAAGTGTTAAAAAGGATTCTTAACTTTGCTTGTCATATAAAAAAGTTTGAACAGTTAATTCCAGAAGCATTTCTTAACTTTGCTTGTCAGCAAAAAACAGAACAGAAGCTATTAACTTTGTTGTTTTCTGTAGTTATGTTTAAATACATATAGGTTCTGGTCTAGTGACAACAAAACTAGACTGTAGATATCACTAATATAGGATATTGATTGTTTAAGAACCATTTTAATCTGCATTTCAATCTGCAGACTTGGTTTCAATCTGCATTTCTATTTTTTTGGTCTTCTAATTTGTTCTGGATCCATTCCTAAGGTCTAATTGTGTGCCTCCTTCATTTCTACACCCTTTTTTATTGCTTTAAACATCTGAACCTAAATCTTGTTATGTCTTGTATTCAAACAACCAATTTGGAAACATTGTAAACTTTTTTTAATGTAAAACACACTTCGGAAGTGGTACAAAATTGACTTCAGTTGTTGAAGGCCAATTCCTCTGTATTCTAGTAAAGATCTTAACTCTTGACATAGAAGACATTACTAAATTGAAGAGGATAATCTAAACCTACACATTCTATCATCTTACAAACATGGTAAGATGTGTCATGCCTAATTATGAGATATTAGAACCAATGGAAGAAGCCATTATACATGCTTAATTTTATCAATTTAATCGTTCACAAATTAAAGTACCAAAACAAACCTCTTACATATTTGGCAATCAGTTTCAAACCATACACAACAAAGTTTCACAAACCTCAATGTTTACAATATCATAAAACTTCAATCAGGATAACTTAACATTCAAACTCAACATTAACAACATCTAAGAACAACATCAAATTCATGAAATAAGAATCAAATATAAAATGACATAGATACAATCATCGAATTTAAGTTTAGGTCCCCATACCTTTGCCTTTGCTTTCCTTTCCTAGTTAAGTGTTATCCGTAGACTCTCCTCCTCCCTTTGTGGCCACAATCCAAAGTCCTTTAAAAGCTGACTCTAACACATGAAACGGATCCTCTAAAAACTCCTTTAAATGTCCACACAAAATTCAATCCAATTTTAAGAACTTACAATCATTCCAAATAGCCTAACACTTTAACATAAATTATATTAAACTAATGAACTTCCTGACAACTATAAAAAGCATATGGAAGTGATGTAAACAAACAAAGTACATAACTGTGTTAAGGTTCCCCTTTTCTGGAACCTTTTTAATCATTTCACATTTACTTTGATCAAAAGTTAGAGCACTCTCTCAACCATATAAAAACAAAGCATGCAAATTAACACAGGAGATAAGGCAGTTGGATTTGGTTTTGGACATCTCACTCATGAAAATTACACAAACAAAGCATGCAAATCAACACTTCCCAACACATGACTTTATCTATTTTTTTAGATTTAAAAAGACTAATCATGGGAAAGACCACCATATATGGTATTACCCTGTTGGAATCATAATGTACTTCCTTATAAAACCAAAGTGAAACGAAATGATGTTAAGCTCAACATGAGTTAAAGGAAACGCCATTTAGCTATTTTAACAAGAAGTTCATTTTCATGGGACTGACACTACAAATTGCCATGAACTCAACCATACAAGTCTGCACTCACATTTCAATTTATTTCCTAAATAAAGTCATGAACCGAATTTCTATTGTAGGATCATCAATCTATAACATTATTTATTTTCTAATGATGAAGGAATAAATTTGTTTAATAACAAGACTGGTAGATATATTCTAAATCATATAAACCTCAAGCTGGATTATGTATTTCAGTACTACAACTTGAAGAGAAGCAAACATCATTTCCCTGGTCAAGACCAACATCATTTCCTTGGTCTGCTGTAAACCTGACTTGCTACTGCCATTTAAAGCATGAGCTGCCAGGTTACATTTCTGAACTTAGCTTTCTTAGAATAGAAGATTTTCTCTAGATTTCTTCCTTTGCCTAGACTACAAAGTGAGCATGATGATGGACAAGCTTTGAAGTTGAACCCTGTTTTAGTTTCCAGTATCTACATTTGGTTTTCTTTCTTCAAATTCAGTTCTTATTTTCATGTCTATGCAATTCCCACCGTTCAATTAATCCCTTCTCTGATTCTCATGTGTTCCATCAAATTAACCAAAGCTTAAACTTAAATTTATGAAAATAGCTCTTGTTCTTTCATCAACACTGATTTCTTTAGTAGATTTACTCTAGAAATTAGAGAATGCAATGTCATCAATTGAGAATTAAGTGACTGCAATGTCATCAATTGAGAATTAAGTGACTGCAATGTCAACCATAATTCAAAAGACCAAAAATAATCTCTTCTCTTTCAATTTTAGTTTTTAGTTAATTTATGTGTTCCTATATTCATTTCTTCAATCAGTTTCCATTCATCTTATTCAGCACATCCATTTAATTTTGATGTTTCTAATTCATAATCTTTCATTAAAAACTGAAAAACTGAAGAAACCAAAACCTAGACCGGTATTTCTGTTAAATTCGTTGATTTTGTTGATCTAGGATTGCTTAGTTTAGGATTTTCATTTTCTGATGATTGTTTGTTCAAATTTTGATTTCTATCTTCAATTAACATTCATTCGCACACTTAGTTCCAATTCTAAATCATTCAATCACATACTCAAATCATAGCTGCACCATAACTGTCACGTATTCACAGTTCCTATTTTACGGCTTTTGCATTTGATTCGGTGTTTTAATATTTTGATTCGTGTTTTAATATTTTACGGCTTTCACATTTTCTTAGACATTTTGTCAAACACCTTTGGTTTTCACTTTTATCCATCATCTTAGCCACTGTTTTAGTTTAGTTTAGGTTTATTGTCATTCATGTACACATCGCACAGGTTTATATACCATTTTCATGCATTAAAATAACTTTTATAATTGTTTTCAGATAGATATACATTTTTCACACTCTTAAGGCATAATCTCAGATTTTCATACACTGGTTCACTACACTCTTAAGGCATAATCTCATATTTTCATACACTGGTTCATCAAAGTGTGGGAAAATAAGAGATGTACAAAGGATAACAATAACATATACAATGGACTATTAGAAAAGAGAAAGAATAAATTAAGTGAAATAGGAGTAGAAGTAAGCTCAGTGGCAGTGTGATAATAAATTGGTCATGAGTTTAAAGGAGTGAGAGAACGAAAATGTTGTGGACTGTATTATTCTCTTTCGGATTTAATAATGAGATCGGATTTAATAATGAGATAGGAAGATGGGAAATTTTGCATAGGGAAAAACAACATTCCAGGAGTACGAAATGGGTGGTGTTTTAAGTTCAAGAAATTAACCATTTGGCAGGATCTTTAATTATGCCTCACTGTTCAATTCCTCTATTTCAGAATCATGTTCTAGGTCCATTAACAGAACATAAAGTTAAATCCTTATAACTAAAACATACATAAATTCAGAACCACAGAATGATAAATGTTGATAAAATTTTATATAGGTGACACATAGATATGGGCCAAGGACAACTAAAAAAGGCACTGGTATCCTTCTAAATTCTAAGGTGCCAGACAAGGCACCAATTATTAGAATCAGACATATATATGAAAACAAAACCTTTATAATTTTCCTACTTCTGTGACATTTTAGGCTCATTTTTGTACTCTTTCATTGCACTCATAAAATGATGATGGTGTTTGAGTCAGGATCCTGGTTTGGGAAACTGAGAAAGTGGACCCCAGCTGGCCCAGTATGAAATTGTGTAAATGGTAAATGAGAGAGGGTAAATAAAAGGTAACTGTCAAGTTAATTCTGCTCATGGTAAAGGGCACACTTAACTGGTTTAAAGGTCAAAAAAAGAAGGGTGATGTGCACTGAGTACATTGTATGAATATAATATTATATTGAACAAGAGGACTCAACCTAAAGAGAATAACACCTCTAGGCTGATGTTGATTTGGTTATGAAGTCTGGGAACCTAATTTGTTGCTTCACTTAGTACTAGTTTAGTTCTGAATAAGGAATTGTAAATTAGACTAACAAACTATGCAAGAAACAAGTCATTGAATCATAAGTATTGGTTGGATTGCTTGGCTGTAATGTACAGATTCACATCAAACAACAACAAAATGCAATACATACTTTTCACATAGTCATGTACAGTTTCATATCAAATCATCAAGAAGTAGAAGCATCCACAGCACCCTCTGCAATGGCAACCCCAGCACAAGTAGACCACCACTTAAAGCAGCACCCACAACACGTCACCACCGCAATGCCCTCCTCACGCTATCCACCAACCACGACCCTTGCTGCCACAACCACAATCCAATATACAATGACTTCCAAGGATTTGCAAGAAATTGGAAGCACGAAAACAAATATCAATCAATTACGGAGCAAGCCCAAAACCTAAAATTCACATGAACAGAACATTAACCTTAATGCAATCCTAGCGGCAACACCGACCCAATCACCGTCCACAGCACCCTTCCCGGAGAATCACTCAACAAAAGCTCCAACCGCACCGAATGAAGCAGAACGCCTCAGTCCCCAACCGTCCCTACTCCACGGCAGTCGCCTCACTCACAACCGTCCTCACACCGTCAACGACAACCAGTGTCCACCCTCACTAACAGGACCGAATGAAGGATGACGCAGTTACGCACGCCCTCACAACAACCGTGAGCACACTCACACAACGCAGCTGAGGAGAGGATTCGCAGGGAGAGGGATACAGGGTTTGGTCGACGAGCTCGAAATGGGAGAGGGAAAACAGAAGTTTTGCTTTTAATTCAACCTCATACATACCGACGGCCTAAGACCCTCGGTATTTAAAATCAGCACTTAATTACCGAGCGCCTCTAAGACCTTCGGTAATACTCTAAATGTCAGTCGGTAAAACACTTTTACCGAAGGCCTTAAGGCCGTCTGTAATTACCCTTCGGTAAAACACCAATTTCTTGTAGTGAGATTATGAATCGTATGAGAAATGTGATTTGATATAGTTGAAATAAATCTGGATATAATGATTTTCTCTATGATAAGTTACGCTCGTCACCGTACGGTCTTATACCGTTCGGTTTCCCTGAAAGTTGACTTAGAATGGAATTCTTTCATCCGAAAAGAATTCTGAATCTAGAACGAGCGTACCCATTTGAATTACGATGTCTGAGCGTTCGGTTTAGCTCAGTTGTATATAAACTCTTTAAACTTGAAAATAAGTAACGCTCGGTCTTATACCAAGCGTTCGTCCTAAATAACGCTCGGTCATACACCAAGCGTTCAATCGAAATAGCGCTCGGTATTATACCAAGCGTTCGTCATGATTGGTGCTAGGTCATCTACCTAGCGTTCGCTTTAATGAAGTGGTCGGTCTTAGATCGAACGCTCGTCCTTACCCTTGATCTCTTAACGAACGTAAATAGCGTTCGTCCAAATATTTAGTAAATGGTTATTGATGCGTTCGGTCATTGACTGGCATTCGATTCCTTTAAACTAATGATTTTCGGTGTATTAAATTTCTCGTCTTGTTGTATATTTATCTAAATGGATTTGGCTTAACTTCTTGGTACTTAGAATATTTTGACAATTTGTTGTATCACTTTAGAGTCATTTCATTCAAATGATTCGAGTAGCCATGTCGTTCGTCAAATGATCAGTTGTAGTTTATTCTAATTGGTGACGAGTCCTTCTCAGTTTAGCAGTTCACGTTCGTCCTCGTCCTTCAGAGGATTGAACGCTCGTCTTTTTATGAAAGTGGAACAAAGAATGAAAATGTATTTAAGAGGAAGTATTATGATGTGCGAACACTATGAGAACTGAATTTATGATTGTGGAATTTGAACGAGCGTTCCAGGGAGGAACGTCTCTTACATATATTGAATATTAAATTTGGTAAAGTATGACTGTGGATAAGTTAAGACTCGCTTGTTCCATCCTGATATTCCGTGATACTCATCTTCATGTAAAGGAGAGTAGTTCATGTGTGGGAATGGCAGGAGGTCTTTAGTCCATAAGTTAACATGGGCGACGTAAGAACGGACTAACCTCGAGTGGCAGCTGTTTGGTGTATCCCAGTTACTACATCACTCGGGTGCAAGGACGCTTGTAACTACACAGATTCATACAGTCCGGACGGTCTGTATAGTATATATATATATATATATATATATATATATATATATATATATATATATATAGCTCTATGTTGTTATATGTTAAGTTACATGCTGTGTGTGAATTGAAATGTTAAATGTATATTACATAGGCTTACCCTTTCGTTTTTCCTTGTGTTGTCGATTGTCCATGTACGTTCGTCCTGTCATTGCAATGATCATCCGTGTGGATGTGAGCAGATAGAGATGCTTCACTTGAAGAGATGCTAGAAGAAGAAATTTTAGAAGACGCTAATCTGGTGGAAGTGGAAGTTAAAGCCGAGCCTTAGAGCGCTCGCGTGTTTTTTCATTTTTTCCTTATTATTAATCTGTTAGTTTTATTATGAACGTTCGGTCAAGGTTTTGTAAGACCGTTCGTCCCTGAACTCATGTTTCTGTTACGTTCGTTTATTTTTTGTATTTTAAGCCGTTCGGCTTTTTGACCCTCGTTTAAAAATGTAAAGACTGCACTGTTTTACTGATTAAATGTAATTAATTCTGATTATAGTAATTACTGTATTTTGGGATGTTACACTGTGTGGTTATGAAATTGTGATGGATTAATGATTAATAATTCCAATATCCTTCACTTTAATTATAAATGGGAAAAAAAAGCCTGAATGATTAAATTTCGTTAGAATTCATACCATTTGTCTTTTTAAATAATGTAAACTCGCAGTAAATTTATAGAGAAATATTATCAACTTTATTTTCTTTTTAACTTTTTCGTAATTTATCAATTTAAGGCGAACTAAACATATTTTATCATTAATATTTTTGTTTTAAGGATATATAATTCAGTGATTATGATAAACCACGCCTAACTAAAAATTATTGGACATGTTATTCGATAAGTAACACATTCTTGTTAAGATCATGTACATCATATGTAAATCATATTTGAGACTAAGTTTTGTGCGGATCAAATTAAAAGAATTAGCAACAAGTTACCACCATGTTACTTATATATATATATATATAGAGAGAGAGAGAGAGTGAGAGAGAGAGAGTGAGAGAGAGAGAGAGGTTTAATCCTTTCAAACATCCCTATTTGTGTAAGTTTGTCTCAAATAGATTCTCGTATTCTAAATGGTCTCAATTAGGTCCTTTATTATGTAAAATTGAATCAATTTGGGTCTCGCCGTTAATTACGCTGGACGACGTTAAAAATTATGGTTTGTGGCTTGGTGACTCAACAAATTTTATTCACGTGGCAGCATTTGGACACCTGAGCTGGATTTTATTTATTTATAATTTTAAAAAACTTTATTTTAATAAAAACACAACATTTTACTTTGGGAAAACTGATTAAAAGTTAGGGATTAGTGGTTTGATTGTTGAGTGCGTAGATTGGGAAAATTCCAAAAAAATAGGGTTTTTTTGGCTTGGCTGTTGTGGTTCAAAATTGGGGGTTTCTTCTCTAGGTTTCTTCTTGTAGGTTCGGGTTGTTGATGGTTGAGAAGCGCAAAGACGAAGGTTGATGGAGGCAGGTTGCGCGACGACGGTAAGGAAGGTCGCGCTAGGGTTCGAACCCTTACCTCTCTTCGCGATAGGATTTCGCATCTTCTCTTCTGCGGCGCTGCTGATGCTTTGTGGTGGCGAGATGAAGGTTCGAATGGTTGGCTGGGTTCGCGTTAGTTTTGGTGGCGGCGAGGAGCGAGAATGTAGAGGTTGTCACCGTGGTGATTTAGGTTTTTAGGGTTCTTTTAGTTTGGGATTTTTGTGTGGCTTTCAGGGGTGGAATCATGGTGGTCCTATTGGAGAAGATGAAGATTCATGGTGGTGATGTAGGTAGCGGGTAAAGGTGATTAGAGAATGGAAGAGACGCGATTTGCTTCATTTGGGTTTCGAACAGGTTTCCAGTGCAGTGGTTGTAGGTTTTCACGTTGAGTGGCGCAATTCTTACGGCGGTAACAGCCTTGCGACGGCGTGTGCGTGGTGGTGGTGCGAGGTTGTGGCGACGATGGAGGATGACGGTGTTGTGGTTTTTTCGAGGCTTGGTTGTTGTGAATTCCCAAATTTCCCCAATCTGGCACACACCCAACAATCAAACCACTAATCCTAACTTTTAATCAGTTTTCCTTAACTAAACGTTGTGTTTTGATTAAAATAAAGTTTTTTAAAACTGTAAATAAATAAAATCCAGCTCAAGCACTGAAATGTTGCCACGTGAATAAAATTTGCTCAATCACCAAGCCATCAACCACAATTTTTAACGTTATCCAACGTAATTAACGGCGAGACCTAAATTGATTCAATTTTACACAATAAGGGACCTAATTGAGACGATTTAGAATACGAGGACCTATTTGAGACAAACCTACACAAATAGGGATGTCCGAAAAGATTAAACCTATATATATATATATATATATATATATATATATATATATATATATATAAAAGTTTGTCAAACTCGAGAGTTTACGTAAACTCGTGAAAGTAGAATAAACTCGACTCGTAAGCTCGACTTGTAAATTCATAAGACTTTACTTTACATGAAAAATAATTATATAAATAATATCTTAATTTAAATAAATAAGTTTATAGAAATATTATTCATAAAAAAATATATTGGCATAAATTTAAATTAAAATATCAAGTGTTTATTTTTATTTCTCTAATCCTCGAATGATATAATTATAAAAAAGCATAAAGGAAAAAGAAAATAGTGCAGCAGTTAAAGGCAAAAAAAGACATTTCACAAACTAAGAGTTGTAAGCATAATAGTGAAACATATGCACAATGATGCGAAAGGGAGTAGATGATCATACGCGAAACAATGTGACCACTGAAGGGGGCACAATGCGATGCGACCATTGGTGACGGCGAGATCATGGCCAATGGCGACCGCGAACAAGGGCAAAACGCGAACGAGGACGAAACGACAACTACTGAATCGCAGAGATGAAGCACAGTGCTGAGTGAATCATAGGAGATGAACAAGAAATAGAGCTCTATCACTCAACCTAAATCAGAAAACCCTAATATGGTAAGCCTTAAATCGTCACGAACTCGTCAAATCAGAAACAAACTCGCGATTTCAGTCGAGTCTACCGATTAGATAGTTTATTCGAAGAGTTTACTTCCTTCACCCCATCAATTTCTCGTGCACTACCAAATCAAATTTCAAAATGACCATTTTACTCTCTGAGAGAATGACTTCCGAAATATATATACCGGAAACTTTCTGGAATAAGCTTTAAGGAATTTTCGGAATAAAACTTTCGAATAAAAGCTTTCTAAATAAAATTTACAGAATCATATTTCTGAAATAAAATTTTTTAAATATATTCTGGAAAAGATATTTTGAAAAAAAGAATTCAGAATAAGCTTATCCAAATGCATATAATGTCTTCTTGAATGAGTTTTTTAAATAGTCTACTTGAAATATGTTTTGGAAAGAGCTTTTTGAAATATAAAAGTACGTTTCAAGAAAAAAATTCTTAAACAAGTTTTTTTTTCTCATTATTTCTCTTTTTATCTTGTCTTCAAGATACGGCTGCATCAATTTCTTTGAATTCACAAAGGGTGTGTGCAACCGTAAAGGGTGGTTTAGACTTTTCTCAGTTTTGTAAGAGTGTAAGTAGAAGTTGATGGGGGTATAGAAAGAAATTATCTTTATTCTATTCGGATGTATTTGAATTTCAGTTGAAACACCAATCTAACTTTTAATTTCCTTTTAAACATTGTGATACTATGTTTAACATTGGTTATATCTATTTAGAAATTAAATTCCTTTCAAATTTCAATCGGTTTACAAACTACAATCATTAGTTTTTTTCGACCTAACTTAATTTTGGGTTAAAATGAAACTTGAATGTGAAATAAGAATTTATTTTCATTCCAAAATTGATATAGTTTTATTTTCAAATTTTATATATAAAAAAAATAATAGCTCTTATAATCTAACTGTGTAAAATTTTGACGTTATGTCTTTTGAATTGTTTATCCATTTAACACATAACTCAAATGTCATTTAACACAAAAAGTTTAATGATGTTGGATTAAAACTTATATATATTCATTTCTTTAATTTGAAAATCAAAATATATCAAAGTTTAGAATGTGAACGAATTTTAATTGTGTGTCCAAGTTTATGAACTATAAATATATTTAGAGTTAAATATGTTTTGAGTCCCTCAAGTATCAAGCGATTTTAATTTTAGTCCATCTTTCAAACTTTGGTACACTTTGATCCTTATCCTTAAGGAAACTATAATTTTTCGTCCTCCAAAACTAACGCCATTAAATTTAATCTGATGTGGCTAACAGTGTGCCACATCACTTTTTTTTTTAAACGTGGCAACGTGACCTTGTGCCATGGTAGAAGAGGAAGAAACTCTTCCTACGTTGTGTGATGAAGAAGCTTTGCCCACATTGCACCTCCACAGCGTCGCCGTCTTCTCCGAACAACCACTAGCTCTTAACTCAGCGCCACCTGCGAGTCAAGATTTTAGATGCTCTGTCACCACCAAAACCACAGCAGAAGATAACCCTACGGTTTTGTTTATAGAGAAGAAAAAAGAACACGACACCAAGACTTCCCTTTTTCACCAAACATAACACCATCAAGATAACTCTTATTCACCTATTTTCCCCATATTCTTGGATCCAATATTTTTAGGGTTTCTGCACCAATCTTCTTCGTCATTCTTCCTTTTCCCATTTATTCTTTCTCTAGCGCATTTTTTTATCTTCCATTGGAGACCCTCCTTCGCTCTAAACCTAAGAGGTTTGTTCTTTTCACGTTAACTTTTTTGTGTCCAATTATTGTTGTTTTATTATTAGTAAGCCACGCTTGATCATTGGGAAAATGGTAATTCTCACACGTAACCAAAAATTTTCTGGTTCTTCTCTTCCTCATTCTGGTGGCAGGGGAACGGGGTTTTTATGTATGTATGTATGTATGTATCAACGAGTTTTCAATTATTATTGATGCTCTCTATATTGATTGTAGAAGACGGATCAAGGTGTGAAATAGGGGTTTGCTTGGGGAATGGGGTTGTTGTGATCTTCTTTCTTGGCCTCCAATGGGGTCTCCCTTAAGTCGTGACTTTCCAAAAACCCCGATGTGTTAGGAGACCAGGTTCTTCGCAAATGGGGTTTTGATCTCCCTTTCTTGTTTACGGTATATCTCTTTGATCCCTCCTTTGTAATTGTCACTAGTTGTGTAAGTGGGTGTTTCGGTTTTGGCGCAAGATTGAATCTTTTCATTATGTTTGAAGAGGATGATGGAGATGAACAAGAGAGAGAAGTCTCACTGCTTGAACACTGAATAGATCGCCATGTTTCAGAAAAAAAAAATGACTTGGCACACCGTTAGCCACATTAGATTAAATTTAACGGTGTTGGTTTTGGAGGACGAAAAAAGTATCATTTCCTTAAGGACAAGGATCAGAGTGTACCAAAGTTTGAAAGAGGAACTAAAATTAAAATCGCTTGATAGTTGAGGGACTAAAAACATATTTAACCCATATATTTAACCATTTAAATTACTATTTACAAGTCTATGTGAAGTAAATATAAACAAAATTATATATTCTTTTTATTCTTGAATTCTAAATTAAATTGAAAATAAAAGAGATACATAAATTTAGTCTTATGATTGTGACATATAATAAATAAAAAAACAAACTTTTATGTGAAATTGGAATTCATTTTTCTTTCAAACTTTAATATATTTTGCTCTCAGAATTTTAAAATTATATGAAAATAATCCTTTTAATCCAACAATATTATTTCTTTTACTTGTTAAACAATGTCTCATACTAATATTTAAACTATAACATATTAAATAATGTAAACAAACAATTTAAACTTAAACCTGAAATGTGTTTTACACAAAAAATTAACCTTGAATTAAAAAAATTACATCTATTTAATTTTTTCAATTACATTTGTAATATTTGTATTTTTTTCAAGATATTTACTTTAATTAGTAAAGAGACTCTAAAACGAACTCTTTTTAATTAGATGATTAAAAATATCAATTTTGAAATTATAGGGTAAAAAGTAAATTTACTTGGCTATTTAGCTAAAATACTCAAAAAATTTATTGAAAATAATTAATGTATTCTGGATTCATTAAAAATTATTTAAAAAAAAATAATAGTCAAAATATATTTTCATTCTCTCTAAACTTTGTTATGGTTCTTTATTCAGTCTTAAAATATACCACTTTAATTTTCACACGGTACAAAGATAATTTGTTGTCCCTTTATAAAACATGATCTATATAACTTCTTAAGAAGGAAAACAAATTTCATTTTTATAAAAAGACTGAGATTAAATTTTGAAAATATTAGTAGTATCAAAAGTACATCTCACCCAAAATAAATCTTTACGAAGACATGTATAATGATAGGAGGGTATTATTATTATAATAATAATAAAAATAATAATAATAATAATAATAAAATAATAATAATAATAATAATAAATACTATTATCATTGTTGGATTGTGGGAGGAAGTGAAAGATGGTGTTTGAGAATTGCTTGCTTAAATGAATAAAGCATCTTCTAATTATTATATTTGGTTATGGCCCAACCCAATCTAACAATAAAAAGTAGGATAATGATATTTGAATGTGCAATCATAAAGCAAGTTGCAAATGCCACATGTGATTTGGTTGGCCCATGATGTGTGTAAGCATCTTTATAATGAATGGCTGAGAAACGAACTCATAAACATGGTTTTAAAAGCAATAATAATAATAATGATAATAATTGTGTTAATTGTTGGAAATTTTTGGACCTTCTCTTTTGAGAAAGGGATAACGTTATTGTGTACTGAAAAAATTAAAAGAAGTTGAGCTTTTCGCCATAGTAGATGTGGGTGAGGATCGAGGAATAGTGAAGCTCAAGTCTTTTGTTTGGCTTTGGAGTTTTGATTTGGCAGCATCTACACAAACAAAAAAGAACAAAGATTTTGGACCAAGTGTCAGTCACCAAATCCCACTTTCTCTTTTCTTTTCAACTTTTCTCAACCAATAACAACCAACAAAAAGGAATGGGAAATAAGTTGAACCTTTTTTTATATTACCTTAAATTTAATTTATTTTTTTTGATAAATCATCCTATTTTCTATTGATAGATATACAATAGAATATAGAATATTAATGTTTGGTTCACATTGAAGTACCAAAATGAAAAAAAAAAAACTAAATAACAATGAGACTAGAAGAAAAAATTCGCAAAATGAGATATGTAATAAGAAGAAAAGTAATGTTTGGAAATAATCTTTTAACAATATATAATGACAAATTTTGTAAGATTAAATATGTTTTATTTTCCTAAAATGAAATTACTAAGGGTTTTATTACGTGATTATTGTTTTTTTCTTCAAATTGAAGCTAAGTATTCTTTCATCTCCATATGCGGAAGGAGAAACAATCAACATGATCTCTAATATTTAATCTTTTTTGGTTTAATAGGTTCGGAGGTCCCTATATTTGTGGGTTTGTTTCAATTGGTTCCTCCAATTATGAAAGTGATCAATTGAGTCCCTAATTTGGTTAATCTGATTCAATAATAGGATCGTCGTTAAATGGAGTTAACGATGTTAACTTTGTTATCAAGTGGCAAGCTGAGACATCTAGGTGGTATCCTTCATGGATTTTTAACATTTATAACTGTTAAATATATTTATTAAATATATTAAATTATTAAACATAACTTTGTTAAATAAATGAAAATATAATTGTTAAATATAATTATTAAACATATTAAATTATTAAATATATTACTCAATGTTTCTTATTTTGGGGTAGCTTCTGAATGAGAAATTGGGGAAATCTGCAAAGTTAGGGTTCGTTGGTGGAAATGGCATTGTGCTGGCATTTGGGGAGCATCGCTTCAAAGTGAGAAATTACTTAGACATAAGCTTTCGTTGTATAAAATTGTAGTGATCTATCGGTGGTTTTGAGTAGAAGCAGGTAATTTTTGGCGGTGAATCACGTGGAAGAGTTTCGCGAAGGTCGTTGGAGGTGTAGCACGTGTCCAGGTTAGTAAAAGTTTACTTCTTTGTATAATTTTGACAATGATGCATGGTCAGTCGTGGTCCCCCATGTTCGAAGTGGTGTGGTAGTGTGTTATTTATGTGTTGTAGAAATTGGTGTTGAAAGTGGTCCCCCATGTTTGAAGTGCCGTAGTAGACCGTAATTGTTGTTTTGCTTTATATTGGTGTTGCAATATTGCAATGTGGTCACCCATGTTTGTTTCTTGTGCTTTTTGTTTTGTTTAAGTTATGTTGTAGTTGGTCCCTGTGTTTCCTTGTCCTGCTTCTACTTTTATATAATTTTTGTTGTCGTTGTCGTCTTATTATTTTATAGGATGTATACTGTTATAGTGTATTACATGGAGGATCATTTTGAAGTTGTTTTCCACCATGGAGGTCACTTCATAAATGATGGGCCACTTAAGTATGAGGGGGAAAGTACAACTCTGTCTTTTGACCCAGACGTGTGGAGTTACTTCATTATAGTCAGTGTAGTAAAAGCACTTGGATATGATGGATTTAAGGAGTTGTGGTATTGTGTAGGGGGGTTCTGTGTTAGATGATAGGTTAGAGGCTTTGTCTGATGATAGAGGAGCCATGCACATGATGAACTTAGCTAGGCTAAATGGTGAAGTTGATTTATTTGTTGTTCACACAGTGTGTGAACCTGAGATCGTACACTTGTTAGAAAATGTTCCACATAATATAGGTGAAGAAGAAGTTCAACCTGTGATGCATGATAGTGATGATGGTAAGTGTGAACAAGTTCATGATGAGTGTTAGGAGGTAATTGGTTTTCGTGATATGGACACATACAAGGAAACCTAGATCTCGAGAATTTTCTCCCAAAAGCAGTATTGCCTAAACATAGGGATATGAGTTTTGGTCATCTTAAGCTTCTAATCGTAATGCAGAATTAATTACTAGTGATACAAGACATTGTGATCTAGTAATTAAGGATAGACTTTCTTCACCGAGACATCGGGTTTTAAGTAATTTAGAAAGTGATGTTAACAATTGAATGAAGAAGATGAATTCTTATATGCATGAGAGTGGATTAGGTGAAATCTAAACCCCAACAACATATTCATCTCATATTTTCAACTTCATCCATTCATTCTAGTGTTTAGCCTAAATTGATCAATGTGCATTCATATTTACTTTCTTGTTTTGCATTCAAAAACCCTAAATTGTTCTTCAAAAGTCTTAATTAGTTGAGTAATCACATAACTGTTTAGTGTCGTGAGTCCTTTGGGATACGATACTTGGTCTTACCATTTTATATTACTTGATACGATTCGGTACACTTGTCGACATCTTAACAAGTTTTTGGCGCCGTTGTTGGGGACTCGTGGTTTAAACTATACTTTTGTGTGATTCTTAACTGATTAGACTTTATCTTTAATTTATCTTTTTATCTCTTATTCTTATCTTTTAATCTTTTAATCTTTTTATATTTTATTTTTATCTTTTTATCTTTTTATCTTTAATTTTTTGTTTTATCTTTAATTTTATATTATTTATCTATTGGTGCTAATTAGGTGCTCTAGTGTAGTGTTCTTTAGTTTCTGCAGGATTAAATCCAAAAATTTTTACTAGGAGCAGAAGATCATCAGAAAGAGAAGAAGGTTGAAGAAGGTCGCAGGGCGCACCTGGTTGCCCCTGAAAGGGCCCTCAGCGCAGGATGTCACACATCACTGCCTAGGCGCCCCATTGAGGGCCCTGAGCACCAGACTTCAAGTGCAATTAGAATCTTTCTTTTTAGGTTTGGAAGTAGAGAAGATTGCCAATAGTTGATGAAGAAGGCAGATAATGAAGAAAAGCTAGTTCACCAGTGAGATACAAGAAAAAGTTATAGGTGATTAAAGTTATTGAGATTAAGGCTCCTTATTCAAGGAGAGTAAAGAAGGTGACTAGGAGGTTGCTGAAGATTAGTTGGTGTGATGAAAGCAAGAGGAACACCAACATCAAAACTTCAAATTATGCTTAATGGTGTCATGCTCGTGATGTTAAATAAGCGCTTATTGGGAGGCAACCAGTTTCTGACTTTTTCCTTTTAATTGATTATTTGTGTGGTTTGGATTTGATTTTTGCTTTAGAGTAATGACAGTATCTACTGATGGATGCTGGACAACATCTACTAAGGGATGCTATGAGGACTCAGATGACAACATCTACTAATGGATGATGCTATGATTAGGGTGATGAATTATAACATCTACTGATGGAGGCTATGTGATTAAACATCTACTAATGGATGTTATGTGATTAAGCGTCTACTGATGGATGATACTGACGACATCTACTGATGGATGCCGATGAAGATGAGAAAGATCAACATTTACTAATGGATGCTGATAAGAAAGATTAGACATCTACTAATGGATGTTACTAACGACATCTATTGAGGGATGCCGATGAAGATGAGAAAGATCAACATCTCATGATGGATGCTGATGAGAAGGATTCACATCTACTGATGGATGCTGGAAGATTTAGATGAAAGCATCTACTGATGGATGCTGCTGGATCAAAATTTTTTGTTTATTTGAATTGTGTTTATTTTGTTGTTATGTACTTGGTTTCATGAATTGTGCTGCAATGGTTTGGTATGATGTGATAAACTGTTTGTGATGAGTAATATTCTGTGCTTTTTTCATTTATAAAATGCCCATAACCCACCATTACCTTTATATTTTAAGATAAGATTTACAATTTTTTTTTATTTTTATATTATATAAATTTGTTTAAATTTATCTTGTAATATTTACATATTATAAAATATAAGAATGATTTGTCGGAGAAATTTAAAGAGAATAAAATTTTGTTTCTTTAAAATATTAATTTTATTTCATATGGAAAATAATAATAATAATATTTTATGAGAATTGTGTTTTAGTTATAGATCACAATAACTAAAATCATAATAAATACTTTTATATTATTAAAAGTGATTTGAAATGAATGTTTTAGGCTAAATAAAGGTATGATTATACTAAAAGTCTTGGATTGGTTTTTAAATTATAATACTTTAAGTTTGAGAAAAAAATTAAGTTGACTGATAAACTAAAGGTTAAGATAGAATATCGTGGACAAAAATGGAGATAGCTCAGTTAGAAAAAAATATTTAGACAAGTTAACAACAGAGATGCATCACACCAAGTCAAAGATCGAGAAGAGACAACGTGCATGGAGAATAGTCAGACAGATCTAGACCAAAAATTAAGATATAATGGGTTGGTTGAGTCGAAGATTAAGGTTGGTTAAGTTTGACGATGGAGACTAGTTAGGATGGTGACCCGAGCCAAAGGTAGGATAGAGGACTATCTCCTGAATAATAATTAGTATAGGAAATAAAATAAATTGTATTTTTCTTATCAAAGATTAACATCTTTGTGGCAAATATTTCTTTTAGGGTTTTTTAGGTGCCTTAAACATTTATACCTATATATAGGGACACCAAATACATATGTAGACACTTTGGAAGTCATAAATATGCATTTGCAGCGTTGAGGAAGAATTCTCTTAGTTCTTGGTTTACAACTCTGATTCTTATCGAAGATTAACATCTCTGTGGCAAATATTTCTTTTAGGGTTTCTTAGGTTGACTTAAACATTTGTACCTATATTGTGGTGTTTCCGTCTTTGTCTTGTGAACCTCCAGAAAAAATTTAAAAAAGTCGATGGATCTGTATATTTGAAATGGACCGATCACGACTACCACATAAGCGTTTATAAAAAACTCGAATTTAAAAAGTCGACGACGATCAAAGATCAAACGAACTCTTAGAAAAACTTTTATTGGCCACATTGAAATAAATTATTTTGAATAATTTAATAATTATAATTAGTTATATTAGTATAAATGATTATTATATCAAAAAATACAATTAACATTATTAGAAAAACAAATTTAACCCCTCTCATGCATTTTTCCTTCACTTTTTAGTATTTTAACAATCGTGTGATCAATATCCAGCCACGTTGTCATTAATATGACCATAAATAATCATTAAAAACTCATTTGCATATCTTAATTTATAACGCTTTAAATCGATTCTTTATTACTTAGAATCGATTATACTAACTTAGAAAAATTGAGAGTAGAATTATATGAATATAGAGTGGCACATCAAACTTTTTAACTTCAAGCCCTCCAAATCTCTCCATCTTTGCGGGTGATTGAATAGTAGACAATTTCTGGGGAGCGTGACGTCATTTTATTTTTAAATGAATCAAACGAAATTTATTGATTTTTTTCTGAATGATGTTTGAACGTCCAATTCGGCAGGGCTTCGACGTTCGTACAAGAAGGTGAAGTGTGGTAGTTACTAAGCATAATTACACGATGTACGTCATCAGTTCATCTATAAATATAACTTGCATTTCACATAACCCTTGCCTCTTGTTTTCGTATTAAACATATTAGGATTCATGTTTTTTAACTCCTTTTCATTTTCTTTTCCTCAGATATCTAAACATGTTTGTTCTTTAAATTGCAATTTTCTCGGTTGAATGTCAAAGTGCCTCCTCATTCATGTCTCAGTTCATATGAAGGTGGCCTTTGATATTCAAGTGAACAAAATGCTTTTTACAGTAAAGAAATGATTAAGTTATCTTACTGAAAGGAAAGTGCTTGGGAAAAAGAATTATGGTTCTGATGGAAGCAGCTTCACTCTTCAAGAATGAGCAGCTTCTCGGACCAGAGGTGGCAGCGGAATTGGAAAACGCAGATGTAGTTGGAGGCGCACGGAAGGTGTTTGATGAAGTGTCTGGTGCGGTTTGGAGTGTGTAGGCAGAGGTTCTAGCTCAGACGACCTTCCAAGAGGGAAGGAAGCTAGAGGATAAGTGTGCTAAAGTGGCACAAGGGTTGAACTCGAGATAATTCCTTATCCAAAGACTTATCCAAGGAAGTAGAAGGAAAAACAGTTGGAGAGGTTCATGGAGATGTTTAAAAAATTGGAGATTACCATTCCTTTCTCTGAAGCATTTCAACAAATGCCATCTTATGCAAAATTTTTGAAGGAAATCCTTACAAAGAAAAGAAAATACATTGAGAAGGAGACCATTGAAGTGCAAGGTAACTATAGTGCAATCATACAAAAATTACCTCCTAAGTTTAAAGATCCAGGGAGTTTCATTATTCCATGCACAATAGGAGAGTTGGAAGTTGGAAGGGCGTTGATTGATTTGGGAGCTAGCATTAATTTGATGCCGCTTTCTATGTTCAAAAGAATCGAGGGTTTGGAACTCAAACCCACTAGAAAGACACTTCAATTGGCGGACAGGTCTCTTAAATATCCGTATGGAGTAGTTGAAGATGTGCTGGTAAAAGTCGACAAATTTGTATTTCCAGTGGATTTTCTTATAATGGAGATGGAGGAAAATGGAGATATACCTCTCATTCTTGGGAGACCATTTATGAAGACTGCTAGAGTTCTCATTGATGTGGAGAATGGTAAGCTTAAAGTGAGAGTTCAAGATGAAGAAGTGAACTTTGATGTATTTAAATCCATGACACATCCTAAAGATGATAAAGCATGTTTTCAACTTGATATACTTGATGAAGTTTGTATGGTGCAAGAAAGAATGGTATGTTATTCTTCTCCACTAGAGAAAACTCTTATTGATGCTTGTGAAGACTTAAATGAATAAGAAGATAAATTAATTGATGAATGTATGACGAATTTGGAGACATTGAAGGAGATTCTAGTGGAGGATGTTTAGTTTGAGACAATTGATATCAAAGAAGAAGTTAAAACAAAGAAGTTACAATTAAAAATGTTACCATCACACTTGAAGTATGTTTTTGTAGAAGAAGATGGAACAAAGCCAGTCATCATTAGTAATTCTTTACTTCCTAAAGAAGAAGAGAAGTTGGTAGAAATATTAAAATCCAACAAAGAAGCTATTGGTTGGTCAATTTCAGATCTTAAAGGTATAAGTCCAACTTATTGCATGCACAGGATCTTTATGGAAGATGACTATAGGCCAAGTGCTCAACCACAGAGAAGGCTAAATCCTGTCATGAAGGAAGTGGTTAGAAAAGAAGTGTTGAAGCTTTTGGAAGCTAGCATTATTTATCCAATCTCTAACAGTGAATGGGTGAGTCCAGTACAGGTAGTTCCAAAGAAAGGTGGAATGACAGTAATCTATAATGAAAAGAATGAGCTTATTCCTACTCGGACTGTTACTGGATGGCGAATGTGCATTGATTACAGGAAGATGAATAAAGCTACTCGGAAGGATCATTTTCCTCTTCCTTTCATGGACCAGATGTTGGAGAGATTGGCAGGTCAGGCTTTTTATTGTTTTCTAGATGGATATTCTGGATACAACCCAATTATGGTAGACCCAAAAGACCAAGAGAAGACGTCATTTACATGTCCTTTTGGTGTCTTTGCCTATAGAAAGATGCCATTTGGATTATGTAATGCTCCAGCCACATTTCAAAGGTGTATGCAGGCAATTTTTGCAAATCTTATAGAAAAGTGCATTAAAGTCTTCATGGATGATTTTTCAGTCTTTGGAGATTCTTTCCAGAGGTGTTTGGCAAATCTGGACATTGTTTTAAAAAGGTGTGTTCAAACAAATCTGGTACTTAATTGGGAGAAATGTTATTTCATGGTAACAGAAGGAATTGTGTTAGGGCACAAGATTTTTGCTAAGGGAATTGAAGTTGATAAAGCCAAAGTAGAGGTCATTGAGAAACTCCCTCCACCAACAAATGTGAAGGGAATCAGAAGCTTCTTAGACCATGCAGGATTCTATAGAAGATTTATTAAAGAGTTCTCAAAAATTGCAAAACCATTGAGTAATCTGCTGGTTAAAGATGCACCTTTTGTGATGAATGAAGAATGTTTGAAAGCCTTTGATATCTTGAAAAATAAGTTGGTGTTGGCTCCAGTGATTATAGCTCCAGATTGGAATCAACATTTTGAGCTAATGTGTGATGCTAGTGATTATGGAATAGGAGCCGTGCTTGGTCAGACAAAAGAAAAGGTATTTCACATAATTTATTATGCTAGAAAAGTTTTAAATGATGCCCAATTGAATTATGCTACTATTGAGAAGGAGTTCCTAGCCATAGTTTATGCTTGGGAGAAATTTAGATCTTATATCACTGGGTCTAAGGTGATTATCTACACAGATCATGTAGCTATAAAATATTTGTTGACAAAGCCAGATTCTAAGCCATGTTTGATGAGATGGGTACTTCTATTGCAAGAATTTGATGTTGAGATTCGTGATAAGAAGGGGAGTGAGAATTTGATTGCTGATCATTTATCTCGGTTAGTTAATACTACAGTTACTAGCAAGGAAGCAGAAATCTAGGAATCTTTTTCAGATGAAACACTCATGTACATTCAAAAGAAGACTTGGTTTGCTGATATGGCAAATTTTAAAGCTGCAGGAGTAATTCCAGAAGATCTTAATTGGCAACAAAGGAAGAAATTTTTGCATGATGCCAAGTAGTTTATCTGGGATAACCTTTATTTGTTCAAAATTGGAGCAAATAATCTTTTGAGACAGTGCGTGACAAATGAAGAAGCTGAAGGAATTCTCTGGCACTATCATGACTCACCCTATGGAGGACATTTCAATGGAGAAAGAACAACAGCAAAAGTTCTTCAGTCAGGTTTTTATTGGCCTACTTTATTTAAAGATGCTCATAATCATGCCAGGAATTGTGACAGGTGTCAAAGAACTGGGACTATTTCAAGACGTCATGAGATGCCATTACAGGGCATTTTAGAGGTTTAAATCTTTGATTGTTGGGGAATTGATTTTGTAGGACCATTTCCATCATCTTTCAACAATTAATACATTTTGGTGGCAGTGGACTATGTGAGCAAATGGGTAGAAGCATTGGCGTGTCCCAAAAATGATGTCAGCACTGTGATTAAATTTCTAAAGAGGTAGATCTTTTCACGCTTTGGAACTCCTAGAGTGCTTATTAGTGATGGAGGATCTCATTTTTGTAATTATCAGCTAGCAAAGGTACCCAAACATTATGGTGTGAGGCATAAGGTAGCTGCACCGTATCATCCATAGACTAATGGGCAAGCTAAGGTGTCTAACAGAGAGATCAAGAGGATCTTGGAGAAAACAGTTGCTACGTCAAGAAAAGACTGGTCACAGAAACTTGATGATGCTCTCTGGGCATACAGGATTGCAATGAAAACATCTATGGGTTTATCACCTTATCAACTAGTTTATGGGAAAGCATGTCATTTGCTAGTGGAGATGAAGCACAAAGCTTTATGGGCGCTTAAATTTTTGAATTTCGATCCTTCTGAAACTCAGAATAAGCGTAGAAGGCAGATGTTGAAGCTTGAAGAAATGCGGTTGCATGCATATGATTCATCCAGAAGCTACAAAAAAAAGGTAAAATTCTATCATGACAGGAAGTTGATAACGAAGGTCTTTAATCCAGGGCAGCAGGTACTATTGTTCAATTCAAGATTGAAGTTGTTTCTTGGGAAGTTGAAGTCAAAATGGTTAGGACCATTCATAGTAAAAAGTGTGCGTCCACATGGAGCAATTGAATTGATTGATCCAGCTGCTAATGATCAACATAGAAGTTGGGTGGTGAATGGTCAACGTCTCAAGCATTATTTGGGAGGAGAAGTAGAGCAGTTATCCACTATGATGAAGTTGGTTGATCCTTGAGCTTTATTGGGTCAAGCTAGTGACGTTAAAAGAGCGCTTGCTGGGAGGCACCCCAGTATTTTAAACTCATTTAACTTATTTGCTTATGTTAGTAGATAGGGTTTGATGTACTCAATTTGAAACTGTGTCTGTTATGATGGTTTGCATATGACTTATGCAAGATGAGTAATGCTTAATGTTGCTTTGATATTGATTTATGTTGAGATTGTGCACATTATATGCTTATACAGGTGGTTGTTCACGAGCTTTGTGAACAAATGCATGATGTTGTGATTGTGATTATGATGCTAAGTGATGACAAATTTATGAACACCGAAAAACGGCGCCAAAAACTTGTTTAACCCTCGGCAAGGGTGACCGAATCATATCAAGTAATAAATTCGGTAAGACCAAGTATCGTTCTCCCAAAGGACTCACGGCCTAGTTAGTTATATGATTTCTTTATTATTTAAGACTTGTGAACAAATTGTTATAAGTTTCAAATGCAAAAGACAAAAAGTAAACATGTATGCATGTGATGATCAATGGGAAAGAAGAACACAAACACTGAACAATTATATGGATGAGTATGTTGTTGAGGGAATTAATTTCATCTTATCCACTCTCATATATTTTAGGAATTCATCATTCTTTTCATCAATGTTAATGCCACTCTCTAAATTACCTTAGACCCGATGTCTCGACGATGAAAGCCTAATCATAAGCACTAGTTTACAATGTCTTGTCTCCCTAGCAATTAATCATGCATTATAGTGAACAGAAGCTTAATGGCAACAAACCATAATACTCCTATGTCTAGGTTTATACTACTGTTGGGAGAGTTTCCCCGGATCTAGATTTTACCGTATGTGTCCATATCAATAAAACCAATAATCATGACATCGAATGAGTTAAACAATGCATGCTTTGAGCAAAGAGGAAACACCCTAACTAATGATGAAAGAAAGCATGTATCATAAATATGATGTTTAAACACAAAATTCCATATATGAGAGCTTCAAAAGATTACATTGATTCCCCAACAACAAGAAGAGTTTAGTTCACCATATTCATGGTGAAACTAGATGAAATACAATGAAAAAGTGAAAGATAGAACGCTAGAAAGTTGAGTAGGTAGCGTTAGCATCCAAAATCTTCCTCCAAGGGGTGGAAAAGTGTGTGTTTGCTTCGTACTCTGCCAAAGATACAAACCCTAGGAAGTCCTAAAGCTTATATACTCTTCTAAAAATTACAGAAAAGTAGGCCTAAGCCAAAAAATAATGGCGCTCAGCGGTAAAATATCGCTCAGCAGTAAGTGCGTGTGTTGAATTCTTCCCCTCAACTGCACTTTCACCCCTCAGCGGTGCCAACGAGTGTTACTTAGTGCCGCTTAGTGGTAAAATGGCGCTAAGCGGTACTTGCGGCTTCTCTTCTTTTGCACTTTTTGAGTTCTTTTCTGATTCCATCTCTATCCTTCTTCACTTCTTTCATCAAATTCACCTTAAAACCTGCATAAAACACTGAAATCAAGCATAAACCTGTCCAACTCTCTTATTTCCAAAAATATAAACAAAAGCATGATTCCAAGCTGTTAGCAAAATGATGAAGATGAAGTTTTGATGATGTCCAAATCAAGTCAAGAGAAATCAAGATTCAAGATGTTATGAAGACTTGTATTGCTATGGAAAGCTTTTGTAATAATTATGGTTTAGTATCTAGGACTTAGATAGTTAGTATTGTTATGTATACATTCAAAAGTGATGTAAAAATAAGCCAACAGCAAATTCTGTGCAGCGTTAATCGATTAACAGAGGGTGTTAATCGATTGTTCCAGAGACAAATGGCGAAGCACAACAATGCAATGTTAATCGATTAACAGAGGGTGTTAATCGATTAACGTTAATCGATTAACAGAGGGTGTTAATCGATTAACACAGGAGCCGTTTGAAAAACTAGCCGTTTTTCTAGCCGTTGGACTATCCGTTGGGGTGTTAATCGATTAACCACTGTAGCTAATCGATTAACACAGTGTGAAAGGCTGAAAACGAAAAATGGAAGAGCCTTTGGATGAGTCTATAAATAGACTCTCATTTCCTCTCAAGTGAGTAAATCCAGAGACACAGAAACTCTTCCCTTGTGCTCATATACTCAGAAATTCTTGAGACTTGTGTGTTCTTGTTCGGCTTGTGAAACTCTTGTCTGTGGAGCTGGTGAAGTGCTGCTACGGTGACAGAGGAAATAGCCGGTTCATCCTTGGTGTGTCTGAGGAGGTGTTCGGAAGAGGTTCATCCTTCGTGAAGTATTCGAAGGAGGTGTTCATCCTTCGTGAAGTATTCGAAGGAGGTGTTCATCCTTCGTGAAGTATTCGGAGGAGGTGTTCATCCTTTGTGAAGACTCAAAGGAGGTGTAGTTTCATCTCTTGTGGTATCAAGAAAGGTGTTTTCTAAACTCTTACAAATTGTATCTTTGTGATTGTAGTTTGTAATTGTTTTGTGTTAGTGAAACTGTTTATCTTGTTTTGAGATAAGTGACTGGACGTAGGATTGGTAAGATCCGAACCAGGATAAAATCATCTGTGCAAATTTCTCTCAACCTTACTCTATTTAATTGTTATTATTAATTGCTAAGTAAGTTTAATTGAGTAGAAATTAAAAGGCACACGTTAGTATTAAAAACCCCTCTTGGTTTGTTATTCCGCGCTAACCCATCCGCTGCAGCCGCTCTGACACAAGCTAGTTTCTAAGTGTTAAAGGTTGCTTTTAGTATCAATTTTAAGCATGAAAATAACAGTTTTTCAACTGTTATCACAACCCCAAACTGAGAACTGTGCTTGTCCTCAAGCAAACAAGATGTAACTCAATGTTCTACCAATCAATACAATGGTTCACTCCATTCAAAAATCCTCTTTTCAAGATAAGTAAGTACTTAATTAAGCTCATGACAAAGACTTCAATCAACACATGCACATGCTTTAGTGTTCACACAATCACCTAATATCCACCAAATGCTACTTTTCATGAATGATCAATCAACTAAGCATGGATGTTCATGTGCTCATGGAATCTTTCCTCACTAGATAAAGTGTTTCACTCAAACACACAAGTGTATAAGAGGTATTCACTTATTCACTCTACTATCACAATGTCACATGAATTGACTTTGCCTTTCATTTAACCACAATCAAATACATTCACAAGCATGCATCATCACAAGGACTTTTCAATGGCTTATAATGTGGCTGGGCTAACAAGAAATTTGGTTTTTCTAGATCACAAAACCCTTTCGGGAAGGATTAGGAAAATCCTATTGATTGCAATTTTCTCCAGACCCCCGGGAAAAGCATGAAAAAAAGGCTCGAATGGTACGATCCCGCCATCACCCCAGAATGAAAGGGGCGATCTCGTAGTTCTTAGTCTGTGAAGATACGTTGTTAGGAGAATCATATAAACACAATCATTCTTACTTATTCTCAACTTTCCTTTGCATTGAGCTTTGCTTTTTCTTCTCTTTTCTTTCTCTTTTTCTTTTTCTTTTCACGTACTTAGTTCTTAGCTCTTAGCTCAATGCTTTCAATTTCCCTTTCATAACTTCCCAACAACCCCAAACTTGAACATTTATCAATACCACCAGATATTTTCTACTTAGCTCAAGGTAAAGCTTTTAACAAGGGGTCTTCAAATCATGTTCAAGGCTAAGGGTTCAAAGGATAGAACACATAGTGCTCTCTTTTCTGGGCTAAAATCATGCATTTGGCTAATAAAAGGGTTACCAATAAATAGCCTTGATCATATGATGCAAACAAGCAATTGATTCAATCATAGAAAACCTGGGCAAAATCATTCATGCTTTCAAAGTAATAGCATTCAATCTCAAAAACTCTGGAGCTCAAAGCCTCACATATAAGCTCATTCACATTCCACATATACACATTGATAACAGTTGAAAAATTGTTATTTTCATGCTTAAAATTGGTACTAAAAGCAACGTTTAACACTTAGAAACTAGCTTGGAATCATACTTTTGTTTATATTTTTGGAAATAAGAGAGCTGGACATGTTTATGCTTGATTTCAGTGTTTTATGTAGGTTTTAAGGTGAATTTGGTGAAAGAAGTGAAGAAGGATAGATATGGAATCAAAAAAGAACTCAAAAAGTGCAAAAGGAGAAGTCGTAACTACCGCTCAGCGGAACTCAGGAAATCACGTTGGCTCCGTTGAGGGGTGAAAATGCCGCTTAGGGGAAGAATCAACTCACGCACTTATCGCTGAGCGGTAGTTTACCGCTGAGCGGCACTATTTTGGGCTTGGGCCTAATTTTCTGTATATTTTAGAATAGTATATAAGCTTTAGGACGTCCTAGGGTTTGTATCTTTGGTTGGGAGGAAGCAGAAACGCTGTTTTCACCCCTTGGGGGTAGAATGGGAGATGGTGACGACTCTCATCTTCTCTTTCTAGGGTTCTATCTTTCATTCTTTCATTATTGTTCATATAGTTTCACCTTGAATATGGTGAACTAAACCTTGTATTGTTGTTGGGGAATCAATGTAATCTTGTGAAACTCTCATATATGGAATTTGTGTTTCAACATCTTATTTTAAGATACATGCTTTCTTTCATCATTAGTTAGGGTTTTTCCTCTTTGCTTAAAGCATGCATTGTTTAACTCATTCAATGCCATGATTATTGATTTTGTCGATATGGGAACGTACGGGGAAATCTAGATCCGAGGAAAATCTCCCAATAGCATATTGTCTAGACATAGGAATATGAGGGTTGGTTGCCATTAAGCTTCTGTGCTTCAGAATTAATTATTAGGAATGCTAGGAATTGTATGAACTCGTAATTAAGGATAGGCCTTCTTGCAAGGTGATTTAGAGAGTGGCATTAACATTGATGAAAAGAATGATGAATTCATAAAAGTATATGAGAGTGGAAAAGATGAAATTGACAACCCCAACAACATACTCATCCATCTAATTCATTAAAGTGTTTGTATTCCTCTTTTCCATTGATCAAATTCATGCATACATGTTTAATTATTGTCTTTTGCATTTAAAACCTACAATCAATTGTTAACAAGTCTTAAATAATCAACAAATCATATAGCTAACTAGGCCGTGAGTCCTTTGGGAGAACGATACTTGATCTTACCGAGTTTTATTACTTGATACGATTCGGTCACACTTGCCGATTGTTAAACAAGTTTTTGGCGCCGTTTTTCGGTGTTCATAAATTTGTCATCACACATCCTGCTTAGTATCGTAATGACAATCACAACATCATGCATTTGTTCACAAAGCTTGTGCACCATCTGTATAAGCATATAATGTGCACAATCTCAACATCAATCAACATCAAAGCATCATCAAGCATTACGTATCAAACAACAATCATAAGCAAACCATCATAACAGACAACGTTTCCAATTGAGTACATCAAACCCTATTCTAAAAACAGAAGCAAAAAAAGTTCAATAATATAAAACCAAACAAAAGTATAAAATAAATCCTGCTCTAGTGCTGATAGCATCCATCAGTAAATGTTATCTCAACTCCTCATCACTCTGTGCTGTCATCTATATCCTCCTCCTCTTCCTCATCTTCAGCATCCTCAAATGCGTCATCATCAGCATCATCTTCATCCTTCTCCACGGCTGAAGCTTCAGCTGCTCCAGCTCTGCCGCCTTGGGCCTGCTCCTCTGGCCAAGCTACCACATTATGGAACTCATCCATAGTCCACCTGTGTGCTGGGGATGTATCATACATTCCAACAATGATGCTCTCTCCCAACCCCAAACTTAGATGGAAAACTAGTTAGAAAGTGAGTGGAAGGTAGATTTTCTAAAGAGGAATGAAGGGAAAAATGTAGAGAACCTTTGGAAAAGTGTTTAGGAGTGTGTGTGCAGAGAAGAATCAGAAAATAGAGGCCAAAGCGTGACTTAGGGTATAAAAATACCCTAATGGGCTCGGGTTCCGCTAAGGGGCAACCTAAGCCCATTTTGCGATACCACCGCTCAGCGGCGCTTCCGTGTTGTGTTTTTCTTCTTCCTAGCTTAACCTAGGTGCCTTCTACTCATGCTCCTCACTTGCTCCCTGCAATTAAGTTCTCAGATCACTCATGCATCCAATCCCTATCATACAACTAAAGCAGAACAAACAACAAAGATACAATCAATCAACTGGGTTGCCTCCCAAGTAGCGCTTGTTTAACGTCACGAGCCTGACCCAAAATCCTCCAACACCGTTCAGTAGATGCAAATCTTTCTTACCAACACCCATCAGTAGGTGTATACAAACATAGTATCCTTCAGTAGATACTGTTCCGCCTAACATCCATCAGTAGATGTAAACCCTGTAACAAACTTATAACAAAAACAAAAATACCCAAAAGTTCAAAATTACATCAGCAAACCAAAAATTAAAAGTTCTTAAATCACTGGGTTGCCTCCCAGCAAGCGCTCTTTTAACATCACTAGCTTGACCCAATAAAACTCAAGTTCTTTCTTCTTTTTCTTCTTTCTACTGAACTTTGATAACGGTTGAAAAACCGTTATTTTTATGCTTAAATTTGATACCAAAAGCAACCTTTAAGACTTAGAAACTAGCTTGAACTCATATTTTTGCTTTAGTTTTGAGAATAAGAGAGTTGAAAGTGAATTTAATGGTTTTGTGTAAGATTCCCTTGATTTTGTAGGCTAATTGAATGATTTGAAAGAAGAATTGAAATACCGAATGATTGGAGTGCTGAAAATTCAACCAGTCAACCAGAAAAGTCAACCCGTCAACCAGAAAAGTCAACCAGTCAACCAAAAAAGTCAACAGTCAACCAGAATGCTGAAAAACCAACCAGAACGCAGAAAAAGTCTGACCGAGTGGCTCTGAGCGGAAAAATACCGCTGAGCGGCACTTTTCGGGTGCCGAAATCACCGCTGAGGGGCAAAACAGCAGCTGGGGGGCAAAATGGATCATGCGCTAGTACCGCTCAGCGGTAAAATACCGTTGAGCGCCATTCTAAGTGGGCTTGGACCAGTTTTCTTTTGTTTTTATGGGCTTGGACTTGTTTTATGTTATTTTTATGCCCTATTTAAGGACTTGCACGTCCTAGGGTTTGTATCTTTGGCTAGGAGGAAGTAGAAACACACTTTTCACCCCTTGGGGGTAGATTGGGAGATGGTGACGGCTCTCCTCTTCTCTCTCTAGGGTTTTTCTATCTCTTTCATTCTTTCATTATTATTCATCTAGTTTCACCATGAATATGGTGAACTAAACCTTGTATGTTTGTTGGGGAATTAATGTAATCTTTTGAAGCTCTCATATATGGAATTTGTGTTTACATCTTAATCTAAGACCTATGCTTTCTTTCATCATTAGTTAGGGTTTTTCCTCTTTGCTTAATGCTTACTTTGTTTAACTCATTCAATGCATGATTATTGGTTTTGTCGATACGGAACGTACGGGGAAGTCTAGATCCGGGGAATTTCTCCCAATAAGTATATTGATTGCCTTAAGCTCCTGTGCTAAATAAACTAATTATTAGGAATGCTAGGAATCGTATGAACTCGTAATTAGGGAGAAGCCTTCTTGAAAGGTAATTTAGAGAGTGGCATTAACAATGATGAATTGAATGTTGAATTCCTAAAATATATGAGAGTGGATAAGATGAATTTGATAAACCCCAACAACATACTCATTCATATATTCCATTGAAAGTGTTTGTATTTTGCTTTAGCCATTGATCACACTCATGCATACATGTTTATTTTCGTCTTTTGCATATTAAAATCCAATTATTTCGTTCTTAAGTCTTGTGACATCATATTTTGGTGATATTAAATTTGCCCATCAAACTTCTTCAGGAATTTGATAAAACTAGGAACCTGTTGCAATGTCTCAATCATAGGAACTTTAATCTCCAATTTCTTGAAGATTTCCATAAAGCGATCAAATTCCTTCTTCCTATGATACTTCTTTGGATGAGGAAGAGGTTTTTCATATGATTCTTTCTTTTTTTCTCTCGTCCTCTTTTTCTTTTCTCTCACTTTCTTTTTGCTTTCTCTTTTTCCACTCACTTTCTTCATCTTCACACAAATTTTCTCTTCTTCTTTCTCTTTTCTCTCTTCTTTTTCCAACTCAACTTTTTCAACAGTTACACTCATTAGCACTTTACACTCTTCCCTGGGGTTAACCTCAGTATTAGCCCCAAAATTCTTGTCAGGCCTTTCTTCCAACTGCTTAGTAAGTTGACCCACTTGAATCTCCAAGTTCTTAATAGCAGTTTCAGTGCTCTTTTGAGTGGATTCAGTTGCCCGTATGAATTGCTGAGGAGTTTCTTCCATCATTATTGATCTTTCATTAAGTGTAGACATTTGTTACCATAAGGTTGGTTGTTGCTGTTGCTTGTTAAATTGCCCTGATTGTCCAGCTTGCCCACTTTGTCCTTGACCAATACTTGGGTGTGGTTTCCATCCCTGATTGAAGTTCCCCTGACGGTATGGAAATTGATTGACCATGAAGTTAACATCCTCTAAAGCTTCCACTAGAAAGGCGTATTGACCATTGATATGGTCACCACCACATAGTTCACACATCTGTTGTTGAACCTGTGCAACAATCTTTAACTCTTTTGGCAGTTGTGCAAGTGCCTTTGTGAGATTCTCCAGTTGTTGAATTATTATTTTGTTTTGAGCTAACAAGGCATCATTGTATTGCAACTGTAGAACTCCTTTTTGTTGAATAGGAGCTCCTCTATCACTATTCAACTCATTGTCATTAGTAGCCATGTTTTCAATTATTTCAGTTGCTTCCTCTAGAGTCTTCCATTTAATATTGCCTCTAGTTAAGGCGTCTAGCATCAACTTGGTTTGTGAACCAAAACCTCCAAGGAAGAATAGTATTACTTCTACTTCGTCAAATCCATGCGTGGGAGTCTTTCTTAATAGGCTTTTGTACCTGTCCCACGCATGACCTAGTAATTCCTCCATGCCTTGCCTGAAAGATGAGATCTCTTGCTTCCGTTTGTTTACCTTGGATTGTGGGAAGTATTTGTTCAAAAACTTTGTCACCACAGCTTCCCACTCTGTAAAGCTCCCTTCTGGAAAAGAGTTCAACCAAAGCTTAGCATTGCCTCCCAATGAGAAAGGAAACAAGCTAAGTTTGATTGCTTCGTCAGGCACCCCATTTATCTTCACTGTATTGCAAATTTCATTAAAGGTTGTGAGGTGCTCATGTGGGCTTTCATGAGACAACCCATTAAATTGATTACTCTTAACTAGTTGGATTAACGCCGGTTTCACCTCCATGTTAGTTGCATTGACCATCGGTCTTGCTATGCTGTTGAAATGTTGAGGGCCAACTACATTAGTAATCTGCAAGAGTCCGTCTAACATTATTATTCTCCATCTCCTCAGTGCTATGGTAAGAACCTTGCGGTGAAGGTTGTAAAAGAATTTCCGGAGGAGGGAAAAGTTCTCTAGATGTACGAATTCTTCTCCTCCGTCTACTCTCGTCTAACCTTTCAAGAAGAGGTTCCGAGGTTTTCTTGCTTCTAGTTCGAATTGCTTCCTGCATACACTAGAAATTGTCCCTAGAAAAATTTGTTAGCACAAAAAGATATAGAAGATATAAAATAAGAGATAAGAAAAATAAAAATAGAAAACAGAAAAATAAAAACAGAAAAATAATAACGGAAAAATAAAAACAGAAAAATAAAATAAAATAAAATAAAAACAGGAAAATAAAAATAGAAAATAAAAATAGAAAATAAAATCAAATAAAATAATAACCGAAAAATAATAACAGAAAATAAAAACAGAAAAATAAAAAAAAAACAAAATTCAAATACAAGTCAAAGATAATCAATAATCACACAAATAAACTAGTTAAACCACGAGTCCCCAGCAGCGGCGCCAAAAACTTGATGACAAATTTATGAACACCGAAAAACGGCACCAAAAACTTGTTTAACCCTCGGCAAGTGTGACCGAATCGTATCAAGTAATAAACTCGGTAAGACCAAGTATCGTTCTCCTAAAGGACTCACGGCCTAGTTAGTTATATGATTTCTTGATTATTTAAGACTTGTGAACAAATTGTTATAAGTTTCAAATGCAGAAGACAAAAAGTAAACATGTATGCATGTGATGATCAATGGGAAAGAAGAACACAAACACTGAACGAATTATATGGATGAGTATGTTGTTGGGGGAATCAATTTCATCTTATCCACTCTCATATATTTTAGGAATTCATCTTTCTTTTCATCAATGTTAATGTCACTCTCTAAATTACCTTAGACCTGATGTCTCGACAAAGAAAGCCTAATCATAATCACTAGTTTACAATGTCTTGTCTCCCTAGCAATTAATCATGCATTATAGTGAACGGAAGGTTAACGGCAACCAACCATCATACTCCTATGTCTAGGTTTATACTACTGTTGGGAGAGTTTCCCTGGATCTAGATTTTACCGTATGTGTCCATATCAATAAAACCAATAATCATGACATCGAATGAGTTAAAAATGCATGTTTTGAGCAAAGAGGAAACACCCTAACTAATGATGAAAGAAAGCATGTATCATAAATATGATGTTTAAACACAAAATTCAATATATGAGAGCTTCAAAAGATTACATTGATTCCCCAACAACAAGAAGAGTTTAGTTCACCATATTCATGGTGAAACTAGATGAAATACAATGAAAAAGTGAAAGATAGAACCCTAAAAAGTTGAGTAGGTAGCCTTAGCATCCAAAATCTTCCTCCAAGGGGTGGAAAAGTGTGTGTTTACTTCGTACTCTGCCAAAGATACAAACCCTTGGAAGTCCTAAAGCTTATATACTCTTCTAAAAATTACAGAAAAGTAGGCCTAAGCCCAAAATAATGGCGCTCAGCGGTAAAATACTGCTCAGCGGTAAGTGCGTGTGTTGAATTCTTCCCCTCAGCTGCACTTTCACCCCTCAGCGGTGCCAACGAGTGTTACTTAGTGCCGCTCAGTGGTAAAATGGCGCTGAGCGGTACTTGCGGCTTCTCTTCTTTTGCATTTTTTCAGTTCTTTTCTAATTCCATCTCTATCCTTCTTCACTTCTTTCATCAAATTCACCGTAAAACCTGCATAAAACACTGAAATCAAGCATAAACCTGTCCAACTCTCTTATTTCCAGAAATATAAACAAAAGCATGATTCCAAGCTAGTTTCTAAGTGTTAAAGGTTGCTTTTAGTATCAATTTTAAGCATGAAAATAACAGTTCTTCAACTGTTATCATTAAGCAGGATGTGAATGTGGAATGAGAATGAGCTTATATGTGAGGTTTTAAGCTTCAGAGTTTTTGGTGAGTTAGTGCTATTACTTTGAAATCATGAATGACTTTGCCCAGGTTTTCTATGATTGAATCACTTGCTTGTATGTGTCATATGATCAAGGCCATTTGTTGTTAACCCTTTTTAGCCAAAATGCATGATTTTAGCCAACTAAAAGAGAGCATTATGTGTTCTATCCTTTGAACATGATTCGAAAACCCTTTTTGAAAAGCTTTACCTTTAGTTGAGTTGAACATATACTGTGGTATTGATAAATGTTCAAGTTTGGGGTTGTTGGGAAGTTTAGAAAGGAAAAATAACGAGCGTTGAGCCAAGAGCTAAGCACGTGAAAATCAAAAGAAAAAGGAAAGAAAAGAAAGAAAAAGAGAAAGGATCAATGCAAAAGAAAGTTGGGAAGAAGGAAGAATGGTTGTGTTTTGATGATTCACTTAACTCAAGGATTTTGTGATCCAGAAAAACCAATTTTCTTATTAGCCTAGCCAAATTATAAGCCATAGAAAAGTCCTTGTGATGATTCTTACTTGTGAGTGATTTTGATTGTGGTTAAATGAAAGGAAAAGTTAATTCATGTGTCATTGTAATAGTAGAGTGGATGAGTGACCTCCTATACACTTGTGTGTTTGAGTGAAACACTTATCTAGTGAGGAAAGATTTCATGAACACATAAGAACATCTATGCTTAGTTGATTGATCATTCATGAAAATAATATTTGTTGGATATTATGTGATTATGTGAACACCAAAGCATGTGCACATCTTGATTGAAGTCTTTGTGATGAGCTAATTTGAGTACTTACTTGTCTTGAAAGAAAAAGTTTTAAATGTGGTGAACCATTATATGGATTGGTGGAAGATTGAGTTAAATCTTGTTTGCTTGAGAACAAGCAAAGTTCTAAGCATGGGGTTGTGATAACAGTTGAAAAACAGTTATTTTTATACTTAAAATTGACCTTAAAGACAACCTTTATGACTTAGAAACTAGCTTGGAATCATGCTTTTGTTTATGTTTTGGAAATAAGTGAGTTGGATGGGTTTTATGCTTGGTTTTCCTTGTTTTTGCAGATTTTAAGATGAATTGGATGAAAGAAGTGAAGTAGGAAGAAGTTGGAATCAGAAGAGGAAATGAAAAGTGCACAAAGAGAGAAGACGCAAGTGCCGCTCAGTGGAAATTACCGCTGAGCGGTGTTTTGGTCCCGTAGCCACCGTTGGGGGGAAAATATAGCTGAGCGTCAAATCTAAAGTGTTGTGCTTACTGTTGAGCGCCATTTTTATGGGCTTGGGCTTACTTTTTTGTAATTTTTAGAATACTATATAAGGTTTTAGTCGACCTAGGTTAGAGAGCTTTGGCTGGAACAAAGCAGAAACACACTCTTTCACCCCTTCGAGGAGGATTTTGGATGCTAAAGCTCCTTTCTCAACTTTCTAGGGTTCTATCTTTCATTCCTTCATTGTATTTGATCAAGTTTCACCATGAATATGGTGAACTAAACCTTTATTGTTGTTGGGGAATCAATGTAATCCTTTGAAACTCTCATGTATTGAATTTGTTCTTTAAGATCTTTAAGATATATGATTTCTTTCATTAATTGTTAGGGTTTTTCCTCTTTGCTCTAAGCATGCATTGTTTAACTCATTCTATGTCATGACTATTGATTTTGTCGATATGGACACATACGGGGAAATCTAGATTTGGGAATCTCTCCGAATAGTAGTACAAACCTAGACATAGGAGTATGATAGTTGGTTGCCTTTAAGCTTCTGTGCTTTATAATGCATGAATAATTGCTAGGGAGACAAGACATTGTAAACTAGTGATTATGATTAGGCTTTCTTCGCCGAGACATCAGGTTTAAGGTAATTTAGAGAGTGACATTAACATTAAGGAAGAAAGATGAATTCTTGAATACATGAGAGTGGATAGGATGAAATTGATAAGCCCCAACAACATAATAATTCATATATTTCAATTCACGTGTTTTGCTTCTTCTTTTCCATTGATCAATACATGCGCTCATATTTACTTTTCAGTATTTTGCATTTAAACCTACAAGAATTTGGTCACAAGTCTTATATAATCAACAAATCACATAACTGTCTAGGCCGTGCGTCCTTTGGGAAAACGATACTTGGTCTTACCATGTTTATTACTTGATATGATTCGGTTACACTTGCCGAGGGTTTAACAGACGTCTATAGTATTATAGACGTCGGGCCCCCCAGCACCCGACGTCTATAGCCATTAATACTGAAAACGCAAACCCGTGAGGAGTTACACTCACTGTTCATCATCTTCCCTGCCTTTTCTCTCTTAGACATTGCATTTCCAGGTGCGTTTCCTCTCTTTTGGACCGTTTAAATTTACTTTTACTCCGATTAAATTACTCTTTGATTAAATATCTTCCATTTGAACCTATAAAAATTCGTTTTTGTTCTGTTTTGGTGCAGTTTCTGGCTTGTTCTTGGGCGGCGCTTTTGAGTCTTTTGGGCGTACGTTTTTGGGCCTGCATTACTCCATTTCCCTGCATTGCTTTTTTAATCTGCTAAAAAGGTTAGCTTCTTTGTTGATATTTTTTGTGTATGCATGTTATTGACTTTTAGGTCTGCATGTGTTATTGGCTTTTGAATATGCATGTGATAGTTGTGTTATCATAATTGGCATGTTAGATTATAAGTATGAAATCATTGAGTGAAACTTAGTTCCCGTTTGAAATTTAACACAAACGATTAATCTTTTAATGGTTTGTATTAAATTTTGAATTGTCCGATTGGACAGTTTCGGAAAATTATTTTTCATAATTTGCTATAACATATACGTTGGAGTTTATGGATAAGATTGATAAAATTTTGGTTCAGTATTTGTGTTGTTCTCCGGATGCATATTTGATTGTGGTCATCCTTGACTACTATCATTTCGTGAATTTCGGAGACCAATGCGAAATGCTGCCGAAATGTTATCAAATTTATGATTTAGACTTCTTTGCATGTGTCTTAGAAATTTATGAAAAATATTTTTTCTGAATGGGTAGGGCCTAACCTTGTGAGAGTTAAAAAACTGAAACTAATGAATGATTTTACGAACATAGTATGGATCAAAGCTGGATGAATGAACGTCGCATCAGTGAAGAATATGATAAGGGTGTTTCGGAGTTCTTGCAATATGTTGAACAAAATGCTAAGTCTGTGAACGAGAGATTTTTTTGTCCTTGTGTTCGTTGTCTTAATCAAATACAACAAGACTTAGGCAATGTGCGTGACCATCTATTCATGTTCGGCATAATGAGAACTTATACCATTTGGACTTGGCATGGAGAAGTACTGGACCAGCCTACCACGTCACGAGGAACGAATTATGTGGAAGAATGGATGAGTGATCATTTAGAGGACATGATACGTGATGTCGGTGAAGATAATTTTGGAAGAGCTAATCTGTATGATTCTCTTATAAATGATTCAGAGCAACCGCTGTTCCCAGGATGCTCAAACTTTACACGTCTGTCTGCAACTTTAAAGTTGTTTAGTTTAAAAGCAAGGAATGGATGGACCGATAAAAGTTTCAAAGAGTTGTTGGAGTTGAAGGAGATGCTTCTAGAAAATAATACTCTACCTATTCGTAATTACGAGGCAAAATTTTTTTTTATGTCCAATGGGTCTTGAATATCAAAAGATACATGCTTGTGCTAATGATTGTGTTTTGTACATAAAGGAGTTTGTTTTGCTAAAGTATTGTCCAACATGTGGTTTATCCCGCTTTAAAAAGAAATCTGACAGAAACACTATTGATGAAGGTAATGATGGTGCACCTGCTAAGGTGATGTGGTATTCTCCTATAATACCTAGGTCAAACGTATGTTCTCTATTAAAGAATATGCAAAGAACCTTAAATGGCACTTCGACACCCAGCTGATTCACCATAATGGAAGAAGATTGATGAAAAATTTCCAGAATTTGGTGCAGATCCAAGAAACTTAAGACTTGCACTTGCAATTGATGGTATGAATCCTTATTAGAACTTAAGTAGCAAACACAGTTCATGGCCAGTTATGTTGACAATATACAATCTTTCTCCTTTGTTGTGCATGAAGAGAAAATATGTCATGTTGTCCATGATGATATCGGGTCCTAGACAACCTGGAAATGACATTGATGTTTACTTAAAACCTTTAATTCATGATTTGAAATTGTTGTGGGAAGAAGGGGTGGAAGTGTTTGATTCAAATGTTGAGGAACAGTTCCGTTTGCGTGCAATGTTGTTTTGCACTATAAATGATTTCCCAGCGTATGGAAACTTGAGCGGTTATAATGTTAAAGGTCATTTTGCATGTCCCATATGTGAAGAAAACATTAGTTACCTTCAATTGAAGCATGGTCAGAAGACGGTATATACAAGACATCGGAAATTCCTTCCTCGTAATCACCCTTATCGTAGATTGAAAAAAGCATTTAATGGAAGTGTTGAGGATGAGGTTGTGTCCAAACCCCGGAATGGTGAAGAGGTGTACAACGAAGTCAAAAACATTGACATTGTGTTTGGAAAACATCATAAAAGTACCTTTGCAAAAACATTTGGAAGAAAGGATCAATATTTTTTAAGCTTCCATACTGGTGTAAACTTGATGTTAGACATTGTATTGATGTGATGCACGTTGAAAAAAATGTTTGTGACAGTGTCATTGGAACTTTATTAAATGTGAAAGGAAAGAGCAAAGACGGAATAAAAGCACGACAAGATTTGGTTGACATGGGAATCCGATCTGAGTTACATCCACAGATAATAGGAAGACGCACCTATCTGCCCCCAGCCTGTCACACTCTTTCTAAAAAAGAAAAACAAAGTTTTTGTAACTGTTTAAGAAGTGTGAAGGTTCCACAAAGTTATTCTTCAAATATTAGTAACCTTGTTTCTATGCAAGAGTTAAAGTTAGTTGGTTTAAATTCTCATGATTGTCATGTATTGATGCAACAATTGTTACATGTTGTTATTCGAGGCATATTACCTCCTTCTGTTAGGGGTATTCTGATACGTTTGAGTTTGTTCTTTAATGCCATTTGCAAGAAAGTTGTTGACCCTCGAGGTTTAGATCAACTGGAAAATGAAGGAATAAGACTACTATGTGAATTGGAGATGTATTTTCCACCTTCTTTTTTTGATATCATGGTTCATTTGATTGTTCATCTAGTCAGAGAAATTTGAATATCTGGGCCGGTCTTCTTAAGGTGGATGTACCCAGTTGAAAGATACATGAAGATCTTAAAGGGATATGTCAAGAATCAGTATCGACCAGAAGCTTCAATCATAGAGCGATACGTTGCAGAAGAAGCCACTGAATTTTGTTCATGTTATATGACATCTTGTGAACTAGTGGGTCTTCCCAAGAGCAGACATGAAGGAAAATGTGAAGGTAAGGGTGTTTGAGGTGTGATAATTCAAAGTGTTAGTAGAAAAGAAGTTGACCAAGCTCATTTGTACATCTTAAACAACACTGTTGATGTGATTCCTTACATTTCTGAACACATTAATGAAATAAAGGCATCACACCCAAGAATGAGTGAAAAATGGCATCTTAATGAACATGTCAAAACCTTCTTACAATGATTTAAGAAAAAGATTTAAGCGAGTCCACATGTTTCTGAAATTTTATTGAGGTTATCTCGTGGGCCGAACACAGATGTCATTACATATGGTGGGTACTATATAAACAATATTTCTTTTCAGACAAAGGTAGAAGATGACAAAAGTAGAGTTCAAAATAGTGGTATTACACTACAAGCTGAAGTTGTGCACTTTGCTAGTTCTAAAGACAAAAATCCAATCACAACATCCATGAGTTATTTTGGAATAATACAAGAAATATGGGAAGTTGATTATGTCACTTTTAGAGTCCCAGTTGTCAAGTGTAAATGGGTTGATATAAATTCTGGTGTCATGACAGATGACTTTTGTTTCACATTGGTAGACTTGAACAAGATGAATTACACTGATGAACCATTTATCATGGCTAGTCAAGAAAGACAAATATTCTACGTAAATGATCCAACGAATAAAAAATGGTCAGTGCTTTTAGAAGGAAAAAACATGCAAGGATATAATGATGAAGATTCTCTTGATATACTTGAGACAACATTTGTTGCATCAAGACCCATTGAAGACTCAGTTGATGATGTTGCCGATGACATCCATGCAATTCGTAGTGATCACATTGAAGGGATCTGGGAGAAAACAATATCTTAATAGGTTGTGATATTTTTTGTATTGACTTTATATGTAGTTTCATCATAATTGAATTATTACTAACCTTGTATATATTTTTCAGGTATGTCGGCCTCAGACTTAGGATCAGGACAGACCAGACGTGGTCGAGGCGTCACACGATTGCCAGATGTGACATCTGAACGCGTTGATGGGTAGAGGAGACATGTTAACATTGACCTCAGATCAGGTCAGGCATCAGGGCCAAATGCTGATACGTTTAGGAGTTATCTGGGTAAGTTAGGAAAAAACCATGTCTCTATCCTTCATGCATCTTGGGATGACGTCCCAAAGGTCGACAAGAACCTCTTATGGAAAGATATTCAGGTATGTTTACTTAAAAGAATTTTGATATACTTATTTCTTTCATCTTATTATGTCATTAACATGTTTTTAGTTTTAAACAGCAACATTATGATATTCCAAACACAATACAGATCAGAAAGAAAGTGTTATAGCATATAGCGATAAGATGAAGGGATTTCAAGACAAGTTTGACATGACTATATGTCTTTCGAGACAGACAACATGAAAATCCATGTCAGCATTATACCTTCATAGAGGAGGAGTGGATATAGTTTCGTGCATCTAAAGAGTCTGAGGAATGGAAGGTATGTTTCTTAACATCTACAAAGTCTTTCATTGAGTTCTTATGATTTTACACTTATGAATATACATGGTTTCACAGGGTAAAAGGTTATCCGCCCAAGAAAGGCAAAGGCTAAACGATGCACCACACTTGTTATCACGAGGTGGTTATGCCAAACTGGAAAAGAAAATTAGAAAGTCTAGAGCGGATGCCTTTGGGCTTGAGTCCCCTGACCTAGCACCTGCACCTGCTAGGTACGAGCTGTGGAAGGCTACTCGGACTAAAATTGATGGGAACATGACATCTTCCTCAGCTGCCTTGATCTCACAAAGAATTGTAAGTTCAAATTCTAAACATTGTTTGATTGTGTATTTATCATAGCATGTTCTTCTAAGTAACTTAGTTTTTTTTATGTGCAGGATGAGTTGGTTGAGCAGCAGACTCAGGGAACATTTATTGTCCAAGGTAGGGACGACATTCTAACAACGGCCATTGGAAAGCCCGACCACCCAAGACGTGTACGAGGAGTTCTTGGGGCGATTGGTCTTCGTGACTACTTTGGCCCTACACAGAAAAACACTCAATCAATGAGTCAGGAGGCACTGAGGCAGATGGATCTTCAGTGGGAGGAAAGACTCAACCAAAGCCTGAGATCATTGGAGCAACGATTCATGGAGCAGCTGCAAGAAGAAAAAGAAATACAAAGAGAGCTTGAAGAGAAGCTGCATTCCATGACACAGGGCACCACTGGGCCCACTGAAACTCCCACACCACCTCGTGTCAGCACTAGAGGATCATGCTCTGTTGTAGAACCTACTTAGTATAGTGGTCAATATGAGCTGTTGGTTGATGGGGATCCCTCACGCATTGTGGCTGTCAGACGAGTGCTTGAGGGAGGGCGGGCTATTCACGGTGTTCCCATATTACCTTGCCACGTGCGTGTGACGATTGACGAGGTTCGAGATCCCCAGGCTCAGGTGCTATACTCACTCCAAAAATTAATTTTTTGGGGGAGGCCATACGATCATTTATAGCCTGGCCTAGAGCATTAATCATGTCACACATCGCTACTCCACAGGTATAATGTCTTTGTTATTAGTATTTCTATGTTAAGTTTACAAATATTTGTTGATAACTTTGAAATTCTTATCTCTAGTTCACACGTCCTCAGAAGCAACCGATTCATGATACAGTCATACATGAAGATGATGACATGGGTGAAGCGGAGGATGATCCTCTATCAAAGCTAATGACAAGATTACCCATGTCGGAGAGAGCACCATTAGAACTATACTGGGATTTGAGAGTATTTGATCTCCCCCTCCCCCCCATGTGCCAGTATATATCACATTGACTGATGCATTGGAGGTGATTGTGGGAGACAGGATGTTGAATATTTCCATCATTCAACCGTGGTGCATGTAAGATAGTTAATTTTGTCTTCCATATTAGTTTTATTTAGATTCCTAGTTTCTAAAAACTTAACTTTGCTGGTTTAGGTACATGGACACAATCGTTGTAAACCAAGGTCGGTCCACCATGTACGGATTTGTTGAACCTCAGACCATTCAACCTTCTGGTAACACACTTGAAAGCACACAACATTATTTGCAAACATGGATGGATGAGTCAAAAAGAGACGTATATCTTGTGCCACACATTGATGGGTAGGTGTTGTTATATGTAAAAGTTCATTATTAAAGTTTCCTTAATTAGTTAAATAACTATTTGTCCTCCGTGATAGGTCGCACTAGCAGTTGATGGTCATCATTCCCAAACAATGTAAAATTATATGGTTTTGTTCGTTGCACAGGAAGATGAAAATTGATTTGAGAACCATGCTTCAAGGGTAAGTGTTTCTCCAAAAATGACCTTGAAATTGATGTTCGCCTTTAACTTTTATGATAAATATAGTTATATTAATTTTACTTTGTGTTTTCAATCTAAATTGAGTTGTTGGTAAATCTCGAGGTCAACTAGTTGAAATTTTGTATGCAAAGGTTGTAAGTCATTTATACTTCTAATTCATTTTCTATGTTATTGAATGATCTAAATTCTTGACTATTTAGTTTGTCATTTTAGTGTAACCAACAACTAGATTCATGGGAATGTGGCTTCTATGTCATGTGTTGGATTAAGACCATTATTCGAGCTGTCATTACAGATGACTGGAATAAGGTAATGATGCATACCCTGAATACATTACAAATCAAATTCATCTTTAAACATATGAAACCATAATGAATCTTTCTCATTTTGCAGCGCTTCAAGAGTACATCTCCTATACCAGAGGACACAATTAGGCAGATAAGGCAGGAGTGGACAACTTATTTTCTACAAAGATGGAGTTAGGAACACTTATATTTGTTGTTGAAAATTACTTAGTGTCAACACCCAATTTCGTCCGGATTGACTAAATAATAGGTCTCTTTCTATTTTTGATTTGTTTTATTTTATTTTCCGCATTTTCATTTTATTTTATGTTATTATTTTTAATTTCATTTTACTATTTTATATTTGATTTAGTCTTCTTTTTAAAAAAAAAGGAAAAAGCAAAAAGCAAAAAAAAAGAGAAAAAGGTTTGAAACGTGACAAAAAAAAAGAAGGGAAAAGTGTTTTTTTTTGGGAGACAGTGTATGTGGGTGTTGGGGGAGAGACAAAAACGGTTTTCTGTAGAGTGCGCTGGGTGTTGGCAGAGACAATTTGGAGCGTACGGGGCTGGTACATTCATTTTGGGGAGATACGGAATCGAAAAAAAAAACACAGAGAGAGCAGAGGGAAAGCTTTCTTATTCTGATTTTGGAGAGGAAAGGACGGGGTTGGCTTCTTCTTCGGACCTTCATCTTGGGTCATCATCCAGTCACAGAAGGGCATACACCCTTGGCACCGGCAAAGAAAAACAAGGGCCAGAGGAGGAAGGAGAGGAGGTCACCGGATACACGCAGCTAGCAGCAGCCATAGAGCTCCGAGAGGTAAGCCTCTTGCTCACCTGTGTGGTCATGTATGCTTACTGCATAACTGCCTTTTATGCTTATTCTATTTTGCTTATGCTACAGTGAGTTTGCCACATTCCCCATTCTAGAATCTTATAGCATACGTTCATGCTTTTCCTCTGAACATCACGAGTTCTCCTATCTTCAACACCCCCTTAATACCTCTATTCACCCCGTAACCAACAACAATCAACACATAAGCAGAACAAATTCATCATTCACCCCCTCACTCTCACCATCCATTCATTAACCTCTCACACTGCTCTCAATTCCTCTATTCGCTCGCACAAAGAAACGCCCTCCTCATCATCAGTTCATCTTGGATTTACCCTTCCATCTTCTTCAACACCTGAAAAACAGAGAAGAACTCACTCACTTCCTAACCTCTACCGCGTTCCTATCACCATCACCCCAACCCATCTCAACACCCAAAACATAAAAACACACGGTTCACACACAGAACTTCCATTACCATTATCAAACCATGACCCATTCATGAACACGACTTAGTTCAACATCTTGTTCCACTTTACCCTCCAACCATATTGCCCTTTCACTCCCAATTCCTCACCTCCCACAGCATCCATCATTCACCTCTGACCAAAAACCTCTGCCTCTATCACGTGTTCTAACACCATCATGATTCACACACCCGTAACCACCCCAACATCACCCAACAAAAATCCCAAGGGCCACTTCCACACAAAGGCAGAAGCATTCCCGGTCACGGCGTTGTGGTGTGGCGGTGTCACGGCGGTGAGCGGCAGCACCGGCGAGGAGTCACGATTCGTGGTGGTGAACCTGGGAAAGTGTGAACCCCATTCGAAGGGGGAAGGTGAGAGGGTAGCATCGGTGGCGGCCTCCAAGGCTGACGGCGCCGAAGTAGAGACAGTCACCGGCGTCAATGGCGCAGTAACGACGATAACGTGGAGTTCGCCGGAGTTAGGGATGATAGTTCCTGGTCTTCACGGGTTGCACTTTTAGAAGGAGAAAGAATGATAGGAGCGTCGATGAAGGTTGGTCGAAGGTTCCGAGCGACGTGTAGGTCGGTGACGTTACAGAGGTCACCAACGTCGATGCTGGTAGCTATCGGTGGTGGAGAATGTTTGGCGAGGGAACCTGGGGCTGCTCCCTTGGTCTTGGCGAGAAAGAAAATTAAGAAAGAAACCCCAGTGGTTTCTAAGTCTAGAGAAAAAGGGCTTTGGGCCCGAACCAAATGATTTCTCCGCACCCCTGGTTTATATCCCTGCACCCCTACTTTTATTGGTTTGTTTTTGTGCTTGATTTATTTTCATGCTTTTGTTTTGGTATTTGCTTGATTATTAGGTTTCTTTTACTGCTTGCGTTTTGTGTTCATTTTTATTCAGTGGATTTGTATGTTTAAGTTTAGTTGCGACACTTCAATATGCATTAACTTTTCTAATGAAAAATATTCAATAAAAGTTTATCGACCAAAAGAAAAAATGAAAAAGTATAAAAAAGGGATAAATTATAAGAATATAAAAAATAGTTTAATGATTTTTCTAACTCTTAATATCTTTTCAAATTGAATATAGTTTTAATTTATTTTCTATTTTATTTTTCTTTGTGTGAATATTATTATTACGTTATTGTTTTATTTTAAATACTTAGAAAAATATTAAAACTGCATAGTTACTGTTTTCATAATTTTATTTTATTTTAAACACTTATGAAAATATTATTTTAATAGTATAAAATTGAAAAATAAAAAAAATAAAAAATATTAAATAAAAATCTAAAAATTAAATAATGGTATAAGTACTCGTGCGATTGTCCGCATCAGTCTAGTACTTAATATCTTCAATCTTAAAAAATTAAATAATGGTATGAGTGCTTGTGCGATCGTCCGCATCAGCCTAGCACTCAATACCCTCAAGTTTCCTAAATAAGTAAATAACGGTATTAGCACATGTGTGATCGCTCGCATCGTCCTTGTGCTAACAACCTTTTCTTTTTCTTTTATAAAAAATACCAAGAAAATATGTTTTAAAGGTTAAGCACATATGTGATCGCTCGCATCGTCCTTGTGCTAAAACCTTTTCTCTTTCTTTTATAAAAAAATACCAAGAAAATATGTTTTAACGGTATTAGCACATGTGTGATCGCTCGCATCGTCCTTGTGCTAACAACCTTTTCTTTTCATTTTATAAAAAATACCAAGAAAATATGTTTTAAAGGTTAAGCACATGTGTGATCGCTCGCATCGTCCTTGTGCTAAAACCTTTTCTCTTTCTTTTATAAAAAAATACCAAGAAAATATGTTTTAACGATATTATCACATGTGTGACCGCTCGCATCGTCTTTGTGCTAACAACCTTTTCTTTTTCTTTTATAAAAAATACCAAGAAAATATGTTTTAAAGGTTAAGCACATGTGTGATCGTTCGCATCGTCCTTGTGCTAAAACCTTTTCTCTTTCTTTTATAAAAAAATACCAAGAAAATATGTTTTAAAGGTTAAGCACATGTGTGATCGTTCGCATCGTCCTTGTGCTAAAACCTTTTCTCTTTCTTTTATAAAAAAATACCAAGAAAATATGTTTTAAAGGTTAAGCACATGTGTGATCGCTCGCATCGTCCTTGTGCTAAAACCTTTTATGTTTCTTTTATAAAAAATACCAAGAAAATACGTTTTAAAGGTTAAGCACATGTGTGATCGCCCGCGTCGTCCTTGTGCTAAAACCTTTTCTCTTTCTTTTATAAAAAAATACCAAGAAAATATGTTTTAAAGGTTAAGCACATGTGTGATCGTTCGCATCGTCCTTGTGCTAAAACCTTTTCTCTTTCTTTTATAAAAAAATACCAAGAAAATATGTTTTAAAGGTTAAGCACATGTGTGATCGCTCGCATCGTCCTTGTGCTCAAACCTTTTATCTTTCTTTTATAAAAAATACCAAGAAAATACGTTTTAAAGGTTAAGCACATGTGTGATCGCTCGCGTCGTCCTTGTGCTAAAACCTTTTCTCTTTCTTTTATAAAAAATACCAAGAAAATACGTTTTAAAGGTTAAGCACATGTGTGATCGCTCGAATCGTCCTTGTGCTAAAACCTTTTATCTTTCTTTTATAAAAAAATAATAAAAAATATTTTAAAGGTTAAGCACATGTGTGATCGCTCGCATCATCCTTGTGCTAAAGACCTTTCCTCTTTCTTTTTATAAAAAAAATACCAAAAATGAAAAAAACCTTCAAAAACTAAAAACATCCACATCTTCAAACAACAAGCAATCTCTCAGCCAGAACTACGTGATCCTTGATTCTCTACCAAAAGTGGAGATACGTTAAACATTTTGAAAACCACATCATATTCGTGCATTTAGTTAAAGGTACTGCCTTAGGGCAGGCGTTGTAGGATGCTAACACCTTCCCTACGCGTAACCGACTCCCGAACCCAGAATCTGGTTTTCACGGACCGTGTCTTTCTTTATGGTTTTTCCGTAGTTTTACATAATAAACTATGATGGCGACTCCAAAATCTCTTTTCAAAACCCGTTCGTTCTTTTTTTGGATCGTCGTCCCGTCGCGATTCCGGTTGCGACACTTAGGTTTAGTTTAAGTTTATACTTTGATAGTTTTGGTATTGGATTGTTTCTTACATTAAGTAGAACTTTCTTTATATGAAACCCATATATATATTATACTATATTGTTCTGGGACAATTTTCTGTTTTTCAGGTGTGGTTTTATTGCAAAAATAAATAATTTTTTTAAAAATAAACACCAGTACACGTCAGTTAGTGCACTGACCGACGTCTATAGACGTCTCTCAATGTACAAACCGACGTCCAATGAGTTACAGTAAACAAAAAGTTTCAGGGCCTATAGATGTCGGAGGTGACCACATCCGACATCTATATAGACGTCGGGTATACCCCTCTGACGTCTATATAGACGTCGGGCGTACCCCTCTGACGTCTATATAGACGTCGGGTATACCCCCTCCGACGTCTATATAGACGTCGGGGCAGCGTACCCAACGTCTGAGTAACGTCACCCACAAAGACATCAGATACATATCGGACATCAAAAGGCCAAAATAACAGACATCTAAAGCCCTTTCTGCACTAGTGACTCATACCCTCATCCCTGAGAAATATTACTCACTAGTGCAGAAAGGGCTTTAGACGTCCATTTTTTTTGCCTTTTGACGTCCGACGTACGCCCGACGTTTATGTGGGTGACGTTACTCAGACGTTCGTTGTGTCAGGACGGACGTCTATATAGACGTCCGTTGTGTCAGGACGGACGTCTATATAGACTTCCGTTGTTTCAGGACGGACGTCTATATAGACGTTCGTTGTGCAAGACTGGACGTCTGTATAGACGTCCGCTGTGTTAGGACGGACGTCTATATAGACGTCCGCCTCCTCTCTCCCCGACGTCTACCAGGCTGAATTGTTTATGGTAGGGTCAGGGGGTGGACGTCCGTGTGTGCACTGACAGACGTCTATAGACGTCCGACTGTACACTAACAGACGTCTACTAGGCGTTTTTTTTTTTAAAAATTAGTTTATTTTTTCAATAAAACCACACCTGAAAAGCAGAAAAATGTTCTAGAACAATTTTGCAATAATATAAATATGCGTTTTATATAAACAAAGTTCTACTTAATGTGGAGTTCAATCCACTACCAAAACTATCAACATAAAAGTTAAACTAAAACTAAACAATGTTCAACAAGAAATATAACTATTCCTAACTCCATCTTTGCAGAAGATAAGCGGTCCAGTCCTGCCTTATCTGTTTAATTGTGTCCTCTATAATAGGCGATGTACTCTTGAAGCGTTGCAAAATTCAAGAAAGATTCATTATTGTTTCATATATGTTGAAGATGAATTTGATTTGTAATGTATTGAAGGTATACATCATTACCTCATTCCAGTCATTTGTAATGACAACTCGAATGATGGTCTTAATCCAACACATCACATAGAAACCACATTCCCATGAATCTAGCTGCTGGTTACACTAAAATCACAAACTAAATAGTTAAGAATTTAGATCATTCAATAACATAGAAAATGAATTAGAAACTATAAATGACTTACAACCTTTGGATACAAAATTTGAACCAGTTGACCACGAGATTTACCAATAACTCTGTACAGATTGAAAACACAAAGTATAATTAATATGACTATTTAATCATAAAAGTTGAAGGTGAACATCAAATTCAAAGTCATTTTTGGAGAAACACTTACCCTTGAAGCATGGTTCTCAACTCATTTTTCATCCTCCTGTGCAACGAACAAAACCATATAATTTTACATTGTTTGGGAATGATGACCATCAGCGGCCAGTGCGACCTATCACGAAGGACAAATAGTTATTAAACTAATTAAGGAAACTATAACAATGAGCTGACCACATATAACAACACCTACCCCTCAATGTATGGCACAAGGTATACGTCTCTTTTTGACTTATCCATCCATGTTTGCAAATAATGTTGTCTGTTTTGAAGTGTGTTACCAGACGGTTGAATGGTCTGAGGTTCAACAAATCCATACATGGAAGACCGACCTTGGTCTACAACGATTGTGTCCATGTACCTAAAACAACAAAGTTAAGTTGTTAGAAACTATAACAATGTAAATAAAAGTAATATGAAAGATCAAATTGACTAACTTACATGCACCACAGCTGAATGATGGAAATATTCAACATCTTGTCTCCCCCAATCACCTCCAATGCATCAGAGAATGTGATATAAACTGGCACATGTGGGGGAAGACCAAATACCCTCAAATCCAGTATAGTTCTAATGATGCTTTATTCAATCTGGGTAATTTTGTCATTAACTTTGATAGAGGATCATCCTCCGCTTAAGCCATCTCATCATCTTCATGTATGACTGTATCATGAATTGGCTGCTTCTGAGGACGTGTGAACTGAAGATAAGAATTTACGTCAAAGCTTTATCAACAATTATATGAAGAATAAACATAGAAATACTAAGGAAAAAGACATTATACCTGTGGAGTAGCAATGTGGGACATGATCAATGCTCTAGGCCAGGCAATAAATGATCCTATGGCCTCCCCCACAAAGTTAATTTTTGGAGTGGGTACAGGCACCTAACCCTGGGGATCCCGAACCTCGTCAATGGTCACACGCACGTGCTGGGGTAATATGGCAACACCATGAATGGTCTGCCCTCCCTCAAGCACTCGTCCGACAACCACAATGCGTGGGGGATCCCCATCAACCAAAAACTCATATTGACCGCTATACTGAGTGCGGTCTACAGCAGAGCATGATCCTCTAGTGCTGTGATGGACAAATTTATGATCACTAAAATATGATGTCACAAACTTGTTTCACAATCGGCAAGTATGACCGAATCGTTCAAGTAATAAACTTGGTAAGACCAAGTATCGTTCTCCCAAAGGACTCACGGCCTAGTTTAGTTGTGTGGTTTGTTGATTAGCTAAGACTTAAGAACAAAATAATTGAAGTTTAATATGCAAAACAGAAAATAAACATGTATGCATGAGGTTTTTGATCAATGGCAAAAGCAAAAGACAAGCACTTTCAATGAAATATATATATGAATATGTTGTTGGGGGTCAATTTCATCTTATCCACTCTCATATATTTTAGGAATTCAACATTCAATTCATCATTGTTAATGCCACTCTCTAAAGTACCTTTCAAGAAGGCTTCTCCCTAATTACGAGTTCATACAATTCCTAGCATTCCTAATAATTAGTTCATCAAGTGCAGGAGCTTAACGACAACCAATATAATATTAGGAGTAGTTCCCCGGATCTAGACTTCCCCGTACGTTCCCGTATCGACAAAATCAATAATCATGCATTGAATGAGTTAAACAAAGCAAGCATTAAGCAAAGAGGAAAAACCCTAACTAATGATGAAAGAAAGCATAAATCTTACATTAAGATGCAAGCACAAATTCCATATATGAGAGCTTCAAAAGATTACATTGATTCCCCAACAAACATACAAGGTTTAGTTCACCATATTCATGGTGAACCTAGATGAACAATAATGAAAGAATGAAAGATAAAACCCTAGAAAGGTGAAGAGGTAGCTTGGGCATCCAAGATCCTCCTTCAAAGGGGTGGAAGAGAGAGTGTTTGCTTCCCTTCTGCCAAAGATACCAACCCTAAGACATGTAGGTCTTTAAATAGGACATAAAAATAATAGAAAACGGGTCCAGGCCCAAACAGATCATAAAATCGCATAAAACTGGCCCAAAACTCGTCTGGTTGACTTTTTTCGTATTCTGGTTGACTGGTTGACTTTTTGGTGGACTGGTTGACTTTTCTGGTTGATTGGTTGACTTTTCTGGTTTCTGGTTGACTTTTCTGATTCCATCTCTCTTCTTCTTCACTTCGTTCACTAAATTCACCTTAAAACCTGCACAAAAACACTGAAATCAAGCATAAACCTGTCCAGCTCTCTTATTTATGAAAATATGGATAAAAGCATGATTTCAAGCTAGTTTCTAAGTTTAAAGGTTGCTTTTTGTGTCAATTTTAAGCATGAAAATAACAGTTTTTCAACTGTTATCATGCTGACACGAGGTGGTGTGGGAGTTTCATCGGCCCCCATGTTGCCTTGCTTCATGGAATGCAACTTTTCTTCAAGCGCTCTTTGTATTTGCTTTTGTTCTTGTAGCTGCTCTATGAATCGTTGCTCCATTGATCTCATGCTTTGGTTGAGTCTTTCCTCCCACTGAAGATCCATCTGCCTCAATGTCTCGTGACTCATTGATTGGGGGGTTTTCTGTGTAGGGCCAAATTAGTCACGATGACCAATCGCCCCAGGAACTCCACGTACACGTCCTGGGTGCTCGGGCCTTCCAATGGCCGTTGTCAGAATGTCGTCCCTACCTTGGCCAGCAAATGTGCCCTGAGTCTGCTGCTCAACCAACTCATCCTGCACATAAAAAAACCAAGTTACTTAGAAGACATGCTGTGATAGATACACAATCAACTAACTGCTTATAATTTGAATTTACAATTCTCTGTGAGATCAAGGCAGCTGAGGAAGATGTCATGTTCCCATCAGATTTAGTCCGAGCAGCCTTCCATAGCTCGTACCTAGCAGGTGCAGGTGCTAGGTCCGGCGATTCAAGTCCCAAGGCATCCGCTCTAGACTTTGTCAGTTTCTTCTCCAGTTTTGCATATCCACCTCGTGATAACAAGTGGGGTGCGTCGTTTAGCCTTTGTCTTTCTTGGGCGGCTAACCTTTTACCCTGTGAAACCATGTATATAAGTAAGTGTAAAATCATAAAAACTCAATGAAAGACGATCTTAAGAAACATACCTTCCATTCCTCAGACTCTCTAGATGCACGAAACTGCATCCAATCCTCCTTTGTGAAGGTATAATCCTGACATGGATTTTCATGTTGTCTATCTCCAAAGACATATAATCGTGTCAGCCTTGTCTTGAAATCCCTCCATCTTATCGCTATATGCGATAACACTTTCTTTCTGATTTGCATTGTTTTTGGAATATCAAAATGTTGCTGTTTAAAACAAAAAACTTATTACCAAAAGAAAACATAAAAGATAAGTATATCACAAATTGCATGAAGTCTAAACATACCTGAACATCTTGCCATAAGAGGTTCTTGTCGACCTCTGGGACGTCATCCCAACATGCATGAAGGATAGAGACATGACTTTTTGCTAACTTGCCCAGATAACTCCTAAACCTATCAACATTTGGCCCTGATGGATGACCTGATCTGGGGTCGATGTCAACATGCCTCCTCTGACCATCCACGTGTCCAGATGTCACATCTGCTACTCGAGTGACGCCTCGTCCACGTCTGCTCTTTCCCGATCCTGAGTCTGAGCCCGACATACCTAAAAAATTATACAATGTTAGTAATAATTCAATTATGATGAACATACATATAAAGTCAATAAAAGTGAAAATATTACCCTATTAATTAATTGTTTTTTCCCAAATGCCTTCGTTGTGATCACCACGAATTGCCTGCATTACATCGGCAACGTCATCAACTGGGTCTTCAGTGGGTCTACATCAACAGATGTTGTCTCAAGTATATCAAGAGAATCGTCATCATCATGTACATGCATGTTTCTACCTTCTAAAACCACTGACCATTTGTTATTCGATGGATCACATACGTAGAATATTTGTCTTGCTTGACTAGCCATGATAAATGGTTCATCAGTGTAATTCATCTTGTTCAAGTCTACCAATGTGAAACCAAGGTCATCCATCATGACACCAGAATTTATATCAACCCATTTACACTTGAAAACTGGGACTCTAAAAGTGACGTAATCAACTTCCCACATTTCTTTTATTATTCCAAAATAACTGATGGATGCTGTGATTGGATTTTTGTCTTTAGAACTAGCAAAGTGCATAGCCTCAGCTTGTAGTGTGACGCCACTATTTTGAACTCTGCTTTTGTCATCTTCTACCTTTGTTTGAAAAGAAATATTGTTTATATAGTACCCACCATATGTAATGACATCTGTGTTCGGCCCACGAGATAACCTCAATAAAGTTTCAGAAACATGTGGAGTCGGATACATCTTTTTCTTAAACGATTGCAAGAAGGTTTTCACATGTTCATTAAGATGTCATTTTTCACTCATTTTTGGGTTTGCTGCCTTTATTTCATTAACGTGGTCAGAAATGTAAGGAATCACATCAACAGTGTTGTTTAAGACGTACAAATGAGCTTGGTCAATTTCTTTTCTGCTAACACTTTGAATTCTCACACCTCGAACACCCTTACCTTCACATTTTCCTTCATTTTTGCTCTTGGGAAGACTGACAGGTTCACAAGATGGCATATAACTTGAACAAAATTCAATGGCTTCTTCTGCATATAACTGATTCTTGACATATCCCTTTAAGATATTCATGTATCTTTCAACTGGGTACATCCACCTTAAGAAGACCGGCCCACATATTCGAATTTCTCTGACTAGATGAACAATCAAATGTACCATGATGTCAAAAAAGGAAGGTGGAAAATACATCTCCAATTGACATAGTAGTCTTATTCCCTCATTTTCCAATTCATCTAAACCTCGAGGATCAACAACTTTCTTGCAAATAGCATTAAAGAAAAAACTCAGATGTGTCAGAATAGCCCTAACAGAAGGAGGTAATATGCCTCGAATAACAACAGGTAACAATTGTTGCATCAATACATGACAATCGTGAGACTTTATACCAACTACCTTTAAGTCTTGCATAGACACAAGGTTACTGATATTTGAAGAATAACCTTGCGGAACCTTCACACTTCTTAAACAGTTACAAAAACTTTGTTTTTCTTTTTTGGAAAGTGTGTGACAGGCTGGGGGCAGATAGGTGCGTCTTCCTATTATCTGTGGATGTAACTCAGATTGGATTCCCATGTCAGCCAAATCTTGTCTTGCTTTAATTCCGTCTTTGCTCTTCCCTTTGACGTTTAATAAAGTTCCGATGACACTGTCATAAACATGTTTTTCAACGTGCATCACATCAATACAATTTCTAACATCAAGTTCACACCAATATGGAAGCTTAAAAAATATCGATCGTTTCTTCCAAATGTTCTTTGCAGAGGTACTTTTATGATGTTTTCCAAACACAATGTCAATGTTTTTGACTTTGTTGTACACCTCTTCACCATTCCGGGGTCTGCACACAATCTCATCCTCAGCACTTCCATTAAATGCTTTTTTCAATCTACGATAAGGATGATTACGAGGAAGAAATTTTCGATGTCTTGTATATACCGTCTTCTGACCATGCTTCAACTGAAGGTAACTAGTGTTTTCTTCACATATGGGACATGCAAAATGACCTTTAACACTATAACCGCTCAAGTTTCCATACGCTGGGAAATCATTTATAGTAAAAACAACATTGCACGCAAACGGAACTATTCTTGAACATGTGAATCAAACACGTCGATGCCTTCTTCCCACATCAATTTCAAATCATCAATTAAAAGTGCTAAGTAAACATCAATGTCATTTCCAGGTTGTCTAGGACCCGATATCATCATGGACAACATCACATATTTTCTCTTCATGCATAACGAAGGAGAAAGATTGTAAATCATCAACATAACTGGCCACGAACTGTGTTTGCTACTTAAGTTTCCATAAGGATTGATACCATCAGTTGCAAGTGCAAGCCTTAAGTTTCTTGGATCTGCACCAAATTCAGGGAATTTGTCATTAATCTTTTTCCATTGTGGAGAATCAGCAGGGTGTCGAAGAAGATTATCTCACTTTCTTTCATCAGAGTGCCATTTAAGGTTCTTTGCATCTTCTTTAACAGAGAACATACGTTTGAACCTAGGTATTATAGGCAAATACCACATCACCTTAGCAGGTGCACCATCATTACCTTCATTACCAGTGACTCGGTCAGATTTCTTTTTAAAACGGGATAAACCACATGTTGGACAATACTTTAACGAAGCAAACTCCTTTGTGTACAAAACACAATCATTAGGACAAGCATGTATCTTTCGATATTCAAGACCCATTGGACATAAAATTTTTTTGGCCTCGTAATTACGACTAGGTAGAGTATTATTTTCTGGAAGCATCTCCTTCAACAACTCCAACAACTCGATGAAACTTTTATCGGTCCATCCATTCCTTGCTTTTAAACTAAACAACTTTAATGTTGAACACAGATGTGTAAAGTTCGAGCATCCTGGGAACAACGGTTGCTCTGAATCATTAATAAGAGAATCATACAAATTAGCCCTTCCAAAATTATCTTCACCGACATCACGTATCATGTCCTTTAAATGGTCACTCATCCATTCTTCCACATAATCCGTTCCTCGTGACGTGGTAGGCTGGTCAGTACTTCTCAATGCCAAGTCCAAACGGTATAAGTCCTCATTATGCCGTACATGAATAGATGGTCACGCACATTGCCTAAGTCTTGCCGTATTTGATTAAGACAACGGACACAAGGACAAAAATATGTCCCGTTGACAGACTTAGCATTTTGTTCAACGTATTGCAAGAACTTCGAAACACGCTTATCATATTCTTCACTGATGCGACGTTCGTTCATCCAGCTTCGATCCATACTATGTTCGTAAAATCATCAGTTCAAGTTTTTTAACGCTCACAAGGTTAGGCCCTACCCATTTAAAAAAATTAATTTTCATAATTTGCTCAGACACATGCATTGAAGTCTACATCATAAAATTGATAAGATTTCGGCAGCATTTCGCATTGGTCTCCGAAATACACGAAATGAGAGTAGTGAACGATGACCACAATCAAATATGCATCCAGAGAACAACACAAGTACTGAACCGAAATTTTATCAATCTTATCCGTAAACTCCAATTGACATCTTGTAAATTATGAAAATTAATTTTCTCAAACTATCCAATCGGACAATTCAAAATTTAACACAAACGATTAAAAGATTAATCGTTTGTGTTAAATTTCAAACGGGAACTAAGTGTCACTCAATGATTTCATACTTATAATAACACAACTAATACATGCATATTCAAAATCGAATAACACATGCACACTTTAGAGTAAAAAACATGCATACACAAAACCCAATTACATGCATACAAAAATTTATCAATAACAACAAGCTAACCTGAAAAGTAGATTAGAAATGAAAGGAGGGAAATCGAGGAGGGAACGACCTAACACCTCGTTCAAAAACAGTCAAAGAAGCCACCCAAGAACACGCAAGAGACTACACAAAAACGGACAGAAAACGATTTTTAATCGGTTCAAATCAAAGATATTTCATCATAGAGCAATGTAATCGGATTGAAAGTCAATTTAAACGGTCCAAAAGAGAGAAAACGCACCTGGAAAATCAATGGCAAACAGCGTTCGCAGGGGGACGACGATGAACAGTGAGCGTTCTGCTCGCGGGTTCGCGTTTCGCGTATTAATACTCTTAGACGTCCGGGCCCCAGAGTGCCCGACGTCTATAATAGTATAGACGTCCGGCCCGTCACTAATATGACGTCTAAGGTAATTTAAAATTGATATTCGCGGGGGATTTAGACGTCCGTGGTGGGGGGCACGGACGTCTATAATATTATAGACGTCCGTGAGAGGGGGGCGGACGTTTAAAGGGCTGAACAACTGAACGTTTCAACTCCCCATGTCAGCCCCTTAAACGTTTGTCCAGGGAGGGGGCGGACGTCTATAATATTATAGACGTCTGCCCCCTCCAGGACGGACGTTTAAGGGGCTGAACAACTGAACGTTTCAACTCCCCATGTCAGCCCCTTAAACGTCCGTCCTAGAGGGGCAGACGTCTATAATATTATAGACGTCCGCCCCCTCCCAGACGGACGTTTAAGGGGCTGACAGGGTAGTTGGAGCATTAATTCTCCAACCACCTGTCAGCACCCTAAACGTCCGTCCTGGAGGGGCGGACGTCTATAATATTATAGACGTCCGCCACCTTCCAGGACGGACGTTTAAGGGGCTGAAGACATTTAATGCTCCAACCACCATGTCAAGACCCTAAACGTCCGTTTGGGAGGGGCCGGACGTCTATAATATTATAGGGTTGATTTTGTTCAACCCTTAAACGTTGGCCCCCCCCTCCACGGACGTCTATAATATTATAGGCATCCTTCCTGGGAGGGGACGGACGTCTACAGTTTCACTTATTTACGAAAATACCACTGGTCAATTATTTACGTTGGGCCTTTTGTGAACGGACGTCTATGGGGGGACGTTATAAGCCAATTCTGCACTAGTGACTCTTGGGAGAATTCAACAAGAACCTAAATTGTAAGGAACCTCCCGGCACTCATGCAATTCATACATCATTTTATGAATGAGTTAAACAAAGCATGTAATAATCACAGATAAATTACTCTAACAATTAATTAAAAAGCATGTTATTGAGAATCAATTCAAATACATGAGAGTTCACAAGGTTACATCATCCCCCAACAACAAATAGAGTTTAGTTCACCATAGACATGGTGAAACTAGATGAACAATGGAAAAGCATGAGATAGCAAAACCCTAAAAATAGAGAATGGAAGCTCCCGCATCAAAATCCGCCTTAAGAGAGTGGAAGAGTGTGCTGTTGTGTTGCTCCAGCCAGAGATACCATACCTAGGACGCTTGGGTCCTTTAAATAGAGCGAACACAGAACAAAATCAAGGCCTAGGCCCGTGTCACTGGCGGTCAAGTGCCCTACTTAGGGCACCCCACTTAGGGCGCCCCAGCGGTGGTTTCCTGTGCTGAAGCCTCACAGATGGCACCCAAGCTTCGTGCTTCTGGTGCTCAAGCGCCCCAAAAGGGGTGTCCGGGCACTGAGCGATACTCTTCTACACTCAAGCCTCAAAGGTGGTGCCCAAGCTTCGTGCTTTTGGCGCTCAAGCGCCCAAAAAGGGGTTCTCGGGCGGTGCGCGACACTCTTTTGCGCTTGAGCCTCCAAAAAGGGCGCCCAAGCCTCGAGCATTCCTCCCTTCTGGTGCTTTTCCAAGCCTTTCTGAGCTCCATCTCCTTGGCACTTCATCTCTGCTTTCTACATTATCTCATTTCCTGCCAAAACAAGGGGAATTAGTCATAAAATCATCAAATTCAATCTCAACTCTCTTATTCACACAACTTAACAGAAAAACATGATTCCAAGAAAGTTTCTAAGTAGAAAAGGGTGCATTTGGTATCAAAATTACATCACAAATAACAGTATTTTCAACTGTTATCACCTACAGGATACCTATGAAAAGAACTGCTCTGATACCATTAATATAACATCCCAAAAATATAGTACAAAACTATATAAAAGAGTCAATACAGATATGATATTATAGAACAGTCATAAACTGGAATATAAAGTGAAACTTACAGTTATCCAAAAACAACCATAAATTTCAAACTTTATATACACACCGGATAAACAAAAACTATAAACAATTACTAAATATAAGGCTAACTAAACTGGAGCGTCGTCACCACCTAGAGTCTGCTCCACTGACAGCTCATCTCCCTCTACTCACCCCCATAGGATGATAATCGCCAATCAAAGAAAAACAACCATACATACAAACACAAATACAAGTAGAAGGGTAACCTAGTTGAAAAGAATCATTCATAATAATACAAAAATAATATACAACTTCAAACACACCACCCACAGGATGATCATCGCCAATTAAAGAAAAATAATCATACATAAAAACACAAATACAAGTAGAAGGGTAACCTAGTTGAAAAGAATCATTAATAAGAATACAAACATAATATACAACTTCAAACACACCACATATTTCTCATTATTTCTCTTCCCACACACTGACACCAGCTTGGCCAAAACTTTTAACCTCTAGTATAAATGTCGAGCCACAAATAGTTTTGTATCTGTGTGGTGGAACAACTGACTCACTCAAAGGTGCCACACAGGGTTAGTCCTAGAAATGCACTTTGCCATCGTGAAGAAAGGCCCCTAGGCTAGGACCTCCAGCTCCTTTCACAACATGATTCATTACTCTCTAATTGAGCACAGATGATCATTAGAGGTTCAGGATAACCATTGTATTGGCTTCTTACAAATTATAATAGTCCCTCTTTAAATCACAATAAGAAAATCCTCCTTGGAATTTCTTTCACAACCTTGCACCACATACTTTCATTTTGAATCTCAAATAAATTCATACATCATTCCCAAATGAATCAAACATAAATTTAAAACCACATAAGAACAAAGAATAAAAGAATACATCACTAGCTGGACCCGTTGCTCAACAAACCCCCTTACTGAGCGACCCCATAGTTCTCTCGCATAGCGACCATGCTTCTTATGCGAATCCACAGAAAGTACCTCCACACTCCAACCAACTCACTCAAGTACCCCGCTCACTGATTTAATAAAACTCACATTAATACTAGACCCAACCCCTCACTTAACTACAGAACTTGTGATAACGGTTGAAAATATTGTTATCTATGATGTAATTTTGACACTAAATGCACCCTTTTCTGCTTAGAAACTTACTTGGAATCATGTTTTTCTGTTAGGTTGTGTGAATTAGAGAGTTGAGGTTGAAATGGATGATTTTATGACTAATTTCCCTTGTTTTGGCAGGAAATGAGATAATATGGAAAGCAGAGATGAAGTGCCAAGGAGATGGAGCTCAGAAAGACTTGCAAAACCATTAGAGGGGAGGAATGCTCGAAGCTTGGGCACCCTTTTTGAGGCTTGAGCGCAGAAGAGCGTCGCTCACCGTTCGGGCGCCCCTTTTTGGGTCCTTGAGCACCAGAAATATGAAGCTTGGGCGTCCTTTTTTAGGCTTAAGCATCAGGAAGATTGTCGTTCATCGCCTAGGCGCCTCTTTTTGGGCGCTTGAGCGCCAAAAGCAGGAACCATCGCCTACCGCCCAGGCGCCTTAAGTAAGGCGCTTGAGCGCTAGTGACACGGGCCTGGGCCTTGTTTTTGTTTTGTGTTCGCTCTATTTAAAGGATCCAGATGTCCTAGGTTTTGTATCTTTGGCTTGAGGAGCACAACAGCACACGCTTTCACCCTGTGGAGTCGGATTTTGATGCTGGAGCTTACATCTTCTACTTTTAGGGTTTTTCTATCTCATTCTTCTCCATTGTTCATCTAGTTTCACTATGTCTATGGTGAACTAAACTCTATTTGTTGTTGGGGGATGATGTAATGTTAAACTGTTTTTCGTCGCGCAAAAACAGGACAAACTCAGTTTCCCCACTAATGTAGTAAAGGGATAACCAAGGATCAATCAAAAGACTCGGGTAGAATTAAGTTTAAAGTGTAGAATTAAATCTTGTATTTATTTACTATTTACTAACTACTAAAGCAAGGTGGGGAAATGAAATATGAAACAATGAAATTAAAGAGAAAAGAATAAAGAAATCAAATCTGTATAAAAGAAAAATCAAGAAATAAAATGCAAAGAAATAAAAACAAAATTGAAACCTAAGCTGAATTATAAAATGAATGCATAACAAAACAGAACCTAAACTAAAATGAGAACTGAATGCAATTAAAACTAACCTATGAATGCTAACAGTTAACAGTGCAAGAAAACCAAAACTAAAACTGAACAAGATACTAAGATCCCTAAAAGAAGTGGTATATACATATATTCTATCCAAAAGAGTGGACAATTCAACATCTAATCTACTAAACCTAGTCTATTCACAGGAAAACAAAAATCAAAGTAAGAAGTATTGGCTAAAACAGAAATCAACTTGCAATGAAACCAAATCAGCAACACAGATCACTCTATCCTAATCTATATATCACCAGAAATAAATCAAGAACAGAATTTAAAATTGAAACAAAGCAAAAACAGTACCTAAATTCTAACTAATCAAAAGCAATATAACAACCTCAAAAACAGAATTGAAGTCATAGGTGAATTGCACATTGGACTGAATAAAAGAGTGCTTAGAGCTGTCAGGAAGACATCCTGATAATATGAATCCCAATCCAGGGTATTCTAAGTCATATTTCAAAACTTTAAATTGACTCTTTCCACTGATTTGTCCAACCAATGTTCATTAACCTATTCATCAATCTAAAATTCACAAACAAATTCAAGAAACACATATTTGAATCAATTTTTATGCATTGGACTTTTCTCTGTCTCGAGAAGACATCTCGATGAAGAATGCTCACTACGGAGACATTTAATTCCAAACGGAACCATAAAATTGCAGAGTTACAGAATCCAAATCATTTTCTCAACACATAACAAGTACAGAAATCAAAAACAAAGAACAAAATCGAGACATAAACAAGAACAGAACAAGAACACAAAACTCAACTTTATTAACATGAAAAGAAAATTTTACAAACTACCGGAAATCACCAAGACTCTCGCGGCCTGTCACCCTCGCGATCGTCTCAACGAAATCCAAAAGTCGAGAACTCTACTTCTACGGAAGCGGAAAGGAACCCTAACCTAAAGAGTTTAGAACTATGAACAGAGAGTGTATCTCAAAGTGTGTAAAAGTGTCTCGTATACATGGTGAAAAACCCCTTTATATAGGGTCGAAAAACGAAAAGAGAAAAGAAAGGGGGAAAAGAAAGAGCTAAAAAAAACTAACTGGAAAGCTTCTTGATTGATCTTCAACAACTCTGAACCGCACTGCTTTCAACTGTCAACTGCTTCGCACGTGCTTCTAACCAACAATCCAGCTCAGCACTCCTTCCGATTTGCTTCCCCGGACCGATTTAGCTCTGGCCGGTTTCCTTTTTGGGCCTTGGAGCTTGCTTCTCCACTTTGGTTCTCCTCCTTTTGCTGGAACACGAACCCTAGGTGCGGGGTTGAGAGAATTTGGGGAAAGAAGCTCCCTCTTGCACAAATGAAGCACGAAGTATAGGGAACTCCCAGCCTTTGGCCCTTCTCGCAGCATGAAACGTTGAGTTTCATTAAACCATCCAAAAGGGCTTCAGCCCAACTCCTTGCACACATTGCACTCCATTTTAATCAGCACTGGACTTTCTAATTTGGCCCAAACAGCACCAGCCCCTCTTTGCAAAAAAAATAGTACCAAATTAAAGAAAAAAAAATCTAACAATTTAAAAAGAAAATTTTTTATTAAAGATTTTCTAAAAAAAATTATTATTTTCCTACTAATTAACAAAAGCTAAAAATTACATCTAAAAACCTATTTTTAACTAAAATTTTATAAAACTAAAGAATTAAGAGAAAAACATAAAACTAGCCTAATTCTAAGAAATTAAAAACTAAAGAAATCTAAGAAATGATTTTTAACAGAGAAAAATATGTAAATCTAGAGTGTTATCATGTAACCTTGTGAACTCCCATGTATTTGAATTGATTCTTAATAACGTATGCTTTTTCATTAATTGTTAAAGTAATTCATCTGTGCTTATTACATGCTTTGTTTAACTCATTCATAGCGTGATGTATGAATTGCATGAGTGTCGGGACGTTCCTTAAAATTCAGGTTCTTGTTGAATTAGTCCCAAGAGTAATATTTCTCAGGGATGAGGGTATGAGTCTTGGTCGTCTTAAAGCTCTTGATCTTCATATTTAATTACTAGGAATTGTATGAACTGGTGATTAAGGACAACCTTATTTCGCTGAGGGATCGGGTTTAAGTAATTTAGTGAGTGACGTTAACATTAATGCATAAAGAAGAATTCTTACATACATGAGAGGGAACTTGGTGAAATCTAACCCCAACAACATGTTCATCTCATATTAAACAATATCCGTTCATCACTGTGCTCTTCTGCTACTGATCAAACTGCATTCATATTTAATTTTCTGTTTTTGCATTTGAAACCAATGATCTTGTCTTCTTTAAGTCTTATTTAATGTAGTTATCACACGACTGTCTAGTGCCGAGAGTCCTGTGGGATACGATACTTGGTCTTACCATTTTATATTACTAGTACGATTTGGTACACTTGCCAATCCATCAACAACTCGCTAGGCGAATCCTCTAGACACTGATCCAGACCCTCCAAGCACTCGCTCAACGACCCAGCTCGCCGAGCGAATAAAACTCATAGTGCTTCCAGACCTCACCCTCTCGCTCAGCGAATGCACAGACAATGTGCCAAACATTAGAACCACTCGTTGAGTGACTCCACTCGCTCAGCGAGTTTGCATAATTCTGCAGCACGAAATCTGCAAAATTCCCACCCTAACCCAGCCTTGACCCAAAAGAACTATTTTTTCCATCTTATAATCCTTCTAGATTGTGTTATATACCTAATTACACTTAATCAAGCGTGTCTAAACCCTACTAACATCATTCTAAAGAGTTTACTAACCAATTCTAGCCCTAAAAACTAACAAATCACAACTTATAGACCCTAATTGAATTTAACCATTTTCACCTCAAAGGTAAGAAAAATAGAAGTCAAGACAAGTCACAAAACGAGTGGTTTGTGATGCAAGGGATTTCTAAAACACCTACAAATCACCGATTGGTGATTATAAACCAACCTTAGAACCTTAATTAAATCAATAATAGAAGAAGAGATTTTTTATCCATGCAAAACAGAATCACCGTGCATGATGAAGAACTGTAGAAATCGAGGAAAAAGGGGTTTTTAACTTACTGACTCAAATCAAGAAATTGATCGGTTGAAATGGTAACCCTCGATGCCAAGATCGCCTAGACACATCCTGATCGTCGAACAGAGGCTCCAAGCGTGAGAAAAGTTAGAGAGATGGTAGAGAAACGAAGAGGATAGTGTTTTAGAGATAAAAGGTATTTTAGATAATGAGATGAGTTTATAAAGTTCTATTTATATTATAAGATTATTCTAAAATAAAATATTCGGTCTCATTATTTTAATACATCTATCAACTCTAATACTCTATTTTCTAGTTCTTACACAGTGTATATATGAAATTGAACAAGTTAATAGAAAATAAAAAATTGTGTAGCAAAATAAAAAAGAAAATTTTTCTAAATTAAATGAAACTAAATGCTAAAGAAAACTGTCGCATACATTTGTTATGTTATTTAATCAATTGCTTTAACAATTTAAAATAGGTTAAGATGAGAATAATGACAATATAAAAACAAATAATATGATAAATATTTTAAATTATGCTTTTGGAAACCAGAATGATATATACTAGTAAGACCAAATTTAAATAAAACATATAAGAAAATTTTAAACTTTATCATCCCTAATCTTATTCACACAAAATTCACATTAATTTTCGAATTTTAAATTAATCTTCAATTGTATCACTTTATTTTATACCACATTTAAAATTAAGTTTCAATTCATATAATTTTCAAAAAAATTTAGTTGATAAAAATAAAAATAAATATTTCTATTCATTACATTTTTAGCGTGTTTATTGTGTGTTTAATTTTTTTTATAATCATTATTAAACACACAAAATATAAATATAAATTTCAAAGTTCTACTTTATAATTTTAGTCATTTCTTTTAAAACAAAATTTATACTGAACTTTTTATATACTTAGATTAAATATTTTTAATTATTTATATTAATTTCAATTATTTGTTTTTTCCAATATTATGTAACACGCTATTTAAATAGTATAATATACTATTTAGGAAACATCTCAAATCCAATATGTTACCATTAAGGAGCATTGGTATCTAGAAGATAATGATTTTGATGATGTTACAAAGTGAAGAATAAGAAGACTTCTGTTGTATGAGTTTAAAAGCACTTCAGTATAAGAGAAGACACCAGGACCGAACAGTTAAGACTGAACGGTAGAAGGCATCGAGAAGTTAAGACCGAATAGTAGAAGGCATGAACAAAGATGGAGCGGTTAGAAGGTGAAGTGGTAGAAAGAATTGAACCTGGCAATCGAGCAGAGGCATGATTGAGACCAAACGATCACTATCAATCAACGGCCGAATGCAGATGCATACCAAACGGTCACTAACACTGGTCGAACACAAGTTGAAGACCAAACAGTCTCTAACACAAGCCGAACGAAATTATGTCCAACTAACATTATAGAAGAAAATGTTAAGAGTTGGAAAGCATAACCGAGACCGAGCAGTTAGCACCGAACGCTTTAAAGTTGTGAGGAACCGAGCCGAACGGCCGAAGATGATAAGAGGTTTAACCGAGCGGCGGAACGTGAAGAATTGGAGTCGAACGGTCGAAGAGTTAAATATCCTAACTGTTCCAAGTCTCGCATATAATCGATTATCACTGGCAGTTGTAATGCGTCTTTTCAGTTTTAGACCAGTAGGCTATATATACCTTTGCCAAACACTTTAGACATAATCTAAGTCATTTGAGAATACAGTGTGATATGAGGAAGTTCTCAAGTGTTAGTTCATTGCTCTTGTCAAGTCTTGTGAATAGGAGAAGCTCGCGCTTTGTGTGTCAAAGGTCGGAGCAGTTCTCTTCAAGTTGGCAGAGTTGTTGCTTCCGGTTCATTTGTCGAAAGAATCTCTTTCGGTTCGTTTGTCGAAGGAAGGTTTTTGTTGCATTCTTCTGGTTCGTTTGTCGAAGAAAGGTGTTTTTGTTATTGTTATTTTCTATTCACTTTCATTGTAACTGTGAAACAGTTTTAGTGAAAAAGTAATCACTATTCATAGTGATTAACGATTGGACGTAGAATCTTTTGATTTGAACCAGAATAAAAATCATTTGTGTGATTTTTCTACTCCCTACACTCTTTATATTTTCTGCTCATCAACTGTTCGATAAAAAGCTTATAAGTAAATTAAAGGAACAATTTTTTAATTTGACCAAACACGTTTTTCGTAATTTTTTATTCCGCTGCGCCACTCAAAGATAACGATTGTTCTAACCAACAGAATAAACTAGAATAGTTAATATACAGGAAACATAAAGTATTATGACAGTTATTCAAATATAAGTATAGGTCAAGCTTTATATATAATTTTTCGATCCAAAACTATTTGCAAATTTGGGTCTTTAAAGCTACAAAAAGAAAACATCTAAACTAAAATATCTATACATATGCAACATCATCGCCTAGTGCCTGCTCCACAGAAACATCATCTACCTTTGTTTTTCACCAATCAGGTGAACATCCAAACATACAACAAACGACAAAACAAGAAGGGTAAGCTGATGACAAATTTATGAACACCGAAAAACGGCGCCACAAACTTGTTTAACAATCGGCAAGTGTGATCGAATCGTATCAAGTAATAAACAAGGTAAGACCAAGTATCGTTTTCCCAAAGGACTCACGGCCTAGTTTAGCTATGTGATTTGTTGATTATTTAAGACTTGTAAACAATTGATTGTAGGTTTTAATGCAAGAGACAATAATTAAATATGTATGCATGAATTTGATCAATGGAGAAAAACAGAATACAAACACTTCAATGAATTAGATGGATGAGTATGTTGTTGGGGTTATCAATTTCATCTTATCCACTCTCATATATTTTTAGGAATTCATCATTCTTATCATCAATGCTAATGCCACTCTCTAAATCACCTTGCAAGAAGGCCTATCCCTAATTACGAGTTCATACAATTCCTAGCATTCCTAGTAATTAGTTCTTAAAGTGCAGGAGCTTAAAGACAACCAATATGCTATTGGGAGAAATTCCCCGGATCTAGACTTCCCCGTACGTTCCCGTATCGACAAAATCAATAATCATGGAAATGAATGAGTTAAACAAAGAAAACAATAAGCAAAGAGGAAAAACCCTAGCTAAAGATGAAAGAAAGCATATATCTTAATATAAGACATTAAATCAAATTCCATATATGAGAGTTTCACAAGACTACATTGATTCCCCAACAACAATACAAGGTTTAGTTCACCATATTCATGGTGAAACTAGATGAACAATAATGAAAGAATGAAAGATAAAACCCTAGAAAGATGAGGAGGTAGCCTGAGCATCCAAGGTCTTCCTTCAAGGGGTGGAAAAGAGAGTGTTTGCTTCGTCTCTGCCAAAGATACAAACCCTAGGACGTCCTAAAGCTTATATACTATTCTAAAATTACAGAAAATTAGGCCCAAGCCCAAAATAGTGCCGCTCAGTGGTAAACTATCGCTCAGCGGTAAGTGCGTGAGTTGTTTTTCTCCCCTCAGCGGCCTTTTCACCCCTCAGCAGATCCAACGTGACTGCTTGAGTGTCGCTCAACGGTAAACTGCCGCTGAGCGACAGTTGCGGCTTCTCCTTTTGCACTTTTTGATGTCTTTTCTGATTCCATCTCTGTCCTTCTTCACTTCTTTCACCAAATTCACCTTAAAACCTGCACAAAAACACTGAAATCAAGCATAAACCTGTCCAGCTCTCTTATTTCTAAAAATATGACCAAAAGCATGATTTCAAGCTAGTTTCTAAGTGTTAAATGTTGCTTTTAGTATCAATTTTAAGCATGAAAATAACAGTTTTTCAACTGTTATCATAAGCCAATGTCCAAAAGAGTAAAACATGGAATTCACAAAGCAGGTTCTGCACATTCAACCAAGTACAATGCCTAAACATATTGGACATCTAGCTCAACGTCCGGATACATGTATTATTCTCGAACTATGGCAGCTCCTACTGATGTGGGCTGTCGCGACCCATACAAATTTGATTGCATATAAGGAATGCAGTATAGCTAGGAATTGACTCCTAGGTCGTCTCTCAAGGACCAATTTTGCGGTTCGAAAATCGAGTCTAACACAAAAAAAGGGGGGGTTTTGAAAAGGTTTTGCAAAAATTAAAGAACTCAATAAAGACACATATGCAAACAAACTAATTTAAGCTAGCATGGTAATTAAACTAGCACTATTAAAAGCCTTAGACAACATTCAAACATCAAACACTGTTACAAACTGATTAACAAACACAGTTAAAAATTATTAAATGCAACACTAACTCAAACACATAAACTCAACCTATTAATTAAATTAATTAAAAACCAAAGAAACCAACAAGCCTAATTTAATCCTAGAAAATTACTTGTCATAACGGCAATTAACAAATGAATTTAAAAGTCCAATTGGCCAAAGAAAAAGCACATGGCCGTGAGTCACCATGCACCCAAGTCAAACTTCAATTTCACCTTAAATAAGCCACAAAATGTGTTGACTTCTTCTCCCATGTGCACCATTTTTCAAGAAATTAAGTATGTGCCTTCCACACTCTCCAAGACCGTCCCCTCTCTCCTTTCATGCAGCAAAGAAATGATTTTATACACCAAAGCACACAATTTACGTGAACCACCAAGTGGAAATGCCAAAGAATGCTTCAAAGACCAATGTGCAAATGGAAGATACCAAGGGTGCTCCTACCAATGTGCCAAGTAAGCTAAATCAAATGAAAACAAACTCCAAAAACCTCCATGTCTCATTGCAATTCACGGCTGGAACAAGCAAAGGCCAAATCTCAAAGTGGAAACATTCCTTGGGTCAAAACAAGCATCTTTTGTGTTGGTCCAAAAGTGGTAAAAATTAAATGAAGTAATTTCCTCTCTCCTACAAACTCCAAACGGTTTTTCTTCAAGAATTATGCATCCAAAAGCTTTCTTCCACTCTTCAATACAAAGAACAACTTCAAGAAACCAAAGTTAAAGTTGCAAATGAACACAAGAACAATAAACCCAAACTTCTACTCATCAACCCATCTTCAACACTACCATTTCTTCAAGTTTCTTTGCAAAAACGAAAATAATACTTAGACCATCAATTCCAGTTCTGTCCAGCCTCCATAACATCACCAAGATCTGATCCCAACCTAGTCTCAAGCATCAAAACCGAAAAAGGCCAGAAAAGAGTTAAACCCACAACACCTACACATCATCTTAAGCTCTCTTCAACCTAAAACTACATAGAACTTCATTTTTATCATCCAACCATATCGAATGAGATAAAAACCGAGAGGAACAGCAGCAAAGGGAGAGGAAAACGAAATATAAAGTTACTCAAACCCAACATCCACCATGGAAATGCAAAGACAAGCTCCAAAACTCAAACTCCAAGCATCAAGATTAAGCAAATGGAAGTGGAAATGAATAGTTTTTCACCACCAATAAGCTAAGACAACCAAGAGTAAATTAAGAGAAGAATAAAATCTGCATCTTGCTCATTGAAATGGCCAAAAACGAGACACCCAAGTCAAGCTCTCCATAAGAGTGTTCATACAGGAAACCCTAAGAGAGAAAACCTCCAAAACATGAAAAAAATGAAGTGTGTAAGAGTCTCTTTTGTGTGGCTGGCTAAGGCTCTCTAAAATGCCGAGATATTTCTTCCAAATGGGGTCCACAATCAATTAAAAACCCTAACCAAAAAGGCACATGTCTTACAAATGCGTCTTTTTACAAAATTACCCCTAAAAGGGTCCAAAACACCTAATTCTAATTAAGGGCTTCTAGAAAACGAAATTACAACTTTAATTAGAATCTAAATGACTAAATGTTAAGCCTTTGAGTGTGTCACTCCATATCCCAATGCTCCATATGATATTTCCACAACTTCCCTACAACCAGAAATGCACTTAATCAGCTCAGAAAACCCAAATTAGAACAATTACGAATTTCTGACTAAATTAAGCAGAATTCGGAAAACGAGGAAATAACAGACAATTAAACACAATTCCCTGGTTTATTTAAGTGCAATAAACTAAATATAGTTCAAGAAATAACAACTCATCACCTACACTTTTGTAGTAGAATAACTGACCCACTCAAAGCTAACACACGAGATTAGTCTGTTAAACAACGCCCTTTGCAAATGGTACCGACCCTCAAACTAGGACCTCCTGCTATTCCTCACAACATAACTCACCCCTTTCTACTTGAGACTTGATGAGTATTGGAATTTCAAGATAACCCCCAAGAACGAGCTTTTACAATAATACATACACTACTTGAAATATCCACCAAGAACTTCCCAAAGAGTTCTATGGAATTACTCCACAATTATACATATGCATATCTCAATTAATCACCTCATAACAATTATCATTATCATCACTTACTCAAAGTATTTCAAGCATAAAATAATTTATAATATTTTGGAAACAACAACCACACAGTAACACACAACTTTCTTCATAACAACTCGATACACTCATTAGGTAGGGGAAACAGCTTGGAAACCCCCACCAACAGCTCTAGAAGGATCCAAAATCCCCCAAACAACCTAAAGAAAATCCAAAATTGATGTTTGGAACCCCAAATTTGAGATCCCAAACAACTTAGTTCTTGTCAGACAATTCGTACCACCAGACGCTTACCACTAGACAACTCCTTATTAAACGCTCTAACAGACGCTTATCACTAGAAAAATCCTTATCAGACGATCTACCAAACGCTTACCACCAGACAATTCGTTATCAGACGCTTACCACCAGACAACTCATTCCCAAATGATCTACCAAAAGCTTACCATCAAACAACTCCTTACCAGACAATCTACCAGATGTTTACCACTAGACAATTCCTTATCGTGTTTACCACCAAATAACTCCTTAAAAGACTATCTATTATGCGCTTACCACTAGACAACTCCTTACCAAATTTTAGCAAAATAAAAGACCAACTAAGTCCTAAATGGCCCAAACATAGTTCCCGAAATTGTAGTATCTTTCCCTTTATGATTTTAGAATTTGACCTGTCAAAACCCCTATTTTATGCCAAAGATTCACCCTTCTTCCAATTTGTTACAAATCAAAGTTCTATAACAATTCATCAACTCAGAGTTACCAAATATACATTCAACAAACCATTCAAAATAGAATTTCTACATGTCATTCAAGTTCAGGCTACAACAAATATGCAATATAATTTATCAAACATCAAAAACATAAAAAAAAAAAAGATAATTACCTTCCCTTACCTGATGGAAGCTCTACTACTAAAAACAGGTCAAAAGTTGCTCTTATAGTTCTAAGGATACTAATTGCACCTATAAGCAAAAGAAACATGATCAGGGTATGCGGTTACAACCACCAATCAATAGAGAACCTGAAAGACAACTTAAAGGAGAAATGTAATTGCAAAATAGCCACATGCATAGAGCAAACATGAAACCCTAGAGAAAAAAGCATAAATTTACTTACTCTTTTTAACAAATTGATCGGTTGGATACGAAGATCTCGTCACCCTGATCCTTTAGGAACTTTGTGATCATCAAACAGATGATCCAGTGAGAAGAGATGTTACAGACAAGGCGAAGAAAGAATTTAGGGTTGAGTTTAGAAAGAATTTAAGAAATGAAACTTATCTATAACATTTCTTGTTGAGATTGTTGATAGGGGGAGCACTGGTTTAGTTGAACCCAAAATCTCAGTTATATATGAGTTTTTGATGATGACAACACATAATTAATAACACACATGTATTTGGTGTTACATGTTACATGCGTTTTTGAGAACATGATTGTGTTGTTTGTGTTGTTCATTGTATTTCACTGTGTTATATATGTGATTTTATACATGAATGCATGACACATGTTTTTGGAAAAGAAAAACCGCAAACACTTTTGTTGAACTTAAATTGTGTGGCAAAACAACAGTTTTAAGTCGATCTCATTATGGGGTGAGTCGATTAAAACTCGTGAATTTGACCTGTCAAAACCCCTATTTTATGCCAAAGATTCACCCTTCTTCCAATTTGTTACAAATCAAAGTTCTATAACAATTCATCAACTCAGAGTTACCAAATATACATTCAACAAACCATTCAAAATAGAATTTCTACATGTCATTCAAGTTCAGGCTACAACAAATATGCAATATAATTTATCAAACATCAAAAACATAAAAAAAAAAAAGATAATTACCTTCCCTTACCTGATGGAAGCTCTACTACTAAAAACAGGTCAAAAGCTGCTCTTATAGTTCTAAGGATACTAATTGCACCTATAAGCAAAAGAAACATGATCAGGGTATGCGGTTACAACCACCAATCAATAGAGAACCTGAAAGACAACTTAAAGGAGAAATGTAATTGCAAAATAGCCACATGCATAGAGCAAACATGAAACCCTAGAGAAAAAAGCATAAATTTACTTACTCTTTTTAACAAATTGATCGGTTGGATACGAAGATCTCGTCACCCTGATCCTTTAGGAACTTTGTGATCATCAAACAGATGATCCAGTGAGAAGAGATGTTACAGACAAGGCGAAGAAAGAATTTAGGGTTGAGTTTAGAAAGAATTTAAGAAATGAAACTTATCTATAACATTTCTTGTTGAGATTGTTGATAGGGGGAGCACTGGTTTAGTTGAACCCAAAATCTCAGTTATATATGAGTTTTTGATGATGACAACACATAATTAATAACACACATGTATTTGGTGTTACATGTTACATGCGTTTTTGAGAACATGATTGTGTTGTTTGTGTTGTTCATTGTATTTCACTGTGTTATATATGTGATTTTATACATGAATGCATGACACATGTTTTTGGAAAAGAAAAACCGCAAACACTTTTGTTGAACTTAAATTGTGTGGCAAAACAACAGTTTTAAGTCGATCTCATTATGGGGTGAGTCGATTAAAACTCGTGTATTTGCACAAACTTTTTCAAGTGTGCTGTGAGAGTATTTCAAAGAGAAAAGTTTTCAAAACTGTTTTACTCTGTTATAAAGTCGATTACATGTGTATTGCATTCGACTGAGTTTGTTATATTTTGAATAATTGTTAATGCTTGATATAACTGTCACAACGGCTATATTTTTAAATATGTTGACCAAGCATTAAATGAAATTCGACTGCATTAATTGTACATTCAATTAACTACATTGATTGCTGCTAACTGCAATAACATAATTGATATATTCGAATGCATTAGTAGCTTAGTCGATTAAAATGCGTTAGAGTTATGTTTATCTATAAATTAACGCGAATTTGATTTCTGTAAGAACTTTTGTGAATCTAACAGTTTGTGATATCTTTTGCAGAAAGAGAGAAAGAGCTCCAAGAAACAAGAAGTGACCGTGGTGATCATCCACTAGTGGATTCTTGAAGAGCAAGTTAACTCCACGTACAAAGATCTGCACCTTGGGTGTAACTGAGAGATCAGAGGCTACAATATTGTGAAGAAGAGTGTATTGCGTTCTTGACTTTGAGGGTAGCTCAAACGGTTTGGACTGTAGGAGAGGGGATTCTTGCTGCTAGTCTGTTTGTATACTGCCTATATTTTGATTAGAGGTTTAGAGAGGTGTTTTATATTTTTAACGTGAGGTCGCTATAAAAGTCTTGTTGTAAACACCTTGATCATTATAGTGCATTGGCTTCCTGTGGTTGGAAGGACACTAGATGTAGGCTTGGCCGAACCAGTATAAAAACTCAGTGTTTGATCTTTCTATCCCTACATTCTTTTATTTAGTCGACTTCTTACTATACTCAATCGATTTAATTTCCGCTGCATAAACACGTCTTTTACCTTGCGTTTCAAGAAATTCATAAAGTAATCATTTTTTGTGAAAAAGATTTTGAAAGTTTTAATTTTTATACTTCACCAATTCCCTCTCCCCCCCTTCTTGGTGTCACAAATTGAGCCATTATTTTTTAACAATTGGCACCAGAGCTGGTTTTCATAAAATATTTGAAAAACTAGTCGATTATTGTTTTCATTAAATCGACTGATCCTGGAAAATGGATTTCAATTTTCAAACCTTTGGTGAAGGTCCATCCACAAATAGACCACCAGTATTTGTTGGAGAAAACTATGCTTTTTGGAAAATTAAGATGCAAATCTTTCTTTAATCCGTGGATAAAGGAGTTTAGGATGAAACTATAAACGGTCCATATGAACCCACTCAAATTGTGATTGGAAAAACTGTTTTGAAAAACTTTTTTGAGTGGACTCAAGATGAAAACCATAGAGCACTATACGATGTTAAGGCTAGGAATGTAGTAGCTTCTATACTAACAATGGATGAATTTTTCAGGATATCACAATGCTAGACTGCCAAGAAAATGTGGGAGGTTGTTGAGGTTACGCATGAAGGAACAGATGAAGTAAAAAGGGCCAGAAAGAACTCTCTTATACAAGAGTATGAGTTGTTCAGAGTGAAAGCAGGAGAGACAATCTATGAGGTACAAAAACGATTCACACACATAGTCAATCACCTCATGGCTCTCGGGAAAGTGTTTGATAAAGAAGAAATCAACATAAAGATCTTGAAAAGCCTCAATAGAAGTTGGCAACCGAAAGTCACTACTATATCTGAATCAAGAGACTTGATCAGCATGAACATGGCTACATTGTTTGGAAAACTCAGAGAACATGAATTAGAGCTTCGAAGGCTAAAGGAGGAAGAAGAAATTGAAGAAAAGAAATTGAAGAGAAGAAATCAATTGCTTTAAAGGCCACAAGTAAGAAAGCTACAAAGATTCATGAACCTGAAACTGAATCAGATGCAGATGCAGATATACCAGAAAAGGAAATGATGAATATGATGGTAAGAAACTTTAATAGATTCATGAAAAATAAAAATTCTGCAACTAACAATGCATGTTTCTCAAGAGGAGGGAAGAAGAGCTCAAGAAGCAATGTTGTTTAATGCTATGAATGTGGAAAGGATGATCATATCAAGCCTGACTGTCCAGACTTGAAGAACAAGAAGAAAGAATTCTCCAAGTATCCTCAGGACAAGAACAGGAAGTAGAGGAAAGCTTATATTTCTTGGGAAAACAGTGATGAAGACTCTTCACGTGATGATGACAATAGTGTTGAAGAGGAGTTAAACTTGTGCTTTATGGCAAGCTCTGCACAATACGATGATGATAGAGATCATGAATTTGAAAATGAAAGAATAGAAGTCATGTACTACATGTTATTGGATGCATTTCAGGAAATTCATGCAAAGTCCATGCGACTTCAATATAAAGTGAATCAATTATCATCTGAGAGAAGAGATTATGAATACAGAATTGATAATCTTGTGCAGGATAATGAAAAACTTGAAAAAGATCTTGAAGAAGCTTTGAAATCTGCAAAGACAGTAAAGACCGAAGTACAAGTTGTTCAAAAAGGTTGTGGTAACTGTATCTAAACTTTTTCATGCATCATGCATCATGCATCATAAGTGTTTGAATGACTGATTACTATATGCATGCTTGCTACATGATGCTTGAATTGTTTGTTTTTTGTGAAAATACTGATATGCGACTTTTAATCGATTGTATTAAGTGTTGAGTAGAATATTTTGCATGTATGTGTTTCTCTATTTTTGGTAACACTCTGTCAAAACATTAAATCGACTTCGTTTTTAATGAAATCGATTATTAGTCTCTATTTTGAACTATCTTGTGTTTTGAAAATTTGAATGGGCCTAAGTATATGATATTTTGTTTGTTCGCGCCCTCAAACATCTCAATCTTATGAAAATGTGTTAGCATTGAATGCGCTTTGTCTGTGAAATCCTTGAAACCCTAATACTGAGAAAGACTATTCGGAACTCAAAGTCAGATGGCTTCTTCATCACACCACTCTGGTAACAAAGAGAAGGTTGTAGTTGTTGCAAGAGGTGTTGATCCTTCTGGATGGATCAGTGTTGATGAAATGCGTGAAAGATTTCTCAAAGGGAAGAGAATCAAGATTGTTGTACCATATATGTACCTGAAGCTTGACTTATTTGAAAAGGAGGGCTTTTCACTCCCAGAATATATTAAAACTCAGGGGCTCTCTACACTGGTACAGATCAAAGGTGAATGGTACCCCAACCTTGTTAGAGTATTTTACAATAATTTGAAAAGCGTTAATGGAGAAATTCAATCAAGGGTAAAAGGCATCAACATCTATATTGACAACGATGTCTGGCTGCAACTAGTTGGTTTGAAAGTTGAGGGACTATTCTCCCATCTACGCAACTCTGAGACAAATATGTTGTTGAAAAAGAAAGATGTTTATAGAAACTGGTTAAGATTTCCTGAAAGATATAAAATTGAACGGCTGTACGTTCATGAAGGATTAAACAGGGAAGAGAAGATGATAACACATATCCTTGCATGGGTAATATTACCAGGAAGGTTAGTGTAAGACAACATGACGACAAAAGATGTCTTCCTGCTACATGCCATTAAGAACGATATCCCCACCAACTGGGTGGAAGTCTTGAAAGACCACATGATTGAACTTGGGTTTAGTCAAGCTCATTATCTGCCCTATGCAATGCTTATCAGTAGAATTCTAACTCTTTAAGGAGTGAATGTTCAGGGTGAAGAGAAATGCTCTTGCAACTCCACAAATATAATTAATTGGAATACCCTAACTTCCATTGGACTAGTGAAGACTGAAAAGGAGTGGCACTTCAAAGATGAGGTAGACTTGGTTCATAGCTCTGGAAGCACGCCTACACAAAATGAAGAACGCACAAACTACTTTCCATAGAAAACTTTGAACGGTTTGTTGCAGAGCAGTTCAAGCATCTCAATGAAAGAGTTACAAAAATTGAAGGAAATACAGATAATCTTCATCAGCAAAGAGTGAACAACTCATCTGAAGGTTCTGAAGAATCATCTGATGAAGATTCCATGGATATGTCTAACTCATATTAGAAAATTGATGTGTTTAGATTTTATTAGTTTCTGTGTTTCGTTTTTCTTCTGTTCTGGTTGTATTGATGGCTTTATAGGCCACTTTATTTTGTCTTTACCTTATTGTATTTCAAGTTTCATATAAATGAAATCAGAATTTATGGTTAAATAAATCTGTGATTGAATTAAACTAAAATAGATCAAATCAATTACATTGTGCTTGTATGTGAATGGATTCTTCATTAATGTTACTTTCATACATTTGCAACTCGTGCCAATACCAACCATCTATATAAATGTATGTCATCTTCCATACTTCATCACCTATTCATGTTTACCAAAACAGGACGATTCGTGTAGTCCTCCATCGTAGGTTTGAACTTATCTCCTCTGACCCTCAAGGCTTATGAGTAAAACCCCAAGCTAATCACATCAGCATTAAATTCAACATGAGCCAGAACTCTATAGGCAACACATTCATCCCTTTCTACCCCTTATAAGAGGAAAGGACAACACTCAAATCCTATTCTCTTCTATTGTCCATCATGGATGAAGAGACACACCTCTTTCACCACCTCTTAAAGACGAAGACATTCACCTTTCTACCCCCTCATAAGAGGAAATGTGACTACCTTTCTATCCCTTTAAAAGAGGAAAGGTACAACCCCGAAATTAACAAAGTATTGGCAAGAAGACACAACTAATGACATAACCACCGCACCGCACCTCATGGTTAGTACAACAATGTGACAGTCACTCTAATACTAGATAATTGTCATAAAAATCAATTTCATCCATATCTCATCCCTTGATTTTCAAACCTAGAAATCACATATCACATTCTTACCACCATATCCTAACCATTTGGAAATCTCACCATTAACAACCACCTAACAGTAAACAATCCCTAGAAACCTTAATCAGTCTAAACAAAAATGAATATCTTCAAGCAAAGACCATACCACCAAAACTAATGAAATCTGACAACATTATAGGTAACACATTGTTCAAACAAGTCTAAACCAACATTTCAAATGTCGTATAGTGAATACCTAGCATTGTACACGTTCAAACAGCTCTCATAGATGCATTGACAAGATTTCAAAGAGGTTGCATATCCAGTAACATGTTCACATCATTATTACAAGACATACCAAATGTAACACCCATTTCTTCTAGTGTCATAGTAACAATTTTTTTTAACATTCATAATGAGAACATTTGATACCATAATAAATTCAAATTCTCAAAATAAACATTGTTTCACTTCAAAATTAAATTGAAAAGTTGTTTAAGATTATAGTACTAAAACAATATTATTTTTCAATGCATTTCAAAATCCCCAAAAGTTTTCCCCACTCGTCTTCTCGTATCTAGAGATCACTCGCATCACCTGAAATATCACCTGCTCCCATATAACATTACGAATTATATGATCATCGCAATTACATGTACAAACAAGCAAGGGTGAGCTAACCAAATACAAGAAAAACATACATCATAATCTACTCACCCACACTACTCAATCAAAACAACATCATTCATGAATCTCAATCTCATACTAGTTATGTCATTCTTTCATAACCTATCATTATACAAATCCTGCTTACCAAAGTAGTCTTGTTTGAGTCATTATCCCAACTTACCAAAGTAAAGTCGAAACTGAGTCATCATCCATGCATACCATGTAGTCCTGCTTACCAAAGTAGTGTCCAATTAGACTCATCATCCCTACTTACCAAAGTAGTCCGACTTATAAAGTATTGTCCGGCTCCGAACCTCCCCCCTTTCCCTGACTTACCAAAGCTGCAAAAGAAGAAAGTAAATGAAACTTGAATTTACAGTTACGACAAGAATGTATATCATATAAATCCAAACTTAACATCAATTGATTTCTAATTCGTCAATTAACTCAACTAATAATTACAAACTCAATCATGTTCAAATATAATTTAATATCTAGTATAGACTAGATCATATAACTCATCTACCAATCCACAACTAACAAGACACAACTACACATACAAATCAATAATATAATTACTCAAGATTTCACCCAATACTAATCAAGTTGAATATTTCGTTCAAAGATTTTTCTAAATACAGACCTTTAATTAAAGATTTGACTGACCAAAGTACATAACTACATGTTTGGAGCCTATAGTAAAAATTTTAGTTCGATCCAACGGTTAATAAAACAAAAATCTCAATTTTTGCATAAGTAATCCAAAATCAGAATTTAAGTAGTATTAGGTTTCCTAAGAAACACGAAAATAAATTCTCCAAATATAGATATCCAATTAAAAATTTGAGCGGTCAAAATGACTTTGTATATCTTAGAAACTATATATCCAAATTTCAGATTAATATAATGGTTAACTAACTTGAAATATATGTGGTTTTCAACTCTACTGTTAACACTCGGCAAGTGTACCAAATCGTATCAAGTAATAATAAAATGGTAAGATCAAGTATCGTTTCCCAAAGGACTCACAGCCTAAACAGTTATGTGATTTCTTCATTAAATTAGACTTGTAAACTAAAATATTGTTGTTGAATTACGAAAATAAACATGAATGCAAGGTTTTGATCAATGGACTTGAAAGATGCAAAAACGGTTGATGTAGAATATGAATGATTATGTTGTTGGGGTTTCTGATTCATCCTATCCACTCTCATGTATTCAAGAATTCATCTTTCTTCATTAATGTTAATGCCACTTTCTAATTTACCTTAAACTCGATGTCTCGGTGAAGAAAGCCTACTTCTAATCACTAGTTTACAATGTCTTGTCTCCCTAGCAATTATTCATGCATTACATTCGCACAGAAGCTTAAAGGCAACCAATCCTCCTATCCCTATGTCTAGGTAATATTGCTCTTGGGAGAATTTCCTCAGTTCTAGATGTACTTATATGTGTCCATACAAATAACATCAATGATCATGCAATTGAATGAGTTAAACAAAGCATGCATAGAGTATAGAAGAAAAATCCTAATAATTAATGAAAGAAAGCATATAGATTAAAGAACCAATTCAATACATGAGAGTTTCAAAGGATTACATCGGTTTCCCAATAACAATCAAGGTTTAGTTCACCATAGACATGGTGAAACTAGATGAAAAATAATGAAAGAATGAAACATAGAACCCTATAAGCTGAATAATAGAGCTTGAGCATCCAAAATCCTCCTCCAAGGGGTGAAGAAAGTGTGATTTCGCCTCTTTCTGTCCAAAGATACTAACCCTAGGTCGACTAAACCCTTATGTAGTTTATTAAGAATTACAGAAAATAGGCCCAAGCCCAAATTAATGGCGCTCAGCGGCACTTTTGCCGCTAAGCAGTAAGTGCGGGTCTTCAGAATTAATGCCTAGCTGTACTTTTGGCCCTCAGCGGTGACTGTGATGCTTTCAAAACGCCGCTCAGCGGTAAAAGTGGCGTTGAGTAGTGACTGCGGCTCTTCTTTGGTGCATTTTCACTTCCTTTCCTAAGTCCAGCTCCTTACTACTTCAACTTCTTTCATCTAATTCATCTTATTTCCTACCAAAACAAGGAAACCAAGCATAAAACCCATCCAACTCTCTTATTTCCAAAACTTAAGCAAAAGCATGATTCCAAGCTAATTTCTAAGTCATAAAGGTTGTCTTTAAGATAAAAATTAGGTATAAAAATAACAGTTTTTCAACTGTTATCACAACCCCAAACTTAGAACTTTACTTGTCCTCAAGCAAACAAGATGTAACTCAATCTTCCACCAATCCATACAATGGTTCACCACATTCAAAACTCTTTCTTTCAAGACAAGTAATTACTCAAATCAGCTCATCACAAAGAATTTAGTCAAGATGCACACATGCGTTGGTGTTCACATAAACACATAGTATCCAACAAATTATATTCTCATGAATGATCAATTAACTAAGCATAGATGTAATCATGTGCTCATGGAATCTTTCCTCACCAAATAAAGTGTTTCACTCAAACACACAAGTGTATAAGAAGTCACTCATTCGCTCTACTATCACAATGTCACATGAATCAACTTTACCTTTCATTTAACCACAATCAAACACATTCACAAGCAAGTATCATCACAAGGGCTTTTCTATGGCTTATAATGTGGCTAGGCTAACAAGAAAATTGGTTTTTCTGGATCACAAAATCCTTGAGTTAAGTGAATCATCTAAACACAACCATTCTTCCTTCTTCCCAACTTTCTTTTCAATTGCGCCTTTCTTTTTCTTTCTTTTCTTTCCTTTTTATTTTGCTTTTCACATGCTTAGCTCAATGCTTTTTATTTTCCCTTTTTAGACCTCCCAACAACCCCAAACTTGAACATTTACCAATACCACAAGATATTGATGAGAGGGTCGCACCTCACACAAAAGTTGATTGCAAAATTAATGCAGTATAGTACTAGGAAGTGACTCCTAGGTCGTCTCTCAAGGACCAATTGTGGTTCAGTCTCAGGTCAACACATAGTGGGGGGGGGTTTTGTGAAGGTTTTTTGAATGCAAGTGAACTAAATCAAAACAGGAACATAAACACGGGTGTAAACACAGGATTAAAATAGTTGATCACTTAAGCTAACATCATGATAACAGTTGAAAAACTGTTATTTTCATGCTTAAAATTGACACAAAAAGCAACCTTTACACTTAGAAACTAGCTTGAAATCATGCTTTTCTTCATATTTTCATAAATAAGAGAGCTGGACAGGTTTATGCTTGATTTCAGTGTTTTTGTGCAGGTTTTAAGGTGAATTTGGTAAAAGAAGTGAAGAAGGAGAGAGATGGAATCAGAAAGAACATCAAAAAGTGCAAAAGGAGAAGCCGAAGTCACCGCTCAGCGGCAGTTTACCGCTGAGCGGCACTCAGGAGTTCACGGGAGATCCGCTGAGGGGCAAAAGGGCCGCTGAGGGGAAGAAATGAGACGCGCACTTACCGCTGAGCGGCACTTTTATGGGCTTGGACCTAATTTTCTGTAATTTACGAATAATATATAAGCTTTAGGGTTTCCTAGGGTTAGGTATCTTTGGCAGAAACGAAACAAACACTCTCTTTTCCACCCCTTGGGGGTAGATTGGGAGATGGTGACAGCTCTCCTCTTCTCTTTCTCGAGTTTTTCTATTTCTTTCATTCTTTCATTATTGTTCATCTAGGTTCACCATGAATATGGTGAACTAAACCTTGTATGTTTGTTGGGGAATCAATGTAATCTTTTGAAGCTCTCATATATGGAATTTGTGTTTGCATCTTAATCTAGGATTTATGCTTTCTTTCATCATTAGTTAGGGTTTTTCCTCTTTGCTTAATGCTTGCTTTGTTTAACTCATTCAATGCATGATTATTGATTTTGTCGATACGGGAACGTACGGGGAAGTCTAGATCCGGGGAATCTCTCCCAATATTATATTGGTTGTCGTTAAGCTCCTGCACTTGATGAACTAATTATTAGGAATGCTAGGAATTGTATGAACTCGTAATTAGGGAGAAGCCTTCTTGAAAGGTACTTTAGAGAGTGGCATTAACAATGATGATTTGAATGTTGAATTCCTAAAATATATGAGAGTGGATAAGATGAAATTGAACCCCAACAACATATTCACCTATATATTTCATTGAAAGTGCTTGTCTTTTGCTTTTGCCATTGATCAAAACTCATGCATACATGTTTATTTTCTTTCTTGCATATTAAACTCCAAATATTTCGTGCTTAAGTCTTAGCTAATCAACGAACCACACAATTAAACTAGGCCGTGAGTCCTTTGGGAGAACGATACTTGGTCTTACCGAGTTTATTACTTGAAACGATTCGGTCATACTTGCCGATTGTTCGACAAGTTTATGTCACCGTATTTCGGTGTTCATAAATTTGTCATCAAGTTTTTGGCGCCGCTGCCGGGGACTCGTGGTTTAACTGGTTAATTTGTGTGATTATTGATTATCTTTGACTTGTTTTTGAATTTTTAATTTAAATTTCGAATTTTTATTTTCTGTTTATATTTTTCAGTTTGTATTTTATTTTATTTTATTTTATTTTTCTGTTTTTATTTTTCTGTTTTCTATTTTTATTTCATCTTCTTATCTCTGATCTTATATCTTCTTTTATATCTTTTTGTGCTAACATATGTTTTTAGGGTTTTGTGCCTAATGTCTGCAGAATGCAATTGGTTAAGAATTTAACTATATGGACACTCAATTCTACCAAAGTAATCTCAACCACTGGTGGGAACCTCACTTAAGCATGGATCAAAGCCAATTTTGGCAAGCTGCTGGACAATTTGAGAACCAACCACAATAACAATGGCAGCAACAACCCTTTCTATCAGGAAGTTTGGATAGGTTGGAGGACACCCTTCAACGATTTTTGAAAAATTCCGACTCTGCTCAGAAAAGCATTGAAGAATCATGTAAAAGAATGGAGATGCAACTTCGTTACATCAGTCAGAGATTGAATGATGATGTTAATACTGAAGTTAACCTTAAGGAGGAAGGGCAAATCATTATCACTGAAAGTGACAAGATTCTTGATGAGGAAAAATTAGAGGGAGATGAGGAAAGGGTAGAGAGAAAAGAGAAAGAAGAGTTGAGTGAGAAAGATAAAGATGAAGAAAAAGAAAAAGAAGTGGTTGAGAGAGAAGAGAGAAAGAAAATTTGTGTGAAAATAAAGAAGTTCAGGAGAAAAAGAGAAGGGAAGAAAAAAATAAAAGAAAAGAAAAAGAGAAAATTTGGGGAAAGAAATCGTAAGAAAAAGAAGATGAGAGGAAAGAAGAAGGAATCATATGAAAAATCCCATCCTCATCTAAAGAAGAATCATAGGAAGGAAAAGAAATTTAAGTGCTTTATGGAAATCTTCAAGAAATTGGAGATTAAATTTCTAAAGAAGTTCAGTAGAAAGAAGAAGAAAAAGAAGAAGGAACTTGAGCTTTACTGGGTCAAGCTAATGACGTTAAAAGAGCGCTTGCTGGGAGGCAACCTAGTGATTTAAAAACTTTTGATTTTGATTTTGGTTTTGTAACTTTTAATCTGTGGACATTATTTTTGTAAATATTTTGTTGGATATAGCATCTACTGAAGGATGCTAGGTGGTTAAGTATCTACTGAAGGATACTCAGTTTGTAACACCTACTGATGGGTGTTGGTAAGAAAATTTTGCACCTACTGATGGGTGTTGGTAAGTTTGTTACACCTACTGATGGGTGTTGGTGGATTTTGGGTCAGGCTCATGACGTTAAACAAGCGCTACCTGGGAGGCAACCCAGTTGATTGAATGTTTCTGTTTGTTTCATTTTAGTTGCATAATAGGGTTTTGCATAAGTAATCTGAGGATTGAATTGCAGGGAACCAGTGAGGGGCATGTTTAGGAGGCACGTAGGTTAAGAAAAGAAGGAGAAGAGCACATCACGAAAGTGTCGCTGAGCGGTACTCTCGTAGATGGGCTTTAGCTTCCCCTCAGCGGGACTCGAGCCCATTAAGGTATTTTTATACCCTAAGCTGCGCATAAGCTTCTGTTTGCTGGCTCTTTTCTGCACAAACACTCCCACATACCTTTTCCAAGGTTTTCCACATCTTTTCACTCTTCCCTCTTAAGAAAATTTCTCTTCCACTCACTTTTTCACTAGTGTGCCATCAAAGTTTGGGGTTGGAAGAGAGCATTCTAGCTTGGAAGCATTTTCATTGCATCTAGTATCTCCACCCAAGTAAGTAAAAAGCATTTTGTTCATTCTAGGGTTCTTGAATTTGAATGTGATTGTCAAAGCTTGAATATTTAGAGGTTTTGATTTCTATGCATGATTTGATGATATATTTGATGTTTGAACCGATTAAACTGCATGATTATGAACTGGAAAACTGAAAATTGCATTTGGGTGGAGTTAGGACAGCTTTAAAACAAGATTTTCAAAAATCTGCAGAGTTGCCGCTGAGCGGCACTCTGCCAGATTTGGTTTTTCTGGTTTTTTGTGATCTGGACTATGGCACTGGTGGCGCTGAGGGGAAATTCTGGCCCTCAGCGGTGGTTTAGCTTCGAAAGGAGTTGTGTTCTGTGTTTACTAATGATTAACATCATGTTCTGTGGTTTTGTGGTTTTGTGGTTTTGTATTTGTGTTTGAATGCAGGAATGGCATCCTCTTCAGGAAAGAGATTGAAAACCATGGCAACCAAGAGAAAGGAAAAGGAACCAGAGCAACCCCACTCTAGTAGGTTCCTCTCTAGGAAACATGAGAAGCACTTTAGGGTGGTTCAGGACAGTAGACTTCTGATGGAGAGAAAGGTTGGAATGATACCTAACTTTGCTCCTCAATTTGGAGAGCAAGTGTTAGGGAATGACTGGGGAAAGCTAGCCACATATCCTGCACCTGCCAACATAGCTGTGGTAAAGGAATTTTACACCAATGCAAAGAAGATTGGTGATTATCCAGCTGAGAATTATTTGGGCTATGTCAGAGGCCATGCTATCAGGTATGATCCTGATTCTATCAATAACTTCCTGGACACTGTGTGGGCTGGTGAGCAGTGCCAGTTTGCTCTTTGCATGGAGGAAGGTGCTGATTATGAGGATGTGGAGAGAGTACTGTGTATACCTGGAGGACATTTCCAAAGAAATAGATCTGGCTCAGTGGTTAACATTAGGAGGACGGATTTGACTCCTCTTGCAAAGTATTGGATGGTGTTTTCTCACGCCAACATTCAGCCATGTTCACATGTGTCAGATATTACTCTCAGCAGGGCACTATTCATCTACTGTGCTATCAGAAACTTAAATGTTAATATTGGGCAGGTGATAGCTGATGAGATTAGTATGTGCGCCAATACCTCAAACAACAAAGCACCATTCGGACATCCCTCCTTGATCACTCACCTTTGCAAGATAGCTGGGGTGGACACTTCTGCTCCACCATTTGAGAGGCCAAGAAAAGTTATTGATGAGGCTTATTACAGACAATACTGTGGAGGTGAGGAAGCAGCTCAGCCAGTTCCACCACGCCGTACTCGTAGAGAGAGAGGACCAGCACAGAGCCAGACATCTGTTGAGACACATGAGGCAGAACCATTCCAGATGAGGGACATGTATATGTCTCTTATAGGTGCTTAGTTGGAGTCCATTCACAGAGGGCAGGTGGCCACTGCTGAGATGATTGTGGGGATGTATGATACACCTCCAGCCCACAGGTGGACTATGGATGAATTCCATAATGTGGTAGCTTGGCCAGAGGAGCCAGTGCATGGAGAAGGAGCTGGAGCAGCTGAAGCTTCAGCAAGAGAGATGGAAGAAGATGATGCTGATGAGGATGATGCATTTGAAGATGATGAAGATGAGGAGGAAGAGGAAGATACAGAGGACAGCTCAGACTGATGAGGAGCTGAGATAGCATTTACTGATGAATGCTATCATATGCTTATGCTTTTGTTGGTTTAAGTTTCTGAACTTATTTGTTTTTGTTTTTTGATTAGGGTTTGATGTACTCTATTGGACACCTGGTCTGTGTGATGATTTGCTATTAACTGTGATTGTGTGATAAGTAATGCTTGATGATGATTAGTGATTGATTGATGTTGAGATAGATGTGCACATAAAATGCTTATACAGGTGATTCGCAAGCTTTGTGAACAAATGCATGATATTATGATTGTGATTGTGAGATTAAGTAGGATGTGTATGTCAAATGTGGATGAGCTTATATGTGAGGTTTTGAGCTCCAGAGTTATTATTGTTAAATGTTATTACTTTGAAAGCATGAATGACTTTGCCCAGGTTTTCTATGATTGAATCAATTGCTTGTTTTGCATCATATGATCAAGGTCGTTTGTTGGAACCCTTTTTATTGGCCAAATTCATAAAGCTAGCCCACTAAAAGAGAACACTTGGTGTTCTATCCTTTGAACCCTTAGCCTTGAACATACACTGAAAACCCTTGATTGAAAATCTTTACCTTGAGTTAACTAGAAGATCTTGTGTGGTATTGTTAAATGTTCAAGTTTGGGGTTGTTGGGAAAATATAGAAAAGGAAAAGCATTGAGCTAAGAGCTAAAAAGTAAGAATATGCAAAGAAAAAGAAAAGAAAAGAAAAAGAAGCAAAGCTCAATGCGAATGCAAAGGCAAGTTGGGAAGAATAAGAAAAATTGTGTTGTTATGATTCTCTTAACTCAAGGATTTTGTGATTTAGAAAAACCAATTTTCTTGTTAGCCCAGCCACATTATAAGCCATTGAAAAGTCCTTGTATGATGCATGCTTGTGAATGTTTTTGATTGTAGTAAAACTAAAGGCAAATTTGATTCATGTGACATTGTGATAGTAGAGTGAATGAGTGATTACCTCTTATACAATTGTGTGTGAGTGAAACACTTTACCTAGTGAGGAAATATTCCATGAACACATGAACATCCATGCTTAATTTAGTGATCATTCATGAAAAATAGCATTTGTTGGAATTTAAATGACTTTGTGAATACTAAAGCATGTGCACATCTTGATTGAAATCTTGGTCATAAGTTTGATAGAAGTTTTTACTTATCCTTGAAAAGAAGATTTTTGAATGAGTGAACCATCATATGAATTGGTTGAAGATGGAGTTACATCTTATTTGCTTGAGGACAAGCAAAGTTCTAAGTTTGGGGTTGTGATAACAGGTTAAAAACTGTTATTTTCATGCTTAAAATTGACACAAAAAGCAACCTTTACACTTAGAAACTAGCTTGAAATCATGTTTTTCTTCATATTTTCATAAATAAGAGAGCTGGACAGGTTTATGCTTGATTTCAGTGTTTTTGTGCAGGTTTTAAGGTGAATTTGGTAAAAGAAGTGAAGAAGGAGAGAGATGGAATCAGAAAGAACATCAAAAAGTGCAAAAGGAGAAGCCGAAGTCACCGCTCAGGGGCAGTTTACCGCTGAGCGGCACTCAGGAGTTCACGGGAGATCCATTGAGGGGCAAAAGGGCCGCTGAGGGGAAGAAATGAGACGCGCACTTACCGCTGAGCGGCACTTTTATGGGCTTGGACCTAATTTTCTATAATTTACGAATAATATATAAGCTTTAGGGTTTCCTAGGGTTAGGTATCTTTGGCAGAAACGAAGCAAACACTCTCTTTTCCACCCCTTGGGGGTAGATTGGGAGATGGTGACAGCTCTCCTCTTCTCTTTCTCGGGTTTTTCTATTTCTTTCATTCTTTCATTATTGTTCATCTAGGTTCACCATGAATATGGTGAACTAAACCTTGTATGTTTGTTGGGGAATTAATGTAATCTTTTGAAGCTCTCATATATGGAATTTGTGCTTGCATCTTAATCTAGGATTTATGCTTTCTTTCATCATTAGTTAGGGTTTTTCCTCTTTGCTTAATGCTTGCTTTGTTTAACTCATTCAATGCATGATTATTGATTTTGTCGATACGGGAACGTACGGGGAAGTCTAGATCCGGGGAATCTCTCCCAATATTATATTGGTTGTCGTTAAGCTCCTGCACTTGATGAACTAATTATTAGGAATGCTAGGAATTGTATGAACTCGTAATTAGGGAGAAGCCTTCTTGAAAGGTACTTTAGAGAGTGGCATTAACAATGATGTTTTGAATGTTGAATTCCTAAAATATATGAGAGTGGATAAGATGAAATTGAACCCCAACAACATATTCACCTATACATTTCATTGAAAGTGCTTGTCTTTTGCTTTTCCATTGATCAAAACTCATGCATACATGTTTATTTTCTGTCTTGCATATTAAACTCCAAATATTTCGTGCTTAAGTCTTAGCTAATCAACGAACCACACAACTAAACTAGGCCGTGAGTCCTTTGGGAGAACGATACTTGGTCTTACCAAGTTTATTACTTGAAACGATTCGGTCATACTTGCCGATTGTTCAACAAGTTTGTGACATCATATTTTGGTGATCATAAATTTGTTCATCACATCATAACTAAAATATCACAACCAAGAAAAATAGAGAACATTAAAATGAAGAATGCTTAAACCAAATTAAAAGTCCACATTATAATCATCCACCACCAACGCATATCAACAAACTAAAAATATGCTAAAAGTAAAATCAAATGATCCAGAATTGCTAAATGTAAATTAATATATAAAATATAAAAATGTAACTTGGTTAAAACGTGAAGACTAAAAGAAATTGCCAATGCTTCTTCCCAAAAGAAAATCAAACACCGTGCTCCTAAAAGAATGTTGGACGTGACCTAGCCACTCACTCCAAAAGAAATCACGCATATACCCTGCTGCTGCAATAAATCAGCGCACAGCACTTCAAGACGTCACCTAGCTTTTCTAATGAATTAAGCACCACTTCGTCACAGATGTATGCTTCCAATCAAGCCGGGTCGTGACCTCCTCCACCATTTCTCTAATTGAAGTCAGTGTGTTACTCAAACCAATAAACAAAATGAATATGCCATCATCTTTTTAAAAGAAATCAACCCAATTGCTGAACGTCACCGCTGCACCTTCTCCAATCTCATCACCTTTTCTCCCTCATTAAAAAAAACATCCTAATCCTAATATCTAAAAACAATGAAAACAGAGAGCTGCTTGAACCGAGAAAGAATCGTGCACAGCAAAATGCTCTTTCATAGATAGACCCAAAACTTCAAGAAAAACAAAGTGCTTGAATACAAAACTGAAAAGGGAAATAATCAGCAAAATAAAAATAAAATAAAGGTTTCTATTCCATCATAAGAGCGTTGCTACTCTTCTATGAAAAAAACGTTAATGGAGGCGGCTGGGTCACACTATGCTAGACAGCAACTCAATGCAAAGAAAAAGAAAAAAAGAATCCCTAGCCGTAACCCTCCATTCTCAATCTTCGTGCAGCACCTTATGGAATCAGCGCCTACTCTTCTTTTCTAAAAGCTTCAATCACCATTTCTTTTCTTCAACCATAGCCCTCCATGCTTCAATGTTCGCCTACTTTTTTCTAAGTGAAAGATTCTCTCCCTCCTAGGTTGCGGCTGCCCTTATTTTAAGGTTGAATGACCCCTGGTGACCTTTGTGTGAAAGATGAATCTCCAAATTCCACGTGTCTTGCCCTAATGAACCAGCGTGTTTTTATTCTCCAGCCCGAGACACACTTTTTTCTCCCTTTGCTCGTGCTGTATGTGGGTCATGGAATGTTGCTGCCCTTTTCTTCTAATTCAATCCATGGACGCTGCTTTCCACTCTGCTGGACGTGCGTGTATAGTTGATAACAGTTGAAAAACTGTTATTTTCATGCTTAAAATTGATACTAAAAGCAACCTTTATACTTAGAAACTAGCTTGAAATCATGCTTTTCTTCATATTTTCATAAATAAGAGAGCTGGACAGGTTTATGCTTGATTTCAGTGTTTTTGTGTAGGTTTTACGGTGAATTTGGTGAAAGAAGTGAAGAAGGAGAGATATGGAATCAGAAAAGACATCAAAAAGTGCAAAAGGAGAAGCCGAAGTCACCGCTCAGCGGCAGTTTACCGCTGAGCGGCACTCAGGAGCTCACGGGAGAACCGCTGAGGGGCAAAATGGCCGCTGAGGGGAATAAACGTGACACGCACTTACCGCTGAGCGGTATTTTACCGCTGAGCGGCACTTTTATGGGCTTGGACCTAATTTTCTGTAATTTACGAATAATATATAAGCTTTAGGGTTTCCTAGGGTTTGTATCTTTGGCTGGAACAAAGCAAACACTCTCTCTTCCACCCCTTTGAAGGAGGATCTTGGATGCTGAGGCTTCCTCTTCACCTTTTTAGGGTTTTATCTTTCATTCTTTCATTGTAATTCATCTAGGTTCACCATGAATATGGTGAACTAAATTCTGTATGTTTGTTGGGGAATCAATGTAATCTTTTGAAGCTCTCATATATGGAATTTGTTTTTACATCTTTTATTTAAGATCTATGCTTTCTTTCATCATTAGTTAGGGTTTTTCCTGTTTGCTTAATGCTTGCATTGTTTAACTCATTCGATGCATGATTATTGGTTTTGTCGATACGGGCGCGTACGGGGAAGTCTAGATCCGGGGAATTTCTCCCAATATTATATTGGTTGTCGTTAAGCTCTTGCACTTATGAACTGATCATTAGGAATGCTAGGAATTGTATGAACTCGTGATTAGGGAGAAGCCTTCTTGAAAGGTACTTTAGAGAGTGGCATTAACAATGATGATTTGAATGTTGAATTCCTAAAATATATGAGAGTGGATAAGATGAAATTGACCCCCAACAACATATTCATACATATATTTCATTGAAAGTGTTTATCCTTTGCTTTTTGCCATTGATCAAAACTTCATGCATACATATTTAATTTTCGTCTTTTGCATATAAAATCCAAATATTTCGTCTTTAAGTCTTAGCTAATCAAACAACCACACAACTAAACTAGGCCGTGAGTCCTTTGGGAAGAACGATACTTGGTCTTACCAAGTTTCTTACTTGAACGATTCGGTCACACTTGCCGATTGAAAAACAAGTTTGTGACATCATATTTTGGTGATCATAAATTTGTCCATCAATAGTGTGCTGGACACGTGTTCATGCTTCTTTCCAACCAGCAGCCTCTGCTTTCTTCCGTGTGCACCTCCCATTCTCTCCAAGCACACACCTCTTTTTATGGGCCAGCTTGCTGCTGCTATTGGGACGTGAGTGCCTCCCAGTTGAATCCAGCTTCTGGACGTGTGCTTTTGATGAAGATAGATGGGCGTGGACCAGCCCATTTCGTCACCCCCTGCTGCCAGCGTGTGAGTTGTGACACTTCCAAAAAAAAGCGTGGCAGCACCTCTAATTGGTTTTCTCGGCTGGACCATGTGCTTTTCCATTCACCAATTAATAATCACTTTTCCTTAAAGAAAGAAAGAGAAGCAATACGTGAATGTAAACAGTAAAAAGCACATTTCAATAATAAAAGCTTGAATAGTAAAAGCATTGAACCAAATTGTTCACGTGACAACTACTGTGCTTTTGTGCTATAAAAATGCAAATGGAATTAGTGAGCTTTCTAAGGCCAAGACTCCACGTGAAATCAACAACATCTTCTCCCAGTGCACCCTTAAATATGAAATTCACACCTCTTCACTCATTTTACCTCCAAGTGTCCCAAATTGTATTTCCAAAATTTTTTCCTCCAATCAATAATAAAAATAATAAGCTCAGACAATTCAAATTAGTTAAAATACGAATTTCCGATCAAATTAAGCACAATTAACAAAAATGGAAAAATACCGGACATTTAAGCACAATTTCCTGATTAATTCTAGCTCAATAAACTAAGTGAAGTGAATAAAATATTGACTCATCAAAATAGACCACACTTAGTCTTTTGCACTCCTGGGCAAAATCAAGACGCAAAGCAGGGAATAGTTCAAAGGACATCAGGGAAATGACACAAACTCAGCACACAGAGAACAAAGACTCACGAGGAAAGAAACCGAATTACACAGTTCTCAAGACAGCTAGACCAAGAAAGGTAGTAGACAATATCCAACACTAAATCGAAGAAAGCAGATACTCATGTAATCATCCAAGCAATTCAAGACATGGCAAAATGATCAATTAGCTCAAGAGGTGAATCAAAAGTAACAAAACCTCACAGATGCACTATCAGTGTTTCTCTCAAGTGTCTAAGGTAAGCAATGTCAACTCAATGCACTCAAGAAAGCAAGCAACAACAGACTTGGCAAGCCTCTAATATCAACACTCAAAACATATGCATGTTCAAATCAAAAGGTCTTTTCATGTTTGTAATGGGGCCAAGGACAAGGGAGGATAAAATATGGATAAGTAGCTACAACCCAGAAGAAATAGAGGAGCAATGGGGAACAAGTATAAGTACAGTCAAACCTCACCCACACCTCTAATTCAATCCTCTTCTCGACTCCATTATTCACAAAATTGTTTTTTTTCATTTTTTTTTCTCATCATTTTTTTCTATCCTGTCTCTTTTCTTTTCTTTCTTTATCACTCAACAGGATCATATTTCCAAAAACAACACAAGATGAGGAACCAACTAGCCAATTCATCAAAGTCCCCAAGGAGACCACACTTGTTCCCAAAACACTTCCAAAGCTCCAAAATTCCCTAAGGTTAACGTAATCATGGTTTTTCACTTAAGGCTAGTGTATGAGCTTCAAAACAAAGAAATGAGGAAAGTATAGGCTCAAAAGGGGTTATCAAAGGATTAGAACAAGGTAAGCTTATTTGGCTAGAGAGGCTCAAGAACAAAATTGCCTTTATCACTTCCAAACATGCATGTCAATCAAGAATTATCAACAAGAGTCAAGCCAAGGCATATGCACAAGCAATCAAGAGACATATCGCACACAAGAAAGAACATCAAGTGGCTCAAATTCTCACACAGGGTATTTGTGTCACAATCAATTCAACCTCTCAAACATCATAATCATCTTCCCAAGCAAAGAAAAGCAAGGATTTCAAGCCAAGTATCAATGAAGTGAAGGGAAAGACGAGTTTACAACTTAAACAAAGTCCAGCAAGCAAGAGAAACATGCAAAATTGTACATAAGATACGACAAAAATAACCTAGCTATCAAAAAAAAATTTAACCAAGAAAACAAAAACTAACAAAGAAAAATCAGAATCTCCCCCAATAGACCACACTTAAACTACACAGTGTCCTCAATGTGTCATAAGTATAAGGTCAGAAATCAGAACAGTCAAAAGATGTAGACAAGTGCAATAAAAGTGAGGAAAGGGGGAGAAGGGAAAAAAGAAAACTCCCCTGATCATGGTGGCAGTTGCCAATTTTGGACTATCAGGGAGATGTCGTCCACCACAGGATCTAGCAAAGAAGTTTTGAGGAAGAACTGCTTCATCCTCCATATTTGATCGAGCAGGGAAATGTCTTCCACAGTTGGATCTAAGAAGTGATTGTTGATGAGCGGGTTCAGCTGGTGCCTATTGATCTTCAAACTATTGTGTATGTAAGCACCCTTGTCTTCCACTGGGGGTGCATGTTGGTCAAATTCATATGTACCTCCTGCAGCATGGTTAGTACATTGTGGCTCCAAAGAATTGACACACAGGGGTATAACACCTCATCCCAGTGTAACAGGCTGAACAACAGATAAACTCTCAGAACATGAATCAATTTCAAATTCAGAAACAATATCAACCACATACTCAGATTCATGTTCAGTGCATGGAGAATAAACATAGGAATTTGATATCAAAAATTGATTCTCATCATGTAGAGAGGAAGAATTAAAAATAGACTCATCAACAATACAATCACCAACATACCTATCAACAGCATAATCATTAAAAGCATAATCATCAACAGCATAGTCAAAATTAGGTATGTTTACCTCCACTTCCTTGAAGATTGGTAGAGTGTGGGAAAATAAAGGTGGTCTACCTGGTTCAGAATTACTGCTTATTTCTGCCTGCTCTTCAAAATATTCATTAGTCTCCTCAGGTGCAAGAGTAGGGACATCTGAAGGTGGGAAAGTATGTGATGCAGTAGTAAGCTCATGACTCTGCTCCCCATCTCCTATGCGGATGACATTAACATCATCTGGAATCTGAACAGTCTGAAATGGTAACTCTGAATCTTGAGACTGTTCCTTAGTGAGTTGAGTGGCCATCTGCCCTATCTGATCATTCAAACTCTGAATGGACGCTCTGGTCTCTTGCTGAAACTAAAAGTTCTGCATGGTCATCTGCTCCAACAACTCCTGCAATGTAGGCTCAGAAGTAGAAGGCGGAGGAGCTATTTGGGAAAGAGCATCATACTGCTGACTCTCGTATTGTTGGACTGGTGGAGACATAAAAGTACTCTAGAATGGTGGTTCTTGATAATGATGTTGTGGAGTACTATGCCATCCCAGGTTAGGATCATTCCATCCAAGATCGTTGTTGTAACCATACTGCACAGGGGAGAATTTGCTCAGAAACTGATGCTCAAGATATCCCCAATCGGTAACGGATCTTAGAGGAAGAGAGTCTTTCCAATCCTTAGCTGCTCCTTGTAATGAATGCGGAAATGCCCCCAAGAAAATGTGATCAAGAGGGACATGTGGAGGCTTCAGTGAAGAGCACATGATGTTGAACTCCTCCAAATGTCTATGTGGGCATTCTCCTACAAAACCATGAAACTTAGGCAGTAGATGTATCAGTCCAGTGGTGAGAACGCAATGAACATCATCCTCATTAAGTGAAACCGGCTCACAAGGAGCACTCCCATAAGTTAGAGGATGAGTCATATTGTTCTCAACAAAGAAATCAGCAGAATATACATGAAGACTATACTCAGAGTTAGATGCAGAAGGAGAATCATAATCGTAGGCACAGACAGAAGAAGCAGTATTCACATAATCAAAATAGGTAGACATGGAAAAAGAAAAATATTAAAAATTACGAAACAAATAAATCACAACACATTTATACATGCAACACGCACACACAAAACAGAACATCACAAGACAAGACAAAACAAAACACACACTAACACAACAAAAGACCTAAGACTGAACCGTTGGTCCCCGGCAACGGCGCCATTTTGATGAGAGGGTCGCACCTCACACAAAAGTTGATTGCAAAATTAATGCAGTATAGTACTAGGAAGTGACTCCTAGGTCGTCTCTCAAGGACCAATTGTGGTTCAGTCTCAGGTCAACACATAGGGGGAGTTTGTGAAGGTTTTGTGAATGCAAGTGAACTAAATCAAAACAGGAATATAAACACGGGTGTAAACACAGGATTAAAACAGTTGATCACTTAAGCTAACATCATAACTAAAATATCATAACCAAGAAAAATAGAAAAGATTAAAATGAAAAATGCTTAAACCAAATTAAAAGTGCACAATATAATCATCCACCACCAACGCATATCAACAAACTAAAAATGTGCTAACAGTAAAATCAAATGATCCAGAATTGCTAAATGTAAATTAATATATAAAATATAAAAATGTAACTTGGTTAAAACGTGAAGACTAAAAGAAATAGCCAATGCTTCTTCCCAAAAGAAAATCAAACACCGTGCTCCTAAAAGAATGTTGGACGTGACCTAGCCACTCACTCCAAAAGAAATCACGCATATACCCTGTTGCTGCAATAATTCAGTGCACAGCACTTCAAGACGTCACCTAGCTTTTCTAATGAATTAAGCACCACTTCGTCACAGCTGTATGCTTCCAATCAAGCCGGGTCGTGACCTCCTCCACCATTTCTCTAATTGAAGTCAGTGTGTTACTCAAACCAATAAACAAAATGAATATGCCATCATCTTTTTAAAAGAAATCAACCCAATTGCTGAACATCACCGCTGCACCTTCTCCAATCTCATCACCTTTTCTCCCTCATTAAAAAAAAACATCCTAATCCTAATATCTAAAAACAACGAAAACAGAGAGCTGCTTGAACCGAGAAAGAACCGTGCACAGCAAAATGCTCTTTCATAGATAGACCCAAAACTTCAATAAAAACAAAGTGCTTGAATACAAAACTGAAAAGGGAAATAATCAGCAAAATAAAAATAAAATAAAGGTTTCTATTGCACCATAAGAGCGTTGCTACTCTTCTATGAAAAAAACGTTAATGGAGGCGGGTGGGTCACACCATGCTGGCCAACAGCTCAATGCAAAGAAAAAGAAAAAAAGAATCCCTAGCCGTAACCCTCCATTCTCAATCTCCGTGCAGCACCTAATGGAATCAGCGCCTACTCTTCTTTTCTAAAAGCTTCAATCACCATTTCTTTTCTTCAACCATAGCCCTCCATGCTTCAATGTCCGCCTACTTTTTCTAAGTGAAAGATTCTCTCCCTCCTAGGTTGCGGTTGCCCTTATTTTAAGGTTGAATGACCCCTGGTGACCTTTGTGTGAAAGATGAATCTCCAAATTCCACGTGTCCTACGCTAATGAACCAGCGTGTTTTTATTCTCCAGCCCGAGACACACTTTTTTGTCCCTTTGCTCGTGCTGGATGTGGGCCGTGGAATGTTGCTGCCCTTTTCTTCTAATTCAATCCATGGACGCTGCTTTCCATTCTGCTGGACGTGCGTGTGTAGTGTGCTGGACGCGTGTTCATGCTTCTTTCCAGCCAGCAGCCTCTACTTTTTTCTGTGTGCACCTCCCATTCTCTCCAAGGACACACCTCTTTTTCTGGGCCAGCTTGCTGCTGCTACTGGGACGTGAGTGCCTCCCAGTTGAATCCAGCTTCTGGACGTGTGCTTTTGATGAAGATAGATGGGCGTGGACCAGCCCACTTCGTCACCCCCTGCTGCCAGCGTGTGAGCTGTGACACTTCCAAAAAAAAGCGTGGCAGCACCTCCAATTGGTTTTCTCGGCTGGACCATGTGCTTTTCCATTCACCAATTAATAATCACGTTTCCTTAAAGAAAGAAAGAGAAGCAATACGTGAATGTAAACAGCAAAAAGCACATTTCAATAATAAAAGCTTGAATAGTAAAAGCATTGAACCAAATTCTTCACGTGACAACTATTGTGCTTTTGTGCTATAAAAATGCAAATGGAATTAGTGAGCTTTCTAAGGCCAAAACTCCACGTGAAATCAACAACATCTTCTCCCAGTGCACCCTTAAATATGAAATTCACACCTCTTCACTCATTTTACCTCCAAATGTCCCAAATTGTATTTCCAAAATTTTTTCCTCCAATCAATAATAAAAATAATAAGCTCAGACAATTCAAATTAGTTAAAATACGAATTTCCGATCAAATTAAGCACAATTAACAAAAACGGAAAAATACCGGACATTTAATCACAATTTCCTGATTAATTCTAGCACAATAAACTAAGTGAAGTGAATAAAATATTGACTCATCAATATCTTCAACTCAACTCAAGGTAAAGCTTTCCAAAAAGGGTTTTCTATCATGTTCAAGGCTAAGGGTTCAAAGGATAGAACACATTGTGCTCTCTTTTATTGGGCAAAAATCATGAATTTGGTTAATAAGGGGTTACCAACAAATGGCCTTGATCATATGACATATACAAGCAAGTGATTCAATCATAGAAACCTGGACAAAGTCATTCATGCTTTCAGTGTAATAGCACTCAATCACAAAAACTCTGCATTTCAAAACCTCACACATAAGCTCATCATATCATTCCACATACACATCCTGCTTAGCATCATAATCTCAATCACAACATCATGCATCTTTGTTTACATAGCTTGTGAACAACCACCTGTATATCAGCATATAGTGCACAATCTCAACATCAATCAATATCTAAGCATCATCAAGCAATACTCATCATGCATAAATAACAAGCAAACCATCATAGCAGATAAAGTTTCAAACTGAGTACATCACACCTATTCTAAAAACAAAAGCATATAAGTTCAACAATACAAAACAAAAGATAGAAAAAATCCTGCTCTAGAGGTGATAGCATCCATCAATAGATGCTACCTTAGTTCCTCATCAACCCATGTTGTCATCTGAATCTTCCTCTTCTCCTTCATCTTCAGCATCTTCAAATTCATCATCATCATCCATAGCTGAAGCTTCAGCTGCTCTAGCTCCCTGATAACAATTGAAAAACTGTTATTTTCATGCTTAAAATTGATACTAAAAGCAACCTTTAACACTTAGAAACTAGCTAAGAATCATGCTTTTGTTCATCTTTTTAGAAATAAGAGAGTTAGACAGGTTTATGCTTGATTTCAATGTTTTATGCAAGTTTTAAGGTGAATTTGATGGAAGAAGTGAAGAAGGATAGAGATGGAATCAGAAAAGAACTCAAAAAGTGCAAAAGAAGAGAAGCCGCAAGTACCGCTCAGTGCCAGTTTACTGCTGAGCGACACTAAAGAACACCCGTTGGCTCCACTGAGGGGTGAAAGTGCAGCTGAGGGGAGAATTGACTACGTGTTGGTACCGCTGAGCGGTGGTAGTTTGGGCTTAGGCCCACTTTTCTGTAATATTGCGAATAATATATAAGCTTTAGGACTTCCTAGGGTTTGTATCTTTGGCTGGAGACGAAGCAAACACACACCTTTCCACCCCTTGGAGGAAGATCTTGGATGCTAAGGCTAACTACTCATCTTTCTAGGGTTCTATCTTTCATTATTTCATCATTGTTCATCTAGTTTCACCATGAATATGGTGAACTAAACTCTTCTTGTTGTTGGGGAATCAATGTAATCTTGTGAAACTCTCATATATGGAATTTTATGTTTAAACATCATATTCTTCATACATGCTTTCTTTCATCATTAGTTAGGGTTTTTCCTCTTTGCTCAAAGCATGCATTGTTTAACTCATTCGATGTCATGATTATTGATTTTAATGATATGGACACATATCGTAAAATCTAGATCTGGGGAAATTCTCCCAAAAGTAATATCGCCTAGACATAGGGATATGAGGGTTGGTTGCCTTTAAGCTTCTGTGCTTCAGAATTAATTATTAGGGATGCTAGGAATTGTATGAACTCGTAATTAAGGATAGGCTTTCTTCGCCGAGACATCGGGTTTAAGGTAATTTAGAGAGCGGCATTAACATTGATGAAAAGAATGATGAATTCCTAAAATATGTGAGAGTGGATAAGATGAAATTTATTTCCCCAACAACATACTCATCCATATAATTCATTTTGTGTTTGTGTTCCTCTTTTCCATTGATCAAATTCATGCATACATGTTTAATTATTCTCTTTTGCATTTGAAACTACAAGAATTTGTTCACAAGTCTTAAATAATCAACAAATCATATAACTAACTAGGTCGTGAGGCCTTTCGGAAAATGATACTTGGTCTTACCGAGTTTATTACTTTCTACGATTCGGTCACACTTGTCGAGGGTTAAACAAGTTTTTGGCACCATTTTTCGGTGTTCATAAATTTGTCATCAATTTTTTGGAGCCGTTGTCGGGGACTCGTGGTTTAACTAGTTTATCTGTGTGATTATTGATTATCTTTGACTTGAATTTTGAATTTTGAAATTTTGAATTTTGAAATTTGAATTTCTGTTTTTATTTTCTGTTTTTATTTTCTGTTTTTATTTTTCGGTTATTATTTTATTTTATTTTCTGTTTTTTTTTTTTGGTTATTATTTTATTTCCTGTTTTTCGGTTTTTATTTTATTTTATTTTATTTTCTATTTTTATTTTTCTGTTTTTATTCTATCTTCTTATCTCTTATATTATTTCTTCTATATCTTTTTGTGCTAATAAATTTTTCTAGGGACTTGTTTTCTTGTGTATGCAGGAGGCAATTCGAACTAGAAGCAAGAAAACCTCAGAACCTCTTCTTGAAGGTTTAGACGAGAGTAGATGGAGGAGAAGAATTTGTACATCTAGAGAACTTTTTCCTCCTCCGGAAATCCTTTTACAACCTTCGCCACAAGGTTCTTACCATAACATTGAGGAGATGGAGAATAACAATGTCAGACGAACTCTTGCAGATTACACTAGCTTCCTCTGGAGTCTTCCATTTAATATTGCCTCCAGCTGAGACATCTAGCATCAACTTGGTTTGTGAACCAAGTCCTCCAAGGAAGAATAGGACTACTTCCACTTCGTCAAATCCATGCGTGAGAGTCTTTCTTAATAGGCTTTTGTATCTATCCCATGCATGACCTAGTAATTCCTCCATGCCTTGCTTAAAAGATGATATCTCTTGCTTTCCTTTATTTACCTTGGACTGTGGGAAGTATTTGTTCAAGAACTTTGTCACTACATCTTCCCACTCTATAAAGCTCCCTTCTGGAAAAGAAAGCCTATTAAGAAAGACTCTCACGCATGGATTTGACGAAGTGGAAGTAGTCCTATTCTTCCTTGGAGGACTTGGTTCACAAACCAAGTTTATCCTAGACGCCTCAGCTGGAGGCAATATTAAATGGAAGACTCCAGAGGAAGCCACAGAAATAATTGAAAACATGGCTACTAATGATAATGAGCTGAAAGGTGAAAGAGGAGCTCCTATTCAACAAAAAGGAGTTCTAAAGTTACAATCCAATGATGCCTTGTTAGCTCAGAACAAGATAATAACTCAACAATTGGAGAATCTCACAAAGGCACTTGCACAATTGCCAAAAGAGTTAAAGACTGTTGCACAGATTCAACCACAGATGTGTGAATTATGTGGTGGTGACCATATCAATGGTCAATGCGCCTTTCCAGTGGAAGCTTTAGAGGATGTTAACTTCATGGCCAATCAATTTCCATACCGTCAGGGGAATTTCAATCAAGGGTGGAAACCACACCCAAGTATTGGTCAAGGATAAAGTGGGAAAGCTGGACAATCAAGGGAATTCAATAAGCAATAGCAACAACCAACCTTATGGCAATAAATTGCTACACTTAATGAAAGATCAATAAGGATTGAAGAAACTCTTCAGCAATTCATACAGACAACTACATCCACTCAAAAGAGCACTGATGCTACTATTAAGAACTTGGAGATGCAAATGAGCCAAATTACTAAGCAGTTGGAAGAAAGGCCTGAAAAATACTTTAGGGCTAATACTGAGGTTAACCCTAGGGAAGAATGTAAGGTGTTAGTGAGTGCAAATGTTGAAACAGTTGAGTTAGAAAGAGAGAAAGAAAAAGAAGAGAGGAAAAGAAAAAGAAGAGAGAAAAGAAAAAGAAGAGATAAGAGAGATAAAGAGTGAAGACATTCTTCCTTTTCCAACAGATCATGAGAAACAATTTGATTTTACAAAAATTTTTAAGATGTTGGATGATGATGTACCTTTTAAGGAGATATTACATCACATTGCAGTTTATACAAAGCCTGAGGAAGCAGTCTCTACAAAGAAAAGGCGTAGAGATGATGAGACAAAGAAGTATAAAGCTGTTAAAAAGAAGTCATTCCCTCCAAAAGCAAAAGATCCAGGAGGTTTCTCCATTCCATGTGTTATAGGGAAGAAAAGGATAAATAAGGCTTTACTTGATTTAGGATCAAGTGTTAACTTGATGCCTTATTCCTTACTTGAGCAGATTGGTGATCTTGATGTGAAGCCTATAAAGATGAATTTATTAATGGCAGATGGATCCTCAAAGAATTCCTATGGTATATTAGAGGATGTTATAGTTTGTGGAGGCAAACTACAATTCTTGGTGGACTTTGTGGTGATGGAAATGGAGGATGAAAGGATACCCATTATTCTTGGAAGACCGTTTATGAAAACGGCCAAAGTCATCATTGATGTGGATGAAAGCATAGTGGTATTCCAAGACAGAGAAGAAAAAGTTGTTGTAGATGTCTTCAAAGAAGAGGGGCAGATGCAGGAGGAAGAAGCTAGTCATAAATAGGGATGGCAACGGTTCGAGTCGGGCACGGATAATGCCAACCCGCAACCCGACCCGACAAAAAAAATCCACCCGCTACCCGCACGGATACCCGCTTAAAAAATATCCGCGGCTATTTTAAAACTCGCGGATACCCGTGGATATCCGAGGATACCCGCAAATATTTAAAAAAATATATTTTAATAAATTATTAAAATAACTTAAATAGAATTACAAAAAATATATAAAATATAATATAAATTAAATTAAATATAAATTTAAATTCAATTTTAATTAAATTTAATCTTGTAAAATATAAATTAATGTTAATTTTAATTAAATTTAACTTAATAAAATATAAATTAAATTTTTATTTTTATTTTTGGCGGGTAGAGGGTATCCGCGGGTACGGATAGTATAATACCCGCATCCGACCCGTTTATAAGCGGGTATTAAAATATCCGCTACCCGCAGGTTGCGGGTAGTAAATATCCGCGGGTATCAACTATCCGTCGTGGATTTTATCCGCAGATATCCGCGGGCGCGGATTTTTTTGCCATCCCTAGTCATAAAGCTACATATCAAGATGTACTCATGACTAGCCATCAAGATGAAAAGCCAAAGGTCAAAGCTAAACATTATTTTTTGTTTCAAGTACAGGAAGAAGAAAAGATTGGGAAAGGAAGAAAGGTCCATGATGACTGGATGCAAGAACGACTCCAACTTGGTAAACCTATGAAATTCAAAAACAAGTTGTGGGTTGTGAAAGACTACAAAGAAAATGAGATGATAGAGATAGAATCTCCACATTCCAGAAGAGTCAGAAAAGTGGACCCGAAGCAGTTGATGAGTTGGTGTGATATGAACATCAACCATGAAGATGGAACATGAGCTTTATTGGGTCAAGCTAGTGATGTTAAAAGAGAGCTTCCTGGAAGGCATTCCAGTGATTTGAGGACAATTTTTCTTCTGTTTTTATTTTGGATTTGTAATTTTTTTAATCAGTTGGACATTACTTCTGTAAATTTGGACATTACTTCTGTAAATTTTTGGATATAGCATCTACTGAAGGATGCTAGGTGGAAGTATCTACTGAAAGATACTAGGTTTGACACCTACTGATGGGTGTTGGTGGATGTTTGGGTCAGGCTCATGACGTTAAACAAACGCTACCTGGGAGGTGACCCAGTTCATTGATTACATTTTTTATTTTTTGTTCTGCTTTAGTTGCATGATAGGGCTTTGGATGCATGAGTGATTTGAGAATTTAATTGCAGGGAGCAAGTGAGGGCCATGAGTAGGAGGCACCTAGGTTAAGCTAGAAAGAAGAAGAGCACTTCACAAAAGTGTCGCTGAGCGATAGTGTCGCAGATGGGCTTAGGTTGCCCCTTAGCGGAACCCGAGCCCATTAGGGTATTTTTATACACTAAGTCGCGTCTTGGCCTCTATTTTCAGATTCTTCTCTGCACACACACTCCTACATACTTTTCCAAAGGTTCTCTACAATTTTCTGTTCATTCCTCTTGAGAAAATCTCCCTTCCAGTCACTTTCTCACTAATTTTCCATCTAAGTTTGGGGTTGGGATAGAGCATCATTATTCTTCACAAGTTGAAAGCATTCTCTACTCATTTAGCATCTCCACCCAAGTAAGTCAAGCATTTTTCATTTTAGGGTTCTTGAGCATGAATTTGATTGTTGAAGCATGAATTTTTAGGGGTTTTGATTCCTATGCATGATTTGATGAATTAATTTATGTTTGAACCGATTGAACTGATTGATTTTGATCTGGAAGCATGAAAATTGTATGTGGGTGGAGTTAGGAAAGGTCAAAAGATGTTTTTCAAAAATCTGCAGAATCACCGCTCAGGGGTAAATTGCCGTTGAGCGGCACTTTGACAGACTTGAAATTTTTGCTGAATTGTGTACTGGATTGATGCACTGGTGGCGCTGAGGGGTGATTTTGACCCTCAGTGGTGGTTTAGCTTGGAAATAGGGTGTTGTTTGTGGTTTACTTATGATTAACAACATGTCTTGTGGTTTTGTAATCTGTGTTTGATGTAGGAATGGCATCCTCTTCAGGCAAAAGAATGAAGACCATGGCATCCAAAAGGAAAGAAAAGGAACCAGAACAACCCCACTCTAGTAGGTTCCTATCTCGCAAACATGAGAAGCATTTTAAGGTGGTCCAAGATAGGAGGCTTCTTATGGAGAGGAAAGTTAGAATGATACCTAACTTTGCTCCTCAGTTTGGAGAGTAGTTGTTGGGAAGGAATTGGGGGAAGCTAGCCACATACCTAGGACCAGCCAATATAGTTGTGGTGAAAGAATTTTACACCAATGTAAGGAAGATTGGTGATTATCCGGTTGAGGATTCTTAGGCTATGTCAGAGGCCACGCTATTAGGTATGATCCTGACTCTATCAACAGCTTCTTGGGTACTGTATGGGCTGGTGAACAGTTCCAGTTTGCTATATGTATGGAAGAGGGCAGTGATTTTGATGATGTGGAGTGTTCTATGTGTACCTGGAGGACATTATCAGAGAAACAGAACTGGTTCTGTGGTAAACATTAGGAGGACTGACTTGAATCCTCTTGCAAAGTATTGGATGGCATTTTCTCATGCCAATATTCAGCCATGTTCTCATGTTTCAGACATCACTCTTAGCAGGGCACTCTTCCTTTACTGTGCGATCAGGAATTTGAATGTCAATATTGGACAAGTAATAGCTAATGAGATAAGTGTGTGTGCTAACACAACAAACAGCAAAGCACCATTAGGACATCCTTCTTTGATCACACACTTATGCAAAATAGCTAGGGTGGATACTTCTACTCCACCATTTAAGAAGCCAAGGAAAGCAATTGATGAGGCCTATTACAGACAATACTGTGGAGGTGAGGAGGCAGCTCAGCCAGTAGCACCATGTCGTACTCACAGAGAAAGAGGACAAGCACAGAGTCAGTCATTTGCAGAGACACATGAAGTAGAGCCTTTCCAAATGAGGGACATGTATATGTCTCTTATAGGTGCACAGTTGCAGTCTATCCACAGAGGGCAGGTGACCACTGCTGAGATGATTGTTGGAATGTATCATACACCTCCAGTACACAGGTGGACTATGGAGGAGTTCCATAATGTAGTAGCTTGGCCAGAGGAGCAGGCCCAAGGCGGCAGAGCTGGAGCAGCTGAAGCTTCAGCTATGGAGATGGATGAAGATGATGCTTATGATGATGGGGATGACACATTTGAGGATGCTGAAGATGAGGAAGAAAAGGAGGATACAGATGACAGCTCAGACTGATGTGGAGTTGAGATAGCATTTACTGATGAATGCTATCAGCACTAGAGCAGGATTTATGCTTTTGTTTGGTTTTATATTTATGAACCTATTTGCTTTTGTTTTTAGAATAGGGTTTGAAGTACTCAATTGGAAACTTTGCTTGCTATGATGGTTTGCGTATGATTGTTGTTTGATAAGTAATGCTTGATGATGCTTTGATATTGATTGATGTTGAGATGTGCACATTATATGCTTATACAGGTGGTTCACAAGCTTTGTGAACAAATGCATGATGTTGTGATTGTGATTATGATGCTAAGCAGGATGTGTACATGTGGAATGTGAATGAGCTTATATGTGAGGTTTTGAGCTCCAGAGTTTTTGTGATTGAATGCTATTACTTTGAAAGCATGAATGATTTTGCCCAGGTTTTCTATGATTGAATCAATTTCTTGTTTGCATCATATGATCAAGGCCATTTGTTGGAAACCCTTTTGTTAGCCAAATGCATGAATTTAGCCCACTAAAAGAGAGCACTATGTGTTTTATCCTTTGAACCCTTAGCCTTGAACATGATTTAAAAACCCTTGTGAAAAGCTTTACCTTGAGTTAAGTAGAAAATATTTTGTGGTATTTGATGAACAAATTTATGATCAGCAAAATATGATGTCACAAACTTGTTTAACAATCGGCAAGTATGACCGAATCATTTCAAGTAATAAACTCGGTAAGACCAAGTATCGTTCTCCCAAAGGACTCACGGCCTAGTTTAGTTATGTGATTTGTTGATTAGCTAAGACTTAAGAACAAAATAATTGGATTTTACTATGCAAAAGACGAAAATAAACATGTATGCATGAGTGTGATCAATGGCTAAAGCAAAATACAAACACTTTCAATGAAATATATTGATGAATATGTTGTTGGGGGTCAATTTCATCTTATCCACTCTCATATATTTTAGGAATTCAACATTCAAGTCATCATTGTTAATGCCACTCTCTAAATTACCTTTCAAGAAGGCTTCTCCCTAATTACGAGTTCATACAATTCCTAGCATTCCTAATAATTAGTTTTTTTAGCACAGGAGCTTAAGGCAACCAATATACTATTGGGAGAAATTCCCCGGATCTAGACTTCCCCGTACGTTCCCGTATCGACAAAATCAATAATCATGCATTGAATGAGTTAAACAAAGCAAGCATTGAGCAAAGAGGAAAAACCTTAACTAATGATGAAAGAACGCATAAGTCTTAGATTAAGATGCAAGCATAAATTCCATATATGAGAGCTTCAAAAGATTACATTGATTCCCCAACAAACATACAAGGTTTAGTTCACCATATTCATGGTGAAGCTAGATGAACAATAATGAAAGAATGAAAGATAAAACCCTAGAAAGGTGAAGAGGTAGCCTAAGCATCCAAGATCCTCCTTCAAAGGGGTGGAAGAAAGAGTGTTTGCTTCGTTTCTGCCAAAGATACAAACCCTAGGATGCCTAAAGCTTATATACTATTCTAAAATTACAGAAAATCTAGGTTCAAGCCCATAAGTGTGCCGCTCAGCGGTAAAGTACCACTCAGCGGTGAGTGCGTGAGTAGTTTTTTCCCCTCAGCGGCCATTTTGTCCCTCAGCGGACCTCCCGTGAACTCCTGAGTGTCGCTCAGCGGTAAACTGCCGCTGAGCGGTAACTTCGACTTCTCCTTTTGCACTTTTTGATGTCTTTTCTGATTCCATCTCTCTCCTTCTTCACTTTTTTCACTAAATTCACCTTAAAACCTGCACAAAACACTGAAATCAAGCATAAACCTGTCCATCTCTCTTATTTCTGAAAATATGAACAAAAGCATGATTTCAAGCTCGTTTCTAAGTGTTAAAGGTTGCTTTTAGTATCAATTTTAAGCATGAAAATAACAGTTTTTCAACTGTTATCACAACCCCAAACTTAGAACTTTGCTTGTCCTCAAGCAAACAAGATGTATCTCTATCTTCTACCAATTTATTTAATGGTTCACTCATTCAAAAATCTTCTTTTCAAAATAAGTAAAAGCTTCAATCAACTTATGACCAATATTTCAATCAAGACGTGCACATGCTTTGGTGTTCACAAAGTCACTTAATATCCAACAAATGCTATTTTTCATGAATGATCAATCAATTAAGCATGGATGTTTATGTACTCATGGAATATTTCCCCACTAGGTAAAGTGTTTCACTCACACACAAGTGTATAAGAGGTAATCACTCATTCACTCCACTATCATAATGTCACATGAATCAACTTTGCCTTTCATTTTACCATAATCAAAAACATTCACAAGCATGCATCATCAAAAGGACTTTTTAATGGCTTATAATGTGGCTGGGCTAACAAGAAAATTGGTTTTTCTAGATCACAAAATCCTTGAGTTAAGAGAATCATAACAACACAATTATTCTTATTTTTCCCAACTTGCCTTTGCATTGAGCTTTGCCTTTTCTTTTCTTTTTCTTTCTCTTTTTCTTTGCATATTCTTAATTTTTAGCTCTTAGCTCAATGCTTTTCCTTTTTCATGTTTTTCCCAATAACCCCAAACTTGAACATTTAACAATACCACACAATATCTTCTACTTAACTCAAGGTAAAGATTTTCAATCAAGGGTTTTCAATTTATGTTCAAGGCTAAGGGTTCAAAGGATAGAACACAAAGTGTTCTCTTTTAGTGGGCTAAGTTTATGAATTTGGCCAATAAAAAGGGTTCCAACAAACGGCCTTGATCATATAATGCAACACAAGCAATTGATTCAATCATAGAAAACCTGGGCAAAATCATTCATGCTTTCAAAATAATAACATTCAATTATAACAAAAACTCTAGAGCTCAAAACCTCACATATAAGCTCATCCACATTTGACATACACATCCTGCTTAATCTCACAATCACAATCATAATATCATGCATTTGTTCACAAAGCTTGTGAATCACCTGTATAAGCATTTTAATGTGCACCTATACCTTCATTTACATCAATGATAGCTCTGGCCGTTTTCATAAACGGTCTTCCAAGTATGATAGGTATCTTCTCTGTCTCCATCTTCATCACCACAAAGTCTGCCAAGAACTGAAGTTTGCCAACACAAACTATAATGTCCTCTGTAATCCCACATGGCTCCTTTGAAGATCCATCGGCCATTACTAGATTAACCTTTACAGGTTTCACATTAACATTGCCGATTTGCTCCAGTAAAGAGTAAGGTATCAAGTTAACACTTGAACCTAAATCAAGAAGAGCTTTCTTAACCCTTTTCTTCCCTATGGTACAAGGGATAGAAAAGCTTCCTGGATTTGTTGCTTTAGGAGGGAATGACTCTTTTTTAACAGTTATACACTCCTTTACCTCATCATCTCTACGTCTTTTCTTTGTAGAGATGTTTTCATCAGATTTAGTGTAAACCGTAATTTGTTGTAGAATCTGCTCCCAAGGTGCATCATTATCCACCATCTTGAATAATTCTGTGAAATCCAGTTGTTTCCCTTGATTTATTGGAAAAGGAAAAGTATTTTTGCTCTCTATTTTTCTTTTCTCTTCTGTTTCTTCTCCTTCTAACTCAACTATCTCTTCATTAGTACTCTCTACCACCTTGCATTCTTCTCTGGGGTTAACTTCAGTATTAGCCCCAAAGTTTTTACCTGGCCTCTCTTCCACCTGCTTAGTGATCTGCCCCATCTGAATCTCCAAATTCTTTATAGCAGCTTCAGTTCTCTTTTGGGTAGACTCAGTTTTCTGTATGAAATTATTAAGAGTTTCTTCCATCCTCATAGACCTTTCAGTAAGCATAGAAATCTGCTGCCATAAGGTGGGTTGCTGCTGCTGCTTATTAAATTGACCAGCTTGCCCAGTTTGTCCTTGACCAATGCTTGGGTGTGGTTTCCACCCTCGATTATAGTTCCCTTGACGGTATTGATTGGTCATGTAGTTTACATCCTCTACGGCTTCTATTGGAAAGGCACATTGACCATTGATATGGTCGCCTCCACATAATTCGCACAACTGGGATTCTACCTGTGCAGCAATCTTCAACTCTTTGGGTAATTGTGCAAGAGTTTTAGTAAGAGTCTCCAGCTGTTGAGTTAGAATTTTGTTTTGAGGTAGCAAGGCATCATGTGTCTATAATTGGATAACTCCTTTTTGTTGCATAGGAGCTCCTCTCTCACTATGCAGCTCATTATCACTAGTAGCCATGTTTTCTATAATTTCTGTGGCTTCCTCTGGAGTTTTCCATTTAATATTGCCTCCTACTGAGGCATCAAGCATCATCTTGGTTTGTGAACCAAGCCCTCCAAGGAAAGTTAAGACTACTTCCTATTCTTCAAAGCCATGCGTGGGTGTTTTTCTTAGCAAACTTTTGTATTTATCCCATGCATGCCCTAGTGATTCTTCCATGCCTTGCCTAAATGAAGAAATCTCTTGCTTGCCTTTTGTCACCTTTGATTGTGGAAAGTACTTGTTTAAAAACTTTGTTACCACTGCTTCCCACTCTGTGAAACTTCCTTCTAGGAAAGAATTCAACCACAGTTTAGCATTGCCTCCCAATGAGAAAGGAAACAAACTAAGTTTGATCGCTTCATCTGGCACCCCATTAATCTTCACTGTATTGCAAATCTCATTGAATGTAGTGAGGTGCTCATATGGGCATGAGATAACCCATTGAATTGGTTGCTTTTCACCAGTTGCATCAGTGCTGGTTTGACCTCCATGTTAGCTGCATTGACTCTAGGTCTAGCTATACTGTTAAAGTGCTGAGGTCCAGCTGTATTGGTGTAATCAGCAAGAGTTCTTCTGATATTATTGTTCTCCATATTTTCTGTGCTATGGTCAGAACCTTGTGGTGATGGTTGCAACAGAGTTTCCGGAGGAGGGAAAAGTTCTCTAGATGTTCGGATTCTTCTCCTCCGTCTACTCTCATCTAAACCTTCAAGAAGAGGTTCTGCAGTTATCTTGCTCCTAGTTTGAATTACCTCCTGCATACACAAGAACACAAAAGCCTAGAATATTTGGTTAGCACAAAAAGATATAGGAGAAGATATAAAATTTGAGATGAGAAGATAAAAACAGAAAACAGAAAAATAAAAATAAAAATAGAAAATAAAATAAAATAAAATCTAATCAAATCATATAAAATAAAATAAAATAGAATAAAATAAAAACAGAAAAAATAAAAACAGAAAAATAAAAACAGAAATTCAAAATTAAAGTCAAAGATAATCAATAATCACACAAATTAACCAGTTAAACCACGAGTCCCCGGCAACGGCGCCAAAAACTTGATGAACAAATTTATGATCACCAAAATATGATGTCACAAACTTGTTTAACAATCGGCAAGTATGACCGAATCGTTTCAAGTAATAAACTCGGTAAGACCAAGTATCGTTCTCCCAAAGGACTCACGGCCTAGTTTAGTTATGTGATTTGTTGATTAGCTAAGACTTAAGAACAAAATAATTGGATTTTACTATGCAAAAGACGAAAATAAACATGTATGCATGAGTGTGATCAATGGCTAAAGCAAAATACAAACACTTTCAATGAAATATATTGATGAATATGTTGTTGGGGGTCAATTTCATCTTATCCACTCTCATATATTTTAGGAATTCAACATTCAAGTCATCATTGTTAATGCCACTCTCTAAATTACCTTTCAAGAAGGCTTCTCCCTAATTACGAGTTCATACGATTCCTAGCATTCCTAATAATTAGTTTTTTTAGCACAGGAGCTTAAGGCAACCAATATACTATTGGGAGAAATTCTCCGGATCTAGACTTTCCCGTACGTTCCCGTATCGACAAAATCAATAATCATGCATTGAATGAGTTAAACAAAGCAAGCATTGAGCAAAGAGGAAAAACCCTAACTAATGCTGAAAGAACGCATAAGTCTTAGATTAAGATGCAAGCATAAATTCCATATATGAGAGCTTCAAAAGATTACATTGATTCCCCAACAAACATACAAGGTTTAGTTCACCATATTCATGGTGAACCTAGATGAACAATAATGAAAGAATGAAAGATAAAACCCTAGAAAGGTGAAGAGGTAGCCTAAGCATCCAATATCCTCCTTCAAAGGGGTGGAAGAGAGAGTGTTTGCTTCGTTTCTGCCAAAGATACAAACCCTAGGACGTCCTAAAGCTTATATACTATTCTAGAATTACAGAAAATCTAGGTCCAAACCCATAAGTGTGCCGCTCAGCGGTAAAGTACCGCTCAGCGGTAAAGTACCGCTCAGCGGTGAGTGCGTGAGTAGTTTCTTCCCCTCAGCGGCCATTTTGCCCCTCAGCGGACCTCCCGTGAACTCCTGAGTGCCGCTCAGCGGTAAACTGCCGCTGAGCGGTAACTTCGACTTCTCCTTTTACACTTTTTGATGTCTTTTCTGATTCCATCTCTCTCCTTCTTCACTTCTTTCACTAAATTCACCTTAAAACCTGCACAAAAACACTGAAATCAAGCATAAACCTGTCCAGCTCTCTTATTTCTGAAAATATGAACAAAAGCATGATTTCAAGCTCGTTTCTAAGTGTTAAAGGTTGCTTTTAGTATCAATTTTAAGCATGAAAATAACAGTTTTTCAACTGTTATCAGTATTGACAAATGTTCAAGTTTGGGCTTGTTGGGAAGTTATGAAAGGGAAATTGAAAGCATTGAACTAAGAACTAAAAACTAAGTATGTGAAAAGAAAAAGAAAAAGAGAAAGAAAAGAGAAGAAAAGCAAAGCTCAATGCAAAGGAAAGTTGGGAATAAGTAAGAATGATTGTGTTTATATGATTCTCTTAACTCAAGGGTTTTGTGATCTAGAAAAACCAATTTTCTTGTTAGCCCAGCCATATTATAAGCCATAGAAAAGTCCTTGTGATGATGCTTGCTTGTAGGTGTTTCTGATTGTGGTTAAATGAAAGGCAAAGTCAAATCATGTGACATTGTGATAGTAGAGTGAATAAGTGAATACCTCTTATACACTTGTGTGTTTGAGTGAAACACTTTATCTAGTGAGGAAAGATTCCATGAGCACATGAACATCCATGCTTAGTTGATTGATCATTCATGAAAAGTAGCATTTGGTGGATATTAGGTGATTGTGTGAACACTAAAGCATGTGCATGTCTTGATTGAAGTCTTTGTCATGAGCTTAATTAAGTACTTACTTATCTTGAAAAGAGGATTTTTGAATGGAGTGAACCATTGTATTGATTGGTAGAAGATTGAGTTACATCTTGTTTGCTTGAGGATAAGCAAAGTTCTAAGTTTGGGGTTGTGATAACAATTGAAAAACTGTTATTTTCATGTTTAAAATTGATACTAAAAGCAACCTTTAACACTTAGAAACTAGCTTAGAATCATGCTTTTGTTCATATTTTTAGAAATAAGAGAGTTGGACAGGTTTATGCTTGATTTCAGTGTTTTATGCAGGTTTTAAGGTGAATTTGATGAAATAAGTGAAGAAGGATAGAGATGGAATCAGAAAAGAACTCAAAAAGACAAAAGAAGAGAAGCCGCAAGTACCGCTCAGCGTCAGTTTAACGTCGAGCGGCACTAAAGAGCACCCGTTGGCTCCGCTAAGGGGTGAAAGTGCAGCTGAGGGGAGAATTGACTACGCGCTGGTACCGCTGAGCGGTGGTATTTTGGGCTTAGGCCCACTTTTCTGTAATATTGCGAATAGTATATAAGCTTTAGGACTTCCTAGGGTTTGTATCTTTGGCTGGAGACGAAGCAAACACACACCTTTCCACCCCTTGGAGGAAGATCTTGGATGCTAAGGCTACCTACTCATCTTTCTAGGATAATCATACTACACTGGTCAAGCACATTAAAAAGCATTTTCCTCTAGGACAAGTAAATCACTCATGTCTGCTCATCATAAAAAGATTAGTCAAGATATAATGATGCTTTAGCCAATCAAGATTCAACTATGGTGCTCACGTAATCAAGACATACACAATAGATGCAACAACATTATGAGTGATCCCCAAGTAGACAGAATGTTACCCTATGTACATGGAACTATGCCTCACCAAAGACAGTGTTTCACTCAAGCACTCAAAAGTGTTTAACTCAAACTCAAATGTGTATATTGAGGTGACATTCTTACACTCTACCATCACAATGTCACATGAATCAACTTTGCTTTTCATTTAACCACATATCAAACACACTCACAAGCAAGTTATCATCACAAGGACTTTTTGAGGCTTGTATTGAGGCCGGGCTAAGAAGAAAATTGGTTTTTCTAGAAAACAAAATCCTTGAGTTAAGAGAGTGCACAATTCATTTATTCACATTAACAATAAACTCTCTTTCTTCTTTTATGTGAGAAACCAATCTTCAATTCATTCCCAACTTTCCTTTCATTGAGCTTAACCTTTTCTTTTCTTTCTTTTCTTTCTTTTCTTCTCTTTTGTTTTTTGCTTTTGCTCAATGCTCTTTAATGAATTTCACAAAGTTCTTTCTTTCTTCTCACAACCCTAAACTTGAACCATTCTCCATTACCACATAAACATACTCTACTTAACTCAAGGTAAGGATTTCAAAAAGGGTTTTTTCAACTTTCAACTTTAGGCTCAAGGTTCAAAGAGTAAAGAGAAACATTATTCTTTGTTGGGTTCACCTATTGGCATTGGCTCTAAGGGCGAAGAAAACATGGCCTTGATTATGTGTAACAAGCAAACAAGTGGTTCAATCATAGAAACTTAGGCAAAATCAATCATGCTTCCAAAGAAATAGCATTCAATCAAAGAAAAATTCTAGAGTCCAAACTCTCACAGGATAAATCAAGTTCCACAATTTAATAACATCCTTCCCAGCAAATTAATCACAATTGAAATCATGCATCAGTTTTTAACAAAACTATGAGCAACCATCATCTATGCTTAAAAGCCTCACCAATCATTAACTCAACATGCATCATAGAACAATAGAGCAAACACAAGAATATTACTCATCACAAACAACAGTTTATCACATCATACCAAACCATTGCAGCACAATTCATTAAACCAAGTACATAAGCACTAAAACAACAACAAAATAAGCAAAATTCAAATAAGCATAAAAATAAAGAAAAATAAATCCTGATCTAGTAGCATCCAATAGTAGATGTTGTCAGTAACATTCATCGGTAGATGTCTAGTAGCATAACATCCATCAGTAAATGCTCAATCTAGTAGCATCTATTAGTAGATGCTCCTCTTCATAGCAGCATACATCAATAGATGTTGTCATTACTGCAAAGCAAAATCAAATCCAAATCACACAAATAATCAATTAAAAAGAAAAAGACAGAAACTAGGTTGTCTCCCAGTACGCGCTTCTTTAACGTCACTAGCTTGACGTCATAAAGTTCAGTTTGACTTTTTGATGTTGATGTTCCTCTTGCTTTCATCACATCAACTTATCTTCAGCAACTTCTTGTTCACCATCTTGACTCTTCTAAAATATGGAGCTTCAATCTCAATAACTCCATTTGCTTTAATCTTCTTCACAACCCATAACATGTTCTTGTACTTAACTTGTTTACTAGGTTTGAATTCTTCATATTCACACATCAAGTCTTGGTGAACTATCTTCTCTTTAATCTCTTTCTCCTCTTCCTCTACTTGTAACAAGAAACAATTCTTACCTCCCTTGACTGAGTCAGCAGCTTTCTTAGATACACTAGTCTTTGACAAATTTTCATCTATAACTTTTGGACTAGTCTTCTTCACTTGAATCGGCTACTCATCATTACAGACATTGAAAGTCACCTCTTCATCTTGGTCTTTAAGAATTAGCACTCCATCATCTACATTGATGACAACCTTAGCTGTCTTCATGAATGGCCTTCCAAGAAAGATAGGAATCTTTAGATCTTCCCCCATCTCCATCACTACAAAATCCATTGGGAATTTAAGTTTGTCAACTTGGACCACAACATCTTCCACTACACCATAGACATTCTTGGTAGATCTATTCGCCATTTGCAACACCATCTTAGTAGGTTTAACCTCAAGATCACTAATCTTCTTTAGCACAGATAAGGGCATCAAATTGATGTTAGCCCCTAAATCTATTAGAGCTTTCCCTACATCACAATTTCCAATAGTGCAAGGAATAGTAAAACTTCCCGGATCTTTGACTTTAAGAGGAAGTGTCTTCTACGAAATCACACTACAATTTCCATGTACTTCAATTGTTCCCCCTCATCTAAATATTTCTTCTTTTTTAGGTACTTCTTCAAAAAATTTGCATAAAGTATTGGTGCAATGCCTCAGTCAATGGAATAGTAATCCCTAATTTCTTGAACATCTCCTTAAAACACCCTAATTGTCTCTCTTTTTCCTTTCTAGAATAATCTTTAGGGTAAGGAAGAGCTTTCTCAATTTTTCTCTCTTTTTTCTCGCCCTCTTTTTCTTCTTTTCTTTCTCCCTTTTTCTTTCTTCTTTTCCTTCCTCTCAACCTCACTTTTTCTCTCTTCACTTTCTTCTTCTTTTTCACTAAACTCATCTTTGTCTTTTCTCTCAATTTTTCTCTATTCCAACCTCTCACTACTTATGTTCATGATAGCATTACACTCTTCTTTAGGTTTAATTTCAGTATTAGCCCTAAACTACTTTTCAGATTTCTCCTCCAACTTTTTAGCCAGTTGGCCAACCTGTATCTCCAAATTCCTTATAGCAGCTTCAGTGCTCTTATGATTAGAGATAGACACTTGAATGAATTGTTGGAGTGTCTCTTATAGCTTTGCAGTTCTTTCATCTAAGGAGGGTTGTTGTTGACATTGTTGTTGTTGTGGTCTATTGAATTGCCCAACTTGTCCTTGACCCATACTTGGGTGAGGTTTCCATCCTTGGTTGTAATTACTTGGACGAAACTGATTACCTTGACCCATAAACTTGACTTCCTCTTGGGTAACTTCTGGCATAACACATTGACCATTAATATGATCTCCACCACACAATTCACAAAGTTGTTGTTGAACTTGAGAAACATTTTGCAACTCCTTTGGCAATTGAGAGATTTTCTTCATCAGAGCCTCCAATTGTTGAGTCATAATCTTATTATGTGCCAACAGAGCATCTTCAGATTGTAATTGTAGAACTCCTTTTTGTTGCAGTTGAGTTTTTTCACAATTCATCTCATTATCATTAGTAGCCATATTTTCAATCAACTCATAGGCTTCCTCTAGAGTCTTGCACTTGATATTACCTCTAGTTGAGGAATCTAGCATCAATTTAGTCTGTGAGCTTAGATCTCCAAGGAATAGAATGACTACTGTAGGATCATCAAAGCCATGAGTGGCCGTATTTCTCAACAAGCCTTTAAATCGGTCCCACACTTGACCTAATGTTTCATCCATGCCCTGCCTAAAAGAAGAAATTTCCTGCTTCCCTTTGTTCACCTTTGATTGTGGGAAGTATTTATTTAGAAACTTTGCAACCATGACTTCCCACTCAGTAAAACTATTTTGTAGAAAAGAGTTCAACCACTTCTTAGCATTGCCTCCCAAAGAGAAAGGAAACAAGCTTAGTCTAATAGCTACATCTGGCACGCCATTGATCTTCACAGATATCTCATTGAATGTGGTTAGATGCTCATATGGATTTTCATGTGATAATCCATTGAAATGGTTGCTCTTCACCAATTGAATCAAAGCAGACTTCATCTCCATATTTGCAGCACTAACCCTCGATCTTGCAATGCTATTAAAATGATGAGGGTTAATAATTGTTGCATAATCTGCCAAGGTACGTCTACCATTCTGCTCTTCAGCCATATTTTGTGTCTCCTGGTGAGATCTTTGAGGTGAAGGCTGTAAAAGAGTCTCAGGAGAAGGGAAAATTTCTCTGGACGTCCTGTTTCTCCTTTTTCTTCTACTAGTGCCCAAACATGGAAAAAGAGGTTCAAAAACTTTTGTGCTTCTAGTCCGAATTGTACCCTGCATAGACTAGAGAACAAAACACTATAGGACCCAATTAGCACCAACAGATAAAAAAACCAAAATTAAAACAAAAAGATAAAATTAAAGACAAAGTCTAATCGGTTAAGAATCACACAAAAGTATAGTTTAAACCATGAGTCCCCAACAATGGCGCCAAAAACTTGTTAAGACATCGGCAAGTGTATCGAATCATATCAAGTAATAATAATTGGTAAGACTAAGTATCGTTTCCCAAGAGACTCATGGCACTAAACAGTCATGTAATTACTTAACTAATTAAGACTTTTAAGAACAATTTAGGGGTTTTGAATACAAGAACAAGAAAATAAATATGAATCAATTGAAGAAAAACACAAAGGCGAATGAATAATATTGAAATTATGAGAGGGGTATGTTGTTGGGGTTTAGATTTCATCTAGTTTACGCTCATGCATATATGAATTCATCTTCTTCATTAATGTTAATATCACTTTCTAAATTACTTAAAACCTGATGTCTTGGCGAAGAAAGCCTATCCTTAATTATTATATCACAATGTCTTGTATCCTTAATAATTAATTCTGCATTATGATTAGAAGCTTAAGATAACCAAGTGTTCTATCCCTACGTCTAGGATATAGTTCCCCTTGGAGAAATTCCTCAAATCTAGGTTTCCCCGTATGTTTCCATATCACAAAAACCAATAATCATGTCATGAATGAGTTAAACATAAGAAGCATATAGCAAAGAAGAATAATTGTAACAATTAATGAAAGAAGCATATATCAATTAAAACCAATTCAAATACATGAGAGTTCACAAGGTTACATCATCCCCCAACAACAAATTGAATTTAGTTCCCCGTTGTCATGGAGAAACTAGATGAATAATGGAATGAGAATCAAAAATAAACCCTAAAAACTGAAGACTAGAGCTTCCGCATCCACTTCTGCCTCAAGAGAGTTCGCAAAATATGAATTTTTGTCAATTTTATCAAAAGATACTCCCTCTAGAACGTCCAAGTCCTTATATACAGCTGAACTGGATCATGGGCCAATGTTGACACCACTCAGCGCCCCTACTTAGGGTGCCCAAGCGAGCTTGTGAGAGAGTGGCGCTCAGCGCCCCAAGAAGGGCGCCCACGCGTGAGGAACTTGAAGATTGGCGCTCAATGTCTCTTAAAGGGCGCCCATGCGTCGGTGCGAGAGACCTCCAGCTCAGAGGGCCCAAAAAAGGGCGCCCAAACGTGGTTGCGACCTTCTGCAGCCTTCTCTTCTAGTGCTCTTTCTATCCTTTCTGAGTTCTAACTTCTTGACAATTTAACTCCTCTTCCAATTCATCACAGTTTCCTACAAAATCGAGGGAATTTAGTAATAAAATCCTCAATTATAACCTCAGCTCTCTTATTCATCAAAATAAGCTAAAAACAAGAGAACAACCAAGTTTCTAAGTCAATAAGGGTTCATTTATTATCAAAATTGAATCACAAATAACAGTATTTTCAATCGTTATCAATGGACTCTAGGAGTTCTCTTTGGAACTTTTTCCTAGGTTGAGCGGTAGACACTAGGAGTTCTCTTTGGAACTTTTTCCTAGGTTGAGTAGTAAACGCTAGGAGTTCTCTTTGGAACTTTTTCCTGTGCAAGATATTTTCATTTAAAAAATATGCGTTAAACAAAATATTCAATATTTTATTTTTATAATGAGAAGTCATTAGAACCTGATAAGGTTGGACTTTGGTGCTTATGGGAGTTCTTTTTAGAACTTTTTCCTATGTTGATAGGAGTTCTTTTTAGAACCTTTTCCTATGTTAATAGGAGTTCTTTTTAGAACTTTTTCCCATGTTGAGCGGCGACTGATGGGAGTTCTTTTTAGAACTTTTTCCTGTGTTGAAAGGAGTTCTTTTTAGAACTTTATCCCATGTTGAGCGGCAACTGATGGAAGTTCTTTTTAAACCTTTCTCCTGCTGATAGGAGTTCTTTTTAGAACTTTTTCCCATGTTGAGCGGCGGCTGATGGGAGTTCTTTTTAGAACATTTTCCTATGTTGGTAGGAGTTCTTTTTAGAACTTTTTCCGATGTTGAGCGGCGACTGATGAGAGTTCTTTTTAGAATTGTTTCCTATGTTAATCAAAGGCACTAGAAGTTCTTTTTGGAACTTTTTCTCTAGGACGAGCAGTAGACACTAGGAGTTCACTTTGGAACTTTTTCCTGTGCATGATATTTTCATTCAAAAATATGCGTTAAATAAAATATTCAACATTTTATTTTTCTAATGAGAAGCCATTAAAACCTGATAAGGTTGAACGTTGGTGGTCCAATCGATCAAGCGGTAAGGGATTGAATCTTCCTGTGCAGGATATTTTTACTCACAAAAATATGCATTAAATAAAATATACAACATTTTATTTTTATAATGAGAATTCGTTAGAACCTGATAAGGTTGAACTTTGGTGGTTCATCGACCAAGCGGTATGGGATTGAACCTTCCTGTGCAGAATATTTTTACTCACAAAAATATGTGTTAAATAAAATATTCAACATTTAATTTTATAATGAAAAGAATTAAAACCAGATAAGGTTGAACGTTGGCGGTCCAATCGACCAAGAGGTAAGGGATTGAACCTTCCTGACAAGGTTGAATTTTGGTGGTCCAATCAACCAAGCGGTAAGGTATTGAACCTTCCTGTGCAGGATATTTTTACTCACAAAATATGCCTTAAATAAAATATTCAACATTTTATTTTTATAATGAGAAGCCATTGAAACAAGATAAGGTTCAACGTTGGTGGTCCAATCGACCAAGAGGTAAGGGATTGAACCTTCCTGACAAGGTTGAATTTTGGTGGTCCAATCAACCAAGCAGTAAGGTATTGAACCTTCCTGTGTAGGATATTTTTACTCACAAAATATGCGTTAAATAAAATATTCAACATTTTATTTTTATAATGAGAAGCCATTAAAACCAGATAAGGTTGAACGTTGGTAGTCCAATCGACCAAGCGGTAAGGGATTGAACCTTCCTGACAAGGTTGAACTTTGGTGGTCCAATCGACCAAGCGGTAAGGTATTGAACCATCCTGTGCAAGATATTTTTACTCACAAAATATGTGTTAAATAAAATATTCAATATTTTATTTTTATAACGAGAAGCCATTAGAACCTGACAAGGTTGAACGTTGGTGGTTCAACTGACCAAGCGGCGAGGGATTGAACCTTCCTGTGCAACATATTTTTACTCACAAAAATATGCGTTAAATAAAATATTCAATATTTTATTTTTATAATTAGATGCCATTAAAACCTGATAAGGTTGAACGTTGGTGGTCCAATCGACAAAGTGGTACGAGATTCAACCTTCCTGACAAGGTTGAACTTTGGTGGTTGAAAACAGTTGAAAAACTGTTATTTTCATGCTTAAAATTGATACTAAAAGCAACCTTTAACACTTAGAAACTAGCTTGAAATCATGCTTTTGCTTAGGTTTTTAGAAATAAGAGAGCTGGACAGGTTTATGCTTGATTTCAGTGTTTTTGTGCAGGTTTTAAGGTGAATTTGGTAAAAGAAGAGAAGAAGGACAGAGATGGAATCAGAAAAGACATCAAAAACTGCAAAAGGAGAAGTCGCAATGCTGAGCGGCACTCAGGCAGTCACGTTGGATCCGCTGAGGGGTGATTTGGCCGTTGAGGGGAAGAAAACAACTCACGCACTTACCGCTGAGCGGCACTATTTTGGGCTTGGGCCTAATTTTCTGTAATTTTAGAATAGTATATAAGCTTTAGGACGCCGTAGGGTTTGTATCTTTGGTAGAGACGAAGCAAACACTTTCTTTTCCACCCCTTGAAGGAAGATCTTGGATGCTCAGGCTACCTCCTCCTCTTTCTAGGGTTTTATCTTTCATTCTTTCATTATTGTTCATCTAGTTTCACCATGAATATGGTGAACTAAACCTTGTATTGTTGTTGGGGAATCAATGTAGTCTTGTGAAACTCTCATATATGGAATTTGATTTAATGTCTTATATTAAGATATATGCTTTCTTTCATCTTTAGCTAGGGTTTTTCTTCTTTGCTTATTGCTTGCTTTGTTTAACTCATTCATTGCCATGATTATTGATTTTGTCGATACGGGAACGTACGGGGAAGTCTAGATCCGGGGAATTTCTCCCAATAGCATATTGGTTGCCTTTAAGCTCCTGCACTTTAAGAACTAATTACTAGGAATGCTAGGAATTGTGTGAACTCGTAATTAGGGATAGGCCTTCTTGCAAGGTAATTTAGAGAGTGGCATTAGCATTGATGGTAAGAATGATGAATTCCTGAAAATATATGAGAGTGGATACGATGAAATTGATAACCCCAACAACATACTCATCCATCTAATTCATTGAAGTGTTTGTATTCTGTTTTTCTCCATTGATCAAATTCATGCATACATATTTAATTACTGTCTCTTGCATTGAAACCTACAATTAATTTGTTCTTAAGTCTTAAATAATCAACAAATCACATAGCTAAACTAGGCCGTGAGTCCTTTGGGAAAACAATACTTGGTCTTACCTTGTTTATTACTTGATACGATTCGGTCACACTTGTCGATTGTTAAACAAGTTTGTGGCGCCGTTTTTCGGTGTTCATAAATTTTTCATCAAGTTTTTGGCGCCGCTGCCGGGGACTCGTTGTTTAACTAGTTTATTTGTATGATTATTGATTATCTTTGACTTGTTTTTGAATTTTGAAATTTGAATTTTTTTTTTTATTTTTTCTGTTTTTATTTTATTTTATTTTATTTTATTTTATTTTATTTTATTTTCTGTTTTCATTTTTTTCTATTTTCTGTTTTTATTTTTCTGTTTTTATTTTTTCTATTTTTATTTTTATCTTCTATCTTTCTATCTTTTATCTTCTTATCTCTTATTTTATATCTTCTCTATCTTTTTGTGCTAACAAATTTTTCTAGGGACTTGTTTTCTTGTGTATGCATGAAGCAATTCGAACTAGAAGCAAGAAAACCTCGGAACCTCTTCTTGATGGCTTAGACGAGAAGGACGGAGGAGAAGATACCGTACATCTAGAGAACTTTTCCCTCCTCCGGAAGATCTTTTACAACCTTCACCACAAGGTTCTCACCATAGCATTGAGGAGATGGAGAATAATAATGTTAGACGGACTCTTGCAGATTACACCAATGTGGTTGGCCCTCAACATTTTAACAGCATAGCAAGACCTATGCAGCCAACATGGAGGTGAAACCCGCGTTGATCCAGCTGGTTAAGAGTAATCAATTTAATGGGTTGTCTCATGAAAGCCCATATGAGCACCTCACAACCTTTAATGAAATTTGCAATACAGTGAAGATAAATGGGGTGCCTGACGAAGCAATCAAACTTATCCTGTTTCCATTCTCATTAGGAGGCAACGCTAAGCTTTGGTTGAACTCTTTTCCAGAAGGTAGCTTTATAGAGTGGGAAGCTGTGGTGACAAAGTTCTTGAACAAATACTTCCCACAATCCAAGGTAAACAAAGGAAAGCAAGAGATCTCTTCTTTTAGGCAAGGCATGGAGGAATCACTAGGTCATGCATGGGACAGGTACAAAAGCCTATTAAGAAAGACTCCCACACATGGATTTGACGAAGTAGATGTAGTCCTAATCTTCCTTGGAGGTCTTGGTTCACAAACCAAGCTGATGCTAGATGCCTCAGCTGGAGGCAATATTAAATGGAAGACTCCAGAGGAAGCAACTGAAATAATTGAAAACATGGCTACTAATGACAATGAGCTGAACAGTGAAAGAGGAGCTCCTATTCAACAAAAAGGAGTTCTATAGTTGCAATCCAATGATGCCTTGCTAGCTCAGAAAGAGATACTAACTCAACAATTGAAGAATCTCACAAAGATACTTGCGCAACTGCCAAAAGAGTTAAAGACTGTTGCACAGGTTCAACCACATATGTGTGAATTATGTGGTGGTGACCATATAAATGGTCAATGCGCCTTTCCAGTGGAAGCCTTAGAGGATGTTAACTTCATGGCCAATCAATTTTCATACCGTCAGGGGAATTTCAATCAAGGGTGGAAAGCACACCCAAGCATTGGTCACGGACAAAGTGGGCAAGCTGGACAGACTGGGCAATTTAACAAGCAACAGCAACAACCAACCTTATGGCAACAAATTTCTATACTTAATGAAAGATCAACAAGGTTGGAAGAAACTCTTCAGCAATTCATACAGAAAATTGAATCTTCTCAAAAGAGCACTGAAGCTGCTATTAAGAACTTAGAGATTCAAATGGGTCAGATTACCAAGCAATTGGAAGAAAGGCCTGACAAAAATTTTGGGGCTAATACTGAGGTTAACCCCAGGGAAGAGTGTGAAGTGTTAGTGAGTGTAAATGTTGAAAAAGTTGAGTTGGAAAAAGAAGAGAGAGAAGATAGAAAAGAGAGAGAAGAGAAAGAAGAAGAGAAAATTTGTGTGAAGATTGAGAAAGTGAGTAGAAAAAGAAAAGAAAAAAAGAAAGTGATAGAAAAACCCTAGAAAGAGAAGAGGAGAGTCGTCACCATCTCCCAATCTACCCCCAAGGGGTGAAAAGTGTGTTTCTGCTTCCTCCCAACCAAAGATACAAACCCTAGGACGTGCAAGTCCTTAAATAGGGCATAAAAATAACATAAAACAAGTCCAAGCCCATAAAAACAAAAGAAAATCGGTCCAAGCCCACTTAGAATGCCGCTCAGCGGTATTTTACCGTTGAGCGGTAATACCGCATGATCCATTTTGCCCCCAACTGCTGTTTTTGCCCCTCAGCGGTGATTTTGGCACCTGAAAAGTGTCGCTCAGCGGTATTTTACCGCTCAGCGCCACTCGGTCACATTTTTTTCTGCGTTCTGGTTGGTTTTTCAGCATTCTGGTTGACTGGTTGACTTTTCTGGTTGACTGGTTGACTTTTCAGCACTCCAATCATTCTTGGGAGACCTTTTATGAAGACTGCTAGAGTTTTAATTGATGTAGAGAATGGTAAGCTTAAATTGAGAGTTGATGATGAAGAAGTCACTTTTAACGTATCCAAGGCCATGACATATCCAAATGATGATAAAGCATGTTTTCAATTTGATGAAGTTTGTATGGTACAAGAAAGGATGGTGCGGTATGTTTCTCCACTAGAGAAAACTCTTATTGATGATTGTGAAGATTTAGATGATGAAGAAGAGAAATTAATCGATGAATGTTTGATGGACTTGGAAACATTGAAAAAGAGTCCAGTGGAAGATCCAATGTTTGAAATAATTGAAAAGGAAGAAGAAGTCAAAGCAAAGCCGCTAGAATTAAAAAGATTACCAGCACATCTGAAGTATGTTTTTCTAGAAGAAGATGGAACAAAGCCAGTCATCATCAGTAACTCTTTATCTCTACAAGAAGAAGAACAGCTGATAGAAATTCTGAAAGCTAACAAAGAAGCAATTGGCTGGTCAATCTCAGATCTTAAAGGTATTAGCCCAACTTATTGTATGCATAAGATCTTTATGGAAGAGGATTATAAACCGAGTGCTCAACCACAACGAAGGTTAAATCCTGTAATGAAGGAGGTGGTTAGAAAAGAAGTATTGAAACTGTTAGAAGCTGGTATCATTTATTCAATCTCTGATAGTGAATGGGTGAGTCCAATACAGGTGGTTCCAAAGAAAGGTGGGATGAAAGTAATTCATAATGATAAGAATGAACTTATTCCTACTCGGACAGTTACTGGATGGCGTATGTGCATTGATTACAGGAAGCTAAATAAAGCCACTAGGAAGGATCATTTTCCTCTTCCTTTCATGGACCAGATGTTAGAAAGATTATCAGGTCAAGCTTTCTATTGTTTTCTAGATGGATACTCTGGATAGAATCAAATTGTGGTAGATCCAAAAGACCAGGAGAAGACGGCCTTTACTTGTCCTTTTGGTATCTTTGCTTATAGAAAGATGTCGTTTGGATTATGTAATGCTTCAGCTACATTTCAAAGGTGTGTGCAGGCAATTTTTGCAGATCTCTTAGAAAAATGCATTGAAGTATTCATGGATGATTTTTCAGTTTTTGGAAATTCTTTCCAAAGGTGTTTGGCTAATTTGAACATTGTTCTTAAAAGATGTGTTCAGACAAATCTTGTTCTTAATTGGGAGAAATGTCATTTCATGGTAACGGAAGGAATTGTGTTGGGACATAAAATTTCTGCTAAAGGAATTGAGGTAGATAAAGCTAAAGTAGAAGTCATTGAGAAACTGCCTCCACCAACAAATGTAAGGGGGATTAGGAGTTTTCTCGGTCATGCTGGGTTCTATAGAAGATTCATTAAAGATTTCTCAAAAATTGCTAAACCATTTAGTAATCTATTGATGAAGGACACTCCTTTTGTGATGAATGAAGAATGTTTGAAAGCTTTTGACATATTGAAGAGCAAATTAGTGTTAGCTCTAGTAATTGCAGCCCCAGATTGGAATAGAAATTTTGAATTAATGTGTGATGCAAGTGATTATGCAATAGGAGTTGTTCTTGGCCAGCGAAAAGAACAAATTTTTCATCCAATTTATTATGCCAGCAAAGTTCTGAATGATGCTCAGTTGAATTATGCTACCACAGAGAAAGAATTTCTAGCTATAGTATATGCTCTAGAAAAATTTAGACCTTATCTTATTGGGTCTAAGGTGATTATCTATACAGATCATGCAGCTATCAAATATTTGATGACAAAGCCAGATTCTAAGCCACGACTGATTAGATGGGTACTACTCTTGCAAGAATTTGATGTGGAAATCTGTGATAAGAAAGGAAGTGAGAACTTGATTGCTGATCATTTGTCACGGTTAGTCAACAAGGAGGTCACTAGTAAGGAATCAGAGATCTGGGAATCTTTTTCAGATGAAGCACTCATGTATATTCAGTAGAGGCCATGGTTTGCTGATATGGCTAATTTCAAAGCTGCAAGGGTTATGCCAGAAGATTTAACTTGGCAACAAAGAAAGAAATTTTTGCATGATGCTAAGCAGTTTGTCTGGGATGATCCTTATTTGTTCAAGATTGGAGCAGATAATCTTCTGAGGAGATGTGTGACAAATGAAGAAGCAGAAGGAATTCTCTGGCATTGTCATGATTCACCTTATGGAGGACATTTTAATGGAGAAAGAACAGCAGCAAAAGTTCTTCAATCAGGGTTTTATTGGCCAACTTTATTTAAAGATGCTCATAATCATGCTAGAAATTGTGATAAGTGTCAAATAGCAGGTACAATCACTAAACGTCATGAGATGCCATTACAAGGCATTTTAGAGGTTGAGGTTTTTGATTGTTGGGGTATTGACTTTTTGGGACCTTTTCCTCCATCTTTCAACAATGAATATATTTTGGTAGCAGTGGATTATGTGAGTAAAATGTTGAATATTTTGGCGCCGTTTTTCGGTGTTCATAAATTTGTCATCAGTGGTCCAATCGATCAAGCGGTAAGGGATTGAACCTTCCTGTGCAAGATATTTTTACTCACAAAAATATGCATTAAATTAAATATTCAACATTTTATTTTTATAATGAGATGGCATTAGAAGCTAATAAAGTTGAATGTTGGTGGTCCAATCGACCAAGCGGTAAGGGATCGAACCTTCTTGTGTAGGATATTTTTACTCAAAATATGTGTTGAATCAAATATTCCATATTTTAAAATTTATTTTTATGTGGAGGCATTTAATTTTTTACCTCTAAGGATTACCTGAATGTTCTCAAAACAAAAGACATGTCATTAGAATTTATTATTGAATTTTTAGCTCTTAATGCAAAACCTTGTAATGATTCGAAGTAGCGATGTTAAGAACGAGCGCACGTCTGGTTCCTCGTGGTTTCATGGGGATGCCACTCGACCCCACGGTGGGCGCCAAATGTTTCGGTTGAAAGTGTCTGAGGGTCGGTCATCCTTCCTTGCTCTACTATCTTTCGATTGTCCAATCCTCTCCGAGAACGCAATCCACTCTGAAATGTTTCGGTTGAAAATGTCTGAGGGTCAATCGTCCTTCCTTGCTCGGCTATCTTTCGATTGTGCAATCCTTTCCGAGAACGCAATCCACGTCGATGGGTTGTTGACCTACATAAGACACTCCGACGCTCAAGTCAAAAATCTGTTTCAAAGAGGTCTTTATTTTATTAGGATATATCAATGGTATTTTACCTGCACATCAATTGTAAATTTATAGGGCTTATGGCAGTGAAAAACATTGATTAATCATTAATGCAGTATACTTATAGGCAATCAAACTCATTAATAACTGCTAATATACTTGCTAACTGCCCATAAATAACCATTAACTCCAATCGATATATTTCATATAGTACATTAATGTCTAATTAATTTATTACGTGGTACTAAATTAAATTTTATCTCAAAAATACTCTAATAATTAACTTATACGTAATATAATTTTTCAGATCTGACGTATTAAAAAAAATCACTTCTAATATTATGTAGGACAATAGTTCAAGTGCTAATTGCATTATCTTAAACTTACTTTTATTTAAAATTTATTATAAGGTAAATACATGTTGTAAAGATTATAAATAATTAAGTATAGTTGAACAAAAAATATGGATGTGGACCGACACAATTATTACCACTTAATTAGAAATTGGGTAATGATACTTTGACACCCAGAATTTGACAAATTTTTTACACTGCCACGTGTCATGTTCTGGGTGGTCCACCTGTAAAATGAATAAAAAATAATAAATGACGTGGATATTGAATGCATAAGGGTCTAAAGAGCGCGTTTAACTTTTGCATTTGAAAATTTTATTCAGAATTTTGAATTGAAAACCCTAGAGAAAGAAGCACCCACGCTAGCAAGAAGAGCTCGACAGAGTTTCCACCATCACTTGCCAAAGTTGCGCCGTTCAACGGTTACCGGAAGACATTTCACCGCTGCGTCGCCGATTGAAAAATTAATCCCGTGAAGTAATCCCTTTCGCTCGCGTGTCTTCCCACCCTTTATCGGAAGCGCGCCGCCGTTTATCGATGAACGGAGCAGATACCAACGTTGTTCCACCGTTTATTGGATATAGAAGTGATGCTCAATCATTGATGATCACAAGTATATGGATGTACATGGCCAAGGAAGAATTCTTGTTAAAACGCAATGTGCAGAAACAGACCTAGGAGCAATGGCCAAATATGTGGGGAGTTTAGGCAAACTTTCTGCACACGGGGGTCAACTATGAAAATGGTTTGTTTTTTAATTGAACATCCTTTTTTTAACACTTATTGGACTTATTGGATATAAAAGTAATGCTCAGCCATTGATGATCACAAGTATATGGATGTACATGACCAATGAAGAATTCTTGTTAAAACTCAATATGCAGAAACAGACCTCGGAGCAAAGGCCAAATAAGTGGGGAGTTCAGACAAACTTTCTGCACACGGGAGTCAATTGTGAAAATGGCCTTGTTTTTTAATTGAACAAAAATTTGTTAACACTTATTGGACTTATTGGATATAGAAGTGATGTTCAACCATTGATGATCACAAGTATATGGATGTACATGGTCAAGGAAGAATTCTTGTTAAAACTCAATATGCATAAACAAAACTGGGAGCAAATGCCAATTAAGTGGGGAGTTTAGGCAAACTTTCTGCACACGGGGTCAATTGTGATAATGACCTTGTTTTTTGATGGAACCAACTTTTTTTAAGACTTATTGGACTTCTTAACAGAATTTAATTTTTTCATAAGTTTATTTCATAAATTCAGGCGTACACTTTCATAGTTTAATTAAATTATAATATTTTGAAGCTTGGCATAGTGGATTTTGAACAATAATAAATTTATATTTAAAATTTATATTCATTCTTAATGTTGTTGACATGATAAAGATAATATTTAATATATTTGTATGTAAAAAGGATTCCTATCTTTAATTTAAAAAATAATATTTTTATTTTATCATAAATTTTATTAATTAAAAATTTTCATAAGTCCAATAAGTCTTAAAAAAAAGTTGGTTCCATTAAAAAATAAGGTCATGACCCCTATGTGCAGAAAGTTTGCCTAAACTCCCTATTTATTTGGCCTTTGCTCCAAGGTTTGTTTCTGCAGATTGAGTTTTAACAAGAATTATTCCTTGGCCATGTACATCCATATACTTGTGATCATCAATGGTTGAACATCATTTCTATATCTAATAAGTCCAATAAGTGTTAAAAAAGGTTTGTTCAATTAAAAAACAAGACCACTTTCACAGTTGACCCCCGTGAGCAGAAAGTTTGCCTAAACTTCTCACTTATTTGGCCATTGCTCCAGGTTTGTTTCTGCACATTGAGTTTTAACAAGAATTCGTCCTTGGCCATGTACATCCATATATTTATGATCATCAATGGATGAACATCACTTTTATATCCAATAAGTCTTAAAAAAAGTTGGTTTCATTAAAAAACAAGGTCATTTTCATAGTTGACCCCCGTGTGTAGAAACTTTGCCTAAACTCCCACTTATTTGGCCATTGTTCCAAGGTCTTGTTCTACACATTGAGTTTTAACAAGAATTCTTCCTTGGCCATCTACATCCATATACTTGTGATCATCAATGGCTGAGCATCACTTCTATATCCAATAAGTCTAATAAGTGTTAAAAAAAGTTTGTTCAATTAAAAAACAAGGTCATTTTCATAGTTGACCCCTGCGTGCAGAAAGTTTGCCTAAATTTCTCCCTTATTTTGCCTTTACTCCGAGGTCTGTTTCTGCACATTGAGTTTTAACAAAAATTCTGCCTTGGCCATGTACATCCATATACATGTGATCATCAATGGTTGAACATCACTTCTATATCCAATAAACGGTGGAACAACGTCGGAATCTGCTCAATTCATCGATAAATAGTGATGCGCTTCCGGTAAAGGGTGGGAAGAGACGCAAGTGAAAGGGATTACTTCACGGGACTAATTTTTCGGGGGCTGAGCATGTTCCAATCAGCGACACAGCGGCGGAATGTCCTCCGGTAACTGTTGAACGACGCAGCTTAGGCAAGTGACAGTGAAAACTCCGTTGAGCTCTTCTCACTGGCGTGGATGCTTTTCTCTCTAGGGTTTTCAATCCAAAATTCTGAATACGATTTTCAAATGCAAAAGTGAAACGCACTCTTTCGAACCCCTCTGCACTCAATATTCACATCATTTATTATTTTTTGTTCATTTTACACGTGGACCACTCAAAACGTGACACGTGACGGTGTCAAAAATTTGTCAAATTCTAGAATGTCAAAGAATCATTACCCTTAGAAATTATGAATTCAAGTTCTACGTGTAGAAATATCTTAACACGAGAAGACTTTATCATAAAAATAGAATAAAAAAAGTGGAAATTAAAAACGATTAAAATAAAAATAAAAAATGTTTAATGAACCAGGTTTAACCATTATTTTTCTTTTCATTACAATAATTATAAAATAACATAGATAGAATACCATAAGATTTAAAGTCTAATGATGGAGCATAAAAAAAGTGTAACAATGGGTAAATATTTTATTTTTTTAATTTCTTCTAAGTAATGTTCCTTGAACCACACATCCACGCAAATTCAAAACCAAATCTTGTTGGCTACACCAATTTTACTTTCTCATCTCAGCGCCAACCACAACCACATCTTTGACCGCCACCTTTTCCTCCAAGCCAAACACCTACCCACACTCGGCACGTGTACTTAGCATCATCTTTATCGTGGAACCGGCTCAGCGGATAATACTTTCTTTAGCATCTTCTTCTCTTCATCACCCACGTGGCGCTCTTTTACTCGATAGTATTGCGAAATGTGCCAAGTGAACTATTACTGGAACAGATCGGACAGATCCAACGGTTCTCAAGGTAACACGTATGATTTGGAATCATCCAACGGTATCTGGAAACTGTATAGCAATTGCGACTTGTTTTTCTTCTCATTCTTCTCTGTCAATCTATCTGTGTACCCTTTTTCCCTTAAAAGCCTAATGTTATTCGTGAAAGCTTCGTTTCCCATAACATTTTTTGAATAACAGATTTTACTTTCTGAGGATTTAACCTTTTTGAGGTATACACTGATTGATTAATAGCGTTTCTCTCTTCCTTGTTTTCACTTTTTTTTCTTTCCTAAAATAGCGGTTTGTGGATTCTCCGAATGATTGAATCTTTAGCAAAAGTTCGTGCTTTTGTCGTTTCAGCTTGTGGGTTGTTTGTTTTTCAACCTCTTTTATCTGATTTTGGAGGAAAGACACGTTTTTTGCGTTTATTGAAATGTTTACATGCGTAATTGTTTTGGGGGTAAAAAATGGGTTCGGTTACCTTGATGGTGGCCACGTTGGGAGTTTGTTTGTGTGGCTACTTTGAGGTTTGCTATTTTTTGTTCTTGCTGTGAATAGTTTGGTTGTTGTTTTGAATCTGTCATTGTTTGGATTATGTGTCAAGATGAGTTTATTCCTCTCGATTCTTGTTGAGAAAAAATGGGTGTCTTTATTCAATGTACTTTGGAGTACTATTAATGTTTTGGTTTTGGTTTTTGGTGTATATACAATGTTTGCGGCTATTGCCTTTTGTTATAAGTAGTAACAAATGGTTGTTTAATGATTTGAATTGCCCTTTGTTATGACTTGTTAGTCATTCTTTCCGAGGTGGAAAGCCTGTGAATAACGCAGCTAGAAAATTCGGCTCTTCTGGCTTCTGGCGTTTGAAATTCAAGTGTAACCAATCATTTTCTGAGTATGCTTGTTTAAACAACTCGGTTTTTTATTAGCTTTTGTTTTTGCTCAGGAGCTTCTGTAGTCATTCGATTTCCTAATTTTCTGTTGTGAAAATTGTTTTCACTTCAATTTAGATGGTTGCTAACTGAGTTCTTAATAGGATTCCCTTACCAGAGTTGCTGTTTGTTCAAGAAGAGGCTGTGTTCATTGCTCAGAAAGAGTTTTTGCTGCAAGAAATCGAGACACAGTCGTGTAAATGTCTGTGGCTTTTACTAACCTCTCATGGTGGTTGTGGAGTGGGAAGCATCAAGAGCCAAGAATCTCAAATGGATCTTCTATAAATTCTTCTGCTGATTCGAATCTGTGGGAATCAGATGTTTTGAGGTTTCCTTTGGTTCAGACGAATATGGGGTCCTCATCGAGAAAGGTGAAGCGCAAATGGCACAGTAGGGAAGAGAGGAAGGTGGATAGGGAATATGATGTTGTTCTGGTTCCATCTGATGGTGGATGTGTTTCTGGTTCTGAATCTGATGATTCTGACTGGTCAATTGGCTGGTTAGAGCCTCATGGACCTGGTTTCCCAAGTGATGATGAAACAGATAACAGTTTTGCTGTGTTGGTTCCCTGTTATGGACGAGATTATGGGAGAATAGTGGAGGATCCAAAAAGCAATTTGCTGAGGGGTGTTGGGAATTTTCCAGATAGTTATTCAGATGGTGAGTTTTTTTATTAACACATCTTTTGGAGTTACATTTGTGCTGTTTTTGAATTGGTTTTCTCTGTCTGTTTTGGTTAATAAATCATTGGCAATTTAGTATTTGAATACATGAATTTTGATTGAACAAATAAATATTAGTAAAAAAAGTAAAAGCTCTACAAAATGTTGGTTTGTCTTTAATTTTTGTTGGCTTTGTGATTGTCATACTGATTTCTGTCAAATTGGTTCCAGCAGCTGTTGAAGTCCACCATGAATTTGTATTAGTTAAGAACAAGATTAGCCAAATATATTTTTTGGTTAAACTTTACCAGATTGAAGCATACATTTTGCATTTAGTGTTATTTCTATTACATTTTTTTTGAGAGGAAGTTACTTCACATTTTTATAAACGAAGATTAAGATACAAAGAGAATTCATCAATGTTGCTGCATTTACATTTAAGGTCCATAGGAGATAAACATGAGTTGGGTGTGAAACGATTTTAGCCTGAACCTTTTTATTCAATAATCATACTAAGTTTTCTTGTTTTGAAACGAAAATAAGATTTGCCATTGGATTTATGAATCTGCCTTTACCCTGATGGTCCATTAGCTGGAATCAACAATAACGACATGAATTGGACTTATATCTAGTATGATATGTGATGTGACTTGTGAAGTTAATGTTAATTTGGACTTTGTGCATAAATTTGTGGTTGATTACATAGCATGTAGATTTCTCTTCTGGTGGGGTTAGAGTTGAAACATTTATGCTTTTTCTCCCTTGTGTGCAGAGAGCAAAAAATATGTGGAAGACTGGCTCTCTTCTCTTAGAAATACCTGATGCACAACCATTCATCATTGTGATCCCTACACTTCCTCAGAAAATTCCTCTTTGGTGGTCCATAGCCAATAAATCATTGTATAATGTAAATATTGTAAAAAGAAAAAAAAGGGCTTTGACGTTATGTCAGAATATGATTGGTTAACATTGAGTCTTTGTTAATTGAAATATAAGAAGAGGAGGAGATGTGAATGTGATGCTTTGGCACTGAGAATGATGTGCAACTGCTGCTGTTCTGCTTTCTTCCTTGGAGAGTCCAAAAATTATGACTGAATGAGGTTTATTCATGTGTGACTTTGGAACTTGCAATTCGTTCATGTAAATATGATGTAATTGGTTGAATGCTTCATCGTGTACTCAAATTTGTACATAGCTGTATATAAATTTTGTATAACATGATGTGTGTGTGTTTGGAGTTTGGATGTATAAACCACAATTTTGTGTAAATATGTTGATAATATAGTCTCTATCCTACAATAGTAAATTGCATTGACATCCTTTTTTATCTTGTTAAATTTCTCTCTATATTCTTTATTTTTCTTCTGTTGAATTTGATGTTTCACTTGTTTTGAAAATATCACATCAACTATTTTTTGTTGATTTGGAAAACCTTATTACATGTGCTTAAAGATAGATTTCTATGATTGTTATATGCAACTTCAAGAACTTACATATGGTTTTACTGCAATTTTATATAATTTAAGGAAAGAGTCAATTTTATAGATTCTGGCTACAATATTAAAGAAAGTAGATGTCGATTGTGTGCTAATCGTGTTTATTATATTATTATCACACGAATATTATATTATTATTATTAATATTATATTATTATATGGACGCACACACAAGAAGATCTAGTTACATAGTAACTCAATAAAAAAAAAGTTACTTCTCATTTTATATAAAAGTCTCTTCTCACCAGTTTCTTTTCTATTTTCTTCTTTTATTTCAGTATATTTTAATGTTTTTACATTGATGCTTTTATTTGTAAATTTTGTAAAGCTTTAAAGTTGTAACATCATATAAGAAAATAGAATATTTAAACCATCTTATATTACAAGTGAAGTATCGACCAAATATAATTTTATAGATAGAAGAAATATATAAAAACATAAATAAATAAAGTTTAGTTACACTCGTGTCACAAAATTAAAGTATTTCAAAATATACAAAATATTAAAATCTTTCAAGACAAAGGACAAAACTATTTTACAAATGACAGAGCGAAATGACTCCTTATTGACCAAGGTAACATATATCTAATGTACATTTCTGTTGTATATTTTTTTTTTTTTTTCAAGCTTTTGTCTCATAACTCATGTTTCAAGAGTTCGTATGAAAACTCATCTTCTTATGCAATTTTAGAAACTCAAGTTGTGCTAGAATGTAGCACTAGGATAGTACCTACTTCTGATATTGATCCTCTTGCATGGTTATCTTACTTAGAGGCGTTGTACTTGTCTTTTTTGTTTTGTCCCAAGAAAATTGAACATTGTTTGTCGTCATATTATTTGGTGGCAATTTTTCTTATGTTCCCATCAAACTATTACAAGTTGAAGGTGAAAATGCATATTAGTTTTTGCTTCAGCCACCAAATGCGCCAGCATTCATTGGAAACACGGTAAGCATGCACTACAATGGTTTTATATATTCTTACCATGTCATTTACATGACATGTCATGATGTTGTGCTAAATTTCCCTAAAAGTACACCTATAAATGAGTTTCACACAACTCTAGCTAAATTTAGGTTAATAGCTTAATTATGCTTACTTTGTATATCATTAAGTAGATAACAATTTCAAGAACTGTTTATTGAATTGAATCAATGACACGTTTTTCTCCTCTGTTTCCATTTTAATTTTTATGAACTTGATGAATAGCCAGAGCAACTATTTCACATAAATGGCTCCACATTACTAGCGAGGCTTTGGCTTGAACCCGTGCTAGAGGAGCATCACAAGCATTAGATCGTCAAATTGAACTTGACTTACTTACCATGTATACCTTGTTACTTAGATCTTTGATCAATATTGTAGCTTTAGAATAATTTCCCTGGTGCATGTGATCTCTATTATTTACATTTATGTCTAGCTCCTCAATTTTTGTTGTTCAAGTTTGTGTCATTTCTTTACAGTCCAAAGGATGACATTGAGTTTACCATAGTGAGAGACACCATAAGAAGAAAAGTAGAGGTAAGTTTATTCGTGTAATTTTAATTATTAGCATGGAATAGCATAACTCATACTTAAAATATAAAACTTTAGGCGTGGTCTTACTTCTGTTCATGTCATATTTTAAACCTTTATGAACATAATATATTAGCAGACTTGGTTCATGTCATTGTTTTATCAATTCCAATAAGAACAAGTATTTAAGTTGGATTTAATGAGGGTTAGTGAATTTATAGTAAAAATAATACCCAATACGCTTTCTTATGCATGTATAAACACAATAATAACAAGAGTGTAGAGAATTCTTAAATTATAAACTTATGATAGATGTTTTAACTATTATTATATGTCATAATTTCCTTGAGTTTGAACTTTGTGATGCCACACTCAAACATGATTCATTTTCCATATTATCTCTTTTTCCAATTTTGACACTCTTGCGATCCTTTACATATTACTTTTGTTCAACATTATATAGCTTAAAACTTAAGAAGGGCTGAACCAGGAAGGCTACATCTACTATAGGTTGTCAAGAACTCCAATTCTTTGATTTAAAGAGTTGCATCAACCTCCAATAGCAGGTGAAGAGGAAGACAACTGGACTTTGGAACCTACTACATGGTAAACAAAGAGAAGAATTACTCTGGAAAGAAAATCTTATGTTGGAATTTTCTTGCTACAGGAAGTTGTTTTCACCTAGGATAGTTAGCCAACTAGTTTTACAGGTAGCACCTATGTATAAAATAGAAATCATGTAATAGAGTTAGGGAGTTTTTGAGTGTATCAGTTTTTGACAAATTAATTGTATTTCTAATGTTTATAGTTTATTTTATATAATAATATTTAATTTGATTATTCATTTCATTTTGATTTATTATTAAAACATTTGTTATGATGATTAAATAATTTAAATCACTAAAAACATTAAATTATTACATTATCGGCGGTTTTGTAGGAAACTCCTGCAAATAGGGGTGGTTTTGTGCAAGCCCGACTATTTCCGACAGTTTTGGAGGCAACCCTACAAATAGAGGCGGTTTTTGTGAAATCCCGGCTATTTCCGGCAGTTTTTACAAAACCCCGGGTAATTGTGGCGGTTTTTGAAAAAAACCGTCGGTAATGTTTAACGACATTACTTTTACCCGCGTTTTTTGCAACCGTAGGAAAACCATTTTCCAAGGGTTAAAATCGCTAGTAATGCTAAAAATAACCCTTGGAAAAATTGTGTATTTTTGTAGTGTATATTAGGGTATTTTTGTCTACTAAAACCCGGTACACATTGCTAAAATATATCAAGTGAAAAAGAGACGTACGCAAGTTAACAAACCCCATATATATATATATATATATATATATATTAGAATTAGAATATTAGTTGTAAGACACTTAGTTGAAAATAAGACTTATTTATTATTATCAATCATGAAAAATACATTCTCATATCCTCTATTCGTAATAATCTAATTCTCCTAAAAAGTGAAATAGCAAAACAAAATAAAATAAAAGATTATATATCTATATCTTATAATTAGGAAGATTCTAAAGATATTTTTTCTAATCACAACACTCTCCCTCAAGTTGGTAAATGAATATCAATCATTCCCAACTTGCCTACAAGATCTTGAAATCTACCCGGAGGAAGCCCTTTTGTAAAAATGTCTGTTATTTGAAGTTATGTAGGAACATGAGTTGTAATCACAAATCCTCTATCAAGATTATCTTTAATGAAATGTCTGTCAATTTCAATGTGTTTGGTTTTGTCATGTTGTTCTAGATTATGGGCTATGCTCATAGCAGACTTATTGTCACAATGTAGTTGCACTGGGTTCTCTACTTTGACTTTAAGATCATCCAAAATAATTTCCATCCAGAGTCATTCACACATTCCTTGAGCAAGGGCTTGAAATTCAGCTTCTGCATTAGAACGAGATACTCTATCTTGCTTTTTGCTTCTCCATGTTACCAGACTATCTTCAAGAAATACACAATACCCAGAAGTAGATTTTCTATCGGTAATAGAACCTGCATAGTCCGCATCAGTATATATCTTCATAGTCAATGTGTCTTCCCTTTTGAATAATAACCCCTTTCCTGGACTTGACTTCAAGTATTGGAGAATTTTTTTCAACTGCTTGCATGTGTCTCTCTCTTGGATCATGCATAAATTTGCTCACTACACTCATAGCACAAGCAATGTCTAGTCTTGTGTGTGATAGATAAATCAATTTTCCTACCAATCTCTGATATTGGGTCTTCTCTATAGGAGCACTTTCTTCACTTCCAATTCTGTGATTCTGTTCTATAGGAACTGTTGAGGTTCTACATCCCAGCTTTCCTGTTTCTTTGAGGAGATCAAGTACATATTTCCTTTGGGAGATGAAAATTCTGTTCTTTGAGTAGGCAACCTCTATTCCAAGAAAATATTTGAGTTTTCCTAGGTCTTTCATTTCAAACTAAGCTGTCAATTTATCTTTTAATGCCAACTTTTCTGTTTCATCATCTCCTGCAATAATCATATCATCCACATAGACAAGTAATAGAGTGATTTTACCTGTAGAAGAGTGCTTTATGAATAGAGTATGATCTCCTTGGCTTTTTCTGTATCCCAAGGAAACCATTGCTTTTGTAAATCTTCCAAACCATGCTCTAGGGGATTGCTTAAGACCATACAATGCTTTCTTCAGGAGGCATACCTTGTTTCTTTCATTTTTCACTTCAAAACCTGGGGGAATCTCCATGTACACTTCGTCATCTAGATTTCCATGAAGAAAGGCATTCTTCACATCTAGCTGGTGTAAGTCCCATCCAAAATGGGCAGCCAAAGAGAGAATAACTCAAACTGTATTCATCTTTGCTACTGGGGCAAATGTCTCCTCATAGTCAATCCATATGTTTGGGTATATCCTTTTGCCACCAATCTAGCTTTATATCTTTCTATTGTCCCATCTGCCTTATGTTTCACTATGAATATCCATCTACACTCTACTGCCTTCTTGTCTATTGGCTTATCAACAATCTCCCAAGTTGAATTTCTTTTTAATGCATTCATCTCTTCTTTCATGGCTTGATTCCAATTTCATTGCCTCCTGGATTGAGGTAGGAATTTTTGTGGCATCAATGGCAGCAATAAAACTTTTGTGCTTATTAGAGAGATTGTTAGTGCAAACATACTGAGAAATAGGATATTTAGCACATGATCTTCTTCCCTTTCTCAATGCAATGGGTAAATCCATTGATAATGTACTTTATGTCCCTGGGTCTCCTTTTAATTTATTGTCCGTAAGTCGTCTAACTCGTTCCCTTAATTGTGTTATTTCATTTACCAAAGATTCTGTTTGGTTGCAGGACCGGAGTTCGAAACACATGATTGGCACAAGATGTGAGTCTCATGGCCTATATCATCTCCGCCCTTCTCCACATGCTGGCGTAATCATGGAGACACCATCCCTTCTTCATGCTCAGTTAGGTCATCCCAGTCTTGCCAAACTGCAGCAACTTGTTCCGAGTTTGTCGAAATTATCAAGTTTGTCGTGTGAGTCTTGTCAGTTAGGTAAACATACTCGTAGTTCCTTTCCTCGTAGTGTTTCACAACGAGCGTTATCCCCCTTTCCATTGGTTCATTCTGATATTTGGGGACCTATTCGTGTTAAGTCCACTTTAGGATTTCAGTATTTTGTTACCCTTATTGATGACTATTCTATATGTACTTGGTTGTTTCTCATGAAGAATCGTTCTGAGTTGTTTTCTATTTTCCAATCATTTTTCAATGAAATAAAAACTCAGTTTGGGGTTTCTATTCTCACTTTACGCAGTGATAATGGCTGTGAATATCTTTCTCAATTGTTTAAACATTTTATGGCTTCTCATGACATTCTTCACCAAACCTCATGTGCTTATACCCCTCAACAAAATGGGGTGGCTGAGCGCAAGAATAGACACCTTATTGAAACAACTCGTACACTTCTAATTCATGGTCAAGTACCCTCACGTTTTTGGGGTGATGCAGTTCTCACGGCATGTTATCTTATCAACCGCATGCCATTTTCCGTCCTAGATAACAAAATCCCTTATTCTATCTTATTTCCTCAAGACCCTCTACATCATTACCTCTTAGAGTTTTTGGGTCTACATGTTTTGTTCATGATTTTAGTCCTGGTCTTGATAAGTTATCTCCTAGGTCTCACAAATGTGTCTTCTTAGGATTTCCACGGTCACAAAACGACTATAAGTGTTTTCCCCCTTCCCTCAATCGTCATTTTATCTCTGCTGATGTCACTTTTGGTGAATCTTCTTTTTACTTTTCACATCTATCTTCTAGTTTTATACCTCTACCTGCTACTGTTGATATTCCTATTATCTGTGATGCTCCACCCATTTTGTCTCCTCCCTCTTTAGACTCTCATTTACCATAGGATCGTCCTTCACCACAACCCCTTTAGGTTTATAGTCGCCGCAATCGTCTCCCTCATGACTCACTTCCAGTGCCGCCTCTTATGTCTCCTTTGGCTCCAGCAAATGAGTCTGACTTGCCTATTGCCCTCCGTAAAGGTATACGCTCTACCCGTAACCCTTCCCCCCATTATACTGTTCTTAATTACCACAGATTATCTCCATCTTTTTAACTTGTCTCTCATCCATTTCTTCTGTGTCAATTCCTAAATCTGTGGGTGATGCCTTATCTCATCCTGGCTGGCGTCAAGCTATGCTGGATGAATTAAGTGCTTTACAGAAAAGTGGAACTTGGGAGCTTGTCCAATTACCATATGGAAAGTCTGTTGTTGGTTGCAGGTGGGTGTATGCTATCAAGGTTGGCCCTGATGGCACAATTGATCGTTTGAAAGCTCGACTGGTTGCCAAAGGCTACACACAGATTTTTGGTTTGGATTATGGTGATACTTTTTCTCCAGTGGCAAAAATGACCTATGTTCGCCTATTCATTGCCATGGCCGCTCTTCGACAATGGCCTCTTTACGAACTTGATGTCAAAAATGATTTCCTTAATGGTGATTTGCATGAAGAAATTTATATGGAGCAACCGCCTGGCTTTGTTGCTTAGGGGGAGTCATCTGGATTGGTATGTCGTCTTCGCAAATCCTTATATGGCCTAAAACAGTATCCTCGGGCCTGGTTTGGTAAATTCAGCTGTGTTGTTCAACAATTTGGTATGTCTCGCAGTGAAGCGGATCATTCAGTGTTCTATCGCCACTCAAGTGCTGGATGTATCTACTTAATAGTGTATGTCGATGATATTGTTCTCACAGGAAGCGACTATCTTGGCATCTCTCAGATGAAACAACACCTTTGCCATCATTTTCAAACTAAAGATCTTGGCAAACTCCGGTACTTTTTGGGTATTGAAGTAGCACAATCCAATGTTGGTATTGTCATATCTCAAAGGAAGTATGCGTTAGACATCTTGGAGGAAACAGGGTTAATGAACTGTAAATCTGTTGAGACACCTATGGACCCTAAAATCAAACTCCTATAAATTCAGGGGGAGCCTTTCTCAGATCCTGAACGGTACAGAAGATTAGTTGGTAAATTAAACTATCTTACTGTTACGCGTCCTGACATTTCCTTCGCAGTTAGTGTGGTGAGTCAATTTTTAAACTCCCCATGTGAAGACCATTGGGATGCAGTTGTTCGCATACTGAAGTATATTAAAGGATCACCTGGAAAAGGTTTGCTATATGGTCCTAACAACGATACAAAAATCGTTTGCTATTCAGATGCTGATTGGGTTGGTTCTCCTTCTGATAGGAGGTCTACTTCTGGATATTGTGTCTCTATTGGTGGCAACCTAATATCTTGGAAAAGTAAGAAGCAAAGTGTTGTGGCAAGGTCCAGCGCAGAAGCAGAATATAGAGCTATGGCATCTACTACTTGCGAGCTTGTGTGGCTTAAACAATTACTTAGTGAATTGAAATTTGGAGATGTCACTCACATGACACTTATATGTGATAATCAAGCTGCTCTTCATATTAGCTCTAACCCTGTCTTCCATGAGAGAACCAAACACATTGAAGTTGATTGTCATTTTATTAGAGAAAAAATCATATCCGGAGATATCAAGACTGATTTCGTTAACTCAAGCAACTAGTTGACAGATATATTCACCAAGTCCTTACGAGGACCTAGAATTGACTATCTTTGTAACAAGCTTGGAACATATGATTTATATGCTCCAGCTTGAGGGGGAGTGTTAGATGTTAAGTTGTGTGCTTATGTTAATTGGGCTCAGCCCATTCTGTATTTAGGGTTTAACCCTTATCTTACATTATAAATAAACTACCCTATGTGTATGCTAAACACATAAGGTAGATTTCTCCTAATCTTCTCTACTATTTCATAAGAACCCTTCGAATAAATTGGCTCAATTGTAAGTAATTTTGACCATCCAACCGATCGGTACCTCCTATATTTGGTAGGTCATTAGGTACTCCCAAAGGAACCCTTTTTACTTCAGACATCCTATAGAACAGAACTAGGAGTCTTTAGTGACCTTTTTCGAGACGACGACGGCGTGTGGGTCACACCGAGAAGAGGAGCAAAACCTTCAAACTCAGATATGCTTAAATATAGGCCAAATGAGTCGTCACCGACCCCATGAACAGACTCAGGAGGCTCCGGCGACCCTGTCTATGGCGGCGGCGGCGAGTGGGGCGCGTGGGCTACACACGCTGGCAACTGTGGCGGCGCGTGGCAGCTCCTCTCACGGAGCGACTTTCGGCGTTGTGATCGTCGGTGTTAGGCGCACCTTTCTGCCCTATCAATGACCCCAACCAGCGACGGCGACAACGGCGGTGCGACTGTTGCAGCGGAATGGAGCCCCAAGATTTGGAGCTCTGACACCAAGTTGAAAATAAGACTTATTTATTATTATCAATCATGAAAAATACATTCTCATATCCTCTATTTGTAATAATCTAATTCTCCTAAAAAGTGAAATAGGAAAACAAAATAAAATAAAAGATTATATATCTATATCTTCTAATTAGGAAGATTCTAAAGATATTTTCTCTAATTACAACACACTTTATACATATAATATTTTTATCTTTCTAATTAATAATGCAACATAATATTTTATATAACATAGTTAATGGTAAGCATTCATAAAAATAATGCTTCCATCCATTTATAATTATTATTATAAATTAGGTTAGTAGAAAAGGAATAATATCTGGCTTCTTACCTAATGCATGAAAAACAGTTTGTAACTTATAGCAGTGCCGCGACAGATAATTTTTTCCAATTTTGTTTGAAAGTTAGAACTAATTAGCTGGTTGTTACTGAATAGATGAAAACTGCTTTCCCAAAATTAACATACCTATAACAAAATAAATAAAAAAGAGACCAAAAGTGTTCATGTTTATGTTCTTTGTTATATAAAAAAAAAAAAAAAACTGACTTAGATTAATTTTTTTGGCATTGTAACTTGTATTTAACCTCCAAAGTTTGTTAAATTCCTTTTCATAGGTTGGGAACCAACCAAAAGTGAGGAAATTGATCTTAAATAAGCTCTCCAACATTTGTGCTCTTCAAAGGAGCTAACACCTTACACGTATATATGGGGCGAAGTATACTCCTCTCCATATATGAGGACATTTTCGCCAACCTATGCTTTTCTTTTCCCCTCTCATTTCATTAATCACCATCCTAAACAAATTCAAACCTTTTCTCAGATCATAAATTCTGTTGTGGGACATTATTTTGTGTCACATCTTCGTCATCAACATTTTACTTCAATGGGTTGAAAGTGCATGATTGCTACCTAAGACAAACATGTTGCAAAGGGCAGCAAGCAATGCATATTCATGGTGGTGGGCCAGCCACATCCGGACAAAGCAGTCAAAATGGCTGGATCAAAGCCTCCATGGTATGTTTCTCAGTATGAAACCTCAATAATCAATTTGATTATTATTTTATCTTAAAATTCTCTAGTAACACCAAATCAAATATTGGATATTACGAACCAGAATGTACCAAATTATCAATCTCAGGCGATTTAGAATCACCAACATTCTCATTTTCTCTTGATTTCCCAAACTACTTTGTGGAGAATTGTTGATTAAGATGGCTTGCAATTCACATGCATAAAAAAGAAGCTTTTCGTTTCAAAAATAGTAGCTGCATTTTCTTCAATGCACCATTTTCTCAGGCTACACATGCATACACTAAACAAGACATATGGTGTAGAATTAAGAGATGGTTTTAGAGAAAGGAATGCAAAATGATAGGAGCATAGGGAAATGAATTAATGACATTAAGAATGAAATAGGATAATGGCATAGTTGTATCAGTTTAATGGGTGCATAATGGATAGGAACAGAAGTTATCATGTTCATCATTGTTATGCTAAGTTTTGGAATAAAATTGAGTGAATAATGAGGGAAACAAATAATGACAGATATGGAGGAGAAGGTGAATGAAGCCCTGGTTGTGCTGCGAGATGAAGGGGACTCATTTGCTAAGAGGGCAGAAATGTATTACAAGAAGAGGCCAGAGTTGGCAAATTTTGTGGAAGAAACCTTTCGAGCATATAAAGCCTTAGCAGACAGATATGATCATTTATCAAAGGAACTTCAAAGTGCAAACCGCACTATAGCCAGTGTTTTCCCAGACCAAGTCCCATGTCATATGGAAGAAGATGAGGAAGAAGAAAGTGACACAGGAACTAATTCAATATCATCAGACCCCAACAATCAAACACATGATAAACCATCCATTCCTAAAGTTCCAAAAACCCCAAAGAAGGATTTTAGAAGCCAGTCCATGTTGATCTCCAGAAAGGCCACACTTAAGAAGACTCCTAGCTCTGTAAAATACATTCCAACAATTTCATCTTCTGGTCTGACCAAGGATGAAGCTTTGGCAGAAATTGACAAGCTTCAGAAAGAAATATTGTCGCAGCAAACTGAGAAAGAGTTCGTAAGGAGTTTGTACGAACGCGCCTATGAAAAGTACTGGTCAATTGAAGACCAGATCACAGCAACACAGAAAAGAGTTTGCAGCTTGCAAGATGAGTTTGGTGTTGGGACAGTGATAGAAGACAATGATGCAAGAACTTTGATGGCAGCCACAGCTCTAAAATCATGCCAAGAGACTCTGGACAAGTTGAAAGAGATACAAGTTCAAGCATCTAAAGAAGCTAAAGAGGAGTATCAAAGAGTTAAGAAAGCTCATGAGATGTTTGAGATCCTAAGAGACCAATTCATTTCTAAATATATGACGGGTCAGCCAGAGCATGATGATGGGGACAAGTGTAAGAGTGTAGAAACAGATCAAAAAAGCATAGATGAAGAGATGGATCGGTTGGAGCAAGAGGCGCATAATGTGGGGCTATTGAGAGAGAAGATCAAACGAAAGTTGGAGGAAGATTCAAGCAATTCCTTAACTGTGACTGAAATGGCTGAGTGCATTGATGAGCTTGTAAATAAGATTTGTACCTTGGAAACAGCGGTTTCATCTCAGACTGGTTTGGTTAAGAGACTAAGATCAGACACAGATGGACTTCAGACAAGCATAAGAAAGTTGGAAGAAGACAAGGAAATGCTCATAGAAGACTCAGAAGTTACCAAGAAGAAGCTAAAGGAATTAGAGCGAGAGTTGTGGAGACTTAAAATGCTCAACCGAAGTGTCAGAAGTCAAGACAACACTCTCCAAACGCACTTTACTGAAGCTACCTGTAACCTTGAGCACCTTTCTGGAAAATTGACTTACATGAAGCCAGATGAGGAGGAGGAGAACTTGGTACTTTACAGGAAGAAGAGAACTGCTTCTGATGGTATACCAGGGAAAAAGTCTGATAAACATGGTGCTAACTTGTTTGTTAATAACTTAGATGTCAAGACAATAAAGGAAAAAGATGGTGCAAATATTCATAAGAACGAGTCTAATTCGATTGGGAGTAGTTTTCTTAATGAAAGCATTCAGAAGCTGCCATTCCATGAAAATGATAATTCATCTGATACAGTGAGCAATATTGACAATGAATCACAAGATTTGAACACTGGTGAGGGAGATCAACCTAACTGGAGGCAGATGTTTATGAGTGGATTAGATGATAGAGAAAAAATTTTGCTGGAGGAGTACACATCAGTCTTAATGAACTATAAGGAGGTCAGGGCTAAGCTCAATGATGTGGAAAAGAGAAGCCGAGACAGCATTTTTGAGTTGACACTTCAGGTAAGAGATTATATGGTTACTTCCAAATAAAGTCATGATAGGTATACTATGAAATTTCACATCTATGTTTTTAGCTTTTAGCTCTTAGCTCTTACTATGTAAAATTTTGCCTACAGCTTAGGGAGATGAAGAATGCTCTTGTGGCAAAGGATAAAGAGATACAGTTTTTACGTCAGAAGCTAAACTGTCCAGATGCAAATCCTGATGAAAGTCCCTACACCAACACCACGGAATACAAATATACACCCAATGAAGCAGTTCTTCGAAGAGCAAGTCAAAGAGCATATGGGTCAGACTCAGAAGTTTTACATTTAAATTCAAATGCAGATGCAAATGCAAATGCAGTTACCCCTTTCTCAGAACATCACGGTGAAACTGAAAGCACGAGAAGTATGACCTTATCATCTCTGAAAATGACACTTGGAAGGCTCATGGAAAATCAGGATAAGCGCCATGACCTTTCGAACATGGAACTGAAATTCCGTTCAGCCATCGATGACTTAATGGAAGAGAACTTGGAGTTCTGGTTGAGGTTTAGCACTTCAGTTCATCAGATTCAAAAGTTCCAAAACTCTATTCAGGACTTGAAAGCTGAGCTGAAAATGATAAGGGAAAGAAACGCGAAATCTGAAGGGCATTCAAATAATAAACATCATATGCAATCTGAACTCAGGCCAATATTCAGACACCTTAGAGAAATAAGAACCGAGTTATCACTGTGGGTGGAACACAATGCAGTACTTCAGGATGAACTGCAAGGAAGGTACTCATCTTTGAGCAACATCCAAGATGAGATAGCAAGAGCGGGGTACGCGGAATCCGGAGCCGACCACGCTGAGCTAATTAGCAAGTACCAAGCTGCAAAGTTTCAAGGTGAGATTCTCAACATGAAGCAAGAGAACAGCAAGGTTGCAAGTGAACTTCAAGCAGGTCTTAGCCTTGTGAAGGGAATGAAAGTTGATGTTGAGAAGACACTTGATGAGCTAGATGAAGCTATTGGTGATAGTAGTAAGAGTGTCAGCCAGATAAAAAAATCCAGTAGTCGTGCTCGAATACCCTTGAGGTCTTTCTTGTTTGGAGTCAAGTTAAAGAAGCAAAAGAATCATCCTTCACTGTTTGCATGTGTCAACCCAGCATTGCAAAGGCAACACAGTTTCAATGAACAAGCACCAGCTCCAATTTAGAACAACTTCCACCAGTACTTGGATTCTACTCTAAATTATGTAACAGTACTGTGATTGTGATAATATATAAAAGCTGAGTCCTCGTGCTGTTTTAATTTTAATTGCAACATTGACTTACAATCCTTTCTTAAAGTGCGTGAGTTCATCTGTATAAAAGCAAATGGAATTTTATCTTTAATTTTGGTAGCCTTTTGCATGTGTAGTTTCATAATATGACATGACATGCATTTTAAATATAAAATTATTTATCTTTGTAGAAGATTTTTTGTTTATGGCAGAAGTTTCCCCTTGGCAAATGATTATGAATAATGTGTTTTTTATTTAACCATATGGAAGTCTAAAAAACAGTGTCTTTATCCAACTAATGTTGAAATATTTAGACAAATAACTTATTGATCACTTTGTAAAGTATTGTATTCATATGAAAATGACTATAGACAAATATTGAATTTAGAAATGGTATGTAATTTTCCAGAACTAAAAGCAATCAAAATCACATCGATAATTCGTAATGAATTGTTCGTCAAGTGAACAAAAAAAATATAATTGAGTGATCGATTGTCAGCTGTTGAGGGATAGGTTGCGATATCAATTGAAGTCGCCTTCTCTCTTTCGCAATGTGCTCCACCTCTGCAAGTATTTAAATCATCATTGACAATATCTAACATGAAAGTTATAATTATTATTAATAATGAGATGACATTCCAACAAAGCATGAACGACTAGATTTATCCCTTAAAACACCTTAGATAATTGTGAGGTGCTTCTCTTGATAGGAAAGTCGTCTTTTTTAATCATAGTTGCCCAGTTACCTTCACCCCACCTCTGAACGGCATCTCGTAATTGCAGATCCTCTTGCTCTGACCATGGTTCTCTTTTCTTTTTAATAGATGTGCTACTTCTGACTGAACCATTGCCTTCTACCACTCTTGTTGATGATGTATTTGGCAGTGTCTGTCTCTTCACTGTTACTGGAAAAATAATATCGGTGTTGCTCGAACCTTCATTCTTATCAATGGTAGAGGGAGTATTTATAGTCAACGGAGCTTGAATCACTGAACTAGTAGCACTGGATTCACCCAGTTTAAAAGATGCCATAATTACCTAAAGAATAAATTATTTAATACAATTGTTAACTAGAATTAACCGTCATATCATATCATGCACCTCTAATAAAAACACATTTTCACCAATCTGACCACGTACCATTTTTAATTTAAATATGTGAGAAAAAATTATAATAAATAAATTTTGTTTTTTATTTTATTTCCGGTTAAGTCATGTTGTGTAAACTTTTTTAAAGTAAACTTAAAATTCAAATTTGTGTGTTCTTTTAGCTTTGCTCTTTTACTTTTAATTTTATATTTTTTCACTATATCTTCTTTGAAGATATTTTTTCTTAAACTACATAATGAATGACTTTGTGAATTTTGTCTTATACTGTATATATGTTTATCTCCACTCAATATAAATGCCTCAACTCTCTCATTTGAATGCCACACAATTAAAACAGCCCAGGCTCATCCAACAATGCAAAATTGCTTCCAACAAAACCAAAATCTCATCATGACCTATTACAAACCTGCATAACAGCTTTACATCCACCAAAACCAAAATCCCATGATCCATTATACCTTAAATCCAACAAAATACAAAATCCCATGACCCATCACAGCTTTACATTGATGCTGACAAAACCTATCTATCTATATAGATCATACTCTGATTATTACCGTTCAAAAATGCTATCTCAAGTTTTTGGCCTTAATCATGTTTGTATGTTGAGCATTTGTGGACCAACCTTCAAAAACGTTTATTAACAATTTTCTGAAATTCTCGAACCACTTCTTCTGAAACTGATATGCTTAAATATGATTGCAAAAAATATTTAGGTAATAGAATTGCGACAATAACCACTCGAAAGTAACCGTTTTTTTTATTAATGACACGATTAGATTATCTTAAGGATAAGGAATTTTGACTACAATAATATAGAGAAAAATAATGTCCCATGGTCCAAGAATATTTCATAAAATTTATGGCTTTCTATTGTTCATTATAAATACTATTAACTTTAAATATTTTTTTTGTTATTTTTGGTCATTTTGCTCCACGTGGAATTTAAAATATTTATAAATTATTAATTTAAATATAAATCTTCTGTAGCTCAAAATGGATGAGACCAGCCTAGTTCAATGGATAATGTTACTCTTCCTTAAGTCCGTTGGGAAGTAACATTGAATAACACTAAAAAATCCGAATCCAGGCTAAGTACGCTAGCCTTCTTTTTAAGTTAAAATAATAAGAAATAATAATAATAATAATAATATTACTATTATTATTATTATTATTATTATTATTATTATTATTGTTATGTTTGTGAATCAAATTCTAAAGTTGACTTCAAAATCCATTTGGTTCATCTTCAAATGGAGAAAGAAATTTATTGAAAGACAAAAGTGGAAAGATGGGAGGAAGCATACACTAGATTCCTCTTTCAAGTTAAATAATAATCTTTTAGAAAATATTGTGCACATTCTTCCAAATTTGAAATATTTAGTTAAAAGTTGGAAAGTATTGGGTGAAACAAATATGCAATTGGCTGCACAACATACCTGGATAAAATTTAGTAATTTGGTAAATTATAACACACCTTAACAAATGCTGCAGCTTCGGTTGCAGTTTCCCTGTTTAAGCGAGGTAATGGTTCTCGTTCACTCTCCAAGTCACTGTCATCATCCTACAGAAAAGCACCAAATATGTATGAATCTATAAATGTGCAATACAAATTCAATAGCTTAAACCAAACAAAAAACAGTAACCGCAGGTGGACAGTATTAAACTGATCTAAGATACAGTTTTCATGAATCTGCATGCGGTGAACATTCATGATAACTATAACTACTCGAGTACAATAAACACTGTTATCTTTATTGTAATAACATTTAAACTTTATTAGGATGGAGATACTTGAAAAAGAAATCATAGTATGGTGGAGTAACTTTAATTGCAATTTCAGCCGGAACTAATGTCTGAAATTTATGGATTTGCACTAGTAGTATATCTATATTTGATTTAAGATATCAGAAGCACGGAAAATTGAATAAGAGACTACCACGTATCTCATAAATTTTTTAGGCAATTGACATTAATTTGCTTGGTGGGGATGACATTCACTATTATAAGCCCTAGTGGAAGGACTATTCGGGCTTGATTTGTGAAAGACAAAAAAGTAAAAAAAAAAAAGGAAAAGAAAGAAAAACACACAAAATGAGAAATAAAAAATTAATAAATATTGAAAGTAAGCTTATTTTCGCTTTAAGGAAAAGGGAAAAAGATTTGTGTAAAAGTTCATAAATATTAATGATTATGTATATATATTATAATAATTATGTATGGAATTATGTCATCGAATAATTATAACATAACCAAACCATTTTATTAATATTTATATTTATTATTATAAAATAATAATATTAAAATAAAAGATGTTAATAATAAATAAAATATATTTAACATTTTTTATACCGAAACAATTTCACTTTTTTTCCTTTTGTTTTTACATTTCCCCCTCTCACGGTTCCATGCATTTTCTAATTATATATTAGAATAGAAAGTGTAGAAAATTATATATACATTTTAAATAATTAAAAAATTAAGTTATTAAGTGAGTTGTGTTAGAACATTATGTCATCACGATAAGTAAGTTTAAGTTAGTCTATTCTGTGTAATCATTAAAAATAAAATTGAACACAATTAAGATATTTGTGAAAATAAAACTCTTTTACATGTGTTTAATTACTGGCTAAAATAGGGAAGATAAACACTCACTTTCTGTTAAAAAAAAAAGGACTCTTTTCTTTTCATTGCAAAACACGATGCATACAAGCATATGGACATGATGAATATGTAGGCAAAGCAATGTAGATAGAAAGGTACGAGAAAAGAGACATAAAAAAGATATAAGAGCATAAAATAAAAAGTAAAAGAGAGAATAAGGACCGATTCCCCTGATAGATAAAAAAAGGTAGATGAAGGTGAAAAGATAGAATATAGATTAATAATTAATAATAAATCATAAACTGAATCCCTATAAATTATTGAAGCATTTCAATGTGTCGTTAACCTGCATTGCTCACTTATCAAAGGATCAAATACCTAAATCATAGTCAACCTAAATAACTCTATCTTCTCCTTGATCGAACAGTAGTATAAAGAATAAATGCTTAAAATATTATTAAGCTAAACTCTATCTTCTCGCTGATCAAACAGTGGCATAATAAATACCAAAAATACAATCAACCTAAATTCTGTCTTTTTAAGAGCAGGAATAATAGTAACAATAGTTTCCTTCTCGATGAAACTCACATCTCACACAATTAATTAATGACATAGAATTATGAATATGACTTTGGAAAATTCGGTCAAACTTTGTAAAACTCAAAAAAAAAAAAAACACGTTGCAGCTTAAATCTGAGAAATGTAACTTGAACATATGAAAAAAGAGAGAGCAGGATATAGAAATTATAATGCAAATAATCATAGTTTAAACAAAAACATATTCACAAAAAATTAAAAAGCGTACAAACCAAAGGTTGAGCATCGTCATCCAAATTTTCCATGGAGTGACCATACGCCAAATGTCGCCACAGCATTTGATACTCTCTAGCATTAGAAATTCCGGTTGAAGTTTTGGCCGCCAAATCATTCCAGTTAAACTTGGAATACGGATAATTGGCCAATTCCTGAAGCAACGTCAAAACCGTTGGTGCATCGTATCTGCATGATGTTTCACGCAGATCAACAATAAACAACGAGATGAAAATAATTTAAAACAAAAATAAAAACAGAACGAAGAAATGAGACCTTTGCAACAGAGAAGCAGTGTCTTCTGCGCTGAAAGGAACCTTAACCCTTCTTTGCTTGTTAACCTCTTTAGCCATGGGATCAAATGGAAGTTGCAGAATAAGAAATTTTCTCTCTCTGTGCTCTCAGTGACGAATCAGTCCTTCTTCTGTTTTCTTCTGTTTCTCTTTTCAGTCTCGCAATTTGTGCGCGTTGGATAAACTTGGGAGCCTTTATACATTGCAACGAGTATACGGATAGTACAAATCCGTTGATTGGGGAAGGGGAAGTGCCCAGATTACAAAATTACCCTTATATAATGAAATGTTTATATATATCAGTTTTTTTAGGAAAAAAAAAATAGACAAAAAAATTATATCCCGTTGATTTTGTAATATTTTATTTATTTATTATTATTTTATTTCAGTTTTTCTATTTCTTTCTTCACAAGATGTAATTAGTAAAACCATTATTCATTAAAAAAAATCTCGGATTAGAAAAAATGAAGTTGTGTTTTTTTAAATGTTTAATAGATATCTGAATTTATGATTATTTATTGAAACTCTTTTAGTTAAATATCGTTTTAAATATATTAATACATGTCACAAAGGTTATATATGATATGAGAATTATAAAAATTATGTCATATTTATAGCGTAACAGTATTTAGTTAATTAGGTATAAATATTTCTTTACGTTTTGATTGCATATGGGTGACAGAATTGTTAATAGTTCGATTGTTCGATTAAAAAATTATTAAAATAAATATATCATCCATTTTCATTATAAATTTATTTTTATTAAAAAATTGATTATGTTTTTATATAAAAAAAGTACAATGTTGTTAACTATCTTTCATTATAAAATAACATTAAATATATTTTTAACTTTCACTTAAACTATCTTTCATTATAAGATAACATTAAACATATTTTTAACTTTCATTTAAAATTGAATCTTTTTTATCACTTTCATTTTATAAAATTATTAATGAATATATTAAGTCTTTCTAATTAAATAGATATGAGGTAACAAATTATATTGTCAAGGTGTGTGTTTAAGTGTTAGTGCGTGTCCACGTTAACAACACATTTGTTTGTAAAATCAATCAATTTTTAGTGTCATTTAGTTACAATAAACTAAATTCATTTATTAATAAAGATTAAAATATTCAAAGTTTAAAATATGAACTAAATCTAATTCCGCAAAAGTTAAAACACTTAAAAATATATTTAACTTTTAAATTTAATAAAAAATATGTGTTTTAATTAATATTAAATGATTTTGATTTGATTAATAAAAGTATTTTACACATTATATATTACATATTCTATTTATGAAATATAAAAGTATAAATTGGAAAAAGTATGAAGTATTCCCAATTTTTAAACTCCAAATTTTTCTAAATTATCACTTTACCCTTTATTAAAAATATATTAAAAACCCTAACATGAGAGGTGTGAATCTCTTCTTGGCAGCGCCGCCGTCCACATTCTCCCTCCATTTATGTTCCTTTGCTTTCTTAACATATCCTCCATCCATTTTTACCTCCATTTTCCTAGCACTTGGCTTCTATGGAACTAATGAACCTTGCTTTTCCCTTTCTTTGTTGCGTGCTGGAGGAAGAAGAAGCATGGTGGTAGTAGAAGAAGCTAGTGCGGATACAGTGATATAGCTTTTATAATGAATATTATTAAAATTCTTGCTTTAAACAATTAATCTTCTTCTATCGAGCCAATTCACAACAACCAAAGTTTTTCGTTGGAATGTTTCTCATCCTCATTTTTGTTGAAGTTCTTGCCTGTATGATCTCATTGTTGCTATTATTCTCTCATTGTTGGTATCATCATCTCTTCTCGTGTTGGCCAATCTAGAGCTGATTAAGAAAGATGTGTTTCAAAATATTTGTTTAATATATCTCTTTTGTTTCTATTTTTATTACTTTGGTGAGACTCATTTTTCTTTTAGTATTGTTCTAATTTTTGTAAATTTTATTAAATTTTTTTTACGATGATATTTAAATAGTTAGTGTACACGTCACCGAGTTATTTTATTTTTTGTGATGTAAATCACCAAGTCATCTCATCTTTTGTCCAGCACCCCCATAAACTCTAGGCTGTCACTATGTCTTTCTCCACAATGTCGTGCCATCAACAAATCCAAACCACCCAACAAACTTTTCTCCTATGGTTTTCTTTCATACCTCTCTCCCGTTCTCGAGTCCTCTTTCCTTGGGCCATCCGAGCATGATCACTACATCTAAGGTTTGTTTGATTTCTCTCAACAAAAGATTTCTACTTTGAAAAGCCAAAACAAAATATTTGTGTAAAATGTCATGAGAATTGCTTGAAGTCGAAATTACAACATGAATCAAGTCACTACACCATCCTGCTTCTCAAGTTTGAATGAAAGCTTTATGAATCCATTTTCCTCACTTACAAACCACAAATCTAGAATCACTCCCAAAATTAAGGTTTTAGTGACGATGATATTGCGATTTGTGCTTGCTTTTGGGTCTAGTTTTTCTGCGGGTTTCGCTTGAACGAAAATGGTGACGATGGTGGTACCATTTGGGTTTGGTTTTTCTACAGGTTTTGCATGAATGGTGATTATGGTGGCACAATCTGGGTTTAGTTTTTCTACAGGTTTTGCACAAACGAAGATGATGATGGAGGTGGGACAACCAGTGGGTGATGTTGTGACTATGTCTTGAAGAGATGGTTGAAGAGACACTCTAATTTATAGTGGTTGGTGGTGGTGCAACGATGTGGAGGAGGACATGGTGGCTACTTAAGATTTTTTGTTGTGTCGGGAAGAAAATGAGATGACGTGGGGTACCATATCACAAAAAATGGAACAACTTATTCACTAATTACTCATGTGGACAATACGATTTAAACATTGTTATAAAATAAGATTAAATTAAACAAAAATTAAAATTACATTTATGAGAAATAGAGAAGATTGGGAGAGAATATCCCCTTGTGTTAAATACACACATAGGGTTATCTATTTATAATAGAAGAAATATGGGCTAAGCCCAAAATACAAATGAGAAATAATAACTAACTAACTAAAAGATATAATATATCTAACACTCCCCCTCAAGCTGGAGCATATAAATCATATGTTCCAAGCTTGTTACAAAGATAATCAATTCTAGGTCCTCGTAAGGACTTAGTAAATATGTCTGCCAACTAGTTGCTTGAGTTAACAAATTCAGTCTTGATATCTCCGGATATGATTTTTTCTCGAATGAAATGACAATCAACTTCAATGTGTTTGGTTCTCTCATGGAAGACAGGGTTAGAGCTAATATGGAGAGCAACTTGATTATCACATATAAGTATCATTTGAGTGACATCTCCAAATTTCAATTCACCAAGCAATTGTTTAAGCCACACAAGCTCGCAAGTAGCTGATGCCATAGCTCTATATTCTGCTTCTGCACTGGACCTTGCCACAACACTTTGCTTCTTACTTTTCCAAGATATCAGGTTGCTACCAATAGAGACACAATATCCAGAAGTAGACCTCCTATCAGAAGGGGAACCAGCCCAATCAGCATCTGAATAACAAACAATTTTTGTATCGTTGTTAGGGCCATATAGCAAACCTTTTCCAGGTGATCTTTTAATATACTTCAGTATGCGAACAACTGCATCCCAATGGTCTTCACATGGGGAGTTTAGAAATTGACTCACCACACTAACTGCGAAGGAAATGTCAGGACGCGTAACAGTAAGATAGTTTAATTTACCAACTAGTCTTCTGTACCGTTCAGGATCTGAGAAAGGCTCCCCCTGATTTGGTAGGAGTTTGATGTTAGGGTCCATAGGTGTCTCAACAGATTTACAATTCATTAACCCTGTTTCCTCCAAGATGTCTAACGCATACTTCCTCTGAGATATGACAATACCATCATTGGATTGTGCTACTTCAATACCCAAAAAATACCTGAGTTTGCCAAGATCTTTGGTTTGAAAATGATGACAAAGGTGTTGTTTCATCTGAGAGATGCCAAGATAGTCGCTTCCTGTGAGAACAATATCATCGACATACACTATTAAGTAGATACATCCAGCACTCGAGTGGCGATAGAACACTGAATGATCCGCTTCACTGCGAGACATACCAAATTGTTGAACAACACCACTGAATTTACCAAACCAGGCCCGAGGAGACTGTTTTAGGCCATATAAGGATTTGCGAAGACGACATACCAATCCAGATGACTCCCCCTGAGCAACAAAGCCAGGCGGTTGCTCCATATAAATTTCTTCATGCAAATCACCATTGAGGAAAGCATTTTTGACATCAAGTTGGTAAAGAGGCCATTGTCGAAGAGCGGCCATGGCAATGAAGAGGCGAACAGAGGTCATTTTTGCCACTGGAGAAAAAGTATCACCATAATCCAAACCAAAAATCTGTGTGTAGCCTTTGGCAACCAGTCGAGCTTTCAGACGATCAATCGTGCCATCAGGACCAACCTTGATAGCATACACCCACCTGCAACCAACAACAGACTTTCCAGATGGTAATTGGACCAGCTCCCAAGTTCCATTTTCATGTAAAGCACTTAATTCATCCAGCATAGCTTGACGCCAACCAGGATGAGTTAAGGCATCACTCACAGATTTGGGAATTGACACAGAAGAAATGGATGAGAGACAAGTATAAAAAGATGGAGATAATCTGTGGTAATTAAGAGCAGTATAATGGGGGGAAGGGTTACGGGTAAAGCGTATACCTTTACGGAGGGCAATAGGCAAGTCAGACTCAGTTGCTGGAGCCGGAGGAGACACATGAGGCGGGACCGGAAGTGAGTCATGAGGGAGACAATTACGGCGACTATAAACCTGAAGGGGTGGAGGTGAAGGATGATCCTGTGGTGAATGAGAGTCTAAAGAAGGAGAAGACAAAATGGGTGGAGCATCACCAGGAGGATCACATATAAGAGGAATATCAACAGTAACAGGGAGAGGTACAGAACTAGAAGATAGATGTGAAAAGTAAAAAGAAGACTCATCAAAAGTGACATCAGCAGAGATAAAATGACGATTGAGGGAAGGGGAAAAACACTTATAGCCCTTTTGTGACCGTGGAAATCCTAAGAAGACACATTTGTGAGACCTAGGAGATAACTTATCAAGACCAGGACTAAAATCATGAACAAAACATGTAGACCCAAAAACTCGAAGAGGTAATGGATGCAGAGGATCTTGAGGAAATAAGATAGAATGAGGGATTTTGTTATCTAGGACGGAAGATGGCATGCGGTTGATAAGATAACATGCTGTGAGAACTGCATCACCCCAAAAACGTGAGGGTACTTGACCATGAATAAGAAGTGTACGAGTTGTTTCAATAAGGTGTCTATTCTTGCGCTCAGCCACCCCATTTTGTTGAGGGGTATAAGCACATGAGGTTTGGTGAAGAATGCCATGAGAAGCCATAAACTGTTTAAACGGTTGAGAAAGGTATTCACGGCCATTATCACTACGTAAATTTCGAATAGAAACCCCAAACTGTGTTTTTATTTCATTGAAAAAAGTTTGAAAAATAGAAAACAACTCAGAACGATTCTTCATTAAAAACAACCAAGTACATCTGGAATAGTCATCAATAAAGGTAACAAAATACTGAAAACCTAAAATGGACTTAACACGACTAGGTCCCCAAATGTCAGAATGAACCAATGAAAAAGGAGACGACGCCCGTTGTGAGACACTACGAGGAAAGGAACTACGAGTATGCTTCCCTAACTGACAAGACTCACACGACAAACTTGATAGTGTGGACAACCTCGGGACAAGTTGTTGTAGTTTGGCAAGACTGGGATGACCGAACTGAGCATGAAGAAGGGATGGTGACTCCATGACAACGCCAACATGTGGAGAAGGGCGGAGATGATAAAGGCCATGAGACTCACATCCTGTGCCAATCATGTGTTTCGAACTCCGGTCCTGCAACCAAACAGAATCTTTAGTAAATGAAATAACACAATTAAGAGTACGAGTTAAACGACTAATGGACAATAAGTTGAAGGGAGACCCAGGGACATAAAGTACATGATCAATGGATATGGATGGAAAAATATTAACAGTACCAATACCATGAGATGAGACTCTAGACCCATCAGCCATTGTTACTGAGGGTAAATTATTCGGACATGACAAGGAAGAAAACAAGGACTTGTTACCAGTGATATGATCGGTGGCGCCTGAGTCAAGGACCCAAGGTCCGAGGGAGTGAGTTAGACCAACAAAAGGTGTACCTGTACGTGCAACAGATGCAGATGTAGTGGAACCAGAGTGCTGATGATCCTCATACCATTTGAGAAATTCGTTGAAGATTGCAGGTTTGTCTACGATATTAGATGAAGTAGGATGGTCTGCAGACGGTGATCGGGGAGGTGGATCAGAATTTGCCATTGCTACAGGTCGAGGAGGACGTCCATGGAGAGCATAACATCTATCAATTTTGTGGCCTAACTTGCCACAATGGTCACATTTTAAACGTCCTTTACTTGGCTTGCGAGACCGACTTCGATCATCACGTTGAGCAGCCATAACAGAGGAATCATCAGTATGAGGGGATGTCTCAGTGACGGGTTTGCTCGGTATACGCAAAAGAGCAGAACAAGTAGAAGTAAAGTTGGGTATGACAGGAGAACCCAAAATCTGATCACGGACATGAGAAACATCATCAGAGAGTCCGTATAATGCCAACAACATGAAGAACTTTGATCGTTGTTCCAATTCTTCAGCAGGAGTGGAAGCAGGAGGTAATATATCATTAAAGTCATGAAGAAGGGCATGAATTTTACCCAAATATTCTGCCATAGGACCAGGATTGCGCGGACCAATAACAGTGAATAGGTCCTGACAAACACCATAAAGACGCTGAGTGTCATTTGTGTATAACAACTTCGCTTGTGCCCATACTTCTGAACATGTTTCATAGGATCGAAACATTTGTTTCAGTGAGGAGTGAATGGTGGACTTTATAACAATGCATAACTGAGCATCAATTTTCATCCAGCGGGAAGTGTCATCTATGAGAGTAGTAGTCACATTTTGAGTAAGATGATCTAAATACCCTTGACTCTTCAACCAAAGTTTGATGTCGGACGCCCATGTTGCATAATTTGTGCCATCTAACTTGTCAATGGACAAGTGTACATTCACATAATTGGTATATATTGAAGGATCAGAAGATGAGCCACCAATAGAGGTGTTTGTAGACGAGGAAGACGCCATAGAGAAGGAGAAACCCTAAAAATTCAAAGTGCTCCGATTGACGCAACGACCACAGATCCAGAAAGAGGGCGAGGAGGCGATCACGGCGGTGCTGATCGGCGGCGGAAAGCTCCGGCGACGCGCCGGCACGCACGGCGGCAGCGGCGAATCTTGCGGCAGCGCGTGGCGGCGCGTGGGTGCTCCGATCGCCGCGATCTTTGTGCGACGGTGGTCGCCCGACCGAGACGATTCCGATGGTGTGGTCGCCGGTCGATTCTGGAACTCCGGCGGCGGCGGCGGCAGCGGCGACGGCAGTGATGAATGCCGGAGACCGTGGAGTTGACCGGAACTATTCCTGTGCTCCAGATACCATATGAGAAATAGAGAAGATTGGGAGAGAATATCCCCTTGTGTTAAATACACACATAGGGTTATCTATTTATAATAGAAGAAATATGGGCTAAGCCCAAAATACAAATGAGAAATAATAACTAACTAACTAAAAGATATAATATATCTAACAACATTGAACACTAAAAAAAGTAGAATCCCAACCAAGTTTATGAAAATTATTAGAAAATGGGTTTTAAGCCTAATTCAATCTCACAAAATCAGCTTGTAAGATGAGATTTGCACTCCACTTATTTATTATAATTTGGGCCTTATCTCTAGTCATGGGACTTCCAACACACCCCCTTCACGTCGAGGTATAGACATCTCGAGTATGAGAATATAATTAATGGGTGGTCCGATAGTGACCCGACAACGGAGGATCATTTAATCTGAAAACACCTGAAGAAACTTTAGAGACTCTTGAGCTAATGGAAAATAACATAGTGAATATTCAGTTTGTTCGCCAAAATAGAAAAGTTGGAGTTTTAGAGGTCAATACTTTGAATGCCATCCTAGCCCAAAATAAGTTGCTAACACAACAGATCACTTATTTGACTCTGAAGTTGGGAAATATGCAAGCAAATAGTTTGCATACAACATCTCCAATGTGTGATTTTTGTGGAGGAATACATCAAAATGGTGCATGTCAGGCCACTCAACAAGAGGCACATGTGAATGTAGTGGGACAACAACAAAATCAATTTTCTACCAACCTTAATGCAAATTGAAGGCACCAACCAACTAGACCATGGAGCAATCTAATCCAATCTAATAAACTAAGGCCTTCATATCAATATCAAGAACAACCTATCAATCAAGGGAACAAGATGTCTACATTGGAAAATGCGTTAGAGAAGCTAACTAAGCATACTTCTAATTTCATGAATGAGACAAAGACCAACTTCAAGAACCAGGAAGCTTCAATTAGAAATTTGAAGAACCAAATTGGTCAACTTTCAGGAAAACTCTTAGAGAGATCTTTTGGGACATTTCCTAGTGACACCATACCAAACCCAAGGGAACAATGTAAGGCAATGCAATTGAGGAGTGGAAGAGTGTTAGAGAATGAAAAAAGGAGTGAGATGAAGAGAGAGAAAAAGAAAAGATTTGATGAAACAGTGGAAGAGAGTGAAGAAAATGAAGTTAAGAGAAAATGTGAGGAGAAGAATGAGGAAGAACAAAAATCAAAAGAGTGAGAGTAAATGTGAGTATGACCCCACTATTCCATTTCCTCAAAGGTTGAAGAAACAAGAATAAGCGAAGCAATTTGCAAGATTTCTTGATGTATTTAAGAAGCTCTACGTTAATATTCCATTTACTGAAGCATTGGAACAAATGTCAAGTTATGCTAAATTCATGAAAGACTTGGTGTTAAAGAAAAGGAAGCTTCAAGATGATGAAACAATTATGCTCACAGAGGAGTGTAGTGCAATAATTCAACAAAAATTGTCTTCCAAGTTGAAGGATCCAAGAAGCTTTGAAAATATAATGGTGCATAAGGCATTGTGTAACCTTGGAGCAAGCATCAATTTGATGTCGTTGTCCATTTTTAAAAGGCTGGGTATTGGAGAAGTGAAGCCTACTATGATAACTTTACAATTTGCAGACCGTTCAATGAGTTATCCTTATGGATTGTTGAAGATGTCTTAGTAAAGGTGGATAAATCTATCTTTCCAATTGATTTTGTGGTTCTTGATATGGAGGAAGATGTTAAAGTCCCAATTGTATTGGGAAGACCATTTTTAGCCACGAAAAAGCATTGATAGATGTAGAACAAAGTGAATTGATGTTAAGAATAGTAAATGAAAAAGTCACATTCTCTATAGGCTTAAATGCTTACTTAGTTCCCATGTTAGGAGGTAATTTTCTGTTTAGTACCCAGTTTTAAAAATGTAGGAGTTTGGCACCTATGCTTTCAAATTTGTATTAATTCAATCCTATCCAATTAACGACGTTAAAATTGATAACGTTTTTGTGACTGTGGATGTGATTTGTGCAATAAATTGCATCGTGGCAATGAGTTGGCTTAAGTTACTTGACGTGGCAGCCAGAATTGTGAATTTGAAATAGGGTTACATTTTTTAAATTGGGGAAATAAAGTAATTAGGGTTTTTTTATTGTACAATAAAAAACATTAGGAATAGTAGGTTATAAATTGGGGATTTTTCGTTCCTTCTTGTGGTTGATAGTGTGGAAGGATTTACGAGCAAAGGTTGATACTGAGTGAAGGATTGTCGTTGTGGAAGGAGATTTGTTGAGCGAAAAGGCGTTGTGAAGTATCTTGCGGTGTGTCAGCTATTGCGGTGGGTGAGCGATAGCTATAGCGGTGGTATCCCTTTGGAGGCGGAAAGGTGAAAGGTGTGCTTTTTATGAGTTCTTTTATGTAGTTTTGGTCCCCCATGGAAATATGTTGGCTTCTTGTCCCCTTAATGTGTCTTGTTGTGGTCTTGTCGTGGTCCCCTTTCTTGTGTTTGTAGTGGTCCCTTTCTCTACTGCCTGTCGTTTTCTTATGCCCACTGTTTGTATGTTTTTGGTCCCCCATGAGTGCGTACTGTTTTGTGTACCTTTAGTGCGTACTGTTTTCGGTTTCGTATTGTTGAATGTGTGGTTGTTGTTTATTGTGTGGTTCTTGCGTATTTATTTAAGTATTAAGACAAAATGGAATGTTGTAGGTGAAACAATGATTGCGTGTGATTAAGTTTGTATGCCTACACGTTTAATAGTTGTTAAAAATGTGGCATCTTTACAATGTAGATGCATGTGAAGGTCATTAAATAATGATAGTAGATGCATGTGAAGGTCACTAAGTTGTTCCATATGTAGTCTGACACTTACTTCTATATAAGCATATAATAGTTGGCAATTAAAGAAAATGTCAGACCCTGATGTTGAGGTGGTGTTTCACCATGGGGGTAAGTTTGTGAATGATGGGTCATTTAGATACCATGGAGGTTCTACCAGTACCTTGATTGTTGACACAGACAGATGGAGTTATTTTGAAATCTTGTCCATACTGAAGGAGATGGGATATAGAAATGTTAAGGAGGTGTGGTATTCCCTGGGTGGTTCTGTATTAGAAGCTAGGTTGGAATTGTTGAGTGATGACATATGTGCAATGCATGTGGTCAACATTGCAATATTGAATGGTTAAGCTCATTTGTTTGTGGTTCACATGGTGTCCGAACTAGATTATATTCAAATGTTGGAATATCATCGTGAAGGTGAAGATCACGATGATGAGGTTGGTGAGGTTGGTGAGAATGGTGGTGAAGAAGGAATTGGTGAGGATGGTGAACAAGAAGTTGGTGAGGATGGAGATAAAGTTGTTGAAGTTGGTGAACATGATGAACATCAGGTCCATGACGTTGGTGAGGATGTTGAAGGTAAATTGGCTGAACATGGTGAAGATAAAGTTGATGAAGATGGAAGTGAAGAAGTTGCTAAGGATGGAGATAAAGTTCCTGAAGTCAATGACGTTGGTAAGAATGGTGAAGATGATGATGGTGTTTGTTATGAAGGGGATGGTGAGGATGATATCATTGGTGGTGGTGTAGATGGTGGTGTAGGGGATGTTATAGTGCGAGGAGATGAAGAACCCCAAGAAGAGCAATACGAAGGTAGTTTGTTTGTTGAAGTGGGTACAGGAAGTGGATGTCCTACTCCAAATAAGCATGTACAGGCCCGGGGATCATCTGATAGTGAGTGGGAATCTGATAGTTGTGGGAGTATTTATTCAAGTGATGACTCAGATAATGAAACAACCCGATATGGAGATTTCGGGGTCTTCTAAGAGCCAGTTAGTATGAAAGAATATAAATGGCAACTGGGAACATACTTCCCTGAAAAAAAAGATTTCACTAATGCAATTAGAACTTATGGAGTACATAACGGTAGGAAGTTGAAGATTTCTAAGAATGACAAGAGAAGAATATGCGTCAAATGTATTGGTTCACAAGGGAAATGTCCATGGTATGCATATTGTGGATATAGGAGTAGCCAATTGTATTGTCCACAAAGGTATGTATTGGTTCACAAGGAAAATTGTAGACAGTCATACATGCAGTAGGGAATTCAAAATTGGTTTAGTTACCTCTAAATGGTTAAGTGGGAGGTTAGAGAAGAGCATGAAAGGAAATCCGGATATTAATATGAAAAACCTGCACAATAAATTTTGTAAAAAGTATAACATTGGTGTGTCTAGGTCTACAACAAGTAGGGCAACAATATGAAAGACTATTTGATTATGCACACGAGTTACTCAGATCAAACCCTGGCTCAACAATTAAAGTTAATGTAGAACCAACTGAGGATAAGGCCATAGTCAAGAGAATGTATGTGTGTTTCAAAGCATGTAAGGACAACTTTGTATGTTGTAGGCCTATTATACATTTGGATGGCTGTTTCTTAAAAGGGAAATATGGAGGTGAACTTTTAACTGTTGTTGGAAGAGATGGCAATGACCAGATGTGTCCGTTAGCATATGTTGTTGTTGAAGTAGAGAATAAGGAAACATTGACTTGGTTTTTAGAATGGTTAATTGATGATCTTGGAGGTGGAGGCTTTTGTTCAAGGTGTACATTTGTATCAGATCAACAGAAAGTAAGTAAATGTGTAACTTTTATTTATTACTTTGGTGACGATGGAAATTTAAGACTCATACTTTCTTTTTTTACTATGATAGGGACTTCTGCTAGCTTTACAAAATCTTTTGCCTGGGGTGGACCAACGTTTTTGTGTCAGGCACATATATGCAAATTTTAGAAAGAAATTTAGTGGCATAACTCTGAGACAATTACTATGGAAGGCAGCATCATCAACACATCCTCAAGCATGGGAGTCAGTGATGCGACAAATTAAGGACATTAATGAAGATGCATTCAAACATTTGATAGCTATTCCACCCAGGCTAGTATTCAAAACTGTAATTGTTGTTTCATGTTTTGTAAATGTTTGTTTCTTTTCCAAATGTTTAACTCCATATTTTTTTGCAGATTTTGGTCTAGATCCAGATTTACAGGAAGACCTGTTTGTGACACACTTGTTAATAACATTTCAGAAGCATTTAACAGTGTCATCTTAGATGCAAGGGGGAAACCAATCATAGCAATGTTGGAAGAGATTCGTATATACTTGATGAAGAGGTGGGCATCCAATAGAGAGAAGATAAGTAGATTTCAAGGTCTCATTTGCCCCAAAATTCAAAAGAGGCTACAAAAAGAGTTACAGAACACAAAATATTGGATACCAAAGTATGACAACTACTGATTTCATTTACTATTGTTGTTTATACTGCTTCCATTTAACATTCATTGTTTATGATTTTGCAGTTGGTCAGCGATGCAAATATTTGAGATCTGCCATACATCCAACATAGGTGAAAAGTATGTCGTTGATGTAGACAAAAGAGATTGTAGCTGCAGAAAGTGGAGTGTATCAGGAATTCCTTGTTGTCATGCAGTCACAGCAATGAGGTTTTTGAACATGAATCCAGAAGAGTTCATCCCGCACTGGTTCAAAACCTCCACGTATGAAGAAACAAACATTCCAATCATTTTCCCTCTCAATGGACCTCATCTATGGCAAAGGACTTCAAATCCTAATATTTTGCCTCCACCAAAACGGGTCTTGCCAGGTAGACCAAGAAAGAAAAGAAGGCTCGAGAGTTGGGAGCAAAAAAAGGATTATACACAACTTGGACAAAAAGGAATCCCTAAGAGATGTTCCATATGTAGACAACTTGGGCATAGAAGAACTAATTGCCCACAAGGAAGTCAACAACAACACCACCCACACCCTTCTCAAGCAAGTCAACAATCAAACGAAGAACCTACACCACACCCAACTCAAGCAAGTCAGATAACTCAAGAACCCCAGACTGATGAAATCACAGCACAACTTTAGATTGTTCTACTTTCAAACATTAAGTACATCTTTGTTCTATTTTGGATATGTACTTTGACATTAAATAGTGTTGCTTTCTGTCGTGTATTTTGCACTTAACATTTACATTTTGGATGATATCTGAACTATTTTGGATGATATGTGATGTTTTGTGAAGTATTTTCAACCTTGGATTAACATTTTGGGTTCTGTCATATTCTATTGTCATAGCAATATTAATTTGACTTCTCTGATTTGAAACTTGTTTATATTTTTTGTAATTGTGGTAGCCATATTCATTTTGCATCACTGATTTCAAACTTTAATATATTTAATGTATTCTGATAGACATATTAATTTGGCTTCTCTGATTTCAAACTTCATTTCATTGGCTTCTCTGAAAATTACACTTGAACTAACAAACATTCTAATATAACCAAGTTCTTCATTAAATACAATGGCATTACAAGCACAATCTCATTACAACCAGATTGTCATTTATATTTAGTGTCAAAGAAACATTACAATTTAACTAACTTCTTCATCACAAAATGTGACTGATACAACACTTCAACAAAATTAAAACATAACACATACAAAGACAATATTAATCAACCCCATCAAACATAACATCCAGATTAAGACCTTTTCCCTTCTCTAGCAAACCAAAAGTGATTTTTCCAAATTAATAATCTTTCTCCTTTGCCACCCAATTGTAATACACTACAAGAAAAATCGCATTTATATACGGCCGAAATCCGTATATAACACCGAAAATCCGTATAAAAAGTGGTGTTATATACGGATTATATACGGTCAAAAATCCGTATATAAAAAGGTCGTAGATAAGATTACATACGGATAATCCGTATGTAACTTATATACGGATAATCCGTATGTAACTTATATACGGATAATCCGTATATACATTATATACGGATAAACCGTATGTAAATTATATACGGAATATAATTTATATACGGATATTCCGTATATAAGTTATATACGGATATTCCGTATATAGGTTATATACGGATATTTCGTATATAAATTATATACGGATTATCCGTATATAATTTATATACGGATATTCCGTATATAATTTACATACAGCTGACTTGAATAGCAGTCCTGGTCATCCAACATCCAAAAAGAGACAATTTACAAGACCTGCCCATACCACACAGACAATTCACAAGACCTGGACATTATATCCATTAACAAATTTGATAAATAAATTAAGTCTTTAAAACCTACAAACATGCATTTCACATTAATCATAATAAGAAAGTTTACATAATTGTTAATCATAATAAGTTCAAATAACATGAAAAAAGTCATTGAGAGAATAAGTGTGAGTCATACACATGTCCTACTTCTAAAAACATAACTAGTAATCTCCATAAACAGTATCATCTTGTGGTTGATCTGTTGGTTGCTGTGGTTGTTGTGGTTGTTGTGGTTGAACATTAGCTTGTGGCTGATTCTGGGATTGAAGAAATTGTTGTGCAATTGCGGCTGCAGGAGGTGGAAGATACTGCATCATGACACCAATAAAGCCTTGCAATTGAGAGTTCATCTGTCGAAGTTGGTCATCATGGGTTGATACTCGTGTGTGGAGGTTAAGAATGTCCTCTGCAATCGGTTGCTGAGAAGAAGATGCCTGTGTCTGTTGTATGTAACTATCGACACAGTCATCTTGAGCACTGACATTTCCAATGCCGTATACGCGTCCCTTGTACCTTCCACCAGCAACATCCAACCAACATTGGTTCCTCAATCTTTCCTCATCTGCAGGGTCTAGGGGAGCACATGTTGAAGCCCCAACGGATGCTGTCTCAGATCTTATTTGAGAAAATCTGGCTTCAAACTCTTCCTGTTAAATGAATATCGTTAAATAGATAGACCTAAGAATTATATAACCTAATAAAGAATAAGTTAGTAGAAACTAACATGTGTCCGCCTAGACCTTTCATCGACAAATTCTCCTGTTGATGCTCGAATATGTGTCTGCTGAAATATTTCATCAACATGCACTGACCGACCAAGCTCCTGTGACTGCAAGCAAAGAAGATGTTAGTTGTTAACATCAAATATTTTTAAAGTTTATCCGTATAGAAATGTAAAAATAAATTTATATGTACCAGACGAATTGCATGCTCATGCACGCTAATGGATCCCCCAGTGTGCAAACAACCACCCTTGTCAGATGTCCTGTTCTTTTTGGCCGTTTCACATTTTTGTCTATAAAGTGGCATGTTCCACTTCTCCAAAAGACCATTCCAAACATTATCCCCCATCCAATCAGGTTTTTTTCCTTCTGTTCGAGCTTTTTTAAACATCTCAGATAATCTATGAGATGCTTTTGTGTGGAAATTTTTTTTCACCTTTTCTTCATGGTTAGACCTCCATGAAACCTTTCTCTGTTGACAACAAAGATGAATATTGGATAAGATAATTGACGACCTTAACATTTAAAATTAACTGTAGTACATAATGTAAATGAACACAAGTGTACCTTAAAACGCTCAAAGAAAACATCTCTTCGTGTCTGAGGTATTTGTCCCCATGTCAGCCATGGCTCATCAAATTGTGCCTTGATGGTGGCTGTGATTGCTTTGGATGCTGTTTTTGTTGGATAAAACCTATACCAAAATAAAAGTCAAATATTAGAATAATACAGTATATGCTTGGAACATTAAATTGATGTTTTCTTACCCTCCTCCAATAGGTGTAATGATTGGACGATTGTTGGAAACATCTTCAAAGTCATTGGCTGCTGAACTTGAACGTGGAGGGTTATCCCCTATAGGAGATGGTGATGGCATATTTGTGGGAGTTGTTGGGTTAGAACCAACATGGGGGGAGGGTGATCTCCATTGATCAGCAGCAAATTGTTGTGAACTAGGTGTGAAAGGAGGAACTTCCAACGAAGGTGGAATTGATGGTGGAGTAGGTGTCAAACCAGGAACTTGTAATGGTGGTGGAACAAATCTAGCAGTGGAGGTAGAGGTAGGTGTAGATGGCTGACTACTTGAAGCATTTACGTTATTGAAACGGTTTAACAACTTGACCATATAAGATTTCTTCTTGCCCTTCTCCTTATCTGATTTTGCTGAAGGTGGAATAGGAGGGTCACAACCATCTGATACCATATTCTTCAACAAAAAACAAAATTGTGTTATTATGATATTACCTATTAAATATGCAGGGAAAATGTATTGAAATTGCAAAACCTATTATTGAAGCCTTGAAAAGGAAAGGTGCTTCTGCTATGGGATTTATTGGTTTCTGTTGGGGTGGTAAGTGGCATATATGGGTTGTAATTATCTCAAGGTTGCTAATTCCTCATATATGGGTTCTCAAACCTTCTTCCTCCAAACATAGCAATTAGAATCCTTAATTTCCACCAAGTGACAACATCTGTTTCTCTCAAAATATTTAAGCAACTAATAGTTAATCCCTTCATAATCAATTTGATCTGCACTTCTAAAGTATTTTGCACTGCTCAGTAAAGGACGGCAGTTCCACTATCTTAATAGCCATACAGTACTTCTCCAAACCTTGGATATTCAAATTCGAGTCCTGGCTTCAAGGATATTTACTTATGATTGCAACTCACATCTTCCACCGTGGTTCTCTTCCCTAACAGCCTTTACATCTCAAAGAGACGGTTCTCTTCCATGTGTCCAATCATCTCATTCATTTGTACCACATCAGCTTGATATTTTTCTGATTATTCAACCAACAAATGTACACAATAAAAACTCCATCCCAAATGATCACCTTGCATACCTCACAGATTTCCCTTCCCACTGATTCAACAGATCAGACTAAAAAATGACAGAAACTTGCTGTCCCAGAAACTTATCTGTATAAAGAGTATTCTCTGCTGAAAAACTACAAATAACATCACACTTGCTTAATTACATTCTACTAATCATCACATGGATCTCAGTTCCAACTAATGTATAAACATACGAGACCTTCTCAAACACACAACCAAACAAGTATACATCTTTATCTGCAAGCATTATGCAGTTTTCTGGTTCATATATATTATACATTATCCACATCCCTTTTGTTATATGTTTATCTTTTGGCTCATTCAAATAGTTCAAAAATGATTGTGCATGCTCATTAACAAATCAGATCACTCTTAGATGTTTATTCATTTGGTTAATTGAATACGATGTTTTACACTGAAGGATTTGAAAGCTGAGGATAAGTTGGGAGATGTTGAGTACTAAGCAGATAAGACTACGAGACAATTATCTTTTATCAGAAGATTACTTAAAAGAAATCATCATAAAGAATGCACTTTTATTTTATCTGCACTTATTATATACTTTTTTTTCTTTTTCTTTTTTATTACGTCAATTTATCATTTTTACTCTCTTTAAATATATAAAAAGTTTTAAACATATATGAAGCGTTGAAAGACCTTTTTATATACAGGATATCATAATTTATGATTAATAGATTATGAAAAACAAGTTTTTAAAAGAGTCATTCATACACAACTTACAAGTTTGGTATACAATGTTCAGCTGTTAAAGGGAATCTTAATCTTTTTAAAGTTAGATACCCTAGGAATTCATGCACCAGGTTCGTCTCACTAATTGGTTGTAAGATTGATCATTGGCTTAAAAGTCTGGTGAGATCATTTGATCATTTGGTTTTTAAAAGGGTCATTCAGCTGCAACTTACAAGCTTGCTATATAATCATAATGTTTGAGAATAAAAGATAGGGTATCTTTTTTAAAGTTAGTTCCGATAGAAATTCATGTACCAGGTTCATCTCAACAAAGTATTCTTTTCGTTGAGTTTGGTAAAATTAATAATTAAGAGATGTATAGAAACTCATCTCAACCACAAAATTCACATTGTAACCCGTAATTAGTAGAGTTAACCCACATAGGCACAAAGCAATTTTAATACTGATTCAGCGAAAGACCACATAAAGGTCTATATAAGCACTAGGTGTCTGATAGATAGCTTAAAGCAAAGCATATATTTTTTATTATTCTAACTTTTATGTCTTAAAACTAAAAATTTTAGTCAGCATAATAATGATGAGAAAGACAAATATAAAAAGAGAAAATATATATGGCCTAAAGACATTACAAAACCAAATAGTTCTTTTAAGCCCTTTGAAATCACCCAGTGGATAGAGGTGCACAAATAAGTGAGCTCCTGTCTTGTGTTGTTGATACCTTGGCTTCCCACAAAATTTGCATTCAACTAACGCTCCATCCATCTTACCATATTCATTATCATAGAATAGCATGCAACCATCCACACAACAATCAATCCTCTGCGATTGTAATCCCAGCTTCGACACTATCTTTTTTGCATCGTAGTAAGTTTTTGGTAAACCACATTTGTGTGGTGTTACATCCAAAAGCATTTTTGCAAAAAAATCTATGCATTGGTTAGGAATATTCCAATTGGACTTGCAAGCTAAAAGCCTCACACACATTGATAATTTGGAGTCTGATGCTCCTTCATACAAAGGCGTATTTGCCTCCAACAAAAGGTTATAAAACCTTTGAGTTTCTTCATTTGGAGCCTCTTCTATGTTAGAAGAATTTGATGCTTGGAAGGGTTGTCTTTGTATGAGAGCATCATGGACCATGTCTTCCATCGTCATAACTTGTTCATTTGGTTCACCTTCTGTCTCCACATCCCTGAAAGTGACATCATCATCTAAATCAGCTTCTTGCATGGTTTCCCCGTGATCCTCCCAAATGAAATAATTAGGCTTGAAACCGTTTTTATACAGGTGAACCTTCACAACTCTTTCGTTCAAAATCTTTGTACAATCGCACTTTGAACATGGACATCGAAGCCCCCCATCTCTTTGATAACGGTCTTGTTCACAAGCCTTAATTATAAACTCTTCAACACCCAATACAAATGACTCTTTCAACGCACCTCTTCCTCTATAACACCTATCGTACATCCATGAACGATTTGGTGGAACTTGATCCATGTTCTGTATACATATCAATTAACGACAAATTAGTCATTACTTAATACAAGGCTAAATTAATTATGTATTACAAGTTTTCCTTCAAGGAAAAGTAATAAGAAAGTTCAACACTAAACAATCAGTAATTGTTTAGTGTTGTTTGTGTATGAAAAAGTGTCATGGATACACTTTAAAACCATGTATATTGTGGATATCTTGTTTTTAGCCTCTTGCATTAAGTTTACATTGGTGGGGCACTTATCTATACTCTTTGACCAAGAGTGCGGGTAAGAGAGTATTGAGTATTCTCTTCCATTGTTTAAAGAGAAAAGAACGAGTTTTAAGTATGAGAGGAGTGGAAGTGAGGTTTGAGTGAGTTGGGGTACATGGGTTGATACAAATAATGAAGAAAGTAGAACTTTTTGGTGTCAATGCTGTGGGAAAAGATCATGAAAGAATAATAGTGTTAGTGGAGTGAGGAGATGGACACGTTACAAATGAGCTAGCAAGGCATTAACCATTATAATTGTTGTCTGTCAATCTATTTTGTTAAAGCTAACTTGTTAATGATCTCTGGCATCCTTGCACATACATTTCTGACTTGCAAAATACGGTTGGGGATTTGGCTAAATGTTGAGGGAGAAAAACAGATTATATATGTTAGTTGCATGAGGGAGTCTTTGTTATTTTCATTTTGTGTCCGTGGAAATCAAAGATTCTGGTTCCTGTTCAGAAGTCTAATTTTATGAAGTTAACCTGTTTATCCAAGGAATTTGCTAATTGGTGGTTTTGATGGGAAAACGACTTATGGTGATCCATGCTGGTTAGTCCCTCAAGGTATTCATTGTTCTATCATGATCTACAACTCTATTGCTTTTGTTGTCAAATACTCCTTTTTCAATTGTAGATATTTTCACTGAAAAGAGGGTAATTAATTTTTTTATTTGTTTGCCAATGAGTTCTTTCTTGGAGTACTGTTTTTAAATTGAATGGAAGGAATATTCTATTCTTTTAACTTTCTATTTTCTTGTACTGTGATTTAATACTCAATCCAGAATCTTCCTCTCTATAAATGTTCTTTTTTTAATGGAGATGTTTTATTAGAAAGCTGAAACCTTTCAACCTTAGATGAAAAGGGTAACAAGAACCTAACTGTTCAGAGGCTAAAAGTGGCATCCTAAACTCTCACTTCTTTTGCATGTTTCACAGAGGATCCAATTGCAAATAGATTAAACTGTTTGTTAGGGAAAGGAAGTTTGTAAGATGGGAAATTGGACTTTAAGGTCATTGTTTCCTATATGACATTATTCAAAAACTAGGCTTCTACTCTACATTTATAAATTGGAAAAGGAATGTTTGGGGTATTGTTTACTAAAGAACCAAAGAAATAAGTAAGGATTCCAAAGCAAGCAATGGTGCTGCTTGCACCACTCATTATTTATAATGTAGAAGAAAACAAAATAGAAATATGGCAGAAGGCATGATAGCCAATAGTAGAAACCAAATTAATAAATATATCTATAAATTCTAAATATATAAAATAGAATAGAAGATAAATAAATAAATTAAAGAAAACAAACTCATTGACTAAAATCCAAGAAAACATCACAACTCCAGCATTATTTTGGGCAAAAAGATCCAAATAAAAGGTTAGAACCACTTACTTGAGTTTTGATTTCACTGTTTTACTACAACTTTGGGGGAAATTGTGACCTGATGATTAACATAAATCAGAGTCAAGACAAAGAACACTACTTATTACTTCAAAAATGCTAGGACTATAACATTAAGCATACCTTTCAGGAATTGTGGACAATCTTCTTTGCTTCTTGGCTTTTCCCTAATCACACCTCCGTACACTACCTCCTGTAAATCACACAATAAACAGTAAAAAGAACAGATTAATGAACACATCTTACTGGTGTCAAATTTACCAAATGAACAGTAACTACAACTTTCAAACGGTAAAAGACACATGCACAAATGTTTAAACTCCACTGAAACAATCAGTTTCTATAATTCACAACAGTTGTAGCTTAAAATGCAGCAAAATGTGATGGTTTAAAGGTGAATTGTGCATATAGGCTTCTCAAGGACCATTTGAACATTGCACACAACTTTCAAATGACAACATAGACTTGCTCAATTGGTTAGAATACATAGACACAGCTAGTGGCTTGATATGACAGCAGCAGTTGCTTAAAATGCCGAAAAATGCATGAAAACTTTTGCAGATTTAATAAAACAGTACATTCAAAGCTGACTGGTTCAAATAAAGACTCAAAGAATGCCTAAACACTAGATCTAACTACAGGATATCAGCTAGAAGATTTAAAGTGACCTAAAACCACACAAAGACAGCAAGCACGGTGCAAACACTTTATTTAAAACCGTGACAGTTTTGAATTCTAGAATTTTATCAACTCAACCATTCATTTTTCAATTTTGTGATTGATTGGAGTTGCTATCCCTTGAGACATGCTTAAAATCATAAAAGAAACTTGTCTCAAGCTTTATACACAACAAAACTGAGCAGAAACAGTATTGACCAAAGCAAACCAGAAATTGAATTGGAGAATTGTGAAACAAAGACAAGACAAGCTACTGAAAGTAGGGAACTCAGGTATGCATTTTGCATTTTAGTGATTAACAAGAGTTGCTACTACTTGAAAGATGTATAACAATAGTAAACACACTTGTACCAAGATTCAAAACCACAAAATCTGACCAACAACAGTGAGGACAACTTCAAACCAGTGAAGAATATTGATGCAGATTTTTGAAATCAGAGTGTGAGGAATTCAACCAGTCATTTTGCTTTTCTGAGATTAATATGAGTTTGCAATCAGTTTAAACACATTTAGACTCATAAAGCAGATTTGGTCAAAGCTTCAAACACCAGAAAACTGGACCAAAGCAGATTATAACAACTCAATGCAGAAAGTACAGTGTATGTATAGGAAATTTGATAGGTCCTCTTTAACTGTGTAATTTCTAAAGGGTTGTAAATATAATTGGGAAAAGAATCAAGGTTAAAATGTAAGGTCTGGGGCAATCAAGAAACAACAGCTGTCATTTTTTATAAACACCAGAACAACACATAAATTTATTACTGAAAAATGAACATAATATTACAAGATCTTACAAGATAATATATCTTAAATTATAAAAACATGCAATACAGTCCTTTTCTGTATTCAGAAAGATGATTATGAGAGATAAGTTACTAAAACACAACCGTCATTGACATACAAGATTGAGTAATACCTGTAGGAGTATCGAATACAGCTAACAATCTCCTGCTAAGATCTTCAGCTAAGTTTAGTACTTAAAACTTGGTTTGAAGAGGCTGGACAAACATGAATTTCAGAAAATATGTCAATAAATATCTTCCACAGGTGCATACATCCTAACAGTAAGAAAGAAGTTTATGTTTGTATCCAAACTAGTAGAAAACAAATACTTCTAGATGTAATCATAAATAAAAAGATCAATCATTTCAAACATTAATCAAATTATCCGAAAAATCATTCTTAGTTCACATTACAAGACTTTTATCTTCATGTATTATCCGAAAAATCATTCTTAGTTCACATTGTTAACCTCCTTCACCACCAAACATACTAAATTTCAACATTTGTCTTACTTTCATAATTTATCTCTACAATTAGACAGATTGTTTCTTTCACTGTTGGTTAGTAAACACTCTTCATGCTCTATTCTATCTCACTCGTATGTATATATATAACTTTATAAAATTATAATTTCACTTAATAAGGATAAGAAAAAAAACCCTGACAGCAAATATCAGTTCCTTATGATATGGAGGTCTGGACAACCTCAAAGACTTCCAAAGGGAAAACATGAAAACTATCACAAATATGGGTCACCTTTCTCATTTCTAATGTGACCCCTAGCTCTCATGTACCTAGCTTCACCATTGCTTAAGCCCAATTCATATACTACATCAAAAGAGGATACTTGTTGGACATAGCAGATGTCATAACTGAGGAGATTTAAAAGTTTCATGTTCTGAACCTAATGGCTTGGCCTGGAGACACACCCTTTGAAATGGGGGAATCTAGTGTAGTTATAGTGGACGACTCTTGTTTACAAATATAAACTATTTTGATTAATAGCTTGTGGTACATGCATGGATGTGTTTTTACAACTCATAATAACTTTGTTGTGTTGTTCTAACTTCTAATTCAGAAACAACAGCCTATTCACAGGGCAGAGAAGAGCATATGGAGAATTATATGGTATTTGGTGAGTCATGGAACCTGATGAATATCCAATATTCGGTCCCAGCTCAACATTCAATAGGAACACCTGTTCCCATTCTTTCCCTCTACACCAAATGTAATGACAATGTACTTCCCATCTCCTTTGCTGTTACATACACCTTACTTACAGAGATCTCTCAAGCTTGAGAGCAATTTATCTTCAATTGGATTAAAAGGTTTTCCCAAAAACAAGGACGATACTATTCTATAGCAGAATCCTATATATATGCTGATATTTCGGATCTGCAGTTAGAACTTAGACCAAAACTTGGATACTTAATGGGAAATCACCATAATTGATATGGAAACAATTGTATTCGCCATGGACAGTTTTCAGAAAGGCTCTCTTACAGCTATGCAGTAATGTGCTTGCCATCATTATGCTATCAGATAAAGGAGGAGAATATCTGCTCAAACTTCTCTTCATCATATCTATTTCCCCTTCAAATAAAATATTTTCTCTAATATTAACAAAAAATGACATAATGCAGAATACTTGGCTTGGTCATGGATTTCATTTCTTGGCCAGGAGAAACATTCTGCTAGTAGTACTAGTTGATCATTAGATTCATTATGGTCCTGGCTAGTTTTCTTTTATTTATTATTCAAATAAACAAATGAAAAGGGACATCAGCCAAGTTGTATTCCATTCAGAAATTAGAAGTTAACTGATAGAACTGATATTAGAACAGAACAGAAAGATATTCTTTTATTGCTATCTGTACTCTAATCCCGTACCACCGTAGTAGGGAATAGAAACAAGGAACAAGATGAGTTTTGCACAACAATCAACTGAGGTTATTTGAGAAAACCCCACTCTCCACAATCCTTCTCGCTAAACCCATAAAACTGTCCACTCTCCTCATTAATAAGACTATTTATAATAGTTTGTTACACCTATTTAATCACAATTGTACCAACTACCTTGTATTTTCCTTCTATTGTAAACTATACTGAACCTATCATTAACTAATCCCGACTTATAAATAAAGAAATGTTTCTCAAGATTATAAATAAAGTGCCAAATCAATACAGCTGAACAATATAGGGTCAAAGAACAATATTGTATGCTTGGTGTACGTTTGTATGCATATAACAAGCAAAGAAAGAGAATCTCACATAAATTGTGAATATATTAGCAATGGCCATTATGGTCATCCCCAAGTGATCAGAAAAATCATTTATTAGTTTTCTGGCAACATAGACACAGAAAACTGCAACAGGAGCAGCAATAAGAAAAATTGTCAGGGCCAACGATCTTGCATAGTCTTCTGAACCAGAGGACTTCTTTGACTTTAAGATGGATACATTATCTTGAGGAATCATTACTCAGGCTCTTTTCTTTGCTTTCAGATATCATATAATACATTGTATTAATTTTTATTTATTTATTTTTTATAGTTTGATGGGATGAGAGAAAAAGAAGATAAAGATGGGAACTAAACACACCAACGTATCTTTATCTTAACACTACTCTAACTGTAATAACTATCTCCATTATACCTAACTCATGATTTTCAATCCAAATCCATATCACTTCCTGTTTACCTCTTTTCTACCAATATTTTCCTTCCCACTACTTCTCATTCTAAACCTAACCAATAAATCAATTCAACTCCTCTTTTGTAACATCTTTACTCTCACTCTATATATATATATCTCTCTCTCTCTCTTTATATATATATATATATATATATACACATTGATATGTTTATTTAATTTGTTTACTTTCTTTAGGAAGTATAAAGGGAAAATGTAGAGGGATGAGTTTTTATACAAAGGTGCTCTCTCGTTTTCTCTTGGTAGAAATAGGTTTCAATGTGACTATGGGAAATGAGGGAAGTTGAAATAGTAAACTGGGTGAAATCTCTATAGAAAGTTATGATTTCTACTGTCATAAGCCACAAGTTAGAGAGTTGTTACCTTCTGAAAAGTGGTTCTTCAGTATGAAAGTTGAGTGCTCCAAGTTTTAGCTAGTTGTGCATTTCTTTACCAGTCAGTTTATATATTTTAGTAGTTTTTAATATTCATGCCTTCTAGTTTCTTAACACTACTATGAGAATACCTTTTGGAATATCAGAGGAGCAGTTGGAGCGGTCTTCTAATATTTCCTATATGGGTGTTGGATTTAAAAAAGAGGTTATGTCATATTTCTTAACAAACCTGCACTTAACAAACCTATATATTAAACTTGCAACCAGAGGTAACACCGCAATATCTCCTATCACGTTAAACAAACCTGCACTTAACCAATTCCAAGCGCATTGAACTACTTACCTTGGTTACTAAATATTCATTTCTTAACCAAAATGTCAGTTAATGGTGTGGTTTTCTGGATTATAAACTATATCAGGTGAAATTCTCCAGCAATCATACAACATTGCACCTTAATCAATCAATTAATTGAATGTTCCTAGAGAACCTATCAAACTCTTCCTATTCTGCTTGAAACCCCTATTCGGACCAATTTCACAACGTCAAATACAAATATTGCTAAACATAACTAAAACCTTATTCTAATCAAAGTACATGTTAATTTGCATTCATCATATTAGAAAGAATCATTCACCCATTATATAATCATAACACCATATTTCACAGAATCAAAGATAATGTTTAGCGCCACTTACTTTGGCTCTTCTTAGTTTCTTTTCTCTACACCACCAGAATTCTCCTAACCTTGAGATTGATCCAGCAGCTTCCTCTATTGTTCTATTAAAATGCTCCCAGGAAGTTCAAATGAACTTTATACAATTTAATGCTAAACTGCATAAGAAGTAAAGTAAGGACTTTAAACATAAAACAGGGGGAAACAACACAACAAAACTCAGAAGTAAACATACCTTGCTTCAGTACCTAGCTCTTTTGCTTCACTGTACAACACTTTAAGCCTTCCCAATGAGGTACCCCACACTTCTCAACCACTTCAGCTCCTGTATCAAAGTCAAAATAAAATTTTCAATAACGAAGCAAACCATTTTCAGTGACTAGTTTTCGTCAAGACCCATTTTCAATAACAACCAATAAAATGAAACCAAAATATAAGCAATTCAAACTTACTAAATGAAGAAGGCAATACCAGCTCGATCTTGTCTCTTCCACTTCGAAGACCCCATCACGTAGGGTTTCTAAATTCGCGATTTCAAACCTCGAAACAACAACGAGCAAAAATAGGACAATGTAACAACACCGACAGAAAAGATAACTCAAATAAACCTCAAATCTAAACGATTCAAACTTACCAGGACCAAAACGCAACTACAACTCCAGCTTATCTCTACCACTTCGAAGAAACCAACCTAGGGTTTCCAAAGTCGCAATTTCAAACCTCCAAAGAACAAAAAGAGAAAACGAAAACAAAAATAATCCTCAAAGCTTCGATTACTCACTGTGTTCGACAGATGAAATCCGAATCTACGAGCAGTGACGTCGAGTGCGGGTTTCACTGAACAAGAGCCTCCCTGCAGGCGAGGTGGACTCACAGCGGAGAAGAGAGTGCAGTGAAGAAGTGGACTGCAGCTTCGACAAGAGGGAGAAGAGGCAGACTGGACTGAAGCTTCGAGGACAGAAGAGGGAGAAGAAGTGTATTTTTCAGAGTGTGGGAAATTTTGGAGCTTTCACTTTCATTTTTACTTGCTTTGCTATTACGTACGCCACTTACATACGGATCTTCCGTATAAAATTTTTTTTTTAATTATATACGGATTTGTCCGTATATAATGGATTTCCCAATATCCGTATGTAAAATCCGTATATAATACGTTTATTACATACGGATTTAATCCGTATATAATGATCCGCGGGTAACTAGCTATTTTCTTGTAGTGATATCCCTTTCATCAACATTATCTTCACTGGCCCATTTGAAGAAATTATATCCTCGCACTTCTTCATTTCGACGACACTGTACAAAACATCCAACCAAAATCTTCTCAGCAAAAACCAAATAAATGTATCCCAACATAAAAAACACAACGAAGGGAAGAAACCTTGTAATTAGGGCAGCCCCAAAAAGGCTTGCCTTCGTTCTTAGCAATTTTTGCGACTCTCAATACGGCAAGCTGTCCACAATAGCATATTTGGCTGCCAAGCATTCCTCTTGATGAAGCACCACAAGAGCTCCCCCGTGAGCAAGACGAATAGTGATTCATTGACATTGCGTCGTCGTCACTCAATAATGTTTCGTCCACACCAACAAAACAACCCCAAACCCAAAAAATGAACGACAATCAGGGAAGACAACAACGATAGGGCACCCACCTCACACGAAGGAAAGAACGAAGCGCACCCCACCTCAGCGACCTCCTTCACCTCAGAAAACAACAGCAATAGTTCCTCAACATAGGGCACCCACCTCACACCAACCAAACAACGAAGGCCACCCCCACCTCAGTTCACCTCTTTCACCTCAGCTCCTTCACCTAAGCTCCTTCGACATTAATGTCTTAGGGCAAGCACGTTAGCCTTTAATTTATTGTATTGAAATAATAATTTCATACCTTCCTTTGGTTTAAAATAATCTTTTGCCAGGTCAGATAAGTTATTTCCACATCATTTAACATTTAACACCGTTCCTTACAACATAACAGATAAGATTGAATTGATACAAATTTCAAAACATAGGTACCAAATGCCTACATTTTTAAAACCCGGTACTAAACAAAAAATTACCTCCTAACATGGGGACTAAGTAAGCATTTAAGCCTTCTCTATAAATGAAGCAGTGAAGCATAAATTAGACAAAGAAGATTATTTCAGGGTTGAAATAATTGAGTCTCTTGTGTTGGAGGAGATAGACTGCCATGTGAGGAAGAATCCATTAGAGAGAGCTCTACTGTTAGGAATGGAAGCAAAAGAGTTTAGTAAAGAAATGAATGATGAAGAGGTGGTGAAGTGTGCTCATCAATTAGAAGTCCTCAAGTCATTATTCAGTTCCACAAAGGGATAGAAGACCTACACAAGACTGAGAGCAGAGGAGAAGAGACATCTAAGATAGAATTGAAATAACTCCCCTCTCAACTTAAATACAGGTTCCTAAATGAGAAAAAGCTTAACCCCATAATTGTGAGCAGTGAACTTACTACTACTGAGGAAGATAAAATTTTAAGGGTGTTGAGATAAATTTGCAAGGTATTAGTGCTATTGTGTGCATGCATAAAATTTATTTGGAAGAGGACTTTAAACCAGTGCATTAACCACAAAGAAGGCTCAACCCTACTATGAAGGAAGTGGTAAAGAAAGAAGTGATTAAACTATTAGATACAAGCATTATCTATCCAATTTTTGATAGTGAATGGGTAAGTCTTGTTCATGTTGTACCCAAAAAAGGAGGGATAACAATAGTGACAAATGAAAACAATGAGATCATTCCTACAAGAAAAGTCACATGGTAGCAAATGTGTATTGACTACAGAAGATTGAATCAAGTCATAAGAAATGACCATTTTCCACTCCCTTTTTATAGATCAAATGCTGAAAAAATTGGCGGAACATGCATATTAGTGTTTTCTTGATGGCTATTCTGGTTACAACAAAATAACAGTAGCTCTTGAAGATCAGGAAAAGATAGCATTTACATGTCCCTATGAAGTCAAAATAATTACTGACATCTCATTATGTGGATTTAAAGAGATTAAAAAAATAGAAAAATGAAAGACAATTACTAAAAGAGGGTAACCACTCTCCTAAAAGGGAGAATTAGAGGAAAAAAGGAAGGTTAACAATTGGCAACGTAACATTTGGGGAAAAAAGCGGATCAAGAAGCACGAAACACCTTCTACACTTCTTCTTCCTTTAGTTTTTCTTTGGAATTTTACATTACACAGAACTAATTTTCCTTTTTGTTAAAGGATTGATGTAATACTTTGGATTATAATTTCTGAACCTTTTCAATTGATGTTTTGTAATTTTAATTATCTCAGTGTTGTATTTATGTTCTAACATCTATTCTATCAGTAGTTTCACAATTGAAAAATTAGAGATCCTTTGAGTTTATAAATAGAACAGGTTAGATGTTATCACAATTTAAAAGTTTAGACATAGGTAATTAATTTGCAATTGAAATAATTATTGTTCTTTGTGATTTTATTAAATTTTGTAACTGACCTAAATGATTTGAGGTTAGAATTTAATGGATAAGTTTGTCTAAAAAATTAGGGATAAACAAACTTTTAATAAAATCAAAAAAATAATTATAATTTACACATCAATTGGAAAGAACAAAAAGTTATATAAAAGAACGTAAATTCTCATCATGTTCATTATTTCACTTGATTTCTTGTTGTTTCTTAAAATTATGTGAAAAGATGAAGAGTAGAGGCCAAGAGGGAGGTACAGCGAGGAAAGAAGTTTGGAGTTTTTAAATATATTTTATTCAAGGGTATGGTAATAATACATTTTGAGAGTGCAAGAAGAAAAAAGGGAAATGCAGAAAGAAGTGGCCTTCCAAACCCACTTGTCTTCTACTTCAACACCTCCTAGCCCAACAAATTATATAACTCCCACGCTAATTCGTTTTCCGATTCAGAAATGGCTTCCCTTCCTCATTTACGTTCTGAAAAACTTCTACTTAAGAAAAGGTATCTCTACCTCCCCGCCCATTTAGATAATTGATTGCTATTAGCTTCCAATAGCCATGTTTTTCACATCACGAAACAAAACAACAATCTGGAGATGTTGCAAACAAAAAGCAAACTGGGACTAAATAGCGTCAAAACAAGTATTGAAGCCGTTATCTAAAATACATTAACCCTTTTCTAAAATCACGAAATCTTGATAAAACCTTGTTTAATATTAGCAAAATTATATGTAGTTATATCTTGATACAAACTACAAGAATATTGAACTATTTCATGCATCGAGTTATAATTCCTCACCTATCCCTACGACTTAGATACATGCCCATTGGAAATAACCGAGACGTATACGTGTTTTAAATCTGAGTCTATCAATATCCTAAAAATAATCCTAGGTCAAATATCATGATAAGAGAATATTTTAAGACTGACAAAAAAATATTAGGAAACCATACAAATGTCCACGAAAACGATTTGTTTTCACAGGAAATTCCAGCCTCCGCCATTGGTGTCAGAAAACTTCGTGATAGTAGAGTATCAAATATTCTTCAACCCATCTTGAACGTAAACGAAATACCAGGAATGTCAAAATCAGACAAATGAATAACCAGAAAATTTACCAAACATCTCTAAGATAACGTCCATCCATTTGGAGTTTTTTCACAATAGCCTCTGCTTTTGAAGAGTCCACTTTTTCCTGAAATTAAAATTAAACTCATAAACATGTTGTAGACATAGTTCTGAATTAAGTGTTTCAATAAACTTGTCAGATGTTAAGATGTGTGTTTCTGTTATTTGGACTCAATCTATTCTGTATTAAGGGCATTGGCCCATATCTTACCATATAAATAAATTACCCTATGTGTATGCTAAACACACAAGGGATATTTTCTTCCAATCTTCTCTATTTCTCACATGGTATCTAGAGCACAGGAATAATTCCCGCCAACTCCACGGTCTCCGGTACCCATCACCGTCGCTGTCGCTGCAGTCGCCGCCGCCGCCGTCATCGCCGGAGTTCCAGAATCGACCGACGACCACACCATCGGAATCGTCTCGGCCGGGCAACCATCGTGGTCCAAAGATCGCGGCGAACGGACCACCCACGCGCCTCCACGCGCCGCCGCAACAGTCACCGCTGTCGCCGCGCGTGCCGGCGCGTCGCCGAAGAGTTCCGCCGCCGATCAGCACCGCCGTGATTGCCTCCTCGCCCTCTTTCTGGATCTGTAGTCGTTGCGTCAATCGGAGCACTTTGGATTTTTAGGGTTTCTCCCTCTCCATGGCATCTTCCTCGTCTACAAACACCTCTGTTGGTGGCTCATCTTCTGATCCCTCAATATACACCAATTATGTGAATGTACATTTGTCCATTGACAAGTTAGATGGCACAACTTCTGCAACATGGGAATCCAACATCAAACTTTGGTTGATGAGTCAGGGGTACTTAGATCACCTTACTCAAAATGTGACTACTCCTAACATAGATGACACTTCCCGCTGGATGAAAATTGATGCTCAATTATGCATTGTTATAAAGTCCACCATTCACTCCTCACTAAAACAAATGTTTCGATCATATGAAACATGTTCAGAAATATGGGCACAAGCGAAGTTGTTATACACAAATGATACTCAGCGTCTTTATGGTGTTTGTCAGGACCTATTAACTGTTATTGGTCCACGCAATCCTGGTCCCATGGCAGAATATTTGGGTAAAATTCAAGCCCTTCTTCATGATTTTAATGATATATTACCTCCTGCTTCCACTCCTGCTGAAGAATTGGAACAACGATCAAAGTTCTTCATGTTGTTGGCATTATACGGACTCTCTGATGATGTCTCTCATGTCCGTGATCAGATTTTGGGTTCTCCTGTCATACCCAACTTTACTTCTACTTGTTCTGCTCTTTTGCGTATACCAAGCAAACCCGTCACTGAGACATCTCCTTGTACTGATGATTCCTCTGTTATGGCTACCCAACGTGATGATCGAAGTCGGTCTCGCAAGCCAAGTAAAGGACGTCCAAAATGTGACCACTGTGGTAAGTTAGGCCACAAAATTGATAGATGTTATGCGCTTCATGGACGTCCTCCTCGACATGTAGCAATGGCTAATTCTGATCCACCTCCCCGATCACCGTCTGCAAACCATCCTACTTCATCTAATACCGTAGAACCACCTGCAATCTTCAACGAATTTCTCAAATGGTATGAGGATCGTCAGCACTCTAGTTCCACTACATCTGCATCTGTTGCACGTACAGGTACACCTTTTGTTGGTCTGACTCACTCCCTCGGACCTTGGGTCCTTGACTAAGGCGCCACCGATCATAACAAGTCCTTGTTTTCTTCTTTGTCATGTCCGGATAATTTACCCTCGATAACAATGGCTGATGGGTCTAGAGTTTCATCTCATGGTGTTGGTACTGTTAATATTTTTCCATCCATATCCATTGATCATGTACTTTATGTCCCTGGGTCTCCCTTCAATTTATTGTCCATTAGTCGTCTAACTCGTACTCTTAATTGTGTTATCTCATTTACTAAAGATTTTTTGGTTGCAGGACCGGAGTTCGAAACACATCATTGGCACAGGATGTGAGTCTCATGGCCTTTATCATCTCTGCCCTTCTCCACATGTTGGTGTAATCATGGAGTCACCATCCCTTCTTCATGCTCAGTTAGGTCATCCTAGTCTTGCCAAACTACAACAACTTGTCCTGAGGTTGTCAAAATTATCAAGTTTGTCGTGAGTCTTGTCAGTTAGGGAAGAATACTCGTAGTTCCTTTCCTAGTAGTGTCTCATAACGGGCGTCGTCCCTTTTTCATTGGTTCATTCTGACATTTGGAGACCCAGTCGTGTTAAGTCCACTTTAGGTTTTCGGTATTTTGTTACCTTTATTGATGACTATTCCAGATGTACTTGGTTGTTTTTAATGAAGAATCGTTCTGAGTTGTTTTTTATTTTCCAATCTATTTTTAATGAAATAAAAACACAGTTTGGGGTTTCTATTCGAAATTTACGCAGTGATAATGGCCGTGAATACCTTTCTCAACCATTTAAACATTTTATGGCTTCTCATGGCATTCTTCACCAAACCTCATGTGCTTATACCCTCAACAAAATGGGGTGGCTGAGTGCAAGAATAGACACCTTATTGAAACAACTCGTACCCTTCTCATTCATGGTCAAGTACCCTCACGTTTTTGGGGTGATGCTGCTCTCACGGCATGTTATCTTATCAACCGCATGTCTTCTTCCGTCCTAGATAACAAAATCCCTCATTCTATCTTATTTCCTCAAGACCCTCTACATCCATTACCTCTTAGAGTTTTTGGGTCTACATGTTTTGTTCATGATTTTAGTCCTGGTCTTGATAAGTTATCTCCTAGGTCTCACAAATGTGTCTTCTTAGGATTTCCACGATCACAAAAGGGCTATAAGTGTTTTTCCCCTTCCCTCAATCGTCATTTTATCTCTGCTGATGTCACTTTTGAAGAATCTTCTTTTTACTTTTCACATCTATCTTCTAGTTTTGTACCTCCCCCTGTTACTATTGATATTCCTCTTATCTGTGATCCTCCTGGTGATGCTCCACCCATTTTGTCTCCTCCTTCTTTAGACTCTCATTCACCACAGGATCGTCCTTCACCACCACCCCTTCAGGTTTATAGTCACCACACTCGTCTCCCTCATGACTCACTCCCAGTGCCGCCTCGTGTGTCTCCTTCGGCTCCAGCAAATGAGTCTGACTTGCCTATTGCCCTCCGTAAAGGTATACACTCTACCCGTAACCCTTCCCCCCATTATATTGTTCTTAGTTACCACAAATTATCTCCATCTTTTTACAGTTGTCTCTCATCCATTTCTTCTGTGTCAATTCCTAAATCTGTGGGTGATGCCTTATCTCATCCTGGCTGGCGTCAAGCTATGCTGGATGAATTAAGTGCTTTACAGAAAAGTGGAACTTGGGAGCTTGTCCAATTACCATATGAAAAGTCTGTTGTTGGTTGCAGGTGGGTGTATGCTATCAAGGTTGGCCCTGATGGCACAATTGATCGTCTGAAAGCTCGACTGGTTGCCAAAGGCTACACACAGATTTTTGGTTTGGATTATGGTGATACTTTTTCTCCAGTGGCAAAAATGACCTCTGTTCGCCTATTCATTGCCATGGCCGTTCTTCGACAATGGCCTCTTTACCAACTTGATGTCAAAAATGCTTTCCTAAATGGTGATTTGCATGAAGAAATTTATATGGAGCAATCGTCTGGCTTTGTTGCTCAGGGGGAGTCATCTGGATTGGTATGTCGTCTTCGCAAATCTTATATGGCCTAAAACAGTCTCCTCGAGCCTAGTTTGGTAAATTCAGTTGTGTTGTTCAACAATTTGTAATGTCTCGTAGTGAAGCGGATCATTCAGTGTTCTATCGCCACTCACGTGCTGGATGTATCTACTTAATAGTGTATGTCGATGATATTGTTCTCACAGGAAGCGACTATCTTGGCATCTCTCAGATGAAACACCACCTTTGTCATCATTTTCAAACCAAAGATCTTGGCAAACTCCGATACTTTTTGGATATCGAAGTAGCACAATCCAATGATGGTATTGTCATATCTCAGAGGAAGTATGCATTAGACATCTTGGAAGAAACAAGGTTAATGAACTGTAAATCTGTTGAGACACCTATGGACCCTAACATCAAACTCCTACCAAATCAGGGGGAGCCTTTCTCAGATCCTGAACGGTACAGAAGATTAGTTGGTAAATTAAACTATCTTACTGTTACGCGTCCTGACATTTGCTTTGCAGTTAGTGTGGTGAGTCAATTTCTAAACTCCCCATGTGAAGACCATTGGGATGCAGTTGTTCGCATACTGAAGTATATTAAAGGATCACCTGGAAAAGGTTTGCTATATGGTCCTAACAACAATACAAAAATCGTTTGCTATTCAGATGCTGATTGGGCTGGTTCCTCTTCTGATAGGAGGTCTACTTCTGGATATTGTGTCTCTATTGGTGGCAACCTAATATCTTGGAAAAGTAAGAAGCAAAGTGTTGTGGCAAGGTCCAGCGCAGAAGCAGAATATAGAGCTATGGCATCTGCTACTTGCGTGCTTGTGTGGCTTAAACAATTGCTTAGTGAATTGAAATTTGGAGATGTCACTCACATGACACTTATATGTGATAATCAAGCTGCTCTCCATATTAGCTCTAACCCTGTCTTCCATGAGAGAACCAAACACATTGAAGTTGATTGTTACTTCATTCGAGAAAAAATCATATCCGGAGATAACAAGACTGAGTTCGTTAACTCAAGCAACCAGTTGACAGACATATTCACTAAGTCCTTACGATGACCTAGAATTGATTATCTTTGTAACAAGCTTGGAACATATGAATTATATGCTCTAGCTTGATTGGGAGTGTTAGATGTTAAGATGTGTGTTTCTGTTATTTGGACTCAACCTATTATGTATTAAGGGCATTGGCCCATATCTTACAATATAAATAAATTACCCTATGTGTATGCTAAACACACAAGGTTTTTTTTGTCCCAATCTTCTCTATTTCTCACAACTTTTATGTTATGTCATAAATTGAACTACGAAACTTAATACAATAAATATACAAAAGTCTATTTGATCCACTTCACCAAAAGACTTTACGTTACTTTAATAAGCTTAAAACAACTTATAGAAGTCATACTACTTCTATAAGTTAAAATGAGTTATTGTACGCTCTTAATATCTCCATATGGTGTATTATTAACTGTGAAGGACACCGAATAGTCAGAAGAAAGGAGAGTATTATAAATTTAATATTTTGCTAAAGGTTTATATTATTCATAATTCAAAAAAGTCAACTGATACACTATAAATGTAGACAGAGCATAAGCAAGTAAAACTTTAACACATGATAATATATAGGTATAATTTAACTGCCAAGTCAAAAAAAAAAAACAGTCTGGCTGGTTATTATTAATGTAAGAGCCCGTCTGACTTAAGCCATATCAAATTATACCTCTATAATAAAGTATTAAATTGCATCACTATAAGTTACACTAACTCTTACGTCATCAATAATTAAGTAAAATTTGGGATTTTTAACAACCCAGCCATTGAACTATAGCTATTAGCATTGTTAGTGTTAAATTTTGTCAAAATTAAACAAGTATATATAACCAACGGTTTTTATTTTTTATTTCTATATACATATATATATATATATATATATATATACACATATACTGTACATATATATATGTATATATGTATATATATATGTGTGTGTATATATATATGTGTATATATATTAATATGTGTGTATATATATATATATGTGTGTGTGTGTGTGTGATAGGAGATTGAGAGTATATGAAAGGAGAAGGAAGCGTTAGTTAGCCTAACTGCCCTGACAGGTAAGAAAGCGGGAATGGGTTTGTATAAATAGATAGGCTTTGTTAGTTGTTGGGGGACTTTAGACTATGGGTAATCTGTACAGGAATTGTTAATCTTGTAGGGGGAGGTTAGGCTCTCATGGTGGCCTTATACTTGTATTCTTTCTGTTGATAATAAAATGAGGTTATACAGTGTTCTGTTAGTGCATTTGTGGTAATAGTTGGGTTTCTTGATCAAAAACCTATCAATTTGGTTGGACCTGCCGTTTCGAAGTGGGGGTGATGGATCAAGAAATTGTCGGACCCAAATTGGGTGTGAGAGCGAGAATGGAGAGGGATAAGGAGGGAAGATTGGAGGCAATCGAAATTACGATGGAGGGGATGAAAACAGAGTGCGCCGCAGTACGGAGGGATTTACAGTAGATAATGAGGATTCTGGGTACTCAGGTCAATAACTCGGAGGGGCATTCTGACGATAGCTCCGTGAACGAGAATCGACATCGAGTAGTGGGGAAATTGGAGGCAGAGGGGTCGGCGACCGCAGTGAGGATCAGAGACCATGGCAGAAACGGGTAGAGTTACCCACGTTCGACGGGATGAAGCCCCTTAGTTGGCTCAATTGAGCGGAACGATTCTTCGACATACAGAAGGTGACGAGCGATGAAGAGAAGGCGGGGATTGCATACGTTAGCATTGAAGGAAGTGCGGCTTACTGGTTCACGTTCTGGAAAGAGAAGGCCAAGAACCGTTCTTGGGAAGGCTTGAAGGCAGCTATGGTCAACCGTTTTGGAGGAGGATTCAGGGGGAACGGTGTTTGAGAGGTTGGCAACGCTACGCCAGGAGAGTATCGTGGAGGAATTTGTTCGCGATTTCGAAATTCTGATGGGCCAGACCAAGGGCGTGCCCGAAGAACAAGTAATGGGTTATTTTCTTGCAGGATTGCGCAAGGACATCAAAGGGCAGGTGAGGATTCAAGATCCCCAGGAATTAATGGCAGCAATGCGAATCACTCACAACGTGGAAGATGCGACGCTACGAGCGAAAGGGGGCAACTGGAGTGGGTTCAAGATTAACCCATCAGGGTCGCGATCGACGGGGTAGTGGTGCGATCCGAACCTAATAGACCCACGATGAACCCGTACGGAGGAACGGAGAGTATAGGGTCAACGAGAAGAGACGGAGTCGCGACGAGTACTAACGCGGAGGTGAACACTACCGGAGGGAGCGATAACAGGGGAAGAATGGTGAGGAATCTTCCTTACCCAGAATTCCTTAAGAGGAAGGAAGAGGACCGATGCTTTCGTTGTGGGGGCCGTTTCGCCCCTGGCCATCGTTGCGCCGAGAGAAGTTTGCGCGTGTTACTCTTAGTAGAGGATGAAGAAGACGATGAAGAGGAGGATTTGCCACCCAAGCCTCCTGATCAAGCTTACCTGTTTCAACCTTGAGGCAAAGTTGTTTCGGCCAGGGGTGTAATGATAGGAGATTGAGAGTATATGAAAGGAGAAGGAAGCGTTAGTTAGCCTGATTGCCCTGACAGGCTTTGTTAGTTGTTGGGGGACTTTAGACTATGGGTAATCTGTATAGGAATTGTTAATCCTGTAGGGGAAGGTTAGGCTCTCATGGTGGCCTTATACTTGTATTCTTTCTGTTGATAATAAAAAGAGAGGTTATACAGTGTTCTGTTAGTGCATTTGTGGTAATAGTTGGGTTTCTTGATCAGAAACCTATCAGTGTGTGTATTTTTGAAGTATATATTGCTACAGAATTTATACATAAGTATTAAATACTTATAATATTTTGTAGATGTGATTTATAAGGATAATTCGAATATAAAAATTGATTTCGACACCAAATTATATATATGTCCAATCATGACTCTCCATAATATATGCATGGTAAAGAATAACAACTCCCTCCTTGTGTGCTTATATCTCACCTAATAATATGATTCCTGTGCGTGTATATTCTCTCATGTTAAAAGTGACGCCCTATATGAATGAGTGGGACTAACAAAAGGAGACGATTCCAAGCCTAAGTGATAGGGAAAAGAATGGATGAAAAGAGACAATCAGCACCTGCTGCTGGACAATGGTATGAAGGGTCCGATGAACATCTCTTGCCATCCCCTTAGCATCGCCACAGACGTAAAGATAACCTCCTTGAGAAATCAAATTCCACAAATTTGCTGCCTGCACCGAGAAAATTAATGCAATGAAAAATTTATCTATAGGGCACGCATTGCCTACAAGGTAGGCAGCTAATGAAACTTACTTTATCAATCATCTTGTGTTGAACATACTCCTTTTCAGGTCCCTCTCTTGAGAACGCGACTATCAACTCTGACAGAGCACCTTGTTCCAGAAATTTGTTTAGCTCATCCTCATAAATAAAATCCTATAAACAGGAAACCCACATCATGCTAAAACTCCATTGGGATTGAATGCCCACCAAGTAATTATTTTACCATTTGACGATTCCTACATCCAAAGAAGAGTAATGCAGTTCCAATTTGAATACCATTCTCTTTCAGATCCAATCTTTCCTGCGTAAGTCAAAGATAATGCAAGAATTAAAAGACAGAATCTTACCATAAATTAAGTTTATAGAATCAACAATATCACTTTATTCAAGAACACTTGGGAATCTATAAATTATTGTGTATTTTGTCCAATTTACTTTAAAGAAATAATCACTATCTTTGCCAATTTCTTGGAAGAATTTTTGAAAATAAGTACTTACTTCTCACAACAATCAATTTTCCCAAACAAGCACTTAATCATTTAGGTAAACTACACTTTTACGATAAACTAGGACTTGAATTGGAGCTTCTAATTCTCATAGAATAAGAATTATGTATTTTATATTTTAGCTCACTATCGTGGTTGATTTACATATGTAGGTAGTTTCTATCTGATTCCTCTTTGTCCTTCACTCTCTATTCTACATTTATCCTAAAATCTCCTCTTTTCAGTTAAAAGTCAGTATACCCTTTAAGAACTACAACGATAATAATAGGAATGTTCAGTACCTCCTTTCGATAGATATTTTAAAACTAAACCATCTGTAAAATGTTCATGTACCTGTAAGAATCCCCTGAAAGGTGCCAAGCCAGTTCCAGGACCAACCATAATAATAGGAATGGAATGATCAGCCGGTAACTTGAAGTTTGATGTTCTGATAAAAATAGGAGCCCAACTACACTCATGACTTTTCTCCAAGGGAATGGCACTCTGACAATATTATGAGGGAGCTTCAGGTTAGATATAACCAAGCTTGAATGATAATGTACACTTTCAGGACGGGGGAAATCCACACAAGGTGAATCCATCAAAAGTTTATACCTTCATCCAGGTTGAACATACTCCTTTGTGAATTCTTCCAGTAGGAGTTGGACCGCATACCAATGCACAAGTTACATGTACCCTTTGAGGGGAAAACCTAGAAAATAAAAACTAAGTTATTTATGGCCATTCATCCAGATATTTTAGATAGTATAAAATAATCACCTAGGTGAGGATGAAATAGAATAATAACGAGGTTGTAAATGAGGGCTACTGCAGCAAAAAAAAACACCAACGGGTGGCTTTGCTGATGGGAACTCAGCCATAACCTCAAGGAGACTTCTCTGACTTCCAACCACCCATTTGGAGTACTTATGAGAAATAAAGAAGATTGGGAGAAAATATCCCTTGTGTGTTTAGACTACACATAGGGTAGTTTATTTATATTGTAAGATATGGGCCAATGCCCTTAATACAGAATAGACTAAGCCCAAATAACAGAAACACACATCTTAACATTTAACACTCCCCCTCAAGCTGGAGCATATAAATCATATGTTCCAAGCTTGTTACAAAGATAATCAATTCTAGGTCCTCGTAAGGACTTAGTGAATATGTCTGCCAACTGGTTGCTTGAGTTAACAAACTCAGTCTTGATATCTCCGGATATGATTTTTTCTCGAATGAAATGACAATCAACTTCAATGTGTTTGGTTCTCTCATGGAAGACAGGATTAGAGCTAATATGGAGAGCAGCTTGATTATCACATATAAGTATCATGTGAGTGACATCTCCAAATTTCAATTCACTAAGCAATTGTTTAAGCCACACAAGCTCGCAAGTAGCTGATGCCATAGCTCTATATTCTGCTTCTGCACTCGACCTTGCCACAACACTTTGCTTCTTACTTTTCCAAGATATCAAGTTGCCACCAATAGAGACACAATATCCAGAAGTAGACCTCCTATCAGAAGGGGAACCAGCCCAATCAGCATCTGAATAGCAAACGATCTTTGTATCGTTGTTAGGGCCATATAGCAAACCTTTTCCAGGTGATCTTTTAATATACTTCAGTATACGAACAACTGCATCCCAATGGTCTTCACATGGGGAGTTTAGAAATTGACTCACCACACTAACTGCGAAGGAAATGTCAGGACGCGTAACAGTAAGATAGTTTAATTTACCAACTAGTCTTCTGTACCGTTCAGGATCTGAGAAAGGCTCCCCCTGATTTGGTAGGAGTTTGATGTTAGGGTCCATAGGTGTCTCAACAGATTTACAGTTCATTAACCCTGTTTCCTCCAAGATGTCTAACGCATACTTCCTCTGAGATATGACAATACCATCATTGGATTGTGCTACTTCAATACCCAAAAAGTACCGGAGTTTGCCAAGATCTTTGGTTTGAAAATGATGACAAAGGTGTTGTTTCATCTGAGAGATGCCAAGATAGTCGCTTCCTGTGAGAACAATATCATCGACATACACTATTAAATAGATACATCCAGCACTCGAGTGGCGATAGAACACTGAATGATCCGCTTCACTGCGAGACATACCAAATTGTTGAACAACACAACTGAATTTACCAAACCAGGCCCGAGGAGACTGTTTTAGGCCATACAAGGATTTGCGAAGACGACATACCAATCCAGATGACTCCCCCTGAGCAACAAAGCCAGGCGGTTGCTCCATATAAATTTCTTCCTGCAAATCACCATTGAGAAAAGCATTTTTGACATCAAGTTGGTAAAGAGGCCATTGTCGAAGAGCGGCCATGGCAATGAAAAGGCGAACAGAGGTCATTTTTGCCACTGGAGAAAAAGTATCACCATAATCCAAACCAAAAATCTGTGTGTAGCCTTTGGCAACCAGTCGAGCTTTCAAACGATCAATTGTGCCATCAGGACCAACCTTGATAGCATACACCCACCTGCAACCAACAACAGACTTTCCAGATGGTAATTGGACAAGCTCCCAAGTTCCACTTTCCTGTAAAGCACTTAATTCATCCATCATAGCTTGACGCCAACCAGGATGAGTTAAGGCATCACCCACAGATTTGGGAATTGACACAGAAGAAATGGATGAGAGACAAGTATAAAAAGATGGAGATAATCTGTGGTAATTAAGAACAGTATAATGGGGGGAAGGGTTACGGGTAGAGCGTATACCTTTACGGAGGGCAATAGGCAAGTCAGACTCAGTTGCTGGAGCCGGAGGAGACACATGAGGCGGCACCGGAAGTGAGTCATGAGGGAGACAATTACGGCGACTATAAACCTGAAGGGGTGGAGGTGAAGGATGATCCTGTGGTGAATGAGAGTCTAAAGAAGGAGAAGACAAAATGGGTGGAGCATCACCAGGAGGATCACAGATAAGAGGAATATCAACAGTAACAGGGAGAGGTACAGAACTAGAAGATAGATGTGAAAAGTAAAAAGAAGACTCATCAAAAGTGACATCAGCAGAGATAAAATGACGATTGAGGGAAGGGGAAAAACACTTATAGCCCTTTTGTGACCGTGGAAATCCTAAGAAGACACATTTGTGAGACCTAGGAGATAACTTATCAAGACCAGGACTAAAATCATGAACAAAACATGTAGACCCAAAAACTCGAAGAGGTAATGGATGCAGAGGGTCTTGAGGAAATAAGATAGAATGAGGGATTTTGTTATCTAGGACGGAAGATGGCATGCGGTTGATAAGATAACATGCTGTGAGAACTGCATCACCCCAAAAACGTGAGGGTACTTGACCATGAATAAGAAGTGTACGAGTTGTTTCAATAAGGTGTCTATTCTTACGCTCAGCCACCCCATTTTGTTGAGGGGTATAAGCACATGAGGTTTGGTGAAGAATGCCATGAGAAGCCATAAACTGTTTAAACGGTTGAGAAAGGTATTCACGGCCATTATCACTACGTAAATTTCGAATAGACACCCCAAACTGTGTTTTTATTTCATTGAAAAAAGATTGAAAAATAGAAAACAACTCAGAACGATTCTTCATTAAAAACAACCAAGTACATCTGGAATAGTCATCAATAAAGGTAACAAAATACTGAAAACCTAAAATGGACTTAACACGACTAGGTCCCCAAATGTCAGAATGAACCAATGAAAAGGGGGACGACGCCCGTTGTGAGACACTACGAGGAAAGGAACTACGAGTATGCTTCCCTAACTGACAAGACTCACACGACAAACTTGATAATGTGGACAACCTCGGGACAAGTTGTTGTAGTTTGGCAAGACTAGGATGACCGAACTGAGCATGAAGAAGGGATGGTGACTCCATGACTACGCCAACATGTGGAGAAGGGCGGAGATGATAAAGGCCATGAGACTCACATCCTGTGCCAATCATGTGTTTCGAACTCCGGTCCTGCAACCAAACAGAATCTTTAGTAAAGGAAATAACACAATTTAGAGTACGAGTTAAACGACTAATGGACAATAAGTTGAAGGGAGACCCAGGGACATAAAGTACATGATCAATGGATATGGATGGAAAAATATTAACAGTACCAATACCATGAGATGAGACTCTAGACCCATCAGCCATTGTTACCGAGGGTAAATTAGCCGGACATGACAAGGAAGAAAACAAGGACTTGTTACCAGTGATATGATCGGTGGCGCCTGAGTCAAGGACCCAAGGTCCAAGGGAGTGAGTTAGACCAACAAAAGGTGTACCTGTACGTGCAACAGATGCAGATGTAGTGGAACCAGAGTGCTGATTATCCTCATACCATCTGAGAAATTCGTTAAAGATTGCAGGTTTGTCTACGATATTAGATGAAGTAGGATGGTCTGCAGACGGTGATCGGGGAGGTGGATCAGAATTTGCCACTGCTACAGGTCGAGGAGGACGTCCATGGAGAGCATAACATCTATCAATCTTGTGGCCTAACTTGCCACAATGATCACATTTTGGACGTCCTTTACTTGGCTTGCGAGACCGACTTCGATCATCACGTTGAGCAGCCATAACAGAGGAATCATCAGTACGAGGAGATGTCTCAGTGACGGGTTTGCTCGGTATACGCAAAAGAGCAGAACAAGTAGAAGTAAAGTTGGGTATGACAGGGGAACCCAAAATCTGATCACGGACATGAGAAACATCATCAGAGAGTCCGTATAATGCCAACAACATGAAGAACTTTGATCGTTGTTCCAATTCTTCAGCAGGAGTGGAAGCAGGAGGTAATATATCATTAAAGTCATGAAGAAGGGCATGAATTTTACCCAAATATTCTGCCATGGGACCAGGATTGCGCGGACCAATAACAGTTAATAGGTCCTGACAAACACCATAAAGACGCTGAGTGTCATTTGTGTATAACAACTTCGCTTGTGCCCATACTTCTGAACATGTCTCATAGGATCGAAACATTTGTTTCAGTGAGGAGTGAATGGTGGACTTTATAACAATGCATAACTGAGCATCAATTTTCATCCAGCGGGAAGTGTCATCTATGAGAGCAGTAGTCACATTTTGAGTAAGATGATCTAAGTACCCCTGACTCTTCAACCAAAGTTTGATGTCGGACGCCCAGGTTGCATAATTTGTGCCATCTAACTTGTCAATGGACAAGTGTACATTCACATAATTAGTATATATTGAGGGATCAGAAGATGAGCCACCAATAGAGGTGTTTGTAGACGAGGAAGACGCCATGGAGAGGGAGAAACCCTAAAAATTCAAAGTGCTCCGATTGACGCAACGACCACAGATCCAGAAAGAGGGCGAGGAGGCGATCACGGCGGTGCTGATCGGCGGCGGAAAGCTCCGGCGACGCGCCGGCACGCGCGGCGGCAGCGGCGACTCTTGCGGCGGCGCGTGGAGGCGCGTGAGAGCTCCGATCGCGGCGATCTCCGTGCGACGGTGGTCGCCCGGCCGAGACGCTTCCGATGGTGTGGTCGCCGGTCGATTCTGGAGCTCCGGCGACGGCGGCGGCGGCGACGGCGGCGGTGGCGACGGCAGCGGCGGCGACGCGACAACAGCAGCAGTGATGGGTGCCGGAGACCGTGGAGTTGACTGGAACTATTCCTGTGCTCTAGATACCATATGAGAAATAAAGAAGATTGGGAGAAAATATCCCTTGTGTGTTTAGACTACACATAGGGTAGTTTATTTATATTGTAAGATATGGGCCAATGCCCTTAATACAGAATAGACTAAGCCCAAATAACAGAAACACACATCTTAACATTTAACAGTACTCATCCTAGAAAACCAAAAATTTTAAACTATTATTAATAGACGAAAATATAGGATATCAACTTGAAAAAAGAAACAGTATAACTCAGCAGTTTCTTCAACCTTTCCCTGAGGAGATGAGAGGAAATTTAATCTATCTGCTTCACTGGGTTCCAAAGTGTGTGCAGCCAGAGCCACTAAAGCAGCCTGAAAGAAAAGCACATCTAACTGTTTCTTCCTTTCTTTAAAAAAAAAAAAATCTATTTATTGAAGGGCACTGCTATATAAGAAAAGATAAAGAAACGGAAAACATTTAATGAATATTATATAAAAACCTTGCGTGGGGGGTTCAAGAGATCTGCAAAATGAGCTAAAGCAAAGCGCAGTGTGCAAGGACCAGGGAAAGGAGGTGGAAGAGATCCTCCTACGGGAGTACCATCCTCATTATCAGTGTGAAGGGAAAACAACAAATCTAAATCCTGACCCAACAATTTTCCAGCTTCTTCAACAGTTTCATCACAATTTTCAGCAAAAACACCCACATGGTCACCAGTTTCATATCTAAAAAAAGATCAGACAAAACCATCCCCCTCATTACTTAATTCTTAACAGTTGAAGCTGGAGAACAATACTTTCTCATGTATCATGAATTATTGGTACAAAATATTTAAATACAAGGGGTCTGAATAAAAATCACTGTAGTTTAGGAATTAGGATCAAGCTATTCAAGTAAACTATATAATCAAGCGAATATCACCCTAAATAAGGATCACACTAGATGAATATAATGCTCAACACGCACCCTCAATTTGAGTCTATATATTATATTCATACAGCTGGTTATGTGATAAAAAGTTGTCTTAATTGTGATAATCCTTGGCCACCTCTTTGGAGAACCTTTATTGTGTTGGGTGCAGGGGAGTGTATGCAGCCGCAGACAGTTGAGATGTAGTGGATGTGGTGTCCTTATAAAATGCTTGGATAATCCTCACCTGTCAAGACATCTTGATAGGTTTCTGAATTGGAAACCTATCTAAATTGCACTTAACACACACTCACAGCGTAGAAAAGAAGAATATACTGTATAATTCTGTTATTCAATATAGTAAATGCACAGCCAAACAACCTCCAAGAGAACCAACTTCTCTCTCCACAGGATAAACGTGATCCTGTCTTTACAATATGCAATTCAAAAGTGAGTATTACTCAAATACACCAGCTCTTTTTATAGGAGCTTTATTTCCCGCCCAAGCTATCATTACAGTTATAACTGCCTAACGTCTCTCCCCCTCTTTATTCCCTTTTTTCTTCTTTTCATAAACTCTCCATATCCTATCATTACCCACCGCCTTATGTTCAACCTTATCTCCAAGGTTTTATGTTCAACCTTATCTCCAAGGTTGAAGTCTAGAAACTGTTCCTGAATAGCAAGCATGTCCTCCCATGTTGCTCCCTCCTTCCCCCTTCGTGCCATTCAACCAATATTTGCGGTATCAGCTCCTTGTCCCTCTGTTGGTGTCTTCTGTCCAAAATCCTGAGTGGCCAAAACATTGGGCCTCTGCTTGCAGTTCATCTGGCAGATTCTTCTCAACTTATTTGGTACCCACCGCTACCTTCAATTGAGACACATGGAACACAGGATGGATTCTTGATGTTTCGAGTAGCTGTAATTTAAAAACAACCTTTCCAATCTGCTATATCACTTTAAAAGGCCCAAAATATTGTGCTGATAGTTTGGGATGCAACCTAGTGGGTATGGAAGTTTGCCTATGAGGCCTAATTTTCAGGTACCCCAATCGACTTTAACCAAAGATGGTTTCCTCTTCCTGTTAGCATATTTGGTCATCAAATCCTATGCTCTTGTTAAGTGAAATCGGAGTTGCTTCAGCGCCTCATCTCTCGTCTGGAGCTCTTGAGCCACAGCCTCTACTGCAGTTTCCCCAGGGATGAAACGAGTGAGTGCAGGAGGTGCCCTCCCATAAACAATTTCAAATGGGCTACATTTAGCCGCACCCTAATAGCTAGTATTATACCAATACTCAGTCCAAGAAAGTACTGTATTCCAATTTTTAGGTTGTTCTGAATAGAAGCACCTCAAATAGCCCTCCAATATTCTGTTCAATACCTCAGTTTGCCCATCAGATTCTGGGTGATATGCAGTACTCATTTGCAGCTGGGTGCCCTACAGTCTAAATAACTCCTTCCAGAATATGCTGAAAAATAAAGGATCTCTATCACTAACCATTGATACTGACACTCCATGTAACTTGACCACCTCTTTAACAAAGATTTCTGCTATGGTTTTTGCAGTGTAGGGATGCTTAAGAGAAACAAAATGACCATACTTGCTTAAGCTGTCTACCACTACCAGAATTGCATCATATCCCTGTGATTTTGGCAGCCTGACTATGAAGTCCATGCTGACTTCTTCCCAAATGGCTTGCGGTATTGGAAAAGGTTGTAACAAGCCTTGAGGAGAAGATGCCAAATACTTGTGCTGCTGGCACACCAAGCAGCTGGCTACGAAATCATTGACAGCTTTCTTCATTCCTACCTAATACAATGCTTGGGCCACCTTATGATAGGTTCTATAGACTCTTGAATGCCCTCCAGTATTGGTGGTATGGAATTCAGCTATAAGCTTAGGAATCCATACAGAGTTGGCAGATAGCACCAACCTTCCCTTGTAGTGAAGTCTATCGTTCTCCAAATTAAAGGCAAGGTGACAGTTAGAATCTGCTCTCACTTCTTCTATTATCTTCTTAAGCCCCACATCCTTTTCAACCTCCTTCAACACCTCCTGAAAATCCTGCCAATACGGTCTCGCCATGATTCTCAATTCCACCTCCCCCTCCTCCTTATCTTTCTCCTTTTCTAGACAACGCATCAGCCACTCTATTGGTCACCCCAGATTTATAACCAATGTCAAAATCATACCCCAGCAACTTTGCCAACCAGTTCTGTTGATTTTGAGTTGTTATTCTTTGTTCAAGCAAATATCGGAGGCTCCTTGATCCGTATGCACCACAAATTTCTGACCCAATAAATAGGGCCTCTAGTGCTGGATTGCCATCACCAAAGCCATGAGTTATTTTTCATAGATGGATTTATTGAGTGATCCATCTGACAGTGCCTTGCTTAAAGAAAGCAATAAGCTTTCTGTTTTGAGTTAGAACAGCCCCTACACCACACCCTCATGCATCACAGTCTATGTGGAACTGCTGCTTAAAATCTGGTAAAGCTAAAATTGGTGTAGTAGTGATGGCTTCTTTTAACCTGGCCATAGCTTTTGCTACTTGTGCCGACCAAATAAACTGTCCCTTTTCCAGCAGTTCGGTCAAAGGCTTTGCAATTTTTCCATAATCCCTCACAAACCTCCTGTGATATCCTGAGACCCAAAAACCCCCTCAAGGCTTTAAGGGTCTTGGGTTCTAGCCATTCCTCTACTGCCATCACTTTCTCTCTATCCATCTCCACCCCTTTTTCTGAAATTAAATGACCCAGGTACCTGATTCGCTTCCTCCCGAATTCACACTTCCTGACATTGGTAGTCCTGACTGTATATTAGGATGTCATAAAAAAATACCAGCACAAACCTCCTTAAGTACGCCCCTCAGCAGATCATTCATCATAATATGAAATGTAGTTGGCACGTTGGAGAGGCCAAAAGGCATAACAAGGAACTCGTAATGTCCTTGATGTGTCCTAAAGGTTGTTTTCTAGACATCATCCTCCCCCATACGAATCTGGTGATACCCAGCCTTAAAATCTACCTTGGAGAAATATTTTGCCCCTCTTAATTCATCCAATAACTCCTCTATGACAGGTATGGGAAATTTGTCTGGGATGGTGGCACAATTTAGGGCTCTGTCATCAATGCAGAAGCGCCAACTTCCATCCTTTTTCTTGACCAATATCTCGGGGCTTGAATAGGGACTAGTGCTTGGCCGTATGATCCCTACCTTCAACATCTCAGCCACCTGGTTCTCAATCTCTTCCTTCATCACATGTGGATATCTATAGGGGTGAACATTAATTGGATCAGTTCCTTCCTTGAGCATGATTCGGTGGACTACATCGTGGACTGGAGGTAGGCCCTAGGTTCATTAAAAACCTCTTCAAAGTCTGACAACACCTGTTGTAGCTCCTCTGTTTGTCTCTATGTTAAATCTGGATTAGTTTTTATGGTCTCTGGGTTTGTCTCTGCCTTTCCCAGAGTCCAAACCAAAGTCACTGCTTCCACCGCTTTCATCTTCATTAATGCTTGCGATTCCACTATTTTTCGTGCCATAGTGGGGTCCCCTTTTATTGTTATCACATTTTCCCCCTGTTTGTAGACCATTTTTAATTCTCCCTAATTAATGGTCACTTCCCCCAATTTAGTTAACCACTCCATCCCAAAAATCAAATCTACTCCTCCTAATTCAAACAAATAAAAATTCTCCAATATATTTGTTTCTCCTATATTCACTGAAACATTCCTGCAACAGCCCCGCGTTTGTTTTTTCCAGCCATCTCCCAAACTCACCATGTACAGTGAGGTCTCTTCTACAGGTAAGCCTAGCTCCTCCATCAATTCGGTTGCTATAAAGTTGTGGCTAGCACCACTGTAAATGAGGATCAGCACTTTCTTCCCCCGAACCCAACCCTGGAACTTCACAGTTTTATGCTGAGTGAGGCCGCTAGCGGAAAACGACGACAACTCCATGCGTTTCTGCTCAGCTTCTTCCCCACCTTCTTCCTCTTCGTCACTGTCGGCTTCGTCTTCTCCCATGATCACCACTCGCAAACTTTTCTTTGGACAGCGATGTCCTGGACTGTATGGGCCACCGCAATGGAAGCACAACCCCTCTTTTCTCCTCCTGATATATTCGAGATAAGGCAAACTCCTTACTCCCCTCCCGCGACCATCGCTCATAGTACTGCTCCCCACTCTAGATGTTGTCGGTCCCGGAGGACCTTCCCTTCGGGTCGCCGTCGCATTCTCTGCTACCACTGATCGCCCCGAACCCGGTTTAAACGATTTTGATCTCGCTATCGAACCCGTCCCACCTTGGAATCGCCCCCACGATTGACCGCTCTTGGTTCTAGTTCCTCCAGCCATCTTCGCGCCTCGACTCGCCTCCTCCACATCAAGCGCGACCTCCATCGTCGTTTACAATTCCCTAGGATTATGCGAACAAATCTGGCTCCTAACTTCTCCTTGCAAACCCGCGAAAAAATATCCCATGAGTTGATCCTCCGTCACGCCCTTGGTTTGCACCACCAACATTTCAAATTCCTGGATTTACTCATTGACAGTGCTTTTCTGCTTGACCGCCGCTAGCCTCTCAAACATCATTCCTCTGTCGTGACCTCCAAATCTTCTTACCAGAGCTTCCCTCAGTCCTTCCCATGTTGGCACCTGAGTTTTTTCCTTCCAGAAGTGGAACCAATAACTCGCGCTTCCTTCCATGTAGATGTACGCCAGTCGGAGTTTCTCCCTCTCCTTTACATTATGGATCTGGAAAAAATTTTCCGCACGAGAAACCCATCCTAAAGGATCGACACCTTCGAAAGTTGGTAATTCGATCCTCTTCACCCAGTTCGGTTGCGCGCCACATCGATCGAGAACTAATTCTTCCTCGTCGATTTCTCTTCGTCCTCCTCTGCTTCCATTCACTGAATCCTGACTCCCCTCCTGTTGGTTCTCGTCGTTACGCCCTCGTCTTCCAAACATTCACATGAATTTTCTAATTTCTTGCCATAATCCCGTTGTCTCCGCTTTCAACCCATCTAATGTCGTCTCCATCGCCTCCATTCGACTCTCTAGCACATTCATCCTTCCCTCCATTCTCCCTTCCAGTGCATTTAGTTTTCCTTCCATCTCACTCCTGTCTCTCACTGATCCAGCAGGTCAGACCAAATTGATAGGTTTCTGAATTGGAAACCTATCTAAATTGCACTTAACACACACTCATAACGTAGAAAAGAAGAATATATTGTATAATTATGTTATTCAATATAGTAAATGCACAGCCAAACAACCTCCAAGAGAGCCAACTTCTCTCTCCACAGGATAAACATGATCTTGTCTATACAATATGCAATTCAAAAGTGAGTATTACTCAAATATACCAACTCTTTTTATAGGAGCTTTATTTCCCGCCCAAGCTATGATTACAGTTATAACTTACCTAACATCTCTCCCCCTCTTTATTCCATTTTTTTCTTCCTTTCATAAACTCTCCATACCCTATCACATCTTTACAAGGTTGAGTTAGACTCTATGTACAAATTTTAAAATAGTATATCCTAGATCCATTGTTGAGCCACCATTAATGCCATAGCCTTCAGCATGAGAGGGTTTATTAGAAAGTCAACTTATTTGTACCTTTGACCCACCTTAATGTGGCTTCTATGGAGAATTCTTGGACAATCTTCATCTTACAAGTTAGCTCATTGCGTTACCTTAGGTGCTAAACCCAGATTTTAAGAATATCTTGTAAAGATTTAGTGAAGAATGGAGATGTCAGCAAGTTGATCTTGGAGAAAACAAATCTGAAAAGAATATTTTGTAAGATGAAATGGCAAAGGACCTCTATATTTTGTTTTCTCATGAAAAACTAGATTGGAGGATAGATACAAAGCATCCTAAACATAGTCTATCTTGTTCAAATTTGGTCTACCTCGTTCTCTTTTTGAGCGTCTTTGGCTGCAACCTCTATTCTAGTGCAAAATAATACTATAACATTTTAAACCCTCGCAGAAATTAAAACACCTCCAACTTCATCATATCCAACTAAAACTAAATTTTACTTATAAATGCACAAATCTAAAAATATTTTATATCAAAATATTATTTAAAAACCATAAAAGATAAAATATACTATGGTTTTCTGGGGGCCTTGCTTACAAAACAAATGAGGTCACTCTTTGCTGACATAGTCCAACTTACATTATGCCAGTCCCTGATATGTCGAACTCCAAATGTATGCAAGATCGGTCAGAGTCAGGTTTGTGAAGTTCTCTTTGAACGGCAACATTAACCCTTCAACAAAAGATACAACAGCTTCATCGTTGAATGCTTATTAAACAATAACAAATAGCCATAAATCAACATGAACAACATCAGATACCTGCAAGGATGGTGAATATCAAACACAGTATTCCCATTTGCCACATTTAGGTGATTATCATTGCATGATGTGACAGTTGAATTGTGAATAACCACTCGATATTCAGGAATAGCAGCCTTATAAGGAGTGGAGACAGTATTTGCATCATCCTCATCTCGGAGCAACTCATCCAACTCAGGCCATAGAGATTCCTTCCTGAAAGGAAAAACATATTAAATAGAATAAAGTAGAGCTTTCAAAGTGGGTCAAAACATGAGACCCAACCTGTGAACCACCACCATAGGTTCGAGCTTGGTTATAGATTCAAAATATACTCCAAATTTTGGTATTAGTCAAAATTGAACTTGGTCCACTGACCTGTAGTGTGACTCACATACACACTGACGTAGCCCAACAACAGTCCAACACAATTAAAAAAATGGGTGGGGAAGATATAAAGCTCACAGTTCCTGTTCTCTTCTCGAGCTCTCCCTCCTCACTCACTTCTTTTCTCTCAAAAATTAAAATCTCTCAATTCACGAGCTCTTTTCTCTGCCAGCTGCTGCATGTACCACCTTCATTCAGCCCACACTCTACCGTCAACACCACTGTACACCACCAACCCCCTACGCCCTTGCACACAGTCAGGCCCAATACGGACCATTTAGAATCATTTAATGCTTGTGTTTAGAATGCACATTAATTTAATATTTTTTAGAATTATCATTTACATGTATTATTTTATATATATTAACATATGTTATGGCCATTATATACATATTAATATGATAAGTTTTTTGTGACGGTTATTCTAGTAATTTGGAATTTAGTTCCATTTTTCATATTAGAAAAGAGTATATGAAAGAAAAAAGCAAAAAAAGCTGCAATTTAAAAAAAAAAAAATCAAGTGAACTAGCCCGTTTAATCCACCAACCTGTGATAAGTTGGGCTAGGCTAGCTTTTTCATTAAGCTCATTGATAAGTGAATTGGGTTGGGTTAGCTCACCAAGTAACCAACCCATGGTGGACTGGGCCAAGCCAGGACCTGCTTTAAAAAAGAGCCAATAGCTAACTGAAATACCACATTTCAAACAATTTATATATATGTGTATGTATATACACAGTCACACCAGAGAATTTTATGCATAACAGGAATATACTTACCAAGCAACAAAATCATCCTCAATGGATTGATCGTCATCACCTAGCCCTAGTGGAACAAGACGCTTTGCACCTGTCACAAGCACAAGACTGCATATAAGATATCTATGCAAAGACAAAAAATATTTTATCACATTTTATCACATTTTATCACCATTTAGTCTTGAATAAACCTTAAAACTTAGATTTATGTTTTCGCTTCCCATAAATACAACTTCTATGCATTTAAATTTTAAATATAAATTTGAAAAACTCTTAAATCTATAATTTAGCAATAAGGTTTTTCCGACGTTGTTAAGACACAATATATTTGTATAATTAAATTTTATCAACAAAATACAAGTCAATATTAAGATTTTCAGACAATTTTTTTCTCCAAGCATCAATAAACGTTTTCCCATCTGTCAGATTTCTAGTATGGCAGTATGCATACTAAAAACTTTGGATCTAACATACTCATGCACCAGCTCATGCTAAGCTAGCAAAATAAAGTTACACACGAAAATAAATGGATTTTGGAGAGGAAAACAAAAATCTTCACCACAACTAAAAATGATGAATAAAAACATATGCAATCAATTAGGAAATATATACCAATTTGACATTTGACATCACAAGAAAATACAGATGATGAGATAACAGACCTTGTTCACTAAATTCTTGATCAACTATTTCGCCTATCTGTTTGAAAAGAGCATGAACAAATGATGAACCTTTTTTTTTCAAATGAACAAAATTAAAATCACCTGAATTTTACCTTGTTAAAATGTTCATATTGTCGGTTACCTAAGCCAAAAACACCATATGTGAGCTGTTGAAGCCAGGTACCCCTCTCATCTTTACCCTAAAATTATGTCCCCCCAAAATTGAGAATACTTTTATGTAAAGCTAGAGAGGAAAAGACATTAAACCTTGGAATTTCTTAGAAGAACGATGTAATACTACAAACCTCAGTGAACCATTTGTAAAATCTTGCAGCATTGTCAGTTGGTTCTCCATCTCCATATCTGTCATGTCAGGACCAAATGCATGAAATTCAATATGGATTTTAAAGAACAAAAATTTCAAATTTTGAACCACTTTTATGCACATAATTCTTACGTTGCCAACATGAAAAATGCAAGTGACTCTTTCTTCAGCTTTTCTTCATATTGATCATCATCCATTGCATAGTCATCCTAGTTCAATTTATATATCAAATACTTAAGCCACATCAAGCTACATTTTACCATTTCAAGTTCCTATAGAATAATTCTACAAATAACTAGTTCAAAAGACCATCGAGAAGTCCCCAAAACAAAACATTTTGAGAAGTGACATATTTTCCCCACTACAACCATGACAGAGGGATTGTCGAGCTTTCAGCCCAGGCAACTTACCAGGTCAACAACTTTCACAACTGCTTTTTCATACCTAGCCTTGATTTCCTCTGCCAAAGCCTACAATATAAAGAAGAGCGCATAAAAATAGTGATTATATAACAAAGACATGATTGACTGTATAAATTCTATGTCATCTTAAAAACTGAGTTAAGGTTTGACTCAACTCTATAAACTGATATATGCACTTAAGAAGCTAAATTTATTTTTTCTTTTTTTTCCTATAGAAGAGTTTATGGAGAAAATTTTCGAAATAGACCATTATTCTTAAAATCAGATGTATGTCACCCCTGAGTTTACAATTGTCAACAGTGCACACTAGTATTTTCCCGTCTTCTCCTGTAACCTCAGATGCATTGGCCATTGCGGTGCTTTTTGCTTGGAAAATTGCACATTGTTGCATGCTCTATTACTCTCACATGGCAAACTCCAAAATAATCTGATTTTTTTCTCTCTTTCACACCTTTTCTTGTCACTTCTTTGTTCCCTAGCCTCAGTTTGGTGGTTCTTCCTAGCTTGTTGTATACATCTGCCTAGTTTTTCTATATTCTCTATCACCATCCCCAACTTTTTGTTCTCCATTGTGTATCTGAAACATGATCGGCAATTATCTGGTGCACTCTCTCGACATTTCTGACCTTTTCCGGCAAATTCCTGGTGTTTCAGAACTTTCCCTGCCTTCAGACAGGCACCATCTCCAATGTTCTGTTGGACTTCTTAAATCAAGAAGTCAAGAAAGCAAATAAATCACACCGAACGAATGCACTTCTCTAAATATACTTCTCTTATTCAATGAACCAAGAATACAATTGTATAGCAATCACCCCTCAAGGAAGCCCGATCCCCCTTCACTGGACTAATGTTCCAGTCAACAACAAAGTACCAATTTCCTAATCCCCCCCTTTTCCACTAACTCCTTATTTATACTCCCCTTTCCCTCTCTAACTACTTCTAACAGAAACTCCCTCCTAATTTTTAACAGATACTCTCTCCTTCCCGCCTATATTTTTCCTCACATATACCTTTATTCCCCTATCAATACCCCCCTCCATCTCAGCAACCTTGTCCTCAAGGTTGAAATTCGGAAACTGTTGCTTGATGTACATCTCTTCTTCCTAGGTTGCTCCTACCACTCCTCCTCTTGCCATTGGATCAGAATTTGAGATACCTCCTCTCCTTGTTGATTTCTATCTCTCCTCTTTAATACATTTAAAGGTCTATATAATGGACCTTCCACCTGTAATTCCACTGTTGGAACCGTGAAACTTGATCTCATGATTCCTCTTCATCATCTTGTTATCATATGAAGAGAACCCACTAGCTACTGTCCTCCAATTCAGGTCTGGAGGCTTGGGTGGTGGTCTATATGAGAGAATTATTGACTCCTTCTGTTCCATTAATAAGAACTGCTCCTTTTCCAAGATTCCCCTAGACCATATGATTGTTGTATACTGCTTTCTGACCTGTGACCTCTTACCTTGTGGAGCACAAGTATTATAGTTTGTTTCTGAAACTGTCTGCATTACTTCAAGTCCTAAAGTTTCTTTCCTACCATCTTTACCTTTCACCACTATGAGTAATATAAGATGGCTAGTTAAAAAAATTCTGCAAGCAACCTGGAAATTCCTTTGTGGCCAATGCTAGAAGCTAGATCTGCAGGTTTTATAACCTTAGTAATTTCAACAAATGGACTTGTAACAGCCCTAGTGGATGCACCCCTGGACACCCAGACCACAGCTGGGTCACTTCCTGACAACACTGCTTTAATCCCAGGCCTCAACAATTCTTCTCCTTTCTTCACTGTTTTGACATACCCACCACAACCTACCACTCTATCTTTACTAAAAACAGCAGCTTTACTGGAAAATGGGCTGTTACTGGGCCTAATAATACCCAAGCCCAACATCTCCTGGACCTACTTCTCTATTTCAGTCTTCATTAAGTGGGGATACTTATAGGGTCTCACGTTCACTTGTTCAGTGCCTTCTTTAATGGTTATCTGGTGGTCCACTCTTCTGACAGGAGGAAGTCCTTGTGGCATCTCAAACACCTTCTCAAACTCCCCCAAAATCTTCTCCAGATTCTCCTCCTGCATGGGCATTAAATCCTCTGCTATTAAATTTTCCTCTGCTATTTCAGATTTACTCAAACCCCACACCATCGCTAGTGTCTCGATCTCGGTTTCCTTCTGCAACACTTCAGGGGTAATCATTTTCCTCATTAATGTGTTGTCCCCCCTTATCACTACCTCAGCCTCCGCCGACCCATACTTCAACGTCATCTTCTTCCAGTCCACCCTAATCTCCCCCAATTTCGCCAGCCACTCAACTCCCAACACTACATCAACTCCTCCCAACTCAAAAAGATAAAAGTTCTCTCTGATCTCCACTCCCTCCACTGTCAAGGACAGCCTCATGCAACATCCTTGTGTCTCCTTTCTCTGGCCATCACCCAAACATACCCGATACGGTGTCGTCTTCTCTTTCTCTAACCTCAACTCTTCGACCAAGCGTGTCGAAATGAAATTGTGACTCACCCCGCTGTCGATCAACACTACAATCTTCTGGTCCCGAATCCAACCGGGCAACTTCATGGTGTTGGATTGCGTTATTCCTTCAGCTGAATACACCGACAATTCCAGGCAAAGTTGTTCTGCCTCCTCTTGTGTCTCCGCCTCTTCCTCGTCGTCATCCGCCCCCATGATCATTACCTTTAAACTTCTCTTCGCACAACGATGGCCTGGGCTATAAGGACCCCCACAGTGGAAACAACGGCCCTCTTCTCTCCTCTTTAGGAATTCCAAATATGGTAGAGGTTGCACTCCGCGACTCGGCCCGCCTCCGCCTGCATTGCTTTCTACTTTTGAACTGGCGGTCTTGGTCGTCACTTCTTTCTTGGGACCGAGACCTCCGCCGCAGCTCCCATGCCCCTTCGATGACCCGCGATAGGTCTTTGTTCTCGCTACCGTGCCCACTCTGGCTACATAATTCCCCAACGTCGATCCTCCTTTCATCGCCCCACCACCGCCAGACATCCTCACTACTAATCCCAATTGTTCCACGTCCCGTGCCCTTTCCATCGGGGTTAACAGATCGTGCGGATCATAAGGTCTAACGAGATCCCTCAGTCCTTCTTGAAATCCAGCAAAGAAATACCCAAGAAGTTGTTCCTCCGTCACGCCCACCGCCTGAGCCACCAAGACCTCGAATTCATGTACATATTCCTCCACCGCTCCTCTCTGTCGCACCGCCGCCAATTTTTCGAAGATCGTTCCCCTGTGTCTACCTCCAAACCTCCTGACCATCGCCTCCATCAATGTCGCCCACGTAGGAACCAATAATTTTCTCCCCCTTCCATACAAATGTACACCAACTTCATCCTCTCCCTTTCTGTCACATTTTGTAATTCGAAGAATTTCTCCGCCCTAGTGATCCATCCCATCAGATCGATCCCTTCGAAAGTGGGTAATTCCACTCTCTTCATCCAACTCTTTTGAACGTCACGTTCTTCCTCTAATTCTTCATCTGATTCATCCTCCTCTGTATCCCAACCTCCATTAACTAAATGACTGCCTTCAGAGCTCCTCCCCTGGTTCCCCCTTCTCCCCCAGTCGTGATTCACGTTTCGTCTCCCACAGTCGCGATTCACGTTTCGAGCCATTCCCCCCATCTCCGCTCGAATTTCGTCCAATGTCGCTTCCATGGCATCAAATCTTCTCTCCAATGCATTCACCCTGTTCTCCATCTCGTTTCTCCTTCGACCTGGATCCAGCAGGTCGGACCAATATTGTTGGACTTCTTAAATCAAGAAGTCAAGAAAGCAAATAAATCACACCGAATAGAATGCACTTCTCTAAATCTACTTCTCTTATTCAATGAACCAAGAATACAATTGTATAGCAATCACCCCTCAAGGAAGCCCGATCTCCCTCCACTGGACTAATGTTCCAGTCAACAACAAAATACCAATTTCCTAATCCCCCCTTTTGCACTAACTCCTTATTTATACTCCCCTTTCCCTCTAACTACTTCTAACAGAAACTCCCTCCTAATTTTTAACAGACACTCTCTCCTTCCAGCCTTTATTTTTCCTCACATATACTTTTATTCCCCTATCAGTTCTGCTCTTTAGTTTCTATTTAGATCACACTCTCAACACTATTCCTCTCTCTCTTAGATATTGTTCTATCCTTTCATTAAACACTACCTCACACAGATCTTTCATGATTTCAACTCTGGTTTATGTTCTCTATTACCATAACAGCATATGAATGTCAGTAATTTTGTGTAATTTTTCCTATTAGAGCTTATGTGCTGATTATCTAACGTGTTCATAAAATTTCACTACAGCAGTCATCTCACTATCCATTATCCTGCTACATACAGTGCTTTTGAGTTGAGCCACTTTGTGCCGCTACCCAAGATGGATGAAGCTTAATTTGTTACTACTTGATTCTAGGTTTGTAAGTTTTTGATTCTTTGTTTACAATTCTTAAATCAAAATTAAAGATCAAAACTTTGTTATGTATTAAAGTTCGTGCAGCATTACCTTGCAATTCTTGAAAACTCTTAAGTGCTCACTCTCATAAATGCTTAGATGTTCCTCTCACATCTTAAAGCAAGTGTTCATAATTATCTAAATCCTTTCTCGTTTATCTCTCATAAACCTAAACCATCTTCAGTTCTTATAGATTGCCTTACTTCACTATCAACATGTGTTTAGATCTCCACCTAGAATATTTTCTAATTGAGGAAAACTTTGAACTATCCTCTTCAAATCTTTTCTTTCAGAAGTGTATCCAGTCCTACTTGTGGTGTATAAGCATTGATGATATGGATAGTCTACCATTTAATCATTATTTTTTAAAAGTTAATTCTTGTCTCTGATCTTTTTAGATTCACTACATTCTCCTTGTAATTCTAGTTCACAATGATATTGTCTTCATCTTTCCTCTAACTTTTCCTATGTACAAATGTTTAGACCCTGTAGTGTCAAGTAAGTTCCTTTCGTTATATTTTTCAATAACTCACTTAGTTTCTTAAAGACGCGTTATTTTAACCACTCTCCAAAATCGAAATCAAAATATCAATTAACTTACGTCCAAAGACTTACCAGTCAAACTACCAATATTCCAAGCAACAAGACTAATCAAACACTCCGAAACCAGTCCAAACATATTTGAAGACCTTCTCTCATTTAATACTGCAGCTCTAGCAAAAACTATACACTATGCCTCTTTCCAACTAAAGGCATAAAACTATCCGCTAGCAATCAGGAAAAAGAGTTGGGAAGAATCATTTCTTAAGCACAAGTGGCCCCGGTTCACCACCCGAATCAGTTTCATTTGACATGCAAACAAACAAATATTCCCTTGAGCACATTTCCAGGAATAAATTCAAAACATAAAGGTGCTGCGCGCGCATGTGTATAAACTTATCCAGAATAAACTCAGCAACGCATTTCAAACAAAATTGAAAAGCAAAAGCTTAACATCAGAAAAGAAAGTGGCAATCATAATACACAAAAACACGAACACATAGACACACCTTGGCGAATCCCTCAGCGGTACCGGTTTGAGTTCCGAAGAAAACCACAACCCTGGTCTTCCCCAAAGCAGCATCGACTTCATCTTCCTCTTCTTCCCGCAGCGGCAACTTCGGCACCGCCAGCGACTTCTGTTCCTTGCTACGATCCGAAGATTTCTTCCATACGAAGACCAGAAGTCCAATCAGCAGGGCGGCGGAGGTGGTAACAATCAGCAGTACCGAATCCGAAACCGAAACGGCCAAAACGGTGCGCACCAGCTCGTAATTCGACGCCATCAATCGAAGTCAGAATGCACACAGAGCTCAGAGCACTCCTCTTACTCCCTCTCTCTATATCTATCAATTTATCTATATATAGTGTTATTAGTTTGGGTGTGTGAGGGAGTGCTCGAGGGAGAGCTCGAGGGAGAGCTCGAGGGAGCCCTAGGAGGTGGTTGAGCGCGAAATACAGAGAGGTAGAGAGAGAGAGAGTAGCCTCTCTGGCTTTCTATCTTACACTTATAAATTCACTTATGGCTTCCTTTTCTAATCTTTTATTATTTATTAGTAAAGTAATTTTTATGTTGTGTTTGAATAGACGGGTTTACTCATTTTTGCACTGTGTTTTAAAGTATTTGAATAAAGTGATTTGAGTCATATGACTATAAAAGAAAAGGGTGGGGTGAGTGATGATATTGGTCCCTACCCATGAGCAGAAAGTGGGTCATAATTAGTGGAATGATTCTTTTGCCCTCTCTTCATGCACCAAAAGTGTGTACTAATTCGATATGAACAATGAAGTTATACATGAAGAAGGAATGATATTTATGCATAAACAAGAGATATGTTGGTTTTGCAAAATATTATTATAATGAAATTAATATCAAAATTTTTAAATTTAAATTTTTTATTAGATTATTGGTATTATTCATATGTTATATGCAACATTCCAAAAATACAATCTAAAACTATATAATAGAATAATCACATTAAATAATAATATAGATCAGTCTTACACTAAAGTAGAACGTACGGTTATGGTCGAACGGCCTTACAAAAAAGGTCAAGAAATTTAAAGTTGTACAGGGGTGCAAGTCTGACCGAACGGTTTACAAAAGAATTATACCGAACGGTCCTGTAAAAGAAAAGGGAAAAGGTGACCGAACGATCACCTTACTATCATACTACTATTGATCGAACGGTTCTACTGTTCGATCTTAACTTCTACTTCTACTAAGTTATCTTCCTCCAGCGCCTCTTCCAGCAGCTCGTCTCCTACTTCTCACATCCATACGGATGATCATTGCAACAGAAGGACAACCGAACGTACAAAATAGACAAGACAGAAAACACAGGGTAAGCTTATATAATTTAATTCATGTATAAACATATATTTCACACAATCAACCAACAAGATAAATTCATCATTCGTTCATACAAGCCTAATACTAGACTGACTGTCTGGACTGTATAAAATCTATGTAGCTACGACGTTCGTGCAGCCGGGTGATGTAGTAACTAGGATACCCTCAACAGCTGCCACCCGAGGTTAGTCCTATCTATCCAAATTAACCATAAGGACTAGGACCTCCTGTCATTCCCACACATGACTTACCCTCCTCTCTATGAGGACGAATAATCACGGAACATCAGGATGAACCGCCAGCTTAGCATGCCCACATTCATACTTTACCAATTCCAATATACAATCATGAGTCATTCCTCCCTGGAACGCTCATCCATAATCCAAAACATTTCATCCATATCATATTATCTTCATCTTTCATTAATAATCATCTCAATTAAACCATCCGTTCAAAGATCACTAAGGGTACCAAATACCGAACGTTAAACTTTAGCTTTAACTAGACCGAACACTTGGAGTGTGACCGAGAGGTCTCCTGTTCTAGAACAGACTAAGGCCGGGAGGGTTACTATCAGGTTGAGAAAGAAACCGAGTACAATCATATATCACAAGAACTATTAGAACGAATGTTACTTACAAAGTGAGCCAATTAGATGAACTGACTCTTGAGAGCTCCAACCGAACACTGAAAAGACCATGCCAAGTACTAAGACTCTAGGCCGGAACCAATGGATACAGACACTTCAAGACATTCAAAGAATAATACTTAGAAGAATTCACATGAAGAAACCGAACGCTTATGAATACTTAGCTTATTTGAGTTTAACATCAAGAAAACTGAATGTCAGTCAATGACCGAGCACGGTAGAGAGAGAACTCTATTGAGTTTGGATGAACGCTATTTTCATCAAGATAGATTATAGGAAAGAGAATGAGCGCTTGGTGTAAGACCGAGCACTACTCAGTAAGAGCGCTTGGTGTAAGATCGAGCACTATTAAACTTATATTAGAAGAATTGATAAATATAATAAGATATTATTGGAGTAGTGTTTAAGAATAAACGAAAATATACAAATACATATATATATATATATATATATATATATTTAAGTTTATAACCGAATACCAAGACATAACTATGCTTGGCCGAATGCTCATGCATAGTATTTCGAAACGAAGATGCTTGTCCTCAACTAGGATTCTTCCCAAATGAAACAATCCAATTCTAACCAAGTTCACTAGAAAAACCGAACAATCAAGGACCGTTCAGTGACGAACGTACACTTTCATAGGGGAATTTCATACCTAGAAATCATTTATCTCAATTCAATTTCTCAACACTTATCTACATAAGTTCATACATCCATATAATAGAAATTTCATATATTTCATACATCAGATCATAGCACAATCATATTTCACTTTAACTCATCAAATCAACGAACGTTCATGCAATATAGCAACATACAAATTAAATTAGATAAGCTTCCCTTACCTCTGAGCGTGACCGAACGTTCCCAGAGACTGAAATACGGTTCGCCCTACTACAAGTCCTTCTACCCTCAACGCACAACAATTCTCCAAAACTAAACCAAACACAAGACCAAAAATGGCTTAGAACAAGATGAACTCAAGCAACCAGAATATTGGTTTACATGTGCCAGAAAACGAACGGCTAAAGGAGAAGAAGAACTTACCAGTTCAGAACCCGAAACCGATCGGTTCACACTGAAGCTCTTGACGCCGGAAGTGCTTCTACGGTGTCTGAACGGAGATCAGAGAAGAGAAAGGGTGACATTTCATAGAGAGAAGATGAAGGAGATGCAGTGAGAAGGAGGGGAAAATGAGATTTTCAGAATCTGGGAAGAAGGGTGCATGCAGAGAGTGTGACGTGAATTTCTGAAAATCAAGTTTTTCTTCCCACGTCAAGTTTTTCAACCTGGCTAACGCTAATATGTGAGAGAAAACCTGACTAACTTGAAAGAGGAAACCTAGATGTATGCTAAGCTTTTTGTATTTTTGAATGAAAGAGATTGATAACCACACAAAAAAGTTCCATATAAAGTTTCTCATCGACGAAGATATACATGATAGTTATTTTTGCAAATAAATGGTTGACTTTTTTTATGAAGCAATATTGTGCAAGTATTTTTTTTTTTGAAAAAAAAAGTAATGTCTTGCCTTTGATTGATTTTTTTTGTATTATTATTTTATTTTTGCGGAGTCAATTTGAAAATAATGGATGTCAAATATTTTGAAGTCGGATATTCAAAACAGTGCTTGACATTTTCTTTTGACATTGATATGTGCATGCTTAAATTCACAGAAAAGTTGAAAGTGGTAAGGATTTAAAAGGATTTAAAGGACATTGGGATAGCCACGTTGGCGTGTAATATGTGAATATGAGATACAACACACCAAAAAGATGTTGGTGTTTGGTAAAAGGATCCATGAATGTCAAAGCTACCCTAGTTTTTAGGCATGGGTTTTGTTCAGGATCGGGAACGGGAATGGAAAGGATTTAATGAAAAAAGATTTCCCCAAATGGTTTGATTTTCTTTGCATGGCTAGTTAGGGAGTTCTCAAATAACACAAGCGAGAATAACTTGGGCGAGACAAATATGCTCTAGTATATGGTAGCGTTATTGTTTGTTAGAGCAATCTCTTTTCTTTTGGGGAAGGTTGGAAAATGAGTGTTTTCAAGCAATGCACACACACATGTCTCAACAGAAAATGCTATTGGTTATTTAAAATATTTGGTCGCAAAAACGTATGATAATAAATTACTCAAAATGTAATGATTTCCTTTCCTATGGTTTTTTTTGGCGAAATGAAAATGATAAAACTTTTTTGAAAAATATTATTTTTATTTTTTTTTGCTAAAAAAATTGCTTGCTATCACTTTGAGATAGTGCCCTTATAAACTGATTTTTTTAATGGATAAAATGAATGATAGAAAATGATGAAGAAGAAAACTATTTTCACGATTTCATGTTAATAAATGCTTCAAAAAAAATGAAATTTTATTAATTCATTTGACTAAAAAGTGTTTATTTTTCCTTATTAATTTATTCATTAAAGCATAATATTTTTGTTCTTGTTTTTTTATTTAAATAAAAACATGACACATTTAGTGTTATGTATAAAGAAAATGAAGGAAAATGATAAAAATGCTGCTAATGCATATGATGCATGAAGGATGTCTATGCCAAAATAACGATTAAAAGACAACATGTTTTATGTTTTTAAGGTAGGTGATGACAAATTTATGAACACCGAAAAAACGGCGCCACAAACTTGTTTAACAATCGGCAAGTGTGACCGAATCATATCAAGTAATAAACAAGGTAAGACCACGTATCGTTTTCCCAAAGGACTCACGACCTAGTTTAGCTATGTGATTTGTTGATTATTTAAGACTTAAGAACAATTTAATTGTAGGTTTTAATGCAAGAGACAATAATTAAATATGTATGCATGAATTTGATCAATGGAGAAAAACAGAATACAAACACTTCAATGAATTAGATGGATGAGTATGTTGTTGGGGTTATCAATTTCATCTTATCCACTCTCATATATTTTCAGGAATTCATCATTCTTATCATCAATGCTAATGCCACTCTCTAAATCACCTTGCAAGAAGGCCTATCCCTAATTACGAGTTCATACAATTCCTAGCATTCCTAGTAATTAGTTCTTAAAGTGCAGGAGCTTAAAGACAACCAATATGCTATTGGGAGAAATTCCCCGGATCTAGACTTCCCCGTACGTTCCCATATCGACAAAATCAATAATCATGGCAATGAATGAGTTAAACAAAGCAAGCAATAAGCAAAGAGGAAAAACCCTAGCTAAAGATGAAAGAAAGCATATATCTTAATATAAGACATTAAATCAAATTCCATATATGAGAGTTTCACAAGACTACATTGATTCCCCAACAACAATACAAGGTTTAGTTCACCATATTCATGGTGAAACTAGATGAACAATAATGAAAGAATGAAAGATAAAACCCTAGAAAGATGAGGAGGTAGCCTGAGCATCCAAGATCTTCCTTCAAGGGGTGGAAAAGAGAGTGTTTGCTTCGTCTCTGCCAAAGATACAAACCCTAGAACGTCCTAAAGCTTATATACTATTCTAAAATTACAGAAAATTAGGCCCAAGCCCAAAAATAGTACCGCTCAACGGTAAGTGCGTGAGTTGTTTTTCTCCCCTCAGCGACCTTTTCACCCCTCAGCGGCTTCTCCTTTTGCACTTTTTGATGTCTTTTCTGATTCCATCTCTGTCCTTCTTCACTTCTTTCACCAAATTCACCTTAAAACCTGCACAAAAACACTGAAATCAAGCATAAACCTGCCCAGCTCTCTTATTTCTAAAAATATGACCAAAAGCATGATTTCAAGCTAGTTTCTAAGTGTTAAAGGTTGCTTTTAGTATCAATTTTAAGCATGAAAATAACAGTTTTTCAACTGTTATCACAACCCCAAACTTAGAACTTTGCTTGTCCTCAAGCAAACAAGATGTAACTCAATCTTCTACCAATCCTTATAATGGTTTACTCATTCAAAAATCCTCTTTTCAAGGTAAGTAAACTTCAATCAAACTCATGACAAAGATTTCAATCAAGATGTACTTTGATGTTCACAAAGTCACTTAATATCCAACAAATGCTATTTTTCATGAATGATCAGTCAACTAAACATGGATGTTCATGTGCTCAATGAATATTTCCTCACTAGGTAAGTTGTTTCACTCAAACACAAGTGTATAAGAGGTAATCACTCATTCACTCTACTATCACAATGTCACATGAATTGTCTTTGCCTTTCATTTAACCACAATCAAATAAATTCACAAGCATGCATCATCACAAGGACTTTTTCAATGGCTTATAATGTGGCTGGGCTAACAAGAAAATTGGTTTTTCTGGATCACAAAACCCTTGAATTAAGAGAATCATATCAACACAATCATTCTTATTTTTCCCAACTTTCCTTTGCATTGAGCTTTGCTTTTTCTTTTCTTTTCTTTCTCTTTTTCCTTTTCTTTTCACATTCTTATTTCTTAGCACTTAGCTCAATGCTTTCAATTTCCCTTTCTATTTTCCAACAACCGCAAACTTGAACATTTATCAATACCACAAAATGTTTTCTACTTAACTCAAGGTAAAGCTTTTCAACAAGGGTTTCCAAATCATGTTCAAGGCTAAGGGTTCAAAGGATAGAACACATAATGTTCTCTTTTAGTGGCTAATCATGAAATTGGCTAATATAAGGGTTACCAACAAATGGCCTTGATCATATGATGCAACCAAGTAAGTAATTCAATCATAGAAAACCTGGGCAAAGTCATTCATGTTTCCAAAGGAATAGCATTCAATCACAAAAACTCTGAAGCTCAAAACCTCACATATAAGCTCATTCATATTTGACATAAACATCCTGCTTAATATCACAATAACAATCATAATATCATGCATTTGTTCACAAAGCTTGTGAATCACCTGTATAATGTACATCTCAACATCAATCCATATCAAAGTATCATCAAGCATCACTTATCAAACAATCACAATTATAGGCAAACCATCACCAGACAAAGTTTCCAATTGAGTACATCAAACCCTATTCTAAAACAACAGTAATTAAGTTCAGAACACAAAACCAAATAAAAGCATAAGTCCTGCTCTAGTCATGATAGCATTCATCAGTAAATGCTATCTCAGCTCCTCATCAATCTGAGCTGTCATCTGTATCCTCTTCTTCTTCTTCATCTGCAGCATCCTCAAATGCGTCATCATCATCCGCTTCATCATCTTCTTCCTCCATCTCCATAGCTGAAGCTTCAGCTGCTTCAGCTCTGCCTCCTTGTACCTGCTCTTCTGGCCAAGCTACCACATTATGAAATTCCTCCATAGTCCACCTGTGTGCTGGAGGTGTATCATACATTCCAACAATCATCTCTACAATAGCCACCTGCCCTCTGTGGATAGACTGTAACTGTGCACCTATAAGAGACATGTACATGTCCCTCATTTGGAATGGTTCTGCTTCATGTGTCTCAGCAGATGCCCTACTCTGTGCTTGCCCTCTTTCTCTGCGAGTACGGCGTGGTGGAAACTGGTTGAGCTGCTTCATCGCCTCCACAATATTGTCTATAATAAGCCTCATCAATTGCTTTCCTTGGCCTTTCAAAGGGTGGAGATGAAGTATCCACCCCAGCTATCTTGCAGAGGTGTGTGATTAAGGACGGATGTCCTAAGGGTGCTTTGTTGTTTGTTGTGTTAGCACACACCCTTATCTCATCAGCTATTACCTGTCCAATATTGACATTCAAGTTCCTGATTGCACAATAAAGGAGGAGTGCCCTACTAAGAGTAATGTCTGACACATGAGAACATGGCTGAATGTTGGCATGAGAAAATGCCATCCAATACTTTGCAAGAGGAGTCAAGTCAGTTCTCCTAATGTTTACCACAACGCCAGTTCTATTCCTTTGAAAATGTCCTCCAGGCACACATAAAACTCTCTCTACATCCTCAAAATCAGCTCCTTCTTCCATACAGAGAGCAAACTGGCACTGCTCACCAACCCACACAGTATCCAAGAAGTTGTTGATGGAATCAGGATCATACCTGATAGCATGGCCTCTGACATAGCCCAAGTAATTCTCAGCTGGATAATCACCAATCTTTCTTGCATTAGTGTAGAATTCTTTTACCACAGCTATATTGGCAGGTGAAGGGTATGTGGCTAGCTTTCCCCAATCATTCCCTAACAATTGCTCTCCAAATGAGGAGCAAGTAGGTATCATTCCAACCTTTCTCTCCATCAGTAACCTCTTATCTTAGACCACCTTGAAGTGCTTCTCATGTTTGCGAGATAGGAACCTACTAGAATGGGGTTGTTCTGGTTCCTTTTCTTTTCTTTTGGATGCCATGGTCTTAAATCTTTTGCCTGAAGAGGATGTCATTCCTACATCAAACACAGATACCAAACCACAAAACATGTTGTTAATCATTAGTAAAAACACAGACAACACCTTATTTCGAGGCTAAACCACCGCTGAGGGTCAAAAATCACCCCTCAGCGCCACTAGTGTAACAATCCTGAACACAATTCAGCAAAAATCTGTTATCTGTCAGAGTACCGCTCAGCGATAATTTACCCCCCAGCGGTAAATCTGCAGATTCTTGAAAATTTCGTTTTAACCTGTCCTAACTCCACCCACATGCAATTTTCAGTTTTTCAGCTCAAAATCATTCAGTTTAATCAGTTCAAACTTCAATTAAATCATGAAATCATGCATAGAAATCAAAACCCCTAAAGATTCAAATTCAAGAACCCTAGAATGAAAAATGCTTGACTTACTTGGGTGGAGATGCTAGATGCACTGAGAATGCTTTCAAGCTATGATGCTCTCTCTTCCTACCCCAAACTTAGATGGAATTAGTGATAAAATGAGTGAAAGAGAGATTTTCTCAAGAGGGATGAGGGAAAAGTTGTAGAGAACCTTTGAAAAAGTATGTAGGAGTGTGTGTGCAAAGAAAAATCTGAAAAGAGACACTAAGGCGCAGCTTAGGGTATAAAAATACCCTAATGGGCTCGGGTCCCGCTTAGGGGCAACCTAAGCCCAGTCTGCGACACTACCGCTCAGCGGTACTTTCGGGAAGTGCTCTTCTTCTTCCTAGCTTAACCTAGGTGCCTCCTACCCATGCCTCTCACTTACTCCCTGCAATAATATGCTCAGATTACTCATGCAAAATCCTATTATGCAACTACAACAGAACAAACAAAAATATAATCAATCAACTGGGTTGCCTCCCAGGTAGCGCTTGTTTAACGTCACGAGCCTGACCCAATATCCACCAGCACCCATCAGTAGTGCAAAATTTTCTTACCAACACCCATCAGTAGGTGTAACAAACCTAGTATCCTTCAGTGGATACTTAACCACCTAGCATCCTTCAGTAGATGCTATATCCCAACAAAATATTTACAGAAATAATGTCCAAAAGTTCAAAATTACATCACCAAAACAAAAATTAAAAGTCCTTAAATCACTGGGTTGCCTCCCAGCAAGCGCTCTTTTAACGTCATTAGCTTGACCCAATAAAGTTCAAGTTCCTTCTTCCTGGTTGATGTCCATATTCCACCAACTCCTCAACTGCTTCCGGTGTACTGTTTTGACTCTTCTAGAATATGGAGACTCTATCTCTATCATCTCCTTTTCTTTATAGCCTTTCACAACCCACAATTTGTTTTTGACTCTCACAGGTGTACCCAGTTGGAGTTGTTCTTTCATCCAGTCATCAGGAACTTTCCTTCCTCTTCCAATCTTCTCTTTTTCCGGTACCTGAAACAATAAACAATGCTTACCTTTAACCTTGGGCTTTTCATCTTGAGAGCTAGTCATGAGTACATCTTGAAATGCAGCTTTATGACTAGCTTCTTCCTCCTGCATCTGCCTCTCATCTTTGAAGACATCTACAACAACTCTCTCTTCTCTGTCTTGGAGCACCACTATACCTTCGTTCACATCAATGATAGCTTTGGCCGTTTTCATAAACGGTCTTCCAAGAATAATGGGTATCTTTTCAGTCTCCATCTTCATCACCACAAAGTCTACCAAGAACTGGAGTTTGCCCACACAAACTATAATATCTTCTGCTATTCCACAGGGTTCCTTTGAAGATCCATCTGCCATTACTAAGTTAACCTTTACAGGTTTCACATCAACATCACCGATCTGCTCCAGTAAAGAATAAGGTATCAAGTTAACACTTGATCCTAAATCGAGTAAGGCTTTGTTTATCCTCTTCTTCCCTATTGTGCATGGAATGGAGAAACCTCCTGGATCTTTTGCCTTTAGAGGGAATGACTCCTTTTTAACAGCTTTATACTTTTTTGTATCTTCCTCTCTACGTCTTTTCCTTGTAGAGACTTCTTCTTCAGGTTTAGTATAAACTGCAATTTGTTGTAGTATCTGATTCCAAGGTACATCATTGTCCACCATCTTGAATAATTCTGTAAAATCAAATTGCTTCTTTTGATTCATTGGAAAAGGAAAAATATCATTACTCTCTATCTCTCTTCTCTCTCCTTTCTCTTTTCTCTCTTTTTCTTTTCTCTCTCTTCTTTTTCTTTTCTCTCTTTTCTCTCTCTTCTTTTTCTTTCTTTTCTCTCTTTTCTTTTAACTCAACTCTCTCATCATTTGTACTCTCCACCACTTTGCATTCTTCCCTGGGGTTAACCTCAGTATTAGCCCCAAAATTTTTGTTTGGCCTCTCTTCCAATTGCTTGGTAATCTGACCCATTTGAGTCTCCCAATACTTAATAGAAGCCTCAGTGCTCTTTTGAGTAGACTCAGTTTTCTGTATGAACTGATTAAGAGTTTCTTCCATCCTTATTGACCTTTCATTTAGTATAGCCATCTGTTGCCATAAGGTTGGTTGTTGTTGTTGCTTATTGAATTGCCCAGTTTGTCCAGCTTGCCCAGTTTGTCCGTGACCAATGCTTGGGTGTGGTTTCCACCCTTGATTAAAATTCCCCTGACGGTATTGATTGGCCATGAAGTTTACATCTTCTAATGCTTCTACTGGAAAAGCGCATTGACCATTGATATGGTCTCCTCCACATACTTCACACAACTGTGATTGAGCCTGTGCAACAGTCTTTAACTCTTTTGGTAGTTGTGCAAGAGTTTTCGTAAGAGTCTCCAGTTGTTGAGTTAGTATCTTATTTTGTGCTAGCAAGGCATCATGGGTTTGTAATTGTAGAACTCCTTTTTGTTGTATAGGAGCTCCTCTTTCACTGTTGAGCTCATTGTCACTAGTAGCCATATTATCAATGATTTCTGTAGCTTCCTCTGGAGTTTTCCATTTGATATTTCCTCCTGCTGAGGCGTCAAGCATCATCTTGGTTTGTGGACCAAGACCTCCAAGGAAGGTTAGGACTACTTGCACATCATCAAAGCCATGCGTGGGTGTGTTTCTTAATAAGCTTTTATACCTGTCCCATGCATGCCCTAGTGATTCTTCCATGCCTTGCCTGAATGATGAAATCTCTTGCTTTCCTTTATTTACTTTTGATTGTGGAAAGTATTTGTTTAGGAACTTGGTCACCACTGCTTCCCACTCTGTAAAGCTTTCTTCTGGAAAAGAATTTAACCAAAGCTTAGCGTTGCCTCCTAGTGAGAATGGAAACAAGCTAAGTTTGATTGCTTCATCCGGCACCCCATTTATTTTCACCGTGTTGCAGATTTCATTAAAAGTTGTGAGGTGCTCATATGGGCTTTCGTGAGACAACCCATTAAATTGATTACTCTTCACCAGTTGGATTAATGCTGGCTTAACCTCCATGTTGACTGCATTGACCCTTGGTCTTGCTATGCTGTTAAAGTGTTGAGGTCCAGCTATATTTGTATAATCTGCAAGAGTTCTTCTGGCATTATTATTCTCCATATTTTCAGTGCTATGGTTAGAACCTTGTGGTGATGGTTGTAACAGAGTTTCCGGAGGAGGAAAAAGTTCTCTAGATGTACGGATTCTTCTCCTCCGTCTACTCTCGTCTAAACCTTCAAGAAGAGGTTCTGCAGTTTTCTTGCTTCTAGTTCGGATTGCTTCCTGCATACACAAGAAAACAAAACCCTAGAAAAATTGGTTAGCACAAAAAGATATAAAAGAAGATATAAGATCAGAGATAAGAAGATAAAATAAAAAAGAAAATAAAAAAAAATAAAATAAAATAAAAACAGAAAATAAAAATAAAATATAATATAATAAAATAAAAACAGAAAAAATAAAACAGAAATTCAAAATTCAAGTCAAAGATAATCAATAATCACACAAATGAACTAGTTAAACCACGAGTCCCCGGCAACGACGCCAAAAACTTGATGACAAATTTATGAACACCGAAAAAACGGCGCCACAAACTTGTTTAACAATCGGCAAGTGTGACCGAATCGTATCAAGTAATAAACAAGGTAAGACCAAGTATCGTTTTCCCAAAGGACTCACGGCCTAGTTTAGCTATGTGATTTGTTGATTATTTAAGACTTAAGAACAATTTAATTGTAGGTTTTAATGCAAGAGACAGTAATTAAATATGTATGCATGAATTTGATCAATGGAGAAAAACAGAATACAAACACTTCAATGAATTAGATGGATGAGTATGTTGTTGGGGTTATCAATTTCATCTTATCCACTCTCATATATTTTCAGGAATTCATCATTCTTATCATCAATGCTAATGCCACTCTCTAAATCACCTTGCAAGAAGGCTTATCCCTAATTACAAGTTCATACAATTCCTAGCATTCCTAGTAATTAGTTTTTAAAGTGCAGGAGCTTAAAGACAACCAATATGCTATTGGGAGAAATTCCCCAGATCTAGACTTCCCCGTACGTTCCCGTATCGACAAAATCAATAATCATGGCAATGAATGAGTTAAACAAAGCAAGCAATAAGCAAAGAGGAAAAACCCTAGCTAAAGATGAAAGAAAGCATATATCTTAATATAAGACATTAAATCAAATTCCATATATGAGAGTTTCACAAGACTACATTGATTCCCCAACAACAATACAAGGTTTAGTTCACCATATTCATGGTGAAACTAGATGAACAATAATGAAAGAATGAAAGATAAAACCCTAGAAAGATGAGGAGGTAGCCTGAGCATCCAAGATCTTCCTTCAAGGGGTGGAAAAGAGAGTGTTTGCTTCGTCTCTACCAAAGATACAAACCATAGGACGTCCTAAAGCTTATATACTATTCTAAAATTACAGAAAATTAGGCCCAAGCCCAAAAATAGAGCCGCTCAGCGGTAAACTACCGCTCATCGGTAAGTACGTGAGTTGTTTTTCTCCCCTCAGCGGCCTTTTCACCCCTCAGCGGATCCAACGTGACTGCCTGAGTGCCGCTGAGCGGCAGTTGCGACTTCTCCTTTTGCACTTTTTGATGTCATTTCTGATTCCATCTTTGTCCTTCTTCACTTCTTTCACCAAATTCACCTTAAAACCTGCACAAAAACACTGAAATCAAGCATAAACCTGTCCAGCTCTCTTATTTCTAAAAATATGACCAAAAGCATGACTTCAAGCTAGTTTCTAAGTGTTAAAGGTTGCATTTAGTATCAGTTTTAAGCATGAAAATAACAGTTTTTCAACTATTATCAGTAGGTCCAATGTCCTAAAGTCTAAGCATTGCTTGCATATGCAATCTCACTGGGAAAGCTTCCTAAACCTAAAATTAAGGCCACCAGAGCTATGGTCCTTTTCACAGCTTTTCCACAATAGTTGAAACGCAACTAGGTGTGAAATTGCATGTAAAGAGAACAGACACTGGCTGGGGTTCTCACGATAGCCAAACTGGAAATAGTCCAAACGTGACACCGCTACACAACCCCTCTAATTCTATGTTACAGTCAGACCCGGGTATAGGGTCCCACTCATGATATGCAAAGTAATAATAATAATAATAAAAACGAGTATAAATAAATTACCAAAATAAATAAAGACAAACATATATAAATAAAGGGAAAAAAATGAAATAAAATAAAATAAAGAAAAACCACATCAATTTTGTACATTTAATTAAGAAGGCCTGATTCTCTAACGTCCCCAGCGGAGTCGCCATCTCTCTCAACCGGGATCGCGACGGGACGACGACCCGAAAAAGAAACGGGTTTGAGAAATAAATTTGTGGAGTCGCCACCATAATTTATTATGGAAAAACTATGGAAAACAAAAAAAAAAGACATGGTCTGCGAAAAGTAGATTTTTAGGGTCGAGAATCAGTTAGGCGTAAGGAAAGTATTAGCACCCTATCGCGCCTGCCGAAAGGCAGTACCTTTAATTAAATGTAAAAAAGTTGACGTGGTTTTTTTTAAATGTTTAATTTTCCCTAAAAAATAATATAAAGAAACTATTAAGAGACGAAAAAAATATTTTTTTTGTTTTATGAACCCGACAAGAATTGACATTGGTCCTACGTACATCCATTTATAATTGACAATCAGGGATCACGTAGTTCTTTATCTAGAAAAAGGTTTGTGAGTTTGTTTTAAAAAATTATTATTGATTGATTTAGATTTTTGAAAAGTAAATTCGAAAAAAGATTTGGTTTCACAAGATTGACATCTTTTTTTGGTTTTGAAGATTTTGTATTTTTATTTATTTAAGAATGGTGGGAAAAAGAAAGAAACCGACCATAGGCGGACACATACTTATAAAAAAAATTATGATTTTAAAAAAGACATTATTTGTTTGTAGGAAAAAAAACCTTTAGAAAAAAAAACTTCGGAGTACAATAAAAAAGAGAAAAAGAAAGGTGTAGAGGTGACATACCTTGTTAGCTTTCAGTACTCTCCTCTTTCTTCTTTGATGATTGCCGTTGACAGAACCCTTATGGGTGAGAACCTATTTTTCTTCTATACTCTCTTTCTATTATTTCTTCATGCTTCTCTTTATTTTTTCCGTTTTTATGGCAGAGTGCGTATTTATATACCGATATTGTAATATTATGATAATCTTGCCCTTAATTGTGAATTAATTGACAATGAACAAAACAGGGAAAGAAAAGGTCTTGGTTGCCAGAAAACAAATTAAATAATATTCAAAACATTGATTATCATTATTGTCAGAAAATTTGTCCATTTTTAAAAATTTTATTTTCCTCTTTAAAAGCAACTAGCGCAGGAAATTATATCAATATACTATTTTAATTATTGTTTATAATTATTAGCATAATATTACCATATTAAACTAACATTTCAAAAATATTGCGTTTGGTATTAAAGTTATTATTTTATTCTTTTTACCCACCATTAATTATGATTCTCTTATTTCCTTATTTTTGTTTATTTACTTACCCGGACGAAATTGGGTGTTGACATAAAGGTAAGTTTGTTTTTATTTTATTGGATCTGTGTTGGTTTAGGATTCATGAGACACTTATAAATATAAGGTCAAGACCAAAAGACAGGTATGTTCGACTTACGTTCGATCAGAACTCAAATACTCAACTGTGACAAACAATTCATTAAACCGCTCCTAACTTGAGCGTCAGAGCGCCTTTCGCAGGTACCACCATACTCAACGGAGCGCCTTTCGCAGGTACCTACGAGAAGACTCGCCAACAACATAAAAATAGCTTCAGCACTTGCGTGCATTCGACTTTGTTCAAAAATACATATATTTTGATAATTATTCTTCCTTGCCGAATGATTTAATTTAAATATCTTAATTCAATACCATAATATTGTTCAAGATTTATTCTGGGTCCAATGACGCATTTACCACTTAGCTAAATTTAGCATCAAGTGTTTAATCATTCAACTGTTCGGTCATTCGACCTCATAAGTATTCGGCCATTCAGCCTCACAGGTATTCGACCCTTCGCCCACAATTGCTCGGCCTTCCATGGCCCCAGGTACTAAGCAAATTTGGCATCCACTGTTCAATCCATTCGACTGTTCGGCATCACAGGTTTCATGCACTTCTCTAATGCTTTCTTGTTATCTCCAAATGTACCAATTGCCAGCCAACCATCAAGCCGATCACTCTTATCCATATGACTGGATAAAGTTTGTGCAAAAAATTATTGCCAGGTACAAATGACATGATACTGTATACAACCACTTGGTCAACCTCGAGATTATTATATCGAGTCACCGAACGGTTGCATGGCGATATTACAAAATCCAGGGAACGCTCTCCGAGAATCCTTGGTCCTAAATCGAGCGGTGAGGAACGTTCTTCGTGAACTCTTACTCTCATCCTAAACCGAGCGGTGAATAACTCTCACTCTCATCCACAAAACCCAGGGAACGCTCTCCGAGAACCCCTGGTCCTAAACCAAGCGGCGATGAACGTTCTCCTTGAACTCTCACTCTCGTCCTAAATCGAGCGATGAGGAACGTTCTCCGTGAACTCTCACTCTCGTCCTAAACCGAGCGGTGAGGAATGTTCTCCGTGAAATCTCACTCTCGTCCTAAACCGAGCGGTGAGTAACTCTCACTCTCGTCCACAAAACCAAGGGAACACCCTCCGAGAACCCCTGGTCCTAATCCGAGCGATGAGGAACGTTCTCCGTGAACTCTCAATCTTGTCCAAACCAAGGTGATAAAATCTCATCAACAAAACCTAGGGAATGTTGTCTGACAAAATCCTGGTCTTAATCCGAGTGAGCTCGGCCATCATGAAGTTCACCTGCGAACTCCTATGCTTAAGTCCAAGCGCGCTCGACCATCAAGAAGTTCCCCAGTAAACGCCTAAACCAGTGTCAATCGTGCGATATTTGGCTATTCGGCCTCACAAGAAAAAGTTCTAAAAAGCAACAACTTAAAGTACAATCGAAACAACCTGCCCAATACAACGGGAAAGACCTCCCCCAAGCGCATATAAGTCCTATACTTAACCTTGGCTAAAGTCGAACGGTTAACTCGAACTTGTGGGGGCATAGGTATGGTATGCAATATGGGTCGTTCGGTCCATCCACTCAAAGCCGCTCGGTTCATCCACTCAGGGCTGTTTGCTCCATCTGCTACAACAAATGTTGGCCCATAATTGGGCCAACATTTAAGTTATTATTGGGCCAATAGTCTAGCAGACGATAAAATAATCAAAGATATTGATAACTGATTAAAGATATTGATAAGTTGTTTATCAGTAACCAACTAAATCTAAAGATAAATTTGTTTTATTTTATTGCATCTGTGTTGATTTAGGATCCATGAGACACTTATAAATATAAGGTCAAGGCCAAAAGCCAGGTACATTCTACTTACGTTCGATCAGAACTCAAATACTCAACTGTGATAAACAGTTCATTAAAATGCTCTGATAGGCTGTCGTTGAAGCTATCAAATTAATACTACTTTTCAATGCAACTTTAGTATTGTCAAGTAGTATTTAAGAAAGTAGATAGGGTTAACGTAACCCTGAGTCGTCTCCCAACGAACACAGAATTACTTTTGAATATTGATAACAGTTGAAAAACTGTTATTTTCATGCTTGAAATTGATACTAAAAGCAACCTTTAACACTTAGAAACTAGCTTGAAATCATGCTTTTATTCATATTCTCATAAATAAGAGAGCTGGACAGGTTTATGCTTGATTTCAGTGTTTTTGTGCAAGTTTTAAGGTGAATTTGGTGAAAGAAGTGAAGAAGGAGAGAGATGAAATCAAAAAAGACATCAAAAAGTGCAAAAGGAGAAGCCGCAACTGCCGCTCAGCGGCAGTTTACCGCTGAGCGGCACTCAGAAGCTCACGGGGGATCCGCTGAGGGGCAAAATGGCCGCTGAAGGGAAGAAACCAACTCACGCACTTACCGTTGAGCGGTACTTTACCGCTGAGCGGCACACTTATGGGCTTGGGCCTAAATTTTCTGTAATTTTAGAATAGTATATAAGCTTTAGGACGTCCTAGGGTTTGTATCTTTGGCAGAAACGAAGCAAACACTCTCTCTTCCACCCCTTTGAAGGAGGATCTTGGATGCTCAGGCTACCTCTTCACCTTTCTAGGGTTTTATCTTTCATTCTTTCATTATTATTCATCTAGTTTCACCATGAATATGGTGAACTAAACCTTGTATTGTTGTTGGGGAATCAATGTAATCTTGTGAAACTCTCATATATGGAATTTGTGTTTAAACATCTTATTTGAGATACATGCTTTCTTTCATCATTAGTTAGGGTTTTTCCTCTTTGCTCAATGCTTGCTTTGTTTAACTCATTCAATGCATGATTATTGATTTTGTCGATACGGGAACGTACGGGGAAGTATAGATCCGGGGAATTTCTCCCAATAGTATATTGGTTGTCGTTAAGCTCCTGCACTAAAAGAACTAATTATTAGGAATGCTAGGAATCGTATGAACTCGTAATTAGGGACAGGCCTTCTTGCAAGGTAATTTAGAGAGTGGCATTAACAATGATGAAAAGAATGTTGAATTCCTAAAGTATATGAGAGTGGATAAGATGAAATTGATAACCCCAACAACATACTCATCCATATACTCCATTGAAGTGTTTGTATTTTGTTTTAGCCATTGATCACATTCATGCATACATGTTTATTTTCTGTTTTGCATATTAAACTTCGCTTATTTCGTTCTTAAGTCTTAAATAATCAACGAATCACATAACTAAACTAGGCCGTGAGTCCTTTGGGAGAATGATACTTGGTCTTACCGAGTTTATTACTTGAAACGATTCGGTCGCACTTGCCGATTGTTCAACAAGTTTGTGGCGCCGTTTTTCGGTGTTCATAAATTTGTCATCAAATATCTGACTCTTATGCTATGCAATGCTTATGAATAAAAATGTTGTTTGGAGAATGTTTAAAGAACAAATAATAAACTTAAAAACAGTTATGATTAAATAGGCTAATTCCACTGCTTTTCCAAGATAGATTCATCATCGGTTATTCACGGATAATTGCTCAATTGATTATTGTTTAAGTTTCAAATTAATTAAAGTACATTCTTAATTAATTTGAGACCGATCATGCATTTAACCAAAGTAAATTCTCAATCAAATGCAAAACCTTTCTAGATTATTCACAATAAATTCAACCAAAGTACATTCTCAATCAAATTCTGTTGTGTTTAATCATGTCTATTCTCAAATCTCCTAACCAAGTTAAAAGTTAATCAATCAAAGTAAATTCTCAATTGATTATAGTTGAAATTATTACTACCAACCAAAGTACATTCTCAATTGATAGTAAAAACCATTTAATCATATGAAAGTTCCTAAATTAAATCAAAGTAAATTCTCAATTAAACCTAGAAACCCTAGAACTCATATAATCAATATGCATGTAGATTCAAACACATTATGATGCAAAAATCTTTTCTTTTAACAAGATAGAGAGATGAAAGACATAGAGAGAACAACTTAAATCAATAACCAAAGTAAACAATTGCATTAACTGAACATAACCTCAGAATCCGTCATGGAATTACAGCAGAATAGCCCTAGATGCTTAGCTCTCCATGAATGGAGTTGAATACAAGATGAAAGAAAAGTGAAAGGAGTATGAGAGAATGAATTTATGAATGAAGTGAAGTTCCCTTTGGTCTCTTTATATAGGCTTGATCGGGCTTGGACTCTGAGTATTCAGTTGATAGAATCTTTTATCTCATATCTTCCAAATAACTAAAAGATTTAAATAATTATAACATTATTTGGAAGATATTTTCAGTTGATATTCCCAAATTAAATTAATTCAACAACTGAATTTTATCTTTTAGCTTTTCTGAATTTCCAAAATTGCACAAATGCCCTGAAACTTCCCCTATCTGCACTTTAGTCCCTTCAGAATTCTCTAAAATTGCACCAGAAACCCCTGTTGACCAGCTTTGACCAGAGAAGACTTCTTGACCTAGTTTTGACCCAACTTTACATGCACCAATCATGGCTTGACACGTGGCAGCCCTTTTTCTTCCAATTAGGTTTTCAGATTTGGAAAAAGGGCTTCCCCTTTGCTCCTGGCGGCTCTTCTCCGTCTGTTTGGGTTTTTCTTTTGAATTGCAGGTTTGAAGATGGATGGCAGCGGCAAGGAGGTGAGCACAACAACTGTGCGTGACGGAGGCGATGATGCTCGTTGATCGCGGTGTCGCCGTTAATGGCGTGATGAAGGTGGATATTGCGGCCTTGCGATTGACGAAGGAGAGAGTGTTATCGCGGCAGCTGGCGGTGCGACGGTGATATGGAAACCTCGCGGCGGCGCGGATGGAGAGGAGGTGCTCGCGGACGATCTTGCGGTTGCGGCACTCGTCGGTGAGGGTGGTTGCGGTGGCTTGAAGGTTGACGGCAAGGTTAGAGATGGTGGCGGTCTGACGGGAAATGAGGGAGAAGAAGTTGGTGTCGCGGCGGCCATGGATGTCGCGCTTTGGTTTCGAGAAGGGAGAAGATGAACGGAGGTCGCGGCGTGGTGGTGACGGTGGCACGACAGTGGCGCTGGGCTTGCAGCGGCGGCACGACAGTGGCGCTGGGCTTGCAGCGGCGGCACGACAGTGGTTGTCCGGTGACGGCGAGACCGAGGCGGTGTTGTGTGGCGGGAGTGGTGGTCCGGCGAAAAAGGATGGTACGGCGGAAGCGGAACGGCGGCTGACGGCATTGGCGGCTAGGGTTTCCGTGGAGAAGGTGGAAGATGATGCTCATGGGTTAGGGCTGACGTGGCAGAACATGGTTGGCTAGATCTGTGTGGGGAGGATTTGGACACGTGGTATGATCTGGTGGAGTCTAGCTTAGAAGGGGTGTGTATAGGAAACTTAGGGAGGTGTAGTAGAAATGGCTTAGTGTTTGGGTTTAGTTGTTGGCCTGTTTCAGAAATAGGAGTGTATGTAGGGATTTTAGGGGGTGCAAGGGTAAAGTCTGCCTGTTTGGCCCATTTGTAATAAAACCTGATTTTGGGCCTTGAATTGCCATTTGGACCAATAGAACTTATATTCTCAGCTGCACAAATAAACATTAGAACATCCAAGAATAATTTATGCGCTAAAACTTACTTTTTACGTCTCTTTATCTCCGAAACCCAATAATTTCAATCATCACAAATTCACTTAAAATCAACCATTTAAACATAATTATCCCATCAAAATTTTAATTTTCAAACATAAATGTGGGCATAAATATGCACTCATCACACCCCCACACTTATCCTTTTGCACTCCTGGGCAAAATTGATTAATTCCAAGACTTTGTTCTGAGTCATTTTATTCCATATTTGCATTTGGATCAAAAGAATGAGTAGCACTAGACATAGATCAATCATCTAGACATTACTTTGCCATGGATATGCAAATGGAATCACTTTATTCTTCACACATTAGTTAACCTTTTTGAATTCCCAAGAAAATCAAATATGAAAAGACAACACTCAAGTCAAAATGAATCTATTTCTTCCCAACTCTCTCAAGTGTTTTTGGCTTGTGTTTGTACTCAAAATACCCATGTAAGTAGACACCATTGATATTTAGCAAGACTCTAACATGCACACACTTCAGAAAACATGCAATTATTGATCATGCAGACTTTTTAAAGGTTGTATTGAGGCCAAGGCAAAGGTAGGAAATTTTCTTGGGATTTCTGAGCTTTTGAAATTGTCATAGAAAGAGTAATGATATTTGATTTCAAAAACAAATCTATTTCTTGCTCTCTTAAGGAAGATTTACTTTTCTTTCTTCTTCTTTTCCTTTTTTTTTCATCTTCCTTTTTACCCTTTTTATTGTTTTGTGGGTGAGATACTCACCCACACACTTATTCATCACTTTACTTCTAACATAATCCATTACTCTTTCTTTCCTAAGGTAAGGAACATATGATTTTTCTTCTTTTTTTTCTTTTATTTGACAATGACTGGAAATAAGAAAAATAGGCTTAAGGCTCAAAGAGGGTTCCGATGGATTAATGTTAGGACAAGTTTATTTGGCCAAGTAGCTAAAACAAGCAATGCCTCAATCATATCAAATCATCCATATTCACCTCAGTTGCACAACACAGAATCAAGCTAACTATTAGAGTATCAACAAAACATGGGCAAATCACAAAAAAAAAATAGGTATGGCACATGGTGGTCCATCCTTAACATTAAGTTCAAAACTCACATGGTTCAAATTTCTTTCACAAAAGATTTAATCAGGAAATTCTCAAGTCAACTCAATCAGCAAATCATAAAAGCAATCCACTCATATCAACATGACTCATTTTTTTTTCTTGAATTCATGATCATTCCAGTTACTGATTCAAACTCTCAAATCCAATGCAAATATTTATTTAAAAAAAAAACAAAATAGGGAACAAAATTAATTGTTTCCCCACACCCCCACACTTAAACTATGCATTGTCCTCAATGTATGCCTTATATATAAAATGCAAAGAAAAAGTATGAGGGAACTTACCTCCTTCATGGTGGAAGGAATGCTATTACGACTTCATTGGAAAAATCATCCTGGATAGGAATGTTATCTTTTCGCTTTTCAATCCTACTAAGATGGTCAACTACTACATTATGTGACCCACTTCTGTCTTGAATAGGAGACAACTTGTCCTTCTCGTTCTTGATCATTGTGATTCCATATTTCTTGGAAACCACATGTATAGGGCCCACCCAAGTGCTGTCAGAATTTGAATATATAAGATCTTTTTGTAGCAACTTGGTGTCCTTCTTCTTTACAACCCCCATCAGTTGAGGATTTAGTCTTCCTTGAGGTTGTCTAACTGGTTTAGCATCCTTCTCCAAAACGGGTGGTTGTACCACAGATGGCAACATCTTACTGCCTAAGTGTCGCAACCGGAATCGCGACAGGACGACGATCCAAAAAAGAAACGAGTTTTGAAAAGAGATTTTGGAGTCGCCACCATAGTTTATTTTGGAAAACTACGGAAAAACCATAAACTGATAAGACACGGTCCGCGAAAACCAGATTCTGGGTTCGGGAGTCGGTTACGTGTAGGGAAGGTGTTAGCACCCTACAACGCCTACCCTAAGGCAGTACCTTTAACTAAATGCACGAATATGATGTGGTTTTTCAAAATATTTAACTATCCGCTAAAATAAAATTCTAAATAAACAAAATATATTTTTTAGTTTTTTGGGCCCGACAAGGATTAACCTTGCTCCTACGTATTCTCATTCAATATGAGAAATCAGGGTTACGTAGGTCTTTTACAAACTCAAAAGTTTGTTTGAGAAATTGTTTAGAAAATTTGTTTGGAAAATGATTATGGATAAATTTGGATTTTTGGGAAAGTGAACCTGACAAGGTCTAGCCTTGCTCCTACGTATCCCCACTTTTGATGCAGAATCAAGGATCACGTAGTTCTGGCTGAAAGATTGTTTGTTTGTTTGAAAGTGTTGATGTTTTTAGCTTTTGAAGATTTTATATATTTGATTTTTTGACATTTTCGAGAAAAAGAATGTAATGAGTACTAGGCCGACGCGAACGGTCACACGAGTACTCATACCTTTAGAATGGCATTTAAATATTTTTAATTATTTTTTAAAAGAGAAATAACGATATTAAGCACTAGGACGATGCGAACGATCACACGAGCACTCGTACCGTTATCTACTTATTTAGGAAGACTTAAGAGTATTGAGTGTTAGGCTGATGCGGACGATCACACGAGCACTCATACCATTATTTAATTTTTTAGATTAAAGATATTAAGTACTAGGCTGATGCGGACGATCGCACAAGTACTTATATCATTATTTAACTATAAGAGAAAAAGGTATTGAACACAAGGACGATGCGGATGATCTCACGAGTGTTCGACCTTTAAAACATATTTTTGTAAATTTATTTAAGAAAGAAGAAAAGGTTTTTAGCACAAGGACGACGCGAGCGGTCACACGTGTGCTTAACCGTGAAAACGTATATTTTTTGTAATTTTATTTTAAAAAAAGAAGAAAAGGTTTTTAGCACATGGACGACGCGAGCGGTCACACGTGTGCTTAACCTTTAAAACGTATATTTTTTGTAATTTTATTTGAAAAAGAAGAAAAGGTTTTTAGCACAAGGACGACGCGAGCTGTCACACGTGTGCTTAACCTTTAAAACGTATATTTTTTGTAATTTTATTTAAAAAAGAAGAAAAGGTTTTTAGCACAAGGACGACGGGAGCGGTCACACGTGTGCTTAACCTTTAAAACGTATATTTTTTGTAATTTTATTTCAAAAAGAAGAAAAGGTTTTTAGCACAAGGACGACGCAAGCGGTCACACGTGTGCTTAACCTTTAAAACGTATATTTTTATTAATTTTATTTAAGCTATAAATATTGTATTATTAAATATATATTTTAGGATAAGTAGATATCTAAAATAAATAGATAAAATAAAATAAAATAAGACAATAAAAAATAAAATAAAAATAAAACAAAAATAAAATAAATAAATGAAAATAAAGCAAATAATGGGGGTCTAAACTATTTTTTCTTTTATAAAAAGATTGGGCCTAAACCCAAACTAGTATGGGGGTGCGCGGGTGAGAAGCGGGGGTTGCGGGAGAAAAGGTTTTTTCTTCTTGGGCTTGACCTAGCCCTGGCCCGAAGATGTATGGAGGTGCGTGGGTGAAAAATGGGGGTTGCGCAAAGGAGGCTGGGTCAGCAACAGGCTCAAGGCCTTTTCATTCTCCAGCTCAGAAACCCTTAGGGGTTCTCTCACTCTGTGCATCACACAGCCTCATTCAAACGAGACTCAGGGTCTCTTTCTCTCTGAGCGAGGAAACCAGGGGTGCGCACCTCCGTCCAGACGACCACCGCGCCACTGCCTCTTCGAACCAGCCACCACGCCACCACCCTCTACCGGTCTCGGCGTCGACGGCGACCTCAGGCATCACCGGAACCACTGCCTGTCACGACGCCACCGTCTTCACTCTTCTCCCTTCGAAAACAGCGATCCTAAGGGAGGGTCTTCCTCCGCCTTCGTCTCCGATCCCTTCGCGTCATCAACACCCCTCATCATCAACTTCACCATTGCTAAAACCTCCACGACGACCACGACCACTGCCGCGATAAGGTCCCCCGTACATATCCTCGTATACCTCCTCGGCCACCTTTACGGCCACCATCACCTACCGAGATAACTTTAGCAACGCCGCCACCACCACACCGCAGACTACCACTTCTAACCCGCCAACCACGAAACAACCAGCCACTCTCTTCTTTCCTCTCGAGCCTGCCCAAAGTGGGGGTATTATGCCATCACCTCCATCGTCCCATTCATCCTCACCGAAAGAGCGATTCCGGTGGAGGAGACTTCGAATTTCAGTGGGTCCATTTGAGTCTTGGGATGTAAGGGTTTCACGAAAAATGATGCAATGAATAAAGTGGTAAAAGGGCGATAATAATTTATGGGATTGCTAATCAAAGATGTGACTGTGTTCTTATTATTGGGCTTCCAACGAAACAGGATGTATGTATATGGTAACTATGGAATCGAGCTGACCAATGATGATAACAAGCGGCCATGGAGAAGGATGATGACCACACACCATAATGTTTTTTAACAGATTATAGGCAATCCTCATATGCATTATCAAACACTATCATTCTATATTTATCATGCATCATGAGAATGAGAATAAAGGATAAGTTGTGTACCTGAGAATCCCTCTGATATTCGTCACTTCTGATATCCTCTGCCTCCCCGATGATCTCTTCCTGTCACCCCCTAAAACCCTTCTCTTCTCTGATTTCTCTCTCTCTTTTTCTCTTCCAAAAATCTTGGAAATATTCCTCCTAACCACCTGGTCTCCCTCACCCCAGACAAACCTCCCATACCCCACCTCCCCCACGTTTTTTATTTTTCTTATTATATATTTTTTATTTCAATTTTATTTTTTATTTTATTTTTAATTTTATTTTTAATTTTATTTTCAATTTTTCAATTATTTTGATTAATTAACTCTATTAAAACAAAATGAATATAAGAAATAAAATAGAAATTGAATTAAAAGCAAAGATCTAAATACATTAAAATAGAATAAAACAAAAAGGTAAAATAAAATAAAAGGAAAATAATAAAAACACATTCTTTACTACCCGGACAAAATTGAGTGTTGACAGCTGCCCCTCTTTACTTAGATATTACTAAATAATATGAAAATTTGATCTTTTCGTATTATTTAAGTGAAGCTAAGTAAAGATAAAAACACTAGTTTTGTCCGGGTTTCAATCATGAAAGAAAACGAACAAAATGATTCAAGTCACGATGCCAAATGACCAATGTCAAGTAGAGTACCAGTAACAAAAAACTAAAACCTGGATTTGACCATTGCCTCGCAGAGGGCCAAACTCACAGAACAGAAATTTAAAACCGACCATTGCCACACAGAGGGCCAATAACAGAAAACTAAAACCTGGATTTGACCATTGCCTCGCAAAGGGCCAAACTCACAGAACAGAAATTTAAATCCGACCATTGCCATGCAGAAGGCCAATAACAGAAATTAAAACCTGGATTTGACCATTGCCTCGCAGAGGGCCAAACTCACAGAACAGAAATTTAAATCCGACCATTGCCATGCAGAGGGCCGATAACAGAAAACTAAAACCTGGATTTGACCATTGCCTCGCAGAGGGCCAAACTCACAAAACAGAAATTTAAATCTGACCATTGCCATGCAGAGGGCCGATAACAGAAAACTAAAACCTGGATTTGACCATTGCCTCGCAGAGGGCCAAACTCACAGAACAAAAATTTAAAACCGGCCATTGCCACGCAGAGGGCCAATAACAGAAAACTAAAACCTGGATTTGACCATTGCCTCGCAGAGGGCCAAACTCACAGAACAGAAATTTAAATCCGACCATTGCCATGCAGAGGGCCGATAACAGAAAACTAAAACCTTGATTTGCAGTTTTGAAAAGTTGATAAATGCCGAGTAAAACATGAAGATTTTGCAAACAATTTTCCTCGCTTTCTCTGAGATGATGTTATGTCATGATGGTGCATGAATGCATAGACACATGAGACTTTCATTTCGTTCTTTTCTTTTACTCTCACTTTTTCATTTTTTTTTTGAAAATTCCATGTTTGGAATCTATTGTTAATATTGTCATCCGACACGATGTACATTCAAAACGCATTCATTGAAAACAACGTTGAGAGGTATAAAACCCTTTGATGAGCAGGAAGAAAGTGTAGCCCTGAGTTAAAATTCTTTCTATCGCTTTTTGCAATCCAAATTAACTTGAACCCCGTAGGATGTGGAAAAATGGTTATGAAAAGCAGATGAATAATGATTTTCCGTGAGCAAATATTAACGTATGTGGGTCCCGCATCTGGGGGAAAGTGCTATTAACATGTTGGGCTCCTATACTGCCCCAATTTTGCACAATAAGTATGCTTTGGAAAAGTGAAAAGGTTTGGGTATGAAGGATTCCCCCAAATTGGATAATCTTCGATTGACAGGGAGACTCTTTTTTTTTTTTTTTGAAAATAAAACTGAATGCGTCGTTCACCACATCATTCTGTTTCAAAGTTAAATTCGTGAGAAAGATTAGGACAAACAGTCTTCAGTCAGCGTGGACTTTTATTGGCTTGTACCGTGGCTAAAGGTCAAAGGGTTTTGAAAGAAAGGATAACGAAGGCCCAAATAAGTGTTTGACGGTTAAAGTCTTTAAACAAGAATCATTTGCAAGGTGCCCAGTCAACTGTCTTTAGGGATTTGAACTTCAGGCATCCTTTATTTTTTCATTGTTGTTTTTTTTCTTTCTTTCCCTTTGGATCATTCTTTTCGTTGCCCCTGTTGTGGTCCTTTATGATACTTTCCTTTTCATTTCTGTTTTTTTTTCTTCCTTTTAGAGATTTCCTCCTCAACTTTGGATGCTTATGATGTATCCTTTTAAGTTGACGTCGATATGCTAATGATTCTTGTCTAGGGTGATGAAAACAATTATGAATTTTGGCTCAAAAGGGGTGCAATTGGATGAACTGCTTTTGACGATTGGATAACGAAAAATGGCCACACGTCACTCTGAATCTTGTTTGTCTGACTTTCTCTTGAATTTAAACCTGAAACGAAACTATGTAGTGTTTGACACATCAACTTCATTTTTCCTTTGCTTTGTTTCCTTTGTTTTCTTCTTTTTCTTTTTATTTTTATTTTTATTTTTTATTTTTATTTTATTTTATTTTTATTTTTATTTTTATTTATTTTATATATATCTCCCTGATCAACGGATTATCGGTGATATGTAACATGATGAAAACTGCCCCAATATTATACGTATGGCAATCCTTTGTCTTAAGGGAAACGAAAAAGTTAGGGTTCAAGTAATATGAATGCAGATGCTTTATCAAGAAAAGAACACCGGTTACTCCCAAAACCTTGAATCAGGAAAGGACTCACCAACGGTATTTTTCAAAACTTTTTCTTTTTCTTTTTTTTCATTTCAAAAATACTATGCCCTTGACAACTTTATTAACAACAAACTCAACATGTGACCTTTCTTTTTCACCTCTTTTTCGTTTTTCCTTTTTCGACATCCTCCAGGACCGAGCTCGCCAACCTGATATACCTGTGATGCTTTTATCAACACGCGTTTACTTATTTTCATTTTCATTTTCACTTGACTACTTAACAGCTCAGCGTGACATGCAATATTTCAGATGGAATGCAAACAACCAAAATATGAATGAAATCACGTGAACTTTATTTAGTAAAAAAAACACAGAGTACAATAAGCTTTAAAGATAATATCAACATCCCCTTAATAGCAACCACTATCACGGAATCATCATGCGTAAAACTTTTTTACTGCATCAGAATTAACTGGCAATGGTAACTCCTCTCCGTCCATTCTCGTGAGAATTAGTGCCCCACCAGAAAATGCTTTCTTCACTACAAATGGCCCTTCATAATTTGGAGTCCATTTGCCTCTATGATCCTTTTGTATAGGTAGAATCTTCTTCAACACCAGCTCACCTTCATGAAATTCTCTTGGGTGTACCTTTTTGTCAAATGCCTTCTTCATTCTTCTTTGGTACAATTGTCCATGGCATACTGCTGTTAATCTTTTTTCATCGATGAGATTGAGCTGGTCGAAACGAGCTTGAACCCACTCAGCCTCTTCTAATTGGGTTTCCATTAAAACTCGTAAGGACGGAATTTCCACTTCAAACGGAAGTACTGCCTCCATTCCATATACAAGCGAGAAAGGCGTTGCCCCAGTCGATGTTCGTACCGAAGTGCGATAACCATGTAAAGCAAAAGGAAGCATTTCATGCCAATCCTTATATGTGACCACCATCTTCTGCACAATCTTCTTGATATTTTTGTTAGCAGCCTCTACTGCCCCATTCATCTTTGGACGATAAGGAGAAGAATTAAGATGATGAATTTTGAACTCCTCACATAACTCTGTCATCATCTGGTTGTTCAAGTTAGTGGCATTATCAGTGATGATCCTGTTAGGGAGCCCGTATCTGCAAATCAACTCCCTTTTTATGAACTTGGTCACCACCTTTCTAGTCACATTAGCATAAGAAGCAGCCTCAACCCACTTGGTGAAGTAGTCGATTGCGACTAATATGAAACGGTGTCCATTTGACGCCTTTGGCTCTATAGCTCCGATGACATCTATTCCCCACATCGAAAAGGGCCATGGTGCAGACAACACGTTCAAGGTCGTGGGTGGCACATTGATATTATTTGCGTACACCTGGCATTTCTCACACTTTCTCACATGTGTACAACAATCATTTTCCATAGTCAACCAAAAATACCCCGCTCTCAGTATCTTCCTGGCCATTGAGTGCCCATTCATGTGCGTGCCAAATGTACCCTCGTGCACTTCTTTTAGTATCAGCTCGGCTTCTTTTGCATCTACGCATCTAAGGAGAACCATGTCATGATTCCTCTTATATAAATATCCCCACTCAAAATGAAGCTGCCAACCAACCTCCTTAACGCCCTTTTATCGTTTTCAGATGCCTTCTCTGGATATTCTCGGGTCCTAAGATAATGCTTGATATCAAAGTACCAAGGTTTACCATCTACCTCCTCCTCGATGAAATGACAATACGCTGGCTCCGCATGACTCTTCATTTCGATCATTGGCAATTCTGCATCTTGATCAACTTCAAACATCGATGACAAAGTAGCCAACGCGTCTGCTAATTGATTATCTTCTCGCGGTATATGATTAAACGTGATGGAATCGAAATACTCAATTAATCCCCTGATGTAAGCTTGGTATGGAATTAATTTTGTATCCCTAGTCTCCCATTCTCCCTTCAATTGATGGATGACCAAAGCTGAATCTCCATATACATCCAGAATTTTTGCTTTAGACTCTATTGCTGCTCGAATACCCATAGCACAGGCTTCATATTCTGCGATATTATTCGTGCAATTAAAACGCAACCTTGCCGTCATTGGTATGTATTGATTCTTAGGAGAGATAAGCACTGCCCCTATTCCATGCCCCATTACATTCGAGGCCCCATCGAATAATACCGTCCAGGCTTTTTCATTTTTGTCCTCTTTGTTCTCAGCAAATAAAGCCATGATATCTTCATCAGGAAACTCAGGTTGCATTGGCTGATAATCACTAATGGGTTGATGGGCTAAATATTCCGCTAAAGCGCTACCCTTGATAGATTTCTGAGTAACATATACAATGTCGTACTCCGATAGTAGCATCTGCCATCGAGCTATTCTTCCAGTGAGAGCGGGCTTTTCGAAAATATACTTGATAGGATCCATTTTAGATATCAACCAAGTAGAGTGACTCAACATGTATTGCCTTAAACGATGAGTAGCCCACGCCAGTGCACAACAAGTTCGCTCTAACGACGAATATCGTTGTTCGCAATCTGTGAATCTCTTGCTCAAGTAATATATAGCATGCTCTCTTTTCCCGTCTTCATCATGCTGACCCAATACACAACCCATTGAATTATCCAATACGGTCAAATACAAAATGAGCGGTCTTCCTGGCATAGGTGGACGCAACACAGGAGGGTCTTGCAGGTATTGTTTGACCTTTTCGAAAGCAACTTGACAATCTTCATTCCAGACTACAGCCTGATTTTTCCGTAGCAACTTGAACATTGGTTCACAAGTAGCAGTTAATTGGGAGATGAACCTAGCAATGTAGTTCAATCTTCCCAGAAAACCTCGAACCTCCTTTTCTGTTCTGGGCGCAGGCATTTCCGTTATCGCTCTTACTTTGTCAGGATCAACTTCTATCCCTCTTTGGCTGACAATAAAGCCCAACAATTTTCCAGACTTTACTCCAAACGTGCATTTGGCAGGATTTAACCTGAGTTTGTACTTTCTCAGTCTCTCAAATAATTTCCTTAGATTGAAAATATGCTCCTCTTCTGATTCCGACTTTGCAATCATGTCATCCACATAAACTTCAATTTCCTTATGCATCATATCATGAAAGAGTGTCACCATTGCCCTTTGGTATGTTGCTCCAGCATTCTTGAGTCCGAAAGACATCACCTTATAACAGAATGTTCCCCATAACGTGATAAAGGTCGTTTTCTCCATATCTTTCGGTGCCATTTTAATTTGATTATATCCCGAGAATCCATCCATGAACGAAAATAACGAAAATTTGGCCGTATTATCAACCAGAGTATCGATGTGTGGTAACGGGAAATTATCCTTCGGACTTGCACGATTCAAATCACGATAGTCAACACACATCCGAACTTTCCCATCCTTCTTAGGCACTGGTACAACATTCGCTACCCATTGTGGGTATCTTGCCACAGCCAAAAATCCTGCGTCAAATTGCTTTTGGACCTCCTCTTTAATTTTTAGGGACATTTCCGGCTTCATTCTTCTTAGTTTTTGCTTGACTGGAGGGCATTCTGGCTTGAGTGGGAGCCTATGCTGCACAATATCGGTATCCAGACCCGGCATGTCATTGTAAGACCACGCGAACACATCTTTAAACTCCTTCAATAGGGCACGCAATCTTTCTCTCACTCCCGTTTTCATACTAGTACCGATTTTCACTTCCTTTATCTCATCCTTCTCTCCCAAGTTGAGTATTTCAATCTCCTCCTGATGGGGTTTTATCTCCTTAGATTCTTGTTCCACTAATCTCAACAATTCCGGAGAGGGTTCCACATCATCTTCGAAATCATCTTCCGTATTATTGATAGGGTGCTCAAAATCAGGAACATTGATATCGTTATTTTCAAAACAATCATTGTCACATCTGCATCATTTAAATTTATGAAAAAGTATAAATAAATAAGATAAACAAAGAAAAATACCAAATGATGATGAAATGCAACTTTATTATCACGCTGAGTGAAAAGTAAAAAGTCAATCCGCAAAACCTCAGTTCTAAAGCCCCAATCGAAACTATAGGCTTAATTAAAACTATTACATTTTGTTCACATTAAGCATCACAGGTAAATCCAGTGTTTCCCAATTGCTGAGTTGAGTATCAGGGGAGCAAGCCCACACAAAGCTCGAACTTTGAGGCCTGTCTTCATCCTCCACAGCTGCTATCTGGCCAGTGTTGATCCACCCAACACTGCGGAAGCTTTCCTTGATGTCAACAATGTGAATTTTGCTCTCTCTGGGCTCTCGTCTTTCTGCACGGGCTAGACTGCGTTCTTTTCTTTCTTCAATCATCCTTTTCCTGTCTTCCTTGGTAGGTTTGTACCCCAAGCCATATCTGTTCTTGTTTTCAACGATTTCTAGAGGGAATGCTCGCCCCTGCCGATATTTGCCCAAACCTTCCCCATATATATAGCCCTCTTTTAGCATAATCTTGGCCATCATAATAGAAGCACATGATAGATGAGGATTTACTGGAAACGGTTCCACACAAGCATTTCCCACAATCTCCAACGATTGGAAGGCTGTCTCGAGAGCTTCTTCAGCTGCCTCGATGTAGCGCGTGGATGATGGCCCACTCACAAGAAGATCCTCTTCTCCTGATACTATCACCAGCTTATCTCCCATCACATACTTCAACTTCTGGTGTAGTGTAGAAGGCACAACTCCAGCCGAATGGATCCATGGGCGCCCCAACAGACAACTATAAGCTGGCAGGATATCCATAACCTGGAATGTTATTTGAAAGACACACGGGCCAACTTGCATTGGTAATTCCACTCCTCCCATCACTTCTCTTTTGCTACCATCAAACGCCCTCACAATCATTGAACTCGGCCTCATATGCATTCCTTCGCAAGGTAGCTTTTCCAAGGTTGCTTTCGGCATGACATTCAAAGAGGAGCCATTGTCCACTAAGACACGCGCTATAACATGATCCAGGCATTTCACAGAGACGTGAAGAGCCTTGTTATGCCCTCTTCCCTCAGCAGGTATTTCTTCATCCGTAAAGGTGAGATAATTATTAGCAACAATATTGCCAACAATACCCTCGAATTTATTCAACGAAATACCTTGCTCCACGTGAGCCTCATTGAGTATCTTCATTAACAACTTTCTGTGTGATGCCGAATGCATGAGCAAGTCTAACAAGGATATACGAGCAGGCATACGGTTTAACTGTTCCACCACCTTATATTCACTTTGTTGTATGAATTTTAAAAATTCACAAGCCTCCTCTTCAGAAACTTCTTTCTTCTCTTCCTTGTCGGGGATCTCTTTTGTTTGTGCACCCTTCCCCTTTAAGAATTCTTTTACCTTCGCGGCCATCGTTGCTTCCTTATCATTAACTCTTTCTCGTGCCAACTCTGGCGGTGTGAAAATTCGACCACTCCTAGTCATTCCTCCTATGCCTGATATGTTTTTGTCGACAGGATCAACGCTTTTTGCTTCGCCTGATGCATGTGTCCCATATCTCCATGGGACGGCTTTTTCGTTCTTGTAAGGAAAAGGGGCTGGTACACGGATAACAACGGGCGACCTTCCTTGAGTTGGTGGGATAGAGGAAGTCCTAGTGAAACGAATCACCAATGGTTCTGGTAAAATCATGCCGGATTCATCACCAGTTTATGCAAATACATCTCCCTCCTCATTCTTGTAGCATGCTTGCATCAGACCACGATCTAGCAGGTCTTGCAGAATTTCTTCAAACTCAACACACTCCTCAATAGAGTGCTCAGCATCTGGGTGGAGCGCACATGCCATACTCTCATCATAATCGCCCTTCAAGATACCCACTTTCAACAACGCCTCCAAAATAAACCTCCTAGAGCTCCTGACTTCTTTCACATTTCTCACCAGCTCATGTTCTTTCACTTCGACAGAATTCGTCGAAGCACTTCCATGCCCAGATAAAGGATTGGCCTCGATACTAGGCTTATCTTCTTGGAACTTTAACCACCCAGAATCAATTAGAGTCTGCACTTTATGCTTGAAAGCCAGACACCTCTCAGTGGAATGACCAACGACCCCTCCATGATAACTACACTTTGCATCTGCATCATAACCTCTTGGGTACGGAGGCTGCAAAGGCTTCAGGGGACAAATGACAACCAGACCCTGTTTGATAAGATGAGGCAATAATTCCGTATAAGTTGTAGGAATTGGGGTAAAGTTAACATAATTTCTTTCCTGGTTCCTTCTTGGATAAGTATTTGGACCCACATTCATATTGGAACCTACGTTTGCCCCTCCCCTCCAATTATTCATCGAGATGTATTGTGGTTGATAGTACCCTAGTTGTTGTTGAGGCCTAATTTGATGACCAAATGACGCGTTAGCTATATGTGGATGTTGACCCCAGTATGGTCGATAGTTATGAGTGGGAGCCTGACCTCTCCACACGGGGGTTGCAGATGTTGCATGCACATCTCCTTCCTTTCTTTTTCCTGAGTTGAAACTGGGTTTTTTGGAATTTGCAACCACCGACGAGCCATATGCAATCTTCCCATTTTTCAACCCGATCTCTATTCGTTCGCCTATCACAATGATATCAGCAAAATTTGAAGATACATTTCCCACCATATGTTCATAAAATGGTGGTTGGAGCGTATTTACAAACATTGCCACCATTTCTCTATCATACAAAGGTGGCTCAACCTGTGCAGCCAATTCCCTCCACCGTTGAGCATACTTCTTAAAAGTTTCGTTGTCTTTCTTCGACATGTTTTGCAGCTGTATACGATCTGGCGCAACATGTGTATTGTATATGTACTGTTTCACAAAAGCATCAGCCAAGTCCGCCCAACAACGAATTCGAGTCGGCTCCAAATCGGTATACCAATTTAATGCCACTCCAGCCAAACTATCTTGGAAAACATGGATGAGCAGCTGCTCATCATAAGCATATGCAGCCATCTTTCTGCAAAACATGGTCAGATGGCTCTCAGGGCATGTATTTCCCTTATACTTCTCAAAATCTGGCGCCTTGAACTTATGTGGTATTTTGACGCCAGGAACCAAGCTCAATCTGGCAACATCTCCAAACCCATAACTTTCAAATCCCTCAACAACCCTCAATCTTGCCTCTAGGCTCTCCAGTTTATCCTTTGCTCCGTCGACATTACTAATTACCCCCTGAAACGAAGTATGTGGCGTAGCCCTGGTAGAAAAGCCCTCTCCGGTAATCACATGAGGCACCGGAGTTACTCGTATTCCATCAGACATGCTTGCATTCATTCCTTCACTTACCATAGGTGCGGACATTACAACAGGTCCCTGAGTACTGATTGGCGGTACGTTGGCAGTGGTAGGGAAAGAGAATGAAACATGCTCCCCTTCTGTGTATTCTCCCACAAGTGGAGTGTAATCTGGGGGTAATCCATACATTGGGAACGGAACAGATTGGCTCCCAGCATTGAACAACGGAGGGTAATATTGAGCACTTCCCTCAACTTGCGCAGGCATCGACCCTTCCGTAGTCTTCAGGGCCTCGAGAGCTGTCAAAATCTAGGCCATTTGATCCTTCAACTGGCTGACATCAGCCTTAATAGATTCGTGTGACTGCTCCCAATTCTCCATGACCTTCGAGTTAGCTCTGGTCCTGTATGGATGTCGTGGAAAATTTGTCGTTGTTCTCTCACTTGTACTGATGATTATTTTTATTAAATTAAATTAGATAAAGATGAAGAATGCAAAACAAAAGAAAACATGATGCATGCTAGTGATAAGTGGAAATCACAGGATAACGATGACAATACTGATAGAAAATTAACACAAGCCGATACCAAACAAACATCCCTTATCTTTCATTTAAAGAAAATTTGATCAATTACATCGTCTAAGGAACAAAACACGCCATTCTGATGTACATCAATCCCGCGCCCGGGCAATGAAAGATTTCATCTCTCCCACCAACCATTTACAATGATTAATAAACAATTCTATTTTCGCTGGTGAGTTACGAAAATGAGTACTTACTTCAGCATTCGACACCATCCTGGGGATGTCTTCAATTGCCCCATTTGCCAAAGCAGCCAACTGAGAGAAGCTTTCCTTCCAGTGCTTTACAGCCATTTCTTGCTTTGCGATGTGCTCTTTCATTCGCTTTATCAAGGCCTGATGCCTTTCTTCAAATTCCATCGACCTCCATCGCTCCTCCTGCTCCTCGATGTAATCCTCCATTTGCTTTAACATGGCCCGGTACTCCTTTTCGGCCTCCGCCAACTTCTAGTGCTCCTGATTCAACTCTGCCTCAAATGATGTAGCCATCTCCTTCATTTGATGCCCCGCTTCTTGTACTTGGACCTGCGCTTCTCTTAATCTTTTTAGGGCTTCCCTTTTATCCCTCTTGACTTCCTCATAGAGTTGTTTCCACTGCCTGCCCTCTTTTAAAGCCATCTTCTTCTCATTTACTCTCATGGATAATTCCTTACTCGTGGCCGCTAGATCCTGTTTCACTCGAAATGTATAATCCCTCTCAGCCTTCTGGCTTTTGACAATGTTTTCATAAGCCCGCGACTTTTCTTCATTATCATTTCTCATATCCACAAGATCATTACGCGCCCTTTGTAATTCGTTTTCCAACCTAGCATTCCTCACCCTCAATTTCTCCATCTCAGCCTTCAATTGTTGCACCTCTTCACTTTCTGGGGCTTGGGATGGTCCTTCACTAGCTGATTGATCCTTGATTGGCTTGAAAGGCAACTTGACTACTTCCACTCTCTCCATAATCCAGGTGTGATAACTAACCCTGCTATCCACTACTCCATCCCTCAAGTCCTTCTCTGCTCAAACAACATTTTCCCAAGCGCTTTTAACCTTTCTTAACAGTTCGATGAAATGCCCGTCTTCGTAATAAATGAATAGGGTAGCAAGGTAATCTGATGAAGGTGCCCCTCTCAGGGGATGCCCGAATTGTCTTTGCACCAAAATGGGGTTGTAATTGATACAGTACCGGGCACCTATGAGAGGCACATTAGGAAAACTACCACAATGTTGTATAGTCAGTTTATTTCTGAGCCAAGGAAGGCGCCATTTTATACTTCTTTCGCTCAAGCCAGCAAGGAATCGGGCCCAATCGTTTCCTCCCTTACCTTTAAGCCCTTGGTGTGACAAAGTCTCCGATAGACTCTTGACGTCGACCATCTCCTTAAACACACGCGTTGTCATCCATGTATATAACGCCGGTAAACAACAAAGAATCTTCTTTCCCTTTCTCTCCTGGCAAAAACTCAAGGTCCCATAAACATCTGCAAGAACTGCTGTTACAGGATTCTCTGATCTGGTTTTACTTGCCACGAAGACGTCTATTGCGGTGTAATCCTCGAATTTTTCTATTTTGGGAAACAAGACAATGCCATATATGGTGAGGGCTAATACATCCATGAAAGTTTCCCAATCCTCTTTATCAGCCAGGTGATGTAAATACTGCTCTAGATATCCCTGTGATAACCCATGCAATTGATTCCTCATCATCATCCTGTCTTCAAGCTCCTTGGGATGTAGTTTCATGATGGCAGCAATGGTGGGTATAGAGGCATGATGCTCTAAATATTGATAGGGATTGGTGCCCTCCAGTGGCAAACCCAAGATATGCTCGAACTCCTCTATACTTGGCGCCAACTGAAAGTCTTGAAATGTGAAACATCGAAGCGGAGAATCATAATATTGTGCCAAGGCTGTGATAGCGGGTATTTGTACTTCAACCTCCATTAAATTCAACAAATTTCCATATCTTCTCTGAAAGGTTTCTCTCTTTATAGTCTTAAGCCTTTTGCCCAAATTTATCAGCCCGGTCAAATTTCCAACATGGGTCCTTAGACTATACTTCTTTCTTAAATCAGAAGAGTTGGTGTGTCGTGTAGCATCGGATCTTGTGTCAACATCCATCTCGTATGAAGTCAAGTAGGTACCTGTGATTTCCTTTAAAATTAACATGTTACTAAGTGATGTATGAATATGATGCATGATAATAAAACAACATGACGAAACAAAGCACATGCATGGTATGAAATGTAATATCATTATTAAAAAACGAATAGCGAGAGGATTACAAAAGTACATATTCCTCCCATCGTGCCCTAACAAAGGTTCACTGTTTTGAGTTCAAGGTCAAGTATATGCAATCTCACAAGGATGGTTTCCTGAACCTAAAGGTCAAAGGTTACTAGAGTTATGGCCCCCTTCATAGGATCTCCACAACAGTCGAGTAATCAACTAGGTGTGGAAACACATATGAAGAGAACAGACTCTAGCTGGAGTTCTCACGATAGCCAAACAGGAAGTACATCCCAGAGTGACACCGCTACACAACTCCTCTAATTCTAAGTTACGCTCAGACCCGGTTATAGGGCCCCACTCATGATATGCCGAAAGTGTGTGTGAAGGGAGAACATCATGCACATCCAAACCCTCACCTGTAAAACAACCAGAAAAATTCCCAGGCAGATATAAACATATTGTCTATCCTAGGGTTCAATATTCAACAGTTATTGCAGTTATTCCAAATATCAAGCATATATAGAGAAAAGGGAAAGAAAAACACAAAGCAAATCCACATCGAATTTGCGCATCTAATTAAATGGCTCGACTCTCTAAAAAGGATCCCCAGTTGAGTCGCCATCTGTCGCAACTGGAATCGCGACGGGACGACGATCCAAAAAAGAAACGAGTTTTGAAAAGAGATTTTGGAGTCACCACCATAGTTTATTCTGGAAAACTACGGAAAAACCATAAACTGATAAGACACGGTCCGTGAAAACCAGATTCTGGGTTCGAGAGTCGGTTACGTGTAGGGAAGGCGTTAGCACCCTACAACGCCTACCCTAAGGCAGTACCTTCAACTAAATGCACGAATATGATGTGGTTTTTCAAAATGTTTAACTATCCCCTAAAATAAAATTCTAAATAAACAAAATATATTTTTTAGTTTTTTGGGCCCGACAAGGATTGACCTTGCTCCTACGTATTCTCATTCAATATGAGAAATCAGAGTTACGTAGTTCTTTTAGAAACTCAAAAGTTTGTTTGAGAAATTGTTTAGAAAATTTGTTTGGAAAATGATTATGGATAAATTTGGATTTTTGGGAAAGTGAACCTGACAAGGTCTAGCCTTGCTCCTACGTATCTCCACTTTCGATGGAGAATCAAGGATCACGTAGTTCTGGCTAAAAGATTGTTTGTTTGTTTGAAAGTGTTGATGTTTTTAGCTTTTGAAGATTTTATATATTTGTTTTTTTGACATTTTCGAGAAAAAGAAGGTAATGAGTACTAGGCCGACGCGAACGGTCACACGAGTACTCATACCTTTAGAATGGTATTTAAATATTTTTAATTATTTTTTAAAAGAGAAATAACGATATTAAGCACTAAGACGATGTGAACGATCACACGAGCACTCGTACCGTTATTTACTTATTTAGGAAGACTTAAGAGTATTGAGTGCTAGGCTGATGCGGACGATCACACGAGCACTCATACCATTATTTAATTTTTTAGATTTAAGATATTAAGTACTAGGCTGATGCGGACGATCGCACGAGTACTTATATCATTATTTAATTATAAGAGAAAAAGGTATTGAACACAAGGACGATGCGGATGATCTCACGAGTGTTCGACCTTTAAAACATATTTTTGTAAATTTATTTAAGAAAGAAGAAAAGGTTTTTAACACAAGGACGACACGAGCGGTCACACGTGTGCTTAACCGTGAAAACGTATATTTTTTGTAATTTTATTTTAAAAAAAGAAGAAAAGGTTTTTAGCACATGGACGACGCGAGCGGTCACACGTGTGCTTAACCTTTAAAACGTATATTTTTTGTAATTTTATTTGAAAAAGAAGAAAAGGTTTTTAGCACAAGGACGACGCGAGCTGTCACACGTGTGCTTAACCTTTAAAACGTATATTTTTTGTAATTTTATTTAAAAAAGAAGAAAAGGTTTTTAGCACAAGGACGACGGGAGCGGTCACACGTGTGCTTAACCTTTAAAACGTATATTTTTTGTAATTTTATTTCAAAAAGAAGAAAAGGTTTTTAGCACAAGGACGACGCAAGCGGTCACACGTGTGCTTAACCTTTAAAACGTATATTTTTATTAATTTTATTTAAGCTATAAATATTGTATTATTAAATATATATTTTAGGATAAGTAGATATCTAAAATAAATAGATAAAATAAAATAAAATAAGACAATAAAAAATAAAATAAAAATAAAACAAAAATAAAATAAATAAATGAAAATAAAGCAAATAATGGGGGGTCTAAACTATTTTTTCTTTTATAAAAAGATTGGGCCTAAACCCAAACTAGTATGGGGGTGCGCGGGTGAGAAGCGGGGGTTGCGGGAGAAAAGGTTTTTTCTTCTTGGGCTTGACCTAGCCCTGGCCCGAAGATGTATGGAGGTGCGTGGGTGAAAAATGGGGGTTGCGCAAAGGAGGCTGGGTCAGCAACAGGCCCAAGGCCTTTTCATTCTCCAGCTCAGAAATCCTTAGGGGTTCTCTCACTCTATGCATCACACAGCCTCATTCAAACGAGACTCAGGGTCTCTTTCTCTCTGAGCGAGGAAACCAGGGGTGCGCACCTCCGTCCAGACGGCCACCGCGCCACTGCCTCTTCGAACCAGCCACCACGCCACCACCCTCTACCGGTCTCGGCGTCGATGGCGACCTCAGGCACCACCGGAACCACTGCCTGTCACGACGCCACCGTCTTCACTCTTCTCCCTTCGAAAACGGCGATCCCAAGGGAGGGTCTTCCTCCGTCTTCGTCTCCGATCCCTTCGCGTCATCAACACCTCTCATCATCAACTTCACCATTATTAAAACCTCCACGACGACCACGACCACTGCCGCGATAAGGCCCCCGTACATATCCTCGTCTACCTCCCCGGCCACCTCCACGGCCACCATCACCTACCGAGATAACTTTAGCAACGTCGCCACCACCACACCGCAGACTACCACTTCCAACCCGCCAACCACGAAACAACCAGCCACTCTCTTCTTTCCTCTCGAGCCTGCCCAAAGTGGGGGTATTATGCCATCACCTCCATCGTCCCATTCATCCTCACCGAAAGAGCGATTCCGGTGGAGGAGACTTCGAATTTCAGTGGGTCCATTTGAGTCTTGGGATGTAAGGGTTTCACGAAAAATGGTGCAATGAATAAAGTGGTAAAAGGGCGATAATAATTTATGGGATTGCTAGTCAAAGATGTGACTGTGTTCTTTGGAATTTTTCTGTGTTTCAGGTTCCTACTCATCATCCTGTCTTGTTTTGGTTATAGGGTAGTGAAGGAATGTTTGCTGACGGGTTTCGACCTATTTGAGAAAAGCTAGTATAGTGCCATTGAGAGGAGAGTATATAGATGATGAAAATGATTGGGTTAGCGTTTTTGCAGTGTTTATTACTGGGCTTCCAACGAAACAGGATGTATGTATATGGTAAGTATGGAATCGAGCTGACCAATGATGATAACAAGCGGCCATGGAGAAGGATGATGACCACACACCATAATGTTTTTGAACAGATTATAGGCAATCCTCATATGCATTATCAAACACTATCATTCTATATTTATCATGCATCATGAGAATGAGAATAAAGGATAAGTTGTGTACCTGAGAATTTCTCTGATATTCGTCACTTCTGATATCCTCTGCCTCCCCGATGATCTCTTCCTGTCACCCCTTAAAACCTTTCTGTTCTCTGATTTCTCTCTCTCTTTTTCTCTTCCAAAAATCTTGGAAATATTCCTCCTAACCACCTGGTCTCCCTCACCCCAGACACACCTCCCATACCCCACCTTCCCCACGTTTTTTATTTTTCTTATTATATATTTTTTATTTCAATTTTATTTTTTATTTTATTTTTAATTTTATTTTTAATTTTATTTTTCAATTATTTTGATTAATTAAATCTATTAAAACAAAATGAATATAAGAAATAAAATAGAAATTGAATTAAAAGCAAAGATCTAAATACATTAAAATAGAATAAAACAAAAAGGTAAAATAAAATAAAAGGAAAATAATAAAAAACCAATAAAAACACATTCTTTACTACCCGGACAAAATTGAGTGTTGACACTAAGGTAATCTCAGCCACCTCAACATCACACTCGGACGCCACAGAGGTATCATCTATTAATACCGCGTCCTCAATATCACCTGCTTTACAGTTTCCTTTTTCGTCCAAAATTAGGGACGACATATTTGAAAAAGAAAAATTGTTTACAACATCACTTGATAAGTCAATACAAAACAAAGAATGATCTTTAATCAGGGTTCTTCCCAGCTTCCAACACGTTGAACCGCACCTTCTCGTCTCCTATCTCCATTGTCAGTGATCCTGCATGCACATCTATCTTGGTTCGTGCTGTCATCATGAAAGGTCTTCCCAAGATAATAGTTGTTGGACTGATTCCTTCATCATCCTTCATGTCTAAGATATAGAAATCTGCAGGAAAAATTAACTTGTCTACTCGGACAAGGACGTCCTCAAGCACACCTGCAGGGTTAACTGTGCTACGGTTGGCCAGTTGAATGACCACACCAGTAGTCTTAAGAGGTCCCAAAGATAGAGAAGTAAACACTGATAAAAGGCATTACATTTATGGAAGCCCCTAAATCTAGCATGGCATTGTCAAACTTTGAATTTCCAATAACACATGGAACAGAAAACATACCTGGATCCTTGCATTTTCGCGGTATTTCAATATGCTTCTTAATCAAACTTGACACATTTCTTCCCAAATTCACAACCTCATTATCCCTAAAACGCCTTCTATTTGTGCAAATTTCTTTCAAAAACTTGGCATATTTAGGAATTTGCTTAACAACATCTAGCAAAGGAATATTGATGTCCACCTTTTTGAAAATATTTAAAATCTCTTGGTCTAATTCCTCCATTTTTTTGTTTCTCGGCTTCAACCGATTTGGATATGGAGGAGGTGGAGAATAAGAAGAAGAAGAAGTTTTAGAAGAAGAGTTAGAAGATACTAACCTGGATTTATCAGTTGTAGTCTCAGGTGATGGTTCACTCGGTCCTCCATTGTCATCAATTTGCGCTTCTTCTTTCTCCTTATCTTCATCCTCTTGGGTTCCTTCAGGGCTTTCTACTTGCTTACCCGTTCTCAAAGTAATAGCACTTACATTTTACGGGTTGATCACTGTTTGTACAGGCAGTTTGTTTGATTCCTTAGCCTCTAATTTTTCCACCCTCTGAGTCAAATCTACAATTGATTTCTTGATTTCTGAATTTTGCTCAAGTATTGTTTTCATGAAATCTTGTAGTGACATTTCAGGTTGAGATTGCTGCCTTTGTTGAGGTGGAACATAAGGTTGCATGTTCTGCTAATACCTATTGGAGGATGAGTCATGATAATTTTGGTATGGTCTATTTCCTCCAATCATGTTTGAGGCAAAAACTTGAGATGGATTTTCCACAGTGGTTTCCACCAAGCTAGGACATTCATCAGTATAATGGTCAATTGAAATGCAAATTCCACACTTCTTAGCAATTTATGGAGTTGAGGTTTTAAACAAGCTTGCAATGTGATCGAGTTTGCTTTCTAGCTTATTTAATCTTTCATCTATCTTCTTCCCATCAACCGCACCATTTTCAATTTCATGCACTCCCTTCAGCAAAGTCACTGAATTTTCTCTTGTGCCATACTGTTGATTGTCTACTGCCTTCCGTTCTATTAGATCTATACCATCTTCTGGTGACCTGTCTAAGAAAGATCCTCCGCTTGCAGCATCTGTCCATGACGTATCAGTAGGACTTAAGCCTTCATAAAAGCTTAAAATAAAATCTTCCATTTGGAGTTGAGGGCATGAAGAACACGGTTTCTTGAATCTTTCCCAATATTCACTAAGATTCTCTCTATCTCTCTGTCTTATATCTTGAATTTCTCTGCGGATAGCTGATAATTTGGATGCAGGAAAATACTTCTCAAGAAAGAGTCTTTCAATAGTTTCCCAATTTGTAATTCGTGCAGAGAGATAATACCACCAATCTTGAGTTGCTCCTTGAAGAGTAAATGGAAAAGCTCTCATTTTAAGGCTCTCTATTGTGATCCTGGAAGATCTAAAGTTTTCACACAACATGTGAAATTGTCTCAAGTGCTTGTGCGGATTCTCCCTTGATAACCCATTGAATTTTGGTAATGCATTTAACAGGTCAGGTCTCAGCTCCCACTCCTCATTCGGATATTCAATGTTACTTCAGATAGCTGTATTGTGGGAGGTGGCTAACTGTCTGATGGTTCTTTGTGCCATATTGTTTGGGTTAGGATCAGGTAAAGGATTGGATGGTATGTTTGTGACTGGAGATAACGAAGGTGGAATGACTTCAGATGTAGGAAGTGTTCCCTCAGTAGAACACCCAAATTTCAATCTTCTCCGCAGCTTACGCAAATTCCTTTCAACTTTCGGGTTAATTTGATAACATTCTCCCGGGTTAGCTCTGGTCATGCACTACGCAATTTGCTGGAAGTTGTTTCTCTGTTACTTCTCTTTTTCTTTTGTTCTTGCTTTAGAGAAAGATTTCAAATAAGAGATAAGAGAGACTTGTTGGATCCACTCCCAGGAAAGAGAGGTGCGTCACAATGGACAACTTAAGTGCCAAGTCTTTCCTAGCCAGAGTGTATTCAAACTAGCCTCAAGTATTTCTCAAAAGAAATTCTTAGTAAAAACAAGAACAAAGATTTTTCCTAAAACAAGAATGACTAAAGGCTACAAAATAACTCAAATTAAATTAAATATATGTGCGTTAAAAAAAATAAAGATAAAAACAAAAAATAAAATAAAATAAGAATCAAAATACTTAAAATACTAACCGTATTCCCCGGCAACGGCGCCAAATTTGATAGGCTGTCGTTGAAGCTATCAAATTAATACTACTTTTCAAGACAACTTCAGTATTGCCAAGTAGTATTCAAGAAGGTAGATAGGGCTAAAGTAACCCTGAGTCGTCTCCCAACGAACACGGAATTGCTTTTGAATATCTGACTCTTATGCTATGCAATGCTTATGAATAAAAATGATGTTTGGAGAATGTTTAAAGAACAAATAATAAACTTAAAAACAATTATGATTAAATAGGCTAATTCCACTTCTTTTCCAAGATGGATTCATCATCGGTTATTCACGGATAATTGCTCAATTGATTATTGTTTAAGTTTCAAATTAATTAAAGTACATTCTTAATTAATTTGAGGGCAATCATGCATTTAACCAAAGTAAATTCTCAATCAAATGCAAAACCTTTCTAGATTATTCACAATAAATTCAACCAAAGTACATTCTCAATCAAATTCTATTGTGTTTAATCATGTCTATTCTTAAATCACCTAACCAAGTTAAAAGTTAATCAATCAAAGTAAATTCTCAATTGATTATAGTTGAAATTATTACTACCAACCAAAGTACATTCTCAATTTATAGTAAAAACCATTTAATCATATGAAAGTTCCTAAATTAAATCAAAGTAAATTCTTAATTAAACCTAGAAACCCTAGAACTCATATAATCAATATGCATGTAGATTCAAACACATTATGATGCAAAAATCTTTGCTTTTAATAAGATAGAGAGATGAAAGACATAGAGAGAACAACTTAAATCAATAACCAAAGTAAACAATTGCATTAACTGAACGTAACCTCAGAATCCGTCATGGAATTACAGCAGAATAGCCCTAGATGCTTAGCTCTCCATGAATGGAGTTGAATACAAGATGAAAGAAAAGTGAAAGGAGTATGAGAGAATGAATTGATGAATGAAGTGAAGTTCCCTTTGGTCTCTTTATATAGGCTTGATCGGGCTTGGACTCTGAGTATTCAGTTGATAGAATCTTTTATCTCATATCTTCCAAATAACTAAAAGATTTAAATAATTATAACATTATTTGGAAGATATTTTCAGTTGATATTCCCAAATTAAATTAATTCAACAACTGAATTTTATCTTTTAGCTTTTCTGAATTTCCAAAATTGCACAAATGCCCTGAAACTTCCCCTATCTGCACTTTAATTCCTTCAGAATTCTCTAAAATTTCACCAGAAACCCCTATTGACCAGCTTTGACCAGAGAAGACTTGTTGACCTAGTTTTGACCCAGCTTTACAAGCACCAATCATGGCTTGACACGTGGCAGCCCTCTTTCTTCCAATTAGGTTTTCAGATTTGGAAAAAGGGCTTCCCCTTTGCTCCTGGCGGCTCTTTTGCGTCTGTTTGGGTTTTTCTTTTGAATTGCAGGTTCGAAGATGGATGGCAGCGGCAAGGATGTGAGCACGACGTGGTGGTGACGGTGGCACGACAGTGGCGTTGGGCTTGCGGCGGCGGCACGGCAATGGCTGTCCGGTGACAGCGAGACCAAGGCGGTGTTGTGTGGCGGGAGTGGTGGTCCGGCGAAAAAGGATGGTACGACGGAAGCGGAACGGCAGCTGACGGCATTGGCGGCTAGGGTTTCCGTGGAGAAGGTGGAAGATGATGCTCATGGGTTAGGGCTGACGTGGCGGAACATGGTTGGCTAGATCTGTGTGGGGAGGATTTGGACACGTGGCATGATCTGGTGGATTCTAGCTTAGGAGGGGTGTGTATAGGAAACTTAGGGAGGTGTAGTAGAAATGGCTTAGTGTTTGGGCTTGGTTGTTGGCCTGTTTCAGAAATAGGAGTGTATGTAGGGATTTTAGGAGGTGCAAGGGTAAAGTCTGCCTGTTTGGCTCATCTGTACATTATTTTCCAAATAAAACCTGATTTTGGGCCTTGAATTGACATTTGGACCAATAGAACTTATATTCTCAGCTGCACAAATAAACATTAAAACATCCCAGAATAATTTATGCGCTAAAACTTACTTTTTACGTCTCTTTATCTCCGAAACCCAATAATTTCAATCATCACAAATTCACTTAAAATCAACCATTTAAACATAATTATCCCATTAAAATTTTAATTTTCAAACATAAATGTAGGCATAAATATGCACTCATCATGCTCCTAACTTGAGCGTCGGAGCCCCTTTTGCAGGTACCTTCCCCTCTGGTCAAGAATACAACCGATCGAAGTAAGAAATAACCGAGTGGAGTAGGAGACAACCGAGCGGAGTAAACGATTCAGGCAAGTGAAAACAGGAAAGTCACGTCAAGAAAGGTATGTTTTTCGATCCTACAAATTCCTAGTGAAACAAATTGTTGACTGTGTCATGATTAATATCTTTCAAGCGTTTAGTGTCATTCATTTTTTTTTCTTTTATCTTCATTTCTTTTTGTTTTCGTGTATTCATTATTGCTTTCATGGTGAAGAAAATAGAGAGACCATGCTCGCAGTCTTGAATTGTGGTCAAAGGAAAAAATCAATACGATATTTTTTGAGAGATTGATTCATCTTAAACTAAACAGGTTAATAAATTTTTAAAATATCTATACATTGATAATACAAATTGTAATAAAAATAGTTAATTTGAAGATTGGAAACTAAACCAATCTTGATTTTTCAGATTTCATTTCTTAAATTACCAAAATATAGAATCTTTTAAATTGACATTACTATTTTTCTATTTTTTTTCTCCAAAAAAATTTAACATTATTATAAAGATATATTTATATCTAAAAAGAAAACTGAAAGTTATTATGTCTTACGAATAATTTATATTTAATTTGATTTAGTACACGTATAAACTACTAAAATTTAAAATGTTATATATGATAATAGAATTATTAGATAAAAACAAATCTACTAAAAATGAGAGAAATTTATTTTTATACAATCATCTAACAACCTATTTCACCATAACTTCTTCCTAGAAATGTCTTCTGGAAATACTGAAAGGACGTTTTCCTAAGCTCACACCATTTAAGTGATTATTGCAAAAAAGAAAACAACACAAAAACAAAGGTAAGTAAGGATGCAAACAATTAATGATATATATATATATATATATATATATATATATATATATACACACACACACACATTTAAACATTATACACATATCGCACCAACCAACTAGACATTTTATGCATGATCATACTTTGACTAGACTGTCTGAACTTAGAATGAATGTCGAACTATAACGAGTTATGCACTTGTGATGACTTCTACTTAGCAAAGTCATTGCTAATGGGTTTTACCCTACCACACTAACAAAATTAGTCTATTCCACATCTTGGACCATACTGGAAACACCTAAGACTAAGATCTCCTACTACTCTCACCACATGTCTCAAACCTCTCTATGTGAGAATGTATGACTGTTAGAGTGTTAGGAAAATCACCAGGGTTGAGCTACCTGCATTCATTCTAACACACTTGAAACTACACCAAGAAGTCTCACCTTCGAACTAACCTTCATCACTTTGAAATCATTGAAATCACTTCACCTTTACATATTATGCTGATAACGGTTGAATTTACCGTTATTTGATATTTAATTTTGATACTAAACACACCCTTTTTTACTTAGAAACTAGCTTGGAATCATAGTTTTGAGTGAATAAGAGAGTTGAAGGTGAATTTAATGATTTTGTGCTAGATTTCATTGTTTTCAACAGGAATTGAGATGATTTGGAAGAAGAGTTAAAGTAGTAAGGAGTTGGAACTTAGGAAGAGATGGAAAAGTATCAGAAAGGAGGATTGCAGCAGCGTTGCGCACCATTTTAGGGGCCATAATCGTCGGAGTACACTGTCTCACGCTTGGCTGCCCTTTTTCTAGAGCCCTCAGCGTAGGATGTCCCTGGCTTGCACCTGGGCACCCTTTCTAGGGCGTTGAGCGCCACTTTTTCGAGTCGCACCACACCTGCTTGCCTTTTGAGCTGACCCTAAGCGCCAGTTTTGACCCACACACTGCCTGGGCACCCTAAGTGGGGCGCTGAGCACCAGTTTCGTGGGCTTGGACCTATTTTCTGTTCTATTTAAGGATTTGGACGTCCTAGGGATGTGATCTTTGGATGAAATAGGCACAAAAACACACCATTTGACCTCTCAGAGGCGGATTTGGATGCAAAAGCTCCTATTTTCAACTTCTAGGGTTTTATCTTTCATTCTTTTTCCATTATTCATCTAGTTTCACCATGTCAATGATGAACTGAACTCTATTTGTTTTTGGGGAATGATGTAAACCTTTGTAAACTCTCATGTATTGAATTGATTCTCGATTATATATGCTTCTTTCATTAATTGTTAGGGTAATTCTTCTTCGCTTATTGCTTGCTTTGTTTAACTCATTCATTAGCATGATGTATGATTTGCGTGAGTACCTAAGAATGGGGGTATAAGTTCTGGTTGTCTTAAGCTTTTGTTCGTAAGAATTAATTATTAGGGATGACGAAAGACGTTATGATTTATAATTAAGGATAGGCTTTCTTCGCCGAGGAATCAAGTTTTAAGTATTTTAGACAATGACATTGACATTAATGAAGAAGTGGAACTCGTATATACATGAGAGCAAACTAGGTGAAATCTAACTCCAACAACATATTCATCTCATAATATCAAATTCATCACTTCACCTCTGTACTTTTGTTCAATTGATCAAGTTGCATGCATATTTAATTTTCTGTATTTACATTCTAAACCAAAAGATTTTGTTCCCAAGTCTTGTTTAATCAAGAAATCACATAATTGTTTAGGCCATGAGTCTCTAAGGAGACGATAATTGGTCTTACCATTTTTATTACTTTATATGATTCGGTACACTTGTCGGAGCCTTAACAAGTTTTTTGACACCATTGTTGGGGATTCGTAGTTTAACTATTCTATTTGTGTGATTATTGATTAGCTTTAACTTGATTTTTTTTATTTTCTTTTTGTTTCGTGCTAATAATTGTTTTCTAGAGTTTTGTTTTCTTGTTTCGTGCTAATAATTCCTCACAGTCTTAATAATTGACAATTTTATTAATAGTTTGGCTTATGAAGTTACACCTTGGATGATCAAAATGCAAGTGAGTGAATACCCCATTCTTCTCTTAGCTTCTCTTTGAGCTGCTCAACTTCTTTTTCAGGCAAAGTAACAGTCAGCATTCTCCCACTCCTCCCATCTTCTTCGTCTTGCAATCCCGGCAGCACCAAAACGACACCGTCATCACCCACCCCACCAACTCCACAATTCACCACAACCGGTTTCTCTCCGTTCAACAAAACCTCGTAAATACCATCTTCTTCCAAATCCACAAAAGTCAATCTTGCTCCATAAACCACCAAATTCTCTTTCCCTTCCTTCTCTTCCACCAACTTCTCCACAACGCCATTCTCAACCCTTTTCTCCTCACCAATCAGCTTCGCCAAATCCGCCACGTCGGATTTTCCAACCGCCACGTCTGCTTCAACCACACTTATAATCACGTCATTGGCCGGAAAGTCATCCGAGCCACCGCCACGTGTCAAAACAGTCACTATCTTTGGCTCCGAGTCTCTGATGCGTGCCACGTATTTCCACACCAGAGCCGATAGAATCTTGAAGTACGAGGTATCGTCGGCTTGGTTTTCGTCGCATGTGAACATGGACGTTACCAGATGGTCAAGCTGATTGGGAGTAACGTGGAAAGTGTGAGTAACCATCTTGGTGTCGTTTGTGGCGAGCCAAAGATCCTCTACGGTCGTGGCCATTTTAACGGAAATGGGAGTCCCATGATTCCCATTGTTGTGTGGTGGGGATGGAGTTGGTCTGTGATGTTGGACGTGAAGGGTTTTGGGCGGCGCGTGACCCGCGAGTATGCGACTCCACTTGGTGATGAAATTGAAAGCCGAAAAAGCATCTCCAAGAACATGGGACCAACTAAGCCCCACAGAAAGGCCTCCACATTTGAACCAAGTGAACTGCATGCGAAACAAAAAAACATAATGACACATTAATAGTTAGTTGCATGGTACCACATAAAGTTTCAGGACTTATAAGGTCGACTTAATCGTAAAATTCAGAAGAAATATAAAAGAGATTGTAATTTTAATTCCCACTAACATTAAAAATTTATAAAATTAGTTTAATGAGTTAAAAAAAAACTTAGACTATTAACATAATACTAATAATTAATTAACTAATATAAAAAAAACCATTGAATAATATGATTTTTTTTTTCATAACACACTCTTCTTTGCTAAATTCTATTAATTTTATCTTAATGTTCTATCTTTTCCTGCTGTGACTTGTCCATTGGTGTGAACCAATGATTTTGTCTGTGGGATTAATGAATGCATACCTAACGGTGGTCATTCGCGCACGAAGATTACGACACATAACACCTTTCGGATAAGAGCAAAAGCAAATGTGGAAAACGAAACCAGAAACCGCAACTGCATCTCATTGTGTTGGGAAAACTTTTTTATTCAGATCACGCAGAGTACTTAAGATAGTAAAGTAGGCAAACAAATCCGTATTATATGTTGTCAGATGTAATAATTAACATTCTTTATAAGGATATGAACGTCTACGGTATAAATATTTTTCCTTTTAATATGATTTATTTCGTATACAAAGTAATTACAAAGATTTAAATCATCATTGCTGCTGTCTAAAAATCACACCTCTTACTTGTTTTAACTAATATTAATAATTATGGACAAATTTAAAACCACTTTATGCAACACGAAAACAAATATATAAATAAGGAGAAAAATGTTCATAGGTCTATTCGGTTGTTATACCATCGATGACATGTTCTTTAATAACCAGCTATCTTATTCCCCAACCCCACTCCAATTATATATATATATATATATATATATATATATATATATATTCAAAATTGTAATCATATATGTACAGAAATAGTTATTTCAATTAAAAAAATCATTTTTTTAGTAAACCCTGACGTCGAAAACATTTATTATTTATAGCTATATGTGCTTTTTCTTTTTTACTTTTTTTCTCTGTTTTTTAAAGTATCATTTAAGATTATTTCAAAGAAATTAAGAAACAAGATAATTTTTTCTATCTGAATAAAATTTTCGTTTTACTTATTTTATTTGTACACCATAACAAATCAGGTATATAATCTAATTAAAATCAGGCGAAAAGTAAGATTACAAACTAAAACATAAGCAGTCTTATACAAAAATAGTTATTGTCGACAATTAACGAATAGCATATTAAATAATTAATACTTTTAAGAAACAATTATTTTATTTTCGAAACTAATTTTTAACCAAAAAAGTTGTATTTTGAAAAATATTCCTGAGTCAATTTTAACATTACATTAAAGAAAAAGCAAGCTAATTAATTCAACTAAAATTAATCAAATACACCAATAAATTTTCTACTCACCAATTTTTGCATTAAATTAGACGACCTTACTTTTAATTCCCTTTCTTCAAAGTCACTCCAAAGTAATCCTTTTCTTTCATTATCCCAAAAGATGAGTGAATTTAATATCTTTGATGAGATTCATGGCGAAACATAAGCCATTCATTAACTGGTGAAATTTCCATGAAAGTATATATCAATGATAAAAGGTCTTAAAAGCAAGCACCGCAACAGCACACTTTGTATCACACCGAACTAACATGCCCAAAATTAAGTAAAAAATAGGACTTTAGGTTCTTAATTATAAGCAACTCACATAAAAAGAAAAAGCAACCAGTCCGTGAAATAAAAGTGTCACAAATCATAAAAAGAGTTGCTAAAGACATTCTCAACTCCCAGCAATAAATTAAAGCAATAACTGAAGACGAAAAATAAAAGTAAAAAAGAAATTACAATATAAAGATACCTTTTTTATATTTTTTAATCAGCCTTAAATTTAATTATTATAATATTGAAAGGAGACCATCTTTCCACATATACTAATCCCAAACAATAAAAAGTTAAGTTTTAAACCGTTTGAAACATATTTTTGTATAAATTTTGGTTATCTAATATATATATATATATATATATATATATATATATATATATATATATAAATTAAAAAGAAATTTAAGAAAGTGAATAATGGTGTACCTTAAGAAAGACCAAAGGGGAGAAACCTAGGTCAGGACCAAGCACATGATTGGGGAGAAGAGCGTGATGAAGGGAGGAGCCGTTTTGATGGAACCATTCCCGAAGGGAGAGGTGGGAGTGAGACTCGGCGATGCGGACACCAGCGTCGTTGCACTTGATGAAGGGTCGACCCGACTCGGAGATGCGGATCCGACCCGAGAGATGAGTGACGTGGTCGAGAAGTGGGAACATGGGTTTCTTGAGGTCGTAGATGGAGAGTCCCTGAGCAGCGTGGTTGTCAAAGAAGTAGAGGGCTCTGATGTAGTGGAGCTTCAGGAGCAGGTCCATGGAGCTGAGGTGCCACTCAGTCTGTTCGTCGCCGCGTGGGGTTGCGGGCACCACCGTTGAGATCTTGGAGATCAGAGGCTGGGTTTGTTCCATAAGGATGGTGGTTGTGATGAACAAAGAAGAAGAAGAAGAAGAAGGTTTGTGTTGTGTGTGATGTGTGTGAAGATGCGGGTATATATAATGGTGTTAAACTTGAGTTAGTTATTAGTTGATACAGATTGAGTTAAAGTGATGAGATAGGATCATTAATGAAGGCAACTGATGAATCAGCGAGAAGAAAGAGAAGGAACCACAAGAAACTAAATGCGCAGAGGTTTTATGAACACAACGTGTAGGTTGGAAGTACCAGAATACCACTCTCGCATCAACCAAATTTATTTTATTGTTTATTTATTTATTTATTTTTTTAAATTCTTTCACAAGTCTGAAATAGTCATAAAAATTAAATTTTCGTATTTGTAAAAAGGAAAAAGAAAAAGTGAAAATAACGACGTGAAATGAGTGAAAAAATTTTTGAATATCAAAATACTATTGTCCTTGAAAAATTTTACCACACTTTTTTTATTCCATTTCTACTTTGATATTGTTTAATAAAAAATTTTGGTTGTGTTTGTTTTTGCATATGAAATGTTTTCGCATGCGTAAAAGAATGGATCTCTAATAAATTCGTTTGATTGTATCCACTTATTTACGGTGATTTAAAATATCGAATTTAGATCAGAGATTATAAATTTATTCACGAATATTAAAACAAGTTTCTCATATCCATTCAAAGACTAAATGTTCTTGTTTTTTTGTTATGTAGTAAGATATTTATAAAATATCTTAGATATTATATTTATTACATAAAATATCTTAAACGGTTAAAGCCATTAACCCTATTTTTAGGTAAGGTGGTTATTTCTTATTTTGCTTATAAATACAGTAACAGGGTCAAGGTCCAGGTACGTTCTCTTTATGCTCTAGAGATCCTGAATAATATTTCAGAGCAGTATCATAATCATTCTCTTGAGAGCTTCAGCTCCATAACTCACATCTGACTTGAGCGTCGGAGTATCTTTGCAGGTACCTCCCCTCCTTTGGCGAGTATGAAGGACAACAATTGAAGAAATACAAGCATCCCAGACAGCCAGGAGCAACAAAGACATACAGGAAAATGTACACCGAAACATTTTTTATTTGAAATTATATTGTTGCAAGATGTTAAAGTTTTGCATGAACAATGAAATTTTTGATGCAACACAATGGAGATTCTCCTAGTGGATGAGAGTCTTTCACTAGGAGGGGTAACACGGTAACTTTTTATTTTAAAATATCATTAATGTTATTGTTGGAAGGTAGGGGTAAAACACTCAATTGAGTATAAGCTTCAACCTTGTACTTGTCTAAGAATTTTGTGGTCCGTAGAGGAGAAGGAGTTGTGTTTAGTTATTATGGTACAACTCGTTGAGGAAAAGGAGTTTTGTTAGGTTCTTATGGTGTAGATTGTAAAGGAAGACAAAATAATAAAAAAAAATTCTTCTTTTATCGAGTTTGTTATCATTTAGTCTTACCGAGTCGAGCTTGTCCTTTAACCTTGCCAAGCTGAGCTTGTCCTTTAGTCTTGTCAAGTTTGTCGTTGTTTGGTCTTGTCAACTTGAGCTTGTTATTTAGCCTTGCTTAGCCGAACTTGTTGTTTAGCCTAGCCTAGCCGAGCTTATAATAATCTTTCCAAGCTCGTCTCCATGCCTGGCATTTAGTCTATTTTTTCTGTTACGTTTCAATTTATGGTGAAAAGGGCATCAATTTTGTGTTTGTCTAAATCAATTTGTGCTGTTAAGGAAGATGATGGAATCAATTCTATGCTACCAAGGAAGATGATAGAATCAATTTTGTGCTGCCTAGCAAGACGATGAAATCAATTATATGCTACCAAGAAAGATGATGGAATCAATTATGTGCATGTGGTTGTAGAGATGAAATAACATGGAATTGATTCCACGTATTATAAATGCAAATGGAATTGATTCTACTTGTATGTCAGGTAGGATGGAATCAATTATAGTAGTTGTAGAATCCATTATGTGGTAAAAAAACTCCTAACTCATCCTAAATGATTCTTAATTTTGTAAAATATTCAATGATCATCTCACTTTAGTTTATCAAAGATGTAAAGAAGATCACATTCTGAATATTTATAGTCTTTAAATCTTTCTATATGTCAGTTGGCATATTTATCCATATAATGCCTTGTCTGATTGACATGTAAGTAGGATTAGTCTTAGAAGGTTGAACTTTAGATAAATTTCATCTTGCTCTTATCATTCAAGGTCATAGACCTCCTCTAAAACTGGTAGTTGTTGGAATTGAGCTTAGGTGAAATAAGCACAACAATAAGATTCTCATTTGGATATAAGTATAGAAAAGTGTGTATAGGTTGTTCATATACCATGACTTAAGAGAAACTACCAGAGAAGTAGAAGAAAAAAGAAACAAGATAAAAAATAAAATAAAAGTGTGGAACAAAGCTCTTTTTAAGAAGAGTTGTGGTATCATATTAGAATTGTATACAGAATCAAGACTAGAGATGCAATAAAAGTTTTCTTCTATATTGATTAGTTATCTCCATGAAAGAATAAGAGATATAAAAATAAAACTTGTGTATTAACTTTGTATGTCAAACAAAAACATTTTTTATAAAGATATATAATAGAGAAAATAAAATTGAAAAATAGAAAATATTTATCATACTGAAAAACATAAAATGTCTATTAAACTTATTGTATGACCAACATGAAATAGAAGACTCCTTAATTGACCTATCTTCTCATCAACGAAAAACAAAATATTGGTAGACATTGGATGGACTGGTAGACATTGAATGAGTTAGACACTAAACGAGCTGATAAATGCTAGATCACATATTCTACCCATCATTTGACCACTCATATTGTTTGATAGATCAAGAGCTAAGCTTAGAGATTTTTATCACCAAGTGGTGACTCATTGAACAATATTGGTTAAGTGATTACCTTCATTACACATCATCACTTGAGTCATATAGTGAACACTCAAGCAATGAAGCGTTTAGCTCAAGTGAGAGAGAGATTGAGATAATTTTCTCATTTGGAAGAGTTTCACTTTGTGTATGTGTGTTTGTATTTGCATATGTGTGTATGTATATGTGTCTACATGTTTGTATATGTCTTTTTGTGTGTGAGTGTTTGTATGTGTTTGTTTTGTGTATATGTTGGTGTGTTTGTGTTTGTATATGTGTGTGTGCTTATGTTAATCTACGCTTGTGTATATGTATGTGAGTGTCTTTGTGTTTCTTTTTATATGTGATGTGTCCATGTTTGTGTGTTTTATATTTATGTTTTTTTGGGTGTGTGTCTCTTTATATCTACCAGTGTCTATATGTCTTTGTTTGTCTGTGTATGTATATGTTTGTGTGTGTTTAATAAGTGTGAGCCTTCTAAGATACATCGTCTGGTAATTGCACTATACATAATGAATATGGATAAGGATTTCAACATTATGAACAATATTTCAATTGATATTATTTATTGAAATGTTGAAAAATATATTCCTCTTGTTAAAAATACAATAATGTAATTATCTATGGAGGTTGTTGATATATGAGATAAGATATATAATATGTGTTATATATCATATACTTAATATTTAAATTTAAATTAGCTTACTAATATGTACTTTTGTAATATAACATTGTTGTTACCTGGTCCAATAGGCATATTATAAAAAATGTGATCCAATAAGACTTTTTAAGTCTTCTCATTATGGAGCAAGACAAGCCTATGCCTATTTGGACTATATTTACAATTATGACTAAATTTTTGTAGTTTAGTGTATTTATTATTTATCATTTTGTTACTATTTATTATAATGTTATTATACTCTTGAAGACTCGTATTGATCATATAAATATAATTAGTATTCCATAATGAATATATTCACTTCATAGACACTTACTTTCACCTTATTGTAAAAAATTCTAACTCTTTTTTTACTTGAGCATCGAATAGTCTTTTATAAGTAAATCTATCTACTTTTAAGAGTAACAAAAATCTTTTTAAATAAAAGAAACAATCAAACTACTGTTAAAATCTCACTATCTATCTATAAATTCACACTCAAGATTTGAATAAAAACAAATAAATTTCTTGAATATAATATATACATTCAGTGAATATATTTCTTGAAATGATATAATATATATATATATATATATACTATATGTTAAAATTACAATATTAATCACTAGTATATGAAAATTAAATGAGACACTGTACTTTACCTATTAAATAAGTTACCAATAGAGAGGGGTGACAATAGATTCGAACAAGTGTATGCACTTATCCGCTTTCCATTAAAAAAACTGCTTTGTTATTTATTACGTACCTACTAAAATCTATCCGTTTGGCATTTTTTTCAAAGGCAGTATATTAATCACCTCATAGTGAATTTATCCGTACCTATAACCTGTTGAAAGTTTTGAAAAAATAAACATAGTTAATATAAATGTATTAAAATGCTTGCACTTACACCGGATTAATGAAGTCTTATTTTGTAACATCCCAAAATACAGTAATAACCATAATCAGAATTAATTACATTCAACAATAAAACAGTGCAGTCTTTACACTAATATTAAACCTCCAAAACCGAACGGCTTAAGTACAAGGATAAATACAACACAGCAGTATTGCAAGGTTCAGAGACGAACGGTTTTACAAACATTAACCGAACGTCCAAAAAGCTAAACAGAAATACTAAGGACTAAAACTTAACGAGCGCTCTAGGGCTCGGCTTTAACCTCTACTTCAACCAGATTGGTGTCTTCCAAATTTTCTTCTTCCAGCGTTTCTTCTTCCAGCGTTTCTTCAAGCAACGCCTCTCCGTCTGCTCACATCCACACGGATGATCATTGCATAGACAAGACGGACGTACAGGTACGAACGACAACACAAGGAAATAACACAGGGTAAGCTTATTGAATTTAATTCACAAGTCATTCATACAAATCAACATATCAACATTCATAAGATTATCACAACATATACAATCATTCCAAACTCTCATAAGACAGACCGTCCGGACTGTATGATTCTATGTATCTACAGGCGTTCTTGCACCCAGGTGATGTAGTAACTGGAACATTCATCAGCTGCCACCCGAGGTTAGCCCTATCAGTCCAAAGTACTCCTAAGGACTAGGACCTCCTGCCGTTCCCACACATGACCTACCCTCCTCTATATGAGGACGAGCACTCACGGAACATCAGGATGAACTGCCATTAGTAGCTTTACCATAGTCATACTATACAATTCTCAATATTCAATACAAGAGTCGTTCCTCCACGGAACGATCGTTCAAAATCCACAACCATACTTTCACCTCATATACTGTTCATTATCAATAACTTTCCAACTTTACATCATTTTCATACTCCATTTTAGTTTCATAAAAAGACGAGCGTTCAGCCCCCTTCATACTAAGGACGAACGTTAATATGATACAAAGAAGTTCTCATTTCTGAAAGAAAGGAAACGAACGTCTTTTCAAGGACGGACGTTATGACCACTTGAATCAGTTAAAGGAACTGAATTCTAGAACGATTCAAATTATACTTGGAATAATTTAAGTACAATAACTATAGATCGAATCCAAATGGATAAATACACCGCAAGGCGTTTAGATACTGATACCGAGTACGATTTAATAAAAGAGACTAACCGCCAGTCAATGACCGAACGCGGTAATAGATATTTATTAAATATTTGGACGAACGCTATTTACATACGTTTGGTAATCGAGTGTAAGGACGAGCGTTCGGTATAAGACCGAGCGACACTCATAACGAACGCTTTGGGTCGAGACCCATCGTTGATGCAAAATATTAATAGAATAGAAATTTATAAGATAACCATAGGGGAGTGAATTATTTAGGAATTGACTAAGTATAGAAATTTGTATTTTTCAAGCTTCTCAATTTCTCACATAACACTCAGAGCACCTACGTTTGGCCGAACGCTCAAACGTAAGACCAATATAAGAGGGCGTTCGTCCTAAATCAGTATTCTTTCCAAATGAAAGAATTCTGTTTTTCAAGGGAATTACTAGAATACCGAACGGTCAAAGACCGTTCGATAACGAACGTTCATTATCATAGCATTTCATATTCAAAATCTCACTTACAGTAAACTCATTTTCAGTAAAAACTTTCATACATTTAACTACTCATATCATAGCACATTTCATAAATTCCATATATCATCTCATCATCCAGATCATATACCAAAGATCAATTAACACAGATTTCATGCTTCATAACTCATATAATATCATACAACATAACACATACACATGAATTAAACTTAATAAGCTTCCCTTACCTGGATTCGTGAACGAACGTCCTAACGTGCAAATTCTGGATTCGCCCAACTACCACTTCTATCCTCAGATCACTCAACTCTTGCGAACTAAAACCATTTACAGAATCAAAGTTTGATTCAGACAAGGAGAATGCAGGTAACCAGGTTTGGTTTTGCATGAAACTTAATAATGAACAACTAAGGGATGAACTTACCAGATTCAAAACTTGAACTTGTTCGGTTCGATGGAAAGCTTAGGACGTCTGGATTTCTTCTACGGTCTCTGAAATTGGATCGGAGAAGAAGAAAGTGAGTTACGATAGAAAGAAAATGGAGGTTCTAGAGAGAAGGTAGAGAATTTGGAAATCAGAAATTTGGGGAAGAGGATTTTCTGAAAAATCATTTCCCTTCCCACGTAGGACGAGTATCCATTCTCCTGCTGCCACTTGTATTCCACTACTGAATTCCAGATTCTTGTTTAACGACACCTGGCATCCGCACAGAGGGGATTTGGGTGCGTTTTAATGGTGCCTGAGCAGGGTTTTGGGCATTAATAACGTGATTTGACAGGTGGAGGCTGATTACGTTTTCGAGACCTTACATATTTACTGGTTTTGAAAAAAATGTATACTAAAATAAATACTAATAAGGTGTGTTAGTGACATCATTATTTATTTTTCTAAGAATCATCGTGCTTTAGAACATGTTTGTTTCCATAGAAAACAAAACATGATATCTGCAAATAAAGAAAATAAAAAACACAAAACAAAAATAAATGAATATCAAGTTTAACTTTCCACACATAAATACAACAGTTGGTGAAAAAAGTTATTGGTTATTTAAGTAAATATAACAATTTTTAGTATATTTGATTATATTTTTAATATATGTTTTTGTGGAACTAAAAGTATATTTTGTAAAGTCTCTTTTTACTCAGCAAATATTTACTATTCGTACTCATCTTCCAAGTCTCATTTGTCCTCTAACAAATGGTGGGATGAAGATTTTTCAATGTTTAAGTTAATACTCGGTCAAAAATTCTAGTTAAATTTGAATTAAATGTAAGAAGTGAAATCAAAGTGCAATTAAAATAATATTTATAGATATAAAATTTGGATTAATGTAAAAAGTGAAGTCAAAGTGAAATTAAAATAATATTTATAGACATATTTCGCTGACCAGGGCCCCTTATCTAAATGAGCCATAGTTATGGGCCCATTAACCCATAGGCCCACTGATCAAGTTACCTATGAGAAACTACACCTATTTTTGGCTAATTATCCAAATCGAGAATGCCTTTGGTAGGCACAAGGAAATATCGACATGCGGTACCCTAAGTCAGTGAGCAACATGATTATCAAAGCAGATGTGGGCTTCAATATAGGAAACATAGTACCCATTACGCTATAATCGACACCGGTAGTGATCGTTGAATTTTCTCCTTTAGAGGTACTATTCTCGGTATCCGGCTAGGTGATGTAGTGGTCGTCTTATATTAGTCACATGTTATCTAATACTAGGTACCCTATAAATGGTATCATATCATTGTCTTAGGTAACTCATTTAAAGGTTGTCGTTAGCAGGGCGGATGGGTCATCAACCACATATAATACACTGGTTCCTTAGTCTTTTCATGTCTTGAAGGCATGTAAGGAATGTTAGAGTTTGGTCTGTAGTTGAAGTGAGATGTGAATGTTCGATAGTTAGAATGTGCGATTTTGCAAAAGAAATTTGTTTTCTTTGGCCATAACCTTACAAGTATAGTAGCCCACAATCTTGAGAAGCGTAGCGATGGAGAGATTTGAATGATGTGTTGTCAAATATGAGGGATGTGACTGATGGGAGTAGGTGTGGTGAAGAAACCAAAACAATGACTTGGTAAGAGTTATGAAGGTTTAAGAATGAAATGTTACCTTGGAGAGGAAAAAACATTACTGAATTCAAAGAGTTACCTTGAATGCAACGTTTTATGGACTGATTTGTGATGGGTTTAACTCAAATAATTTTCCATCAAGTTATTTGAGAGCTTTACTGTTGTTCGTGACTGTGAGAAGTGTATTGCTATTGAAGTGTGAAGTAGTTGTCTATCACGAAAGGTTAAAAATGTTTTTGATTTTTATACTTACATGCAAAATTGAAATTTATCTTTTATAAAAAATTCATTCCTATACTATACATGAAATATGTCCTTCATATAATTTAAAAAAAAATACTTAATATAAAGTTTATTTAAGTTTGTGTTTGGTTGCTGAGTTTGAACTCTGCTTCATGTTTTGATTGTGAAAAATTAAAGTAAGTAGTTATAAAGTTAAAAATTAAAATTATGTGTATGTGAGAATATTAAGTGATGATAAAGCTATATGTCTGTCTTAGAACCTGCTCTTCTCCTGTCTCGCTCTCTCACGCTCAATAGGATCATCGGGCGTTTTTTCTGTTTGCAGTTAATAACTATTTTGCATGTTCGATTTTCGTTTTTCTATTTGTGTATAAAGACTTGTGCAACTACGTGTAACAAGCTTTTGAATATTTTCTCCAATAAGATCTTTCCCTTCTCTGTTTCCTCTCATCATCACTGCGATTTGTGCTTTCCTTTTTTGCACGTTTTTTGAGTTTAGAGAAAATAAATGTACTCATAATTACAAATAATCTTCTAACTATATGTAGGGTGATATAATTTATTTCACATTATGGACAGCTCAATAGAATAGTTCTTCTAACTATATGTAGGGTGATATAATTTATGACATGGTGTTTTCAATATAATGCAAAAACGATGTTATATATTTTCTTTATCAAACTTTTTGAATGAGTAGTTACTAATAAAGTTTGATCTGTTGTTTTCTTTTTTAGAAAAAAGTATAATTGAATTCAGCTAACAATGAGGTGACATAAAGTCTTCCAAACATTTATATTAAAATATAAAGTAATATGATACAAATAGCACATTTTGTCTCACTCTCCCCACATAGAAAAATTATCATGTATACACAATAGCTTTGTTTATGGCTTTTATATAAGTGATGTTTTTGAGTCTTCAAATTTAAAATTAAATAATAAAAACATGTAATCATATGTGACATAAAAATTGATCCAAACGAAGGACAAAGAGTGGATAGATCACATAATAATTTCTCTCCCTCTTCGGTTATATAATTTTCAAAACCATTAGTCTTTCGAAAAAAAATTAAGATGTTTTTTTTATTTATATATTTTTAACCTATCATATCTTTCAATCTATTATTGGTAACTACTTTAATTGAGTTTAAATTTTTTTATAAAATTATAATTGTTACAAATAATTTTGGTTTGTTGTATAGTTTTTGTTATTAGAAATCTAAATTGCAATTTATATGTATCATTTCAATTTTTATAACATTCAATTAGCATGAAATTTGTTACACCTTCAATATTACAAAACAATAAACTCAAAGAAATACTTATAAGATGCTATTACATATATCTATATATAACTTATAATAACAAATCATATACAAGATTCTACACAACTATGAGATATTACACTGAACCAAAAATGTAATGAGGTCTTTAAAAAACGAATGAAACTTAAAATGAAATGTTCTACTCTATACCTCAACTTCATCTCTTCTTAGTGCACATAAAAGATATCCCCTAAGCTCACACTATTAAAGTGATCATTGCAAAAGAGAAAACAAATATACACAAACAAACAAAGGTGAAAGGGTAAGCTACTATTATCAAACAAATTCAAGTCATGTAATTATAATTCAATATACAACACATTTTACTTTCAAAATAAATAATCTAAGCATACAAATGGTTATAGACTTGATCATCCAAATACATGTAATATAGTCGAGTAGTATTCAAGAAAGTAGATAGGGTTAAAGTAACCTCGAGTCGTCTCCCAATGAATACAGAATTGCTTTTCAATATTTGAATCTTATGAATGCTATGCAATGCTAAAAAATGAAAGTGAGAAACTATGCTAATGAAATTAAAGAGTGAAGAACAAAGAGGAAACTTAAAAACAATTATGATGAAAATAGGCTAATTCCACTGCTTTTCCAAGATAGATTCATCATTGTTTATCAACATATCATTGTTCAATTGATTATTGTTTAAGCTTCAAATTAATTAAAGTACATTCTTAATTAATTTGAGGGCGATCATGCAGTTAACCAAAGTAGATTCTCAATCAAATGCAAGACATTTCTAGATTATTCACAATAAATTCAACCAAAGTACATTCTCAATCAAATTCTATTATGTTTAATCATGTCTATTCTTAAATCTCCTAACCAAATTAAAAACTAATTAATCAAAGTAAATTCTCAATTAATTATAGTTGAAATTATTACCACGAATCAAAGTACATTCTCAATTGATAGCAAAAACCAGTTTAATCATATGAAAGTTCCTAAATTTAATCAAAGTAGATTCTCAACCAAACCTATGATCAATATGCATGTAGATTCAAACACCTTATGATGCAAAAACCATTGCTTTTAATATGATTAAGATATGAAAGACATAGAAGAAGAATAACTCAAATCAATAATCAAAAGAAAAAATTGCATTAATTCAACTTAACCTCAGAATCCATAATGAAATTACAGTGGAATAGCCCTAGGAGCTTAGCCCTCCATGAATGGAGTGAAACACATGATGGAATAAAAGTGAGAGGAGTGGTGGATGCTTGCTTCTAGTGGAGGAGTCTGAGAATGAATGAAGTGTGTTTTCTGCCTCCCTTGGGTCTCTTTATATAGGACTTGATTGGGCTTAGACTCTGAATATTCTGTTGATAAGATCTTTCATCTTATATCTTATATCTTTCAAATATTCATTAGATTAAATCAGTTTTAAAGAATATTTTATAGATATTAACTTAATTATCTTTAAAATATCAACTGAATCATATATGAAATTCCATTCACGTCCCTCCTTAATTTTACAAAATCGCAGAAAAGCCCTTGAGAGTTTCTCTAACTGTACTTTAATTTCTCAAAATTGCACCAGAACCCCTGTTTGACCAATTTTGACTAGAGGAGTCGCACCCAATGAAATCTTGACACGTGTCAGTCCCTTCCCCACCTAAAATTAGGGTTTCAGATTAGGAAAAAGGGAGAAAAACTTGTCCCTTGGTCATGCGCCGCTGTAGAGAGGATGAGGCGCTCAACTCTCGTTTTTGCCACAGGTATGGTGAAGATGAACTGTGCGAGGGAGATGATGAATCTCGAACTAGGTTTCGTGACTAGACTTCACGTTCCACCATGGTTACTGTGTGGTGGCAACGGCCTTGCAGCGTTGTGGCGATTTGCGTTTGGGTTTTTCTGATTGCAGGTTGTGCGAAAGAAAGAGAGAGCTCTCGCGATAGCTAGCACGAGATTGATGGTGGAAGGTTGCGCGACGACGGTGAGAATGCGAGAAAGCCTAGGTCTCCATGATGCTATGTGGCGGTGCTTGAATTTGGTTCTGGGTTTTGATATTACAGGCCCACATTGGCTTTGTGTGTGGATGAATCTCACGATGGAGGTGAATGAAATGTTTTTGTGTTGTGGGTGGATACCATGGTTGCCAGATGAAGGTCGAATAACGAATAGGGAGGCGCGATTTTGGGGTTTGTGTGGTAAGGGCGAGGTGCAAGAATGTGGATGCTGTCACGGTGGTGATTTAGGTTTGATTTGGGTGGTTGTAGCTCACGAAGAAGGAGATAGTGGCAGCTACCAGCGACGCTAGGGAGAAGATGGTAGAGGAGGATTAGGGTTTCTGTTTAGAGAAGGGTTGAAGGAGATGCTGACGTGACAAGGATGATGTGTCAGGGGTGAAGATGTGGCACAATCTGGTTGGTTCACTAATTAGTGCAAGGATGGATGACATGACCTTATCTGATTGGTTATCTGTGTTAGTGGTGGACTGCCACGGGCACCATCTTAGGCAATCTGACTTAGGAATTGTAGGAGGGATGTGTAGTGTAACAGAAAAGGACTTTTTGTTGGGTTATTATTGGGCCTTATTTTTGTAACTTTGGACCAATAAACTTGTAATTTCAGCTGCACAAACAAATGTAAGAATTTCCAAGGATAATTTATGCAATTAAAATCACTTTTTAAGCCCCTTTTATTTCCAAACACAACAAATCCAATCATCATAAATCCTCTTCAAATCAACCATTTAAGCACAAATATCCCATAAAAAAATTAAATTTTAAAGCATAAATATGAGCATAAATATGCACTCATCACTTATGCACACCACATATTAAGCAACTGCAAATTCAATAAACTAAGCGCATATCAAGTGTCTACAATTTAGACCACTATGAGTGAACCAAATTGTAACGCACACAACAAATTAAATACGTTACAGATTAAACAAGAACAATATCAATTCATTACAGTTTCTTAGTTACCAACTCAACGGATTTAAGCTTTGATAACAGTTGAAAAGCTGTTATTTTCATGCTTAAAATTGATACTAAAAGCAACCTTTAATACTTAGAAACTAGCTTGGAATCATACTTTTGTTCATGTTTTGTGAAATAAGAGAGTTGGACAGGTTTATGCTTGATTTCAGTGTTTTATGCAGGTTTTAAGGTGAATTTGGTGAAAGAAGTGAAGAAGGATAGATATGGAATCAGAAAAGAACTCAAAAAGTGCAAAAGGAGAAGTCGCAACTACCGCTCAGCGGCAGTTTACCGCTGAGCGGCACTCAGAAACCCACGTTGGCTCCGCTGAGGGGTGAAAAGGCCGCTGAGGGGAAGAATCAACTCACGCACTTACCGTTGAGCGGTAGTTTACCGCTGAGCGGCACTATTTTGGGCTTGGGCCTAATTTTCTGTAATATTACGAATAATATATAAGCTTTAGGTGTTCCTAGGGTTTGTATCTTTGGCTGGGACGAAGCAAACACTCACTTTTCCACCCCTTGAAGGAAGATCTTGGATGCTCAGGCTACCTCTTCATCTTTCTAGGGTTCTATCTTTCATTCTTTCATTATTGTTCATCTAGTTTCACCATGAATATGGTGAACTAAACCTTGTATTGTTGTTGGGAAATCAATGTAGTCTTGTGAAACTCTCATATATGGAATTTGTTTTAACATCTTATTTTAAGATACATGCTTTCTTTCATCATTAGTTAGGGTTCTTCCTCTTTGCTTAAAGCTTGCATTGTTTAACTCATTCAATGCCATGATTATTGATTTTGTCGATATGTGAACGTACGGGGAAATCTAGATCCGGGGATTTTCTCCCAATAGCATATTGGTTGCCTTTAAGCTTTTGTGCTTCATAATTAATTATTAGGAAGAATTAATTATTAGGAATGCTAGGAATTGTATGAACTCGTAATTAAGGATAGGCCTTCTTGCAAGGTGATTTAGAGAGTGACATTAACATTGATGAAAAGAATGATGAATTCCCAAAAGTATATGAGAGTGTATAAGATGAAATTGATAACCCCAACAACATACTCATCCATCTAATTCATTAAAGTGTTTGTATTCCTCTTTTCCATTGATCAAATTCATGAATACATGTTTAATTATTGTCTTTTGGATTTAAAACCTACAATCAATTGTTTACAAGTCTCAAATAATCAACAAATCATACAACTAACTAGGCCGTGAGTCCTTTGGGAAAACGATACTTGGTTTTACCTAGTTTTATTACTTGATACGATTCGGTCACACTTGCCGATTGTTAAACAAGTTTTTGGCGCCGTTTTTCGGTGTTCATAAATTTGTCATCAAGCTTCCATTCAATCTAAATTCGACACAACAAAACGTATTACAAACATCAACAGATATGAACGCAGAGGTAATGAAAAACGCAAGTGTAGAATGAAAACATAGAGAACCAAAAACGAAATTGCAAAAATCAAACGAAAAGGCAGAGGCAAAGATGAAATGGAAATTTAAACGAAAATGAATGGAAAACGAAATTCGAAATCTGGAAAACGAATTGGAACACAAAACTGTAATTTATTTAGGAACAATAAATTTCTAGAGCAAGGAACAACGAAAATAACAAAGAAAGAAGGAAAGGGAATGAAAGCAAACGCTAAGGCAGTAGTTGCAGCAGCAAAAAACGTCCCCTCCCAAAAAGAGTCCTCCAAAGTCTGATTTCAAGGGTATTAAAACCCTAGCCAAGTTTGCCTACTATTCTCTAAATGAGCCTTATTCTAAATTTTGGCTCAGTCCATAAATTTGACCCAAAATGTGTCCAAGTTTTAATTTTGAAGATTACACTGAGATACAATACAAACAAAAATAAAAAAAGCTAAGTGAACACTAGTGCTGACATGGCAGATGGCGTGATAACTCCTCTTGAAGTCTAGAATAATTCCAAAACTACTCTGAAAATAATAATGCTCAGAAAATTCAAATTAATTAAAATATAAATTATTGGTCGATTTAAACCCAAATAGCAAAATTGAGGAAATAGTAGACAGATAAGCGCAATTCACTGATAAAATCTGGTACATAAAGATAAGTAAATAGGAGAAAATAATGATTCATCAAATTTCCCCACACTTAGTCTTTTGTATTCCTAGGCAAAATCAAAAGTAGATCAAGAAGCAATTCGAAAGATATCAAGAAGGTGACACAACAAAAGAAAATAGAAACAAAAAGACATACAAGTAAACAAACAGATTTATACAATCTTCAATGAATCCTGGAAAAAGAAAAGGAGTAGACAACATCCAACATATAAAGATTCAGAGAAATCAGATACTCATGGAAATCATCCAAGCATTTCAAGACAGTAAAATAATCAATCAGTTGAAGAGGTGAGTCACAAGCAAAAAAATCTCATAAATGCACTGTATCACTGTATCTCTCAAGTGTCTAGGGTAAGCAATTTTAACTCAGTTCATTGAAGAAAGTAAGAAAAAAAAAACTTGGCAAGCCTCTAATATCAACACTTAAAGCATATGCATGTTTAGATCAAAAGGCCTTTTCAGGGTTGTAATGAGTGATGACAAATTTATGAACACCGAAAAACGGCGCCACAAACTTGTTTAACAATCGGCAAGTGTGACCGAATCGTATCAAGTAATAAAACTAGGTAAAACCAAGTATCGTTTTCCCAAAGGACTCACGGCCTAGTTAGCTGTATGATTTGTTGATTATTTGAGACTTGTAAACAATTGATTTTAGGTTTAAATGCAAAAGACAGTAATTAAACATGTATGCATGAATTTGATCAATGGAGAAGAGGAAAACAAACACTTTAATGAATTAAATGGATGAGTATGTTGTTGGGGTTATCAATTTCATCTTATCCACTCTCATATACTTTTAGGAATTCATCATTCTTTTCATCAATTGCTAATGCCACTCTCTAAATCACCTTGCAAGAAGGCCTATCCTTAATTACGAGTTCATACAATTCCTAGCATTCCTAGTAATTAGTTCTGAAGTGCAGGAGCTTAAAGGCAACCAATATGCTATTGGGAGAAATTTCCCGGATCTAGACTTCCCCGTACGTTCCCATATCGACAAAATCAATAATCATGGCAATGAATGAGTTAAACAAAGCAAGCATTAAGCAAAGAAGAAAATCTCTAACTAAAGATGAAAGAAAGCATGTATCTTAATATAAAATGTTGAAACAAATTCCATATATGAGAGTTTCACAAGACTACATTGATTCCCCAACAACAATACAAGGTTTAGTTCACCATATTCATGGTGAAACTAGATGAACAATAATGAAAGAATGAAAGAGATAGAAAAACCCTAGAAAGAGAAGAGGAGAGTCGTCACCATCTCCAAATCTACCCCCAAGGGGTGAAAAAGTGTTTCTGCTTCCTCCCAGCCAAAGATACAAACCCTAGGACGTGCAAGTCCTTAAATAGGGCATAAAAATAACATAAAACAAGTCCAAGCCCATAAAAAGAAAAGAAAACCGATCCAAGCCCACTTAGAATGGCGCTTAGCGGTATTTTACCGCTGAGCGGCAATACCGCATGATCCATTTTGCCCCCAACTGTTGTTTTTGCCCCTCAGCGGTGATTTTGGCACCTGAAAAGTGCCGCTCAGCGGTATGTTACCGCTCAGCGCCATTCGGTCACACTTTTTCTGCGTTCTGGTTGGTTTTTCAGCATTCTGGTTGACTGGTTGACTTTTCTGGTTGACTGGTTGACTTTTTTGGTTTCTGGTTGACTTTTCAGCACTCCAATCATTCGGTACTTCAATTCTTCTTTCAAATCATTCAATTAGCCTACAAAATCAAGGGAATCTTGCACAAAACCATTAAATTCACTTTCAACTCTCTTATTCACAAAACTAACGTAAAAATATGAGTTCAATCTAGTTTCTAAGTCTTAAAGGTTGCTTTTGGTATCAATTTTAAGCATAAAAATAACGGTTTTTCAACCGTTATCACAACCCCAAACTTAAAACATTGCTTGTCCTCAAGCAAAAAAGATGTAACTCAATCTTCCATCAATCTATATAAGGGTTCACCACATTCAAAACTCCCTTTTCAAGATAAGTAAGTACTCAATTAAGCTTATTGCAAAGATTTCAATCAAGACATGCACATGCTTTAGTGTTCACACAATCACATACTATCCAACAAATGCTACTTTTCATGAATGATCAATCAACTAAGCATGGATGTTCTTATGTGTTCATGTAATCTTTCCTCACTAGATAAAGTGTTTCACTCAAACACACAAGTGTATAAGAGATATTCACTCATTCACTCTACTATCACAATGTCACATGAATTAACTTTGCCTTTCATTTAACCATAATCAAATACATTCACAAGCATGCATCATCACAAGGACTTTTCAATGGCTTATAATGTGGCTGGGCTAACAAGAAAATTGGTTTTTCTAGATCACAAAACCCTTGAGTTAATAGAAACATATAAACACAATCATTCTTATTTGTTCCCAACTTTCTTTTGCATTGAGCTTTGCTTTTTCTTTCCTTTTCTTTCTCTTTTTCTTTTTCTTTTCACATACTTAATTCTTAGCTCTTAGCTCAATGCTTTCAATTTCCCTTTCTATTTTCCAACAACCCCAAACTTGAACATTTATCAATACCACAAAATATTTTCTACTTAACTCAAGGTAAAGCTTTTCAACAAGGGTTTTCAAATCATGTTCAAGGCTAGAGGTTCAAAGGATAGAACACATAGTGTTCTCTTTTAGTGGGCTAAATTTATGAATTTGGCTAATACACGGTATACCAACAAATGGCCTTGATCATATGATGCGAACAAGCAAATAATTCAATCATAGAAAACCTGGGCAAAGTCATTCATGCTTCCAAAGTAATAGCATTCATTCACACAAACTCTGGAGCTCAAAACCTCACATATAAGCTCATTCACATTTTACATACACATCTGCTTAATATCACAATCACAATCACAACATCATGCATTTGTTCACAAAGCTTGTGAATCACCTGTATAAGCATATAATGTGCACATCTCAACATCAATCAATATCAAAGCATCATCAAGCATTACTTATCAAACAACAATCATAAGCAAACCATCATAATAGACAAAATTTCCAATTGAGTACATCGAACCCTATTCTAAAACAAAAGTGAATGATAAAACAAATCCTGCTCTAGTGCTTTGAAAAATTCAGCCCCATCAATGATGCTCTCTCCCAACCCCAAACTTAGATGGAAAACTAGTGAGAAAGTGAGTGGAAGGGAGATTTTCTAAAGAGGAATGAAGGGAAAAATGTAAAGAACCTTTGAAAAAGTATGTAGGAGTGTGTGTGCAGAGAAGAGTCTGAAAAGAGAAGATAAGGCGCAGCTTAGGGTATAAAAATACCCTAATGGGCTCGGGTTCCGCTAAGGGACAACCTAAGCCCAGTCTGCGACACTACCGCTCAGCGGCACTTTCGGGAAGTGTTCTTCTTCTCCCTAGCTTAACCTAAGTGCATCCTACTCATGCCCCCTCACTGGTTCCCTGCAATTAAATTCTCAGATCACTTATGCAAATCCCTATCATGCAACTAAATCACAACAAACAGAAATATAATCAATCAACTGGGTTGCCTCCCAGGTAGCGCTTGTTTAACGTCACGAGCCTGACCCAAAATCCTCCAGCACCCTTCAGTAGATGCAAATCTTTCTTACCAACACCCATCAGTAGGTGTATACAAACATAGTATCCTTCAGTAGATACTCTTCTGCCTAACATCCATCAATAGATGTAAACCCTGTAACAAACTTATAACAAAAACAAAAATACCCAAAAGTTCAAAATTACATCACCAAACCAAAATTAAAAGTTCTTAAATCACTGTGTTGCCTCCCAGCAAGCGCTCTTTTAATGTCACTAGCTTGACCCAATAAAGCTTCAAGTTCCATCTTCTTTTTCTTCTTCAGAAATTTGATCAAACCAGGAACCTGTTGCAATGTCTCAATCATAGGAACTTTAATCTCCAATTTCTTGAAGATTTCCATAAAGCGCTCAAATTTCTTCTTCCTATTATACTTCTTTGGATGAGGAAGAGGTTCACTAGTGCAGCGAGGGGCTTTTACCGCGGTTCATTTTCACTATACGTCGCGGTTCTTGAACCGCGGCATATTCAGCCGCGATAGTAAGTCAGACACTTTATGCCGCGGTTCTAACCGCGGTATATAGATTGCGGAATATGCCGCGGTTGTCTAGGGAACCGCTGCCTAAATTCATTTTTTTAAAAAAAAAAAAATTAAAAAATGCACTATATGCCGCGGTTCAACCGCGGCATATAGGCTGAAGCATATGCCGCGGTTAGTGTCAAAATCGCGGCCATATGTCTCGTTTTTAAAAAAAAACGAAGCACTATATGCCGCGGTTGTGGTTAGAACCGCGGCATATTCCCCTGCAGTTTTTTAAAATTGCAGGTATGTTTTTGTGATATCCACTACCACAAAAGCAGACCTGCATATAAAAACATGTACAGAAATTCAATTTCAACCTAACAAACACATGTTCAAATGTATTTCAACATCAAATAAAGTACAGAGTCTAAGAAAATTCTATCTAATCAAATGCATTGTTTAAATCTAAATCTAAGAGCTATTGTATAATCTAACTATATACTTCGCAGCAGCGTTCCTAATGAATAATAGTGACTTCTCAGGAACTGGTGTAGTAGTCTTGAATCTCTGCAAAAGACAATTCATTTTAATTAGTGTATATGAATTCAACATTTGTTAAAAAATCAAAATTTGTTAAAGTTAAATATTACCGTTTCCCAGCTTGTTGTGATGTGAGAACGAACAATATGGGTCATCCAATACATTACATAGTATCCACACTCATATGACCCATTTTGTCTGTTACACTACAATATATCATCACAGTTGATAATAGTTAGTGAATAACATTTGTTATAAAACAATTATAACAAAGTATGACTTTAGCATATGTCAAACCTTGAGAGAAATCCAAGCAATCTTTCTACTCTTAACAATTGATCTCCCGTCCATCATCATACTTGCTGGAATAGAACTGTATATAAAAAAAGGTTTTAGCATTCAGTTATATAACAAAGAAAGTCCAAACATTGAGGTTCTTACCAATCAATTGCTTGTTTGAGTTGTGTGGGAGGAGGCCTGTGCAATGAGCAGAACCACAAAGCATAGTTGTCTTGCACAGACATAACAAGAAGTTGCCAATGGCGCCTGAAATTCATAATAACGTAACTATTAAATATTAAAATCACATATGGAACATTATTATGTTAACAAAGTTGACTTACCCGGATATATAAGGCAAAAAGTATATTTTCTTGCCCCTTCCAAAACTTCTTATCAGACTCATGTTGATATGGTCAAAATCATTTGATTCATGAATTTCTTGGGGATCAATGAATCCATAATCATCAGAACGCCCCAACTTATTAGTGACCCCAGACATATACCTGAAATCAAAAATTAACTTTGATATAAGGATACTTGATATATAAATCAATTTTATATATAAATAATTGGTCATAGACTTACATCGTCCATAGTTGAATAATTGAAATATTCAACTCTTGTGTTCCCGACGCAAGCTCACGGACATCTTGGCTATTAAGGTATATTGGGACCTCAGAGCCATGCCCAAATACATTAGCATCATACTCAACCTCCAAAGGCTTATCATCAAGGATGTCAGCAAGTAGATGCAATGAAGAAAGAGGGTCATCCTCAGATAGAGGAATCTTCTGTTGTGCCTGCGTCTGTTGTTACATGAAAAGATAAGATAAGTTTTGACATAAAAAACCTTTAAAATTGAGAAGTGTAAAGAAGAATTTCATACCGAGGGGTCAGGAACTGGTTTAACCAAAAATTTAGGCCAAGTGATAAACGACTTATATGCTTGTTCCACAGTGAAAATCTCTTCCGTGGACAGTGGAACCGAGGCATCTGGCATGATCATTTCATCCACTGAGACCTTCACCTCATCCTCTAATAGTTGCATACCATGACATACAGTCGCTGACCTAAACTCTGTTCCACGAGCTACCAGCACCATCTCAGTATCTTCTAAAATGTATAGCAGACATGGACTACCATCGTCCATGTCATCCTCTGGGATGGCTGATGCGGAACAACTTCCTTTGCCGCTTCTCCCTGTCAGAGTAAATGTTAGATTATACAAGAGATAGAAATAATTGCACATTAATGTTTACTAAGTTTACCTGTGGGAGGGGGGAAGAATCTCCAACAAAATATAGAGCTGAATCAGCCATAAAAGCAAGCAAAACAGCAAAAAAAGTGAGTTTTGGAATGTTACCACCAGGGCTGAGCGCTAGTTTTTTTCCCGCACCACGCTTGGGTGCCCTTCCAGGGGCGCTGAGCGCCAGTGTGTTGGGCCTAGACCCATTTTCTGTTATTTTTTTGATCTATTTAAGGACTTGGACGACCTAGGGATTGTATCTCTTGATGACTTGAGCATAGAAACACACGTTTTGCTCCTTTGGAGGTGGATTTGGGGATACAGAAGCTCTCCTCTTCAGTTTCTAGGGTTTTTCTATGTCTTTCATTCCATTGTTCATCTAGTTTCTCCATGATTATGGGGCACTAAAGTATTTCTGTTGTTGGGGAAGATGTAACCTCTAAACTCTCATGTATTTGAATTATTTTTGAATTATTATATGCTTCTTTCATTAATTGTTAGGGATTTTCTCCTTTGCTAAATTGTTATATTTTATGATTTGTTTAAGTATCGGGAGATATCTTACGAATCACGATTTGGACAGTTTCTCCCAAGAGAAATATTTCCTAGCGATTGGTATAGGAGGATTTATCGTCTTAAGCTCCTAATCGTAATGCAAAATTAATTATTAGGGATACAAGGGATTGTGGTCTAGTAATTAATGTTAGCATAAAGCTAAAGAGCAGAAATTTTAATGATGTCTCAAAGTCATGTCTCAAGTGCTCTTATTGCAGGAAGATCTTCACGAAGAGTGTGTTCACTTGAGGGTATTTGGAGGAGATGATTTGGGGGAGAGTGATTGAATGAATTTGAAGGGATTTGAAGATAAATTTTTTGTTGTTTGTTTGAGTGGATTTGGAGGTAATTGAGAGTGGATTTGGATGTAAAGTTTATGAGAATTAGTGTACAATTTGATTGATGTAATAGATAAAAAAAATTGTTTAATTGATAGAAATTGAAGATTACCAAAATGTCCCTAGTGATTAATATAATATAAAATTATATTTGTTAATATTATATTTAATAAGTTATATTTAATAAGTGAAGGTGATTATTGTGATACATGATGCATGATGTAGTGTCTTTCTAGAATGGACACGCAATCACGCACGTTGCACGAGATCATCTTTAGTGCTCCCTTCCTTCAAACATAACACCAACAACATGCTCTTTCTTCCCCACCATTATCATCATCGCCTCCCTCATTCTTCACTTACAAACTCATCCTTTTCACGGAATATTATTTTCTCCTTTTTTTTGTAAAGGAAACCAAAAAACGTCAATTTTTGCCATTCCTTTCCTCTACCCTTTTGACCGCAAGCACGCTGCATTCTCTCGCACCTAAATTCATCCATTTTCTCTTTCTAATTAAACCTTTTAAAACTCAATTTGGGATCTACTTGGCGGATCTTAATTACTGAAATCCCAATGCACGGTTACAGCCACTTAGCGGAGCAGCGTGTTCGCCGCCGTCATCGCCGCGACTCCGCCGCGGTCGGAGCAAGAACGGAAGCTGGAATTCATCTAAGGTGAGAAATTGCATGGAGAAGTTGGTCTTATTCTTATGTCGGCAGTTTTTAGAAGGCGGGGTTAGCTTCTGTTTGCGCCTTTGCTATACATTTCTAGAATGTTGTCAGAAGAGGAAGAGGGCGGAGGAGGCAATGAAACTATGAAAGGGCTTAGAACACACAGTAGAACCGAGTACAATGGGCAGAATCGAATACACGTTGTAAGCAATTTCTTGTAAGCACTAGAACCGAATACACCATATATGGAATTGAATACACCATTGTGAACCGACTTCATCTTGAGAAATTCTTTACTCTCTGAAACTGAATACTGCTACAAGGTAATCGAATACACCTCCAGTTCTTCCTCTTTAAATGCTTTGAATTGGTCTTCATCGTCAACCATCAGCTAGGACTGGAGTTGAAATTATAAAATATGCAAAAGGTAAATTAGATATTGTATGTAAATCCTTGCAAATCTCTGCACTTCAGCGGCTGATGAAACATACCCCAATCCCGACAATCCGTGCCTTTCCGTAGTCCCATTTACGTTAGTGTGAACATGCATCATCCCGCAAATCTATGCTCTCATTCTCTCTTGAACAGTGAAATCAGCTCAAGTGAAGACTTGTTTTTATATTAAAGCTTTTATAATTTAGTAGATTTATGTAGTGGATGTGATTTATATTTGATTCTATGTATTGTTTGCCTTAGGTTGCGTTAAAATTTATTTTGAATTAGAAAACTGATAACAGTTGAAAAACTGTTATTTTCATGCTAAAAATTGACACAAAAAGCAACCTTTACACTTAGAAACTAGCTTGAAATCATGCTTTTATCTATATTTTCATAAATAAGAGAGCTGGACAGGTTTATGCTTGATTTCAGTGTTTTTGTGCAGGTTTTAAGGTGAATTTAGTGAAAGAAGTGAAGAAGAAGAGAGATGGAATCAGAAAAGACATCAAAAAGTGCAAAAAGAGAAGCCGCAAGTACCGCTCAGCGGCAGTTTACCGCTGAGCGGCACTCAGGAGCTCACGTGAGGACCGTTGAGGGGCAAAATGGCCGCTGAGGGGAAGAAACGACTCACGCACTTACCGCTGACCGGTACTTTACCGCTGAGCGGCACACTTATGGGCTTGGACCTAGATTTTTTGTAATTTTAGAATAGTATATAAGCTTTAGGACGTCCTTGGGTTTGTATCTTTGGCAGAAACGAAGCAAACACTCTCTCTTCCACCCCTTTGAAGGAGGATCTTGGATGCTCAGGCTACCTCTTCACCTTTCTAGGGTTTTATCTTTCATTCTTTCATTATTGTTCATCTAAGTTCACCATGAATATGGTGAACTAAACCTTGTATGTTTGTTGGGGAATCAATGTAATCTTTTGAAGCTCTCATATATGGAATTTGTGCTTGCATCTTAATCTAAGATTTATGCTTTCCTTCATCATTAGTTAGGGTTTTTCCTCTTTGCTTAATGCTTGCTTTGTTTAACTCATTCAATGCATGATTATTGATTTTGTCGATACGGGAACGTACAGGAAAGTCTAGATCCGGGGAATTTCTCCCAATAAGTATATTGGTTGCCTTAAGCTCCTATGCTAAATAAATTAATTATTAGGAATGCTAGGAATCGTATGAACTCGTAATTAGGGAGAAGCCTTCTTGAAAGGTAATTTAGAGAGTGACATTAACAATGATGACTTGAATGTTGAATTCCAAAAATATATGAGAGTGGATAAGATGAAATTGACCCCCAACAACATATTCATCAATATATTTCATTGAAAGTGTTTGTATTTTGCTTTAGCCATTGATCACACTCATGCATACATGTTTATTTTCGTCTTTTGCATATTAAACTCCACTTATTTTGTTCTTAAGTCTTAGCTAATCAACAAATCACATAACTAAACTAGGCCGTGAGTCCTTTGGGAGAACGATACTTGGTCTTACCGAGTTTATTACTTGAAACGATTCGGTCATACTTGCCGATTGTTCAACAAGTTTGTGACATCATATTTTGGTGATCATAAATTTGTCCATCAAAAGCCTCATTTTATACTCAAGATAATTGATTATCAATTTATAATAATCGATTATCAGTAATCAATTATGACTTGCCATAATTGATTATAATGAGCAATTATGAGAATTTTTAAGCAAGCTTTTTTACCGTTGTGCATTCGTTAAATGCATAATTAATTACCATAATTGGATAATTGATTATCACATGTTAATTAGTTGACAACGGATTTTTGGGGGTATCCTTGAGTGAGATCACTATAAATCAGATTGAGACTCTCTTTCTAAAATACGAAATAAAAAATACAAAATAAGTGTATTTTGAAAAATATTATTTGTAGTGTGCGGTGATAAGTGTTCTAGGGTTTGTTGAACCCTTGTGCTGTGGCTTTGAGAACTTGGCGTGTTGGCATAAAGCGAGAATTTTCACAAGGAGTGTGATTGAGTGTTGTTGGTGTTGCTGAGTTAAAATCCTATCATCCTTCGTGAAGGATTCGGAGGAGGTGTTCATCCTTTGTGAAGATTCAGAGGAGGTGTTCATCCCTTGTGGGTTAAAGGGGAAGTGACTTTCATCTCTTAGGGTAACAAGAGAGGTGATTTCTAAACTATTACAAATTGTTTGTTTGTGATTGTAATTTGTAATTGTTTTGTGAGTAGTGAACTTTTTTTATCTTGATTTGAGATAAGCGATTGGATGTAGGATTGGTAAAATCCAAACTAGGATAAAATTATCTATGCAAATTTCTCTCAACCTTACTCTTTTTATTTGTTATTATTATTTGCTTGGTAAGTTTAATTGAGTAGAAATTAAAAGGCACATGTTCGTATTGAAAACCCTCTTGGTTTGTTATTCCACGATAACCATTTCGCTGCAGCCGCTCTAACAATTAAGGATATGATTTCTTCCCCGAGGGATCAGATTTTAAGTAATTTAGAGATTGACGTTAACAATTTAATGAAGAAGATGAATTCTTATATGGATGAAAGTGATTAGGTGAAATCTAAACCCCAACATATTCATCTCATATTATCAACATCATCCATTCACTCTTGTGTGTAACCTCAATTGATCAAATTGCATTTATGTTTATTTTTATTGCATTTGTATTCAAAAACCCAAAAATTGTTCTTAAGTCTTAATTAGTTAAACGGTTACATGACTGTTTAGTGTCGTGAGTCTCTTGGGAAACAATACTTGGTCTTACCATTTATTATTACTTGATACGATTCGTTTGTTTTGACCGATTATTTTCGTGCTTTTGTTGTTCATAGGCGCATTACGCTTTCTTTGTCATCAGTGACGTCACTTTATTCCGACGAACCCAACTTTTGAAGGTTAGTTTTCGTTTTGAAGAACTTATTTGTTGAACTTGTTTGTTGTTTTTTTGTTGAACTTGTTTGTTGTTGTTTGGTTGAACTTGTTTGTTGTTGGTTATTGTTATTTGTTGTTGATACTACGTTCATAGTTCTTTCTTTATAAAATACCAAAAACTGAAATTTGTTTTTTTTTTTTGCTTTTTCAAGTCTCATAGAGATGTAAAAAAGGATCACAGTTAATTAAAAAAAAATTGATTAACATCGTATATTAACAAAATTCGACGTTAAGTTAACGTCGTATATTGACGAAATTCGACGTTAATTTAATGTCGAAGTTTTTAAATTTGACGTCAATTTAACGTCTCCTAATATGACGTCATTCGCGAATTCGCCATTAAAAGCCCAAAATATTCGACATTGTACGCGATTTTTGTAATAGTGACTGTTGACTAGATGTCACCATTTACGCTTTTCAAGTTGTTGTAAAACACTCTCACAAGGTCAGGGTACCAGTCACCCTTCATTTGTACTAAAGTAGAGAGGCCTTGAGTTTCAAGCCATTCTGGAAAGTGAAAGCCCTCTTTTTCAAATAGACTCAAGTTGAGATGCTTGGGGGGAACAACAATATTGATTCTTCCTCTTACAAATCTCTCTCTTGTTTCATCATCACTGATCCAACCTGAGGGATCATCACCTCTTGTAAAAACTAGTGTCTTTCCTCTGTTTCATCCTGAGGGATGTGATGAAGCAGTCATATGATTTTGAACTCTTGAACACTCTTTCACAGTTCTAGGGTTACGAGGATTACATTGACCAAACACACTAAAAGCTAACATAGTTTTTCAAACTTAACACTTATAAGGGCATGAATCAAAATCACACATAAACAAGCCCATTTAAATTTTTAAAACACATAAGGCCCATAACATAGACTATTAATCAATTTCATTAAGGGTATAGTCGATTTGGTGTTTAACACAGTGTTACAAAAAAGTAGAGAATCAAATATACAGAATACATTTGACTCAATGCATAATACAATCGATTAAAAATCGGGTAGCTTGATTTTCACAAAATTCAGTCAATCAAACAGGCACACAAGAAACATGCATATAAAAATCATTCATCAAAATATTTATGATGCATGAATCATGAAAATGATTTGCTATTTTTACCACAAATTGAATCTCAAGAACTTATAAATTCTTCATTGTAATTCATCCTTGAGTTTTGTACTACTTCAGCTACAGCTACTTCCCTACAAAATAATTGAATGGTTTTGATGCTGGTATCCACATGAACTTGGGTCCTTTCTTGTCAGTTGCATGAGGCTGTTCCTTAGGGATCCATTTGTATTTTCCCTTAGGAACTCCAACTTTTCAATTATAGTAGTTTCTTACATTATGACCAATGTTATTATTGTAAAAACATGCATTAGTAATAGGCTTACTAAGATCAATGAACTTCTTTGAATTTATCCTATTACTTTTAGCCTTATATCCAATTCATTGCCTATTGATTGCCCTTCTAGATGATCTTAACACAACATCTAAATTTTCTTTACCTTTTGTAAATTTAGGTAACGTGCTGTTTAAGTAATCAATTTTCTCAATATGCATGGTACAATTATCATAGTTTTTATCAACAAATTGTATCTCAGTTTTAACTGTCTTTTCAGATTCAATGCAATTTCTAGCTCATTTTTCAATTTATCATTTTCCTCTACCAGATTTTCAATTCTATACTCATAATCCTTTCTCTCAGAGGATAATCGATTTACCTTGTACTAGAGTCGGATGACTTCTGCATGAATCTCCGGAAATGCATCCAACAACATGTGGTACTTGACCTCTATTGGCTCATTTTCGAACGCTTCATCACTGTCATAGTCTGAATGTGCAAAGCTGCCATAAAACACAAGTTTGACTCCTCTTTAACGCTGTAGTCATCATCACTTGAAGACTCAATATCACTGTTCTCCCAGGCTATGTATGTTTTCCTTTTCTTTCTGCTCTTGTCTTGAGGATACTTTGTGATTTCTTTATGCTTTTTCTTCAGGTCTGGACAGTCATACTTGATATGACCTTCTTTTCCACACTCATAGCACTATAGAACATGGATTTTTTAATTCTTTCTTCCTCTTGAAGGACCTGCATTGTCAGTAGCAGAGTTTCTATTTCTCATGAATCGATTAAATTTTCTTACCATCATGTTCATGAGTTCTTTTTCTTGCAGTTCTGCTTCTAATTCAGTTTCTGAGTCAGGATTCTTTGAGGCTTTTCTACTCGTGGCCTTGAGGGCAATTGATTTCTTCCCCTCAATCTCTTCTTCCTCCTTCAGCCTTCCAAGTTCTAGTTCATGCTCCCTGAGCTTGCCAAACAGAGTTGCCATATTCATGTAAGTTAAATCTCTTTATTCATATATGGTTGTTACCTTTGGCTGCCAACTCCTGTTGAGGCTTTTCAGGATCTTGATGTTGATCTTCTTTTTGTAAAACACCTTGCCGAGAGCCATGAGATGATTTATTATATGTGTAAATCTTTTTTGCACTTCATAAATCGTCTCACCAGCTTTCATCCTAAATAATTCATACTCTTGCACAAGGGAGCTTTACCTGGCCCGTTTCACCTCGTCTATGCCTTCATGCGTTACCTCAAGAAGTTCCCACATTTCTTTGGCAGTCTTGCATTGAGAAATCTTGAAAAATTCATCCATTGTTACTGTAGGTGCAATCACATTCCTAGCCTTAACATTATACTACGCTCTATGGTTCTCATCCTGAATCCCCTCTCTAAAACACCTTTCTAACCCTCTAATCTAATATAAGCAGTAAACAATAAGACCAACAACAAGAACACCCTCTTCTGCTATCTAACCCTTTGAGGCACCCTCAAAGTCAAGAACACCACCGTTCTTCTTCTTGTAATCACAACAGGGAAACCAAGCCAATATTCAAAAGATTGCAAATCCTGATCATACAATAAACACCCAAAATGTGCAGATTGATCAGACGTTTGAAACACAAGAAGTCTTGCTCCTCAACAAATCTCAGAATCCTTGATCACCACGGTCAATCTTGATTCTTGGAGCTTTTCCTTTCTCTGTAAGATCACATAATTTTTGTAAAGAATGTGAAAGTGTTAGAATCACAAAAGTTCTTATAGAATTCAAATCAGCGTCAATTTATAGTTAAACACATATCGAACGCATTTTAATCGACTTTGCTACTAACGTAATCGAATACACATTTCAGTTATAATAGTTTAGCAGCAATCACAACAATTAATTGAATGTACTATTAATACAATCGATTATCATTTAATGCTTGGTCGACACAATTAAAAATATGACCGTTATGTTAGTTGTGACAAGCATTTAACAGTTTTTCAAAACATGAACCAACTTAGTCGAATACAAATCACATGGAATCGATTAAGCAACAATACTTAGCACAATTTTGAAAACTTTGTTGTTGAAAAATCTCATAGCACACTTGAAAAGATTCTGTGCAACCACACGAATTTTAATCGATTCACCCCATAATGTAATCGACTTAAAACTGTTGTTTTGCCAAATATTTAAAGTTCAACTAAAGTGCATGTGGTTTTCCTTTTCCAAAAACATGTCATGGATACACATATATAATCAGATATTTAACACAGTGATATGCAATGAACAACATAATCATGTTCTCTTATATGCTCATACATATTTAACACAGTAAAGAACAACATATAATATGTAAACACAGAACATATAACACATAATATACATGTGTTATTAATTATGTGTTGTTATAATCAAAAACACATATATTTCAAAGATTGGGTTAAGCAACAATTGTTCTCCCTCTATCAACAATCTCAACACCGACCATGAGTCCAAGCCTAGAACTGTACAACAATACTTTCTGCCCAACCTCGAAGTCCTTTCTAACTATTCAGCTGTCATGGAACTTCTTTCTTTTCTCTTTGTAGAAATTTTAGTTCTCATAGGCTTCAAGGCGAATCATATCAAGTTCATTCAGTTGCAACTTCTTTTTGTCTCCAGCCTGATCCATAGAGAAAAGCCAAGTTTTCATAGCCTAGTTGATAACAGTTGAAAAACTGATATTTTTATACTTAAAATTGACGTCAATTACAACCTTTATGACTTAGAAATTAGGTTGAACTCATGATTTTGTTGAATTGTTGGAAATAAGAGAGTTGAAGGTGAATTTAATGGTTTTGGGCTAGATTCCCTTGATTTTGTAGGCTAATTGAATGGTTTGAAAGAAGAGTTGAAGTACCAAATAATTGGAATGCAGAAAAGTCAACCAGTCAACCAGAATGCAGAAAAGTCAAGCAGAGTACAGAAAAAGTTGCAACCGAGTGACGCTGAGTGATAATTTCCGCTGAGAGCCAGTTTTCAAGTGCCGAAATCACCGCTGAGGGGCAAAAACATTAGCTGAGGGGAAAAATTGAGGTGCCACACTTGCCGCTAAGCGATAAAAACCACTGAGCGACACTTTTCTGGGCTTGGGCCTACTTTTTTGTATTTTTTAGAATAGTATATAAGCTTTAGGATGTTCTAGGGTTTGGATCTTTGGCTGGAACGAAGCAGAAACACACTTTTCACCCCTTGGGGGTAGAATTGGAGATGGTGACGACTCTCCTCTTCTCTTTCTCGGGTTTTTCTATCTCTTCCATTCTTTCATTCCATTGTTCATCTAGTTCTTCCATGACGATGGAGAACTAAACTTATTTTGTTGTTGGGGAATCAATGTAAATCCTCAGAAACTCTCTTGTATGGAATTCGTTCTTCAAGATTATTTTTATGATACATGTTTTCTTTCATTAATTGTTCGAGATATTCGTCTTTGCTCAAATGCTTGTGATATTTTATTCATGTATGGCATAAATCTTATGATTTGTAAGTATTAGGAGATTTCATACTCCTAGGGTTGGACGATTTGGGGATGTGACAAGTCTCCTCTTCTCTCTGATAACAGTTGAAAAACTGTTATTTTCATGCTTAAAATTGATACTAAAAGCAACCTTTATACTTAGAAACTAGCTTGAAATCATGCTTTTTTTCATATTTTCATAAATAAGAGAGCTGGACAGATTTATGCTTGATTTCAGTGTTTTTGTGCAGGTTTTAAGGTGAATTTGGTGAAAGAAGTGAAGAAGGAGAGATATGGAATCAGAAAAGACATCAAAAAATGCAAAAGGAGAAGCCGAAGTCACCGCTCAGCGGCAGTTTACCGCTGAGCGGCATTCAGGAGCTTGCGGGAGGACCGTTGAGGGGCAAAATGGCCGTTGAGGGGAAGAAACGTGACACGCACTTACCGCTGAGCGGCACTTTTATGGGCTTGGACCTAATTTTCTGTAATTTACGAATAATATATAAGCTTTAGGGTTTCCTAGGGTTAGGTACCTTGGCAGAGACGAAGCAAACACACTCTTTTTCACCCCTTGGGGGTAGATTGGGAGATGGTGACAGCTCTCCTCTTCTCTTTCTCGGGTTTTTCTATCTCTTTCATTATTGTTCATCTAGGTTCACCATGAATATGGTGAACTAAACTCTGTATGTTTGTTGGGGAATCAATATAATCTTTTGAAGCTCTCATATATGGAATTTGTTTTTACATCTTTTATTTAAGATCTATGCTTTCTTTCATCATTAGTTAGGGTTTTTCTTCTTTGCGTAATGCTTGCATTGTTTAACTCATTCGATGCATGATTATTGGTTTTGTCGATACGGGAGCGTACGGGGAAGTCTAGATCCGGGGAATTTCTCCCAATATTATATTGGTTGTCGTTAAGCTCCTGTACTTATGAACTGATCATTAGGAATGCTAGGAATTGTATGAACTCGTGATTAGGGAGAAGCCTTCTTGAAAGGTACTTTAGAGAGTGGCATTAACAATGATGATTTGAATGTTGAATTCCTAAAATATATGAGAGTGGATAAGATGAAATTGACCCCCAACAACATATTCATACATATATTTCATTGAAAGTGTTTATCTTTTGCTTTTGCCATTGATCAAAACTTCATGCATACATATTTAATTTTCGTCTTTTGCATATAAAATCCAAATATTTCGTTTTTAAGTCTTAGCTAATCAATAAACCACACAACTAAACTAGGCCGTGAGTCCTTTGGGAAGAACGATACTTGGTCTTACCAAGTTTATTACTTGAACGATTCGGTCACACTTGCCGATTGAAAAACAAGTTTGTGACATCATAATTTGGTGTTCATAAATTTGTCCATCACTCTCACTACGATTGTTATTGAGAGATATCTTACAAATCACGATCTGGGGAATTCTTCCAACAGTATATTACAAACCTAGACATAGGAGTATGATAGTTGGTTGCCTTTAAGCTTCTGTTCACTATAATGCATGATTAATTGCTAGGGAGACAAGACATTGTAAACTAGTGATTATGATTAGGCTTTCTTCACCGAGACATCGAGTTTAAAGTAATTTAGAAAGTGGCATTAACATTAATGAAAAGAATGATGAATTCTTAAATACAAGAGAGTGGATAGGATGAAATTGATAAACCCCAACAACATATTCATCCATATATTTCAATTCACGTGTTTTGTTTCTTCTTGCCCGTTGATCATCACATGCATACATATTTACTTTTTAGTCTTTTGCATTTGAAACTTACAACAATTTGTTCACAAGTCTTAATTAATCAATAAATCACATAAATGTCTAGGTCGTGAGTCCTTTGGGAGAACGATACTTGGTCTTACCAGGTTTATTACTTGATACGATTCGGTTACACTTGCTGAGGGTTAACAAGTTTTTGACTCCGTTTTTGGGAATTGAAAATTTTTTCATCACTAGTATGCATGATGCTCTATCTTTACAAGTAAATGACATGTCTTTCCAAAGACAACTCGATAGGGAGACATCCCTATGGGTGCTTTGTAGGCAGTCTTATGCGCCCGAAGAGCTTCATCTAGCCTTTTACTCCAATCTTTTCTGTTGGGCTGAACAATCTTCTCTAAGATTCTCTTGTTCCTTATTTAAAATTTGGTCTGCCCATTAGTTTGGGAATGGTATGGTGTAGAGACTCTATGCACAACCCTAAATTTCTTGGGCAAAGCCTGCATGGATCTGTTACCAAATGGGTTCTTTGATCACTAATAATAGCTCTGGGTACTCTAAACCTTCAAAATAGGTGAGATCTAACAAAATCTACAACAACCTGAGCATCATTAGTTATAGTGGCTTATGCTTCCACCCATTTCGAAACATAATCAACAACTAATCGAATATAGGAGAAACCAAAAGAGACAGGGAAAGAACCCATGAAATCAATACCCCAGACATCAAACACCTCACAAAACAACATGGGTTGTTGAGGCATCTGTTGTCTCCAAGAAAGGAATCCTGCTACTCTCGGATAAGGCTCACAGGTGGTACAAAGCCTCCATGCATCTTTGAAGATGGTGGACCAGTAGAATCCACAATCAAGCACCTTGCGAGTTATCCTCTGTATGCCTAGATGGCCATCAGGTGTGAAAGAATGACAGAACTCATTATCGAGTCGATCTCATGATTTGGTACTCATCTCCAGATTACCTGGTCACTGCACAACTTTCACAAATACAGGTCATCTCATATATAGTACTTAGCATCACTCTTAATTTTATCAATTTGAGATCGAGATGCTAATGGAGGAAAAACAAAAGCAACCAAAAAATTCACAATGTTTGCAAACCATGGAGTAAGGTAAGAAACAAAAATAGTCAGCAAATTTTCATCAGGAAAGTCATCCTGGATGGGCAACACTTTTGCATTATCCTCAACTCTCTCAATTATGCGAAGGTGGTCTGCTACCAAATTTTGTGCTACACTCCTTTCAAGGATCTGTAAATCAAACTCCTGGAGCAAGAGCATCTCTAATCAGTCTAGGCTTTCACTTAGCCTTTTTCAACAGGAACTTCAAAGTTGCATGATCTGTAAAGACAATAACACGTGAGCTAAGAAAATATGATCTAAATTTATCAAGAGCAAAAAAAAATAGCTAGAAGCTCCTTCTCTATGGTGGTATAGTTTACTTGGGCAGCATCCAAGGTCTTGGAAGCATAACAGATCACTCTAGGCAGATTGTGAACCTTTTGAGTAAAGACAACCCCTAGTGCATAATTAGACACATCACACATCAACTCAAATGAGACTGTCCAGTCTGGTGCCTGAATGATGGGAATGGTGGCCAATGCTTCCTTTAGGCAGTCGAATGCTTGCTTACATTTGTCATCAAATTGAAATTCAACATCTATCTAAAGTAGATTGGATAGTGGAAGGGCCTTCTTACTGAAATCTCTAGTGAATAAATAGTTATCAATAACAAGTTGGCTACTGGTCAGATTTCAATGCTCCCAATCCTAGATTAACAATAAATCATCCATTCCTCTCAACCCCAATCCAACACGAATCAATCAATTAAGTGGAGACTAAAACGATTTTCATGATTGCGAATTAAGCAAACACACACAACAGGTTTAATCACTTATGTGCACCACAGGTTAAGCAACTGGATATTCAATGAACCAAGTGGAGATCAAGTGTCGACAATTTGGACCACTATGCATGAACCAAATTGTAAAGAACACAAAAATACAGTGCATATTAAATATGAACAAAATCACAATTCATACAATGATCTCAAGGAAACAATACAATCTTCCTAGTTACCAACTCGAAATTTAAGCTTCCATTAAAACTAAATTCAACACAACAAATCTTATTACAAACATCAAAATATCTGAACGTAGAGGTAATGAAAAACGCAAGTGTAGAATAAAAACATAGAGAACCAAAAACAAAAATGCAGAAACCAAACGAAAAGGCAGAGAGGCAAAGACGAAATGGAAATTGAATGAAAAACGAAATTCGAAATCTACAAAACGAATTGGAACACAAAACTGTAATTTATTTAGGAACAATGAATCTCTAGAGCAAGGAACAACGAAAATTACAAAGAAAGAAGGAAAAGGAATGAAAGCAAACTCTAAGGCAACAATTATAACAGCAGAAAACGCCTCCTCCTTAAAAGTCTCCTCCAAAGTCTTATTTCAAGTGTAATAAAACCCTAGCCAAGTCTGCCTAATATTCTCCAAATGAGTCTCATTTTAAATTTCGGCCCAATCCATAAATCTGACCCAAAAGTGTCCAAGTTTTAAATATGACCCAATAAAAAATTATACTGGAACACAATACAAACGAAAATAAAAAAATGTTGAGGTGGACACTAGTGTTGACGTGGCACATGTCATGACAACTCCTCTTTAAGTCTAAAATAATTACAAAACTGCTCTGAAAATAATAATGGAAGAATTAAGCTTAGAAAATTAAAATTAATTAAAATATGAATTATTGGTCGATTTAAACCCAAATAGAAAAATTGAGAAAATAATAGACAATTAAGCATAATTTACTAATAAAATCTGGTATATAAAGATAGGTAAATAGGAGAAAATAATGATTCATCAATACCAACGAACTAGAACACCCACGAATCCAAAATCACCCTCTCCTATACTCTGTTACCGCGAAGATGCTGGATGACGTAGTCCCTCGTTGCCACATAGACATTGGAAGCGAAGGTGGACATTACACCGTTAGCGATTTGAACGCCTTCAACGAAAAGGATGAAATTGAACAATCTTTACAAAAGAATGGACCACTTTGAATGCTGAAAAAACTTGAGAACCAATTTGAACAAAACTGACGAATATAGGGACCACAATAAGTATTAAGCCTATTTTTTTATATGATAAGATTCAAAAATTGCAATCATATTTTGTTTCTAATAATTGAACTTCTCTCCCTTAAATAGAGTAGAGTGGTTAACAATGTAACTTCCATTTTCCATTATAGGTAGGATCTTTTCCTCATGTTCGTCAAGAACTAACTTCTAAGGTTAGCTCTGATACCAATTGAAACACATGAAAGCACTAGAAAGGGAGGTTTGAATAGTGTTTTTAAAACCTTTTCACAAATAGTTTTTATTATTACATTGTAGAGGTTAGACAATATGCAATAATAGTTAAACACTTAGTTTATAAAGCAGCGTTGAATGGAAAACTTTTAAAAACAAAGGTAGTAAAGCACACTTTGTTTTTATACTGGTTTGTTTCAAACTGAGCTACGTCTAGTTCTCCCTTAATTCCTTTAAGTTGGTCAACTAATAACGAAGATTACACTCGAGTTTAACCACTCCTGATTTACAAACTAGCCAACTGGTTAGACAAGTTTCACCATTCTTAGTATCAACACTAGTCCAACTGATTAGAATGTTTAACTCTACTGAGTTAAACTTACAAGTGTTTGAATTCACTTATGAATCTAAAATATCAAAGTGTTTTTGAAAGATTACAAGACAAAAGATTACTCTCGTAGAGAGGATATGAAATCATTAATGAACTTCTGAAAACTTGTAAAAAAGATTTTCAAAGATAAGTCTTAAAAGAGAAAGCTTAGAGAGAAACAATGAGCGTATATCAATAACTTTAATAGCAAATGTTCCATTCTTCTCTTCATGCAAACTTTTTTGTATAGACGTCTTTGAAAAATATCTGTTACTTAGAGCTTTAACTTTCTTCTAGGTATAGCTTTTAAGGTAGAGTCAGAAGTTATGTTGCGTCTTGGCAGAACAACTTTGTTGAGTGTACGAAAAGAGTAGATAGAAAACATGTATAAGACATTTCTTGAATATCGTCCTATCTCTTAACGTTAGTCTAATTTTTTTGAGCATCCTTTTGAATAATGTTGATAATCTGCATAGAAAAAGATAGCACAATATAACAAACAAAAGAGTACTAGAACATACATACATTAAAGTGTTAGACGATCTTAAGCGTTTAAGCATAATACATGTAATATCATTTATATTGTCTGTTTTGAATAACTTTAAGCGTTTAATATATATAACGTTTAGTGTTAGTTACTTGTATCATAGATGATCTAACTTTTTATTAGATTTTGTCACGATTAAACGTTCTATTAAAATCTTTATAACGCTTAGCGCTTGTAATACATAAGTTAGATGCTCTTATATTATTTTACGCTTTTGTATTAGGTACTTAGATAGTAGCGTTAACAGAGTCTAGCATTTTGTTTAAGGCAAATAAACATTATTTCGCTTAAATGTTTACATTTTTAAAACAAGATTTATTTAGACAATCTTATTTTAACAAACTTTTATAACTTGCTTTTTTTTTTTCTGTCTGACTTTCTCTCGCTCAATGGGATTATCTATAGCTGAGCGTTTTTTCTGTTTGCAGTTAGTTAATAACTGTTTTGCATGTTCAGTTTTCCTTGTATAATAACAGTTAGTTAATATCTATTTTGATCTTTAACAATCTCAAAATAAGTTTAGAGAAAATAAATGTTCTCGTAATAACAAATAATAAAATCATAATTTATACATAAATATTGATTCTGAAAAGCTATTCATCTTTTGTTTAAGCATATTTAAAAAATTGTTTAGTGGTAGAGAATAAATGTTAGAACAAAATTTAAAGAAAAAAAAAATTAATATATACGTATATTATATTTTCTTGTCTCCATCACTCTCACATTATGGAAAGCTAAAAAGAATAGTCCATCTAATAAAAATAACGATGTTATATATGACTTTTCTTTATCAAACTTTTTGAATGAGTAGTTACTAATAAAGTTTGATCTGTTGCTTTTTATTTTAGAAAAAAAGTTTAATTGAATTCAGCTAACAATGAGGTGATATAAAGTCTTCCTAAAAACATTTATATTAAAATATAAAGTAACATGATACAAATAGCAATTTTGTCTCACTCTCATTTTGTCTCACTCTCTCCACTTAGAAAAATTATCAAGTATACACAACATTGTTTATGGCTTTTATATTAGTGATGTTTTTGAGTCTTCAATTTAAAATTAAATAATAAAAATATGTACCCATATGTGACATAAAAATTGATCCAAACCCCTCTTCAGTTGGAAAAAAATTTAAGATGTTATATATATATATATATATATATATATAATCGATCATATCTTTCAATCTATTATTGCTAACTACTTTAATTGAGTTTAAAACTTATAAAAAAATTATAATAGTAACAAAATATTTTTGGTTTGTAGCATAGTTTTTGTTATTAGAAATCTAAATGAAATTTATATACTAAAATTATTTATATGTACGCTCAAAATTATTTGTTTATTATAAATTTTAATTATATAATATAAATATTTATTATGTACATTTTATAAACTAAAATATTATTGTAAATTGATTCAATTTTTCTTATGTTATTACTAACATAATACATGAAAAATGCTTAAATAAAAACATGTAGAAAAATGTATCAATCTATGTTTGTCTATGTTACTCGTTCATTATAGGGTTTTACGTATGAAGTTAAGAGATAAAAACTATTTAAGATTTTATTTAATATTACTTGATATAATAAATATGTTATTTAATATTACTTGATATAATAAGTAAATAAATAAATAATTTATTATCTTTCAACTTGTTCTTTGATATTATTTGAAACAATAAAATAAAACAATTTTTACTTCTTTTTCAATATTTGAATACGGTACCTTAAGTTGGCTCCATTAGATTTTGATGAGAACCGTTGTTAGAGCCATAATTGAAAAAAATTGAGATAAAGTAGTTTAGTATATTTTATTCACCAAATTAACTATTTGATTGATAGACTTGGGTGAATTTATATATGTTGCTGTTCCATGGAGATATACAATCATTAAACTAAGCATATGACTTCATTTCTGGGTGATATATTTTCTTGATATTAAATTTATGCCACTTTATGATGAGACATAGTATTTTTTTTTCTTTCATAGTTGATTAATTTAAAATAATCTTTGTTTTATAATGTTTTCGAGTTAACCACAAATTGAATAAATACAAAGTTTAACAAATATGAAAATGGTAGTCATAAAAAAGGAACAAAGTTTAAAACGACAGTTAAAATGGTAGTCACAATGGTAAGAATACGACAACGATTGCAATTCCAACAGTTAAAGTATTACCTAGTAAATATGGTCACTTAATCTCACAAAAATAACAATTTAAATTTTGAAAAGCATTTTAATTATTATTTTATGAAAAATATACCGTTAAGTTGATTCAAACAAATTTAACATTGAATTCACCTATTATAATGGAAATTTTGACTTTTATAAATTTAAAATTAATTACAATTTAGAAACTTAAGTGCAAGTAGTAATATATGTAATGACAATAAAAATTTGTATTTAAATAAAAAATATTATATAATAAATTTATTGATATTTTAATAATAATCTTATAAGTTATACTAATAAATAATTTATATTTAAATAATATTATAAATTGTCTTTATCTCTTAAATTTATTTATATATATATATATATATATATATATATTACTATATTTCAATGTAGTTTATTTTTCTTTTTCTTGTTTGTTATATAACTACCACATTTACATTGAATAAATTATCAAATTTTTTTTACTAAAAAAAGCATAAAAATATGAATTAATGATACCGAGAAAATCTCTCAAATAGATTTAAATTCCATCCTTATAATAAATATATCAAGTCAAGGTAGACATTTGACAAGTTAAATTTTAAGTTATTTATCTTATTTTTGCAATAAAATTATCAAAGTCAAAGTAAAAGTTATAGATATTCTTCTACAATGAATCACATCTACTTTAAATAACGAATTAATGAAACATAAATTACACCACACAAATGAATACATTATTATATTATTATATATCTAAGTTCATCAAACACAACTTGTATTATACATTAGTGTAGTAAAAGAAAATGACTACGGTTATTTTTGCCTATCCGCACCAGTTCTCCAACCAAGGTATATATTGCCTCGGTTTTGAACCGAGACAAAAAGGTATATGTTTTTTCCTCGGTTCAAATGCAACCGAGGTAGTAAAGGGTGTTCCTTAATTACTTTTTTTTTCGCCAGACTTTTAGCCTCGGTTGCTGGTGAACCAAGTTAGTAGAGGGGGTCTTATGCCTCGGTTTGGAATTGAACCGAGGCAGTAGAGGATTTTTTTTTCTTCAACCTTTCTGCAATTAATATGGGAAGACTTCTACTCTATTGTCTGTATCCTACCGTCTCAAACCATAGAACATCAAGACTCTTGCCTTGATTTCCTGACCAGGTACTGAGTCTGTTTAGACACAGGTTGAGAGTTTTTCAACTGAAAAATAATATTGTATTTCTACTATAAACAAATCTATAGTTTATAACCAAAGCTTATACAAAGATATGTGATAAATATAAGAAAAGAAAAGGAAGCAGAAGGGGTAAATGGAAGGGAAAGTGCAATAAAGGGAAGAATCACATAATGAAGAATATGGTCAAAATTTGTTGACTTGAAGTCTGTCTGTGCAGTGTTGTATCCATGATAAGCTTAAGGAGACTTGTTAAACTTTCTCCTCAACACAATAATCCATGTTATGACTTCCAAGAATAAGGAAACTACGCCCAGCGCAATAAGTACTCTAGTGTAAGTAGTTTTTCATTTCTCATGAGGATGCAAGATCTTGAGCCCCTGAATATGTTTATGATTCCCACACTGTACCCAATGCTGTGGTGATACGCGTTCCATATATACCTATACTTGTGAGTCTTCACTGGCCTCAAGAACAATACGAAAATCTGCAAAATTTCACAGAGCTAACACTATTAAACTTCATCTTTATTGGATTAAGATATGAAGAAGCAGAAGAACAAGAGTAGATTGATATGAAGAAGAAGTAGAAGAACAAGAGTAGATTTACTTGTAGAGTGGAAAAGCAAAAGAGTGCAATTCCAAGATTGTGATGCACACTGTACTGAACCCCTTTTGATTTGTTTCCAAGTTTCATAAAGTTCCCCATTCTGAAATTAGAAAAAAAAAATCCCCATTTCGAAATTAGGAAAAAAATCCCTTCTTTCCTTGAAATCTCAATAACCAACTGAAAAAAAGTATAGAAAGACCAGATATTCTCAATGCTTGTCTGTAAAGCCTTAAGACTCAGAGCACGAAGAAGGAAGTCCTACAGGTCCACTGAGAGAGAGAAACTATCCAGCCTCTTCCTAAACGAGTTGCTATTTCAGAAAACAACAAAATAGTGTGAGAATAACACACTCAGATGTAGAGTATGCGTATTTCTTCATAACTCATCACTATTTTCATATATACATTACCAAGTATAACCTACGATGGCTACAGGTAAGGTAAGAAACTAGCTAGGGGATAAGAATTAATGACAAAAACTGGAACTTAGTGAAACAGGTTAGAGAGGAGTTAAAATCACACAGTTGGTGACCCAAATACAGAGAAAACAACATTAATTTCATTTTTCAAATCACAGTCAACAAGAATTGGAAAAACATCATTAGAACACTTCCACAAACACTCGGTGTGCGTTTCAACGTTAGAGAAATGTGAGAGTAAGTTGTAACCTTGAGATTTTTCACCAAGCAACACTAAAATTGGGGATGAGGATCTCGATTAGAACCCTGGGAGCTATTATCGAGAAGTTGCTTCACTCTCAATGGCCACTGCTTGCTCTTCACTCTAGAGGCGATGCACTCGCAGGCGAGGTGGAAGTCGCACTCGCAACCGTCGCACACGACGTGGTGGTGGTGGCTCCCGATAGTAGGGTTTTGGCGAACAAGGAGGAAGGCGAAGGGATCTTGTTAAGGTGTCTTCGGTTTCGAGTTTGGTCACCTTGAGTCTCTGTGTGGAGGGGGAGATTTTGGAGCCGAGGTAGGTCTCCGCCGCCTCGTAGATTTGGTTGCTCACAAGACCGTGACAACGCGCTACGGAGGCCATCTCTGACGTACGACATGAACTCCGATGGAAGGATCTCGTTGGCTATCGAACGGATGACCATTGTAGTGATGGCCACCGATGCGCCGTGGAGAGGACCGCCTTAGCAATGGCGAGGTTTGAATCGGGCGTTGAAGAGGAAAAGAAGGACATTGGGGCTTATTTTTACAACTAAGCCACTATTAGATTCTTAGTTGGTGAAATGTAACTTAGATTTTCACATTATCAAATCACCAGACAGTGTGAGAAAACATAACTTGAATTCTAACTATCAAACCTCCAAAGTCAAAGTCAAGGTAAAAGACCATAGAAACCTTTTGCATTGACTCACATCTAATCCAAAAATTAGATGAATGAATGAAACATAAATAACATGAATGCATAAATAACTATATATCTTAATTTAGCAAACACAACTTAGATTTTTCTCATTATTAAACTATTGCTTAGACATTTCATCTAACCAAAATAACTTAAATTTTTCGTATTATTAAGCCACTATTTGTAAAGCGCATGAAAATATCCACATTAATACTAATTTTCTATTAGTATTATTATTAGTAATATTTTTTATTGATAGAAAATATAATAAGAAAATTATGGTTAGTACAATAAAAATTTAAGATAGATATTATAAAGATGGGTTCAAGATTTTGAGAACCTATTTCTATAATTTATAGAAGGTTTTTGTAAAAAAAAACAAAAAAAAATAGTGCCAACTGGATAAGCCATCCTATGATGCATTGAAGAAGCAGATAAGAACATTTAGTGGTGGTGGATTAAAATATTATTTTTAATAAAGTAATATTAAAAAAAACTAAATAGGATCGGAATTTTGGCCTATAAATAAACAAGGGGAGAGAAATTCTACACAAGAAAGAAAGGGAGGGAAAATTATAAAAGAGAAAAAAAAAAGAATTAGGAAGTTTTGGTTGCAAAAAGAGTAGAGATTCTGAAAGGTTTTCGAGAACAACCTTCAATCAAGAAAATAAGTCTAGAAAAGAGGTAAGGGGAGCTAACCTTTCGAAATTTTTATATTAATGATCTAATATTGTTGTATAGCTATTGATTCCTTGAATTTTTGTGAGAATATTTTTAATGAATTAATGAATTTAAACATGATATGAGTCTCGTGCAGAGATTCTGTAGTGGCATGGTATGAATTAATGAATTTAAACATGATATGAGTCTCGTGCAGAGATTCTGTAGTGGCATGGTATTAGTGTACACATTGATGTTGAGGGTCCTGATGGGAAGGTCATCCTGATACTCTAATAACTCTCTAGTCTCAAGTAGAGAAGTGAGAGGGGCAGGAAGTCCGAGTCTATGTGCCGATTTTGGACATAGTTGTTAATGGACTAACCTTGAGGATTGCATGTATTTGGTCAAGAATTTTGTTGTATAGGAAGTGAAGGTCACCACAAGTGCATGACCACCCGAGACTTCCATCAACGTTCTATCCGGATAATAGAGTCTAGTATAATCATGTGCATCTTACATGAATTTTATTATGAACGAGTTATGTGTAGTAGTATTATGCCTCATTTTAATAGTTTGTTGCATGATAGTTCACCCTTACTTGTTTGTGTTTGTGTTGAAAAATTATATTTGGGTGATGATCGTATAACATGGGTGTTATACGGGAGCAGATGAGGAAATAATGTCTAAACCAATGCAACTGAAGGGGAAGGCAGAAGAATAGTAGAGAAAAGTTTGACAAAAATTTGTATGAGTGTTTTATGTGAGATTTGAAAGAAATATGTATTTTCAGTAGGAACATCATTATAGTTCCTGGTGAATGATTGTATAAATGTCACAATATCTATATCAACTATGGAATATCAAGTGTGAGAATTTGGAATGTTACATTAGACATATCAATTGAGCATTACAAAAATTCTTGAAGTTATCGATTGAAATAACTATGATCGTGAAATTTTCTCTATCATAGTAAATTACTTACTTCAACTTGGTATATGTGTGTGTGTGTGTATGTGTGTCTATATATATATATATATATATATATATATTGTTAAAATAGAATGACTCAATTTCGCACACCAAGAGGGAGGTGAACTGGTGAAGTGTAAAAAACAAAAGCTTTTAAAATCTTTTCCACAAAAAATGATGCCTTTATACTTTTCTTGAATTTCATGATAAAAGATTTTCAATGCAGCGGAAACTTAATTGAATTAGTACAAAAAATAATCAATTGAGTAAAAGAGGGTAGGGATCAGAAAATTCAAGCACTACGTTTTTATACTAGTTCGGCCAACCTGTCTACATCCAGTGTCCTTCCAACCACGGGAAGCAAATGCATTATAATGATCAAGGTATTTACAACAAGGTTTCTACAGAAGACCTCACGTCAAAAATGTAAAACGCCTCTCTGACCCTCTAATAGAAATATAGGCAATACACAATAAGACCATAAGCAAGAATCCCCTCTCCTGCAGTCGAAACCCTTTGAGCACCCTCAAAGTCAAGAACACACGCGTTCTTCTTCTTGTAGTCACAACAGGGAACTCAAACCAATCTTCAATAGATTGTAGAATTTGGTCACGCAGTAACACCCAAATGTGCAAATTTGATCAGTCTTTGTAACACATCAGTCTTGCTCTTCAAGAAATCACAAGTTGTTGATCACCACGGTCAATCTTGTTTCTTGAAGCTTTTCCTCTCTATCTGTAAGATCACAACATTGTGTAAATGATATGAAATTGTTAGAATCACAAAAGTCTTTTTTTTTTCAGAATTCAAATCTGTGTCAATTTATAGTATAACACATATCAAACACATTTTAATCGATTGAGCTACTGACGTAATCGAATATAACAATCAGTTATAACAGAGTTAGCAGTAGTCAAACAAATAATTGAATGTACAATTAATGCAATCGACTATCATTTAATGCTTGGTCAACATAGTTAAAAATATGACCGTTATGTTAGTTGTCACAAGCATTTAACAGATTTTCAAAACATCAACTAACTTATTTGAATACAGAGTGCATGCATTCGATTAAGTGAAATATTTTTGCACAGTTTTGAAAATTTTTCTCTTTGAAAAAAAACTCACAGCACACTTCAAAAGAGTTTATGCAAACACACGAGTTTTAATCGATTCACCCCATAATGTAATCGACTTAAAACTGTTGTTTTGCCACACATTTAAAGTTCAACCATGGTGCTTGTGATTTTCCTTTTCCAAAAACATATGTCATGCATACACATATAAAATCACATATTTCACACAGTGATATGCAATGAACAACACAAACATGTTCTCAGATATGCTTTAATATAGATTTAACACATTTAGGAAAATCATATAACACGTAAACATAGAACATGTAACACATAATACACATGTGTTATTAATTATGTGTTGTCATCATCAAAAACTCAGTTATCACTGAGATTGTGGGTTAAGCTAAACCTGTGCTCCCCCTATCAACAATCTCAACATATATATATATATATATATATTATTGAGGCAAATTATAGTCAATATAACAAGTGTTTTTAGGTAAAAAAGGAGATTAATCTACTTTCACACTCGCTCCTTTTCAAGCTCATCATTATCATCATCATCACCATCACAAATACCACCACCCTCCATACCTTCCTTCATCATCATTACTCTAATGTTATTCCTCAACAACCTTCTCGTGTAAACCTTCATGACTTTGACTTTGACTTTGATTGTGATTTCCTAACAATATACTTCTTTCTTCAACATTTTACTCTATTTTATTTCACCCTCTTAATGAATATGATGTTTCTCTTTTTTTGACAATAAAGTAATGAAAAAATTTAAAACCAATTTATGTACTTCTCATTATGAATAATATTTGTTACCAATGAGGAAACATTGGTGTCTTGAAGATAATGATTTTGATAATGTTACAAAGTGAAGAATATGAAGACCCTTGTTGCATTAAGTTTAAAAGCATTTTTGCATAACAGAAGATACGAGGACCGAGTAGTTAGGACCGAGTGGTTAAGATTAAGCAGTCGAAGGCATAACCGAGACCAAAGAAGGTATGACCAAGACCGAGCGGTTAAGACCGAGCAGTCGAAGGCATGACCAAGACCAAGTAAGGTATGACCAAGACCGAGCGGTTAGATTCGAGCAATGGAAGGCATGACCAAGAGCGATCAAAGGCATGACTGTGACTCAACGATCACTAATAGATGAAGGATGAACACTAGCTGAAGTCAAGCCGAATGATGTTAAGTGTAGTATGAAATGTTAGAAATTGGAAGGCGGAGAGAAGTTTAGTGAAAAGGTCCAATTTAGGTGTTAGTTGAACACTTTCTGTTCTTATTTGTATTTCATCTTATTGTAATATGTGAACAATATTTTAGTGAAAAGGTTAATCACTATTTATAGTGATTAACAACTAGACGTAGAATCTTTTGATTCGAACCAGGATAATAATCATTTGTGTGATTTTTCTACTCCTTATACTCTTTATATTTTTTGCACAACAACTGTTTGATAATATTTTTGTAAGAAAATTAAAGGAACCATGTTAATTGACCAAACACGCTTTCCGCAATTTTATTCCGTTGCGCGACTGAACGATAGCGGTTGTTTTAACAAACAATTGGTATCAGAGCTTGCTTTGATATTCTTTCAAATTTTTCGAAAATGGCCGGTCAAAATCAAGTTTACGCCAAAGGTGCTTCCATCAACAAACCACCACTTTTTACTAGCGATAACTATGCATTCTGGAAAGTCAGAATGGAAATTTTCACAGGGTCTGTTGACAGAGGCAGCTGGGAAGCTGTAAGAAATGGTCCTTATATTCCTAACAATACTGTTGATGGTGTTGAAGTGGAAAAACCTTATTTTAATTGGACTAATGAGGAAAATAGAAGAGCCCAATTTGATATTAAGGCTCGCAATATTATTTCATCTACTGTTGTGCTTGATGAATTCTATAGAATTTTAGTTTGTAAGACAACACATGAAATGTGGGAGGTCCTCAAAGTCACACATAAGGGTACTGATGATGTGAAACGCGGAAGGAAGAACACATTCATCCAAGAGTATGATATGTTCAGGATTAAGCCTGGAGAAACTATTTCTGATGTCCAAAAACGCTTCACTCACATTGTGAACCATTTGACAGGGTTGGGTAAGACTTTTGATGTTGATGAATTAAATGTAAAAGTTCTAAAATCATTGGACAGGTCTTAGCAACCAAAGGTGACTGCCATCTCGGAGTCACAAAACCTCTCTCAAATGTCAATGGCGATTCTCTTTGGAAAGCTTTGTGTGCACGAACTTGAGCTAAACAGATTGACTGCAGAAGAGGATCAAGGCAAGTGGAAAACCTTAGCCTTTAAATCTGAAATTTCAAAAGGAAAGAGTTCAAGAAGTACTGAGGATGATGACTCTAAAGATGAGGAAAACATGAGCCTCATGATAAAGAAATTTGCAAAATTCATGAGATCAAAAGGAAAGGATAAATACCGTGGAGAAAGAAAGGAAAGTCAAGGATCTCCATCAAGCATCAAGTTCTATGGATGTGGAGAAAGAGGACATGTAAAGACTGACTGTGCTAAAAACAAAAGAAGTGAAGAAAAGAAGAAAAGAAAATTTCCAAAGAAGAAGAAGGCTTACATAGCTTGGGAAGAAAACGCTTCTAGTTCCTCAAGCTCAAGTGAATCAGATGAAGAAGCAAAATTGTGTTTAATGGCTAACTTAGAAGATGCTGGAAGTCAAGTAAGTGATTCTAGTTTGGAGTCTAGTGAATTAGACTTACAAAAATCCTTCTTTGAATTAATGAATCAATCTGAAAAACTTGATGCTTCTCATAAAAGCTAAAGAAAGAACATAATGAATTAAAATTGAAATATGAAAAAGCATTAGATGAAGAAGTAGTATTAAGAAACAAGGTTAGTAATCTTGAAACTAAATCGTCTGAATTTAATGCAAATGAACAACTTGTTGAATGTTTATCTTGTAAGAGTCATATGTTTGACATCAGCATAATTGAAAACTTACTTGCAAATGCAACTAAGGCTATCTCACATGTTCAAAATAATTTTAGACAAAGCAATGTTAAAAACAAGAACATGCATCATAATAAGAAGTCTAAAGTTAAGAGAACTCGTAGAGTTTGGGTTGAAAAAGGGACTTTTGTGAAAAATAAGGTGCATGATGTTTGTTGTTTTTATTACATGAAACATGGTCATACATCAAACAAATGCAACATTAAAGATTTTGGAGTTCCAACTGGAAAATATGCATGGATTAAAGTTGTGAATTGATGCTTGCTTACATGTACTAACCCCAAGGACCCATGATGAGATTGAGGACCTAAACTCTTTCTTAATTTGTTTTGTAGGAACCTACTAAGTCAAAGAAGATTTGTGGTATCTTGACAGTGGTTGTTCAAGACACATGACCAATGACAAATAGAGGTTCATCTTTTTTGAGAAGAAAAAGCATGGATTTGTGACATATGGGGATAACAACAAAGGGAGAATTATTGGAATCAGAGATATTGAAGGAGGAAACATCTTGACCGTAAAAGATGTATTGTATGTTGAAGGTCTCAAACACAACCTCCTAAGCATAAGTCAATTATGTGACAAAGGCTCAAGGTAGCATTTGAAAGTGATAAATGTATTGTTTATTATAAGAATTCTTCTGATATTGCTTTGCAAGGTGTTAGGCATAATAATAATTATTTGATTGACATTGAAAGTGCATTTAGTCATAGCACAACATGTTTAGTTGCAAAAGAGGAAAATCCTTGGCTATGGCATAAAAGAGTTGCACACATTCATATGCAACATCTAAATAAATTGATTTCTAAAGATCTTTTGATTGGTCTGCCTAAGCTAAAATTTGAAAAATACAAATTATGTTCTGCTTGTCAAAAAGGAAAACAAACCAAATCCTCTTTCTCATCTAAAAGCATGATTTCTACATCAAAACCTCTAGAACTTTTGCATATGGACTTGTTTGGTCCATCTAGAATTAAGAGTTTTGGTAGAAACTATTATGCTCTTGTGATTGTTGATGATTATACATGATTTACTTGAACTTTTTTTTAACTTTGAAAAGTGAAGCTTTTAAAGCATTCAAAAGTTTTTGCAAAACGTGTTCAAAACGAAAAGAATTTGAAAATCAAAACTTTAAGAAGTGATCACAGTGATGAATTTCAAAATGAATCTTTTGAAAAGTTTTGTGATGAGTATGGAATAACTCATAATTTTTCTGCTCCTAGAACTCCCCAACAAAAAGGGGTTGTTAAAAGGAAAAATAGGTCATTAGAAGAATTAGCTAGAATTCTTCTAAATGAATCTAATGTACTTCAATATTTTTGGGCTGATGTAGTAAGTACTACTTGTTACGTGCTTAATAGGATGCTTATTAGACACATTCTCAAGTTAGCTCCTTATGAACTATTTAAAGGAAGAAAACCAAATGTGTCTCATTTAAGAATTTTTTCGATGTAAATGTTTTGTATTGAATAATGGTAAAGATAATCTAGGAAAATTTGATGCTAAATCTAATGAAGTTATCTTTTTGGGTTATTCATTAATTAGCAAAGCATATAAGGTGTTTAAGAAAATAACTTTAATAATTGAGGAGTCAATGCATGTTGTCTTTGATGAAATTGTGGACCTTGAGGTAAACCCTCTTGAGTCAAACAAACCTATTACACATGAGGATTACTTAAAGAAAGCTCTTGAAGAGATGTACTTAAATGAAAACAATCATAGAGAAACTCAAAATCAAGAAGTGGATCCTAAGACCTACCGACAACCTTGTGGCCTCTCTTTGGAACACATCATTGGAGACATATGTTACGACCTTGGCAAGTGTACCGAATCGTATCAAGTAATAATAACTGGTAAGACCAAGTAATTACTTAACTAATCAAGACCTTGAAGAACAATTTAGGGTTTTTGAATGCAAAAACAAGAAAGTAAATATGAATGCACTTTTGATCAATTGAAGAAAAACACAAAGGTGAATGAATGATATTGAAATTATGAGATGAGTATGTTTTTGGGGTTTAGATTTCACCTAGTTTACTCTCATGCATATATGAATTTGTCTTCTTCATTCAATTGTTAACGTCACTTTCTCAATTACCTAAAACTCGATCCCTCGGCGAGGAAAGCCTATCCTTAATTACTAGACCACAATCCCTTGCATCCCTAATAATTAATTATGCATTACAATTAGAAGCTTAAGACGACCAACCCTCCTATCCCCATCCTGGGCAATATTGCTTTTGGGAGAAATTCTCCAGGTTACATCATTCCCCAACAATAAATTGAATGATAAAAACCATAAAATCATGCCATGAACGATAAAAACATAACTGAGCATAGAGCAAAGGATAAAATCCCTAACAATTGATGAAAGAAGCATATATAATAAAAACCAATTCAAATACATGAGAGTTCACAAGGTTACATCATTCCCCAACAACAAATTGAATTTAGTTCCCCCTTGTCATGGAGAAACTAGATGAACAATGGAATGAGAATGAAAGATAAACCCTAAAAATTGAAGAGGAGAGCTTCCGCATCCACTTCTGCCTCTAGAGAGTTGGAACAATATGAAATTGTGTCAATTTTGTCAAAAGATACTCCCTTTAGGTCGAGAAAATCCTTAAATAGGACTGAATTGGATCATGGGCCAACGTTGACACCGCTCAGTGCCCCTACTTAGGGCGCCCAAGCGAGCTTGCGAGAGGATGGCGCTCAGCGCCCCAAGAAGGGCCCAGGCGTGAAACGTTACTTGAAGACTGGCGCTCAGCATCCCTGAAAAGGCGCTCAGGCGTGACTGCGAGACTCTTGTGCTAAGGGCCCCATAGAAGGGCTCCTAAGCGTCCTGCGACCTTTAGTAGTATTCTCTTCTGGTGCTCTTTATGTCCTTTCTGAGTTCCAACTTCTTTACATTTAACTCCTCTTCCAATTCATCCTAGTTCCCTACAAAATCAAGGAAATTTAGTGATAAAATCTTCAAGTATAACCTCAACTCTTATTGACCAAAATAAGCTAAAAATAAGAGAACAAGCAAGTTTCTAAGTCAAAAAGGGTTCATTTGTTATCACAATTTACTCTCAAATAATGGTTAAACCAACCGTTATCACAACCCCAAACTTGAAACTTTGGTTGTCCTCAAGCAAAACAACATGTGACTCAACCCAAACAACACTTCAATGGTTTAGCATATCACAAAACACTTTCTTCCAATACCAGTAATCACTCCTAACTACTTATCATAAAAATATCAGTTAAGATGCATTGATGCATTAGTCAACAAGCTCAACTATGGTGCTCACATATTCATAATATATATAACAGATGCAAACTCATGAATGATCAACAACCAAACAAGAATATTATCCTATAGATCATGGAACTATTCCTTACCAAAGATAGTGTTTCACTCAAGCACTCAAAAGTCTTTGACTCAAGCAATCAAAAGTGTATGGTGAGGTGACACTCTTACACTCTACTATCACAATGTTACATGAATCAGCTTTGCATTTCATTTAACCACATATCAAACACACTTACAAACAAGTTATCATCGCAAGGACTTTTTGTGGCTTGTATTGAGGTTGGGCTAAGAAGAAAATTGGTTTTTCTAGACAAATAAATCCTTGAGTTAAGAGAGTGCACAATTCATTTATTCATTAAAAGTTCAACTCTCTTTCTTCTTTTATGTGAGAAACCAATTTTGAACTTATTCCCAACTTTACTTGCATTGAGCTTAACCTTTTCTTTTCTTTTGCTTTTTTGCTTTAGCTCAATGCTTCTTTAATGAATTTCACAAAGTTCTTTCCAGTTTCTCACAACCCCAAACTTGAACCATTCTTCATTACCATATAAACATACTCTACTCAACTCAAGGTAAGGATTTCAAAAAGGGTTATTCAACTTTCAACTTTAGGCTCAAGGTTCAAAGGATAAAGAGAAACATTGTTCTTTGTTAGGTTCACCTATTGGCATTGGCTCTAAAAGGAAAAGAAAACATGGTATTGATCATATGTAACAAGCAAGCAAGTGGTTCAATCATAGAAACTTAGGCAAAATCAATTATGTTTCCAAAGCAATGGTATTCAATCAATCAAAAACTCTAAAGCCCAATCTATCACAAGTTAGCTCAAGTTCCATAGTTTAATAACATCCTACCCAACAAATTAATCACAATTAACATCATGCATCGGGTTCTAATGATAACAGTTGAAAAACTGTTATTTTCATGCTTAAAATTGACACAAAAAGCAACCTTTACACTTAGAAACTAGCTTGAAATCATGCTTTTATCCATATTTTCATAAATAAGAGAGCTGGACAGGTTTATGCTTGATTTCAGTGTTTTTGTGCAGGTTTTAAGGTGAATTTAATGAAATAAGTGAAGAAGGAGAGAGATGGAATCAGAAAAGTCAACCAGAAACCAGAAAAATCAACCAGTCAACCAGTCAACCAAAAAGTCAACCAGAATACGAAAAAAGTCAACCCGACGAGTTTTGGGCCAGTTTTATGCAATTTTATGATCTGTTTGGGCCTGGACCCGTTTTCTATTATTTTTATGTCCTATTTAAAGACCTAGATGTCTTAGGGTTGGGATCTTTGGCAGAAACAAAGCAAACACTCTCTCTTCCACCCCTTTGAAGGAGGATCTTGGATGCTCATGCTACCTCTTCACCTTTCTAGGGTTTTATCTTTCATTCTTTCATTATTGTTCATCTAGGTTCACCATGAATATGGTGAACTAAACCTTGTATGTTTGTTGGGGAATCAATGTAATATTTTGAAGCTCTCATATATGGAATTTGTGCTTGCATCTTAATCTAAGATTTGTGCTTTCCTTCATCATTAGTTAGGGTTTTTCCTCTTTGCCTAATGCTTGCTTTGTTTAACTCATTCAATGCTTGATTATTGATTTTGTCGATACGGGAACGTACGGGGAAGTCTAGATCCGGGGAATTACTCCCAATATTATATTGGTTGTCGTTATGCTCCTGTGCTAAGAGAACTAATTATTAGGAATGCTAGAAATCGTATGAACTCCTAATTAGGGATAGACCTTCTTTACAAGGTAATTTAGAGAGTGACATTAACAATGATGATTTGAATGTTGAATTCCTAAAATATATGAGAGTGGATAAGATGAAATTGGCCCCCAACAACATATTCATATATATATTTCATTGAAAGTGCTTGTCTTTTGCTTTTGCCATTGATCAAAATCTCATGCATACATGTTTATTTTCTGTTTTGCATATTAAACTCCAATTATTTCATCCTTAAGTCTTAGCTAATCAAAGAATCACATAACTAAACTAGGCCGTGAGTCCTTTGGGAGAACGATACTTGGTCTTACCGAGTTTATTACTTGAAACGATTCGGTCATACTTGCCGATTGTTCAACAAGTTTGTGACATCATATTTTGGTGATCATAAATTTGTCCATCAAGTTTTTGGCACTGTTGCCGGGGACTCTGGTTTAACTGGTTAATTTGTGTGATTATTGATTATCTTTGACTTTAATTTTGAATTTCTGTTTTTATTTTCTGTTTTTATTTTTTCGGTTTTTATTTGATTTGGTTTTATTTTATTTGATTTTATTTGATTTGATTTTATTTGATTTGATTTGATTTGATTTGATTTTATTTTATTTTATTTTATTTTATCTTATTTGATTTGATTTGATTTGATTTTATTTGATTATATTAGATTTTATTTGATTTGATTACATTAGATTTTATTTTATTTGATTTGATTTGATTAGATTTTATTTTATTTTATATTATATTATTTTATTTTTATTATTTTATCTTATCCTCTGAATCTTTTATCTTCTGAATCTATATCTTCTCCTATATCTTTTTGTGCTAACAAATCTTTTCTAGGGTTTTGTTTTCTTGTGCATGTAGGAAGCAATTAGAACAAGGAGCAAGAAAACAACAGAACCTCTGCTTGAAGGTCTAGACGAGAGTAGACGGAGGAGAAGAATCCGAACATCTAGAGAACTTTTCCCTTCTCCAGAAACTCTCTTACAATCATCACCACAAGGTTCTGTTCATAGCACAAAAAATATGGAGAACAACAATGTTAGAAGAACTCTTGTTGACTACACCAATATAGCTGGACCTCAGCACTTTAACAGTATAGCTAGACCTAGAGTCAATGCAGCTAATATGGAGGTCAAACAAGCACTGATTCAACTGGTGAAAAGCAACCAATTTAATGGGTTATCTCATGAAAACCCATATGAGCACCTCACTACCTTCAATGAAATTTGCAACACAGTCAAGATTAATGGGGTGTCAGACGAAGCTATCCAACTTAGCTTGTTTCCTTTCTCATTGGGAGGCAATGCTAAGCTTTGGTTGAATTCTTTCCTAGAAGAAAGTTTCACAGAGTGGGAAGCAGTGGTCACAAAATTTTTAAACAAGTACTTCCCACAATCTAAGGTGACAAAAGGCAAGCAAGAGATTTCTTCATTTAAGCAGGGTATGGAAGAATCACTGGGGCATGCATGGGACAGATACAAAAGCTTGCTAAGAAAAACACCCACGCATGGCTTTGAAGATCAGGAAGTAGTCTTAACTTTCCTTGGAGGGCTTGGTTCACAAACCAAGATGATGCTGGACGCCTCAGCAGGAGGCAATATTAAATGGAAAACTCCAGAGGAAGCAACAGAGATTATAGAAAACATGGCTACTAGTGATAATGAGCTGCACAATGAGAGAGGAGCTCCTATGCAACAAAAAGGAGGCCTCCAATTACAGACACATGATGCCCTGCTAGCTCAAAACAAAATTCTAACTCAACAGCTGGAGACTCTGACCAAAACTCTTGCACAATTACCCAAAGAGTTGAAAACTGCTGCACAGGTACAATCCCAGTTGTGCGAATTGTGTGGAGGCGACCATATCAATGGTCAATGTGCCTTTCCAGTTGAAGCCGTAGAGGATGTAAACTGCATGACCAATCAGTATCGTCAAGGAAGCTACAATCAGGGGTGGAAACCACACCCAAGTATTGGTCAAGGGCAAACTGGGCAACCTGGTCAATATAATAAGCAGCAACAGCAACCCACCTATGGCAACAGTTATCTATGCTTAATGAAAGGTCCATGAGGATGGAGGAAACTCTCAACAATTTCATACAGAAGACTGAGTCTACACAGAAGAGCACTGAAGCTGCTATCAAAAATTTGGAGACTCAGATGGGGCAGATCATCAAACAGGTGGAAGGAAGGCCAAGTAGAAATTTTGGGGCTAATACTGAGGTTAACCCTAGAGAAGAGTGCAAGGTGGTAGAGAGTGTTGATGATGAGAAAGTTGAGTTAGATACAAAAGAGAGAAGAGAAATAGAGAGCAATAACACTTCTACTTTTCCAATCCATCAAGGGAAACAACTGGACTTCACAGAGTTATTCAACATGGTGGATAATGATGCACCTTGGGAACAGATTCTGCAACAGATTACGGTGTACACTAAATCTAATGAAGAAATCTCTACAAAGAAGAGACGTAGAGATGATGAGGCAAAAGAGTGTATAACTGTTAAAAAAGAGTCATTCCCTCCTAAAGCAACAGACCCAGGCAGTTTTTCTATCCCTTGTACCATAGGGAAGAAAAGGGTGAAGAAAGCTCTTCTTGATCTAGGTTCAAGTGTTAACTTGATACCTTACTCTTTACTGGAGCAAATCGGCAATGTTAATGTGAAACCTGTAAAGGTTAATCTAGTAATGGCCGATGGATCTTCAAAGGAGCCATGTGGGATTGCAGAGGACATTATAGTTTGTGTTGGCAAACTTTAATTCCTGGCAGACTTTGTGGTGATGAAGATGGAGACAGAGAAGATACCTATCATACTTGGAAGACCGTTTAAGAAAACGGCCAGAGCTATCATTGATGTAAATGAAGGTATAGTTGTGCTCCAGGACAGAGAGGAGAGAGTGGTTGTAGACGTCTTCAAAGATGAGACGCAAGCATAGGAGGAGGAAGCTAGTTATAAAGCTGCATTTCAAGATGCACACATGACTAGTCATAAAGATGAAAATCCCAAGGTTGCAGGTAACCATTGTTTGTTGTTTCAGGTGCACAAGGAAGAAAAGATTGGAAGAGGAGGAGAAATTCCTGATGATTGGGAGAAAAGAAGACCCCAACTTGGTACACCTGTGAGAATCAAAAACAAGTTGTGGGTTGTGAAGGGCTTTAAAGAGAAGGAGATGATAGAGATAGAGTCTCCACATTCTAGAAGGACCAAAATAGTTCACAGGAAACAGCTGAGGAGTTGGTGGGATGACAACATCAACTATAAAGAAGGAACTTGAGCTTGACTGAGTCAAGCTAATGACATTAAAAGAGCGCTTGCTGGGAGGCAACCCAGTGGATTTAAGAACTTTTTAATTTTTCTTTGGTTTGTAAATTTTTAATCTGTTGAACATTACTTTGTCATTATTTTTGGAGATAGCATCTACTGAAGGATGCTAGTTTGACATAGCATCTACTGAAGGATGCTAAGTTGTAACACCTACTGATGGGTGTTGGTGAGAAAATTTAGCACCTACTGATGGGTGTTGGTAAGTTGTAACACCTACTGATGGGTGTTGGTGGATTTTGGGTCAGGCTCGTGACGTTAAACAAGCGCTACCTGGGAGGCAACCCAGTTGATTGATTGTTTTTGTTTGTTTTATTTTAGTTAGGGTTTGCATAAGTATTTTAAACATTGAATTGCAGGGAACCAGTGAGGGGCATGTCTAGGAGGCACGTAGGTTAAGAAAAGAAGGAGAAGAGCACTTCACGAAAGTGCCGCTGAGCGGCAAATTACCGCTGAGCGGTACTATCGCAGAGTGGGCTTTGGTTACCCTTTAGCGGAACCCGAGCCCATTAGGGTATTTTTATACCCTAAGCTACGCAAATGCTTTTATTTTCAGGCTCTTCTCTGCACACACACTCCTACATACCTTTTCAAAGGTTCTCTACAACTTTTCCCTCATCCCTCCTTAGAAAATCTCCCTTCCACTCACTTGCTCACTAGTTTTCCATCTAAGTTTGGGGTTGGGAGAGAGCATCATTGAAGGGGCTGATTTCTTCATTGTGGTTTACTAATGCTTTACAATGTATCTTTTGGTTTTGTGAATTATGTTTGATGCAGGGATGGCCTCCTCATCGGGCAAAAAGAATCAAGACTATAAGATCCAAGAAGAGGAAGATACAGAGGACAGCTCAGATTGATGAGGAGCTGAGATAGCATTTACGGATGAATGCTATCATATGCTTATGCTTTTGTTGGTTTAAGTTTTCTAAACTTATTTATTTTTTATTTTAGATTAGGGTTTGATGTACTCTATTGGAAACATGGTTTGTTATGATGGTTTGCTATTAACTGTGATTGTGTGATAAGTAATGCTTGATGATGATTAGTGATTGATTGATGTTGAGATAGATGTGCACATAAAATGCTTATACAGGTGATTCACAAGCTTTGTGAACAAATGCAGGATATCATGATTGTGAAATTAAGCAGGATGTGTATGTCAAATGTGAATGAGCTTATATGTGAGGTTTTGAGCTCCAGAGTTTTTGGTATGATTGAATGCTATTACTTTGAAAGCATGAATGACTTTGCCCAGGTTTTCTATGATTGAATCAATTGCTTGTTCTGCATCATGTGATCAAGGCTGTTTGTTGGAACCCTTTTTATTGGCCAAATTCATAAAGTTAGCCCACTAAAAGAGAACACTTTGTGTTCTATCCTTTGAACCCTTAGCCTTGAACATACACTGAAACCCTTGATTGAAAATCTTTACCTTGAGTTAAGTAGAAGATCTTGTGTGGTATTGTTAAATGTTCAAGTTTGGGGTTGTTGGGAAAACATGAAAAAGGAAAAGCATTGAGCTAAGAGCTAAAAAGTAAGAATATGCAAAGAAGAAGAAAAAAAAAGAAAAGAAAAGAAAAAGAAGCAAAGCTCAATGCAAATGCAAAAGAAAGTTGGGAATGAATAAGAATAATTGTGTTGTTATGATTCTCTTAACTCAAGGATTTTGTGATCCAGAAAAACCAATTTTCTTGTTAGCCCAACCACATTATAAGCCATTGAAAAGTCCTTGTGATGATGCATGCTTGTGAATGTTTTTTATTGTGGTAAAATGAAAGGCAAAGTTGATTCATGTAACATTGTGATAGTGGAGTGAATGAGTGAAACACTTTACCTCTTATACACTTGTGTGTTGAGTGAAACACTTTACCTAGTGAGGAAATATTCCATAAGCACATGAACATCCATGCTTAATTGATTGATCATTCTTGAAAAATAGCATTTGTTGGAATTTAAATGACTTTGTGAACACTAAAGCATGTGCACATCTTGATTGAACTCTTGGTCATAAGTTTGAGTGAAGTTGTTACTTATCTTGAAGTTGTGATACACATCCTCCATCCAGTAACCTTCATAGTAGGTATAAGCTCATTCTTTTCATTGTATATAATTGTCATCCCACCTTTCTTTGGCCCCACCTGCACTTGCCTTACCCATGCACTATCAGAAATAGGGTATATAATACCAACCTTCAGAAGCTTCAACGCTTCTTTTCTAACCTCCTCTTTCATCACATGATTCAGTCTTCTTTGTGGTTGAGCAACTGATTTATACTCATCTTCCATGAATATTTTGTGCATGCAATAAGTGGGACTTATACCTTTGAGATCAGAAATTGACCAACCAATAGCTCCTTTGTTAGCTTTTAATACTTCCACCAACTTTTCTTCTTCTTTGGCAGATAAAGAATTACTGATGATGATTGGTTTATTCCCCCCTCCTTCTAAGAAAACATACTTTAAATGTGGAGGTAACATCTTCAATTCCAGTTTCTTTTCCTTGACTATTTTCTCGGTATTAATCTCTCAACTTTCACCTCATCAAAAGGGATTTCTTTTAATGTGTCCATGTCAGTCAAGAATTCATCAATCAATTTCTCTTCTTCCTCATTCAAATCTTCATATGCATCAATGAGCATTTTCTCCAAAGGTGAAGAACAATGTAACATCCTCTCCTGAATCATACATACTTCATCTAATGTGTCAAGATGAAAACATGCCTTATCATCTTTTGAATGAGACATGGCTTCGAACACGTGAAAATTCACTTCTTTATCTTGTACTCTCACCTTGAGTTTGTCATTCTCCACATCTATTAAAACTCGAGCCATCTTCATAAAGGGTTGCCCAAGAATGAGAGGCACATTAATATCTTCTTCCATCTCCATGATGGAAAAATCCACCGAAAATATGAATTTGTCTACTTTCACAAGCACATCTTCAACCACCCCATAAGGGTATTTAAGAGATCTATCCGCTAATTGGAGGGTCATCCAAGTAGGCTTGAGTTCTAACCCTTCAATTTTTTAAACATAGAAAGCGACATTAAATTAATATTGGCTTCCAAATCATGTACAACCCTTCCAATAGCTAACTTTCCAATAGTACATGGAATGGTGAAACTTCCTGGATCTTTGAACTTAGGAGGTAATATTTTCTGTATGATAGAACTACAATTCCCTTGCACTTCAATAGTTTCCTCTTCAATGTATTTCCTCTTTTTCGTGAGAAGTTCCTTCAAAAATTTAGCATATGAAGGTATTTGTTGCAGTGCCTCAGAAAAAGGTATGTTAATCTCCAATTTCTTGAAAATTTCCATAGAATGCTCAAACTATTTTTCTTTCTCCTTCCTAGAATAATTCTTTGGATAAGGAAGGGGTTTTTCAAATATTTTTTTCTTTTTCGTCTCATCCTCTTCTTCTTTTTCTCTCCCTTCATCTTTCTCTTTTTCTTCTTTCTCATCTTTTTCTTTTTAACTCAACCTCTCTTTCTCTTTTCTCTACATTTTTCTCTCATCTAACACCTTGTCACTTCTCGTGATAACAGATTTACACTCCTCCCTAGGGGTAACATCAGTATTAGCCTCAAATTCTCCCATCTTCTTAACTAATTGACCCACTTGTATCTCCAACCTTCTAATTGTAGCTTTAGTGCTTTTGTGATTGAAATTATACACTTGCATAAACTGTTGAAGTGTGTCATCCAGTTTTGCCATTCTGTCAGATAAGGAAGGTTGTTGTTGCCATTGTGGTTTATTGAATTGCTGATAATGGTTGAAAAACCGTTAGTTTTATACTTATTTTTGAAATTAAAAACAACCTTTATGATTTAGAAACTAGCTTGAAATCTTGTTTTTGCTTAACTTTTGGAAATAAGAGAGTTGGATGAGTTTTATGCTTGGTTGTCCTTGTTTTGGCAAGAATTAAGATGAATTGGATGAAAGAAGTTTAAGTAGAAGGAGTTAGACTCAGAAAAGGAAGGAAAAGTGCACAAAAGAAGAACCGTTGTCACCGCTCAGCGCCATTTGCATCGCTCAGCGCCAGTCTGGTTGATGGATACACTGTTTCACGCTTAAGCGACATCGTTGAGGGCAAATTCAAGTATCGTAGTCACCGCTGAGCGCAACTTTTACCTCTGAGCGTCATTCTTTAGAATTGCACTTACCGTTGAGCGCCAAACTGCCGCTGAGTGCCATTTAATTAGGCTTGGGCCTATTTTCTGTAATTTTTCATAAGCTATATAAGGGTTTAGTCGACCTAGGGTTGATATCTTTGGATAGAAAGAGGCGCAATTACACTCCTTCCACCCCTTGGAGGCGAATTTTGGATGTTAAAGCTCCGATCTTCAACTTTTAGGGTCATATCTTTCATTCTTTTCATTATTTTCATCTAGTTTCACCATGTCTATGGTGAACTAAACCTCCATTGTTGTTGGGAAAACGATGTAATCATTTGAAACTCTCATGTATTGAATTGATTCTTGATTATATATGCTTTACTTCATCAATTGTTAGGGTTTTTCCTCTATACTCTATGCATGATTTGTTTAACTCATTCAATTGCATGATTATTGATTTTGTCACTATGGACACATATGAGGAAATCTAGAATTGGGGAAATTCTCCCGAAAGCAATATTACCTAGACATAGGAATAGGAGGATCAGTTGTCTTTAAGCTTCTGTGCGAATGTAATGCATGATTAATTGCTAGGAAGATAAAACATTGTAAACTAGTGATTAGGAGTAGGCTTCCTTCACCGAGACATCGAGTTTAAGGTAAATTAGAAAGTGGCATTAACATTAATGAAGAAAGATGAATTCATAAATACATGAGAGTGGATAGGATAAGTCGGAAACCCCAACAACATCATCATTCCATATTTTACATCAATCCCTTTTGCATCTTTCAATCCAATTGATCAAAACTTGCATTCATGTTTATTTTTCGCAATTCAACCATAATGATTTTTTTTACAAGTCTAATTTAATCAAGAAATCACATAATTGTCTAGGTCATGAGTCCTTCGAGAAACGATACTTGGTCTAACTATTTATTATTACTTGATACGATTCGGTACACTTGTCGAAGTGTTAACAAGGGCTCACCCAAGTGCTATCAGAAATGGCGTATATAATACCTGCTTGTAGCAACTTGGTGTTCTCTATCTTGACAACCTTCATCAGTCTTACTGGCTTAGCATCCTCTTCCAGCAGTATCATGTGCATGCAAAAAGTAGCGCTAATACCAGGAATATCTCCCAAAGTTCAACCTATTGTTTTCTTATGTTCTCTCATAACCTACAACAGTTGTTCTTCTTGCTCATCAATAAGCAAAGCAGATATAATAATAAGGAGTTTCCGATTGTTCTTAAGATAAGCATATTTCAAATGTAAGGGTTCAACTCCAAAGTCGGTGGTTGTACCACATATGGAAGTATTTTACTACCTAAGGTTATCTCAGCCATCCTAGCATCACATTCGGACACCATAGAGGTATCATCTATTGACATCGCGTCGTCAATATCACTTGCTTTATAATTTTCTTCACCTTCCAAAGTTATGAACAACTTTTTTGAAAAAGAAGAGTCCAAAGATGAAGAAAAAATTGAAAAAATGTATGAGGAACTAGAAGAAAAAATATTTACAACTTCACTTAAAAAATCAACGCAAAACAAAGAATGATCTTTCATGGGATGCTTCACGGCTTCCAATACATTGAATTGCAATTTATCGTCTCTTATCTCCATTGTCAATGATCATGCATGCACATTTATCTTGGTTCGTGTTGTCATCATGAAAGGTCTTCCCAAGATAATAGTTGTTGAATTGATTCTTTCAACATCCTACATATATAAATCTGCAAGAAAAATTTGCTTATCTACTTGGACATGTAAGTCCTCAAGCACACCTACAAGGTTAACTGTGCTACAGTTGACTAGTTGAATGACCACACTAGTGGTCTCAAGAGGTCCTAGAGATAAAGAAGTAAATATTGATAAAGTCATTACATTTATGGAAGCCCTAAATCTAGCATGACATTGTCAAACTTTGAATTTCCAATAACACAAGGAACATAAAACATACTTGGATCCTTGCATTTTCGCAGTATTTCAATATGCTTCTCAATCAAGCTTGACACATTTCTTCCCAAATTTACCACCTCTTATCCCTAATAAACCTTTTATTTGTGCAAAGTTCTTTTAAAAACTTAGTGTGTTTTGGGATTTGTTTAATAGTATCTAACAAAGGGATGTTGATCTCCACCTTTTTGAAAGTAGTTAAGGTATCTTGGTCTATATCCTTAGTTTTCTTGTATCTTGGCTTCAATCGATTTGGATATGGAGGAGGTGGAGAATAAGATGAAGAAGAATTTTTAGAAGAAGAATTAGAGGATATTAACCTTGGTTCATCAGTGGTAGTCTCAGGTGCTGGTTCACTCGGTCCTTCATTGCTATTAATATGTGTGTCTTCTTTCTCCTTAACTTTATCCTCTAGGGATCCTTTAAGCCCTTCTACTTGTTTACCCATGCTTAAATTTGTAGTACTTACATTTTACGGGTTGATCACAATTTGTCCAAACCATTTATTTGATTCTTTAGCTTCTAAGTTATCCACTCTCTGAGTCAATTCGACAATTTATTTCTTAATTTCTACATGTTGCTTAACTATTGTTTTCATAAAATATTGTAATGATATATCTGGTTGAGATTCCTGACTTAACTGAGGTGGAACATAAGGTTTGCTTCTGTTGCTGATTTGATTTATTTCTTTCAAACATGTTTGCAACAAGAGCTTGAGATGGTTCCTCTATAGTAGTTTCTATTAAGTTAGGACATTCATCAGTATAATGTCCCATGAAGTGAAAATTCCACACACCTTAGCAACTTGTGGAGTTGAAGTTTTAATGAAGCTCATTATTTTGTCGAGCTTTTTCTCTAGCTCATCTAATTTTTCATTTATCATATTTCCACCTACTGCACCTCTTTCCTCTATCTCTCTGCCTTATATCTCGTATCTCTCTACGGATGATAGATAATCTAGATGCAGGAAAATACTTTTCAAGAAAAAGTATTTCTATAGTTTTCCAATTGGTAATCTGTGTAGAGAGATAATACCACCAATCATGAGTTGCTCCTTGAAGAGAAAAAGGAAAAGCTCTCATTTTAAGGCTCTTTATTGTGATCCTGGGAGATTGAAAGTTTTCAAACAACATGTGAAACTGTCTCAAGTGTTTGTGTGGATTCTCCTTTGATAACCCAATGAACTTTTGTAAGGCATTTAACAGGTCAGGTCTCAACTCTCACTCCTCATTAGGATATTCAATGCTACTACGGATGACTGTATTGGTGGGAGGTGGCTAACTGTCTGATAGTTTTTTGTGCCATTTTCTTTGTGTTATGATTAGATAAATGATTAGATGATATATTTATAACTAGAGATAATTAAGGTGGTATAGCTTCAATAGTAGCTTCAAATGTCGAAAGTGTTCCCTTAGTAGAACACCCAAATTTCAAACTTTTTCGCAAATTATGCAAATTCCGTTCAACTTCTAGATCAATTTGATAAAATTCTCCCACATTAGCTCGGGTCATGCACTACGCAGTCTGCCTAAAATTATTTCTCTATTCTTGACTTCTCTTTTTTTCTTTTGTTCTTGCTTTAAAGAAAGATTTCAAATGAGAAATAAGTAAGACTTTGTTTGGGTCAACTCCCACGAAAGAGAGGTGCGTCACAATGGACAACATAAATACCAAGTCTTTCCTAGCCAGAGTATATTCAAACTACCCTAAAATATTTCTAGAGAAATTCTTAATTAAAACAAAAACAAAGATTTTACTAAGAATTTAAAATAAATAAAGACTAAAAAAACTCAAACTAAATTAAATGTATATGCATTAAGAGAAAATAAAAATAAAAAAAATAAAAGTAAAAGTAAGAATCAAAATATTAAAAATACTAACTGTAATCCACGACAACTGTGTCGAATTTGATACAATGTCGTTTGAGATATCAAATTAATACTACTTTTAGAGACAACTTCTGATATGGAAAAACATACCTAGATAGAAATAAGTCTAAGAAGAAACAAGAAGAATTAAGAAAGTAGATTTAAAAGACGAAAAATTGTAAGAGAGAAAGGAGATGAAACTTATTAATTGGGACATGCCAAGATAAATGCTAAGGAGGATCGCCACTTGTTCTCAGAAATATGACCCAAAATTAGACTAAGAGAAAAAAATTCAATCTCAAAGAAGTAATGCAATTCAATGCAAAACACTCTTTATATTCAAATTTGAAAGTGTTCAAGGTGTATGTACATAGGAGACCTTAGGTTGCTTATATAGCATTAGGAGATGAAGTAGATGGAGAAAACTAAAGGATGTGGGACTTGATAACGGTTGAAAATACCGTTATCTGTGATGCAATTTTGACATTACATCAACCCTTTTTGGACTTAGAAGCTTGCTTGAACTCATGCTTTTAGTTTAGTTTTGTGAATAAGTGAGTAAAGGGTATACTTGATGATATTATCACTAAATTCCTTTGATTTTATAGGGTTATTGGTATGATTTGGAAGAAGAGCAAAAGTATCAAGGAGTTGGAATTCAAGAGGGACAGTAAAAGCATCAGAAAAGGAGCACAGGAGGTCACGCAGGGCACCTAGGCGCCCCAGTAAGGGCATTGAACGCCAGCTTTCTCCTGCACACCACCTGGGCGCCCTCTAAGGGACGTTGAGCGCCAGTTTTCTCGCAGTTTCTCCCGGTTGCCCCCACTTAGGGCGCTTAGCGCTAGCGACGTTGGCTCATATCCAATTCAACCCTATTTAAGGACTTGCATGACCTAGGGTTGGTATCTCTTGATGGCTTGAGCACAGAAACACACGTTTCGCCCCTTGGAGGCAGATTTCGGGATATGGGAGCTCTCCTATTCAATTTCTATGGTTTTTCTATCTCTTCCATTCCATTGTTCATCTAGTTTCTCCATGATAATGGAAAACTAAACCTTATTTGTTGTTGGGGAAGATGTAACCTCTAAACTCTCATGTATTTGAATTTAATCTTATTTATTTATGCTTCTTTCATTAATTGTTAGGGTTAATCTTCTTTGCTCTATGCTTGTTATGTTTAACTCATTCATGACATGATTATTGGTTTTCGTGATATGGACACATACGGGGAAACCTAGATCTGGAGAATTTCTCCTAAAAGCAGTATTGCCTAGACATAGGGATATGAGTTTTGGTTATCTTAAGCTTCAAATCGTGATGCAGAATTAATTATTAGGGATACAAGACATTGTGAACTAGTAATTATGGATAGGCTTTCTTCGCTGAGACATCGGGTTTTAAGTAATTTAGAAAGTGATATTAACATTAAAGAAGAAGATGAATTAACATATGCATGAGAGTAAGCTAGGTGCAATCTAAACCCCAACAACATATTCATCTCATATTTTCAACTTCATCCATTCATTCTAGTGTTTAGCCTCAATTGATCAATTTGCATTCATATTTACTTTCTTGTTTTGCATTCAAACCCCAAAAATTGTTCTTAAGTCTTAATTAGTTAAGAATTACACAATTGTTTAGTGTCGTGAGTCCTCTGGGATACAATACTTGGTCTTACCATTTTATATTACTTGATATGATTCGGTACACTTGCCGACATCTTAACACGTTTTTGGTGCCGTTTCCGGGGACTTGTGGTTTAAACTATACTTTTGTGTGATTCTTAACCGATTAGACTTTATCTTTAATTTTATATTTTTTATCTTTTTATCTTTTATTTTTATCTTTTTATCTTTTCATCTTTAATTTTTATTTTATCTTTAATTTTATCTTCTTTTTTTTATCTGTTAGTGCTAATTGGGTGCTCTAGTGTTTTGTTCTGTAGTGTATGTAGGGTATAATTCGGACTAGAAGCACAAAAGTCTCTAAACCTCTTCTTGGAGGTCTTGAGAACAGTAGAAGAAAAAGGAGGAACAGGACATCCAAAGAATTTTTCCCTTCTCCTGAGACTCTTTTACACCCTTCACCTGAAAGATTTAACTAGGAAACAGAAAATATGGCTGAAGAGCATAATGGTAGACGTACCCTGGAAGATTATGCAACAGTCATTGACCCTCATCATTTTAATAGCATTATAGGGCCGAGGGTTAATGCTGCAAACATGGAGATGAATCCTGCTTTGATTCAATTGGTGAAGAGCAACCAACTCAATGGATTATCACATGAAAATCCATATGAGCATCTGACCACATTCAATGAGATATGCAATACTGTGAAGATCAATGGCGTGCCACATGAAGCTATTAGATTGAGCTTGTTTCCTTTCTCTTTGGGAGACAATGCTAAGATGTGGTTGAACTCTTTTCTAGAGAATAGTTTTACTGAGTGGGAAGTTGTGGTTGCAAAGTTTTTGAACAAATACTTCCCACAGTCAAAGGTGAACAAAGGTAAGTAGGAAATTTCTTCTTTCAGGCAGGGCATGGATGAGACATTAGGTCAAGCGTGGGTTTAAGGGCTTATTGAGAAAGACGCCCACACATGGCTTTGATGATCCTACAGTAGTCATTCTATTCCTTGGAGGTCTAAGCTCACAGACTAAATTGATGTTGGATGCCTCAGCTAGAGGTAATATAAAGTGCAAGACTCCAGAGGAAGCTTATGATTTGATTGAAAATATGGCTACCAATGATAATGAGATGCATAGTGAAAGAACTCAACTTCAACAAAAAGGAGTTCTACAACTACAATCTTAATATGCTCTGTTAGCACAAAACAAGATTATCACTCAGCAACTGGAAACTTTGATGAAGAAAATCTCTCAATTGCTAAAGGAGTTGCATAATAGTTCACAAGTTCAACAACAACTTTGTAAGTTGTGTGGTGGAGATCATATTAATGGTTAATGTGCTATGCCAGAAGTTACCCAAGAGGAAGTCAATTTTATGGGTCAAGGTAATCAATTTCGTCCAGGTAATTACAACCAAGGATGGAAACCTCACCTAAGCATGGGTCAAGGGCAATATGGGCAATTCAATAGACCATCACAGCAGCAATGGCAACCACAACCCTCTTTATCTAAAAGAACTGCAAAGTTAGAAGAGACACTCCAACAATTTATGCAAGTGTCAATGTCCAACCATAAAAGCATTGAAGCTGCCATTAGAAATTTGAAGATGCAGGTTGGTCAACTAGCTAAGAAGTTGGAGGAGATGCCTAATAGGAGTTTTGGGGCTAAAACTGAAGTTAACCCTAAGGAGGAGTTCAATGCCATTATGACTAGAAGTGGCACGTTGCTAGATGATAGAAAAGTTAAGAGAAAAGAAAAAGCTGAGTTGAGTGAAAAAGAAGAGATGAATAAAGAGAAAAAAGAAGAGGCTGAGAGAAAAGAAGGTGAGAAAGATTAGAGGAAAAAGAAAGGAGAAGACGATGAGAGAAAAAAAGAAAAAATAATTTAGAAGCCCCTTCCTTATCCAAAAAGCTTTTCAAAGACTGAAAAAGAGAAACAATTTGGGCGTTTCATGGAGATCTTCAAGTAATTGGAGATTACTATGCCCTTGACTGAAGCACTGCAATAAGTTCCTACCTATGATAAGCACATGAAGCAATTCCTCAGCAAGAAGAAATATTTAGATGAGGAAACAACTGAAGTGCAGGGCAATTGGAGTGCCATTATGCAGAAGACTCTCCCTAAAACATTCAAAGATTTGGGAAGTTTCAATATCCCTTGTACCATTGGGAATCATGATATAGGGAAGGTTATAGTTGACTTAGGGGCTAGCATCAACCTGATGCCCCTATCTTTGCTCAAAAAGATTGGTGGTCTGGAGGTCAAACCCATAAGAATGGTGTTGCAAATGGTGGATAGGTCCATCAAGCATCCTTATGGTGTAGTGGAAGATGTTGTGGTTCAGATAGATAAACTCCAATTCCCAATTGATTTTTTAGTGATGGAGATGGGGGAAAATGCAGAGATATCGCTAGACCTAAAGAGGTGACTTTGAATGTCTTCAATGAGTTGCAGCCAATTCAAGCAAAACAGGCTAGACCTAAAGCACCCGATGAAGTTTGCTCAGTAATTAGTCTACCTGATTAAGCTGCAAAGTTGGTCAAGCGGAATCACAATTGTTTCTATCCAAAACTGAAGGAAGAGGATAGAGATAAAGAAGGACTAGTTCACCAAGACTCTATGCTGGAAAGTAATGAACCCAAACCTAGCCAAACAGTGAAATTCAAGAGCAGGTTATAGGTTATCAAGGATATGAAAGCAAAGGGAGTTTTTGAGATTGAGGCTCCTTACTCTCGGAGAGTTAAGTTGGTGACAAGAAAATTGCTGAGATTTTGTTGGTGTCATGAAGGAAGGAGGAACGCCAACATTAAAGATCCAGATTGAGCTTAATGGTGTCAGGCTCGTAATGTTAAACAAGCGCTTATTGGGAGGCAACCCAATTTCTGACTTTTTCTTTTTAATTGATTATTTATGTGTTTTGGATTTGATTTTGCTATGCATTAATGACATCATCTACTGATGGATGCTGGAAGCATCTACTGAGGGATGCTAGGAGGACTCAGATGATAGCATCTACTGATGAAGGCTAGGACGATTTAGATGAGAGCATCCATTAATGGATGCTACTATGAAGAATTGCATCTATTGATGGATGCTACTAGATTAAAGCATCTACTGATGGATGCTTGTTAACGGTTGAAAATATCGTTATTTGTGATGTACTTTTGATACTAAATACACTGTTTTTCACTTAGAAACTTTCTTGGACTCATGCTTTTTCATTAAGTTGTGTGAATAAGAGAGTTGAGGTTGAATTTGATGATTTTATGACTAATTACCCTTGTTTTGATAGGTAATGAGAGAATACGGAAAGTAGATGTGAAGTGCTAAGGAGTTAGAGCTCAGAAAGGCCTGGAAAATCACCAAAAGGAGGAACCGCACGAAGCTTGGGCGCCCTATCCGAGGCTTGGGCCTCAAAAAATCGACGTCCATCGCTTGGGCGCCTCCTAGGCCGCCCGAGCGGCGACCCCCAAAGCCTGGGCGTCCACTTGAAGGCTCAAGCCCTACATGAGGATCGTCCACCGCCCGGGCACCCTAAATGGGGCGCCGGAGCGTCTTGCGTCGCAGATCCGGCCGAGTTTTTGCCCGGTTTCGAATCTTTTGGACCGGGCCCTATTTCTACTCTTTTCCAACTTTATTTAAAGGACCCAGGCGCTCTATATTTTGTATCTCTGGCTGGAGCAACACAACAGCACACTCTTCTACTCTCTAAAGGCGGATCTGGAGGCGGAAGCTTCCTCTTCTACTCTTAGGGTTTCACTATCTCATGCTTTTCCATTAGTCATCTAATTTCTCCATGTTTATGGGGAACTAAACTCTATTTGTTGTTGGGGGATGATGTAACCTTGTGAACTCTCATGTATTTGAATTGATTCTTAATTTATATGCTTTTTCATTAATTATTAGGGAATTCATCTGTTTCAATGCTTGCTCTATTTAACTCATTTAGTAGCATGATTTATGAATTGCATGAGTGTGGGGAGGTTCCTTACAATTCAGGTTCTTGTTGAATTCTCCCAAGGGTAATATTTCTCAAGGATGAGGGTATGAGTACTTGGTCGTCTTAAGCTCTTGATCTTCAGACTTAATTTTCTAGGAACGCTAGGAATTGCACGAACCAGGAATTAAGGCAGGCTTATTGCGCCGAGGGATCGGGTTCTAAGTAATTTAGTGAGTGACGTTAATATTAATGTAAAAAGAAGAATTCTTATATACATGAGAGTAAACTTGGTGAAATCAAACCCTAACAACATATTCATTTCATATTAAACAACATTCGTTCATCTTTGTGTTACTCTACTATTGATCAATTTTCATTCATATTTAATTTTATGTCTTTTCATTTGAAACCAACAATCTCATTTTATTTAAGTCTTAATTAATTGAGTTATCACACAACTGTTTAGTGCTTAGAGTCCTCTAGGATACGATACTTGATCTTACCATTTTATATTACTTGTGCGATTTGGTACACTTGTCAATCCATCAACAATGCTATAATGACGAAGTTCAGATTAAGCGTCTACTGATAGATGCTACTGACGGCATCTACTGAGGGATGTCGATGAAGACGAGAAAGATCGACATCTACTCATGGATGCTGGAAGATTCAGATGAAAGCATCTACTGATGGATGCTGTTGGATCAGGATTTTTATGCTTATTTGAATTGTGTTTATTTTGTTGTTATGTAGTTGGTTTAATGAATTGTGCTACAATGATTTGGTATGATGTGATAAACTGTTGTTTGCGATGAGTAATATTCTTGTGTTTGCTCTATTTTTCTATGATGCATGTTGAGTTAATGATTGGTGAGCCTTTTAAGCATATAGGGTGGTTGCTCATAGTTGTGTTTAAAACAGATGCATCATTTCAATTGTAATTAATTTGCTAGGGAGGATGTTATTAAATTGTGGAACTTGATTTATCCTGTGGGAGTTTGGACTGTAGAGTTTTTGGTTGATTGAATGTTATTGCTTTGGAAGCATGATTGATTTTGCCTAATTTTCTATGATTGAACCACTTGCTTGCTTGTTCCACATGATCAAGGCCATGTTTTCTTCTCCCTTAGAGCCAATGTCAATAGGTGAACCCAACAAAGAACAATATTTCTCTTTACCCTTTGAACCTTGAGCCTAAAGTTGAAAGTTAAAAAAACCCTTTTTGAAATTCTTACCTTGATTTAAGTAGAGTATGTTTATTTGGTAATGGAGAATGGTTCAAGTTTGGGGTTATGAGTCACCAGAAAAAACTTTGTGAAATTCATTAAAGAGCATTGAGCAAAAGCAAAAGAAAATAAAAGAAAGAAAAGAAAAGGTTAAGCTCAATGAAAGGAAAGTTGGGAATGAATTGAAGATTGGTTTCTCACATAAAAGAAGAAGGAGAGTTGATTGTTAATGTGAATAAATGAATTGTGCATTCTCTTAACTCAAGGATTTTGTTGTGTAGAAAAACCAATTTTCTGCTTTGCCCGGCCTCAATACAAGCCACAAAAAGTCCTTGTGATGATAACTTGCTTGTGAGTGTGTTTGATATGTGGTTAAATGAAAGGCAAAGTTGATTCATGTGACATTGTGATAGTAGAATGTAAGAGTCTCACCTCACTATACACCTATGAGTTTGAGTGAAACACTTTTGAGTGCTTGAGTGAAACACTTTTGAGTGCTTGAGTGAAACACTGTCTTTGGTGAGCCATAGTTCCATGAACATAGGGTAAAATTCTCTGCTTGGTGATTACTCATAAGGTTGTTGCATCTATTGTGTATGTCTTGATTATGTGAGCACCATAGTTCAAGCTTGATTGGCTCAAGCATCATTATATCTTGACTAATCTTTCTATGACGAGCAAACATGAGTGATTTATTGGTCCTAGAGAAAAATGCTTTTTGGTGTGCTAGATCATTGTAGTATGATTATTTTGTTTGAGCCAAGTTACATTTTGCTTGAGGATAAGCAAAATTTCAAGTTTGGGGTTGTGATAACGGTTGAAAATACTGTTATCTGTGATGCATATTTGATATTAAATCAACCATTTTTGGACTTAGAAGCTTCCCTGAACTCAAGTTTTTAGTTTAGTTTTGTGAATAAGTGAGTAGAAGGTATACTTGATGATGTTATCACTGAATTCCTTTGATTTTATAGGGTTATTGGTATGATTTGGAAGAAGAGCAAAATTATCAAGGAGTGGGAATTCAAAAGGGACAGTAAAAGCATTAGAAAAGGAGCATAAGAGGTCACGCAGGTGCCTAGGTGCCCCATTAACGGTGTTGAGCGCCAGCATTCTCCCGCACACTGCCTGGGTGCCCTCTAAGGGGCGTTGAGTTCAAGTTTTCTCACAGTTTTGCCCGGTTGCCCCCACTTAGGGCGCTGAGCGCTAGCGACGTTGGCCCATGCTCCAATTCAGCCCTATTTAAGGACTTGCACGACCTAGGGTTGATATCTCTTGATGGCTTGAGCATAGAAACACACTTTTCGCCCCTTGGAGGCATATTTGGGGATGTGGGAGCTCTTCTCTTCAATTTCTTGGGTTTTTCTATCTCTTCAATTCCATTGTTCATCTAGTTTCTCCATGATAATGAAGAACTAAACCTTATTTGTTGTTGGGGAAGATGTAACCTTTAAACTCTCATGTATTTGAATTTATTCTTATTTATTTATGCTTCTTTCATTAATTGTTAGGGTTATTCTTCTTTGCTCTATGCTTGTTATGTTTAACTCATTCATGACATGATTATTGGTTTTCGTGATATGGACACATACGGGGAAACCTAGATCTGGAGAATTTCTCCCAAAAGCAGTATTGCCTAGACATAGGGATATGAGTTTTGGTTATCTTAAGCTGTTAATCATAATGCATGATTAATTGCTAGGGAGACAAGACATTGTGAACTAGTAATAAAGGATGGGCTTTCTTCGCCGAGACATCGGGTTTTAAGTAATTTAGAAAGTGATATTAACATTAATGAAGAAGATGAATTCATATATGCATGAGAGTAAACTAGGTGAAATCTAAACCCCAACAACATATTCATCTCATATTTTCAACTTCATCCATTCATTCTAGTGCTTAGCCTCAATTGATCAATTTGCATTCATATTTACTTTCTTGTTTTGCATTCAAAACCCAAAAAGTGTTCTTAAGTCTTAATTAGTTAAGCAATTACACTATTGTTTAATGCCATGAGTCCTCTGGGATACAATACTTGGTCTTACCATTTTATATTACTGGATACGATTCGGTACACTTGCCAATATCTTAACAGGACTTGCAGGCCTACAAGTCTGGACAACAGCTCTCAGTATATAAGCTACTTAACTAGTCTAAAGATCAAAACTAAAGTTATACATGGGATAACTTTCATTACAAGTAACTAAAAGGAGAAGAGACTTATTTATTCTTCTTTATTTTAAGTCCAAGCTATGTGAAGTTCTATATTGCTTGCACCTTAAAGGAAAGAAGAATATATAAGCTTATTTACAACCAAACAAAGAGAAAAAACTAGAAACTAGAATAGGCAAAATACAAGCCTAAGAAAACCTATGTTCTTTTTATGCTTCTTATCACTTGATAACGGTTGAAAAATCGTTATTTTTATACTTAATTTTGATATTAAAAACACTCTTTCTGGCTTAAAAACTTGCTTTAACTCATGTTTTTGCTTTAGTTTTGTGAATAAGAGAACTGAAGGTGAATTTAATGGTTTTGTGCTAGATTCCCTTGATTTTGTAGGCTATTGAAATTATTTAAAAGAAGAGTTAAAGTACCAAATGTTTGGAATGCAGAAATGTCAATCAGAATGCAGAAAAGTCAACTAGAGTGCAGAAAAGTCAACCATAGTGCAGAAAAGTCAACCACAATGCAGAAAAGTCAACCAGTCAACCAGAGTGCAGAAAAGTCAACCAGTGTGCAGAAAAAGTAGCACTAAGCGCCAGTTTTGGGTGCTGAGCGCCAGTTTGAGTGTCGTTTTCCGCCTGGGCGCCCCACGTAGGGTGCTAAGCGCCGACGACATGGGCTTGGACCTGTTTTCTGTTATTTTTATATTTTATTTAAGGACTTGCACGTCCTAGGGATTGTATCTTTTGATGGTTTGAGCATAGAAACACATTTTTCACCCCTTGGGGGTAGATTTGGGGATGTGGGAGTCTCCTCTTCTCATTCTAGGGTTTTTCTATCTCTTTCATTCTTTCATTCCATTGTTCATCTAGTTTCTCCATGATTATGGGGAACTAAACCTTATTTGTTGTTCGGAAAGATGTAATCTCTTAAACTGTCATGTATTGAATTGATTCTTGATTGTATATGCTTTACTTCATTAATTGTTATGGTTTTTCCTGTACATTCTATGCATTCTTTGTTTAACTCATTCAATTGCATGATCATTGATTTTGTCGATATGGACACATACGGGAAAATCTAGAACTGGGGAAGTTCTCCCGGAAGCAATATTACCTAGACATAGGAATAGAGGATCGGTTGCCTTTAAGCTTCTGTGCGAATGTAATGCATGATTAATTGCTAGGGAGACAAGACATTGTGAACTAGTAATTAGGAGTAGGCTTTCTTCATTGAGACATCGGGTTTAAGGTAAATTAGAAAGTGGCATTAACATTAATGAAGAAGATGAATTCATATATGCATGAGAGTAAATTAGGTGAAATCTGAAACCAACAACAATATCATCAACTCCATCCATTCATTCTTGTGTTTAGCCTCAATTAATCAAATAGCATTCATGTTTATTTTATTGCATTTGCATCCAAAAACCCCAAAATTTGTTCTTTAGAGTCTTAATTCGTTGAGTAATCACATAACTATTTAGTATCGTGAGTCTCTTGGGAAACGATACTTGGTCTTACCATTTATTATTACTTGATACGATTCGGTACACTTGCCGAGATCTTAACAAGTTTTTGACTCCATTTTCAGGGATTAAAAATTTGTTTATCATTACTCTTAAAAATCTTCATTATTGCCCCATCTATGATCATATCAACTTTAGTATTATCAAGGTAGTAGTCAAGAAAATAGATAGGGTTAAAGTAACCTTGAGTTTTCTCCCAATGAATACGAAATTAGTTTTCGATATTTTATTCTTATGGAAACTTTGAAAGATTAATGTTTGAAGAATGTTTGAAGAAAAAATAGGAAACTTAGAAACAATTATAATGAAATAGGCTAATTCCACTGCTTTTTCAAGATAGATTCATCATTGGTTATCCACAAATCATTGTTCAATTGATTATTGTTTAGGTTTCAAATTAATTAAAGTACATTCTTAATTAACTTGAGCGCAATCATACAATTAATCAAAGTAGATTCTAAATCAAATGCTAGACTTTCCTAGATTATTCACAATGAATTCAACCAAAGTACATTCTCAATCAAATTCTATTATGTTTAATCATGTCTGTTCTTGAATCTCTTAACCAAATTAAAAGTTAATTAATCAAAGTAAACTCTCAATTAATTATAGTTGAAATTCTTACCACCAATCAAAGTACATCTCAATTATTAGAAAAAATTCTTTTAATCATATGAAAGTTCCTAAATTCAATCAAAGTAAATTCTCAATCAAACACCTTAGGATGCAAAAATCATTACTTCTAACATGATTGAGAGATGAAAGACATAGAAGAAGAATAACTCAAATCAATAATAAAAAGAAACAAATACATTAATTCAACTTAACCTCAGAATCCATAATGAAATTATAGTATAATAGTCCTAAAAGCTTAGTCCTCCATGAATGGAGTAGAATACATGGTAAAAAAAAAGTGAGAGAAGTGATGGATGATTGCTTCCAGTGAGGAGTCTGAGAATGTATGAGTTATGATTTCGGTCTCCCCTATGTCTCTTTATATAGGTTTGATTGGGCTTGGAGTCTGAACATTTTGTTGATAATATCTTATATCTTAGATCTTCAAATATTCAACAGATTTAATCAGTTTTTAATAATATTTTAATATTTTCTTTTGATATTTTCAAATTAAATTAATTATCTTTAAATATCAATTGAATTGCTTCTGAAATTTCATTTATGTCCTTAGTTTTCCCAAATTGTAGAAAAGCCTTTGAAATTTCTTCTAATTGCATTTTAGCTGCACAAATAAATATTAGAATATGTAACATAATTTATGCAACTAAAAATCACATTTTAAGCATCTTTAATTCTCAAACCCAATAAATTCAGTTGTCACAAATTCACTTTAAATCAACCATCTAAGCACAAGAATCTCATCAAAAATTTGAATTTTAAAACATAAATGGAGACATAAATATGTACTCATCAGTAAAAGCATTTAAGTCAAAATTTTTCCCTTTTCTATATAAATATTTTATAAATTGATTTGAGGATGTAAATTAATTTTTTGAACTCTCATCTTGTAGTCATGTACTTCTTAGGTCAACTCATCACACATAGATAAAAAGAAAAAAAAAGGACTAATTAAACAAGAATGGAAATACATAAGGGATGGTTTTGGAGCCACTGTGAGAAAAATAAAGAAAACCAACGGAACTTTAAACCTTTTTCTCTTTATTCCTACATAAACCACTTCTTGGGACGCAGGTCCAAAGGAAGGTACTTTTTTTCTTATAAGCCTCCCTCAACGCTGCCTTTTGCTTCTGGGAAATCACCGTCAGCACCTGTGCTATCGAAAGATGAACCACTTTGCTGCATTCACACAACAAATGCATTTAAATTCGTATCAATTTGAATTGAATTAGGAATTAGGGATTTGAATGAACTTAGCGACGCGGAGGAGAGCGAGTTCTGCTTTGAGATCCTTCAATTGGTTTAGAAGCTCTATTTTTGTTTTGTTCCTCAGTTCGTACACCTTGATTCTCGCTTTTGCATTGCACAAAACAAATTAGAATATAAGTTCATAAGAGAAATCGTAACCATATCGAATGAAATAACATCGTAGAAGTGAAGACAACGATAATTTGAATCGTATCCATTACTAATTCGAAGGTCGTGTGGCACTGCGAAGAGGATCGAAAGAGAGAGAAACCCTACCTAGTTGGTTACACTATTTCTTTTTCTTACTAAACCCTAATCAGTAGTGGCGGTGCAGCAAGCAGCAAGGCCGGTGCAGCGCCGTCGATGAGTCGAACAGAGCGCCAATGCAAGAGAAATGGAGGTAGAGGCTTCCCACCAGGCGCGAAGAAACGAGGATGGCGGCACCAATGCACGAAAGAAATGGAGGAATGACGATGGCGGACAAATCACGAGCAATGGAGGTACGAACAAAACCTCGCGCGAGCGAGCGAAAGCGAGAACAATGGTGAAGACGGGTTCTATGCAAGAGAGGAAGAAGAGTTGTTGCTCGAAGAAAATGGAACAGTAGGTTACCTTTTAAGCATCGTTTGGCCTCTAAATCAAGGTAATACAGCGTATATGCATCGGTTCCCTGATGAACTGAAGCACTAGGTCAGGATCGAAAAGTTGTCAGGCGGCGGAAAAGTCTGTTCTGCAGAGGGGCAGGTCTGATTTTTCAGGCTTTAAGCATCGGTTCGCCTTTGAACCGAGGTAATATGGCCTATATGTTTCGGTTCCACTTGAGCCGAGGTGTATAAATTCTCTTAAACTACGAAAGTGCCACCGCGTTTTGATAGACTTCGGTTTTTCCTAAACCGAAGCCTATTTAGCGATTTTAAATAGCGTTTTTTTACTAGTGATATAAAAACTTTTCCATTATTTGTTTTTCGGACAGAATTTTTCCATTATTATTCGTTGATTGTATTTATTTCTCAAAGTATTATAATGCATGATTGAAATAATGAAATAAATTTATTATTTTATATTTATATATAACTAATTTAAAATTATATATGTAGCAGGAAGTTTTATTTAGAAATATAATTTTAAATTGAATAAAAAGTAAAAAATCTAATTCATTATTTATCTCATGAAAAATTCATATTCATAGAATTTTAATATCTAAATATTATTTATAAGATCCAGACTTGACAAATGAATAGTTATGTTGACAATATATATTTCTATTTCTAGGAATATAATAACTAGTAGATCAAGATTATTGACCAAAGTAAATAAAAGTGTATATAAACTTTTCACTAAATAAGTTAGGAAACTAATCTATATGGATATCGATTTCGATATTTGAAATATACTGTTGTTGAATGCATATGCAATGTTAAAATATGATCTATTTGTATATTTGTTTGAAAATATATAAGAATATAATTATAAAAGAAAGTATATGATATTGGAGTTTTTTTAGAGCCTATTTGGTAGTATTTTAAATATAGTTTATGATTTATACTTGATATTTTGTGTTTATTATTTATGAAATTTGATTTTTTTCAACTGATAAACAGTGAGCTGATACTCATAAGTGGTGAGTAATCATTACATATATACATAGTTTGAAATTGTTCAAATGGAATAAACACACAAGTAGCAAAGTGTATTGTTGAAATTAATTATAACTTGAGGTTTAAACTATTTTTGTTTTGAATAAGAAACAATTAAATTAGAAAAGGTTGCTAAAGCATTGTTGTGTGGTGGTGATGCACGAGGTTTGTAGAACTTGTTAGACCTCACAGTTATGCATACTCCCTTAAACAATAATGTGGTCACTCAATTCTTGAGAAGTTATGTTTGATATTTGTTGAACTTGTTACAATACACTATATATAGATCGTCTAAAGCAAGCACCAATGTGTAGTTTGAATGATTAAGAGGATTATGGTTACTCAAGTGAGGAGTGAATCTTTAAGTGAAAAAGAGGTTAAATTAATTTACTGTGATTTCTAATGAGTTCTATTAAAATATATAGAAACCATTTAGGTGAGAAAGTCTTCAATTGTGTCATGGAACAAGATCACTCAAATTATATATATTTGATATTTTTTATGCTTAAATATCGACGTGTGTGTGAAATTTCTGATATATGTAGGTATGTTTTATGGAATATACATATTATATTATATAGGTATATTTCATAAAAACATCTAAAAATTATAAACTTATACTAAAACATCACTTAAAACATTTCAATCATTGGGAACTAACTCTAAATGAAGTAATATGTTATATAAATAATTGTTTACTTTGAATATTTTCTTTAACAATCAAGAATCCAATGTGTACATGCTTAAACTTTATTGACTTTTGTTATTGTTGTTGAAAAATTGAACTCTTTTAAAAAAAATATTGAATCTTATTTAATTTTGTAACATCCCAAAAATACAGTCTAAAACTATATAATAGAATAATCACATTAAATAATAATACAGATCAGTCTTACACTAAAAGAGAACGTACGGTTATGGCCGAACAGCCTTACAGAACGAGTTACAAATTTTAAACTGTACAAGATAAGCAATCCTGACCGAACGGTTTACAAAAGCTTATACCGAACGGTCAAACAAAAGAAAAGGGAAAAGGTGATCGAACGACCACCTTCCTATCAAACTAAACTATTAACCGAACGGTTCTGCTATTCAGTCTTAACTTCTACCTCTACTAAATTATCTTCCTCAAATGCCTCTTCCAACAGCTCGTCTCCTTTTGCTCACACCCACACGGATGATCATTGCAACAGAAGGACAACCGAACGTACAAAACAGACAAGACAGGAAACACAGGGTAAACTTATATAATTTAATTCATGTATAAGCATATATTTCACACAATCAATCAAACAAGATAAATTCATCATTCGTTCATAAAAAGCCTAATATTAGAATGACTGTCCGGACTGTATGAAATCTGTGTAGCTACGACGTTCGTGCACCCGGGTGATGTAATAACTGGGATACCCTCAACAGCTGCCACCCGAGGTTAGTCCTATCTGTCCAAATTAACCATAAGGACTAGGACCTCCTGTCGTTCCCAAATGCCGAACGTTAACTTCGACTATGAACAAGACCGAACGCTTGGAGTGAGACCAAAGGTCTCCAGTTCCAAGCGGATCAAAACCGAGAGAGAGAGAATCATTGGTTTAAGAAAATGAGTGATTAACATAATATTTCTCGAGGACGATTAGAACCAAACTTTTATATGTATTACATGAGCCAATTGGATGAATTGACTCATGAGTTAGACTGAACACCAATAAGCCTAGGCCGAGTACTAAAACTCTAGGCCGGAACCAATTTAGACAGACACTGAGGGATATTAAATAAGGTTACATAACTGGATCTGGTGAAGAGACCGAGCGTCAATATATATATATATATATATACTTATTTTTTGAATGAGTTGAACATCAAGAAAATCAGAATGTCAGTCAAAGACTGAACACCATGATGAGCGAACCCTATTGGGCTTGGACGAACGCTTTTATTATGAAGTTAGTTTACGAAAACTAGAAAGAGTGCCTGGTGTAAGACCAAGCACTTGATTAGTACAATCACTTGGTATAAGACCAAGCATTACTAAACTTATAGAGAAAAGGGTTGATTGAATGTAATAGATACCATTTTAAGTAGTGTTTAATAACAAACGAAAATATACAATTAAGGATAGATATGCTTAAGCTTATAACCGAATACCAAAGAACGACTACCCTTGGCCGAACGCTCATGCACAGTATTACAAAACAAAGACGCTCGTCCTCAACTAGGATTCTTCCCAAATGAAAGAATTCAATTCCAACCAAGTTTACTAGAAAACCGAACGGTCAAAGACCGTTCAGTGTCGAACGTACACTTTCATAGGAGAATTTCATACTTAGAAATCATTTGTCTCAATTTAATTTCTCAACATTTATCGGCATAAGTTCATTCATCCATATCATAGAAATTTCATATATCTCATACATCAGAACATAGCACAATCATATTTCATTTTCAATCATCAAATCAACGAACGTTCATGCAACATAGCATCATACAAATTAAATTAGATAAGCTTCCCTTACCTCTGAGCATGACCGAACGTTCACTAAGGTAGAAATATGGTTCACCCTACTATAAGTCCTTATACCCTCAACGCTCAACAATTCTCCAAAATTAAACCACATAGAAGACCAACAATGGCTCAGAACGAGATGAACTCAGGCAACCAGAATATTGGTTTACATGTACCAGATAACGAACGGCTAAAGACAAGAAGAACTTACCAGTTCAGAACCAGAAACCGATCGGTTCAAACTAAAGCTCTTGACGCCGGAAGTGCTTCTACGGTGCTTGAACAGAGATCGGAGAAGAGAAAGGGTGAGATTTCGTAGAGAAAAGATGAAGGAGATGTAGTGAGAAGGAGGAGAGAATGAAATATCAGAGCTTGGAAGAGAGGTTGCATGCAGAGAATGGCGTGGATTTCTGAAAACTCAAAGTTTTCCTTCCAACGTCAAAAACGGACGTCCGCTAAGCTTCCAACACTTGTCGTCCATCATTTGAGTGTCGAGCCCCCTCTTGACACGTGAACTCCACTAAAACTAATTCTGAGTGCGTTTTAAAGAACTCTGACAAATTTTCTCTTTATGCCTCAAGTATTTAATTTTAAAGATTTATAAAATGAAAAAATTGTATTTATTAAATAAAAAAATATCTTAACTTGATAATGAACTAGAATAAACATTTTTGAATCATGTATCAAAATATATTTTTCTATTTTCAAATGAACAACAATATTCAAATTTGTACAAAGCAGAAACATAAATGAAGTTTAATCTAAAAGATGGTACGATAAAAAGTTTCATCAATATCCAAATAAAAGCCAAGAATTAACGATAATATAAGCTTTTTAATTGGTTGAACTTAAATAAGTATAAAAGTTAAATTAACCTTATAACTGTTGAATATAGTGAAAAACTATATTTGGATTAGTCTTCCTTGTGTTAAATACACACATAGGGTTCTCTATTTATAATAGAAAAAATATGGGCTAAGCCCAAAATACAAATGAGAAATAATAACAAACTAACTAAAAGATAAAAGATATAATATATCTAACACTCCCCCTCAAGCTGGAGCATACAAATTGTATGAACTAAGCTTGGAATAGATGAACTCAGTGTTGAACTAGTTGATTTGTCTTCAAGAGTGTGAGGCAAACATAGATGGACTAACAGCAGCTTGTGAAACTTCAACTTCAAAAGTGGATGAAGGAGAGCAGTGGTGGACAATGACAAACTGCAAGGACTGAATCCCCGTCAATGATGGATGAGTGACGGGATCAACAGTGGTAGCTGAAAGCTAAGAGCTACAAAACTGCAGGGACTACACTAAATCCTCATCAATGATGGCTGGGTGACGGGATCAACAGTAGTAGCTGAAATCTACAAAACTGCAGGGACTACACCCATATATATGTGACTTGTAGTGTCTTCGAAACGTACTCCCCCTTAGTGTGAAGGGCGGAAATGTGGAATATCACAGTTGCTGGACCACTAAAACGAAACAAAATATTAAGCTACAATGCTGAAACAAAGGCATCAAAGATCCAAAGATATGTTGGAGGTCCAAAATTCTTTGCTGGACAACTCCCAAGTGGTGATACTTAGCAGTGTATCACAAGAAGACCGGGGTAAACTCTAGCCCAAGAAGAACTGACCAGTTGCATCTGTCTGAGGCGGTAGCGACTGCAGCGGCGGTTGACTGCTATAAAACTATAGGGACTAAATTGCCATCACTGACTAATGGGGCCTGTAGTGGCTGGAAGCGACAAAACTACAGGGACTGCCATCACTAACTGACGAGGTGATGGGGCCTACAGTGGTTGGAAGCATACGGCGCCTGAACAGCGGCAAACTGCGCCTGAAAAACGGCAAACGACGGGTGCCTGGACATCAAATTTTGAGTCGATCTTGCTCAAGATCACATTCTCAAACCTAGACTTTTCATCTCTAGCCAAATCTTTCTCCGTAGCACCCACTGTTAGAATCAACATCCTTAGCAATGAAACAGATTTCCAGTAGAAGAAGCCATTTTAAACTTAGAGAAGAAAAGGGGACTTAGGGTTCCAAAAACGTGAGGGAGAAAACCCTAGGTATGAACCCAAGCCAACGAAACGGAGAAATAGGAACCAAAACACACTCAAGAAGCTCCGGCGAGACGATCTGCAGGGACGCGGTGAAACTCCGACACCGGGAAGGCGGCGCGTGCAGAACACGCAGCCGAGACTGGCCGAGAAGAAGCGGAGCGTGACAGCTGGTGCGGAGGCTTCGGAGGTCGGGACCACTAAGGTTGGGTTGCGCTTCTCAAGGCGCACCTAACCCTTGACTTCGTTAGAGCAAACGACGTTCGGCGGCGGCGGCGATGGCGGACTGGCCGAAAAGAAGCATTGCGTGGCGGCGCGTGACTGAGAAGTGGCTCTCGAAACCGGCGTGGTTGGCTGTCGCTCGAAGAGACGGTCCAGATTTGCAGGTCACCCGTCGAAATTGTGAGGGTGGCCAACGGTGGCGACGGCGGCGACGATGGCCGACCGCGGACAGAGGATGGCGACGGATAGTGGCTGGCGATGGTCGACGGCAGAGGCGATTGGCTGCACTAGTGCTGACTGTGGCACAGATTTAAGAAGAAGAGAATGGACTGCCCACTGAAATTTTAGGGGCTGCCGGCGGCCATGGCGGCCGGTCGCCGGCAGACAGTAGAGACCCCGAAAGAAGATCAGAGAACCTGCTCTGATACCATGTTGAATATAGTGAAAAACTATATTTGAATTAATCTTCCTTGTGTTAAATACACACATAGGATTCTCTATTTATAATAGAAGAAATATGGGCTAAACCCAAAATACAAATGAGAAATAATAACAAACTAACTAAAAGATAAAAGATATACTATATCTAACAATAACAAACTAAATTTAGAAGCATGCCAACTTCCTTATACTTTTTTCCATTTTAATTCCTTACATTTATTCATTGAAGTAGAGACAATATGAATATTTTTTGTCTTTGCTGCAATATTTCCTCTTATAAACACAATGAGTTCATTCATAGATGAAGTTTTTTTTTTTTTACAATACCTAATTTTGTTGGAAGAGAAAATAGAATGAAATGCACCGAGAATTCTTCAAAAATTTCTAACTTAAGTGAATTTAGTTTTGAAACAATATGAGACATCTCCATGTATTTCTTAATGCTTCCTTTACCCATATATTTATTTGAAATTAGGTTTGGCAAGAGTATACTTATCTAGATTTTTTTTTTCATTCTTTATAAACATATTTTCTATTTTAAAGGAGCTCCTTAGTTTAAATTATGTATTTAGAAATTGTTCCTTGAAATACTTCTACATGGTATCATCAGAGTCATTCCATATGACTTCTTTTAGTTTCATTTCCTACTTATTTATAAAGCTATTATTATGTAAGAGGTGGGACCAAGACTATTATTAACATAAGGTTAAGATCCATTACTCCAAAAAACTATGAAAACATTGCTTTTTTGGGAGAAGTTTAAATAATTTAAAACATAATTCTCAAAATAAAATGCAAATTGATCTCATTTCAAAATATAGTTAATTGATTACTATTTCATCCTTAGATAAAATTATTCAGTGATATCTTAACACAATGATCAAATGTCAATACGTATCAAATAATAATCCTTCCTTTAGAGTGATTTAATATTTACATGCAAAAATGAATAATTATTAGATTTCTAATTAAAGAATTCATTACAAATCCATGATCTTTTATATTTTAAATTTACACAACAGATGTTATTTTGATGTCATATTGTTTTATTCAATTAATCTAAAAAAATATAAAAATAGAATATAAACTTATACAATTATCTAGTAATTGATTTCAAGAATATCAAAAGACTTTTACTATGTTCTTTATATCTCAATTGAAACACGTGAATATACATTTAAATATCATTTTGTTATATCAAAATTTATGTAAAAACAAAATAAAATTAGTTAATTATTATGATTCTTTTCTCTTAAATATAGTAGTCAATCATGTAACTTTGAATATCATGTTTAATCACCATAACTAAAAACAAAAACATATAAATTCATGATGACAAGAGCATATAGAGTTTTCTCGTACTAATTATGATATGGGACCTAACTTATTCATAAACAAGTAAGATTCTTATTTGAAATTTCTATTTATATATTTCAAAAATAGAAATACTCTTTATGTTTTAAGATATGTAATTGATAATTTAATACTTATTTTATTATTTTTAATTTAGAAAACACTTGTGTCCTTAGTATTTTTAATATATAATTGTTTATATATAAAATTAATGTTGAATTAAGAATCAAACAGATAGGATGTATATAGTATGACTGTTCAGTCAACTATGGACCAAGCAGTTAATAAGTCTTTTGGTCCCACATAAAACGGTCGGTTCAGTGGTTGGTCGAACTATGAACAAGATTAACTCTAAGAATATTACATCAATTCTAAGTAAGATCCTTATTGTTTTAGCTGTAATTTGTCCAACACTAATCGGGAGTTCATTTCACTACAAAATGCATGGTCATATCATCTTCAACAAACCCCTTCGCATCTCCTCGATAAAAGACATGTTCGGGCATGGGGAGCCTATGTATAGTATGACTGTCTGGTCAGTCATGGACCAAGCGGTCAATAAGCCTTTCGATCCCACATGAAACGGTTTGTTCACCGGTAGGTAGTTGGTTACTTTTACTACGCATTTATAGTTAGAGCGTTTAAATAACCACTAACTTTAGCATATAAGTACTTTTTGCACGTAGCACCCCAATCAAAGCAAACTATGTAAAGAGAATTGGAGATAAAATGTTAACCTAAGCTTTGAGATTTGAGACTTTTGAGATTTGAGACTTTATAAAGATATTTTTAATCTTGATCCCATCAAACAGATGAAAACATGACAATAATATATAATAATTAAAAAAAATATTAAATTAAGCATAAATAAAAAAATGTATGTGGAATGCATAAGAAATAAATTAACAAAATCTAACATGTTTATTGAATTAAAAATTACTCAAATTATAACATCCCAAAAGAAGTACATAACATATTTACAAACCTATAAATTTATTGTCTATGATATTCACATAATCCTTTAAATATATTCCATTTAAAATAACAAAATTAAAATATTTAAAAATAGGTTTAATCATTCATGAAGTTCCTATTTTCGCGTGGAATCTCAATTTAGTCTCTCTGTTTCTGAAAATCTCAATTGGGTCCCAAATTTATGAAAATTGCAACAATTGAATCATTTCCGTTAAATTGTCTCCAACGGCGTTAGTGTGTGTTTGACGTGGCACGTTGTAGTCAGTTTCTTAACTGACGTGGCACGTTGTAGTCAGTTTCTTAACTAACGTGGCTGACTGAAGCAGGAGTAGTGAAGCACGTGAATAATACAATTTTTTAAGTAAAAAGAAAATGAAAGTTTTAAACCGAAATTCGACAAGACATCCAAAGCCAGCATCGATTCAATTGCTCCTCCGATGCCAGGACTCACTAATGCAGCGACATTTGGAATAGAACCATACACAGTTGCTAAAGAGGGAACAACATACTTGTGCTGTTGAGCACTTTGCCCAACAGGAACATCAACTCTAGCATACCCTTCATCCATTATCTTCCCCAACCCTTTCCTGAACTGTTCTTCTTCCCACATCTTCTTCTCCTCCTCATCATCCTCCTTTTCCTCCTTAAACCTCACACCCACTCTCCTCTCCTCCACCTCCACAAAAACCCCCTTCTTCCCACCTTCGACCTTGTCACCCAAAATTGCAATCCAGCCCCGAAACTCTAACTCCTCATCACTCAGCCCCTCAGTAGCACCATGATTGCTGCCTCCATCCAATGAGATATAATCCAGTGCAGCAGGTCGCGCCTGCCGGAGGCGCTCCCGCTTCGCCCGAATAGCCTTGATCATTTCTTCATCAGGGAAGAACGAGTCCTTCCCATTATGAAGGCCTAAGCCACCCAATTTGCCTTCAACCTCTTTGTGATCCCCCTCGGAGTCTGATTCTCGACCCTGGGGCTCCGAAGCTACTGGTTTGACGAGGTCCTTGATGACGATGACAGGTTCGGCGGGGGGTTTGGGCTCGGGCCAAGAGGAGCTGCTGCTGGTGACCAAGATTCGGGTGTTCTTCTGAAGCTCGCGAAGGGTTTCTTTTGTGTAGGTTCCAGCTTGGGGTTGAACATTGGAAGGAACCGAAGGGGAAGAAGACGTCATTCGGTCTTTATGAGTGGTGATTTTGTGAGCGGAAGAGGGTTTCGTGGAACGTTGAGGTTTTACGGATCGTGGACGAGGGTTTTCGTTATCTTCGTCGTCGGCGAAGCTGAGGAGTTTGGGGACTTGAGGCTTCTTGGGTTTGGCGGACGAAGGGGGTCTGGATGAGAGGGTGGAGGTATCGCCATCTTCGTCGTTAGCTTCAATGTCACCACCGCCACGGCGACGGAAGTTGCGTGATTTGGCGGGGGGTTTGGGTTTCATTTTCTTTTTACTTAAAAATTTTATTATCCACGTTCAGTCAGCCACGTCAGTTAAGAAACTGACTACAGCGTGCCACGTCAAACACACACTAAGGCCGTTGGAGACAATTTAACGGAAAGGATCCAATTGTTGCAATTTTAATAAATTTAGGACCCAATTGAGATTTTCAGAAACAAAGGGACTAAATTGAGATTCCATGCGAAAATAGGGACTTCGTGAATGATTAAACCTTAAAAATATAACTCCTCTACGCATCTCACACCATTCATACTTTTTTAGCATCATTTATTTCACATAAAAATATATTCATATACAACATAATAAAACTCATATGGTAAGGCAACTGAAATGAATAATTGTACAATAATAAATAATTATTCAAAATTACGTCTTATAAATAATTGTCAGTATGGTTATTTTATGAATTTGATTCTGATCCCTACTAATATTCAAGATTCTCACAAAGTAGCTTTTGAAAATTCTTACGCCTTTTTTTTGATCTGGTATAATTAACATAAATCTCTATCGGCTATTTATATATTTTTATCTTAGGAATTTATGTACAAGTTAAAAGTTTCATATGAAATGAACTAGAAATAAGAAAATTAACAAACATTTAAACTTTAGGTTTTCGATAAGAGTTGAGGTAAAAGTCTCTTGCATATAGGTTTTGTACCAGGGAGTGCCGGGCGCCATACAAAGGACGCCCAAGAGAAAGACCGTCCGCCCGTTTCGGCGTCCACGCCACACCTAGAAGGATAAAGGCTCGTCCGCCCAACTCTAAACCGACAATGCCTATACGCAATCGTGATAAAGGTGTTCATACATCAAAGTGGAAGGTTCGACCAAGCTGGTCTAGCATCGTTCGCCCGTTTCAATGCCCACGTCACCCAAAGAGCTAAATGCTCGATCGCCCAAATAGATACGGATTGAACCTAGACCCCGTATAAACTCTCCTATACCAGCAAAGGCCGGACGCCGTACGGAAGAACCAACATGGGCGGACGCCCATATCACATGCCGCATTCCCCATGCTCGCAAAAAGTGTTCTTCAAGGAGATACTGAGACGGAACGCCTATGGTCCCTGCGTTGAAGCCCTCCTTCTAGCGCGCGAGTTCCATGCGTGTGAGGCGGACGCCCATACCCCATTGTCGGCCAAGTCACAAACCACCGTGACTTAAGGTAAAATTAACCTGGTTTAAAGGTAAGTAGAAATTAGAAGTTATTGGGCTATTTTGGGCCGTGATTAACTTTTCACTAATCCCAAGCCCATAGCAAAAACTATAAATACAGGACCAAGGTGAGTGGTAGGTAGGTTACATTGAATGCACATTTACTGCTACCCCTGAAAATAGCCATTGCTCTGAAACTGACTTTGGCATCGGAGAACCTTTTGCAGGTCTCCACCCCTTCGGATTGAGAGGAGAGCTAAGACTGGAAGAGAAGATCCACCGTTGAGACAAGAGAGTGGGAGAATTTGGAGGTTTGGTACAGCACAGCCCTACACATCCGAAACATTTGGCGCCCACCGTGGGGCCGTGTGATTTTAAAAACCCAATGGTGACCACGAGAAACATGAGCACGGACGACCCCGTTGAGATGATTCGAGCCCTGCAGCAAAAAATGGACGAAATGCAACAGCATCACGAGGACGAGCTGGCGGCCGTAAAGGCCGATTGCAAAGCCCGGATAGCCCGGGAGGTTGGAAGGGCGGACGGTGGAGAGGAGCGAGCGAAGGATAAGGGAAAGGCGACGGCGGAAGAGCACACGCCTCAAGATACCGAGCGTGATAGCACTTGGAGGCCTACCGGGTCTGAGGCGGAGGGAAGTAAAATTAAATTGGTGCACGCTGAGAGCGCGGCCGAGGACGGACGGATGATAGTAAAGCCGGAACCCCCGTCCACTTTGTTACTTCCATTCACCCAAAACATAATGAACGTACAAATTTCGGAACAATTTGTGGTTCCACAATTCAAGATGTATAATGGGACGACGGACCCCGAGTCCCATATAAAGACGTTCTCGAATGCAATGGCATTTAGAACGGGCAATGACGCCATTTGGTGCCGGGCGTTCTCGCTTTCGTTGGAAGACGAAGCATTGGAATGGTTCAACACCCTACCCCCCAATTCCATCGAAAACTTTGCTGGGATAAAACGGCTATTCATCAAGCAGTTCGCGGCTAGTAGCACCCAAGACTTAACTGTGTTCGAATTAATGACCCTCAAACAAGGGAAGGAGGAAGTGCTACGGACGTTTATGGATAGGTACCAGAAGACCGTCCGACGAGTGAGAAGCCTAACGCCAGAGCTCGCCCTTCACTACATCCTACCGGCTCTTAAGCCGGGACCGTTTAAGGATAGCGTCTGCAGGCGAGCGCCCAAAACGATGGAGGAGCTTAGAGAGCGAGCGGCAGATGAGATAAGGGTGGAGGAGATGAAGCTCTCGTACAAAAAGGAGAATCAGGAGGCCAGGGGAGAAAGGACGGACGCCAATAAGCCCGTTTCGTCGACGGGAAGGTCGTCCGGTCCCAGGCACAAGGAGCAGAAAAAGGGACCTCGCTTCCAACAGTATACCCCCTTGAACGCCCCAAAGGAGAAAGTCCTCAGAGAGGCTTTGAGCGCAGAACTGATCCAGGAGCGGGAGGAGCACCCAACTCCGAAGGGAGCCGATTGGAGCAAGCACTGTGCCTACCATAAGAATATGGGTCATACCACCGAGGATTGTTGGACCCTCAGGGATAAAATAGAGGAACTCATCCGGGCGGGAAAGCTCAAGAAATACGTCCGGGACGATCGCCCGCCACAATCGACCGATCGACCGGCGTAGAGACCGACTTATCGTAAGGATAGGTCGGGGAATTCGAGAGCGGAGCGGCCTCGCTCAGAAAGGCGACGCAGCCGAAGTCGCAACCGCAGTCGAGAACGCCCCCTGAGGGGGCACATCCACACTATCTCTGGAGGATTCGCGGGAGGAGGATCATCTTCCTCCGCCCGTAAGCGCCATGTTCGAGCCCTCCAGTCCGTACATTTGGTTGACAAGCCACGCCGCTCCATGCCGCCCATCACCTTTTCAGACGAAGATTTTCACGCGCCCGACCCTGACCAGGATGACCCTATGGTCATAACCGCGGAGATAGCGCGGTACGGAGTTAGCAAAGTTCTGGTCGACCAGGGGAGTTCGGTCAACATCCTCTACTGGAAGACCTTCCTGCAAATGGACATCTCAAAGGAACTTATAGTTCCTTACGATGGGCAGATAGTGGGGTTCACAGGAGAAAGAGTTGATACAAGGGGATATGTGGAGTTGAGGACAAGGTTAGGAACCGGTCGCTCTAGCGAGGAAAAGAGGATCCGGTACCTGTTAGTCGAGGCAAACACCTCGTACAACGTACTGCTCGGGAGGCCGTGTTTGAACGCGTTTGGAGCGATCGTCTCAACACCCCACCTCGCGACGAAATACCCTTGTGAGAAGGGAACTATATGCACGGTCCGGGCGGACCAGAGGACAGCACGGGAATGCTACGCGGCGGGTTTGAAGCTGCAAACCCGACCGATGAAGAGGCGGCCGGTCGGCTCTGAGGTGGCCATGGCGGACCTCGACCCAAGAACGAATACCGAGGACCGTCTGGAACCTATTGGAGAAACCCAACCTATCTCGATAGGAAGGGAACCCACTCAGACCACCCTCATCGCCAGGGAGCTGAACCCAGAGGTGGAAAAGGAGTTGAGAGCACTCCTGTGGAAGAACCGGGATCTATTTGCATGGACGGCAGCTGATATGTCGGGCATCCATCCCGCGGTGATGTGCCACAAGCTCTCACTTTTCCAAAACGCCCGCCCGGTGGCCCAGAAAAAGCGAAGAATGGGCGAGGAGAAAAGAAAGGCTGTGGAGGAGGAAGTGGGGAAGCTGAAGAAGGCTGGTTTTGTTCGGGAGGTCACGTACACCACGTGGCTAGCTAACGTGGTTATGGTAAAAAAGGCCAGCGGAAAATGGCGTATGTGTACTGACTATACCGACCTGAACAAAGCCTGCCCCAAAGATTCACACCCCCTGCCTGCCATAGACGCCCTGGTGGACGGCGCCTCTGGACACCGAGTTTTAAGTTTCTTGGATGCTTACTCCGGGTATAACCAGATACCCATGTATGGGCCGGACGTCGAGAAGACAGCGTTCATAACGGAGAAGTCCAACTTTTGTTATGAGGTCATGTCGTTCGGCCTAAAGAATACAGGGGCGACGTACCAACATTTAATGGACCGGATCTTCCGGGAACAAATAGGCCGGTGCATGGACGTGTACGTGGATGACATGGTGGTCCGGTCCTCGGATGGAGCTGGACACATCAAAGACCTTGAGGAGGTTTTTCGCCAAGTAAGAAAGTTCGGCATGCGCCTAAACCCCGCCAAGTGTACATTCGGGGTAGCGGCCAGAAAGTTCTTGGGCTTCATGTTAACATCCAGGGGGATCGAGGCCAACCCGGACAAGTGTGAAGCGATACTACAAATGCAAAGTCCGGCCACCCTTAAGGAAATCCAAAGACTGGTCGGACGCCTTACCGCCTTGTCCCGATTTATCCCCAACCTGGTTGAAAGAATGAGGCCGGTCCTGCGTAAACTGAAGAAAGGGGCCGGCCCGGCATGGGACGATGAGTGCGAGCACGCGTTTCAGGACATCAAGACCATCCTTGGCAACCCGCCGGTCATGAACCGCCCGGTTCCAGGTGGAGATTTACACATTTTTCTGGGAGTGTCAGAAACGGCCATTAGTGTCGTGCTAATGCAAGAACGGCCTCAGGCGAGGCTAATTTATTTTGTGAGCCGCACGCTCCTAGACGCCGAAACCCGATACCAGCGGGTGGAGAAGGTGGCTTTGGCTTTGTTCCACGCGTCCCGGAGGCTTCGTCTTTACTTTCAAAGTCATCAGGTGATAGTCAGGACTGACTTCCCTATCTCCAAAATCCTCAGGAAGCCGGACTTAGCCGGACGGATGGTTGCGTGGGCGGTAGAGCTCTCGGAATTCGGCCTGCGTTACGAGCCAAGGGGATCGGTCAAAGGCCAACACTTGGCGGATTTCGCGGCCGAGTTACCCCCATCCGGCCAGGACGATTGGAATTTGTATGTGGATGGGGCGTCCGGCCGATCGATCAGCGGGGCCGGCATCGTACTCGAAGGCCCCAACGGATTCTTACTGGAACACTCCTTGATCTTCAAGTTCAAGGTATCCAACAATCAAGCTGACTATGAGGCCCTAGTGGCCGGCCTCGAGCTGGCAAAAGACATGGGGGCAAAGAGAGTAACTTGCCGAACGAACTCAGAGCTGGTAGTGGGCCAAATGAATGGCAACTTCCAAGTGCGAGAGGAGCGTCTGCTGCGATATTTCCAGCGAGCAATGGAACTCGCAAGAACATTCGAAAAAGTTGACATACAGCATATTCCCAGGGAACAAAACACGAGGGCAGCATACTGTCTAAACTCAGTTCGGGAAAGGAAAAGGGACAGTTAACTACTGTCGTGCGGCAGGTCTTGCTTCAGCCTTCGGTAGAGTGTTCGGCGGTATCAGATGGGGGAAGGGATTGGCGAACAGAGGTTAGAGAAATCATGACTCGCCAGGACGAAGGACGGATGGTAGGCCCGAGCGAAGCTAAGAAGGTCACCCGGTATGTTGTGGTGGGGGACGACCTGTATCGTAGAGGATTCTCATCCCCTCTCCTTAAATGCTTGGGAGAGGCGGAAGCACAGTACGTTATGGACGAGCTCCACAACGGCATTTGTGGTCTTCATACAGGTTGGCGGACGCTAAAAGCCCGGCTGCTGAGAGCCGGGTATTACTGGCCTACCATGGAAGCCAATACAAGGATGTTCGTTCAAAAATGCATCCGCTGCCAAGAACATTCTAACAACTCCCACTTACCGCCATACGCCCTCCATTCAATATCTTCCCCGTGGCTGTTCGCCCAATGGGGTATGGACATCGTAGGACCGTTCCCAGTAGGACGGGCACAGAAGAAGTTCCTCCTGGTGGCGGTGGATTACTTTACCAAATGGGTAGAGGCCGAGCCCCTGGCAACCATCACGGCCGCCCAAGTTCACAAGTTCTGCTGGAAATTGATATGTCGTTTCGGCCTCCCTCGATCGATCATCACAGATAACGGCCGGCAGTTTATTGACAAGAAACTAGCCGAATTCTTCGAAGGATTGGGGATTAAGCACGTCACCAACTCAGTAGAACATCCCCAAACGAACGGACAGGCGGAAGCGATGAATAAGACCATAGTCTCAGAGCTTAAGCGGCGTTTGGGAGAAAAGAAGGGAGCGTGGGTGGATGAGCTACCCGAGGTCCTATGGGCGTATAGATGCACACCTCATGGAACCACCGGTGAAACCCCTTTCAACTTAACTTATGGTACTGATGCCATGCTACCGGTGGAACTGGGTGAACCGTCCCTGAGGCGGCAAGTCGAAGACCTGAGCCTCAACGACCAGGAGATGAGGATCGAGTTGGACTCCCTAGATGAACGGCGGGACCGGGCGACATTGAGGGCCGAAGCATGCAAACGCATGGTTGAAAGAAAATACAACTCCAAAGTTCGGCCAAGGAGCTTCCAGGGGGGGGACCTAGTATGGAGGAAAGCGGGGGACGCTCGCCGAAACCCAACTCATGGAAAGTTGGCTGCCAAGTGGGAAGGGCCTTTCCGAGTAATGGAGGCCCTAGGAAACGGGGCGTATAGGCTGGAGCGCATGGACGGACGTCCCATCCCCAACACTTGGAACGCCACGCATCTAAAGTTTTACTTTAGTTAATCACATGTATTCTTATTTCCAAAAAATGAATGACAGGATATTTCTCTTCTACAAACGTTACTTTATTTTGTAGAGACCAGAAACCATTTTCAACTCGGCCACAGAAAGACCAAGCTGGTGAAAAAGAGCGTTCCAAAGAGAACGACTCTCAGCTTGGTTGGGCAACGAAGCGCAGGACCGTCCGCCCCATTAAAACCAAGCTGGTGAAAAAGAGCGTTCCAAAGAAAACGACTCTCAGCTTGGTTGGGCAACGAAGCGAAGGACCGTCCGCCCCATTAAGACTAAGCTGGTGAAAAAGAGTGTTCCAAAGAGAACGACTCTCAGCTTGGTTAGGCAACGAAGCGAAGGACCGTCCGCCCCATTAAGACTAAGCTGGTGAAAAAGAGCGTTCCAACGAGAACGACTCTCAGCTTGGTTGGGCAACGAAGCGAAGGACCATCCGCCCCATTAAGACTAAGCTGGTGAAAAAGAGCGTTCCAAAGAGAACGACTCTTGGTTGGGCAATGAAGCGCAGGACCGTCCGCCCTATTAAGACCAACCTGGTGAAAAAGAGCGTTCCAAAAGAGAACGACTCTCAGCTTGGTTGGGCCACGAAGCGAAGGACCGTCCGCCCCATTAAGCCCAAGCTGGTGAAAAAGAGCGTTCCAAAGAGAACGACTCTCAGCTTTGTTGGGCAACGAAGCGAAGGACCGTCCGCCCCATTAAGACCAAGCTGGTGAAAAAGAGCGTTCCAAAGAGAACGACTCTCAGCTTGGTTGGGCAACGAAGCGAAGGACCGTCCGACCCATTAAGACTAAGCTGGTGAAAAAGAGCGTTCCAAAGAGAACGACTCTCAGCTTGGTTGGGCAACGAAGCGAAGGACCGTCCGCCCCATTAAGACTAAGCTGGTGAAAAAGAGCGTTCCAAAGAGAATGACTCTCAGCTTGGTTGGGCAACGAAGCGAAGGACCGTCCGCCCCATTAAGACCAAGCTGGTGAAAAAGAGCGTTCCAAAAGAGAACGACTCTCAGCTTGGTTGGGCCACGAAGCAAAGGACCGTCCGCCCCATTAAGACTAAGCTGGTGAAAAAGAGCGTTCCAAAGAGAACGACTCTCAGCTTGGTTGGGCAACGAAGCGAAGGACCGTCCGCCCCATTAAGACTAAGCTGGTGAAAAAGAGCGTTCCAAAGAGAACGACTCTCAGCTTGGTTGGGCAACGAAGCGAAGGACCGTCCGCCCCATTAAGACCAAGCTGGTGAAAAAGAGCATTCCAAAGAGAATGACTCTCAGCTTGGTTGGGCAACGAAGCGAAGGACCGTCCGCCCCATTGAGACCAAGCTGGTGAAGAAGAGTGTTCCAACGAGAACAACTCTCAGCTTGGTTGGGCGACGAAGCGAAGGACCGTCAGCCCTATTAAACGCCAAGCTGGTGAAAGAGTGTTCCAACGAGAACAACTCTCAGCTTAGCCAGCCAAGGAAACTAGGGACCGACCGTCCCATTAAGACCAAACCGGTGAAAAAGGGTTCCTTCGGGGACCACTCAATTCGTTTGAGTAATGAGGCGAAAGCTAAAAGTCCAAAAGCTAAGCGTTAACGTCCGCCCGGGAAAAGTAAGGGCAATCCCCACCCTGGCCGGACCATTATTAAAACCAGTTAACTTGGTAAGAATAAGGGTGCGCATAAGGAGATACATTAAACTGGAAAAGGCAACTGTGTATTAATCATTGACGCTAAAACGCGCCCAAATTTACAAAAAGACCGTCCGGCCAACCTCTGGACAATCCGAGACGTTGGGCGAACGGCCACATGATACACATCAAAAAATCAAAAGAAAAGGAAATCCTAATTGTTTCCCCCGGCCCCGGCCTCCACGGTCGGCTCGTCTTCCTCGGCGGCATTCAGATCCACTAGGACGCCGTCGAAAACGTCCTTCTCTATACCCACGCCAAGAGAAAACGGATCTTGGACGCCCGCCAGAAGAGTTACTTGACGAAGGGCTTTGTTGAAGCCTTCTTCATGTTCAAACATGATTGTCGACTCCAACTCACCAATTTGCTCCTTGGCCTTAGCAACTTCAAGAGTGAGCTCCTCGTTTGTCTTGGCACGATCTGCTTCGACCTCTTTTAGGCGGGCTACCTCCGCCTTCAGCTGGCGACCTTCCTCTGTCAAGCGCTCCTGTTCATTCCGGGCGGCTACCAAGCCTTCGGCGGCCTCCGTCTTGGTCTTCTCAAGATCGGCCTCCAGCTGCTCGATCTTCTTATCATATTCATCTTGATTGAGGACCATCTGCTCCAAGGTCAACTGAAGGGAGGCCGAGTTTTTCTTTTCTCTGTCAAGCTCGGCTCGGATCTCCGCCACTCCAGGGCGGTCAGCAAATTCCTTCAGATACCAGGCCAGGGCGGAAGTCCGGGTCGACATTTCTAGCATGGCATTAGTTAACTCCAGTTCAGAAAGGGGCTCAATGAGCGCCCGTTGAGTGGAAGTCATGTGGAATTTCGCCCGGTAGCTCATGTTGAACTCCGGGCTGAAGACGCCGCCCGGTAAAGGAACGGCCGGGACCCTCTCTCGATCTTTCTCTTTGTCCTTTCCCTTCCGAGCCTTCTTTGAAGCCGATCGGGACGAAGAGCCCTCCTTGTCTTTGCGTCCCTCAACAGCGTGATCTTTTCTCTTGCGAGTCAAGGAATCGGCAGAGGCAGCAGCCGCGGCAGTTGACGGATCCACTTGGACGGCAGCCAATTCTGGCGGGGGACTAGGACCCGTCGCCTTCACGCCCGAACCCCCGGCCTTGCCGACAAGGGGGACCCCTACCTTCGAGGTAGGCGTATAGTCGGAACGCTGGCAACCAAAGAGGACCGCCCGGCAGGAGGAGGACGTGGCACGTTTGGAACAATTGTTGGCCGGGCGGTCGACGAACTGGCCCCTGACTTCTTCCTGGTGGCCATAAAGTTGGATTTGTGGGGAGCCGGAGTTGTCATCAGTTGTGCAAGAGACAAAGCAATTCAGAAAAATTAACGTCAGTATACGAAAAAACAAACACACCCAATACGACAAGACCATACCTAACGCCTTTGGTCCACAATCCTCGAGACTAAGGCATTCGACCAAGTGACGGGCGGATATCCGGCGGGGGAGGGCGCTAATGGTACGCACGGCCTCTAGGTCGGGTGCTGTTAAGGCCCCAATAGAAGTCGCCTGTACTCGGTGCGGATCCCTCGTCCAATAAAATGGGAACAGTGGCCTCCCTTCGCCATCAGAAAATTCGTGGAGGCCGACCTTGTCAACGATTATTTTGAAGTAATGTTGCTTCAAATTTTTGAAGGAATCAGAGAAGGGGCGGAACAGAGTCCTGTCCCGAACTGATGTGAAAGATACCCAACCGCTAGAGGGAGATGGGCGGACCTCGAAATAATAAAAGAAGACCGGGATGGTGGGAGTCACGCCCACGGCTAAACACATCGCCAGAAACGCCTGCATGGCCGCCCAAGAGTTGCGATGCAGCTGCGTGGGAGCCACATTAACTTCCCGGAGTATGGCCGTTTGAAACTTAGTGAAAGGCACCCGAATAAAAAGATGGGTGAAGAAGGTCACATACATGAAGAAGAAATCGTACGGACTCGACCTCCCGTCATGAAAGACCCTTTTCGTTTAACAAAGTTACCCCAGCGCGTATCAACCTCGAGTCTTCTACATCCCGGACGATATGGGTACGGCAGACCCTCCACTCTAATTCCTTGCGGAAAGCATAGGAAGAAGCATACAGGTTAGGATCATGGGGAGCCCACTCGGACACCATCGCCCCTTGACCGTCCGGCTCGAAGGGAGACCCGACTACATGGACACCGCCTTTGAGCAGGAACAGAGGCACGCCATGAAAAATCCGGTCATCCGTCGAAACCGGTACCTCAGGGTCCGCCCCAGAAGACCCAACCGCCTCTTCCAAAAAATGAGAAGAAACTGAGCTAAGAGAATCACCGCTGTCGCCACTCGCCGACCCCTCCCGGACTCCGCCCGACGACCCAGAACCTGACTTAATGGACACAGCTGCCATTTATTACCTGAGGGAAAAGAAATTTGAAAGCTTCAATAATGAAGATAAGCGAAAATGACCTCGTCCCGTCCGTTATTTATAGGAAAAATTTAATAATCGTTGGGCGCGTCCTAGCCGTCAAGATCTAGCACGACCAACGCTCCAGATCTAGTGACGCTTCGCCTACCATCAACGGGAACGTGCCTTGTGTTTTCCCGCCTAAAATCAAAATTCAAAAGCCCACTGGATGCAGCCCAATTGCGGGATCCCGGCCCAACGCGTGCCGTATTCAAAATCCTACGTGCGCTACGTGCACTAGGACTTGGGGGGCTTGTGTACCAGGGAGTGCCGGGCACCGTACAAAGGACGCCCAAGAGAAAGACCGTCCGCCCGTTTCGGCGCCCACGCCACACCCAGAAGGATAAAGGCTCGTCCGCCCAACTCTAAAACGACAATGCCTATACGCAATCGTGATAAAGGTGCTCATACATCAAAGTGGAAGGTTCGACCAAGCTGGTCTAGCATCGTCCGCCCGTTTCGATGCCCACGTCACCCAAAGAGCTAAATGCTCGATCGCCCAAATAGATACGGATTGAACCTAGACCCCGTATAAACTCTCCTATACCAGCAAAGGCCGGACGCCGTACGGAAGAACCAACATGGGCGGACGCCCATATCACATGCCGCATTCCCCATGCTCGCAAAAAGTGTTCTTCAAGGAGATACTGAGACGGAACGCCTATGGTCCCTGCGTTGAAGCCCTCCTTCTAGCGCCCGAGTTCCATGCGTGTGAGGCGGACGCCCATACCTCATTGTCGGCCAAGTCACAAACCACCGTGACTTAAGGTAAAATTAACCTGGTTTAAAGGTATGTAGAAATTAGAAGTTATTGGGCTATTTTGGGCCGTGATTAACTTTTCACTAATCCCAAGCCCATAGCAAAAACTATAAATACAGGACCAAGGTGAGTGGTAGGTAGGTTACATTGAATGCACATTTACTGCTACCCCTGAAAATAGCCATTGCTCTGAAACTGACTTTGGCATCGGAGAACCTTTTGCAGGTCTCCACCCCTCCGGATTGAGAGGACAGCTAAGACTGGAAGAGAAGATCCGCCGTTGAGACAAGAGAGTGGGAGAATTTGGAGGTTTGGTACAACAGAGCCCTACACATCCGAAACAGGTTTAATTTATGATTCATTGCTATAAAATCTCTTCTTGAAAGACCAAACATTTTCTTTCTCAAACTACCATTTATAGTTTGAGCATTGAAGCTTATTGGTTGAGCATCATATAATCACTCGAACAAAATAATATTACTGAACTTAACAAGTTTATATAAATTCATATATTCATCATCGATTACAAGTATACTATCACTTTCATCACAAATAATTCCTAAATATATAACTTTTTATTTCCTTAATAAAATCAAAATACTCATTTCAAAATGAATCTCATATTTATAAACTAAACATGTTATCCTAAAATTTAGAAAAATAAAATATTTAAATAAATAAATAAAATAAATGTATCTTATATATAGCTTGTATAACTTTAAAAAACTAAATTATTTATTTTTCATTTAATGTAGATGTTAAACTTTTACTTATAAGACAAAGTAATTACACAAATTAGTTATATTCTAATTTAATAAATTTGTCACAACATTCATTAGTGCTAAAAGAAATACAATTCCAAGCTTCGATTCTTAGTTAATTTTATATACCAAGAAGACACTAAAATAAAACTTTTTTGAAACACTATAAACCCAAAGCCACACAAAATTATATATGTACAATGATTGAAGGACAAAGAATGGAATTATAACATGTGTATTATTGCATATCTTATTTTAGCTAGTGAGATATCTCCTTCTTAGGTAGTTAAGCATCATTTAATAACTTTGATGTGAGTATTTAATATGATATAAGACATAATATTAGTGTATATACATATACTTAACAATTTAAAAAATAAATGAATTTCTTGTATGAAAAGATTTTGAAATTAATTTTGATGTGATAACACGTATATCTTAGTAATTGACACATCGATGAAGTCCTAGCATTGTGAAACACGGTCTAATAAAAGCACATGTGCCTGTATTTATTTTTCTAACTAATTTCTTCGCAATAAAAGTAGTCAAATTTATTTTCTTATTATTATTTAAAACCCCAATTCTGAATCAAAATTTTCATTTACTTACCAAGAAACTAACCAAAAGAGAGGTGGGATTTTAATACTATCACATTTTTTCTACATTATTTTATTTACTTGACTACATTATGTTCTTAAAAAAGTATTAGATATATATGAAGTAAGAAAATTAAGTAACGTTATTTAAGTTCACTCATTTTAATGTAAAAAAACAATTGTTCATAATATTTTATAATGGAACTTGATGTTATAAATATAGAAACTTTGAAAAATAGAATCCATTAAGTAAAAATTGTTTTAGAAATGATATCATAGATATGAAATAAAATCGATTATATTTAAGTCTATTATTCAAATTTTATGTATTCATTTATTTATATTTGAGGGGAAGAAAATATTTCATTACCTTTTATTAACGTAGTTGGCCAATATTACTTCTTGAGATGGTACTCGGGAAGGGGTATGTAAGGTTTCACTTTCTAGTTTTATTTCGAAGTAAAAATTTATTTTTATTTTATAGAGTATACTTTTTTTATCGTTTCATTCTCAAATTTAATATTATATTGGTTTCTTCTTTTATATATTAATTAAATATATTTCTATAAAAATATAAAAACCATAACAAAAGATCATAGTATTATATTGAAAGTCAAAAAGATAATTACATTCTTTGTTTCATGTCAAATACTAAATAACAATTAAATAAATATGAAATAATTATGAAAAATTAAATATGATAAATAAGTTATAGAACTAAAAATTAAAGAAAGGTTAATATTTAAAACAATAACGAGAATAAAATCTATATTGAAGTATCCATACGTATATTTATATATGTATAGTAACTAGTGGAGACCATACGGTTAACATTCACTACCGTTTGGTTCATTCACTCAGGATCGTTCGGTTCAACTCACACTTCATGACACCTAAACATTTAATGGTGATAACTCTTCGTTAAATACTCAACTAAGTACCAAGGTTCTTCAAATTCATGCCAAACTTGAGCATTAGAGTATCTTTTGCAAGTACCTCCCTCCTGGAGCACGAAGGCAACCGATCGGCCAAGACTAACGTGACCGAACGGCCCAGACGGAAGTCAACCGAATGGCTTAGACAGAAGAAAGGCAAGCAACTCAGGCGATCCCAGCTTTCGGAAGGAAGGAAGACGCGTCAGAACAGGTTAGTTTCTCGGTCCCGTAAATTCATACAAAAACATTTTGGCACCCACCATGGGGTCGGGGGCATCCCTTATAACCACAAGGAATCGGAAAAGGATGCAGTCTCACCATCAATGTTAACAAGCTTCTACCGCTTTACAGATAATTATTTTGATATAGATTCATTTTATTATTTAATTTATATGATTTAATTTAAATATTCTAATTCAGTATTATAATATTGTTCAAACTTTTATTAAGGGTCCAATGACGCACTGACCACTTAGCCAAATTTGGCATCAAGTGTTCAACCGTACAACAGCTCGACCATTCGGCCTCAACCGTTCGCCCTTCCATGGCCTCAAGCGTTCAAGCATTCGACCATTCGGCCTCTTAGGTATTCGGCCTCTCGACCCCTACTGCTCGGCCATTCGGCCTCACAGGTATTCAGCCCTTCAACCTCAACCATTAGGCCATTCAGCCTCAAAAGGTATTCGGCCCTTCGGCCTCAACTGCTCGACCTTCCATGACTTCGAGTGTACAAGCATTAGGACATTCGGCCTTATAGGTACTCGACCACTCGGCCTCACAGGTGTTCGACCCCTTCGGCCTCAACTGCTCGGCCATTCGGCCTCCCAAGTACTTGGTCATTCGACCTCACATGCATTCGGCCATTCGGCCTCAGATATCCGATGCACCGACTTCATGGTCTAAAACCGAGCAATAAAGTCTCGTCAACAAAACCTAGGGACGTTATCCGAAAAACTCCTGGTCCAAACCGAGCGGTGATAAAAGTTCCAACGAATTGTCACTCTCATAAACAAACCCAGGGACGTTATCCGAAAAACTCTTGGTCCAAACCGAGCGGTGATAAAAGTTCTCAACGAACTGTCACTCTCGTAAACAAACCCAGAGACGTTATTCGAAAAACTTCTGGTCCAAACCGAGTGGTGATAAAAGTTCTAAACAAACTGTCACTCTCGTAAACAAAACCCCGGGACGTTATCCGAAAAACTCCTTGTCCAAACCGAGTGGTGATAAAAGTTCTCAACGAACTGTCATCTCGTAAACAAAACACAGGGACGTAATCCGAAAAACTCCTGGTCTAAAGTAGAGAGGTAAAGCCCTCTCCCTAGGAAGTTCTCCAAGAACTCCTAGGTCAAAGACGAACGATAAAGCTCATTCCCTAGGAAGAACTCCTAGGTCAAAGTCATAACGCCGAGAGGTAAAGCCCTCTCACTAGGAAGTTCTCCAGGGACTCCTAGTGCAAAGACGAATGGTAAAACTTGTTCCCTAGGAAGAACTCCTAGGTCAAAGTCACTAAGCCGAACGGTAAAACCCATTCACTAGGAAGAACTCCTAGCTCAAAGATGGAGAGGTAAATCCCTCTCGGCCGAGAGGTAAATCCCACTCGATGATGTTGAAGACCGAGAGGTAAATCCCTCTCGTCCACCAAAAAACTGATGATAAAGACCGAGAGGTAAATCTCTCTCGACCGAGAGGTAAATCCCTATCGTTAACTAGAAGGCTGAAGATAAAGACCGAGAGGTAAATCCCTCTCACTAGATGAAGTTAAAGACCGAGAGGTAAATCCCTTTTGCCAGAAAGTTGAAGTCAAAGACTGAGAGGTAAATCTCTCGTGCTAGAAAGTTGAAGTCAAAGACCGAGAGGTAAATCCCTCTCGCCAACAAACTGAAGTTATAAACCGAGCGGTAAGGACAGTCCCCCATGAACTATAAACCAAACGGTGAAGATAGTCCCCCATGGACTATAAACCGAACGGAAAAGACAATCGCCCATGGATTATAAACCGAGCGATAAAGACAGTCCCCCATGGACTATACAGCGAGCGGTAACTATAGTCCCCATGGACTATAAATCGAATGGTAAAGCCTGTTCCCTAGGAAGAACTCCTAGGTCAAAGTCACAAAGCGAGAGGTAAAGCCCTTTCACTAAGAAGTTCTCTAGGAAATCCTAGGTCGAACACCAAGAGCTGAGGAATAGTCATTCTCAACCGAGCGTCTGCAATAAAGCACTCTCGCCTGCTTGGCCATTCAACCTTATAAAATGGATTAGTCTAATTATTTACATTCTTTTGACACTTCAAATTCGATCGTTATTTTTCTTCAGAAAAGAAAAACAAGTTCTAAAAAGAACTACCATAATAAGCCGCCTATTGAAAAGTTCAAAAGAGAAGTTATAAAGTCCACCGTTTCGGCAGTAGCGAGTAACGACTAAAAACAACATCTCTCAAACTCATAAGTCCTATAGTTAATCACGGCTAAAGAACGCTTAACTCGGACTTGGGGGCATAATGTATCGTACCTAGTGGAGACCGAACGGTTAATATTCACCATCGTTCGATCCATCCACTCAGGATCGTTCGGTTCAACTCACACTTCATTACACCCAACATTCAATGGTGATAACCCTTCACTAAATACTCAACTAAGAACCAAGGTTCTTCAAATTCACGCCTAACTTGAGCGTCGAAGTATCTTTTGCAGGTACCTCCCTCCTAGAACACGAAGGCAACCGATCGGCCAAGACTGACGTGACCGAAGGGCCCAGACGAAAGTCAACCGAATGGCTCAGACAGAAGAAAGACAAGAAGCTTAGACGATCCCAGCTTTCAGAAAGAAAGAAGACACGTCGGAACAGATTAGTTTCTCGGTCCCATAAATTCATACAGAAATAATATACAATTTTAAAAAATCAAATATTACTTATACTCATATTTATTTAATCCAATGCTTTTTGGTCTAAATCAAAATCAAATAGAACAATACCAATAAATCCATTTGCCCCGTGATTCCTTTCATGTACGTCAAATAATGAGAGATAAACAACCACTGTCATTTTTTCATCGTTCCTTTCGGAGTAATCAATTTGGTACGGAGTTACATTTATACATATCAAGAAGTTATATCCAATTCAAAATCATCTTAAAGAATAGTTTAATGTTTTTTCCTTATATGTTATTTATTTTATTTATTTTCATCTCTTGGTTAGCAATTCAGTGTCAATAATACGTAAAGTTATGCTCTCACTAATTTATAGGCAATGAATTGTGTATTTATTGAATGCTAGTTTTCCGTAGTTATTGAGATTTAAGTCTAATTGCGTGAAAAAAAAAAAGCTATTAAATTTAAGTTTTCTCGCAACGAAATTAGTTAACGAAAGGTTTGTTTTACATACTTTTTTTTTTTCATTCATGAACTCGTAGGTGTTTTGCCTTGACATATTCATTGTTGCTGATGCTTGACCCTTCTTGATTGTCACTTTGTAAAGCTCGCTAAAAGAAAACATAAAATCCCTTTCGTAATCTAGACATCCTAGATAACTTTTCTTCCTTAAATAAAATAAACTCATATATGTTATTAAATGTTAATCACAAAATAAATGTTAAAAATGAATATAATCTTATTTAAGTTAGGCTTAATTAGTATTTTTATCATAATATTTTTGGAATATATTGGATGTGATTTTCTAATTTTCTTTTCTTCAATTCAGACCTTTATTTTATTTATAAGGATCCAATGTAATTTTTTTCATTAAATTGGTGTTCAATATCTTTTGGAAGGTGATTTATTTATTTTTTTCCTTTTTTTCTCTCTCCTACGTTCACTTTCTACAATGGTAAGATCGAACCAAGAAAATAAGAGTTTAAAAAATAAAGTAGTTTTGAGACTTTAGGTTTTTGTTTGAAAATTAGTGTTATGTATATTTTGTTAGAACATAATTGTTATGTTATTTCTTTATTTTTATATTTTTTTCCTAGGGGCAAAAGGGTCTTTTATCTTTATTTAATTGGTGCAGAAATTAATTAAGGGGTGATTTGGTGTTTAGAAACTCTAAATCAAAGAGAGAAAATAGAGGAAGATAGGAGATTGGCATTATGGGAGAAGAAGAGAGAGAGCGACGAAAAACTCTTAGTGCAAAAGAAGATTGATGATGTTTTAGGGTTGTAAATAAAGTCTTATGATTGGCCAAGGTATGGGGAATCTTACCTTTGTTTGTTTATGGTTGTATGTTACACGTGTTCTTGATTATCTTGATTGGTAATCCTTGTTTTGATACATATGTACATAATTATGATTATCCATGGTTATTGTTGGGTAAAAGTTTTTGTATGAATGGACATAAGGTTTATGTAATATTTGTGATTTGTTTTCTCTATGAATGTATTATGTATGTTTTGTTGGCTTATTCCAACAAAGGGTTTGATGCCAAGGGAGAACAAAGTTATGATGCTTAGGGGTTTCCATGCAAATATATGTTGTAAGTGTTGGGTTATTGGACTCCTTTCCTATATGGAGAATATGCCAAATAATGTGGACCATTATGTCTCACTTTGTTTTAGTAGAGATAGGTTAGATTAGTAGGGCACAACCAAGTGAGAGAGAAAGGAAGAGAAGAAGTCATTCCCGTATAACATAAAATCTACACTGGTGTTTTTGTCATTGTGAACTCGTTCACCATTGGATAGAGCTGATATTTGGACAGTGGGTTCCAAACACACGGTTATTCATTCTGACCGTTCGGATCGTCAATTGGAAGTCTAGTTTGGGAGAAAACAACCTCGCATCAACAGCTTTGTTTTGGAGAATTTTATAAAATCTACATTGGTGTTTTCATCGTTGTGATGTCGTTCACCATTGGATCAGGCGGATTTTTGGGAAGTGGGTTCCAAACGTATGGTTCTTCATTCTGACCGTTCGGATCGTCAATCAGAGGTTTAGTTTAGGGGAAAACAGCCTCACATCAGTAGTTCTGTTTTGGAGAAATTTTTATCTTCTTGGTTCTCATTTGTAAGCATTATGCTTAGTTAGTTTGGTTGATTGAAAACCCTATTTGGTGTTTTTATTGGAGACTCTTTTGTACCTTATTATTTGGGGTATAACATGTCAATGATTGGATATGGATGATTCAAGTGATGTATTATATGTGTTTGAGTATGTTTACATGGATATGTAATGCTCTAATGCATGTATGATGTGTTAACTATATTTCCACGTGGTGTAGGATTGATGTATGCATGTTTGAATGCTTGAATCATGTCCAAGATGTGCTTCAATTCGGCAATAGTCGATTATCATTAGTTATAATCGATTATGTATTCATTGGTTTTGAGTGTGGTTTTGGGAATAATCGAATATTTGGGATGATAATCGATTATCCCTTCCTGCGTGATGTTTCTGGGTAAATTTTACTGAGATAATTGATTATTTTAAGTGATAATCGATTATCACAGTGCATTTTGGTGAAAAATGGCGAATTTGATGAAGAATGAACGTGAACCAAGCTTGAGGAGCTGTGGAACATGATGATAATCAAATATTAAGGCTAGTGGTTATATTTAGGGTCAATTTGACTTCTGGTTGAGAGTGGAGCATGAGTGAGTGTTGAGATGTACCTGAGTATGTGATTGATGAGCATGAGAGTGGAGAATAAGTCTACTTGTTGTACCTCATAAATCCTGGTTCTATCTACGGAAAGGTGCTTCCCTTTGCCTTGTGTAAATTGGAAGAAGATGATCTGTAGAGGAGGCTATAGATGGGTTGTAGGAGTGACTACAGTCGGTGAGGTAGGGTACAAGAGTTAGATGGACTATTTCCACTATGGTATTATGGTACGGTGATGCCCATGGTGTTGTGCATGACTGGCACAACCATGATGGTGGTGTATCTATGATTATGATCATGGTACTTGAGATGCTCCAGGTTATGTTATTGATGACAAATTTATGAACACCGAAAAACGGCGCCAAAAACTTATTTACCCTCGGCAAGTGTGACCGAATCGTATCAAGTTAGTTATATGATTTGTTGATTATTTAAGACTTGTGAATAAATTCTTGAGGTTTCAAATGCAAAAGACAATAAGTAAACATGTATGCATGAGTTTTGATCAATGGAAAAGATGAACACAAACACTTGAACGAATTAGATGGATGAGTATGTTGTTGGGGTAATCAATTTCATCTTATCCACTCTCATATACGTTTAGGAATTCATCATTCTTTTCATCAATGTTAATGCCACTCTCTAAATCACCTTGCAAGAAGGCCTATTCTTAATTACGAGTGCATACAATTCCTAGCATCCCTAATAATTAATTCTGAAGTACAGAAGCTTAAAGGCAACCAACCCTCATATTCCTATGTCTAGGCAACATGCTATTGGGAAAATTTCCCCGGATCTAGATTTCCCCGTACGTTCCCATATCGACAAAATCAATAATCATGACATCGAATGAGTTAAACAATGCATGCTTTAAGCAAAGAGGAAAAACCCTAACTAATGATGAAAGAAAGCATGTATCTCAAATAAGATGTTTAAACACAAATTCCATATATGAGAGCTTCACAAGATTACATTGATTCCCCAACAACAATACAAGGTTTAGTTCACCATATTCATGGTGAAACTAGATGAACAATAATGAAAGAATGAAAGATAGAACCCTAGAAAGATGAGTAGGTAGCCTAAGCATCCAAGATCTTCCTCCAAGGGGTGGAAAAGTGAGTGTTTGCTTCGTCTCCAGCCAAAGATACTAACCCTAGGAAGTCCTAAAGCTTATATACTATTCGAAATATTACAGAAAAATGGGCCGAAGCCTAAAAGACCACCGCTCAGCGGTACCAGCGCTTAGTCAATTCTCCCCTCAGCTACACTTTCACCCCTCAGCGGAGCCAACGGGTGTTCCTGAGTGCCGCTTAGCGGTAAACTAGCGCTGAGCGGTACTTGCGGCTTCTCTTCTTTTGCACTTTTTGAGTTCTTTTCTGATTCCATCTCTCTCCTTCTTCACTTCTTTCACCAAATTCACCTTAAAACCTGCATAAAACACTGAAATCAAGCATAAACCTGTCCAGCTCTCTTATTTCCAAAAATATGAACAAAAGCATGATTCCAAGCTAGTTTCTGAGTGTTAAAGGTCGCTTTTGGTATCAATTTTAAGCATGAAAATAACAGTTTTTCAACTGTTTTCACAACCCCAAACTTAGAACTTTGCTTGTCCTCAAGCAAACAAGATGTAACTCAATCTTCTATCAATCAATACAATGGTTCACTCCATTCAAAAATCCTCTTTTTAAGATAAGTAAGTACTTCAATTAAGCTCATAACAAAGACTTCAATCAAGACATGCACATGCTTTAGTGTTCACAAAATCACCTAATATCCAACAAATGCTATTTTTCATGAATGATCAATCAACTAGGCATGGATGTTCATGTGCTGATGGAATCTTTCCTCACTAGGTAAAGTGTTTCACTCAAACACAAGTGTATAAGAGGTAATCACTCATTCACTATATTATCACAATGTCATATGAATTGACTTTTCCTTTCATTTAACCATAATCAAATACATTCACAAGCATGCATCATCACAAGGACTTTTCAATGACTTATAATGTGGCTGGGCTAACAAGAAAATTGGTTTTTCTAGATCACAAAACCCTTGAGTTAAGAGAATCATATAAACACAACCATTCTTACTTATTCCCAACTTTCCTTTGCATTGAGCTTTGCTTTTTCTTCGCTTTTCTTTCTCTTTTTCTTTTTCTTTTCACATACTTAATTCTTAGCTCTTATCTCAATGCTTTCAATTTCCCTTTCATAACTTCCCAGCAACCCCAAACTTGAACATTTGTCAATACCACAAAATATTTTCTAATTAACTCAAGGTAAAGCTTTTCACAAGGGGTTTTCAAATTATGTTCAAGGCTACAGGTTCAAATGATAGAACACATAGTGCTCTCTTTTAGTGGGCTAAATTTATGAATTTGGCTAATCAAAGGGTTACCAACAAACGGCCTTGATCATATGATGCAAACAAGCAAGTAATTCAATCATAGAAAACCTGGGCAAAGTCATTCATGCTTTCAAAGTAATAGCATTCAATCACAAAAACTCTGGAGCTCAAAACCTCACATATAAGCTCATTCACATTCGACTTACACATCCTGCTTAGTATCATAATCACAATCACAACATCATGCATTTGTTCACAAAGCTTGTGAATCACCCATCTCAACATCAATCAATATCAAAGCATCATCAGGCATTACTTATCAAACAACAATCCTAAGCAAACCATCATAACAGACAAAGTTTCCAATTGAGTACATCAAACCCTATTCTAAAAACAAAAACAAATAAGTTCAGAACACTGGGTTGTCTCCCAGTAAGCGCTTGTTTAACGTCACGAGCCTGGCCCAAAATTTCAAGGATCAACCAACTGCATCATTGTGGACAAGTGTTGCACTTCTCCCCCTAGATAAGGCTTGAGACGTTGACCATTCACCACCCAACTTTTCTGTGGATCATTAGCAGCTGGATTAAATATTTCAATTGCTCCATGTGGATGCACTCCTTTTACTACAAATGGTCCTGACCATTTTGTCTTCAATTTCCCAGGGAATATCTTTAATCTTGAGTTGAATCATAGTACCTGTTGCCCTGGATTAAAGACTTTATTCACCAGCTTCCTGTCATGATAAAATTTAATCTTATCTTTATAAGCCTTGGATGAATCATATGCATGTAACCGCATTTCTTCAAGCTCTAGAATCTGCCTTCTGCGTGTGCTCTGAGTTTCATAAGGATCAAAATTCAAGAATTTTAAAGCCCACAAAGCTTTATGCTCCAACTCTACTGGCAAATGACATGTTTTCCCATAGACTAATTGAAAAGGTGATAATCCCATGGATGTCTTCATTGCCGTCCTATAAGCCCAAAGAGCATCATCCAGTTTTAATGACCAATCCTTTCTTGATGAAGTAACGGTTTTTTCCAGGATTCTTTTTATCTCTCGATTAGATACCTCAGCTTGTCCATTGGTTTGTGGATGATAAGGTGCAGCTACCTTATGTCTCACTCCATAATGTTTGAGTACTTTTCCTAGCTGATAATTACAAAAATGAGATCCCCCATCACTAATTAGCACTCTTGGAGTTCCAAAACGTGAAAATATATGCTTCTTCAAAAATTTAATTACCGTGCTAGCATCGTTTTTAGGACAAGCTAATGCTTCCACCCATTTACTTACATAATCCACTGCTACTAATATATATTCATTGTTGAAAGATGGAGGAAAGAGTCCCACAAAGTCAATACCCCAGCAATCAAAAACCTCAACCTCTAAAATGCCCTGTAATGGCATCTCATGACGTCTAGTAATCGTCCCTGCTCTTTGACACTTATCACAATTTCTAGCATGATTATGAGCATCTTTAAATAGAACCTGATTGGAAAACTTTTGCTGCTGTTCTTTCTCCATTAAAATGTCCCCCATAAGGTGAATCATGACAATGCCAGAGAATTCCTTCTGCTTCTTCATTTGTCACACATCTCCTCAAAAGATTATCTGCTCCAATCTTGAACAAATAAGAATCATCCCAGACAAACTGCTTGACATCATGCAAAAATTTCTTTCTTTGTTGCCAAGTTAAATCTTCTGGCATAACCCTTGCAGCTTTGAAATCAGCCATATCAGTAAACCATGGCCTCTGCTGAATATACATGAGTGCTTCATCTGAAAAAGATTCCCAGATCTCTGATTCCTTGCTAGTGACCTCCTTGTTGACTAACCGTGACAAATGATCAGCAATCAAGTTCTCACTCCCTTTCTTATCATGGATCTCCACATCAAATTCTTGCAAGAGTAGTACCCATCTAATCAAACGTGGCTTAGAATCTGGCTTTGTCAACAAATATTTGATAGCTGCATGATCTGTATAAATAATCACCTTAGACCCAATAAGATAAGGTCTAAATTTCTCTAGAGCATACACTATAGCTAGGAATTCTTTCTCCATAGTAGCATAATTCAATTGAGCATCATTCAGAACTTTGCTGGCATAATAAATTGGATGAAAAATCTGCTCTTTTTGCTGGCCAAGAACGACTCCTATTGCATAATCACTTGCATCATACATTAGCTCAAAATTTTTATTCCAATCTGGAGCTATAATTATTGGAGCTAACACTAATTTGCTCTTCAATGTGTCAAAAGCTTTCAAACATTCTTCATTCATCACAAAAGGAGCATCCTTCATAAGAAGATTACTCAATGGTTTAGCAATTTTTGAGAAATCTTTAATGAATCTTCTATAAAATCCAGCATGACCTAAAAAACTCCTGATCCCCTTTACATTTGTTGGTGGAGGCAGTTTCTCAATGACTTCTACTTTGGCTTTATCTACCTCAATCCCTTTAGCAGAAATTTTATGTCCCAACACAATTCCTTCGGTTACCATAAAATGACATTTCTCCCAATTAACAACAAGATTTGTCTGAACACATCTTTTAAGAACAATATCCAAATTAGCCAAACACCTTTGGAAAGAATTTCCAAAGACTGAAAAATCATCCATGAAGACTTCAATGCACTTTTCTAGGAGATCTGCAAAAATCGCCTACATACACCTTTGAAATGTAGCTGGAGCATTACATAATCTAAATGGCATCTTTCTATAGGCAAAGATACCAAAAGGACAAGTAAAGGTCGTCTTCTCTTGGTCTTTTGGATCTACCACAATTTGATTGTATCCAGAATATCCATCTAGAAAGCAATAAAAAGCTTGACCTGCTAATCTCTCCAACATCTGGTCCATGAAAGGAAGAGGAAAATGATCCTTCCTAGTGGCTTTATTTAGCTTCCTGTAATCAATGCACATTCGCCATCCAGTAACTGTCCGAGTAGGAATAAGTTCATTCTTATCATTATGAATTACTGTCATTCCGCCTTTCTTTGGAACCACCTGTACTGGACTCACCCATTCACTGTTAGAGATTGGATAGATGATACCAACATCCAAAAGTTTCAACACTTCTTTTCTAACCACCTCCTTCATTACAGGATTTAACCTTCTCTATGGTTGAGCACTCGGTCTATAATCATCTTCCATAAAGATCTTATGCATACAATAAGTTGGGCTAATACCTTTAAGATCTGAGATTGACCACCCAATTGCTTCTTTGTTAGCTTTCAGAATTTCTATCAACTGTTCTTCTTCTTGGGGAGACAAAGAGTTACTGATGATAACTGGCTTTGTTCCATCTTCTTCTAGAAAAACATACTTCAGATGTGCTGGTAGTATTTTTAATTCTAACTTCTTTGCTTTGATTTCTTCTTCCTTATCAATTATCTCAAACTTTGTATCCTCCACTGGAATCTTCTTCAAGGTTTCCAAGTCCATCAGACATTCTTCAATTAATTTCTCTTCTCCTTCATCTAAATCTTCACAAGCATCAATAAGAGTTTTCTCTAATGGAGAAACATACCGCACCATCCTTTCTTGCATCATACAAACTTCATCAAGTTCGTCAAATTGAAAACATGCTTTATCATCATTTGGATATGTCATGGCTTTGAAAACATCAAAGGTGACTTCTTCATCATGAACTCTCACTTTAAGCTTACCATTCTCTACATCAATTAAAACTCTAGCAATCTTCATAAAAGCTCTCCCAAGAATGAGAGGTACATCACTATTCCCTTCCATCTCCATTACAATAAAATCTACTAGGAATACAAACTTGTCAACCTTCACTAAAACGTCTTCAACCACTCCATATGGATATTTAAGAGACCTATCTGCCAGTTGAAGAGCCATTCTGGTAGGTTTGATTTCCAAACCCTCAATTGTTTTACACATGGATAGCGGCATTAAATTAATGCTAGCTCCCAAATCAATCAATGCTCTTCCAACTTCCAAGTTTCCTATGGTGCACGGAATAGTGAAGCTTCCTGGATCTTTAAGCTTAGGAGGTAATTTTTGTATGATTGCACTGCAGTTACCCTGTACCTTGATAGTTTCCTTCTCAATGTACTTGTTTTTCTTTGTAAGGAGTTCCTTTAAAAATTTTGCATATGATGGCATCTGTTGCAATGCTTCAGAGAATGGTATAGTAATCTCCAGCTTCTTAAACAACTCCATGAATCTTTCCAACTGTTTTTCTTTCTCCTTCCTTGAGTAGTTCTTTGGATAAGGAAGTGGTTTTTCAAACTCTCTTTCTTTTTGTCTCTCTTCTCTCTCTTTTTTTTTCTTTCTTTTCATCTTCTTCTTCTTTCTTTTTCTCTCTCTCAACTCTTTCTTTCCACTCACATGTTTCTTTTTCACTCTCACTTTCTTTCTCCTCTCTTTCTATTTTTCTTTCCTCTAACACCTTATCACTTCTGGTCACAATAGTCTTACACTCCTTTCTGAGATTACCATTTTTCATCTTGTCAACTATTCATTCAATATGGATCTTCATATTTTTAAATGCAACTTCCACATTCTTACAACAAGATGCATTCGTCTTCAAGAATTGTTGGAAAGTCTCGTCAAGTTTTGTTGTCTTCCCATATAGAGTAGGTTGCATTTGCCATTTTTGCTGCTGCCATTGAACCATTGAAACATTTTGTATTTCTTGTGGTAATTGAGAAAGTTTCGTAATTACTTCTTCCAACTGCTGAGAAATAATTTTATTTTGAATAAGCAGTGCATCATTTGATTGTAGCAACTCCTTCTGACTAGGAGCTCCTATTTCACTGTTCAGTTCATTATCATTAGTAGCCATGTTTTCAATTATCTCTGTGGCTTCCTCTGGAGTCTTCCATTTGATATTGCCTCCAGCTGAGGCGTCAAGCATCATCTTGGTTTGTGAACCAAGACCTCCAAGGAAGGTTAGGACTACTTCTACTTCATCAAATCCATGTGTGGGAGTCTTTCTTAATAGGCTTTTGTATCTATCCCATGCATGACCTAGTGATTCCTCCATGCCTTGCCTAAAAGATGATATCTCTTGCTTTCCTTTATTTACCTTGGATTGTTAGAAGTATTTGTTCAAGAACTTTGTCACCACTGCTTCCCACTCTGTAAAGCTCCCTTCTAGAAAAGAGCTCAACCAAAGCTTAGTGTTGCCTCCTAATGAGAATGGAAACATGCTAAGTTTGATTGCTTTGTCAGGCACCCCATTTATCTTCACTGTATTACAAATCTCATTAAAAGTTGTGAGGTGCTCATATGGGCTTTCGTGAGACAACCCATTAAATTGGTTACTCTTAACCAGTTGGATTAATGTCGGTTTCACCTCCATATTAGCTGCATTGACCCTCGGTCTTGCTATGCTATTGAAATGCTGAGGGCCAACTACATTAGTGTAATCTGCAAGAGTCCTTCTGACATTATTATTCTCCATCTCCTTAGTGCTATGGTAAGAACCTTGTGGTGATGCTTGTAAGAGATCTTCTAGAGGAGGGAAAAGTTCTCTAGATGTACGGATTCTTCTCCTCCGTCTACTCTCGTCTAAGCCTTGAAGAAGAGGTTCCGAGGTTTTCTTGCTTCTAGTTCGAATTGCTTCCTGCATACACAAGAAAACAAGTCCCTAGAAAAATTTGTTAGCACAAAAAGATATAGAAGAAGATATAAAATAAGAGATAAGAAGAAAAAATAAAAACAAAAAAATAAAACAAAATAATAACCGAAAAAAATAAAAACAGAAAATAAAATAAAATAAAATAAAAACCGAAAAATAAAAATAGAAAAATAAAAACAGAATACAAAATTCGAAATTTAAAATTCAAAATTCAAAAACAAGTCAAAGATAATGAATAATCACACAAATAAACTGGTTAAACCACGAGTCCCTAGCAACGGCGCCAAAAACTTGTTTACCCTCGGCAAGTATGACCGAATCGTATCAAGTAATAAACTCGGTAAGACCAAGTATCGTTCTCCCAAAGGACTCACGGCCTAGTTAGTTATATGATTTGTTGATTATTTAAGACTTGTGAATAAATTTTTGAGGTTTCAAATGCAAAAGACAATAAGTAAACATGTATGCATGAGTTTTGATCAATGGAAAAGAAGAACACAAACACTTGAACGAATTAGATGGATGAGTATGTTGTTGGGGTAATCAATTTCATCTTATCCACTCTCATATACGTTTAGGAATTCATCATTCTTTTCATCAATGTTAATGTCACTCTCTAAATCACCTTGCAAGAAGGCCTATTCTTAATTACGAGTTCATACAATTCCTAGCATCCCTAATAATTAATTCTGAAGTACAAAAGCTTAAAGGCAACCAACCCTCATATTCCTATGTCTAGGAAACATGCTATTGGGAGAATTTTCCCCGGATCTAGATTTCCCCGTACGTTCCCATATCGACAAAATCAATAATCATGACATCGAATGAGTTAAACAATGCATGCTTTAAGCAAAGAGGAAAAACCCTAACTAATGATGAAAGAAAGCATGTATCTCAAATAAGATGTTTAAACACAAATTCCATATATGAGAGCTTCACAAGATTACATTGATTCCCCAACAATAATACAAGGTTTAGTTCACCATATTCATGGTGAAACTAGATGAACAATAATGAAAGAATGAAAGATAGAACCCTAGAAAGATGAGTAGGTAGCCTAAGCATCCAAGATCTTCCTCCAAGGGGTGGAAAAGTGAGTGTTTTCTTCGTCTCCAGCCAAAGATACTAACCCTAGGAAGTCCTAAAGCTTATATACTATTCAAAATATTACAGAAAAGTGGGCCTAAGCCCAAAAGACCACCGCTCAACAATAAACTGCCGCTCAGCGGTACCAGCGCTTAGTCAATTCTCCCCTCAGCTGCACTTTCACCCCTCAGCGGAGCCAACGGGTGTTCTTGAGTGTCGCTCAGCGGTAAACTGGCGCTGAGCGGTACCTGCGACTTCTCTTCTTTTGCACTTTTTGAGTTCTTTTCTGATTCCATCTCTATCCTTCTTCACTTCTTTCACCAAATTCACCTTAAAACCTGCATAAAACACTGAAATCAAGCATAAACCTGTTCAACTCTCTTATTTCCAAAAATATGAACAAAAGCATGATTCCCAGCTAGTTTTTGAGTGTTAAAGGTTGCTTTTGGTATCAATTTTAAGCATGAAATTACCGATTTTTAATAACCCTTGACATCTCAGAAACCGTGGTGTTACAGTCACCACCTCCCTTATCCATCCCATAAGATGTATCCGGATGAACCAACTAAACTTAGATATACTAAAAAAATATGAATGAGACTAAAAAAAGTGCAAAAAAAAAAAAATATCACAACACCTTAATTTTTGCCGACACATGCCCAAAGATATAAGGATTTGTGGGCATTATCTTTATCATGCACAGTTCTTGGTGTCCATTAACCATAAAAGTCTTAAATATTTGTTTGAATAGAGTAGGTTAAATATGAGACATAAGAGATTGATAGAGATTTTGAAAGACTACGAGTTTCAACTGATGAATCACTCAGGGATGGCCAACATGATGACAAATGCTCTTAATAGAAAGACAATTAAGATATTTGTTTTACTGATCGAGAAGTTGGAATTGATTAAGCAATCATAAATATGAATCTAGAGGGTAGTGATGCATTTAATCATATTAGTTGTAGCCAATTGGTTATAACTAATGAATTTCTTGGGATGATCAAGGAAAAAAACGTTTAATTCTAGCTTTAGACGAACCACCAAATTATTAGGTACTGATCAAGTCAAGGATTTTGAAATGGGTATGTATGGTGTGTTGAGATTTAGAGGAAGGGTACGTGTACCGGTTGATAGTGAATTGAAGCATATGATTCTTCATGAAAGGCATAAAAGGAGACCTTTTGGTGGTGAGACATGAAAAGCAATATAGCTCAGTATGTAATAGTCTGTTTGACATGTCAGAAAACTAAGATGGAACACCAAAGACTTGAGGGGTTTGTTTCAATAATTAGATGTGCCTAAGTGGAAGTGGGAGAACATTACAATTAAATTTGTTACTCAATTGCCATAATCAGTAAGGGGCAACAATGTTATATGGGTCATATTGGATAATTTGTTGAAGAGTGCCCATTTTCTACTCATAAATTGAGAATGTCTATTGCCAAACTAGCACAAGTATATATCAAGAAGATAGTGAGGTTGCATAGGATGCCTTTCAATGTAGTGTTTGATAGAAATTCTAGATTCATGTTAAGATTTTTATAAGCCTTGCAAGGTTATTTGGGAGGTAGATTGAGAATGAACTCTACCTAATATTCTCAAATAGATGGTCTCTAAGAGAATAGTCCAGATACTAGAAGATTTGTTGAGAGATTATATGTTGGACCATTTAAGCAACTAGGATGAGGTACTACCATTGGTGAAATTCATATATAATAATAGCTACCATGAAATTATAAAAATGACTCTTTATGAAGGTTTGTATGGTAGGAAGTGCATAACTCCTTTATGTTGGTACTAGGATGAAGAATCAGTGATAATGGGAAATAAGTTGTTGTAACAAACCAATGAGAAGGTGAAACACATACAAGAGAGAATGAGAGTTTCACAAAATAGGAAAAAGTCATATGTAGATCAAAGGAGGAGACTTTTGGAGTTTGAGGTTGGATATCATCTAGTTTTTAGACTAACTCGTACCATTGGTATAGAAATATCTAGTCTAAGAACCTATCTCCTAATTTTTATTAGGTCATACCAAAATCTTAAAAGGATTGGTCTAGTAGCTTGTGAGATTGTTTTACCTTCATAGTTGACAAACTTTCATTGTGTCTTCTATAAGACCCAAGAAAAATATTGTATTGATAAAATAAATAAAAGAGATGAGGTTTATATTTAAATTATTATGTTGATTATAAGACTAAAGGATTTGGTAGTCAACTTGTTATGGTTTTTTTAGTAAACGAGGCCTTGAGTTCAACTCTCACCTAACACTCTTATTAGTTATTATTTAAAATTATTATAGAACGTTTAATGTGCAATAATATATTAATTTTATTGGGGAAGAATTATGATAGAAATAATGTAGTAGGCTGGTTGGTTAAAACACTCTTTGGTGTTTGTTAAAGTTTTAAAATATTGATAGAATCATGAATATGTCTTATCACACTCCAATCGCACCTTCCCTTTCCATCTCCACCTCCAATTTGCAACCTTCTGCTTCTTCAATCCTATCACAACCAAAATTTGATGGGATGACTAACCAAAAAGAGAATAGTTTAGAAATATAAATCTGAAAGGCAATTTGAAATGAAATATAGTTCCAAATCCATGTATTTTTTTTGTACTAGATTCAATTAAATTAGAACGAAATCTTTCATCATTTTTCGAATTGTTCTTTTCTATCTTAGTTGTTTTCATCTTTTTCTTAGATTCGAATTCGAAAAGAGTTATAAGTTAATTAAAAAACCAAAGGAGGATCATGTCCATGGGTAAAGATATCCAAGTAAGTGTTATTTTGGAAGGATTTTGGATTTGAGAGTCGGTTACGCGTAGGGAAAATGTTAGCACTCTATAGTGCCCCGAAGGCGATACCTTTGATTAAATCCTTACTCCTATGTATTATCTTTAAAATGAGAATTTGAGGTTATGCAATTCTTTTGAAAAAATTATCTAGAAAACTATTTGAAAAATTATTTGATTTTTTAGGAGTGAACCCAACAAGGATGAGTCTTTCTTCTACGTATCTCCATTCACAATAGATAATCAGTTCACATAGTTCTTTGAAAAAACTATCTAGAAGACTATTTAGAAAATGATTTGTTTTTTGAAAGTAAACCCGATAAGGATTGACCTTCATCATACATATCTCCATTCACAATGAAGAATTAGGAATAACGTAGTTTTTTAAAAAATTGTTTATTTGGAAATAGTAATGTCTTAATTTGAAATATTTTTGTATTTTTTGGAATTTTTGAGAAAAGAAAAAGTACCAATGAGTACTCAAACCTTATTATAAAGATATCAAATGATGTGAACGATCATACAAATATTAAAAAGAACGAATTTTAAAATTTTCTAAAAACTTTTATGAAAAAGACAATATTAAATACTAAAACAATGGAATCACACAAATACTCATATTTATTTAAGGGATATTAGGCTAGATTCGAAATTTACTATTAATGTATCTTTCGAGCCAAAGATGTTTATAAAACATATAGAAATTCATTAATATATAACCTTAAAATAGATTAAAATAAAATTAGGCTGAAAGAAATAGGCCGAGAAAAAAAATAAGTATGAAATTAGGAAATAAAATCAAAAGAGAATTCCTACAATCTAAAACAATAATATAATAATAATAAAAGATAAATTTGTATTAAACGGTGATTCACATGTGACTATCCCTTCACCCCAACCGAAACATGAAGCCAACGTATATATGAATATCGTACGTGGTATTTGAATACTTTATCTCATGAAATTTCAAGATTGGTTTCAATTAATCATTTTACAAGCATCCTTACATTACCGGGCAAAAGGAAGTGCCTAAAATTTCTAGCGTGGGACCCACTGTATCTAAAGAAAATTAATACCAATATTAAGCCAAACTCAAAACCCAAAACGATATACGGAGTGAATTCACTACAAAAATAATTGATTTTAAGAGGGGTTGTTTTTCTGGCGGTTTTAGAAATCCTGAATAATTATCGACCGTTTATCTCTAACATCGTAGCTACCTTTTTTTTCAATTTTTTTAATTTTGGAATACTTATGCAGCCCATATCCCCTCTCCGTGCCTTCAGTCATCATTCATCTAATCTAATTCTCTAAAATTATCTAAACCCTAACCTCCCTCCTCGCCTTCGTCAAATTTTCTCCTAAACCCTTTCCCGCACCACAATCTTCTCCTACTTGGCTTTGTGTTCGTCTTCTCCTATTTAGCTTCGTGTTTGTCTTCTCTTGCTTTATTGAGCGTCGAGGTGGAGGCATCGAGGCATTTGTGGGTTGAGCGAGGTCGAGGTGCTCTGGTGCGCTCCTGCACTGACCGATCTTAGGTCGAGGTCGAGGTAAGACTATGTTCGATCTTGGCTCTCTGGTTTTGGTTTTCTCATTCTTTGTTCGATCTATGATGTTCGATCTTTGTGTTATAACTCAAAACATTTCGTCTTTGGTTTTGGCTTTCTAGTTTTGGCACTTACGTAAAAGTTAATGAAACTTGTTGAAGGTACCAGGAATCTGCTAGGGCGATTTCTATCACTACATTACAAAATGTTCCGTCTCCAACCCCTCAAACTCAAATCTGCCTTGGTATGTTCATCTTATCCCTGGTTTAATAGTGATTAACGAAGACATTTAATGTTATTCCAGCTCGTGAAACGGGTTGTACATCTGTATTAATTGCCTCTTTGTTGTTAGATTTTTGAATGGTACTTGCAAAATCAAGGTCAAATACTGTGGTCGAGAGACTGTAGTAGGTATATTCCTAGTTTGGTAGCTTACAATTAATTGTGGTCTTGTGTTTGGAATCTTGAAGTACTTTTCTACCAAAGCCAACCCTCTAAATCACTCATCAAATTTAGGCAATTTAACCCTCTGTCTGCACTGCCTTTCTTTAGCCATCATTGGTTGTGTTTGCATCATTGGTTGGATGAAATCTAAATCTTGGAGGCAGACATGATTCCATATCAACTGATGATCTCTCTTGAAACAAGCAAAGGAAAAGGATTAAATTCATATCTAGTTTAGTATCTTTGAGATCCATGATTTTTGTATTTTAAGTTATAAAATGGTAAAACTAAATTTAAGTTTCTTATCTTTAATCAAATTAATTTAAGTTAGACTCTTGGTCATTCAAATAAGTTTAATCCATGAATGTACGAAAAATGAGTTGATTGAGTTTTTGCTTGAACATTTTTTGTCTGCTATATATAGATAAAAGGAGAAAGCAACCTTAACGTTGCGTTCTTATTGTGGTCTTGTGTTTGGCATCTTGAAGTACTTTTCTACCAAAGCCAACCCTCTAAATCACTCATCAAATTTTGGCAATTTAACCCTCTGTCTGCACTGCCTTTCTTTAGCCATCATTGGTTGTGTTTGCATCATTGGTTGGATGAAATCTGAATCTTGGGGGCAGACATGATTCCATATCAACTGATGATCTATCTTGAAACAAGCAAAGGAAAAGGATTAAATTCATATCTAGTTTAGTATCTTTGAGATTCATGATTTTGTATTTTAAGTTATAAAATGGTAAAACTAAATTTAAGTTTCTTATCTTTAATCAAATTAATTTAAGTTAGACTCTTGGTCATTCAAATAAGTTTAATCCATGAATGTACGAAAAATGAGTTGATTGAGTTTTTGCTTGAACATTTTTTGTCTGCTATATATAGATAAAAAGAGAAAGCAACCTTAACGTTGCGTTTTTTAATTTTTAACTTCCTTTATTATGTTCTTATGATATGTCTTGTAATTTTTGAATTATTGATTCTTGGCTTTTTGGTTGTCTCAAACTTATTTTAAGTTATCCCCATTACAAAAACGTTGATTCTTAGATTAAATAGTGTTTGTATACTATGATACGTTTGTAATGGGGAAATATGATTTTATGGCTCTTATATTTGCTTATTTTCTTGACTTTTATGTGCTTGATCGTTCACAGTGGCATTCTGTGCCTTCTAGGATGTCTTGGTTTTTATATTTTGGCATGTGATTGGAGGAAAATTGGTGTAACTACAATAACAGAATTGCTATATTCGACTGCATTAGTAGCTTAGTCGATTAAAATGCGTCATAGTTGTGTTTATCTATAAATTTATGCGAATTTGATTTTTGTAAGATTTTTAGTGAATCTAACAGTTTGTGATATCTTTTGCAGAAAGTGCATTCTTACAGAAAGAGAGAAAGAGCTCCAAGAAACAAGAAGTGACCGTGGTGATCATCTACTTGTGGATTCTTGAAGAGCAAGTTAACTGCACGTACAAAGGCTGATCATATATGCACATTGGGTGTAACTGAGAGATCAGAGGCTACAATCCCTTGAAGATTGAATTGAGGTTCCCTGTTATGATTACAGGAAGAAGAGCGAGCTACGTTCTTGACTTTGAGGGTGGCTCAAAGGGTTTGGACTGCAGGAGAGGGGATTCTTGCTGCTAGTCTGTTTGTATACTGCCTATATTTTGATTAGAGGGTTAGAGAGGTGTTTTATATTTTTGACGTGAGGTCGCTATAAAAGCCTTGTTGTAAAAACCTTGATCATTATAATGCATTGGCTTCATGTGGTTGGAAGGACACTTGATGTAGGGTTGGCCGAACCAGTATAAAAACTTAGTATTTGATCTTTCTATCCCTACACTCTTTTATTTAGTCGATTTGTTATTGTACTCTATCGATTTAATTTTCGCTGCATAAACAAGTCTTTTACCTTGCGTTTCAGGAAAGTCATAAAGGCATCATTTTTGGTGAAAAAGATTTTGAAAGTTTTAATTTTTATACTTCACCAATTCACCCCCCTCCTTGGTGTGAGAAATTGAGCCATTCTTTTTTAACAATTATGTTGCAAAATTATCAGGGTCAATTACCTTCAAAGTTTTCCTCATTTCAACCATTGGTAATAATTGTTAAATTTATTTTTATGATTTTTTAAAAATATATAACCGGCTAACTATTATGTTATATTGTAGGTATCTAATCAAGGAAACGTGCCAAACGATGAATGTAATGAAGATGAAGAAAATTAGACATGTATGAACAATTAATTATGTCTAGATTGATATGGAATGTATGAAGTTTTGAGGATGCAAATATCACCTGCCATCCCTTTAGTTGTGTATGTATTGATATGCTAGTATCTTTAAGTGCTTTCCTAAAGCTGCCAAACAAGGGAGGGATCATCCTCATTAGTTCCTGAGCTAGTCTCCATCTATAGTTCATCTTTTGAATCACTTTCCTTGTTAGTCTCTCTTAAATATAGTTCTGGTTTTATTATGGCTATTTCTAAATATTAATATGGTTGTTTCTGATGAATGAGTTTCATTTGTTTTGGATTTTATGGTGCTGTCTTGTTCCATGTTGACCAAAAATGGTATCTATAATAAGCTTGGTGTAGAGGTAAGAAATTATGTTCGAATTCTATAATAAATATTTGAGCATGATTTGTGTAGAGATAACTCAAGTTATTAGCTTTGTAGTGTTATTGATTTTGAACTGGCAGAATAGGACTAATAACAACTAACACATTTATATATCATAACAGTAATTGTAATGAATCAGGTAAAGACCTTGTGATAGATAGCATGGTTGCTACAATCCCAACATTCAAATAAGTAGTAGGGATGAGGGTCTTGGGCTTATTTTTTCGAAGCCACATCAAAGATCCTATAAATATTTTAAGGTACAAACTACAACAATATGCTCAACACCTGTAAAGAGGCAAGGTCAAAATCCTTTTAAGTTACTACAAACTGCACATGAATTAAATGAATGTAGAATTAAAAGAAGTTCCAAATTCCAGGAAAATAATACTGATGAGGACTGTATTTCAGTATTAGAAAGAAAACTAAGAAAATAAAAGACTATAAACGAAAGGACATACCAAATTCGCATTAGCCTCAAGGCCTTGGAGAATGTAATCCCAAGTAAATTCTATTGTGTGGAAGTTGGTGATCAAGAAGAACCAGCAGTTTAAGTATCTTTGGGTGACTGCTTTGATGGAATGATGTAGGAAAAGGATATATTGATAAATAAAAATAAAAATTTGAGCTATCACTACATTTTCGGCGGTTTTGGAGGAAACCCGTGGAAATAGGGGCGGTTATAAGAAACCCCGGCTATACCCGGTGGTTTCTACAGAACCCCGGCTATTTCCGACGGTTGTTTAGAAACCGCTGGAAATTGCGGCGGTTTTGCAAAAAACTGCCGGTAATGTTTAACGACGCTACTTTTCCCAGCAGTTTTATCAACCGCGGAAAAGAATTTTCCAGGGGTTAAAACCGCCGATAATGCTAAAAATAATCCTTGGAAAAATTATATATTTTTGTAGTGATTAAAAGTGAAATGCGTATTTTAAAAATGCAAATTGTTACAAAATAAATGTAATTAAAATTTTCTTTAATTCATTACCATCGATCACCAAATCTCCAAATCTCATACAAGGGATCCAGGTTTTTCAAATATGACACTGTTTTTATTTCCAAAAAAATACATATACAAATAAATGGGTCCCATATGTTCACACCAATTTATCCATTACAACCAAAATGGATCCCATACAACCATCTCAATGTCATGCAAAAGTAAGTTCCACTCATGTATAACGCTTTTAAGCAGCTCATGCATTCAATTTTTACTCAAAAGAAAAACATTATTCATGTTACTAAAATGAATGTAGATTATCACTTAGTATAACAAGAGCTTAATATGCATGGAAAGAAAATCATTTAACCAGAACGAAGATTCATATAGAGTCCAACCATTTCAAAAGAGAAGTAATATCTTGACACGCTGACGTGGAAGTAACATTCATTTGACACGGTCCACATCTTCGTTTGAAAAAAAAAAGATGCAGAGTAAGTGAGGGTAAAGTGGGAAAAGTAAAATTTTTTGGAAAAATTTTCTTTGCTTCGTTAATGTTGTTCGAACATTTGTTGAGTTAGGTTTTTTTCTCTCCATTGTTATTGGACGGTCATTGTTGCTGTATTCGATTTTTTTCTCTCGCATAATTGTGTCGCTCCTCATCAATCGGTGGTTCTACAGGTTTTTTGTGGGTGTGAAGCTTTAGGGGTTTCACATCATTTTTGTGTGTGTGAAGGTTTAGGGGTCTCGAATCATTGTCTTGCTAGCGTTTCCATTTTCTTCGCCTCATCGTAAGTGACTTTGAACATATGTGTCCCTTTTAATGTGATTTTGATGTTCATTTAAGGTTTAAGTTAGTTTGAGTCAAGATATATCAAGATTCTGATCTAAACTAATTGTTCGTGATATGCTTTTCTAAGTATGATGAGTTTGAAGCTTTTATTTGTGAACTTGAGTAGGGTTTTAATTGCAGTTGTAATTGTGATCATCAGAGATAAATTAAGGAATGTTGTAGAGCAATCGTGGCTGATAGGGTATGTGATGTAATGCGGCTGTGATATTGGCAATTAAGATGATTGAGTTTTAGCTGCATCATGTGAGGAAGGTTATAATATAAAACCTCGTTGTAATTTATTATTTATTTGAAATAGCTCTTAATTAAGGTATTTTTATAAATACAAAATACTGACAAAAATATTACAATAAGAAATGAATCATGCCATTATAGAAGAAAATGGGCTGAGAAAGTAGCAAATAAGGGAAGAATGCACCCTACCGCATTGTTTGCAGTCCAACACAACAACCACATGAAGAAGAAACGTTGTCACCGCTTCATAAAAACAAGTTTTTTATTGATTCACTTTGTTTTTTATGTACTGTTTCTTAGACACTTAAGAATTGAAGCTGAAAGTTTTCACCGTGAATGAAATGCAACAAAAAGAGGTTAAAGGAGAAGAGAAAAAAATTGCTGGAAAGGTAGAGGATTCAAGAAATGAGAACCGACCTCCATTGATGGCTTTGAACCACATTTCAAGGCTGTGTAGAAATGTGAAGGAATCCATAGATTTCTACACAAAGGTGCTGGGATTTGTTCAGACTAAGAGGCCCCAAGCTTTGGACTCTGAGGGTGCATGGTTGTTCAACTATGGAGTCGATATCCACTTGGTGCAGTCCAAAGAAAAAGATCAGAGATTGCCTTCCAATTCTCAACACTTAGATCCCCAAGAGAACCATATATCTTTTCAGGTATAGATTAAGTGTTAGTTATAGGAAAAACTATAACTTTGATCTTTTATGAATCCGGGGTTACTTTTTGTTAGTGCGAAGATTTGGAAGCAATGGAGAAGAAGTTGAAGAAGATGAATGTGAAGTTCATGAAAAGGACTATAGAGGCAGAAGACGGCACATTCTTTAGCAGTTCCATGTGCAACACCACTAACCAAAGTTTTTCTTTGAATTAATATTAGTTATTAATGAATATAAATTGCTTTACGAATTAGTGAGTAACCTATACATATTCTACATAGGATAATCAATTGTCCTTATTTTGACTATTTGCAACCATGCATTATCTTATGATATGCAAGTCAAAACTTAACAAAGGACTAATTTCCTAGTAAAAAACGTGTATTTTCTCATATTTTCTATGGTGATTTATATGTAATGGGACTTCAGAATGAAGTGTAGAAATTTAAAAGGGTAAAAATAAAGAAATTTGCATAGAAGATTTCCACTTACAAGGATTTGGAAGAAGTTGGTATTACCATCATATATCTGCATTAGTGAAAGTTGTTTCCATGTGCACCCTTTTTCTATATTGCCACTTTTTTACCTTTCATCTTTCATGACATAGTAGGACTCCGTCACGATATCTATAGCATGTTGAGTGTCAATGCTCTCTCTTTAGATTGTTATTGATACTTAATGCAATTATGCAACTTGACTTAAATGTTTCCTTTTGTCTTCATTCCATTACCATTAACTAATGTGACTAATTTTGTGAATCTAAAATTTGTTATAGTTTGAAAGTTAAGTTGTTTGTGTTTTGAAAAATGTGCAGGATATAGTAAAATGGACAAAGAACTTAGTGAAAGGGTAAGTATGGTGTAATTGTTTAAATTTAATATTGAATAGGTTGATTATTGTATTCAATTTACAAACATATGCTTTCATTTATACTTGTAGGGTACACTTAGAGTTAGGCACCGAGTCCAAACCCAACATATACTTCAGTTGAATGGTTGCCTATCATCATTTCAAAAGGAACGGTTGAAGTCGACACCTTTCAAATGGTTAGTCGATATGGTAGACCATATGGTTATTTCTAGCCCTATTCTTGTAGAGTTAATTAGTAGGTGGGATGTGGTTCATAAGGCTTTTAGGATCAGGGAGAATTTAGTCCCTTTTAGAGTTGAGAATGTTTGCTTTATTTTAGGTTTACCCAATGTTGGTCAAAGTATTGATTTGGAAAAGGTTTAAACCCTTTAGTTATCCCTATTTATGTGGGGTTTTCCCATTTTGATCCCCTTCTTTTTAGAATCCCCAATTGAGTCCTTATAAGTGGTAATTTGAGTCAATTGAGCCCCTCCCGTTAAATTTAGCTAACGGGGTTAAGTTTTTGCACAGGTTGGAGGATTACGTGTGATTTTCTTTAAATGTGGCATGTTTAGACTTTAAACGTGGCATGGATTAGGCTTTATGCGTGGAATTATGTAAAATGTAATAATATAAAATTAGGGAAATCTGAAATGAGACTTACAGTTCAATCAAATTTAATCTGAGAGGAGAGTGCATCGGAAGCTTGCACGAAGTCTTTAGTGGAGAGCATACAGACTTGATTATGGCTTTGGAGGTTCGTCATTGGAGTTTGGACGTCAATCGCGAAGTCGTTGTAGGTGTGCGTGAAGTGGTTGTTGTGGAATTTGTTGGAAGGTTAGTATGTCTACTTTACATAGATATGAATTTAATATTATGTTGTTTCTGTTGTTATCTGGGGATGCTTTATTGAATGTGGGGTTGGGGTTGTCTGAAAATGTGGTGTTTGCATATTGTGGTTGTGGTCCCCCATGTCCCCCATAGTTAGAGTTCGTTTGTTCTGTCACTATCACTTCAATAAGCGGTGCTTTTTGTCATTTTAGGCTTATTTGTAGGTGTAGAATATTCTTCATTGTGTTGTGTGTGATGGACGATATAGAGGTTGTTATTCACCATGGGGGAAGTTCGTGAATGACGGGTGCCTGAAGTATGAAGGGGAAAGTGAGACAATGTATTTTGATCTTGACTTATGGAGTTATTTTGTTGTAGTGAGTGTAGTCAAAAGTCTTGGGTACGAAGGTTTTAAGGAATTGTGGTTTTCTGTTGGATGTGGTCCTTTATTAGATGATAGGCTAGAAGCATTGTGTGATGACGTAGGTGCCATGCATATGGTCACTTTAGCTCACTTAAATGGACAAGTTCATTTATATGTTGTGCACACTATCTCTCAACCTGATGTCATTCACATGATTGAATACAACGTTAATGAAGGAGGTGACGAAGTTGCACCTCAAGTGAATGAGGGTGGTGAGGGTGCACAATTTGCTGAGGATATAGATGATGGTTTGAGGCAACAGTTGGATGAGGGGGTAGGTGCTGATGGTGAGAGGATAGAAGTTTTTGTTGGTCAGGCTGAGATGACAGAAACATCTGAAGATGAGGGTGAGAGGATAGAGGTTGATGAAGGAGATGTTGAGAGGACAAAAGCATATGTAGTGCAGGAAGAGATGATAGAGGTTGAGGAAGCTGATGTTGAGGCTGAGAGGACAGAACCAGATGAAGTTCAAGTTGAGGGTGAGAGGATAGAGGTTGATGAAGCTGATGTTGAGGCTGAGAGGACAGAAGCAGATGAAGTTGAAGTTGAGGGTGAGAGGATAGAAGTTGAGGAAGGTGATGGTGAGAGGACAGCAGCAGATGAAGTGCATGAAGAGAGGATAGAGGTTGAGGAAGCTGATGTTGAGGCTGAGAGGATAGAAGCACAGGATGGTGAGGGTGATAGGTTAGATGGTGAGGCTTACAGAATAAAAGTACAAGACTTGGAGGATATAGAAGTAGAAGTCCGTGATTGAAGTACATCACGTGATGATGATGATGGTGAGATGAATAGTGAGGATGGGTTAGTAAACATAAATGTGCAGTGTGATGTAAGTCAAAGTTCTGGTAATTTGGAGGTTCAGGTTGAACCTGTTTTACTTGGGTTTGAGTCAGATATGGAAGAAGATGATACTAATGATTCCAGCTGGTTCAATGACGAATGGCAATTTGAGGACTTAACTTCTCCTGATATAAGGGATGAAGAAAGTGAGGATGAAGAAGGGTATGGGCATTTTTATACGTTTACTATGCCAAAAAAAATGGTTGATTTCAACTAGGAAGTGAGAACATATTTTGTGGATAAACAAGACATCTTTGATGCCATCAAAAGTTATGCAGTAGAAAATGGCAGAAATTTGAAACTTGTTAAAAATGATAAAAAAAGAATTAGGGTTAAATGTTTGGGATCAAAAGAAAAATGTCCATGTAGGGCATATTTTGGTTTCATGGATGCAGTAAAGTCATGGCAACTAAGAACTGTGGTTGACAGGCATACATGCAGTAGGGAACACAAGTTGCGACTATTCAATGGAAAATGGCTTAGTAGAAAATTGGAAAAAACACTAAGAGAGAATCCTAATGTAAAGGGAGTTGATATTAGAGATAAAATTACTAGGAAATGGAACATAGCAATATCTAAGAACATGGCTTATAGGGCCAAAGCCTGTGCATCAGACGAAGTGCCAGGGTCCTTCAGTAAGCAATATAGTAGAATTTATGATTATGCTCATGAGTTATTAGCAAGAAACCCTAGGTCCACAATCAAGGTGAAAGTTGAGTCATATGATGGGAAATCAATATTCAAGAGGTTTTACGCATGCCTAAAGGCATGCAAAGATAGCTTTGTCTCATGCAGGCCAATCATTGACCTTGATGGAGCCTTTTTGAAAGGCAGACATCGTGGTGAGCTATTAGCTGTTGTGGCTCGTGATGCAAACGACTAAATGTTGCCACTGTCGTATGCAATCGTAGAAGTTGAGAACAAGGAGACTTGGACTTGGTTTATTCAGCTATTGATTGAAGACCTAGGTGGACCTGAGGTGTGTTCTTCACTTACAATCATATCAGATCAACAAAAGGTAACTTCCATTATAATTATTGACTTTTATCCAATAGAAATGAATTGAAATCAATAGCATCTAACCACTTTTATGACTCATTCACAGGGTTTGTTACAAGTTGTACGAGATGTTGTTCCTGGAGGTGAACATAGATTTTGTGTAAGGCATTTATATGCCAACTTCAGGAAGAAATTCCCTGGAAAGAATCTGAAAAAGCTTATGTGGAGGGAAACTATAGCAACCCACCCACAAAAATGGGAGAACAAGATGAGATGTATCAAAGAGGTCAACCAAGATGCTTTTCGACACTTGATAGCTATTCCTCCAAGGTTTGACACTCTCGGTTTACATAAGTTTTACTTAACTTTTACTTTCTGATTACTTAACGTATTGATTGTGTGACATACATTTGTATTCAAGGTTTTGGTCCAGATCAAGGTTCACAACCACAACTCAATGTGATACTTTGGTTAATAACATGTCAGAAGCCTTCAATAGTGTGCTGGTAAATACGAGGACAAAACCAATTATTACAATGTTGGAGGAAATCATACTATACATGATGAGGAGATGGGCCACTAATAGGTCAAGGGTAACGTCATTTAAGTCATCAATTTGTCCAAAAATACTGAGTAGACTACAAAAAGAGGGACTACTAACAAAGAATTAGATTCCCAGGTATCCAACATTTATGACATATGTATATCTTTGCTTATGTTATCCCAGGTAGTAAAAAACTAATGTTGGCTTATGTTGACAGATGGTCTGCACAAAGGCTATTTGAAGTCAGACATGTGTCCCAAAGTGGGAATAAGTTTGTGGTGGATATAGATCAATATTCAGGCTCCTGTAGGAAATGAAGCATTAATGGCATACCTTGTGTACATGCATTGGCAGCAATGAGGTTTCTCAACATAGATCCAGAGGACTACATACCTGTCTGCTTTAAAAAGTCAACCTGTGAAGAAATTTATTTCTCTATTATATATCCCATTAATGGAAACAACCTCTAGGAGGTAACCCAAAGTCTAGATGTCATGCCTCCATCAACAAGGCAGATCTCTGGTCGTCAAAAGAAGAAAAGGAGGTTAGAGCAATGGGAGTTGAAGAAAAGTAGCACCAAGATGTCAAAAGGGGGATTACTGAAGAGATGTGGCATTTGTAGGGAAGTGGTTCACAACAGAAAAAACTGCCCCAAGAGAAACCAGGTGCAGGAAGAGGGACAACAATTCAAATCATTGCCTGAGGGTGAACCAGATGGAGAACAACCACTTCAGAGTTGAAGATTGTTATATGTTTTAGTAGTAGCAAATGTTATAGGGCAAAGTTTCATGTTTATCATCTTACAGACATGTGTTATAAACAATGGTTTAATGTTTTAGTATGTAATAGCCTAAAGTATCCTACATATTGGTACTTGTATGAACAATGGATGACTACTTTTTCGTATTAATATACAAATGTTGAGTTCTAACATTGACAGTTTCTTTATTGCAAGTAAATTTAAATTTTATTATTTATCATCATTGTGCCCTTAGTTGAATTCCTCTTTTAGTTGTTTATTCAGGTCCCAAGAATACAATATTATTTTACTCTTGTATTCTGTATGTTTTATAGCTTCTATTGGAACAAGTTTGTAGGGAAACTGCTGACAACAAAATTAAACCAAAACAGAGACAATAATTGAACTGATTTTTTCCAAATTATCATTTCATTAAAGATCTGAAAGTGATACATCTTCATATCAGAAAACAAAAATACATTGCAACCTCTACATTAAACAAAACTACATTAACATAGAACACTAACAACTACATTAACATGAAGCCTACAACTAATACCAAAACAGACCTAAATTATCAAGCTCTTCCCATCAACATTGCAATTATAATGATGTTCATCACACATAGAACACTAACAACCCCAACCAAAAATTTCATCCACCTTTGAAGACCCATCACAACTTTCTGCACACCAACTATCTTCTTATCACTTTCATTTTCAAAACTCTTCACCAACCTCTCATCATTTGCTTCCAGCACCTCACAACTAAGACTTTCTTCAATTCCCCAATCAGTGAACCACCTGAAGTAGTTGCATCCACCATTTTCACTTCCAACCTTATACCTAGGGCAACCCAGAATTGTTTGTCGCGATTCTTACTGGTTTTCGCAGTCCTCAACACAGACTTCTCTCCACAATGGCAGATCAGTGAAGCATCATTCCTGTTCCACCTTCCATCTCCACGAGAGCTCACAGACCGCAAATGCTTTCTTCCACACTGATAAGTTGTCGTTGAAGCTATCAAATTAATACTGCTTTTCAAGGCAACTTCAGTATTGCCAAGTAGTATCCAAGAAAGTAGATAGGGCTAAAGTAATCTTGAGTCGTCTCCCTACAAACACAGAATTGCTTTCGAATATCTGACTCTTATGAATGTTATGCAATGCTTATGAATAAAAGTGAGAATGTTTAAAGGATGTTGCAGAACAAATAGGAAACTTAAAAACAATTATGAAGAAATAGACTAATTCCACTGCTCTTCCAAAATAGATTCATCATTGATTATTCACAGATCATTGTTCAATTGATTATTGTTTAAGTTTCAAATTAATTAAAGTACATTCTTAATTAATTTGAGGACAATAATGCATTTAATCAAAGTACATTCTCAATCAAATGCAAGACCATTTTAGATTATTCACAATAAATTCAACCAAAGTACATTCTCAATCAAATTCTATTGTGTTTAATCATGTCTATTCTTAAATCTCCTAACCAAGTTAAAAGTTAATCAATCAAAGTAAATTCTCAATTGATTATAGTTGAAATTGTTACTACCAACCAAAGTACATTCTCAATTGATAGTAAAAACCATTTAATCATATGAAAGTTCCTAAATTAAATCAAAGTAGATTCTCAATTAAACCTAGAAATCCTAGAACCCATATAATCAATATGCATTTAGATTCAAACACATTATGATGCAAAAATCTTTGCTTTTAATATGATATAGAGATGAAATACATAGAAAGAGAACAACTTAAATTAATAATCAAAATAAACAATTGCATTAACTCAACCTAATATGAGAATCCATAATGAAATTACAGCAAAATAGCCCTAGATGCTTAGCTCTCCATGAATGAAGTTGAATACATGATGAAATAAGAGAGAGAAGTGGTGAATGAATGAATGAAGTGCCTTTTTTGCCTCCCCTAGGTCTCTTTATATAGGGCTTGATTGGTCTTGAACTCTAAATATTAAGTTGACAAAATCTTTTATCTTATATCTTCCAAATAATTAAAAGATTTAGATAATTATAACATTATTTGAAAGATATTTTCTATTGATATTCCCAAATTAAATTAATTCAACAACTGAATTTTATCTTTTAGCTTTTCTGACTTTTCAAAATTACACAAATGTCCTGAAATTTTCTCTATCTGCACTTTAGCCCCTTCAGCATTCCCCAAAATTACAACAGAACCCCTGTTTGACCAACCTTGACCAGATTCAAATCTATTGACCAACTTTGACCAGAGAGGTCACGCCCAATGAGGTTCTGCCACGTGTCAACCCCCTTCTCCACCCAAAATTAGGGTTTCAGCAAATTGGGGAAGCTCATGTGCCGCCGCGAAAGAGAGAACGCGTTGCTCACCACTGTTGATGGCGCGATTTTGCTACTGGGTCGCACTTAGGAATCTGTTTCTGGTTCTATGCTTTCCTTGTAGGCTTCATAATATCTGGGGGAGGACGAACATGGCAATAGTTGCGCGATTGGGTTTCGAACAAGCTTTGCGTGATAGTGTGTCAATGGATTTGATGATTTCTTTCTTGCAGGTATGGTTTGGCGCCGCGATGAAGATTGGGCTCCGGTGAAGATGTTTCATGGTGGCGCGATGACGAAACGAACCTGGGTTTTCTGCGATGGATGTTTCTGTGTTCTGGAATGTGAGATTCGCAGGTGGTCGCGTGAGGAGAATGACGCATGATTGAGGCGTTATAATGGTCGTTCCTGCGGCGACTTTGGGTGGCGACTTGCGCTCCGATTAGGGTGATGATGGTGCCCTGAAGCGAGGCGTAGAGGCTGCGCGTTACGGTGGTTGTTGTGCGTGAGGATGGTTATGGTGGCTTGAAGGTTGACGGCGGAAGGAAGCTAGTGGCGGCGGCCTAAAGTGTCGAGGCACGATTCTGGTAGAGCAAGGAAGATGATGATGTGCGTTGAAGGTTAGTGGCGGAGCGGCACGGCGGTGCGGTTTCACGGTGGCGGCACAACATGGTGGTGACAAGGGTGGTTGCGCGATGGTGATCGAATTTTTTCCGAAACGGTAGCGGCGGCACATAGTGGCAGCTTGGGTTCTACTGGATTAGGGTTTCTTTGTTAGAGAAGACAAGGGTGATGTGGCAAGAGGCATGAGGTGGCATGTTCTGGTTGGTTTGGTCTGTTAGTGGAGGATTTGGATTGCCACGTGGCATAATGTGGTGGAGTCTAGTTTAGAAGGGGTAGAAATAGGGAACTTAGGAGGTGTAGGAGAAAATGCTTAGTGTTTGGGCTTGGTTATTGGCCTGTTTCAGAAATAGGAGTGTATGTAGTGATTTTAGGAGGTACAAGTGTAAAGACTGCCTGTTTGGCCCATTTGAATATTATTTTCCAAACAAAATCTGAATTTTGGTCTTAATTTGCAATTTGGACCAATACACTTGTAATTTCAGCTGCACAAATAAATTAAGAATTCCCAAGAATAATTTATGCAATTAAAATCACTTTTTAAGCCCCTTTTATTACCAAACCCAATAATTCCAATTGTCACATATCCACTTTAAATCAACCATTCAAGCTAACTATTAGAGTATCAACAAAACATGGGCAAATCACACAAGAAAAATAGGCATGCACGTGGTGGTCCATCCTTAACATTAAGCTCAAAACTCACATGGTTCAAATTTCTTTCACAAAAGATTTAATCAAGAATTTATCAAGTCAACTCAATCAGCAAATCATAGAAGCAATCCACTCATATCAACATAACTCATTTTTCTCTTGAATTCCTGATCTCTCCAGTTACTGATTTAAACTCTCAAATCCAATGCAAGTATTTATTAAAAAAACAAACAAAATAGGGAACAAAAAGTTAATTTTTTCCCCACACTTAAACTACGCATATTGCTCAATGTATACCTTATATATGGAATGCACAGAAAAAGTATGAGGGAACTTACCTCCTTCATGGTGGAAGGAATCCTAGTAGGACTTCATTGGAAAAGTCGTTCTGGATCAGAATGTTATCTTTTCCCTTTTCACTCCTACTAAGATGGTCAACTACTAAATTATGTGCCCCACTTCTGTCCTGAATAGGAGTCAACTTGTCCTTCTCATTCTTGACCATTGTGATTCCATATTTCTTGGAAACCACATGTATAAGGCCCACCCAAGTGTTGTCAGAATTTGAATATATAAGATCTTTTGGTAGCAACTTGGTTTCCTCCTTCTTTACAACCCCCATCAGTTGAGGATTCAGTCTTCCTTGAGATTTTCTCATTGGTTTAGCATCCTTCTCCAAAAGTATTCTATTCATGCAACAAGAAGGGCTAATACCAGGAATATCTGCTAAAGTCCAGCCTATTGCTTTCTTGCGGTCTCTGATAACTTGTAATAGTTGTTTTCCCTGCTCATCAGTAAGCAATGCAGATATAATAACAAGGAGTTTCTCATCCCTCTCCAAATATTTCAAATGGGATGGTAAAGGTTTCAACTCCAAAACAGGTGGTTGTACCACAGATGGCAACATCTTACTACCTAAGGTAATCCCAGCCACCTCAACATCACACTCGGATGCCACATAAGTATCATCTATTAATACGGCGTCCTCAATATCACCTGTTTTACAGTTTCCTTTTTCGTCCAAAATTAGGCACAACATATTTGGAAAAGAAAAATTGTTTACAACATCACTTGATAAGTCAATACAAAACAAAGAATGATCTTTAATCCAGTGCTTCCCAGCTTCCAACACGTTGAACCGCACCTTCTCGTCTCCTATCTCCATTGTCAATGATCCTGCATGCACATCTATCTTGGTTCATGTTGTCATCATGAAGGGTCTTCCCAAGATAATAGTTGTTGGACTGATTCCTTCATCATCCTTCATGTCCAAAGAGGTCAGTTGGGTTAACTGTGCTACGGTTGACCAGTTGAATGACCACACCAGTCGTCTTAAGAGGTCCCAGAGATAGAGAAGTAAACACTCATAAAGGCATTACATTTATGGAGGCCCCTAAATCTAGCATGGCATTATCAAACTTTGAATTTCCAATAACACAAGGAGCAGAAAACATACCTGAATCCTTGCATTTTCGCGATATTTCAATATGCTTCTGAATCAAGCTTGACACATTTCTTCCCAAATTCACAACCTCATTATCCCTAAAACGCCTTTTATTTGTGCAAATTTCTTTCAAAAATTTGACGTATTTAGGGATTTGCTTAACAGCATCTAACAAAGGAATATTGATCTCCACCTTCTTGAAAATATTTAAAATCTCTTGGTCTAATTCCTCCATTTTTTTGTTTCTCGGCTTCAACCGATTTGGATATGGAGGAGGTGGAGAATAAGATGAAGAAGAATTTTTAGAAGAAGAGTTAGCAGATACTAACCTGGATTTTTCAGTGGTAGTCTCAGGTGATGGTTCACTTAGTCCTCCATTGTCATTAATTTACGCTCCTTCTTTCTCCTTATCTTCATCCTCTTGGGCTCCTTCAAGGCCTTCTACTTGCTTACCCGTTCTCAAAGTAATAGCACTTACATTTTGCGGGTTGATCACTATTTGTGCAGGTAGTTTATTTGACTCCTTAGCCTCTAATTTTTCAACCCTCTGAGTCAACTCTACAATTGATTTCTTGATTTATGAATTTTGCTCAATTATTGTCTTCATGAAATCTTGCATTGACATTTCAGGTTGAGGTTGTTGCCTTTGTTGAGGTGGAACATAAGGTTGTTTGTTCTGCTGATACCTATTGGAAGATGAATCATGATAATTCTGGTAAAGTCTATTTCCTCCAATCATGTTTGCAGCAAAAACTTGAGATGGGTTTTCCTCAGGGGGCGCTCAAGCGGCGAGCGACACCTTTCTACCTTAACTTTTTGGCTTGTTTTGGGTATTCCTGGCCTTGGGTTCTCAGATTCAACTTAGAATTTTCTAGTTTCTTTTCCCTAGCTCACAAAACAACACTCAAACCAAACAATTAATCTCTCTCCACCCCTCAAACATTCAGTTATTACAGACTAAACACACTGGAATAAAATAAAAACACAAACTAAACAGAAACAAAATTCAAATGACAAGAATCCAAACTAAATAAAAGTTTGTAAAATACCGGGTTGCCTCCCAACAAGCGCTTCTTTAACGTCACTAGCTTGACCCAATAAGCTCATGTCACATCTTTGGTCTTGGTGTCATCTTTTCTTTCTCCACAACAACTAATCTTTAGTAGCTTCCTGTTCACCTTTTTTATTTTCCTTGAAATTGGAGATTCAATCTCTATCAGTCCATCAGTTCTGAGTTCTTTCACAACCCACAGCTTTTTGTTGAATCTCACTGGGATGCCTGGTCTAAATTCTTCATGGTTCTCTATGAAGTCTTGATGAACACTTTCTCCTTTGTTGTCTTTCTCTTCTTCCTTTACCTGTGACAAACAACACTTTTTACCTTTCATACCTGGCTTGGCAACTTTAGTCCTAATCTCTGCTGCATCTCCACATGCAGCTTTGAGACTAGTTTTCTTCACTTGGATTTGTTGCTCAGCATTGAAGACATTGAAAATCACCTCCTCTTGTTGGTCTTTAAGTGCAATAGTGCCATCATCAACATTGATGATCATCTTGGCTGTTTTCATGAATGACCTTCCAAGAATTATAGGGATTTCCAAGTCTTCCTCCATCTCCATCACTACAAAGTCCACCAGGAATTTAAGATTGTCAGATTGAACCATCACATCTTCCACCACACCATAGGGCTTTTTGGTGAATCCATCCGCCATAAACAGAGACATCTTTGTAGGCTGGACTTCACGACCACCAATCTTTCCAAGAACAGATAAGGGTATGAAATTGATACTGGACCCTAAATCAATTAGGGCTTTCCCTATTTTATGTCTCCTGATAATGCAAGGAATGGTGAAACTTCCTAGATCTTTAACCTTGGGAGGAGGTGCCTTTTGCAAGATCACATTGCACTCTCCTTGTACCTTAATTGTTTCCTCCTCTAGATATTTCTTTCTTTTGAGGAGTTTCTTCAAAAGCTTAGCATATTCAGGAATTTGTTGCAGTGCTTCAGTCATAGGAATTTTAATCCCCAACTTTCTGAAAATTTCTTCAAAGCACCCTAATTGCATCTCTTTTTCTTTTCTAGAACACTCTTTAGGGTGATGAAGATTTTTCTCATTTTTTTCTTTTTTTCTCTCAACTTTTTCTTTTCTCTCTTTTTTTTCAATCTTTTCTTTTTCTTTTCTCTCAACTTCAATTTTTCTCTCTTCTTTTTCTTCTCTCTCTTTTAATTCAACTTTTTCTTTTCTCTCTATTTCTTTCTCTTTCTCCCTCTCACCTTTTACACTCACAATAACCTTGAATTCTTCCTTGGGGTTAACTTCAGTATTAGCCCCGAAACTTTTGATAGGTATCTCTTCCAACTTCTAGGCTATTTGACTAACCTACATCTCCATATTTCTTATAGCAACTTCAGTGCTTTTTTTATTGGAGAGAGTTGCCTGCATGAACTGTTGGAGAGTCTCCTCAGGCTTTGTAGTTCTGTCAGCTAGAGAGGGTTGTTGTTGGCACTGTTGTTGCTGCTGCAGTGGTCTATTGAATTGTCCACCAGTTTGCCCAAACTGACTTTGTCCCATGCTTGGATGAGATTTCCACCCTTGATTGTAATTGTTGGGACGAAACTAGTTGCCCATGTAGTTAACTTCTTCATTGAGATTCTCGGGCACTGCACATTGACCATTAATATGATCACCACCACATAATTCACACAGTTGTTGTTGAACCTGTAAGACATTCATTGAACCTGTAAGATGCTCATATGGACTTTCATGTGGCAGTCCATTGAACTGGTTGCTCTTCACTAGATGGATCAATGCAGGCTTCATCTCCATACTTGCGACATTGACCCTCAGCTGTGGGAAATATTTATTCAAGAATTTTGCAACCACATCTTCCCACTCAGTCAAGCTATTTTCAGGAAAAGAGTTCAACCAGAGTTTAGCATTGCCTCCCAGTGAGAAAGGAAACAAGCTCAGTCTAATAGCATCATCTCGAACTCCATTCAGCTTCACAGTATTGCAAATCTCATTAAAAGTGGTCAGATGCTCATATGGACTTTCATGTGACAATCAATTGGACTTGTTGCTCTTCACTAGATGGATCAACGCAGGCTTCATCTCCATACTTGCGGCATTGAACCTTAGCTTTGCAATGCTGTTGAAATGGTGAGGGCCAACAACTGTTGCATAATCTGCCAAAGTACGCCTACCACCATTGTTGTCCATGCTTTCCTGATCAAATTGTAAGGCCTGTTAAATTCTCTCTAGAAAAGGTTCTCTAGATAATCTGCTTCTTCTCGGCCTCTTATTAGTCTTAAGTTCCTCAAGAAGAGGTTCAGAACTTTTGTTGCTCCTAGTCCTGACTATATGCTGCATGAACTAGACACAAATCCCTAGAAAACTCTATTAGCACAAAAACAAAAACAAATGACACTAAACCCAAATTAAAAATAAGACAAAAAAATAAAAATAAAAATAAAGTCAAAGTTAATCAAGAATCACACAACAGAATAGTTTAAACCGTGAGTCCTCGGCAACGGCGCCAAAAACTTGTTGATGGATTGGCAAATGTACCAAATCGCACAAGTAATATAAAATGGTAAGACCAAGTATCATATCCTAGAGGACTCTCATCACTAGACAATCGTGTGATAACTCGATTAATTAAGACTTAAAGAAATAAAGATCAGTGGTTTGAGATGCAAAGACAAAAAATTAAATATGAATGCAGTTTGAGCAATAGCAGAATAGCACGGTGATGAACAAACGTTTTTTGTAATATGAGATGAGTATGTTGTTGGGGTTAGATTTCACCAAGTTCCCTCTCATGTATGTAAGAATTCTTCTTTATGCATTAATGTTAACATCACAAATAACAGTATTTTCAACCGTTATCAATTCTCTCCAGGCTTCATCTTGAACATTTCATACTCCTGAATTAGAGAATTCTTTCTAGCCATCTTTTCGTCATCGGTTCCTTCGTGAGTCACCTCAAGAACTTCCCACATTTCTTTTGCACTCTTGCATGTTGATACCCTAAAAAACTCGTCAATAGTAACTGCAGAGGAAATAATATTTCTATCCTAAATATCATATTGTGAACGTTTATTTTCATCTTGATTCCATTCAGAAAAGTTTTTCAAAACACTTTTTCCATCAACAATTTTAGTAGGCTCAAAATGACTATTAATTACTACATCCGAAATCCCCTTATCAATAGACTCTAAGAAAATCCTTATTTTGATTTTCCAAAAGGGATAATTTTCTTCTGAAAATAGAGGAGATCTATTTGTAGAAACACCTTCTCCGAAGGTCTGAGAAACTGAAGCCATCAGGATTAATTAATCGATTTCACAGAAATAGTAATCGATTATTTTTCAAATAATTTTTTAAAAACCAGCTCTGGTGCCAGTTGTAAGAAAATATATGGCTTGTTTCTCTTACCAAGAGGGGGGTGAATTGGTATACAATCAAAATAGTTTTGTTAGCATAAAGCTGAAGAACAAAAATTTTGATGATGTCTCAAAGTCAAGTCTCAAGTGCTCTTGTTGCAAGAAGATCTTCATGAAGAATTGTTTTTATATTAAAGCTTTTGTAATTTAGTAGATTGATGTATAGGATGTGGTTTATCTTTGATTCTATGTATTGTTTGCCTTAGGTTGCGCTAAAATTTATTTTGTATTAGAAAACCTCATTTTATACTCAAGATAATTGATTATCAACTTATAATAATCGTTTATCAATCATCAATTAGGACTTGCCATAATTGATTATCACGACCAATTATGAGAATTTTTAAGCAAGTTTTTTTTACTATTGTGTATTCATTAAATGGATAATCAATTACCATAATTGGATAATTGATTATCACAGGTTAATTAGTTGACAACAGATTTTTGGAGGTATCTAATAAATCATTATTTTGTAGTATTCACTTAGCTTTTCGCACCAAATTATATTAGTGAATTATGTTTAATTCTCCATTATTGTCTCATTTTCACTAATTGGGCTTAATTTGATAAATAATTCATATTTTTAATTAATTTAGATTATTTGAATCTAATTATTCTAATTATTAATTGCAAGACAATTTTGGAATTATTGTTAGGACTTCAAGATGACTGCAACACCATTTAATTTCGTTTTGAAACTTTATTTATGTTACTTTTGGGCCAGATTTGACTTTTGGGCCTATTTTTGGTCAATATTTTGTAAAGAAGCCCATATAGAGGGCATTTTCGTCTTTTTCCCTTTTAAAAACCCCAAATCAAATTTGGGAAAAACACTCTCCCTCATTTTTCACGTTTTCTCTCTAGGTTTCCAAGCTTTGGTGCGTTTTCTTCTTTCCCCCCTTATGGGAGGTTTTAACTTTACTTTCAATTCACTCTTTATGTATGGAATCTTCTTTTTAATTGCAATTACATTTCCGTTTTTTGTTCTTCTTTCATTCTCGTTTTTCAATTTCGTTTTCCCCCAATTTTATTGATGCCAAATTTCGTTTTCATGTTTAATTGCGTTTTTAGTTTTCGTTGCAGATTTAATTGTGTTTTTATGCTTCCAATTCCTTTTTCTGCTGCAATTCATTTTGTGCATTTTGTTATACATTTGATGCTGAATTCCCTTTCGTTTTGATGTTGTAGTTTCATTTTAAGGGTAGCTTAAGGGTTGCTTGGTTGGTCATTAGTGAAATTACATTGTTTCCATGAGATTTCTAAGATGGCAGTGTGTTTTTGCTGCTCTGACTTGGCTAATATTGAGTCTGTTTTTGTGCGTGCTATTGGCTATATGCTTAGTTTCCTAATTGGTGTGTAATCTTTGCTTAGTTGATGAAACTGTATGGTGAAAATTTGGTTGAATATTAGCATTGCGTTCGCTTAGTTCGCATTTATAAAAATATGGTTAGTCTTCACTTAGTTGGTTAACTTGTGTTCGATTAGAGGTTAAAGGAATGAATATTTGTTGTTAATCTGTGATTGGAAGCATTGTATTTGAGCTAGTGACCAATCATTTTTAATTAGTGTTTGATTGTGTTCATTTTAGTTCAGGCAAAACTATCCAAAAACCATCCCCCACCACATATTCGATGTAATTCTTGAACCACATTTGGTCCTTGAGAGACGACCCAGGAGTCACTTCCTAGTATTATACTGCACTTAATTGAGCATTAAATTTGTATAGGGTACGACCTCGATCAGTATCCTTGAGTGAGATCTCTATAAATTAGATTGGGACTCTCATTCTGAAATATGAAATACAAAATACGAAACATACAAAAAGTGTATTTCGAAATTCCTATCTACAGGTTGCGGTGATAAGTGTTATAGGGTTTGTCAAACCCTTATGTTGTGCCTTTGAGAACTTGGTGTGTTGGCATAGAGCGAGAACTTTCACAGGGAATGTGATTGAGTGTTGTTGTTGTTGCTGAGTTGAAAGCCTGTCATCCTTCGTGAAGCATTCGGAGGAGGTGTTCATCCTTTGTGAATATTTAGAGGAGGTGTTCATCCCTTGTGGGTCACAGGGGAAGTGAGTTTCATCTCTTGGGGTAACAAAAGAGGTGTTCTGACCTTAAACTATTTTCTTTTCTTTGTAATTGTAACAGTTTGTTGGTTTGTGCTAGTGCAGCGTTAATTCTCAGTTGAGATTAACAACTAAATGAAGATCTGTTTGATCCGAACCAGGATAAAAATTACCTGTGCAATTTTCTCTCTTCCTTACTCTTTAAATTTGTTTAAATTATTTTTAAGGAATTTTTATTTACGAGAAAATTTTTAAAAGAACGATTTGCGATAAGAAACCAATTGGCCCCCTTCTTGGTTTGTGGAACGCGTTAACCATTCCACTACGCCGTTGTGACAAGTTTCTTGTTGAATCTTTTTAGGAATTTTAGATGATCTTTAAATGGGCATAATAGAAATATCAAAATAATGTAGTAGAGAGATTAAGGATAGGAAACAAACACAGTCTTTTTATCCTGGTTCGGCCTTAATGCCTACATCCAGTGTCTTTCAATCAACCTTAGATTGAAAGACTTTCCACTATAAATTTGAGTTTTACAACAAGGCTTTACGTAGACCACACTGTCAAAATGTAAAAGTCCTCTCTAACTCACATCAATCTAATATAGCAAACACAAATCCTATAGAAGAACAATCCTCTTCACTATAGTAACCCTTTGAGACCCTTCTCAAAGTACCAAGAACACCAAGTTCTTCTTCCTTGCAACACGCACAGGGAACCAACAATCTTCTTGATTGCAAAACAAATTCTGATTAGTAAAGAATGCACCTGAATTATGCAGAAGTGATCGGCCAATAGAAGTTCAATGCTAGCCTTCAAGAATTCTTCAAAATCTTCAAAACCTTTGAATCTTGATTCTTGGAGCATTAGGCCCACCTGTAATCTCCTTTTAAACTTAGTGATATCAGATATGAAAATTCTCAAATGATCAAAGTGTTAAAAGTTCTCAATACAACACACAACATTTTATTATATAGAATTTCTCTTATCAAACGCACTTTAATCGATGACGAAAATAATGTAATCATTTATGCTTTAACACAGTTTATACCAGGATCACATTGAAATAGATTTAATTGAATACACAAATAATGTAATTGATTGCATGTTAACAATAAGTCAAAACATTTTAAAATATGACCGTTATAACAGTTATGATTTAGCTTGAAAACAATTCTCAAAGAATACCAAACTTAATTGATTACATAATCAATGTAATTGGTTAAGTCCTACACTTAGACAATTTTGAAATTTTTTTCTTCTCAAAACTCATCACTGCACATTTTCAAAAAGGTGTCTGCAAGAAAACGAGTTTTAATCGATTTTACAATTAATGTAATCCACTGAAACTTGTGTAGTTTGCCACAGTTTCAAGCAAAAGTTATCTGATGAACTTAATTTATTACTATACCAGTGTAATTGATTATTTCAAACAGATTTGCATTGTGCAAGTGGTTTTAACATATGAAAAAATGAGAATGCATACAACAAATGTAAAACATTTATGATCATAGTGAGTATGCAAACAATCAGTTTTAGAAACATATGTGATGGCAACCCCTTTAGGGACTTCCCATCCAAAGAAGTATCAACTACAACTAAGACTAAAGAAAGGGAAGTACAATAAAGATTTCCAAAACTCTTTCCTTATCTAAGTCTTAGACAGATTCTCTTTTAAACTAAATACCTTTACTTTGTTTTGTAGGTCACCAATAAAGGTGGGGAAACCATGTGTACACATCCTAAGGAAGACTTGGAACCTATAGCAAACAACCAAGAAGCCTTGCTGCTATTAGTCACCAAATAGCCAAGTTGGAAGTACATTTTACATGTGCATCATGTGGAACACAAGCCAACCGTGTGGCTTCCCTAATTCAGCACATGTTCAATAAAATGCGCATGAAACACATGGCTTGGAAGGAGCTCCTGCACGTTTAGATTCTGTACGTTTTAAATGTAGCTGATGTAGCTTTCATTTTACATTTCCAAGCTCATCTTTGCCTATAAAAAGAGAGCTTCATCATTTGTAAACTTAACTTGAATTGAATAAAGAAATGCTGTTGAATTGGTTCCAGCCACTTCTTCTTCAAGTTCATTGACTTGTGCCTTCTTAGCACACTTATCTCTAGCTTCCTTCCCTCTTGGAAGGCTGTCTGAGCTAGAAACACTACAAACACACCTCCAAAACCGCACCAAACCTTCCATCGAACACCTGGTGTGCACCTCCGTTTGCCATTCATCTAACCAGTCTGTTGCGTCATTCTGTCCAAGGAGCTGCTCCATTCTTGAAGTTTGGAGTTGCTTCCATCATTTGGTAGTCAGAGCCAGCACGTCCACGCTTGTTTTCAAGAGATAAGTTTCTCTACTTTGCAAATTTCCAATTCTGTCATGTGTTGTTCTGCTGTCAAGCTATTTTTGATTTTTTATTTCAATTCTGTTTTGGTTTAATTCGTGTCTGTGAGTGCTGTAATCATGCATTTGCTTTTCCTTAGTGATTGTTGCTCATTTTAATCGGTGCTTTTCCAGTGTGAGTTCAATTCTAGTTTTCATTTCATTTTCTAGTTTTGTCCAGTCATGTGCAAAAGTGTTGCAGTGTTATTCTGTCATTAATATTTTGATTTTGTTCAGCTGTATTTTTTTTACTTTTTTGGTTTGGTTGTGCCTTAAGCAGTTGCTAGCTCTCTGATTGATCATATAAAGCAACGGCATCATGTCCAGCTTTGATCAGTTGAGCCAATTAGCATTGCACATTTTGGTTCCAGTAGCAAACTGTTCATAAACTGTACTTTCTGGATTGAGTTGTATAATCTGTTGTGGTGCAGTTTTCTGGTGTGTCAAACTCTGACCAAATCTGCTTTATGAGTCTAAATGTGTTTAAAGTGATTGCAAACTCATATTCATCTCAGAAAAGCAAATTGACTGGTTTAGTTCTTCACACTCTGTCTTCAAAATCTGCACATATATTTCAATTCTGGTTCCATATCCAGATTCTGTTTCTGTGCACATTTCTTGTTTCTAAAGCTTCAGACAAGTTTGTATAATGATATTAAACGTGTCTCAAGTGATAGCAACTTATCATCATCACAGAATCCAAAAATGAGTGGTTGAGTTGATTAAATTCAGGTTTCCAAAACTGTCACAGTTTTTAAATCAAGTTTGTGCTCCGTGCTTGACTTCTTTGTTGTGTCTTAGGCCCTTTAATATCTCCTAGCTAACATTTTCCAGCTAGAATCTAGTTGCTAGGGCCTTTCTTACACGTTTTGTTGATCCATCCAGTTTTGAATATGTTGCATTTTAATTTCTGGTGCAGTTTTGTCCAATTTTGCTGCATAAGTGGCAACTACAAAAGTGATTTTGAGATTCTGTGTGCTTCTGTGGCGTTTGAAGGTTTGTGCACATACAATTGACCATTTCAAACTTGTTCTTACTGTTCATATGGTCATTTTTGAACCTATCCGAAAATACACCAGCCAAACCACCAAATTTTGTTAAAATTGGAAGTCAACCACTGAAAAACTGATATGCACTTTGCTTTGGCTGTTTAAGTGTTTCAACATATGCCATTTGATGATACAAACTTGTTGGAAGTGTCCTCTACACCTTTGAATCCCTACTACTCATTTTCACCACTGCAGTTTCCAAATTTTTCTTGCCACATTTCAAAATCTGGTGCAGATTTGGTGCTTTTGTGTTTCACTTTTGGCTACAGCTGGTGTGAATTGTTGATTCTGGCTGTTTTCGTGCATTGTAACCATTTGAATCAGTTTATTTTACCATTTGAAATTAGAATGCACTGTTCATTTGGTGAATTTTGAACCTATATGCAAAATCACCTTCTAAACCATCATTTTTGCTTATGTTTGGAAGTGGACTACTGATTTTCTAATGCAGTGTGATTCCTTGCTGTTTCAATGATTAAACACTTTCATATTGATGATGTAAACTTGCTTGAAGCTTCCACTAAGCCTTAGAATCACTACAACTCATTTTTGCATCTCAAAGCACCATTTTCAAACCATTTTTCTGGTGCAGAATGCCTTTTTTGTGTGTTGTTTGGCATTAGCCATATTCTACTTTTCATCTTTGGATTGGCAAAAGCTGGGTTTAAGTTTCCAAATACATTTATATGCTTATCCAAGTGTATAGCAATCATAAAAAGCAATTTAAACCCTGCAATCCAGCTTTGAAAGGTCAAAAACCAGAAACCACAAAATTTGATGTTCTTTGTGGCATTTCATCAAAGAGTTTCGAATTTTATCAAACAGTTTCGAAGCACACAATTTCATTACTGTTTTGAGTTTTTTCTTGCTTGTTTAATCTGTTCTATTGCCTCTCCTAGGTTCCTTTAGTGTCCCTCCTGTGTTTCAAAGCTTAAATTCACTTGAATTCAACTTGTTTGCCTTCTAATTTGTGCCCAAAATCTGTTCTGCAAAAATTAAATCCTGGTGCAGCAGCTGATTTGTTTGTTGACTGGTTTGGTGTTTGTTTTGGGTGTTGTGACGAATTGGTGCAGCTATTTTACCTCAGATTCCTTGCTCCAAGAGGGTAGCATCTTAGGAAGTGGATGAGGTGTTAAAAGGGCTTCAAGCTTGGACTCCAAGAGCACTTTAACATTGCTGGTCCAGCAACCATTTCAGCAACAAAAACACATCACCTTTGGTCTTCAACCAATCTGAACTAGCAGCCACACTTGGCTTTATTTCATTATACCAACATTGCATTGTAAATTTGGCTTGGTATCACGGAACCTTTGTAATTTGTTTCCATTTTGTGTTCATTTTCAATTTAAAGTGACTTGGAAAAATGCTTTTCAAGCAATTCCAAGTGCACCATACAACATTGTAATAGTTTAGATTCCACTTCTTAGTGTGAAAGTGTGTCAAGTGGCTCCAAGTGTCATTTGCACTTTCACTTAGGATCGTGTCTCATTCATTTCCATTTGCTTTACTTTACTTTGCTTGTTGACTTTTATGTTTTAAGTCTCTGTGGTACTTAGGAGCACGTTTCATATAGATAAACCTTCATTTGGTTTCTAGGTGCATAGCATTATTGCATTTAAAAAGCTTTTGAAACATTTCTACCTAGAAACTAAGGTAAGAAACAACCAAAGACACTCTGGCTAGGAAGGACAAGGTTCTTAAGCTTGTCCATTGTGACTCACTTCTCCTTCCTGGGAGCTATTTGGTTAATTTTACCTCTAGAATCTTTCTAGAAATCCTTCACAAAAATTTAAAGAGTTTTGATGTCTTGTTATGATTCCTATAGGTCTTCTTCTTCATATAAGTCCTCTCGGTCTTCTAGTTTTGATCAATCCATTACTTTTAAAGAAATTAAAAGAAAACTTGATGAAGCTAGAAGAAGGACTTGTTCCTTTCATGAATTTGATCGGATAGAGGATGAATTATATAAACAAACTAGGGCAAATATTCCATACTTTGGTGTGGATATTGGTGCTTTAATATACCTAGCTTGGGAAAAGGACATTAATGACATACATCCATTTATTGCTAGAAAAAGTAAACCTGAATCCTATTTCCATTCTAGCAATAGTGAATCTTATGTCCTTAGTCTCTACACATCTAGATTTGAAAAGCATGCAAGAGAGTGGTGGGATGAGAGACAATGTCATGTTAGGATAGGTAGAAAATTTCCCATTCATAATTGGTCTGAATTAAAATCTTGCATGAGAAAAGAGTTTGTGCCTTCAACTATTAAGAGAAACCTACAATTGCTGAGAGCTTACATTCAAGATGGAAAAACATTTCTTGAAAGCTTAAATGACAATGGTTTCCTTATTAGAGAACTAGAATTTAAGATTAATCTTAAGGAGCTGCAAGCTAAGCAAATAGAATTAAAGCTAAAAAGAGATGTTGAGAGACAAGAAAGAGAGAGAGAAGAAGCAGAGAGAAGAAATAGAGAGAGAAAAGAAGAAGAGAGAAAGGAAGAAGAGAGACAGGAAAGAGAGAAAAAAGAAGAAGAGAGAAGGAAAGAGGAAAAGAAAAGAGAAGAAGAAAAGAAGAAAGTAGAGGAAAGTAAAGAGAAGGAGTTCTTGCTAATGTTGGCAACTCCTACTCTTACCATTACCATGGAACCTAAAAGGGAAGGGTTCTCATTCTTTACTTCTTTTCCATTTATTGTGCACTCTTCCATTATTCATTTTTCTTTTACATCAATTGTCATCCAATATTTTGTGCAATCATTTTCCAAATATGGCAATTCAAAACTTGAGTTAATGTTACCCTTGTGTAAACAAGTCACTCAAGATAAAAATCAAATAACTTGGGATTATGGAATTCTCTAGTTTTCCAAGACTTATTTTCAGAAAATATTTTTCAAAAATACAAGACTTTTCTTTTGCCTTCTTATCTTTGTTTGCATCTTCTTCATACTCATTTTTGCTATATTTTGTAGATATATTTTTGATCCAGGAGGACAACAAAAACCAAAGTTGTGCTTCTTTCTTTCTTCCCGATTTGAGGACAAATCATTTTTAAAGAGGGAGGGAATGATGGCAACCCCTTTAGGGACTTCCCATCCAAAGAAGTATCAACTACAACTAAGATTAAAGAAAGGGAAGTACAATAAAGATTTCCAAAACTCTTTCCTTATCTAAGTCTTAGACATATTCTCTTTTAAACTAAATACCTTTACTTTGTTTTGTAGGTCACCAATAAAGGTGGGGAAACCATGTGTACACATCCTAAGGAAGATTTGGAACCTATAGCAAACAACCAAGAAGCCTTGCTGCTATTAGTCACCAAATAGCCAAGTTGGAAGTACATTTTACATGTGCATCATGTGGAACACAAGCCAACCGTGTGGCTTCCCTAATTCAGCACATGTTCAATAAAGTGCACATGAAACACATGGCCTGGAAGGAGCTCCTGCACGTTTTAAATGTAGCTGATGTAGCTTTCATTTTACATTTCCAAGCTCATCTTTGCCTATAAAAAGAGAGCTTCATCATTTGTAAACTTAACTTGAATTGAATAAAGAAATGTTATTGAATTGGTTCCAGCCACTTCTTCTTCAAGTTCATTGACTTGTGCCTTCTTAGCACACTTATCTCTAGCTTCCTTCCCTCTTGGAAGGCTGTCTGAGCTAGAAACACTGCAAACACACCTCCAAAACCGCACCAAACCTTCCATCGAACACCTGGTGTGCACCTCCATTTGCCATTCATCCAACCAGTCCGCTGCGTCATTCTGTCCAAGGAGCTGCTCCATTCTTAAAGCTTAGAGTTGCTTCCATCAATATGTGTAAAACATAAAGACACATTTTTGTTGCTGTCATTGTAACATATATGTGTGTTGTCATCATCAAAAACAAAACACATGGGAATTGAGATTAGCATTCACATTGCTTCCCCTATCGACAATTGTCACAACCAACCACAAAATATGAATTGTATAACCGCTTACTAGAGGAAGAAATCAGACCATTTAAAATGACCACTTCGTTATTGCGCATAATACCACTCCAACTAACCACAAAACGTGATGCACATATCATTTACTGAACCAATATATCATAGCACTTGAAATCATGTTCATGAATTTATTGTTGTACAAAATAAGTATAAGAACTAACCACATCACGTTCATTGTATAACTAGTTATTATATCAATCAATCTGACCAATTTTAAGTATGTTAACCATTTTGTTTTAAAACAGAATTATAATTTACGCACACCAATCATTTATTTCATTGCCTGTGGTGGTTCTTTGTTATGAATATCTAGTAATCTCCATCACTCAGTTTAATACTTTTACGTTTTTGGTTATTTGTTATGAAGGACATGGTTACATTAGATTGACATTCTGAACAAAAACAAAGTCATAAATAATGTATTCCCAAATCAAATTGATTGAAATTAAATAACCAAAATAAATGAAAACTTCATCATGGCAATTGTGGGTAATTCAAAATTACAAATTAGTTTCGTAACAATTGATAACGGTTGAATTTACCGTTACTTGATACTTAATTTTGATATTAAAAACACCCTTTATGATTTACAAACTAGCTTGAACTCATGTTTTTGCTTTAATTTTGGGAATAAGAGAGTTGAGGTTATACTTGATGATTTTATCACTAAATTTCCTTGATTTTGTAGGCTATTGGAATGATTTGAAAGAAGAGTTAAAGTACCAAATAGTTGGAATGCAGAAAAGTCAACCAGAATGCAAAAACGTCAACCAGAGTGCAGAAAAGTCAACCAGAATGAAAAGTCAACCAGAGTGCAGAAAAGTCAACCATAGTGCAAAACAAGGGCACTAAGCGCCAATTTCTTCTGTCTCACGCCTGAGCGTCACTGCTGAGGGTCAGTTTAGTGCTGCAGCTTCCGCTGGGCACCCTTTGGGGGCGCTAAGCGCCAACGACGTGGGCTTAGACCTGTTTTCTGTTATTTTTATGTTCTATTTAAGGACTTGGACGTTCTAGGGTTCACATCTTTTGACAGAAAGAGGCAAAAACTCCTTTCACCCCTTTCACCTCCATTGTTGTTGGGGAAACGATGTAATCCTTTGAAACTCTCATGTATTGCATTGATTTTTATTATAAATGTTTTACTTCATTAATTGTTAGGGTTTTTCCTCTACGCTCTATGCATGCTTTGTTTAACTCATTCAATTGCATGATTATTAAATTTGTCAATATGGACACATATGGGGAAATCTATAACTAGGGAAATTATCCTAAAAGCAATATTACCTAGGCATAGGGATAGGAGGGTTGGTTGCCTTTAAGCTTCTGTGTGAATGTAATGCATAATTATTTGCTAGGGATACAAGACATTGTGATCTAGTAATTAAGAGTAGGCTTTCTTCATCGAGACATCGCGTTTAAGGTAAAACAGTAGTTTTAAGTCGACTTCATTATGACGTAAGTCGATTAAAACACGTGGCTTTGCACAAACTTTTTCAAAGTGTGCTGTGAGTATTTTTTGAAGAGAAAGTTTTTCAAAACTATGTTTTTAACTGTTACAAAGTCGACTATGTGTGCAAGCCATTCGACTAAGTTTGTTATGTTTTGAAATTCTATTAATGCTTGTCTTAAAGTGTCTAACGGCTATATTTTTAAACATGTTTGACCAAGCATTAATTGTGAAACAATTGCATTAATTGCGTAATCAATTAATTGCTATGACTGCTACTAACTGTTATAACTGTCATGACTGTATTCGACTTCATTAATTGCAAAGTCGAATGAAGAGCGTCATAATTGTCAAAAACTATATATTTACACAAATTTGAATTCTGTAAGAAGTTTTGAGAATCTAACGAATTGTGTGATAATTTTCAGATTAGTCCTGTCTTACAGATTTGGGAAAAGCTCCAAGAACTCTTAAAGAAGACCGTGTTGTTCATCTTTGGGAATAGCTTGAAGAGCAAGGATTGTGTGCTCTTACTGTTTGATCAAATATGCATTGAAGGTGTCTGTTCTGGTGATCAGGAATTCAATCTTGTGAAGATTGGTGTTGTTTCCCTTTTGTGACTACAAGAAGAGGACATACTACGTTCTGGACTTTGAGGGGTTTCTCAAAGGGTTGAAGACGGCAGGAGAGGGGACATCTTTTTGCTGGTCTTTGTGTGTTGTATGCCTATATTTTGATTAGAGGGTTAGAGAGGTGTTTTATATTTTTGATGTGGAGGTCTCTATAAAAGCCTTGTTGTAAAAACCTTGATCATTATAGTGCATTTGCTTCCTGGTGAGGAAGGACACTGGATGTAGGTTTGGCCGAACCAGTATAAAAAGCAGTGTTTGATTTTTCTATCCCTACACTTTTACTTAATCGACTCTGTACTGTGTTTAATCAACTTTATTTCCGCTGCACTGAAAAATCTTTTTCTTTGTGTTTCAAGAAAGTTTTTAAAGTCATCTACTTTGTAAAAGAGATTTAAAGAAAACATTGTTTTTGTATTTTACCAATTCACCCCCCTCTTGGTGTTGAAAATTAAGACATTCTATTTTAACAATTGGCACCAGAGCTGGTTTTCATAAAATATTTGAAAAAATAGTCGATTACGTTTTCAGTTAAATCGACTGATCCTGGAAAATGACTTCTAATTTTCAAACCTTTGGTGAAGGTGCATCAACAAAAAGACCACCTCTATTTGCTGGTGAAAACTATGCTTTTTGGAAAATTCGGATGCAAATCTTTCTTGAATCCGTGGACAAAGGTGTTTGGGATGCAATCATAACGGTCAATATGAACCCACTCATGTTTTGAATGGAAAAGTTGTTTTGAAATTTTTTTCTGAATGGACTCAAGATGAGAACCGCAGAGCACAGTATGATGTTAAACCTAGGAATGTAATAGCCTCAACACTACCAATGGATGAATTTTTCAGGATATCACAATGCAAGACAGCAAACGAAATGTGGGAAGTCTTGGAGGTAACTCATGAAGGAACATATGAGGTGAAAAGAGCCAGAAAAAATTCACTCATTTAGGAGTACGAATTATTCAGAATGAAAGCAGGGGAGACAATCTCTGAAGTCCAGAAAAGATTCACACACATTGCCAACCATCTTATGTCTCTAGGAAAAGTATTTGACAAGGAAGAAATCAACATTAAAATTTTGAAAAGCCTCAATAGAAGCTAGCAGCCGAAAGTTACTACTATATCAGAATCAAGAGATCTGACCAGCATGAACATGGCAACCTTGTTTAGAAAACTCAGAGAGCATGAGTTAGAACTTGGAAGGCTGAAAGAGGAAGAAGAAATTGAAGAAAAGAAATCAATAGCCCTCAAAGCCACAAGCCGAAAAGCTTCAAAGACTACTGAACCAGAATTTGGCTCAGAGACTGATCTACATGACAAAGAATTGATGAGTATGGTGGTAAGAAAATTCAATCGTTTTATGAAAAATAATAGTTCTTCCACTAACAATGCAGGTTTCTCAAGAGGAAGAAAGGAGTCCAGAACCACTGCCATCCAATGCTATGAATGTGGAAAAAACGGACATATCAAGCCTAAGTGTCGAGATCTGCAGAAAGGGAACAAAAGATTGGTTCAAGAGAAAAGCAGGAAACAAAAGAGTGCATATATTGCTTGGGAAAACAGTGATTCAGATTCTTCAAGTGATGAAGACTACAATCTTGAAGAAGAATTCAACATCTGCTTCATGGATGGATCTGCAATCAATGATTATGAATGTGATGAGGAATTCGAAAATAAACCTGTAGAAGTCAAATATGACATGTTGCGTGATGCATTTCAAGAGATTCATGCAGAGGTTGTGCGACTGTAATATAAGGTCAATCGACTTATATCTGAAAGAAGAGACTTTGAGCAGAAAATCAACAATCTGGTTGAGAAGAATGAAAGACTGGAAAAGAAATTAAATGATGCATTGGAGTCTGCAAAGAAGAGTGATGCAGAGTCAAAACATGTTGAAAAAGAATGCCAGAACTATCCTGTATTTGTTCAAAAGATTCATTACTTGACCAGCACGTTAGCATAATTCACACAGGGCAGGGACAATTTAGATGTTGTACTGAAGGCCTCTAGAAGAGTTGTATTCAGACAAGGCATTGGCTACAAAGCTAAGAGTAACAAAACAGATACAAAGAAATTTGCAAATATTAGTAAGCCTGTTACACATGCATGTTTTTACTGTAATAACATAGGGCACACTGTTAGAAACTGTTACTACAGAAAGGTTGAAGTTCAAAAAGCGAAATATAAGTGGATTCCCAAGGAACATATATCTGCTAACAAACAAGGACCCAAATTCAAATGGGTACTTACATCAACAATCTCAACTGTTTTGTGATAAACAAATTTTTGATCCCCGAAAATGGAGTCAAAAACTTGTTAAGACCTTGGCAAGTGTACCGAATCGTCTCAAGTAATAATAAATGGTAAGACCAAGTATCGTTTCCCAAGAGACTCACGGAACTAAACAATTATGTGATTACTCAACTAATTAAGACTCTAAAGAACAAATTTTGGGGTTTTTGGATGCAAATGCAATAAAATAAACATGAATGCAATTTGATCAATTAAGGCTAAACACAACAATGAATGGATGAAGTTGATGATATTGTTGTTGGGTTTAGATTTCACCTAATTTACTCTCATGCATATATGAATTCATCTTCTTCATTAATGTTAATGCCACTTTCTAATTTACCTTAAACTCGATGTCTCGGTGAAGAAAGCCTACTCCTAATTACTAGTTCACAATGTCTTGTCTCCCTAGCAATTAATCATGCATTACATTCGTATAGAAGCTTAAAGGCAACCGATCCTCCTATTCCTATGTCTAGGTAATATTGCTTCCGAGAGAATTTCCCCAAATCTAGATTTCCCTGTATGTGTCCATATCAAAAAAATCAATGATCATGCAATTGAATGAGTTAAACAAAGCATGCAAAGAGCAAAGAGGAAAAACCCTAACAATTAATGAAGTAAAGCATATATAATCAAGAATCAATTCAATACATGAGAGTTTAAGAGGTTACATCTTTCCCAACAACAAATAAGGTTTAGCTCTCCATTATCACGGAGAAACTAGATGAACAATGGAATGAAAGAATTGAAGAGATAAAAAAACCCTAGAAAGAGAAGAGGAAAGCTGCCACATCCCCAAAATCTACCCCCAAGGGGTGAAAAATGTGTTTCTCTGCTCAAGCCATCAAAAGATACAATCCCTAGGACGTGCAAGTCCTTAAATAGAACATAAAAATAACAGAAAACAGGTCCAAGCCCATAAAAATAATAGAAAACAGGTCGAAGCCCACATCATCGGTGCTCAGCGGCACTTTTTTTGCACTCTTGTTGACTTTTCTGCATTCTAGTTGACTGGTTGACTTTTTTGCATTATGGTTGACTTTTATGCACTCTGGTTGACTTCTCTACATTCTGGTTGACTTTTCTGCATTCCAAGCATTCGGTACTTTAACTCTTCTTTCAAATCATTCCAATAGCCTACAAAATCAAGGGAATCTAGCACAAAACCATTAAATTCACCTTCAACTCTCTTATTCACAAAACTAAAGCAAAAACATGAGTTAAAGCAAGTTTCTAAGTCAAAAAGGGTGTTTTTAATATCATAATTAAGTATAAAAATAACAGTTTTTCAACCGTTATCATTTTCCAGGAAAGCAAATGATGTTGTAGTAGTAGAAATCTCAAGGATGAACTAACATGGTTATATCAAATTTCTTGAGTATCTAAAAGCGGTAACAATCATTTTCTTATTGTGTCATGTATGATATGTATCTGAATGATTGTTTGATGATTGTGAGATTGATTGATTGATTGATTCATTCATTGATTATGTTTGTTGTTCTGTGAAAATCAATTTTTACAACTTTTAATCGATTGGATTAAGCACATAGTCGATTACATGTCACTATAAGTGTTTTTTTTTGTTCTGTCATACTTAAGTCAACTTTAAATTTAACAAAACCGATTAGATATCTCTGTTTTAGGGCTTTCTGTGTTGGAAAATTTGAATGGGCTTAGTTATGTATATCCTGGTTCGCGCCTTTATATATGTATGCTTATCTTGTGTCTGTTTCACACAAGCTACACAAAACCTTATTTCTGTTAAAGAGTCTCTGCATTCTATAAAACATTCTGCAAGATGGTCGCTTCATCTTCACGACCAGGGAAGTGCTCTACATCTTCTATAAGAGAAGTTGATCCTTTTGGGTGGTTCAGTGATGACGATCAACGCACTGATTTCATATGTCAATGGGGGTACAAATAAGTGATTAGACACAAGTGTTTAAGTATTTCGTTTTTCCGCAGTGAAGGCTTTTTATTTCAAAAATGGTTGGAGAAAGTTGGTCTGACAAAATTTGTTGAACTTCAAGGGGACTGTTATCCAAACCTTGTGAAGGTATTCTACTCTAATTTGAAAAATAAGGGAAATTGTCTCACGTCCAGAGTAAAGGGTGTGAAGATAAGTATTGATTATGCCATCTGGAAGTATGTAGCGGGATTTCAACAAGAAGGACTGAATGCACATTAGGGGATACCAGGATTCTACAAAACTGATATCTACAATAACTTCTTGAAAAATTCTGACATGGTAGGGAAATATGAATCCTTTGATATTAAGAATTTACACAAAGAAGAATGCTTATGCGCATGCGTGATCACCTGGATTCTACTTCCAAGGGGTGAGGATCGGTCCATACTGAATGGTGAAGATGTGTACCTGCTTTATGCATTCCAAACGGATTGGTCTTTGGTGATAAGTGATTATATGTTCAAGTTTGCAAAACAAAAGGAGTATCATTTACCATATGTTGTTTTCATAAGTAAGATACTTGTGCTACAAGGTGTAGACATTACTAATGAGCATAAATGCTTTAGGGACTCCACAAATGTGTTTGACAGAAACTCTATTATGTCTCTTGGATTAGTCAAGACTATGAAAGGCTGATGTTTCATAGGTGAAGAGGATTATGTCTATAGCTCAGGGAGTACTCTAGCAGCGAATGAAGAACGTACAAACTTCTTTCCAGAAACCAATTTTGAGACATTCGCAACTTCTTAGTTTAGAACTTTGAATGATAAATTCAATCATCTTTAAAGAGGGTTTGATCAGGCTTAGCAACAAAAGGAAGACAGTTCTTCTGAGGAGGATTCTATGGAAACTTTAGATTCCGAATAGGGTTACTAGGAGAGCTTGTTTGTTGTGTTAGTCTGTTGCTGTTTGATGATGTGCTTTGTCTATTTTAAATTGTTTGCTTTAATGTTTTAAGAGTTTTCTTTGTAGTAGGCTTTATAAGTCACTTTCTCTAGTCTATCTGATTGTAATATCTTTTGGACAAATAATGAAATCAGACTTTTAGTTTTAATTCGATCAGTATTGACTTTAAAATTGAATCTGTTTATATATGATTGAAGTTAATTCTGTTTTGGAGGAAATTGATTATGTTGTTGTTAACTGTTACATTAATACTTTTGCATATTCATTTCTTACCTGTAATAATTCTTGCATTACAATTGTTGAGATTGTTGATAGGAAGAGCATTAGTTTAGTTGAACCTACAATCTCAGAGCTTCTGGTTTTTTATGATGACAACATAATTAATAACACATGTGATGTTTATGTGTTACATGTTCTATTGCTTGCATGCTACATGGTTTAATCAATGTATAAATCTGTTTAAAGCATGGAGAATATGATTGTGTTGTTACATTGCATTTCGCTATGCTATATAATTGATTTTATTTGTGAATGCATGTTTAATGTTTTATAAAATGAAAACCACAAGCAGTTATATTGAACATTTTATTGTGTGGCAAAACAACAGTTTTAAGTCGACTTCATTATGGAGTGAATGGATTAAAACTTGTGGCTTTGCACAAACTTGTTGAAAGTGTGCTATGAATTTTTTCAAAGAATACGTTTTTCGAAACTATGTTTAATTGTGTTACATAGTCGATTACATGCAACCTGCATTCGACTGAGTCTGTTACAATTTTGAAATTCTATTAATGCTTGTGTTAAATGTTACAACAACTATATTTTTAAATATGTTGACCAAGCATTTATTGTGATTCAACTGCATTAATTGTACATCCAATTAACTACATTGATTGCTGCTAACTGCTTTGACTGAATTGTTACATTCGACTGCATTAGTAGCTTAGTCGATTAAAATGCGTCAGAATTGTGTTTATCTATAAATTGACGCGAACTTGATTTTTGTAAGAACTTTTGTGAATCTAACAGTTTGTGATATTTTGTAGAAAGTGCATTCTTACAGAGAAAGAGAAAGAACTCCAAGAAATAAGAAGTTACCGTGGTGATCATCTACTTGTGGATTCCTTAAGAGCAAGTTAACTGCATTTACAAAGGCTGATCATATCTGCACATTTGGGTGTTACTGAAATATCAGAAGCTTCAATCTTGTAAAGATTGGTTTGTTTTTTCCCTGTTGTGATTACAGGAAAGAGAGCGTGTGGCGTTCTTGACTTTGAGGGTGGCTCAAAGGGTTGGACTGCAAGAGAGGGGATTCTTGCTGCTAATCTATTTTGTATATGCCTATAATTTCATAAGAGGGTTAGAAAGGTGTTTTATATTTTTGACATGAGGTCGCTATAAAAACCTTGTTGTAAAAACATTGATCATTATAGTGCATTGGCTTCCTGTGGTTGGAAGAACTTTGTTTTTCCATTTCACCAATTCACCCCCCTCTTGGTGTGAGAAATTAAGTCATTCTATTTTCAACAATTGGCACCAGAGCTGGCTTTCACAATATATTTGAAAAACAAGTCGATTATCTTTTTCCTGAAATCGACTGATCTTGAGAAATGGCTTTAAATTTTCAAACTTTTGGTGAAGGTGCATCCACAAATAGACCACCACTATTTACTGGAGAAAATTATTCTTTCTGGAAAATAAGGATGCAAATCTTTCTTGAACCCGTGGATACAGGAGTTTGGGATGCAACTCTAAACGGTCCATTTGAGCCAACTCATGTTGTTAATGGAAAAATTGTTTTGAAAAACTTTTCTGAGTGGACTCAAGATGAGAATGGAAAAGCTCAATATGATGTTAAAGCTAGAAATGTTATTGCTTTTGTACTAACCATGGATGAATTTTTCAGGATAACACAATGCAAGACTGCTAAAGAAATGTGGGAGGTTCTTGAAGTGACACATGAAGGAACGGATGAAGTAAAAAGGGCCAAAAGAATTCTCTTATTCAAGAATATGAGTTATTCAGAATGAAGGCTGGTGAGACAATCTATGAGGTACAGAAACGATTCACAACTAGTTTGAATCGATTACATTAGTTGTTGAATTGATTAAAACTCGTGTGTTTGCATATATCTTTTTCAAATGTGCTGTGATGAGTCTTTGGAAAGAAGAGTTTTCAATATTCTGTTAAGTGTTGAAGCTTAATGATTACATGCTTTGTGAATTCAATTAAGTATGTTATGTTTGAAAACTGATTTCGTGCTAGTCATAACTACTATAAGGGTCATATTTTTAAATGTGTTTGATCAACATTTAATGAGAATCGATTACATTAATTGTGGATTCAATTAAAAGCTATATTTTTTGTAATTCTGTTACATCTGTTTAATGTAATCGATTAAATAAGTTTAGTAATTGATTGCTTTGCGTCACGATTGATATAAACTATATATTGACACATTGTTTGAAAATCTCTAACGATTGATCATACTTACCCTTTCATATCTGATTGATTTCATTTGAGAGGTTTTACAGATTACTCAAAAGGTCCAAGAATCAAGAACGAGAAGAAATGGATCATCTTGAAGCATTCTTGGGAAGCAATCGACTGACTACATTGAATGATCGCTTTAGCACATTTGAAGGTGCATCTTGATTGATCAGGAGAGAAGAGTTGCAATCTTTAATTTATTGTTTCCCTAGACGTGCGCGTCAAGAAGAAGAGTGAGGGGCTCTAGACTTTGAGAGGGGATTCTCAAAGGGTTTTCTGCAACAGGGATGGGTGGTTTTGTTTTTGGAGGTGTTGTTGTTTCTATATTTGATTGAGAGTTTGTGAGGTGTTTACATTTTATAGTTGCTCTGTAAAGCCTTGGATATAATACTCTGATCATTATAGTGAATTACTCTTTGATCTAAGGTTGATTGGGAGGGTGACTGGATGTAGGCATTGAGGCCGAACCAGTATAAAAATTGTGTTTGTTTTTCTCTCCTTTATCTCTTTACATTTTCATTGTCATTGCATATACACGTACTGTTTCATTGCACACATATTTGCGTACTACACAAGAAAAATTTCAAGAACCTTATAGTTTGCGAAAAGGATTTATAAAGTGCAAGTTGTTATAAAACACCAATTCACACCTCCCCCCCCCTTTAGGTGTTGAGAAACAAAGTCCATCAATTCTAACATGCATGTTTCACTTCTTCAAGATCAAGGCATTTAATAAAAATATATATTTTCATCGGTCACTAGAAAAGGAATATAAGAAGCAACAAATGGTTGTAACAATAATAGTATGATCAACTAAAGTAGCATATAAATTAGTATAAAAAGGAAAAACTAAACTCAATAGTTTTTTAATTAGAAACAATTTGATCAACATGACACAAGTTAAAAGTACCCCTTGCATTTTGCCTTTTGCCAACTAAAGCATGAAAAAAATGTAGTATTCATATCTCTATCTCTTCTAAACCAATTCCTCTAAGCCTTTTCCTTCCAATAAATAGCCTAACAATCCAAAGAAAAATTTAAATAATCTTTTATCTTGATCCCGTGAGTTAGTAAAACATCCAAATCAGATGGACAAGAATTAAAAATATTTTGTTGAATATAAAAAAAGGGGCTTTGATTATCTACCACCAACTTATGTATGTTTCCAAAAACATTTTCATTCCATTCTTTAAAAGAAAATTTAAAATGTTGCAATTTCCTTGACACAATTAGCATAGGGCAACCAGAAGTATAAGCATTCCAAGAGTTATTGATGATGAAATGATAATCCATATGAGACATCCACATCTTTACCAAATCAAGAAGAAGATGGCTTGAAAATCCTAGTCGAATGATAAAAAGAAAGGAGCATGGGCAATGATCCAAGTAGTTTCGGGAAAAAAATTAACACGACAAGAAGACTAATTCTCAAGGCAACGAAAATTACAAAAAGCTTTATCAAGTCTTCTATCAATAGAATGCATACCTCCATGAAAGTTCGATCAAGTGAAGTAGAAGCTACAAGATGGAGTTGCAACAAGCTAATTAAAATTAATCTAATATGAAAACTCAACACATGAAATTGGACTAGGGTTAACATTACCTTTCACATCCTCAGCACAAAGAACAACATTAAAATCACCAAGGATACACAAAAAATGATAAAGATTAACAAGAGTACACCACAAAGAGCGACAAACCATGTAAGTAATTGTACCATAAATTCCAATAACTTGTAATTTAACATTATCAACCATATCAGCGTATGAAATAAATTGACTAGTAATATTGATAATATCAAATGTGAAGTCAATGTTGATGCCAAGAGGCAGTCAATTTTTGAGCAAGTATATTGTGTAGATGTAGTACAAGTGTCGTATCCACAAGGATTTGGAACACAGTGTTTGAACTAGTTTGACTTGGATAAAATAGTATTTGAATTGTGTGAAAAGTATGCAAAACAGATTTACTATAATAAAAAGTTGAATAAAGACATGTTGAAACAAATTTGATTAAAAGGTTGTTACGATATGATTAAGACGCGTTGAGGTTAGATTTCATCACTTTATCCCTCACTTGTACTAATCCAATTATTATTTATAAAGATGTAATTGTTCATGTCCTGTGACTACTCTTAAATATAACTTTAGATTCATTCTTGACACCTAGAGCCTAAGATCATCAAACTTTAGTATGATTCCTAATTAATCACTTGCATTAAGATCAAGACTCTATAACTTGTTAAAGCCTTAGATTTATTCCTAGCATCTAAAAGCAATAGGAGAATCAGTTGGACCATAACTTAGAACTAGTTCTCACTCAATCCCAAGCTAGTGAAATAAGATCAGTACTTAGTTCTTCATACAACAAGCATAAATTAATTCACAAACATGTAAAAAAAGCATACTTTAATAGATAAAGCAATACTAGTATAAGAGAGTTTCAAAGGGTCACATCATGACCTTAACACAATAGATGTTTAGCTCCTCATAATGGATGCAAACTTTACAATTCTTTGAATAGTCATGCCCGCTTATGTTCTCTAATAAGTATAAAGAAAATTCATTACAAAGACTCAAAATGTCTCTCTAAAGTTTGTCTAAAACAGAGGTATAACTCTGGTTTTTATAAATTATCCAAGATGGTGCTCAATAGTGCACTTGTGGCTCAGTAGTAGAAGTTTTCTTTCTATATGGGTTTGTTTTAATGGGTTGGCATCATGTTCTGATGCTCAAGTCCTGAGATATCTTCTTTGAGAAAGAGTCTTCATGGCTTGAGTCTTCAAAGGGGTTTGCTCCTTGTGGCTCAATCTTAATTTTTTTGTTCAACCACAACGGTCACAGTTGGCCTAAAATTGCTTAAATTTCATCCAGTTTCTCTATTTTCCACTTTGACTCTCTTCTAGTGCTGGAAACTACAAAACAAACTAAATTTAGGTGAATTTAACATAATCAAACAAGATAAATGTCAAATTCATCTGAAAATTAACTCAAGTTTGGCACTTATTAGTCACTTCTACCTAGGAACCACATTGTACTAACCTTGGTAGAGGAGTTAGAGACAACCAACAACTTAAACTTAAAACTATAAAAAAAAATAGCATGAGAATAACTAAAAGAAGTCTTTGTTTAAAACTCGTGAGTGCATTTTAGAAGTTCATTCTTTGGAGAATTTAACGTTAAATTTCTTTGGAGGTCTATCCTTATTAGGTTTCCTAGTAGTTAGAAATGGCACATCCTCATTCACTATATTAGCCCAATTAAAATCTAATTGCAAGTTGAGTTTCCTCAAACATAAAAGAATTAGGGACCGTTTGAGAATTACTATGGTATGAATCAATTTGATGTAAGCCTTGAGGATTATTTTCGACGGAAGTGACATCCTCCAGCCAAGGAGTCAAAATCCACAAGCTCACGATTAGTAGCAGTATCAAGATTATACACCGAAGAAGAGTCATCCTTAACTTGAAGAATATCAAGTTTAACCACAGAAGGCAAACACGGTGTCGTAAGTTGAATCACAAGTTATGGCTAAGCAGTAGGTGACACCACAACAAGATAACCATAGAAAGTTTCACCATAATAGTAAGTTGTACCACAACAACAATTTGTTGCATTGCATTAAAAGGTTGTTAAACGACACACTGCACTACATGTTGCTTAGATTGCACCAAAGGTTACACCACAAGCTCCACCATCATAGGAACCCAGTCTTAAGGTGCAATATTATCACCCTTGAGTCTATTTGGAACATCAACCACCTTAAGACGATAATGTTGCTGGAATTTTTAACCAACTGTTTTTCCCTCAACCAAAATTGATATTTGCATCTTGTTGCAATATTCTATAATTAGATAAGTCATAATCATTTCATAATTTGAACAAAATAAAAGGTAGTTTTTCATACTCCACATCAACCATGAACGTAAATATTGACCTTTAAACCAAAATTTGATTAGGCAAATTAGATAACAATTTAATTTCAACTAAAACATGGGTAAAGAAACCACAATACTTATTCATGATGCAATCATCAAAAGATAAAGGTGTGTCAATACTACATGCTGTAAAAAAATTGACTCTAACTATTAATACTCTAATGGAAGACCATAAATACGAACCAAACATTTAGTTTTCATAAGTTTTATAAAAGTAAGTACAAAATCCTTTGTCGGAAAAAAACATGAAAAATAAAAGAATTAAGTTTCAAGTTCCAACCATCAAAACTCTTATTATATCTTCATTGATGAAAAAGTAAATTTATATAATTATTTACCAAGATTAATTCTCTTCCATTGATTCAAATGCTTTCCAGTCACGTTATTTTATTATAAAAGTCTAAGTGCGTGAGTGATTTATCCCTTATGAATTTTTTTATTTCAAACAATAAGATAAACTTTTTTAACAAATCATGTCTCTTTTAATAAAAAAAGGATAATTATAATAAAAAAATATCACATAAATTATTGAAAGCTTATACAAAAAATACTTGGGTGTATTACACGTTTAAAGATTATTTAAATGAATATAAATATCTCCAATCCTACAAACAACCTCAGAGAATATGAATCCATAAACTAGGTCATACCTCACCGACACGTATGTCTTGTTAAAAACCTCTAATCTTCTTCGCCATTAAGAAAAAAACTGAATAGCGACCTTAAATTGAGTAATTTAGTTAAAAAGAGAGAAGTCTCGTGGATTGATAAAGCACGGTCGCAGCCGCAGGGTTCTTTTTTTCCTTCCAACTACACGTCGCAGCCGCAAGGTTCTTCTCAAGTTTACCTTTTTAAAAAGGAGAAAGACAATTCAGTAGAAAACCTATTACATAATAAATATAACTGAAAGATATGAATATACTTTATACTAAGAAAAGTATGCAATTCTTTTTAACGTTTCTTATAATTTAAAAACTCTCTTTCTCTTTGACTAATATAAAGGAGATATTTCATGCCTTTATACTTAAAATAAAAAATAATGATGACTGCGTAAAAATCTCTTTAATATGAAAGAGATATTAAATGCCTTTATACTTAAAATAAAAAATAACGATGACGGCGTAAAAATAGTAATAAATGGTATATAATATTATAAAATAATTATTATTATTATAAAAAATGTTAGTTTTAAATGTTCGCCAGGTTTTTATTTTTTCACGTTACAGAGTGTTTTTACTCTTATTAAAACTAAGTGTCAACGGTCAATTTTTATTATTTATTATTGTAGTAACCCATCTACAGCATTTTTTGCATTCCAAACAAAAACATACCAAATCAAGTTTTGTCTTCTCCTTTGTAAAAAGAAATTTTATTCTTTAAGCTATTTTCTTAGTTTTTTCTTTATAAAGTTTATGTTGTATCGAGATTTGCGCAATACACAAAAATAAATTCTTAAAGACAATGATCTACACGTCTCAAAAAGATTTTATTCATGATTTATTCAACAATTTCTCCAACATATAGTACATTATGTTATTAAAATATTTAAATAATTTATAATATATAATTTAATTAAAATGTATACCTCATTTTTAGTATATAAATAATTTATATTTTTTATTTTTTATTTAAAAATAAAATATAAATATATAATGTGAATATTAAATGAAAGAATCCAATTATATATGATTATAAATAATTATTATTATTATTTGATATAAAAATATATGAGATAAAGTTTTTCAAAAGAAATTAAAAGAAGTTATTAAAAGTAGAAAATATTAAAAAAGAATGAAGAATTTTTTTTATAAAACTCATGTCATATATTGTAAACCCCTTGGCATTTTCTTTTTCTTTCTCTTATGTTTTTTTACTCTCTCTCTCATGTTTTCAGAACTTTCATCTCAATTTTTTATCCTTTTCAAAATTAATTTCTACTACGATGAAATTGCATAGCTAAGAAACATTTAGGATTGATCAGTTTCGTCCTTTGAGTAAGTTTAATTTCTATCTCCTTTTCATTCAAAAAATTTGTTTTCTTCCTTGCATGTGATCTTCTTTCGGTTACATGTAGTTTTTCTAATTTCTAGATGAATCTTTATTTGTTGGTGATCATGAAATTATGCTCTGATTGTTAATCGGAGCTTTTTGTTTGTGTATATAGAGCAATTATATGTTTTGAAGTTGTGTAGGAGAACAACGATGCTAGGAATCTTCCTTAAGATAAGGGAAGCTAATAATTTAGGTTATTTTAATTGATAATTATAGTTGTAGAAAATAGATACCTAAAATGAACTTAAATTGAATGTGAATTAGGAACTTTTACTACATTGCTTTGCATATTATGTAGATACAAGTACTTGTTTGAAGGTTGAATTATAAAGAAGTCTTGAATGTTAATTTTGTGAAATTGTTGAAGAATGAATAAAAAGTTTATTTTATGCATATTGAGCAATGTATTAATGCATAATGAAAAATGGTATTGAGAGAGTTGGGACTTGACCAAAATATTGCATCTAGAAAGATATTGAAATGAAGTATACAAATGTACACTAGAATGAGAGTCATTGAATGAGATTAGATATGTTAAACAATTTAAATTGGTTCTTATGTGAATGATGATGTACGATCAATAAATAGTACTTTAGTATAGATGAAAGTATTGAATGGATATTGCATCTGAAATAGTTATCTATTGAGAAATTGTTGAATGAGTGTGATCTGGATGATGGTATGGTAAACTGAGGACCTTATGTTTGAATGATTTGTATGTCTTTTATGAGCACTACAATTGTACTTACAAACATTATATTTCTTGAAAGCTATAGTCTAAGGAGATTAAGAGCATAGAGAAATTTAAGTAAAACTTAACTGGTATGTATACTTTATTTTGATTGATGAAAGGTGTTTTAAGAATTGTGTAAATTGTAGTTAATGGTTAGAAGGAGATGAGAATTACCAAAAGTTAGATAAGATACATAATTTGCATTAAAACTACTTTTGTTGCATCATCAATAGACATTAAGTAAGCATCATCAGACACCACTTTAAAAATTTGCTAACAGAAGTGTTCCAAGGATCTCACCGCTAGGTAGTGCCTAGTTACCACCGAACACTTGAGAGATAGTGAGTAACCTGGCACTAAATGGTAACGTTATGATACTTTGCCTACTAAAGGAGGTTTATATGCTGCAAATTATATTTATGATTGTATTGAGTTATGTTGATAATGTAGGAACATTTTAAAAAATTTAGTGTGTTATGGTTGTCAAATTAGTTATTTCCAAGGAAAAATGCTAATGTAGGGTGAGTCTAAGTGTATTGAAGGGGACTTGTTTATGGGACTATCCTAACTCTATTAGTTTCTAACTCACATAGAGGGAGATAATTGGGTGGTGAGAGTCAAAGAAGGCTTCACAAAGAATATAATATAATATGAAAAAGGGTCATACTTATGGTGCTAGTGAAGTTAACCATGTCATGACTTGATGAGGAACATGGATTCAAGAATTTGATTATAATATGAAGAAATTGGTGGTAAGTATGATAGGTGCAAAGTCTTACTAGTCTATTCAGTACATTACTCTTCCAAAAACAAAGTCTAGATGTAGTGTGTTGTTTGAGTCTCTTTGAGTTGTATGTTTTTGGAGCCTTGTGGGATGATACCTAATAATTGGTTTGATGAATGTGAACTATTTATGTTACTATGTTGGTTTATAAACTAAACCAATTGTACTAAGATTTGAATAAGCTAGTTGGATAGAGCCATAGGGATTGATGTTGACAATTGATCTAGATGAATGGGAAATATGTGGATTTTATTTTTATGTTGGCCCTTAAACCAAAAAGTTCTCTAAATGAGTAATTGATGAGTGAAATCATAAAAAACATTCGATATGTTAATCTAAGAATTTATCAATGAAAAAAAATACTTTTTATAGTGACTTTTTATATCGATTATAATCTACCAGGTATAAAAAATAGCGTGGTGGCATAACTATAAATAACATAACACTTTTTATACCGAATGTAGTTATAATAGTTATAAAAAGTGGGCACAATAATATTGTTGTAATAAATAAGAAAATTTTCTATATCGCTTCTAATTATAACCGATATAGAAAGTTAAATGAGTGAAATTCTTGTAATAAATAAGAAAATTTTCAATACAAATTCTAATTATAACCGGTATGGAAAGTAGTTTCTTATTATTATTTTTATTTATAAAGACAAACCCACAATTCAACCCACAGATTCACAATTATGTCTAGTGGATCTTGCGTGAACTAGGGTTTGTCTCTATAATGTATTGCAATAATGGTGGATTGTAGAAGAAGACATGGTGCTACTCAAGGGTGCGATTTGGAAGTCTGTGTTAGGTTTCTCATTACATTTCTGGTTTTGATTTGGGGGTTCAGTGAAGGAAGTGTAGTAGTTGATGGTGGCTTGCACGTTGAAGTTCTACTTTGGCGAGGTGAAGCATTGACGTTGTTCCGTTGTTTGCAAGTAGGCGATATGCATGGTAGTTTTGTTCCAAGCGTGATGGTGCGATGAAGATTGGTGGTGACTAGCGATAAGGTTTGCAATTGTTGTTGGCAACATTCTAATCACACTCTAATGATTATTATGTTAATATTTTTGTTTATATTTTATGATTTTTATAGAATCTATGGAACTTGAAAAAATGGAAACAAAATATGGGAACAATTTAGGAAAATTGAAGGCAAAATCTAAGAGAATTGGAATCAAAATTTAGGGAAAAATCTGAGCATGAATAACTTGAACAAACTTTGAAACAAATGATGAACAATTTATTTTCTATACTGGTTGTACCTTTAACTGATATAACACTACAAAAATAACATATTTTCGCAGTGGTTTTTTCTACATTATTGGGGTTTTAACCCCTAGTAAATACATTTTCAAGGGTTGGCAAAACCACTAGGAAAACCACCTTCACAAAGATTTTTGGCAGCTATTTGCATAGAGTTTTGAAAACTGTGACTATTTGCGAAGGTTTTTCAAAAACCACCGTAACTTGCATGGGTTTTCACAAAAATCGTCGATACTTGCGAGGATTTGTGAAAACAATCACTAATTGCTGGGGTTAATAGAAACCGTCGGGACTTGCATGAATTAGTACAAAACTATTAATATTATTTGTTTTATGTAGTTGGGGTTTTGAAAACCACCATTAATAAAAATAATTTAATTTTTTTATTATTGAAATGATTTAATTAGTGTTATTGACATGGAGTATGTTTAATATTAAACTAGAATAATATGAAACCAAAATAATATGAAACCAAAAATTATTATTATTATATAAAATAAAATGTAAAATTAAAAATACAATTAATTTGTCAACTTAAGGAGTAACACATGTTTGGTCCTAAAAATTAAAAAAAAAATGTTCTTCCACATAATAAATCAAAAAGTGCTGTGCATAACAATTATCATTCTTATTCTTCATTTTCTTCATCATTTGACACACTTCCTTAATCCTTAATCCTTAATCCGATACCTACAATATAAATCAAGAATATAAATCAAGAACTACTCCTAAACCCAATGCTGGAAAGTATAGCAGAGTGGAAATTAAAAGAACAAAAACAAACTTATCCATATGCAATTTAAGCAATAGGGGATTCTGATTATCAATATAAACCATAGTTCCAGCTTATGCATAATTCAAAAGGCAAGATTAATAATTGGAAACCAAACCAGTAATAAAAGAAAAAACACAATCCTGTCATTATCAAATGTCAATCAAGATTATCCATGATAGACAAATTACTACACATTCCTCTCAGTAGCGCGAATCTTAATAATTCAGAGATCAAGTTATTCATCCATCTTTTCTTAATACACTACACCATGATTCATAATTCTTTTAACCAATTATCAATTGAAAAAATTAAAAGAAGTGTTCTATAATACTTGCTTACTTTTACACCACATTTTACTTTGATTGTTAGAAATTATAATAAAAAAGAGATTTTATTATTGATAGTTTTATGTTATATATCATTATTTATTATTATTAAAATTACATTTAATAATTACTATAATATTTTTAATATTTATTACATTATGTCTCTTTTTGTAGATTCTAATTTATAAAAAGTTTAATTTCAATATATTTATTAAGTACAGAAAATCAAGCTCATATATTCATATAATATAGTATTAAGTACAGAGTTTGCTTGCATTTCTAACCTGAGACACCAGCAGTACAGTAGACAGGGCAAAGATCATTCCACCAAATGACCAAGCAATGCCTTGGATACCAACTAAGGAGCATTTGCTGGGAGATTTATCCACACCCAATATACCTTCGGATGTACTAAAAAATCAGTGTTCTAAACCAGCTCCAAGATCTCCTCTTCCCTTTTATAAGAGCCGCCAAGCACCCATAAATCATCACAGACAACTTACCCAATGGAAACAGAACCTAAAACGCAAGGGAAAGAATATGTTATACATTGATTTATCTGTGAGTATATTTATCTGTGAGTATGCATGTTTCATTCATTTTGTCTAAGGATGCTAATGATTACAGGGAGCAATAAGGTCACAAATCAGCAAAATGACTTAACTTGCCCACATCTGTTGACTAGTTTTGAAGCTAAGCCAAACAAAAAATTCAATACATGTAGAATAATCATACAAATTTTTTAATAGCTGCAATCATTTCCTGCAAATAAGACAGAAGAACATCAACTCCAAGAAATATTACAATTGAAAATAGATGAACATCAACCCCAAGAAATATATTATGTGTAAATTACTATATAATGAAGATAAAAAATAAAAATAAACAAAAGAATCTAAACTGGAATATGAGAGGAATCTTAACACTAACCTCTATCAAGGGATCCAGCTGAGGCCTTCATTTTTACATGTTCTGGTGAAAAATGGTAAAGGCAATAATCTCAAAGGTAAAATTTCATGAACATATGGTGGTTTAGTATAACATTATACAAGTGGATGAAGCACGACAGAAGAAAAAAAGTCTTCGTATCCAAATAGCAAGGATACTTGTTAAATTCATTATAAAAGTATACATGTTTTTTGTAATTCTCGATTAATAATTAGGTAAGGCTGTGAAAGGATTGATTATTTATAAATTAAAGTAATAAACTTACTTTCAATTTTTCCAAGAGGAATGCAGGGTTGATAATCTTTCTATGTTGAACCCACTTATCACCCTCGGAATTTACCAGACCATTGATCAAGAAATTGGCAATGCCACTTATCTTTTGTTTCTGGAAATCATGAATGTTATTGAAGACTTCTTTGATTTGATTTTGATCAGTGATGATGACCTTTGGTGAACTAGATTTTCTCACGAACTCTTATTTACTTTTGACCACTCTAAAATCAAGATTAAGAGAAAGGACAAATCATACAAAAATATATAAAGAAACTATATATTATTAATAATACTACTCGTAATAATACATTATTTATAAAGTCTATATATTATAACTGCTATTGAAAGGAAAAAACAAGTAAACATTGATTGACAAAGATAATATATATTAACAGCTAGCCTTTAAGCTACCTCTTGAGTTTGGCAACTTTTACTGTTATCATGCGATAGATATAGTTGTCCAAGCCTGTAATGAATCCCAGTATCATACTCACATAAAATGCGCGATTAACAATGAAATTTTCATATTCCTTTGATTGGAATTATATTCATAACATGAAGCGTCAAAAATTTGTAGTTGAGTGCCAGACATCAGCTCCGTCAGTTGGTATTTAAACACAACGAGGGGATTGCTCTATCCTTGTCTAGTAATGATCATTGGCAGCACAATGTATGCCCTGATTTGACATATTCGGTTCCTGTAAAGCAAATAAAAAAGTTTATATAATTAAGTATTTAACAAAAAGATAAATGAATTACAATGTCTATATGAAGTGCATGGATATAAAGAACAATTTATTTTAACAGACGTTGTCATTACTCAAATGTAATTCAACTTCAAATTAATATTAATCCTTTCTAATAAAATCCAAAAAACAATAATCTCATCTTCCTGCTTAATCTTGAACATGTTATTTTATAAAAAGTTCATAGCAACTATAAAAAGTTAAGATATTTCCAAAAATATATAGCATTCAGTATTTTGAAATTGTCATGACGGCTTAGCTCTCTTGCAAAGCCATTACATTAGTAAACAAAAAGAAGTGCATTATCTGAAAACAATTCCTTTAAAAATATCCTCTCTTTGTTATTATTGTAATCTCATGTTATGATCCCACCATTTAAAACAGTACATCCACAAAAGTAGAATGATACATCCCAGTTAATTGGTGTAGCTTTTGACTTTACAGTCTCTCTGTATACACTTCATAATCACATAATAATTAACTAATGACAGAGAGCGCATATATGCTTAATTTATGGAAACACTTTTCTGCATAATTTCCCTTCTCTTTGCTCTCTAAAGAGAAAACTTTAGATCCAATAGTATTTAATTTTGAACATGAAGAAGAATAACATATTGATCAAATCTAACCATAATGAAGCAATCCTAAGTAAACCAAACATAACATTAACAAGTAGTTATTTGATCTCCATTGAACACAGTTCCTACTAGCATATTACATAACATAACATGTGTACGTATGTTGTTTGAGCTTTAATCTCAAAAGAGTTTCAATGTCCAAAAGGTAGTCCTGTAGAAAGCAAGAAAGAACCGTAAATTCAGTAATATACTAGACATGTTATATATATATACATATAAATACACACACACCCACTCTGAATTTCTCCCACAGAGCTACAATCTCGCTCTGACTTCTGTATTGATGCCCTTCCCTGTCATAGTAGTGGAGACTTCCAACTATTATAATAACTCAACAAGAACATATATCAGTGAAAGCAAATCAAACAACGATGTGCATGCATACTTACAAAAACATACATGAAAAGATGAAGAAGAAGGAAGAAGATTACCCTATAGACCCTGCCAGACAACATGTGGCGTTTTTCCGCAACCCAACCAGGAAGCGGCCACTGGTAGCCAGGCGATATGCGCGTGGGCGAGAACATTGTCGCTTGATTTTGGACAAATTTTCCTTTGTTTTCTCCGAAAATGTTTGGTTATTCTTCCTCTTCCCCTCACCACCATGCCTTTGCTTCCCACACTCGCTCTCCATCTTCACCTTCACTCTCTCTCCCTCTCTTTCTCACAACAATGTCTTATATATATATATATATATATATATATATATATATATATATATATATATATATATATATATAAACACTACAATTTCTTCTCTCTTTTTTCTCACCTTTCATGCCACAGGATTGCTTTTGCCTCATAGGAACTTTAACGACAGGAACGCCAACTTAGGGTTTTCAAAATGGGGAAATCCTGTGAACCGAACAATTGACGAAGGAGACTAGTCAGGGCTGTGAAGACAAAGTGAACAACGAAAAATTGACACACGAAGACAAGCAATGAAGACGCGGACTCAAGTGCAGAGGCAGTGGAGAAGATGCAAAACCATTGAAGGCGCGACGAAAAGAATTAGAGGTGCAGCACCAATGGAGACGCAAGGAGCACCAATGGAGACGCAAGGAGCACCAATGGAGACGCAAAGAACACCCATGGAGACGCAAAACCATTGACACGCGAAGAGGAGAAGCGAACTCGTGCAGAGACAAAATAGAGAAAATGAAAAACAATTGATTGATGAAGACGCGACAAAATGAATTAGAGTTGAGAAATATTAAAATACTTAACCACGTTTTGATCGAAAAAACCAGTATTAAAAATAAAGGTTTAATATTTATTTTTATTATTACGTGACATTTTCAGTTTTTCTCTCTTCCCACTTCTCTCTCCTCCCTTCGTCGTCGTCGTTAGAGCTGTCAAATTTTTTCAAAGCCCAAGGCTAACCCTGGTCCAATTTATATTTAGCTCTGTTTTTTTTGACCCACGGGGCTTTTTTAAAGCCCCTGGCCCCCAAAGCCCCCATCAGATGGGTTGTAAATGAAGTAGGGCTGGGTTAGTCCCCTAGCCCCAATTTCTTCTGAACAACCACTTCACTGAGCACTTAACGGTGTCTCCCTCACTCTCGTCACCCCTCCCTCCACCTTCTCCCACCGTCTCACCCCGTCATGCTGGACCCCGGAGGAAACCTCTGTCCTCATCGACGCCTACCGCGACAAGTGGTACTCCCTCGGCCGCACAAACCTCAAAGCCACCCACTGGCAAGAGGTCGCCGATGCCGTCACTGCTCAGTGCCCCAACGCTTCCGCCACTGCCAAAACCGTCGTCCAGTGTCGCCACAAAATGGAAAAACTCCGCAAACGGTACCGCACCAAAATCCAACGCCTCCGCTCCCTCCCTCTCCCTCGCCTCATCAACAACTCCACCACCGCTTCACCCTCCTCCTAGGTTCACTTCAAATCCATGGATTCCATGGAAAAAGGCCCCAACAAACCCCACACCGACACCACCGCCGCCACCAACCCCAACACCCCCACCAACAACCTCAATTTCCCCGACGACGACCCTGTTGAGAGGTTCACTGCTGTTGGGGCTCGCATGCCTAAAGGAGTTCTTCTTGTTGGTCCTCCAGGAACTGGGAAGACCCTGTTGGTCAAGGCTATTGGTGGTGAAGCTGGTGTTCCATTTTTTTCAATATCTGGTTCTGAGTTTGTTGAGATGTTTGTTGATGTTGGTGCTTCTCGAGTTCGTGATTTGTTCATGAAGGCCAAAGAGAACGCCCCTTGCATTGTCTTTGTTGATGAAATTGATGCTGTTGGAAGACAAAGAGGAACTGGAATTGGTGGAGGGAATGATGAAAGAGAGCAGACCCTCAACCAACTTTTGACAGAAATGGATGGTTTTGAGGGTAATACTGGTATCATTGTCATTGCAGCAACTAACAGGGCATACATTCTTGACTCTGCCTTATTGAGACCAGGACGGTTTGATAGACATGTATGATTATATTATGAAATGCCTAATGCTTTTTGTTAATGAGTAAATTACTGAACATCAATGCTTCTGCAGGTTACTGTTGATGTTCCAGATATAAGGGGAAGGACCGAAATTCTAAAGGTTCATGGTAGCAATAAAAAGTTTAATGATGATGTTTCTCTTGATGTGATTGCCATGAGAATGCCTGGTTTTAGTGGAGCTGATCTTGCAAATCTCTTGAATGAGGCTGCCATTTTACCTGGTTTGGCAAAACAGGTACTTGTCAATCATATGCTCTTGAAATAATGAATGGTGATGTTTCTGAAGGATGAACCTTTTATCTTTCTTCTATAGAAGTCTTCTTATTTTCTTATATTCAGCAAAAATACTCCAGTTTAAAAGGAAGATTAAATAAGCATGTTAAAATAACATACAGCTTTAGCTTAGTCTTGTATTTCTATTTTTATTCAAAAGCAAGTCATAGTGTTCTGCATTACTTTACAGGCAAATTATTATATATTTTTGTCATATAATTGTTAAATATATAGGTGTTTGGTTATTTGTGTTACATTTGCTGCATCTTCTAATGTATGTGTAGCTGTTTCTCGAATTGTTCATAATAATAATGTTATCCTGTATTTTCTCTGTTACTGGTGTGAAGTATAATAATGTTGGTTTAGTTTATTTTTGTTTGCAGTTTATTCTTCAAGTATTTATTAGATAATGACATCATGGCCCTTTCTGTTGTTGTACCGATAAGTCCTGAAGGTCTATATATTTTGTTATTTATTCTTCAAGTATTTATTAGATTGTTTGGATGACAAGTGAAAAGTCCAAAGATGGGGTATTTGTTCCAGAGAAGGGAAGTAGGTAAATAAATGCGTTTGATTGACCAAGTTTCTATGCTCTTTAATTAGGCATCAATAACTAGGGAAAATACATGTTATTAAGGTATAGCTTTATTTAGGTTGTACTTATAGCCATAACGAATTGAATATTGTAATTTTGTTTTTATGATGCATGTTTTTGTGACATAATGATTTGATCACATGATTAACATTTGCGGGTGTTATGGGGGTTGTATAATTTTGGTATTTCAGGATGAGTTACAGTATTTCTAACTCACCTAATTTTGGCTTGTTCTGTTTCCAACTCACCTAATTTTGGCTTGTTTTCTTTGCATAGCAGAAGAACTTGTCTGGATAAATAACTCAAGATCCTTGATTCTTATGCTTTGAATGTCATCACATTTTATAAATCTAACAAAAGCTACTTCTCAATCTAATAATATAAAAATTAGAAGTTGTCTGTGCAAACTGAGAAGTATATAATATAATTATTTTGTGTTTATATAGACATTTTTAATTTCCTAATTAAATTTTGTGTAATTTTGGTGAATGTATTTTTAATTGTTTAAGGCAACTTGCCTAAGAATATCCCAGTCAAGTTATAATAAGTCAGTATTCTTTCATTGCATCCCTTCATGGACATCTGATGAAAATTGGAAATAATATTATAGTATTGTTATATGATCAATAAGGACATTGAAATCACCAATGAAATTTATTCAGTCCAAGGAGTTGAATATGATCGCCAGGTAGACTCTTTACTAAGTCGAAAAGTGTAAATCTGTGTACTTGTGCTTTCAGATTCTCATCAATTGTGACTCATGCATTATCTTAACATGGTATAGGAAATAATTTCTAGAGCTTATTTCAAATTAACCAACCTTCAGGAGCAGAAATCATGTAAAAACTTGAGGATTATGGATGTCTTAGCTTTCAAATGAAACACTATATATTCTATACAAAAAGTATAATAGACCTTTTAAAAAAAATCTTCTTACTGTGGTATTTATTGGCACAACCTTCATTTATGTTGTCTATACATATAATGAATATGTTTAACAGGAGTTGCGAAAGCTTGTACATAGAGTGCACATTACTCAAGAGAAGAAGGCTGATATAATTGAAATGTCTTGTTATATCAGTTTTTGGTGCAGTTTTTAGCTAGTCCAGATTGCTTTAATTGAACTAATCATAAAAACAAGCAGGAGTATCACTTGGGTGCAGCCAAGGAATGAATGTGCTGGTTGTTGTCTTAAAGTCTGAAAAAGCTGGATCTGTGAGCAAAGCATGGCTCGTGAGTGTGACAGGAGAATGGCTGGAGTTGTATCCAGTGAAGAACTTAAAGAAACAAAATATGCATGAGGATAAGACTTGCAATGGCCTGGACAAAAGATTGAAGTTGAACTGTTGTTCATACGTGAGGGAGGAGAGTTCACTTTACATTTTCTCTGAAGTTGGAAGTGGGACAGTATGTTTTTACGTTAATATTGTTATTTTTGGTTTAACATTGCAAATTTCCATTTCTCCACTGTAATTTTTGTTTCTACTTTTATTATTATATTTTTCTCATGGTAAAAAGGAAAGCCGATGGGCTAGCCCTGACCCATAGGGCTTTAGGGCTGTTTGGTCCTATGGGCTTTTTTAATGAGAATTTTTTTTGGTCTTGTGGGCTTTTTTGGCCCCAACCCACATGGGCTAGAGCCAAATCTTATAAAATGAGCTGCTTTGATGTCTCTAGCCGCCGCACACCGTCTCCCTCCTCTTCGCCAAACCCTATCACCACCCCTTCATTCTTCACTAAACCCTAACACCATCCCTCCATCCTCTAAGCCAAATGCAAACCTTCCTATGACATCGACACCTCGTTCTTCGACAACATCAACCCATTAGAAGACATTGACTTCAACTCCCTGGAGGAATTTGTCGCCCCTCCTGCATTGTATTTCTAAACTGTTTGTTTGTTTTGAGTGCGGAAGGGTGGGGAGATAGGGCACGGCACAGTAGTGGAGAGAGCGGAGGCGTACGGGGCGACGACGATCTTGGTTTACGACAACGGTGAGACATTGAGATTGGAAGATAGTGAGGTTTTTTATCCCAGTAAAACAAAATTGAATATAAACATAAATAAAAATAGGTTAAATTATTTCTGAAACAGTGTGCGATTAGGGATTAGGGTTTGGGAAGAGGGGATTAGGGTTTGGCGCGCGATTATGGATTTCACAGCGGAGAAGAAGGAATTAGAGAACAATAGTGCCAATAACCCCGAAAACGCTCATCAAACATCAGATTCTTCTTCTTAGTTAACGTCGACACTTGATTCAAACAACAAAGAAATCGAAGAACAATAATCTCATGAACTCAAAGCTGGTGTTCACCCTCTGAAGGTTTTTCTTCCTCACTTTGATTTTTTTGTTTTTTGGTAACTGAAGAAGTGTGATAAAGTTTTTGAGTGGAAAGGGAACTGCCACGTGGTAGTCTCTTATTGGCTAAACTTGCCAACTAATTGGATAGGTCATTTAATTTTGGCCAGCACCGTTAGTTTTTTAATGCGTAAGCAAAAAATATCCACTTAACCTGTTTTTGCGAAAAGTATGATGTTAGTGAATTTTTAAAAAAAGAAAAAACAACTTTGAACAGACCCTACAAATCGAGGGATCAAAATAGGTATTAAACCAAAAATTAATAAAAAGTTTATATTTTAGTTGCGCGGTTTCTGTATAAAATCGTCGAAAATTTTCTGAGATTTATAAAACTGCTCGAAAAAAAACCCTAATAAAATATAATATTTTTGTAGTGTAAAAGGTGGTACTTTTTACTGAAATTGATAAAAAAGGTCAATACTATATTCTCTACTTCTATGTTTGTTCTCAAACTAGGATAAGATACTTGTTTTAACTAGTATAAAAAAGTTTTTCTACAATGATTTGTTTTTTTCTCAAAAATAAGTTAATAACATTATAATATATAATTTTTTTTGTATATTTTCATATTTTATATATATATATATATATATATATATATATATATATATATATATATAAGTTCTCTTGATTTAAAGTCCATTAATTTATCTTTAAAATTATTTTGTTTGTAGTTTTGGTCCACGTACGATGATCGAATTCTTTACAAGAGCATATGAAGGTGTATATAATAGTACAAAACAATAAACATGGAGTTCGCATGAATATGATGATTTTTAGAGTTGAGAATTTTCTCTATATGTATATTATACTGTATATTTTGAAGTCCTCTTATATTATATTTTATCGAGTTTTTAAATTTTAAGTAATATGATAAATGAAGAATGGAAATATACTTTATAATTATTTGAATGATTATGTTTTATATCAATTAAGTAATATCTTTGTTAAGATGAGAATTTAACTAAAGTAACACATATTATTATGCATTACAACATCTTAATTAAACTTACGTCTTAAACCACTAACACATAAAAAATTATATTAAAAAAAGCATAGAATAAAAACGTTAAAAATATATTTATATTGATTGTTCATATATAATTTGGCCTCTACGTGTAACTTTTTTAATTTTCTTTTTTATCATTTCAAGTTATCTACTGTATTGATTGGCTTTTTTATTAATATATCTTTAATTACTTTTCAATATATATTATATATTAAAATATAAATTATAAAATTATAAAATAGGTGTAATTTTATATGAAAGTTACTAAGATGATTATGTTTGTAAAAGAAAGAATTTGTGTTCCAATATACAAATTTGTTTTTATCAATTTTTTTACATCCTTTTAGTCATTTATGTCATGCATTGATTTTTAGTACTTTTGAATAGAAGTGTGCTTCCATATATATGACTTTCATTTGTTCTTTTACACAAATTAATTAACTACCTCTAATTATTTTTATTTACTTCAAAGAAGTTCTCACCACAATAATTATTTAGTTAAATAAAAAGACATTGAACATCACGAAGAAGAATTGGTCCATATTTAGTGCATCACTCATCAAATTCATTTATAAAATATACATGTTTTTGTTGGATTGGGATGAAGATGGATCTTGCTCAACTTTTATGTCTAGACGTACAACAGTGGTTCCTGAAAGGAGGTGACTTCACTCCGACACTCAAGTCAGATATTTTTTTTCTGAAGGTCTAAAGTAATTAAAAGGTTTAATGTCTCGGTAGGTCCCTATTTTTTGACGTGAATCTCAAATAGGTCCTTTTTTTTAGCGTCTTAATTGGGTCTTTTTTTGTGTAAAATTGCAGCAATTAAAGATCTGCCGTCAAATTCAACAAACGGCCGTTTAAATTTGGTCTACATGGTATGTGGTATGTGAGTGTATTTATTATCTGACGTGGCATTTAAAACGAATTTTATATTAAAAATATGTACTGACACAAATGTGAATTCAGATGGGCAAAGTGGTGGGCAAAATCTAAAACTTTAATTGTAGTCCCCTGTGAAGGGTGAGTGCTCCTCAATGCCCAACGGCAAGGCCAAGATGTGGGAGGAAGACCGCCACCAGCAGGGAGGAGGGATGGATGAGTTGCTCGCGGCGTTGGGCTACAAGGTTCGTGCTTCCGACATGGCAGACGTCGCACAGAAGCTTGAGCAGTTGGAGATGGTCATGGGGAGTGCCCAGGAAGATGGAATTTCCCACCTTGCTTCCGACACCGTCGTATCCATCTGGACCTGTTCATCGGTTCCCTGGAAGAAGGTTTCGATGCGTTTCACAGAGAATATGACGCCTATCCATTCTTTTCCAAAATCACATTGATTTTCATATAGTTTTGATTTGCTAATTTTCTATATATAAATGTTGATTTTTTTCCTAATTCTGGTTGTATTGCTATCTTCTACCTTTTCTTCCACAATTTCCTCTCAAGATACCCTAGTGTTTTTGATGATGGGTGGTGCTCCAATCAACAACCAGCCCATTTTCAACACCCTCATGTCATTTCCTGTCTAAACCAACCACCTTCACCTTTTCCCCCCAATCATTTTTCTCTCTTCTTCTTCAAAGGGTTAAAACTGTTAGATTCATTTTTCAATGCATCTGAAACTTTGTTGCTCATGTTGTAGCTCTTAGGTAACCAGAGGGAGTTATCAGCATTCATGCCATTTCTGACAAGTCAACCGAGTAAACGGTTTGCCATTATAAAAAGGAGCAACAGAAAAAAAAAACAGACACAAGAGGTCATTCAGCCAGTAAAAGCATGATGGGTAGTTACTTTCAAAAAGAAAAATAAACGATGGGTATTAAAAACTGCTTTCACCAACATGGTGGCAAAAAAATTGGCTGATATGTTTGACTACAGTTACATTTTAAAATTTGCGTTTTTGTATGTATTAATTGAACTGTACTAAACAATATGAAATTGTACAGGAAGAGTGTATAAGGAGATTGTTGGAAGTGCATACTATGTGGCTCCGGAGGTGTTAAGGAGGAGTTATGGAAAAGAAATAGATGTGTGGAGTGCAGGAATAATTTTATACATCCTTCTAAGTGGAGTGCCTCCATTTTGGGCTGGTAAGTATATATAATCTGTGACTCTGTCTGAAAGGTACATTGTTTTAGTATTGTTCATTGCTCTGGTAACATTATCTGTGGGACAATTTTAGAAACGGAGAAGGGAATATTTGATGCAATTTTGGAAGGCAAGCTTGATCTGGAGAAAGCACCATGGCCTTCTATTTCAACTGCTGCAAAGGATCTGATCAGAAAAATGTTGAAACATGACCCTAGGAAACGCATTACAGCTGCTGAAGCCCTTGGTAAGTATGTCACTGCTGCATTTTATGTTTTGGCCACACGAATTCTGATGGTTTTTCAAGTATGTATTCCATCCAAACTCAATACAAAAGCATCGACATTTCTCATCTGAACCAGAACACCCGTGGATGAAGGAGGGCAGTGAAGCGTCTGACAAACCTATAGACAATGCTGTTTTAACTAGGATGAAACAGTTCAGAGCAATGAACAAGATGAAGAAACTTGCTCTAAAGGTACCTCAAATTTTTCAGTAGTGCATTAAATTTGAATCAAATATATAAATACAAATGCCTTGCAAAAATGTAACTACTGTTGAATGTGGTCAGTTGAGTGAGTGGAAGTGGAGAGTTAATTAAAAACTTCAGAATAAAAATCTGTTACACTTGCTTGACATAACAAAAATGGTATGAGAAGGTAGAAAATAGAAGTGAATAATATAATTTTCACAAAATATAAAAAAGTGTATAATTTAATTTTAACATGTAAAAAAGTATCATTCATTGGTTTTACTAGAACTGATTGATTATCCAGACGGGAAGGGATGCTGATATTCTTGCCACTGATGGAAGTAAAGAAGAAAAGCAGAAAGTGGAAATGCCAAATAATCACGTTACAGAAAAGAACTTGTAAGGCAGAAACAGCTTCAGTTTGCCTGGGAGAAAGAGAGAGAGTCATGGGAGTGGGATTCTCAAAGGTGTTAACACACAACAGACGATGAAATTCCAATTTCTTCGACAGATTCTGCTCCTCAACTCACCTACAAACAACCTAGGAAAAACCTGCCTTTTCCACGTTCTCTTGTTCCTCCTCCCATGCCAACCCAATGTTCTTCACAGACAGGACCTGTTCTTGCCAACGTGCATCTGGTGATGGAATTGTGCAGTGGAGGTGAACGTGCATCGCCACTTCTTTTCTTTTATATATATATATATATATATATATATTAACATATATATATCTTTGTTTTGCCACGTCAGATAATAAATACACTCACCATATACCAGGTAGGCCAAATTTAAACGGCCGTTTGCTGAATTTGACAGCAGACCCCTAATTGCTACAATTTTACACAAAAAAGGATCCAATTGAGACGCCGAAAAGAAAAAGGACCTATTTGAGATTCACGCCAAAAATAGGGACCTACCGAAACATTAAACCTAATTAAAATTATGGAAAATATGTCTTACTCGAAATTAAACCTCTATTTACAGGGTTTATGCACCAATCGGTTGGTTCACTCGACCTACTCCTATCGATCAACTATGTAACAATGCTCAAACTCAATTTAGTCATACATTTTTTTCTTTTATTTGCTTTTATCAACTATTTGTAATTTTTGGAAAAATGTATACGAGAGAAAAAAGGTTTATAGATTTAGATTTATATTTGTAAAAATAATTGTTGTAAGAAAGTTAAAAGAAACAATAACAATAAATCAAAAGTCATGATCTTAAAATGACTTTAAAAAAAACTTAAAATAAAAGTCATGCATCGAAATATATTTTTTTGTCAAAAATAAAATGAAACTCCTAAACGCAACTTACTCAAAAGTGGTAGAAGAAATTAAATGAAGGAAAAATTGTCTATTAAATACTGACTTTTTATTTTTAAATCGTACTTCTATATATAACTTATTTATATGAACAATGTTTTCAAAATTTTCTCATTTTAATATTGTTCACATAAAATTACGTTTCTTTTATGAATTGTTCATCAAAATCATTCTATTTGTGATGAAGAATGATGAATAACTAATAGAAATTACTTCATTAGGAGAAAAATAATTGCGAAAATGTTTCAACTTTTTAAAAGTAAGATAAATTATTAAGAAAAATGTAATGATACTAATTGAATTTTTCAAATTTTTGTAATTAAAAACATATTATACTTAAAAACGGAGGTAGTAGTAGTAGTATGTATTTTTTGTATTGGAGTGATCTTTGAAAATGAATTTCTTTCCGAAAATAAGCCCCTTTCTAAAGAAATATTACCTAAATAAACATATTTCCAATTTTAATTTCTTTTCACGTTTAAAATTCAACTTTCCAATTTCGCTTTCCTTTTTTTCTATTTTCAATTAAAAAATTTGAAAAAATTAGGTTAAAATTTAGCTTCTCAGGAACCAAATCAACCAGTACTCACTCCTGTACTCTGGAAAATCAGTTCGAATTTAGTTTCAAAATACTAAATTTTGAAAACCATACAAAGAAATCTAATGTTATTTACTATTGAAAATTCAATTCTGTATATACCTAATTCTCCCCTAGTGAAAAATAAACAAATTTAGTTTTAAAAAATTTATATTAAGTATTATTATAAATTTTAACATCTCATTATTAATACAGTAATGTTAATTAATAATTTATTGTCACATAAAAATTTATTAAAATAAAAAATAAAAAAGAAAATAAAAATCACACCAAATTTATAATAAAAAAATCATTTTATAAAATATAAATAAAATATATTTATCATAAAAAATATAAATAATATATATAAAGATAAAACATTAAATAACTTTTTTAATTTTATATAAATCAAAATCAAAATAACTAATTTATATCAACCTAATAATTTTTTTCAAAATAAATTCTTAACTTTAAAATAAATCAACTTAGTTAAGAATTAAAAGGAAGAATATTTTTACTTAAATATTTTTTTCTTAAAGTTAGTATATAATTTTAGAAAAAAACACCCTTGACATGACATCAAACACTATTTTTTGAATACTTGTTAGAGATTGACACGTATTTTTCATCTCACTTGCCATGACGTAAGTAACAGAAGGATGTGATGCTTGCTGCACATAAATAGGAGTAAATGAGAAAAGGAAAGAAGAGAGTTAATTTTTTCAATATCGTTGAAATTCATGTTTTAATTTTATTATTCATTTATTAAATAAGTTGAAAATAAAATCAATTTCGAGTAGCTATTTGATCCAATAAATATATTAAAAAACAAAATCTAACAAAGATTTATTAAATTTTTTATTTTGAAATCATCCAAGCTATATCTATTAAAAAAATATTTATATATTCACGTAATTAATTTTATTAATTTATAATTATTATTTATAATAAGATATCTCTTATTATTGTCTACTTTAAATAAATATTATTTTAATAATGTTATTTAATATTACAATATAAATTTATAATCTATATTAATCTTATAAATATAATTAATATTTAAAAAATATTCAATTCTCTAATAATTACATTCATACAATCTTTATATCATTCATTTGAAGCGTTTTTAATAACCATGATAAAATTTTACATTTCAAAATGTTAATTAATTTTGACATTATCGTTGTTGTACTTCGGATAAGAAGGAGTAAAATGCATCTTATCCAAATAAAATTTATTAGAGTGTTGACCACTTATTAATTAGATTCTTTAATAATTACGTCCAAATTTTATTTATCACTTCAAAGCAATGTTTTATGTATTATTTATGCTTGGTTCCATGGTACGAGTTTAACTTTTATTATAAAGATTTTCTGGCTTGATGGGTAACTAGAATTCATCAATGTTTTGAGAAGTTTCAAACTTTGAATGATCCACATTTTTATTTACTCTACAAAATAAGAGCTCTTATCATTCCACCTCACTTGTATCACCTTGCACCTCCCATTAGTCCTCCCGTTAGACTGTTTTGCCCTCAATTTAATGAACTTTTGCATAGGGGATCTTGCAATAATGGTTGCTGGTATAAACCCTGCACTCCCTTCTTCGTAACTCACTTGTTATTGTGTTATGTTGTTCGTGCGAGACGTTCTGTGGTTCTGCTTCCATTTTGTGGTGTTGTAGTGGCCCAACATTTTGGTCGTAGGAAGAGGAAGGTGGTGAAGCCGACATTCAAGGTAAGCACTAAGCTCGTGGCACACTTAACCGACGTTCGAAATATGGTTAAGAGATCGTCAGAGTTCAAACGCCGATTAAGGGTCACTAAACTTCGAGTTACGGCAAAATCTTAATCGGCGTTGGAATGCCGACAAGCCTTAATCGTACTTTGAACACCGGTTAAGGTTGTCGAGAGAGAAGAGAGTTTGTGATAGAAAAAAGGAAACAAATGATGGTGCTTTTAAGACAATGTCATCAAGAGTTGCAGAAGGAGCAGCAAATTTTGAAGAGACCCTTTTCATTGGGTGCCATGTTTATCACACGTCCAACCAAGGCACTACAAAGCAGATCAAATTTGAGCTATACTCCTTTTGGATATACTTTTTTTTTGTTGATGCTAAGGAGCTAGATTTTGGAAGAAGCTTAGTGGACTTGAGTGAGCTGATAAAAGAATCCATTGAGAAAAACCGACAAAGCACTCGGGTGAAGCAATGAGACACAAGCTTTGGCTTATCAGGAAAGGCAAAAGGAGGAGAACTTGTTCTCAAACTGGGTTTCCAAATAATGGACAAAGATGGAAGAATTGATATATACAATAATCAAGTGGACAATTAGTCCAGCTCTAGCAAGCTTGGTAATTTCTCTTCATTTGCTTGTAAACAATCTAAGACATCATTCAACATGTCTAGTCCTAAAATGGCAAATAGAAATTATGCATGGAGTCCTTCACAATCGAGAATAGGAGAGGATATTCAAGAAAATTGAAAATGAAATGTGTCAAAACAAAATGAAGGGCAGAGATAGGAGGTGTAGGGGGTGTAGGATTTTTGTGTGTTTTAAAGGAGAATAAAATCTCATTTTATTGAAGATTCTTCTACACAATCTGCTAGGCTTCTAACAAGGACAAAGATGGAAAATAAAAGTTGGAGATGCATGATGATATAGGTGAGACGCAAGGAGAAGAGCTCACAAAATAAATGTCATCTCACTCTCAATATTGGAATAGTTTTATTAATAGTTAAATATGTGTTTTAAAACTATTTTCAAAATTTATATTTCATTTTTAAATTAAATTATATATTTATTTTGTTTTTGTATTTTATGAATCATACAAAACATCTTCTGGTATTCAAAAAATATTTTTTAATGTGAAATATTATTTTTAGAAATATATAAAATTTTAAAAATACCAAATATATAAAATGTACTAAATTAAAAAAATTATTTATATATCTGTGAGAAAATTTTAGGAAGATCAAATCTCTTAATCTTTAAGCAAACTTTGTTGTTGTTCTAACGAACAACGTGAAGGTTATATTATAATTTATTGTCAAACTTCTTTTGTCAAATGGTAAAAACGGTAGTGTTACGAGTCTTTTATAAAGGATAAGGATGAAAAAGTATAAATGAAACATAATTTTTTCAAATAATTTAGGATAAAAAAAGCATATTTAAGCATTCTTTTTCATTCAAAATATCATTACAATTAATTTTGATTATCTGAAAAAACAGATAAAGAATAATGTTGTTAGTTAAAGAATTTGAAAACATTAAAAAATAAAACATATGGGTGTGAAAAAAAATTTAAATTATGGGGAAAGAAACACAAAAATGATGAACCAAATAAGTTGTCTCATGCATTAGAGAAGTGAGGGAGTAAGAAAACAATATCTTATATATATACCATTAATTGTGTAAAACTCTACTTGCATGTTAAACCTAATCACACTTTGTTGCTTCTTTGATGAACTTGAGCATGTATGCATGTTATTTTGTACTAATAAAAAGACACTCAAAGATTATATCAAGTTAAATTCTCACAATAATAAAAGTTAAATTCAGAAATTTTACATAGGATAAAAACTTATACAAGTTATAATTTAAAGCTAACTTTTCTTGTTAACTTCCATATTCAATCAGGAGTGGATGTTGATCTCCATATATATATATATATATATATATATATATATATACATATATATATATATATATATACATATATATATATATATATACATATATATATATATATATATATATATATGTATATATATATATATATATGTATATATGTATATATTGGAAAAAAAGAATTTTTTAAATGTTATTTAAATATTAAAATCTGACTAATATTTTTATAAATTTTATACTTTAAAATAAAATTATATATCTTAAAAGAGAAATTTAATTGTTTTATTCCAATAGGAAAAATTCAAATATTAAATATTTTATTTACTCTATTCAAATAAATAGAAAGAATTACATAAAATTTTAAATATTGGGTATTTTACAATTGTATTTTTTCAAAATACTACATCAAATTTAAAATATTAACAAAAAAAGATAATATTTATATAAAATATATTGATCGTAAGTTATTGCATTAAAAATAAATATTATTTAATATTTTTAATATATTTTAAAATCTTTATAAAATATTACCTTACGTAATAGTAATAATAACCTATAGGATTGCTGGAAAGAATATAACTTGTGAAATAAAGTGTTTTTGTACTATTTGATTAAAAAAATAATAAAAAGCATGTATGTGTATGTTTAATAGAAAGTTATAAATAATTATAATTGTAATCATTATTATTATTATTATTATTATTATTATTATTATTATTATTATTATTATTATTATTATATCTTCTCATTAGCGAAAAATATTCATGTATAAAAATCATTCATCTCTCATTATCTTTTACTTTTATGAAAAATATTAAATATTATATAGTGAAGGTGAAATAATGGATTCAAAATTTTGTTGGGGCTAACTATACAAAGAAAATGGAACTGCTCACAATTAAATTGTCTATTTTTGTGTGATTTTAATATGAATGGTGATTTGCAGGTTATTAATATTCAATTAAAAAATATTAAAAAATAAAGCTTATCTTTAACATTTAGTTTGTGAGTTTGTTTATGAAAAAATGACTTGGGCTGAAGTCATTCATATTCGATTTCTTAAATCTAAATATAAAAAAAATGTGTTCATTAGATCATCATTTGACATGGTATTAAGGATACATATGATATTGTTCTTGAAAATACTTTTTGGGCATTAGGTAACGGTGATTGTATTAATTTTTAGAATGATTGATGGTGTTTTAACATTTACATATCTAGATTGGTTAGAATTCCATATTTTGACAGAGTAAGGTTATAATATGTTGTTAGCTTGGATTTGACATGTACTCATTATCAAAGCTAATTTTGGTGGCGATAAATATTTAGTGCAAAAATACAACAACATTATTGTCTTGAGGGTGACATTGTTGCTTCTTAAGATTTGGTTCCTATGATTCAATATATTCCTGTGGTGTAGTTTGTGATGAAGATTGTAGTGCAACCTTGGGTCAAGTGTGTGGTGGAGCCTATGGTACAACCACTAGTGCAACCTCAGGTTCAGTCTGTGATTGAGTATGTGGTAGAGCCTGTAGTGCAGCCGTTAGTGTAGCTTGAGGTTCAGCCCGTGCTACAGTCGCTAATGCAACTTGAGGTTCCATTTATGGTGAAACATATGGTATAGTATTTTGTGGTGCAACAATTTGTGATCTAGTCACCAATACAACCTATTATGGTTAATTCTGTTGTAGTGTCGCTTATTACTTAGTTACAACTTGTTATTATGGATCAACCTAACAATATTGTGTTGTGAATGGATCATTTTCTATTAATAATCTAGATGTTTTTAGTGGAAGTGAACCATGAATTTTGATTTCTTAATTGATATGCATTCTCTAAAATATGTCTCTTTCAATATAATTAATTTGTAGGGCTTAAAACAACTTAATTCATATCATATTGATTGATATAGTTCATAAGAGGGAGATTCTAATAGTGAAACAGATGAGGAGATAATTCAAACTATAGAAAATCCTACAAGGGTAGATCAAAAATGAAAATTAATATTAAATCTTTCAAAGCACAAACTTCTAATAAGCACTAATGTGTTTTAATAAATTGTGATTTATAGGCAGAAGTTTTACATATTTGATACTATTGATCAGTTTATTTCATTTGTTGTCATGGTGAATGATTACACTCTACTTGTGATTATGGTGCTACTAATGAGTGAATGTAGAGTTCAAAATTTCTCATGTTCTTTGTGAAAGAAATCATTACGAGGATAAGTTAGTCATCTTGACTTTCATTCATTAGGAATAGTATAAGTGATTTCCAAGTATTTATTTAGAATATTTTTAATAATTTCTTATTGATAAGGGCTTGATATTAGTGAATTTCAATGCTTAATTAGCACTTATCTTGTTTTGATTATGCATAAAAATTGTGATAATTACCCCAATTTTACTTCTTTTGTAGAAACACATGAATGCAAGAAGTTAAATCTGCATTTTGATGAAAAGAAGAAGATTTGCATTTATTTTGGAAGAATATGACTTGCCACGATTGGAGCGCCACCTGAGGGCTTGAGCCATAGCCACCAAGGAAGGTTTTCTTAAGCCATCAACTAAGGCTTGAGTCATGGGAGAGTTTTTCATTATTAAACAACCTCAAGTAGCTCAAGTCCAAATCTTCATAGCTTGAGCTATAAAGGAAACCTACCAAGGGAGGAAACCTCAACGTTGGAGCCCTGAGCCACTGCTTGAGTCGTGCTGCGAAAGTCCATAAATACAAGCACATTGGACATATTTTGAAGAGAAGTAGAAAGATCCAGAAGAGAGAACTAGACTTCGGTCTCAGCCCTCTCAAGGTGATTTTAGAGAGAGACTCTAATAAGTCTCTCACATAGTCCTTATACTTCAAAGATACATATATTTTCCTCCTTGCCTGTAATTCTTTCTATCTTCATGAGGAGCTAAATCTTAATGTGTTGAAACATGATGTAACGGATTCAAACTCTCTTGTATTTGGTGACACTTTCATTTATACAGTTTTCATTTGATTTAAAGTGGTTGGTTGATTTGTGCTTGATCTTGGGATGAACTAATCACTTATCTTGCTTAACTGGCTTAAGGCGTACAGACATCTAGTCTTGAGTTGTGGTCTAATAAGTTTTCCTGTGTGTTTCTGGATGAAATAGGCTAGAGATGTGTTGGAATAAAATATTATTCGTAATGCAAGTGGGTCGTACGCAGTCACTGATAGGTTTCATAATAGGTAGTAGGCAAGATACTAGTCTTCAAGTACCGGGATAAGCTTAGAGTACCATAAAGAGCAGTCCCATGACTTGATCACGTGAAGCTGCATTCTTGAAGGAAGATCTAATGCAAGAGAGGATGGATCTGTGAAATCAAACTCCAACACGATTTTAATACTATAATTACTCCTTTGATAGCTTAAATTGATTTCTAGATTAACGTGATAACGCTCTCACTCGCACACTTTTTTACGTAAAAATAGTTTCATATTAGACCAAACTGATCATAACACTGTTATTTCTACTAAATCTCTATGGATACGACACTTGTTTACTATATCAATCCAGTATACTTGCTGATAAATTCTTAACCTTACAATAATCACGCAAACACTTATTTGTCTATGCATTCCTAATATATTTATTTTATCATTAGTTTGGTGTATTTTTTCATGTTTTGATTCATTTAATTGTATCATTTTTTTATATTTTTTAATAAAATTTTTATGTGATGACTATTATTGGGTTTTAGTGTAGCAACTTGATTTCAAAGTGATGCCTGAAATTTATTTGAGATTAATCCAACTTTTGCTAAAAAAAGGTTAATTAAACTTTTTTGTTATAAAAAATAATCTTATTCAAGTAAATTATTCTAAGTGACATCACTCACTTTTTCATAGATATTTTGTAGGAAGATTTTTTACAAAGATTCAACAATGAGACCTCACTCAAACTCTTATAAGAAAATGATATAATTTCTAATTAAAAAATTAAAACAATATATCTATAAGTCATCTATATTATAAAGTATTCAATTTTCTTAATTGATATGAAATTTATACTCACATTTCAATTGTTAATAATTTTTAAAATATGATTGTGGAATAGCCTAAAAAAAATTGAAAAAAGGAAAAACATAAATATGTGAAAGAATGGAAGATCGATACAGGTTTAGATGTGTGGTGTATAAAGAAAAAAGAGGAGAAAGAGAAATATGAATATGTAAAGTAATGAGTATAAATGAATGTTAATTATATAATTGTTTATGTTGTTTAAACCATCATTATCTTTTATCATTTTACAAAGTGATTGTTAATCAGTTCATAATTAATTAATCATGAGTGTGCATGTAATTTTTGTTGATTTTTACTATAATAACAATATTAATATTAATAAATATTTTTTCTTATTTTTTAAATAATTACCTTTTCTTTCTCATTTTTTATTTCTTTCTAACTATTGAGAGAACGTATTCCATATAAATATATACCCAAAACTAACACTCTATATATTTAATTAAGTTGAAAATTCTAAGAAATTTATAATATATAGTTTAATAAATATAATTTTATTATATAATATCAATGTAACTTCAATTTATTTTATTAGAAATTACTATTTGTCTTTGTTTGGATGATATAAGGGAGTAAAAACGAAAAGAAAAAGAAAGAAAATATAACAGGTGACTTTGTTTGAATGGGATGAAAATAAGTAAAAAGAAGATAATTCTACTTCTTATTAATAATTTTATTTATTATTTATTTTTATAATAAAAGAATTAATAAAATACTTAAATATAATAGATTATGTTGCATGTTCATATATTTGTATTGATTTTTCACGTAAATATTTCATGTTATTAATTAGTCTTCAAGAACAATACTAATATAGATATTAAAATAAAAATTGTTTGTCACTAAACTATATTTGAGAAAAAAAACTTAAACTCGTTATTAAAATATTAAAGTGTTGTATAATTAATTTAATTTAATTTTATCATTTTTGTTATAAAATGAAAATGATCATAAACATATTTATGGATAACATAAGTTACATGACACATTCAATATTTTTTTATAAAGTGTATTTTTCTAATCCAACTATTGGATTATTAGAAGTTCCAATCATTTATATTATATTTATAGAAAACTTGTATGGTTCTAAAATTATTTTTTATATTCACCAAAATGGATTAAATATATAAACATAAACTATTTTATCTTTCTAAATATAAATATATATTGAATGTTGAGAAAAAACCCACCATGATCATTAAAAGTTGACCTAAAGAAGATTAATTTAGAGGTTTAAACAGTAAATGATTTTATCTAAAAAGTTGCTGAATTTATTAATAAGAAGAAGTGTATATGAAATGAGATTTTAGTGATATGATATTAGACAATAAAACCTTTCTTATAAAAATAATATGTTAATTAATTACTTGTATCAACCCTAATCAACCAAAAAGCCTTTTATTATTTGATTATTTGGCACTTTTGTTTCCGAGTTTCCCTTTTCGGGAATTACGTTATACCAAATCACTCGTCACAGCATAAATTTTGTATCCTAGCATTGAATGCTCAATTACATGCCACTCCTTCTATCTTTTTCTCTCACTCTCTTTCTCTCTCCCACCAATATCAATAGATCAGCAATGCCGCTACTCACTCTCAGATAAAACTGCAAATTCTTGTGTGTGGAGAATCATGAACGAAGAAGAGACCAAGGGTTCTGCTTTTCTGGGCACCAACACCGCTTATTCAGGTCACTTTTCTCTCATCACTTTCTCTCTCTTGCTGTTTCACTATCTGGGGTTTTACGTTTTTTTTATCATGTAAAATAAAAAAATAAAAAACCATGAACTTTCACGTTTTTTACTTTCTTTTCTGTTGTATCTACCTTAAATAAATCGTGGGTGTTCTTCAGTTCACAATGTAGGTTATGAAAGTTTCAGTTTTCGTCATTTGCATTATTGCTTTGATGGTTTGTGTAGTTGGGTGCTTTTACATACCTGTTTTCATCACACAACTGTTGGAAAAATGGGAAATTTGTAAAGGCAAATGGTTTTTCTTTGAGGCCATACTTGACCAGTTATATAAAAATTAAATTTTTTTCCACTTTCCTCGGTTTTTTTTAATGTTTTCCCTCATAAGCGGTTCTGGGTTATGTAGTTACGAAGAAATTAAGGTTTAACATATTTGGATAAATCCCTGAAATCCCGTAGGTGGTTGTGCAAGTGTATCATCCAGATTTTTCTCTCTAGGTTGAGACATCTCTATTCAGTATCTACATATGCATGTCCCAGGTTGTGCCTCTAGTGAATCTCTCTGATGCATGGATTAGGATTATCAATTTCTCCAGTGAATCGTGTGATTGCTAGCTTCAAGTTTAAGTGATACTACTTGACGATTTTGGAACTTTGTAATTTTGATCGATAAAATGTTAATGCAGTTGATATAGGGTTGTCTTGAGTTGTTTCAATCTTTTATTTTCAACAAGCCTTTTTTTTTTTAGAAAAAGTAGACCATAGAAATATGGTTAATTAATTTCTGACTGTTATTCTCTTGTTCCCTTTCTGTGAGGATTAGACTCTTGTGGCACCTCCTTCACTTCTAAAGGCTAAATGTTGTTCGTTTTTATGCCTGCCACCTGTGATGGCGCCCCCTTCATCACATTAACAAATTAGGAATGGGAAATGGAAGTGTGTTTAGCTGCATGCACTGTTAAGTTTATAATAATATTAATAATAATAATGTATTTGGAATTGAAGTGTACGAACTGTATTAGAGGTTAATGCAAATGAGAACTCAGTTTTTTAATATTCAGAATGCATAGTGATAATGGCTCAACTACTGGCAGGTTGTTATTGTTGCATTATTTTGAATTAATGTTTGGTTTGGAAAACTATATGTTAAACACAGTATATAACGGTTTATTTCTTTTCTGGATTGCACCTTCTGCATGTGTTATTTTAGTCTTTTCTTTTTGTAAACGTATTATATATTTTTGGCAGGTGATAAATATAGTGTTTAATTCACAAGAGGACAGTCATGCATATTGTAAATTTGTTAACTATATTTCCATATAAGTCGTGTTGAACTTCATTTATCAGCACTTTAGACACGTAATGAAGTTCAAGCTAACAATGTTGTGTTTCTCTACAGGTTTTCTTCTTGACCCTGCAAAATGGGGTGTGCTGAGTTTGCCGGAAAAGCAAAGACTAGTCCATGAGATTGCACGACAGTCAAAAGATGCCTCTACTATGCTTCAGACATTTACACGCAGGGAACTTCTAGAAATAATCTGTGCTGAATTGGGCAAAGAGAGGAAGTATACAGGCTATACCAAGAGTCAAATGATAGAACATCTTTTGAAGATAATTTCTAAGAACTCGAACTTGCACGTAACCGGAAATATGCTAGCTCCTACCAGAAGTTGCATTGGATCTAAAAGGAAAAAGAAACCTGCATCTGAGGATTTACACCATGCTCCTCTAGAGAACATTAAAGAGGAAGTAGTGAAAACCTTTTTGTGTCAAAATGTCGCATGCAAAGCTACATTGAATCCAGACGACTCTTTTTGCAAGAGATGTTCTTGTTGCATATGTCATTGCTATGATGATAACAAGGATCCAAGTTTGTGGTTGACTTGCAGCTCTGATCTTCCCAATGAGGAGTCATGTGGAATGTCCTGTCATTTGCAATGTGCTTTGAGTAGTCAAATGTCTGGCAATTTGAAGGGTAGTTGTGGTATTAAGTTAGATGGAGCCTTCTGTTGTGTTTCTTGTGGAAAAAGTAATGAACTGATGAAGTAAGTTGGTTATATACTTTTTCTTTATCAGCATGCAAAAGTAAAATATGCATAGATAATTACATACATACATTCATTCGTAATTTTATAAACCCTATTAATAAATTGTCACCTGTTCACATGTTAATGGGAGAACTTATTAACAAAAGAGGTGTTATTACAAAGAGTCATATTAGTGGTCTGTTGCAGTGTAAGGTGGCTCATATAAGCTACAGTTTTTATTTTATTTTGTTTTTTGGAATGGATGTTTGGATTTTACAGGACATGGAGAAAGCAATTATTGGTTGCCAAAGAAGCAAGAAGAATGGATATACTGTCTTTGCGAATATCCCTGGCTCACAGAATTCTTGTAGGAACAGAAATGTACAAGGAACTGCAAAAGATTGTAGAAACTGCTCTCAAATTACTGGAGAATGAAGTGGGATCACTCGATCATGTATATGCAAGGATGACTCGTGGAATTGTAAGCCGGCTTTCATGTGGTGCTGAGGTTCAGAGATTGTGCTCAGCTGCAATTGAATGTTTTGATTCAAAGTTTTCTGACCTTTTCTCTGTTTCTGTGGAAAAGAAAGATGCACCAAGTAAGCTTTTTATTATTTTTTCAATGGTCATTTTATTGAACAAATGGCAGGCAGAACCAGAACTTATCTTGATTTTCATGATAAAATACAGTAGTCTTGAAATTTTGGATCCAGAATAATTCCAAGTATGACTATTCTCAATATGGAGGAATAAAGGAAAGAACTAAATAATTTTACTTTTTCAGTTTTTCTTCAATATGGAGAAGACTTAAATGGTTTAGACATTGGCAATGGCAAGTCTCATTCCATGATAGACAATGATTGAGAATATGAAATTGCATTTCTTCTAAATGATTATATGATATGACAACATGAGAGATCAAATAAAGTAAATCAATTGAACCATTAAACAATGTTGTTTTTGCATCAGTAAATTTTGTTTTAATTACCAGTACTGATATGACTTTTCTGGTGACTTTATTCGGCAGCATGTTCAATTCGTTTTGAAGAGTGTCTTCCTACTTCAGTGGTTATCGTGCTGGAGTACAATGACAAACTTTTAAAGAACTTTCTAGGCTGCAGGCTTTGGCACAGAGTATCAACTACAGACTACCCTGAACAACCCACCTTCATCGTCTTGAGGCCGGAGAAAAGATTCAAGTTAGAAAACCTGCACCCTTCAACTGAGTACTTTTGCAAGGCTTCTCTGTTCAGCAGCACAGGGATTTTGGGTGCTGCAGAGGCTAAATGGGTGACCCAGTGTGAGCCCACCAATTCTGCAAAAGGAATAAGTTGTGGGGGAAATCGTTTTAGAGTGGAAATGTGTGGTCAGGATCATATAACTGCTGAAACTCATCATCCCACAGAGTCTGCCAACTCCGACATGAAGTTATCATCTCGACAACAACCTGGGAGACCCATGAGTTTGAACATCAGAGGAAGGTTTGAAGAGTTCCTGTCGAAGCCTCAGTGTTTAGAGCCTTTTGCATATAAAAATCTTGCTGCTGCAGTTTCACCTTCGACACCTTGTAAATCCTACGAGATGAGGCAAATTCCTGGTTTGAATGGTAGAAAGCGGTCGAAGGAAAATGACTACGAGTATTCGGTGAGGGTGGTGAAATGGTTGGAGCATCTAGGGCACATAGATGAAATCTTCAGAGTGAGATTTCTGACTTGGTTCAGCCTTAAGGCTACTCAACAGGAGAGAAGGGTGGTTAGTGCTTTTGTTGATGCATTGATCGACGACCCAGCAAGCTTAGCAGACCAGCTCATACACACTTTCAGCGATGAAATATGTTGCGAGCAAAAACCCTTGTGAGGATGGATGCCTTCTACAACACTAAATACTTGTTTTTCTGACTCCACCCATAGAAACTTTGTAACACTTTGTGGGAGTTACAGGGACAGTCCATGGATATCACGTTTTTTCAACTCTTCATTTCTTCTTCCTTCAGGAAGTAGTTTATGCTCTTTTATACCATTTACTTTCCATTATGTACTTACTGGTCAGTGGAGTGATTGTTGGATTATATCACATATCCCCACTTATGCGCTCTACCTTAGATTTCTCCTCACACTTTATTACTTATCTAACAATATGAAATCACTTAGGCTATGTTTTTTAAATTTAATTCACATTCTACGCAACGTTGGATTGGAGTTCGGTTGGAAGCAACTTCAGAAGATAGTCAAAAGTCAACTTCAGTATAATTTTAAATGATTGTAACACAATTTATGCTAAATATAAAAATTCTGGAAAAACAAAATTCATAATCAAAGGAATTCGTATGTACTGTCATGGTTTACCCACACAATCCCTATTAATCTAAGCGAAAAAGACTTGATAATGCAATGAAAAAAAAAAGAAGGGAAAATTATAGTGAGGGAACATAAAGATAAACAAAAATGTGTTTACTTATCATAAAAAGTTCATTTAAGATGATATGAGTTTGCGACTAGAGTGTTTCCATTTTTGTTTGGTATTCTTCGAATTTGTTCACTCACAGATAAGTCATTAGAATATGATTTGCTTTTCTTTTGTTCCGGTAGTGAAGGGTGGTAAAAGTTGTATTTTCATAAAAGATAACGAAAGAAGCATTGTTTTTTAACCTATCTAAATTCTACTTTAGCTCTTATTTTTCATTTTAATTATTTTAAATTTTACAAACACTCTTATAAATGATATCTATCCTAACAACTTTTTAAAATAGTCATATTCCTAATAATGATATCATAATAAATGAAATTTACAAGTGTGTATTCCAGCTTGCCCAAATGACAATACTTTGTAGTAGTAATACAAACAAGATTAAAAGCGGTAAAAAATGTGAAAGACAAAAATGTGATGTTAGTGGGTGTAAGTCTAATTAGAAAAACACTTTCATATTAGCAGTCCATTAAATGCTCACTGCATCACAGTATAGGCATGCACATGTCACTTGAGATAAAGCATTTGATCGTAATTTCACCAGGTACACAGCGCTCCACATGTGATTATAATTTTGCAGTTTATACTTTCTAGACAAATTAATGGACTTTTTATCTGGACCGGTACAACTTTAGATAGTACACAATTAATTGGACGCCAACATATCAAACCGTGCGAAGTACCGAACACATCCCAAAAATTTTCTCGTGTTTTAGTACAAATAGTACCTCCATGGCATTAATCTATGAAGTGACTTGAAATTTATTTGGTTTTTTCACTGGCTGGAAATTCATTCCTCTCTGTAACGTCATGATGGGCCCTTCATGTAATGAGCAGCTGTCATCATACATTTTCTACATCGTTGGCAGCTTCATTGAATGCAGTAGCCAAGTACTCAGCAAGGCTTGGTTCAGAACGGAACTTGACAGATGCAGCAGATGATCCCTCTCCTATTGTACTCTTTGATTTTGAAATCCAGGGTTTTACTTTCTCCGGTATTCGTGAAGAATGTAAAGAACCATCAATTGCTTCCCATATCTTAGGCTCTAAATGGTTCCATGGATCTTCAACCATGGAGCTCTTGTAAAATCGATTGGGACCAGGACCTGGGTTTTCGTTGGACAAATGACCATGAAAATTAGGTCCTCGTCCACTACCCCGTCCTGAAACAGAGCTACCAGGGTTGTGCCATACACCCCTGCCTCGCCCTTGACCAGGCCTAGGATTGCTCCTGTATCCCGGAGAAGGATTGGGACTGTAACTGGGCCTAGGACTGTTGCTGTATCCTGGAGAAGGATTGGGACTGTAACTGGGCCTATGACTGTTGCTGTATCCTGGAGAAGGATTGGAACTGTAACTGGGCCTAGGACTGTTGCTGTACCCTGGAGAAGGATTGGGACTGTAACTGGGCCTATGACTGTTGCTGTATCCTGGAGAAGGATTGGGACTGTAACTGGGCCCAGGACTATTCCTGTATCCTGGAGAAGGATTAGGACTGTAACTGGCCCGGTGAGCTATGCCCTGTGTAGAGTTATATAATGGACCACCTGATGGTTCGAATCTAGGATTTGGATGTCTACCAACACTTGATGGATGGAATAGGAAGTTATCGTGAGCAGGGCCTCTAGGTCCACTAAAATCCAGGTTTCCATATGCTGGTGCTGATACTTGAAAAGGAGGCAGAGTCATCCGTGGATTTGTTGATTCTGTTATATCCAATCAATGAATAACAATTGTCATTGAGGAATAGATAAGGTAAATCTAGATAGTAGAGCACACGAGAAATTTGAGGTAGTTAATACTAGAAAACATAGAACTGACTCAAAAAGCAATGCTGCATACTTTTATTCAACAATTGTTAATTTATTATATAAAAACAGACCAGGGAAACTTCTCATAGATTACAGAGTAGCATGAAGTTTTAGTCCTTGAAAGATTGGAACTGCGTCATCTGAATCACCCAAAAGTATTTAAATTAACATAAAAATCTGTACCTTTAAAAGATCCAAATTGGACTCAACCAAATCCTTTATGCTAAATTGTTATGATTTAAACAATCTTTTGGAGGACTAGATTTCCTTCTTGATTGAGTCAATTTTCAAAACGGTGTAGATTGTTGTCAATCGATGGAAATAATGTGCTGAAAACTTATTCAATGTAAAAACTCGACATTTGAAGGGTAAAAATATCAGCCTACTTGCTAAATAGGTGTCAAAGGGGAAGGGGTGTTGCCGGAATGTAAAGTCCTCATTCCATTATGGATGGACGTAGTATAATATTCACCATAAATCAGGCTTATTATCTTATTGCTACATGAATCTACAAGACTCTGACTGCATAGCTACTTATACAAATCAAATTAAAGGATACCAACGTCAGGTAAACAGTAATTGGTGAACATATCAGTACCTGGATGTGGGGATGAATATTGTGCCATAGGAGAGGGACCAACATTTGGAGGGAAACTATCCGGTGCAGCCTGGATACTGGTATTGTTCCTTTTGTTAGAAGAGAAGGCACTCATCGGATCTGTATAAAAGTCAAACCTTGGAGCAGCATTCGATTTATCCCATGATGGCATAGTTAAAGGAGCTTCAATCAAGGGATTTGAGAGAGAACCGGGCATAGCAGAACCTTCCACAGCACCAGAAACATCAGCATGATCAGCTTGCATGCGCATTTCTCTCAGCCTTTTCTTCCTCTGCTCTGAATCCTCCATGTAACCTGAGAATCCAAAAGGTAGTTACAGGCATAATATAAATAAGCAATAATAGCCACCATAAAATTTGTCACAAACACATCAACTACTTCTCATAAACAGCAAAAACAATAAGCAAAACAAACAACTTCTCATAAACTTATGAAAAGCTGTTAATTTTGAAGGTAATTAAGTAACTTTCAAGTCCCAGATTTTTATTCAAAGCACCCTTTACCTATTTCAGAAAATGCATAAGACAGCATGGTCAAAATTTGAACCTTTTCACTCAAAACACTGGATAGTAAATCATAACATAGTTTAACAAACACATACAGGAAACCTGCAAGGACTACAAATATTTACTAGTTCACTTTTAGTATAAAAGAGACAACATTATGCCTTTCAAAACATTAATAGATAACATCCTGCACAAATTACAATTAGGACAACCAAGTTAACAATCAATTGATTAAAATTACAATTGAAACTTCAATTCAAGCTCAGTAGAACTAATAAATCACCTTGCTGGAACCTATGTTACTGGGTCGTGCTGACTATGAGAAGAAGAGTCTTAATATAAGGTAATATAGAAGAGAGGAAGAGAAAAGTAACAAGACCTGCAACCTCAAACTGAATTTTATAGCAAGTAACTCCATATATCCCATTGTAATCATTTAACTCCAAATAGCAGGTGATTTTATTGTTATTAGAAAAGTGATCCAACAGATCTAATACACTGACGAATATAGGAAGACAGGGAGGGTGCAAGAGCAAACACACGAGACATTTGAAGAGATCTATAGGCATCCTTGCAGTCAAACACAACCCTTACTCTATCACATTTCTCAATTTTGTATAGTTCTATAACCTTTTAAGTCTGTCTCTATCCACTCTCCAGCTTCAAATAATCTCATCTAATAATCAACACGACAAAGTAATAATGTCATTCTTCTCCAATAACATCAATTTATTCATTAACAATATTGATTCACACTCACCACTCAAATATTGTGTAGTCTATAATAAAGAATTTGTTACTCGTCTCATGACTCTCCTATACCAACTGAAGGCATCAATTTATCAATTTCCCATGTATCTCCCGCATCAACAACTTAGAATTAGCAGCAATGTGTTTGCTTTTATAAACAATATCTCTACATAATTCATGCCTAGGAGCTGGCCTCACTGTTCTTAATTGAAAAAGGGGACTTCTTAATACATTACTACTATACAACTCTCTCGCTGGATGGACATGCTTCCACCAGAAATCATACAGTGCTATTTCCATTACATCCCAATACTCAGCATCACGATGTAATCTGAATAGACTACTACCATTAGGAGTCCAAACATAAAAATCCATCCAATCCCTTCCTAGAATCTCCATTAAACCCTGAGCTTGAGGAATATAGTGAATTGGAATTCGAGACCAAGGGAAAGCTTTACTTAAGTCCCCATTGAAATATGGACACTTTATCTCCAGTACTCCACGAGAAGGCAATTCATGCACTAGACTGTCGATTACACCATCTGGTGAAGCAGCAAGCCAGCTGTCTTGTGGGTGTGAATCATATACCTGAAATTCAGGAAACAACACTGTATTTCCAGTTATCAGTTTGTATCTTTCAAGTGCTTCCTCCTCTTTGATATTGCTCCAACAGGTGGCAAGGTTTCCAGAGAAAGGTTCAATAGCACCAATCTTCTCTAACCACAGCTGGACCCTTTGCCGACGCCAAAACCCAATAGCAGCAGCAAAAGTGCTAGCTGTCAATTTGTTTCTCCTAAGTGCTTGCCAGTTTTTAAACCAATGTTGAAGGCAGCTAGCTTGAAGGACTGAATAATTTTCAACAGAACTGTATTTTAACATATCACCAAGTGCGTGCAATTTTCTAGAAGGTTTTTTGAAGCAAGGCTTAGTTTCTCTAAAAACCAGCACAGAAGCATTACTACTAAAGTTTCTCTTATTACTTAGACATGCAACAAGTGCATCCACATAACAGCAACTTTGGTGCCTGAAACATTGCAGCCAAACATGAGAGAATGCAGGAGCAATTTTACCATCGTTAAAAAAGAGATAACTGTCACTTGAACTTTAGATGTAAGCTAGGCAACAACTGAATGGGTAAATGGAATTTAAGAGAACAACAGTGCATCATGGCAATGGCAAGTTTTCTACAAACATTGAACATGTATATGGTTTCATTCCCAGTTAGCAAAGAGCCATTAGTAGAAAGCTCATCCATTGAAATTCTTAAAATCAAACAGCTTTCCACATTAAAGTTCATAGGAATTTATGTGATAATTGTGGCATTTAATTAAAAACATAATGGCACATGGATTCACAAACCCACAGAAACAGAAAAGACCTAAACCATGGGGAACATTGAAGAGGTGTTGATGTGAGAAAGAAGGAGGTGCAAGATAGGTTTTACCAAAAGTGATTAAGTTGACCGTGGATATGGTGTCTTCATGAATTATGATGGTGATAGACACAGAGAAAGAGAGAACTGGGGAAACGCCCTAGTGTTGTACAACAGTCAGATAGATGAAGTACACATTAATTATTGGTTCTACTGTTGAGTGTTTATTTTTTTTAATAGTTTGAGGCGAGAATAAATTTATTTGATTTCAAAACTAAATGGACTTCATTCTCACCTAAAGAAAAATTGAACCCAAAATTCAGCTTCACAAAGCTAACACAGAACAAAATGGGAGTCTCTGTAAAAACCAAATTCCAATAAAACAGTATAGTCTGTTTGAGAAATCTGGCCCAATAGAAACAACGTAAACCGAATAGGTTTTCAAAAAGGCCCTTAACTGAAGTTCAGGCCGGTAACAATTAGCGTGTTTGAACAAAATACGAGAACCGATTCTACCTTATGATAGTGAAACCATGAAAAGGTAGAATGAATTATTTGTTGCTTCACCTTGGCCATGGAAAATTGATTGATTTTTTCTACCGATAATCCATTCCAAAACAAGACAAAATCCAGTGCACCCCAGTTTAGTAAATAATATCCCCAACTAACTTCAATTAACTCAGCGGCTATCATTGAACTCCATTCTCTTACAAAAAATCACTTCAAACGAAAAGGCTTGAAATTCTAAGAAATTTTTAAGTACGTGCAGAGGTAAATTTTCAGCGAGAGCGCTAAGAGTCAAATCGAACATCACATAATCAGCACAAGAACGATGGAAAAATTCCAAAGAGAACAAACATTAAGTAATTTTTCAATCCAAGTTTAAGTTCCCATCCCCTTTTTGGGCATTTTCCTTCCTAACCTAAAATCAGACATAATTCAGGAAAAACATAATTTCGCGACAAAGATTTTGACGTAACTATAAATCGCTCAAAGTAAAACTCACTGTGATTCGGTCTTCTATCCCCAAATCCTTTAGCTGAAAGCTTTCAAGCAAACCGATGATAGAGAGTTATGAAGTAAGCGGGAAAAGATTGATATTAGGTTATGGCAAAATAGAGAGTGTGAGAGAAAGAAACACGTACAATTACGGTAGTAACCCTATTATTCACTGACACGGTGGCGTCGAGGAACTTCAGGCACACGTTATCATTTTCCCTTAAAACTAATTAGTATTTAGACACAACAAATGTTTATTTTATATGATTAAAAAATAGTATTTCGAAATATATAAATTATACTATTATTCTTTTATTAGACCAGTTGCTCAATAAATTAAATTTAAAATAGAATTAAACAGAATAGTTTTAAAAGAAAAAAATTAAATATGAAATATGAACTATGACTCAAAATGATAAAAACTTTTACAGTGAGAAAATGGATGATCAAGGAGAACTAATTAAGTTACTTCAACCCATACGTAAATTGTTATAGATTTTATAATATTCCTTCAATTTCTACAACTAAAAAAAATTAAGAAAGTCGATTATTTATATAAACTTTGGAGAAAAATAATTGTTAATAAAACTATGTAATGAGAAGTTACTTAAGGGATTGAAAAAACAAAGGTCACTAAATTTTCAAAGCAAATGTCAAATTCTCTAACTTCTATTAAAAAATTGTCTTTGCGGCTTCATGTAGGTTAATTCGAAAGCTTCAATGCCAAATAAAATTGGGTTTGATTATATAACAAAGCTTTTTTTAGTATTTTGGGTATTTTATGAATTAAGAAAAATCTCAAACACATTCAAGAATACAATAAAAGTTCTATTTGTATACATTATCCATTATTGATTTAGCTTATAGAATAAAAAACTAATAACAGATACTTATTTTTGTCATACATAATGTCACAAATATATCTAAAGAATGTTTATTGAATTTAAGTTTAACTTGTCGATGACAGTAAACATTTAGAGGGTGTTAGGACTTCCATTGGTAACTAAAAGTGACATATTTGGCCATTTTTACTTGTGGTGCATCGAGAAACACCTTTCTCTTTGAATATTTTTTTCCATTATAGTTAGTTTCACATCTCATCATTACAATGTGCATTCGTGACTGTTTTTGGTGAACTCAATCATTATTTTGCATGTTCTCCTTGGTTTTGTAGAATGTGACTTTATGATTTTTGGTTAATATATTAATTTTAGATTTTTGGTTATGTAGAATGTGAGTTATGTTTGATTAATATTAGATGTTTTATGTTTATATAATTTTAGATTTATTATATGTTTGATTAATTTATAATTTGATTAAATTATAAATTATTATTAGGTGTATTGTTAGTTTATATTATAATAACTTTAGATGTAAACATTAGTAGACCTTACTTCCATTTAAGATTTAGTCATTAAATTTTAATCATTTGTATTAAATTTTGAATTGTTTGATCAAACAGTTTAGAATAATTATTTTTCATAATTTGTTAATATATGTACATTGTAAGTTTATGCATAAATTTGAAAACAAATTGGTTCTGACCATTTTGTGTTGTTTTCTCTATGCATACTTGACTGTGGTCATTAATAACCATTTTCATTTCGTGTACTTCGAAAACTAATGTGAAATGCTACCGAAATTTTATCAAATTAATGATGATAGACTTCTTCATGTAGATATTACCGAATTATGAAAAATATTTTTTTCGAATCAGTATGGTCTCGCATTGTGAGAATTAAAAATTTGAGAATGATGAAGTTTGTTACTAATGTAGCATGGATTGAAGTTGGATGAATGCACCTCATAGTGAAGAGTATGAAAAAAAAGTTTATGAGTTCTTGCAATATGCTCAAGAACACGTCATTTTTGTGAACGAGACATATTATTATCCTTGTGTTTGTTGTCTAAATCAAATATGTTAGGATTTTGGTGAAATGCGTGATCACCTGCTCATCTTTAGTATGTAAGGAGATATACAAATTGGACTTGACATAGAGAAGTATTAGACAACCTTACAACGTCATGAACATCACAATATGTAGAAGAATGAATGAATGATCATTTAGAGGACATGGTACTTAATTTTAATGAAGAAAATTTTGGAATAGCTCATTTATATGATACATTGAAGTCTGATTCAAAGAAAAATCATGCATTAACTTTATATGATTGTCAACAATTTTAAAATTGTTCAGTTTAAAAGCAAAAAATGGATGAACCGATAAAAGTTTCACAAAACTGTTGGATTACAAGAAAATTTGATGTCCAATGGATTTGGAGTACAAGAAAATACATGCATACTTTAATGATTGTGTATTGTACATAAACGAGTTTGTTGCATTGAAGAGGTGCCCAACATATAGGTTATCACATCTTAAAAAGAAAGTTACTGGAAATAATGTTGATGAAAAAAGTGGATGGTCCCCCGCTACGATGTTGTGGTACCTTCTTATAATGAAAACATAGGAAAAACACTAGAGGGGGGAAGGGGCTAAATAGTGTTTTCAAAATTTTTTCCCAAAGTAGTTTATAATGGTTTGTAGCAGATATATAGTTTAAATAAAATGATTAGATGTTGGTTTTTATGAAGAACGTATATGGAAAACGTTTCAAAGATCAAAACAATAAAACACAAATTTTATACTAGTTTACTCAACCTGAGCTACGTCTAGTTCTCCCTTAAAAACTCTTAAGGGGTCCACTAATCTTCAAGAAGATCACACAAGGTTTACCTCTCCAAGTTTACAACAAGTATTCCACCACTACTGGTTCACCTAGTCCACACGACTAATTTGAGTTTCACTACTCTTGGTGTACAATATTCTAACCACTTCTGGTTCAACCCTAGACAACTTGTCTAGACTGTTTAACTCAATTGAGCTAAACACCAAGTGTTTTAATTCTCTTCAGAATCTACAACACAATCAATGTTATGGGCAAATACATATTGATAACTGTCAAAGAGAGGATAGAGAAAAGACAAATAAATATGAGATATTATTAAGGCTTTTTTTTCTCTCTTAGAAAATTTAGTTTCAGACAATCTATGAGCACAATAAGCTTGTTTAAGCATTCACGAGTTCACTATCTTATCCTTCTTCTTCTTTTCTTCAAACTTCTTCAAGCATCCGTCTATATGTAGCTGTTTTTGAGAGATAATCGTTAGACAAAGAAGTTAACTTCATGTAGAGCATGTAGCCTTTTTGTGAGAAGTCGGACTGAAGTCTACTTTGCAGAGGTAATGAGCTTAGTCATAGCCTTTTAGAAAAATGTAGCTTGTACGATGTGTTAGAGCAAAAGTATTTGCGGGAAACATTCCCAAAATATTATTCATATCTCTCAACGTTTTTTTCTTGGGTGTAGTGATTCTGATCAAGTCTTTATGCTTTTGTGATCTGCACAAATATCAAGAACAAGATATACAAGTATTAAAGCACTTTATCGTACATGCATTAAATATTTTGAACATTGATAAGCTTTAGGCCGCGTGTTCAAAACATTTTATCATTTGTCATTTCATTAATAAATGCATCGTTTGGTAAAACACTCAACATATATGATCATCAAATGGTGTAAAACATTAGATGCTTTATCAAAAAAATTGTTTGAACTATGTAATGTTTCGCGGTCTTTTGTTAGACGGTACATTTTATTAGACACTTTATTTGAATTAAAATTGTTTTGAATAAAACATTTTTTAAGCTTTAGTGTTATCATGAGATACACGTTTTTGTTCATAAAACGCTAACTTGTTAAGACACTGTTTGTTTAGACGTTTATATGTTGTTTGTAAAACATTGTTTGTTACCCATTTCATTTATAAGATGATTAATTAAGAGAGACATTTCCTTTTATTAGACATTGTTCATAACACTTTGTTCATCAAACAATATAGTTTAGAAAATGTTATTATGAACTTGTTTTTGTCTATAAAAGATGTTTTAAAATATTTTTCTCTTGTACGTTATTTCTTTAAAACAACATTTCATACAGACAATATTTCATTTAATGTTTTTGTTAAACTTCAAAACCTAAGTTGCTTAGACGATCTAGTCTCTAGACGATCTTGTCTAAGCACATAATACCTAAGTTCAAATGATTGTTTGTCATTAAGGAATATGTAAAGGACTTGACATGCAAATGGAAGAAAATGTGACAACATGATAAAAGGTGCAAGACCCCTGCTATTGATGAAGATGACGACATGACGGAAATAGAGGATGATCCTCTTTCAAACCTTGTCAACATATTGTCGAAGTTAAATAGAAAACCAATAAAGATACAATAAAATACTATCGAATATTTGGAATCAAATGTTATGTCCCATTTTATATTGCCCTTTTTGATACATTAGAGGTGGTTGGTGGAGACTATATTTTAAACATTTCTATCATCCAAGTGTGCATGTAAGTAGTAATGTGTCTTCTATATTTACTATATTAAAATTATTGAACTTAGAGTATAATTCATTGTCTTAGGTATATAGGCACAATGAGTGTGGAGCTAAGTCGGTCAATGGAGTATGGATTTTTTTTAGCCCCAAAGCGTTCAAGGATCTTATAACCCAGGCTCAAGCTACATAGTATATGATATCATGGATTACCACCTCACTAAGACATGTTTACTTCACTCCATACATTAAAGCGTTAACTTATTGAGTTTTTTTTTTAAGTTAATGTAATTATTCAACTAACAATTTCTCATTCATTGTAGGTTTCATTAACAATTAGTCCTTATTCACGAAGAGTCCTTAATTGTCTAGTTTTGTTCTATTCATAGAAACAAAATAAAGGCCTGTATACATGAGTAATGTTATAACTTTCATAACATCCAATTAGTATATAACAATTATGACTAACATGTCTTCAATTCAATGTGTGTTATGTTATGACAAACTAATTATTAAACAAGAAGAAACAAGGACAAATTCAATTTATATATCTTAATATTAGATATCACTCTTTAAATTAATTATTTTGTGTAAAAGTTGTATGATATTAATTTTTCCTTATGTTATTTTAGTGTAATAAAGAGAGTAGTTTCTTCGAACTGGGTACTACATTATGCATTTAATCAAAACTATCATTAGGACCAACGTCATTGAAAATTGGACAACGATATCTAACTTGTGCATGAATTGTATAGTTTGAGAAAATCTGTACATAATAATATTTTATCATTATTTTAGATATTTATCTCTCAACCATATTAAAGGACGACATGATTGAAATAAGTCTAGAGTGGACAAACTATCTCTTCAAGCATGTAAAATTGATTAACTTTTTTCTTTTAAGTTATATTACCTCTTTTATTCATTAAATATTTATTTTGATTTCGTAAAATTTACTAGAAATATTATATTTGAAATACATATGTTGTTTTGAATATTTTTTTGGTTTTCAGTTTTTGGTTTCATACCAAAACCAATTCAATTTAAGAAAAAAATTCAAAAATTTACATTTGTTATTATTGTATCATATGTAAATTTGGCGCAAAATATAGAAAAATAAAAACTAACAAATTATGTTTGTTGTCACTGCTTCAGACATAATTATTACAAATTTAAATATGCTATTTTACCAATAACAGTAAATTTATTTCGGAAATTTTAACTTGCAATTATATCCTAAAATAGACATAAAAAGTTAAAAATATTAGACATAAAAAGTCCTTTTATGTTAGTGCAATAATTTTTTATACTAAAATTATAAAAAAAATCATAGTTAGAAATTTAAGCATGACTTTGAAAGTTCAAGAAGGACTAGAAATAAAAAAGGTAACTGGCATATAAGATAGAAGATAATAATAAATGTTAAAAACTAAAATTTTGTGTTGTAAGTTGTATAATGATATCTTATATGTAGAAATCATATCTCTAATACAGTGAATTTTCGTAACTTATCTTCATAAAAAATTTCCAACACTAAAAATTCATGTATGAGTTGAAATAACCATATCAAAAGTCAAAAAGTTAAAAAACATATAAGTAAAGAAATACCTACAAAAATTGAACATATTTAAAATAAAAAGAAAATGAATGATAATCTTACACTTTATATGTATATTTTTTATTTTTAGCTGTATGTCTCACAAGAAAAGTAATTTGACAGAATTCTGAAATGAATGATGGATAATAAAAAAAGTGTGAAAGTTAAAAAATAAAATAATACATAAAATAACACATAACAACAAAATTGTACGAAGGAAGGTTATTGACTCTCTTTTCTTTATTTAAACAACTTAACTTTTCACTTTTTTTCTCCTCTTCATTTCTATCATTTTACAATCTTTCAAATCTACCTTAAAATATATCAAATATTCTATTAATAAATATTAGAAAATCAAATATTGTGTTGGTTATAATTTAAGTATTATTATATTTTTTAAGGTTACACTACTCTTTGAAATAATACATCATAATTATTTTTTAAACTTTTTTATATGGTATCAAGAATCAAACACCGACATTTCTACAATATAGGAATTGATGCTTCTTCATTTCATTGAATATTTCTGATGGCTTCTTCCGATAAAAATCAATCGGAGAAACATGGTTCTAAGACTTCCGCTGCTTCTAAGAGCCATATTTCTACTGCTGTTGGATTTGTGACCAAGTCAGGTATATTTAACTCTGCTCTTAATCTTTCTGTTGTTACTAGGGATAATAATTAGATAATTGATTCAGGTGCTACTGATCATATGACTTGTGATCCTCATAAATTTACTAATTTTTCCATTCATTGTTTTAAAAGTGTTATTATTAATGCGAATGGGGTCTCATATCCTATTGAAGGTATAGGTACTTGTTAACACTCGGCAAGTGTACCGAATCGTATCAAGTAATAATAAAATAGTAAGACCAAGTATCGTTTCCCAAAGGACTCACGGCCTAAACAGTTATGTGATTTGTTGATTAAATTAGACTTGTAAACAAAATCTTGTAGGTTTAGATGCAAATACTGAAAAATAAATATGAATGCATATGTTGATCAATTGGATCGAAAGAAGCAAAAGTGATTGATGTCAAATATGGAATGATGATGTTGTTAGGGTTTCCGATTCATCCTATATACTCTCATGTATTCAAGAATTCATCTTTCTTCATTAATGTTAATGTCACTTTCTAATTTACCTTAAACCCGATGTCTCTGTGAAGAAAGCCTACTCCTAATCACTAGTTTACAATGTCTTGTCTCCCTAGCAATTATTCATGCATTACATTCGCACAGAAGTTTAAAGGCAACCAATCCTCCTATCCCTATGTCTAGGCAATATTGCTCTTGGGAGAATTTCTTCAGTTCTAGATTTACTTATATGTGTCCATACAAATAACATCAATGATCATGCAATTGAATGAGTTAAACAAAGCATGCATAGAGTATAGAAGAAAAACCCTAACAATTAATGAAAGAAAGCATATAGAATATATAACCAATTCCATACATGAGAATTTCAAAGGATTACATCGGTTCCCCAACAACAATGAAGGTTTAGTTCACCATAGACATGGTGAAACTAGATGAAAAACAATGAAAGATAGAACCCTAGAAGTTGAAGAATAGAGCTTGAGCATCCAAAATCCTCCTCCAAGGGGTGACGAAAGTGTGATTTCGCCTCTTTTTGTCCAAAGATACTAACCCTAATTCGACTAAAACCTTATATAGTTTCCTAAAAATTACAGAAAATAGGCCCAAGCACAAATAAATGGCGCTCAGCGACACTTTTGCCGCTCAGCGGTAAGTGTGGGTCTTCAAAATTAATGCTCAACTGTAGTTTTGGCCCTCAACGGTGACTGCGGGACTTCAGAATGCCGCTCAGCGGTAAAATTGGCGCTCAACGGTGATTGCAGCTCTTCTTTTGTGCACTTTCACTTCCCTTCCTAAGTCCAGCTCCTTACTACTTCAACTTCTTTCATCTAATTCATCTTAATTCCTGCGAAAACAAGGAAAACCAAGCATAAAACCCATCCAACTCTCTTATTTCCAAAAATTAAGCAGAAGCATGATTCTAAGCTAATATCTAAGTCATAAAGGTTGTCTTTAAGGTCAAAATTAAGTATAAAAATAACAGTTTTTCAACTATTATCAGTACTATATCCCTTTCACCCTTCTTATCGATTCCTGATGTTTTATTTGTTCTTAAATGGTAATATAATCTTATCTTCGTCAGCAAGCTAACCAAATCACATTTTTGTGTGGCCTAGTTTTACCAAACCCATTGTTCTTTCCAAAACATTCATTCGAAGCAGAAGATTGCTAGTGGTAGGGAGAGTGAAAGGACGGTTGATAAATCATTATTTTGTACTATTCATTTAGCTTTTCGTACAAAATTATATTAGTGAATTGTGTTTAATTCTCCATTATTGTCTCATTTTCACTAATTGGACTTTATTTGATCAGTAATTCATATTTTTAATTAATTTGGATTATTTGAATCTAATTTTTCTAATTATTAATTCTAGGACAATTTTGGAATTATGATTAGGACTTCAAGAGGGCTGCAACACCATTTAATTTCGTTTTGTAATTTTATTTGTTAGTTTTTGACCATATTTGACTTTTGGGCCTATTTTTGGTCAATATTGTGTAAGAAGTCCATATAGAGGGCATTATCGTCTTTTCCCCTTTTAAAACCCCAAATTAGATTTGGGAAAGACTCTCCCTCCCTTATTTTTGTTTTTCTTCTTAGGGTTTCAAGGTCTTGGTGCGTTTTCTACCCCCCCCCCCTTTTGGGGGTTTTAGGTTTTCTTTCAATTCATTATTTATGTATTGAATCCTCTTTTTAATTGCAATTACATTTCCGTTTTGTGTGCTTCTTTCATTCTCGTTTTTCAATTTCGTTTTCCCCCAATTTCATTGCTCCCCATTTACGTTTCTCACTTGCATTTATGTTTTCCAGTTTTAATTTAAGTTGTGTTTTAGTTTGAATTATGTTTTGGTGCTTGTTGCTGTTACGTTTTTGGTGCATTATTGTTACGTTTTTGCTGCTATTATGGTCTCAATTGCAATTCTGTTTTACTATTTTGAATTTGCTTTAATGGTAGCTTAAGTGTGCTTGGTTGGTCATTAACGAAATTGCATCGTTTCCTTGAGATTTCTGAGTTGGAATTGTGATTTTGCTGCTCTGATTTGGCTCAACATTCAATCTATTTTGTGCTTGTGATTGGGTATACGCTTACCTGCCTAATTGGTGTTTAATCTTCGCTTAGTTGATTGGACTTCATGGTGCAAAATTGATTGAAGTTGTGCATTGCATTCGCTTAGTTTGTAATTATGAAAGCATGGTTAATCTTCGCTTAGTTGGTTAACTTGTGTTGGATTATGAGTTAGAGTAGTGTGTTGTGGGTTAATCTGTGATTGGGAACATTGCATTTGAGTTAATGATCAACCGTTTTAATTCTGTGTTTAATTTCGTGCATTAATTAGTTCATTTCCTTAAACAAAATCGTCCGCAAAACCCCCCACCAAGTGTTCGACTTAATTAAGCATTTAATTTGCATCGGGTGCGGCCTCGATCAACTGTATTATCTTAAAAATGTCTCACAACAAACCCATAAAGGAGTGTTGGCTTGTCTTGCGAATGATCACCTAAAAAATAAAAACAAAAAGGAAATTTGGTTATGGCATAGACGGTTAGAACATCTTTCTTTTGGTTATTTAAAAAAATTATTTCCATCATTATTTCATAAACTAAATATTTTTGATTTTCTTTGTGAAACTTATGTTAAGGCAAAAAGTCATCGTGTTGTGTTTCCTTCAACCAATAAAAAAATTGATTTTCCTTTTTCATTAATTCACACATATGTTTAGGGCTCTGCCCCACAATCTAAACATAATGGAAAAAATGGTTTATCATTTTTGTTGATGATTACTAGGATAACCTGATGTTTCTTCTTAAACATAAAAGTGATGTGTGTGATGTGGTTCGTTCCTTCTATCATATGATCATTACACAATTTAACACATTTATTAAGGTAATTCGATCAGACAATGGAGGATAATATTTTAAGACTGAATTAATAGAGTTCATGAATTCTAAAGGCATCTTGCATCAAACTACATATTCTTATTCACCACAACAAAATGGAGTGGTCGAGAGAAAAATAGACATATATTAGAAGTGACAAGATCACTTTTGATAGATGGTAATGTCCCATCTCATTTATGGGGTGAGGCTATAAGCTGTGTCGTTTATTTAATTAATCGAACCCCTTCTAGTGTGCTTAACTTTCGAAGGCCTTCTGATATGTTGTCTGATAATTGTATCCTTCCTCCATAGTTTATTTACCACCTCATGTTTTTAGATGTGTTATATATGATCACTTACACCCACATCAATGTACAAAGCTTGAAGAACGAGAGATCAAATGTGTTTTTGTTGGGTATGGATCAACTCAAAAAGGTTATCGTGCTTATCATCCACCATCAAAGAAATTGTATATCTCTATGGATGTGACATTTAATGAGCATGAATTTTTTATGTTGATTCTCCACTACAGGGAGGCAATGAAAGTGAAGTGCATAATCATGATGTTAGTATGTTTAATATCTTAGATATAAAGTTATATTATTGTTGATAGAGGGAGCACAGTGTTAGCTAAACCCAATCCCTGTGATGTTTGTTTTTTCTGATGACAACACATTGTTAATAAAAACACGTGTATGTGTACTGTGTTATGTGTTTTATGTGTTTATGCTTATTGTAAAATATGCACATATTGTGATTGTCACATTTGACATATTGTGTTGATTGATGCATACTACTGTGTTTGTAAAGTGATCATATCTGTGTATGCACAATATATATTTTGGAAATAGAAAAACCACATGCACAAAAGCATATATGCATGACTTAATGAATTACAGTGTTGTGATAATCAATTAAGGTCATCAAACAACTTGAGTTTTAAAGTGTGGCAAAACAACCAGTTTTGAATCGATTACATTAGTTGGTAAATCGATTAAAACTCGTGAGTTTGCACATATCTTTTTTCAAATGTGTTGTGATGAATTTTGGAAAGAAAAGTTTTCAAAAATTTGCTAAGTGTTGAAGCTTAATCGATTACATGGATTATGTATTCAATTAAGTCTGTTAAGATTTGAAAGCTGACTTATGTTTGTGTAACTGCTATAACGGTCATATTTTTAAATATGTTTGACTAAGCATTTAATGGAAATCGATTGTATTAATTGTGTATTCAATTAAGGAGCCAAGTTGGTTGTAATTATGTTACACTTGTTTAATGTAACCGATTACATAAGTTGGCTAATCGATTTAATTGCATCAGGATTGACTTAAACTATATATTGACACATTGATTGTTTTCTATAAGAAGAATTGATTCTAACATTTTCATATCTGATTGTTATTGAGTTTAGAAAGCTTACAGATTACTCAGAAGCTCAAAGAATCAAGAACGTGAAAGATTAAAGGATCTTGAAGAATTCTTGTGAAGCAGACTACTGTATTGAAGAGACTGATCGTTCTACACAATTGAGGTGTTTGATGTTTGATCAGGAGAAGAAGATTAGCAAACTTTGTGTTGTTGTTCCCTGTGTGTGAGGTCAGGAAGAAGAACGAGGAGTTCTTTGTACTTTGAGAGGGTTATCAAAGGGGTGGCTACAGGAGAGGATTGTTCTTGTTGCAGGTTTTTGTATTGGCTATATTAGATTAGTGAAACTGGCGTTGATACAATTGGTAAAGAGAAATCAATTTAATGGATTGTCTAATGAAAGTCCATATGAGCATCTGACTACATTCAACGAGATTTGCAACACTGTAAAGATCAATGGTGTGTCGGATGAAGCTATAAAGCTTAGTTTGTTTCCTTTCTCATTGGGAGGCAATGCTAAGCTATGGTTGAATTCTATCCCAAAGGATAGCTTTACTGAATGGGAAGCTGTGGTTTCAAAGTTTTTGAACATGTACTTCCCACAGTCCAAAATCAACAAAGGGAAGTAAGAAATTTCCTCTTTCAGGCAAGGTATGGAGGAGACATTAGGTCAAGCGTGGGATAGATACAAAAGCTTGTTGAGAAAGACGCCCACTCATGGTTTTTGATGAAGCAAGAGTAGTCATTCTTTTCCTTGGAGGTCTTGGTTCACAAACCAAATTGATGTTAGATGCCTTAGCTGGAGGTGATATCAACTGTAAAACTCCAGAGGAAGCATTTGAATTGATTGACAACATGGCTACTAATGACAACGAGACACATAGCGAAAGAGGAGCTCCACCTCAACAGAAGGGAATCCTACAATTGCAATCTCAAGATGTCTTGCTTGCACAAAATAAAATTATCACTCAACAGTTGGTAGAAGTGACAAAAAAACTTTCTCTATTACCACAAGAAATATATAATGTTTCATTGGTTCAATGGCAACAGAAACAATGGCAGCAACAACCTACTCCATGTGAGAAGACCACGAAGCTTGAGGAAACCTTCTAGTAATTCATGAAAATGAGCTTATCTTATTGTAAGAATATAGAGGCTGCATTTAAAAGCATGAAGACACACATTGTGCAATTGGTCAACAAGATTGAGGGTTGTGAGAGGAATGCAAAAAGTAATCTTAGGGAAGAGTGTAAGACCATTGTTACTAGAAGTGGTATAGTGTTAGATGAGAGAAAAATAGAGAGAAAAGAGAAAGAAAATGTGAGTGAGAAAGAAGTAATTGAGCGGAAAGAGAGAATTGAGGGAGAAAAAAAGAAAGAAGAGGTAGATGAGAGAAAAAAAGAAAAAGATGTTGAAAAACCACTTCCTTATCCAAAGACTTATTCAAGGAAGGAGAAAGAAAGACAACTTGAGCGGTTCATGGAAATTTTTAAGAAACTGGAGATTACCATACCTTTCTCTGAAGCATTGCAACAAATGCCTTCGTATGCAAAGTTTTTGAAGGAGCTCCTCACGAAGAAAAGAAAATACATTGAAAAGGAGACTATTGAAGTACAAGGTAATTGCAGTGCAATCAAACAAAAATTATTACCTCCTAAGTTTAAAGATCCATGAAGCTTCACCATTCTGTGTACCATAGGAGAGTTGGGAGTTGGAAGAGCATTGATTGATTTGGGAGCTAGCATTAATTTAATTTTGCTCACTATGTTCAAAAGAATTGAAGGTTTGGAACTCAAACCTACTAGAATGGCACTCCAATTGGCGGACAGGTCTCTTAAATATCCATATGGGGTGGTTGAAGATGTGCTGGTGAAGGTAGACAAATTTGTATTCCTAGTGGATTTTGTCATAATGGAGATGTGCCTCTCATCCTGGGGAGACCATTTATGAAGACTGCTAGAGTTTTAATTAATGTGAAGAATGACAAGCTTAAAGTGAGAGTGCAAGATGAAGAAGTGAATTTTGATGTATTCAAAGCCATGACACACCCTAAAGATGATAAAGCATGTTTCTAATTTGATATGCTTGATGAAGTTTGTATGGTGCAAGAGAAGATGGTACGTTGTTCTTCTCCGTTAGAAAAAACCCTTATTGATGCATGTGAAGATTTGAATGAAGAGGAAGAGAAATTAATTGATGAGTGTATGACAAATTTGGAGACGTTAAAGGAAATCCCAATGGAGGAGGCTAATTTTGAAATGATTGATACCAAAGAAGAAGTCAAAGAAAAGAAGTTGGAATTAAAGATGTTACCATCACATTTGAAGTATGTTTTCTTAGAAGAAGATGGAACAAAACCAGTCATCATTAGTAATTCTTTGCTTCCTAAAGAAGAAGAAAAGTTGGTAGAAATATTGAAAGTCAATGAAGAAGCTATTGGATGGTCAATCTCAGATCTCAAAGGTATAAGTCCAACTTATTGCATGCATAAAATATTTATTGTTGAGAGGGTCGCACCTCACACAAAAATTTATTGCAAAATTAATGCAGTATAAACTAGGAAGTGACTCCTAGGTCGTCTCTCAAGGACCAAATGTGGTTCGAGTCTCAGGTCAAACACATAGTGGGGGGGTTTGTAATGTTTTTGGTTGCGGAAAATTAAATCAAACTGAAATTAAATAAAACAGAATTTAAAACGTGGAAATAAATTTTTACGACAGCAAGACTAAATGGTAAATCACAACAAAATCAGAGAATGCAAAATTCATCAATGCTTGAAATTAAAATGCTGTAATAATAAATATGCAGAAAACAGTGAACGGTAAAATAGAACGGATAATAAAAGTTAAAACACTTTAACTGGAAATGGAATTCATCAAGGATTCAACACTTAAATTAAAATCACTGAACAATGAAGATAAAAATAAAATGAGAAAACTGCTCTAATCACTGTGACACACTGCTACTCAACTACATGCTTCTGAAAGAAAGAAACTCTACATTACACTTTTCTGGAATCTACACTACTTGAGCTCTACTGGAATGAAAAATGAAAGCTACTGGAAGAGAGGACCTCTCCCAGGCTGTGACTGCTCTCCCGTATCAGCCCCCCAAGGTGGCGGCTGGACATGTGTCCCTCCCCCCCTTTTGTGATGCTGGACTCTTCTCCTTTTAATTGCCAAAATCCTCTTCTTCAATGTCCGTGCCCTAGGGTGGCAGCTGGACTTCCCCATGGGCCCCGCTGGACATTACCAATCATATTGCTGACGTGCAACCTGCTGCCAGCGTGTCCAGTAAAGGCTGGATGAAGAAATGAAGGCCTCTTTTCAAGGGTCGTGAGTGTGGAGTGCTGAAGCTGCTTTTGTTGGGCCGTGGCTGCTGCTAGAAAATGAAGCGTGGACGTGTGCTAGACCAGCTTTTGTTGGGCCGTGGCATGTGACGTGCTTCTAGACGCTCCCCTCCACTGGACGTGGCTTGGACGTGCGTTGCTTTAATTCTCCATGGTGTGCGTACGGCTGCCATTCTGGACCGTGAAGGCTGCTAGACGCCTGTTGCTGCTGGGCTGCCTTCCGGATGTAGCAAGCTGGACGCTCGGTGGCCGCTTCTCTTCGAATGAGTGTGCTTGCTCCTGGACGTGCGTTGGATGGACGCTGCTGCCTTCTTTCTGCTGGACGTGCGTCACCTCTTTTTTTTGGATAAAGCCCGTTCGTAGCTGCTGGAAAATGTTGTCCGTGTGCTTCTTTGCTGGAAAATGAAGCCTCCTTCCTTCACGCTGAAATGAATGTGTGCAGGCCGGACGCTCCCTCCAAGCTGTTGGACGAACGCTGGAAGCGTGAATCCCCTCATCCGCGGGCTCCCTTTTCCATTTCCTGGACGTGCGGTCTTGTGTTGGACCGTGGCTTCACTCTGCTGGACGTGCGTTATTCTCCAAGCTACTGGGCCACTTCTCTCAAAAGCTGCTGCCCGCGTGCGCTTCTTTCTTGTGGGCCACTGCTGGAAATGCTGCTGTTGGATGCGTGGGTGTGGAGTGTTAATGCATATGCTTCCAAAACAGCCGCTGCTGTGTGCACCCCCAAGCTTGTTGGACCAGCTCTTCTCTTTTTTTTTCAAGCACATAAATTACCGCATGCACCTCCAAAAAGTAAATCCACACCTCTCTCTTTTTAGTTTAAACAAAATTGATGTCACATTTTCTTTTGACCTCCAAAATGTCCCAAATATTAATTAAAATAAGAATTTTTGGTGAAATTAAGCACAATTAGCAAAAATGGAAAAATACCGGACATTTAAGCACAATTCCCTGATTAAATTCGGTACAATAAGCTAAGTGAAATTGAGAAAATATTGACTCATCAATGACTATAAACCAAGTGCTCAACCACAGAGAAGGTTAAATCCTGTGATGAAGGAGGTGGTTATCAGAGAAGTACTGAAGTTGCTGGAAGCTGGCATTATATATCCAATCTCTGACAGTGAATGGGTGAGTCCAATACAGGTAGTGCCAAAGAAAGGTGGGATGACAGTAATTTATAATGAGAAGAATGAGCTTATTCCTACTAGACAGTTACTGGGTGGCAGATGTGCATTGATTATAGGAAGTTAAATAAGGCCACTAAGAAGGATCATTTTCCCCTTCCTTTTATGGATCAGATGCTGGAAAGATTGGCAGGTCAGGCTTTTTACTGCTTTCTAGATGGATATTCTTGATATAATCAAATTGTGGTGGATCCAAAAGATCAAGAGAAGATGACATTCACATGTCTATTTGGTGTATTTGCTTATAGAAAGATGCCATTTGGGTTATATAATGCTCCAGCTACGTTTCAAAGGTGTATGCAGGCAATTTTGAGGATCTCAGAGAAAAGTGTATTGAAGTTTTCATGGATGATTTTTCGGTGTTTGGAGATTCTTTCCAGAGGTGTTTGGCGAATCTAGATATTGTCCTCAAGAGATGTGTTCAAACAAATCTTGTGCTTAATTGGGAGAAATTTCATTTTATGGTAACAGAAGGAATTGTGTTGGGTCACAAGCTTTATGCTAGGGGGATTGAAGCGGATAAAGCCAAAGTAGAGGTCATTGAGAAACTTCCACCACCAACAAATGTGAAGGAAATTAGAAGTTTTTTAGGCCATGCTGGGTTTTATAGAAGATTTATTAAAGACTTCTCAAAGATTGCTAAACCATTAAGTAATTTGCTGGTTAAAGATGTACCTTTTGTGATGAATGAAGAATATTTAAAAGCCTTTGACATCTTGAAAAGCAAATTGGTTTCATTCCTAATGATTGTAGGTCTAGATTGGAATCAAAATTTTGAATTAATGTGTGATGCCAGTGATTATGCAATAGGTGTTGTGCTGGGTCAGAGAAAAGAGAAAGTATTTCACACTATCTATTATGCAAGCAAGGTTTTGGATGAAGCTCAATTGAATTATGCCACCACAGAAAAAGAATTTATTGCTATTGTGTATGCTTTGAAGAAATTTAGATCTTATCTCATTGGGTGTAAAATGATCATCTACTCAGATCATGCAACTATAAAGTATTTGTTAACCAAGCCGGATTCTAAGCCGCGATTGATTAGATGGGTGCTTTTACTATAAGAGTTTGATGTGGAAATCTGTAACAGGAAGGGAAGTGAAAATGTAATCGTTGATCACTTATCTAGGTTGGTTAACAGTGAAGTTACAAGCAAGGAAGATGAAATATGGGAATCTTTCTCAGATGAAACACTCATGTATATCCAACAAAGGCCCTGGTTTGCTGATATGGCTAATTTCAAAGCTGTAGGAGTTATCCCAGAATATCTCAATTGGCAACAAAGAAAAAAAAATTTACATGATGCCAAGCAGTTTATTTGGGATGATCCTTACTTGTTCAAGATTGGAGTAGATAACCTTCTGAGGCGGTGTGTGATAAATGAAGAAGCAGAAGGAATTCTCTGACACTGTCATGATTCACCTTATGGGAGACATTTTAATGGAGAAAGAACAACATCAAAAGTTCTCCAGTCAGGATTTTATTGGCCTACCCTGTTTAAAGATGCTCATAATCATGCCAGAAATTGTGATAAATATCAAAGGACTGGGGCTATTTCAAGATGTCATGAAATGCCATTACAAGGCATTTTAGAGGTTGAAGTCTTTGATTGCTGAGGTATTGATTTTGTGGGACCCTTTCCACCATCTTTCAACAATGAATACATACTGGTGGCGGTGGATTATGTTAGTAAATGGGTGGAAGCCCTGGCTTGTCCCAAGAATGATGCTAGCATTGTGATTAAATTTCTGAAGAGGCAAGTTTTCTCACGTTTTGGAACTCCAAGAGTACTTATTAATGATGGAGGATCTCATTTTTGCAACTTTCAGCTTGCAAAAGTACTCAAACATTATGGTGTGAGACATAAGGTGGTTGCACCTTATCATCCACAGACAAATGGGCAAGCTGAGGTGTCTAACAGGGAGATAAAAAGGATCTTGGAGAAAACAGTTATTTCGTCAATAAAGGATTGGTCACAAAAACTAGATGATGCTCTCTAGGCATATAGGACGACAATGAAGACACCTATGGGTTTATCACCTTTCCAGTTAGTCTATGGGAAAGCATGTCATCTGCCAGTGGAGATGGAGCATAAAGCTTTGTGGGCTCTAAAATTTTTGAATTTTGATTCCTATGATACTTAGAATAAACATAGAAGGCAGATATTGGAGCTTGAAGAGATGCGGTTGCATGCATATGATTCATCCAGGAATTATAAAGAAAAGGTAAAATTCTATCATGACAAGAAGCTGATAAAAAAGGTTTTTAATCTAGGGCAGCAGGTGTTATTGTTCAATTCATGTTTGAAGTTGTTTCCTAGGAAGTTGAAGTCAAAATGGTCAGGACCATTTGTAGTAAAGGGTGTCCATCCCCATGGAGCAATGAATTGGTTGATCCAACTGCTAGTGATCCACAAAGAAGTTGGGTAATGAATGGTCAACGTCTCAAGCATCATTTGGGAGGAGAAATGGAACGTTTGTCCACAGTGATGAAGTTGGTGGATCCATGAGCTTATTGGGTCAAGCTAGTGACGTTAAAGAAGCGCTTACTAGGAGGCACCCCAGTTTTCTAAACTCGTTTTTTATCTTTATTTTGCTTCTGTTTTTAGAATAGGTGTTGATGTACTCAGTTTGAAACCTATATCTGATGTGATGGTTTGATATTGATTTGCATGTGTCGAGTATTGCTTGATGATGCTTTGATATTGATTGATGTTGCACAGGATGCTTGATATACAGGTGGTTGTTCACAAACAGTGTGAACAGATGCATGATGTTATGATTGTGATTACGATGCTAAGCAGGATGTGTATTTGGTGTATGTGGAACATTGAATTAGCTTGTGTGAGGTTTTGAACTCCAGAGTATTTGTTTGAATGATTGTTATTCTTTTGAAAGCATGAATGATTTTGCCTAGGTTTCTATGATTGAACTACTTGCTTGCTTGTGTCACATGATCAAGGCCATTTTTGATTACCCTTTTTCTTAGCTAATGCATGATTTTTACCCAAATGAAAAAGAGCATGAAGTGTTCTACCCTTTTTGAACCTCAAGCCTTAAACAGATCCTTTGTGAAAATCTTTACCTTGAGTTAAGTTGAGAATCATTGTGTGGTATTGCTAAAGGTTCAAGTTTGGGGTTGATTGGGAGAATTGAAAAGGAAAGTAATGAAAAACATTGAGCTATGTTTTGAGCAAGTATGAAGTATGAGAAAAGAAAATAAAATGCAAGGAAAGAAAAGCTCAATGCAAAAAGGGGAAAGTTGGGAATGAGTGAGATTGGTTTGTCTAAAGAGAGATTGTACTTGAATGATAAATTTATGAATGAATCTCTTAACTCAAGGATTTTGTGATCTTGAAAAACCAATTTTTCTTCTTAGCCCAACCACGTTACAAGCCATGGAAAGTCCTTGTGATGATACTTGTCTGTGAGTAGGATTAATTGTGTGAAATGAAAGGCAATTTTGTTCTATGTGACATTGGGATAGTAGAGTGAAGGAGTGACCTTTATATACACAGGTGTGATTGAGTGAAACACTTTGTCTGGTGAGGAAGAGTTCCATGAGTACATGATTACATCTATGTTTAGTTAATTGATCATTCATGAGAATAACATCTGTTGGATATTATGTGATTATGTGAACATGATGAGTGATCAAGGCATGTGCACATCTTGACTGAATTCTGTTTGATGAGATGATTTGAGTAATTACTTGTCTTTGAAGAAAGAGTTTTTGAATGTGTTGAACCATTGTATTGATTGGTGAAAGACTGAGTTATATCTTGTTTGCTTAAGGACAAGCAAAGTTTTAAGTTTGGGGTTGTGATAACGGTTGAAAAACCGTTATTTTTATACTTAATTTTGATATTATAAACACCCTTTATGACTTAGAAGTTAGTTTGAAATCATGCTTTTGATTAAGTTGTGAGAATAAAAGAGTTGAATGGGTTTTATGCTTATTTTTCCTTGTTTTAACAGGAATTAAGATGAATTGGATGAAGAATATGAAGTAGTAAGGAGCTGGAGTCAGGAAAGGTTGGAAAAGTGGCACATAGAAGAGTCGTAGATAGCGTTGAGCGTTAGTTTGGGGCGCTGAGGACCAATATGGAGGTGGAAGCACTGTTTCACACTTGGGCGCCACCGATGAGCGCCAGTCTAGTAGTGCAACCACTGTTTCACGCCTGAGCGCCACCGCTGAGCGTCAGTCTAGTAGTTCAACCACTATTTCACGCCTGGGCGCCACCGCTGAGCGCCAGTTGGTTTTGAAAGCATTGTTTCACACTTGGGCGCCACAGTTGAGGGTCATTTGAGTGCCGCAGCTACCGCTGAGCGCCCTTTTGGGGCGTTGAGCGCTGACGACGTGGGCTTGGGCCATTTTGCTGATATTTTTCTAAACTATTTAAGGTTTTGGACGACCTAGGGTTCATATCTTTTGACAGAAAGAGGCGAAAACACACTCCTTTAACCCCTCGGAGGCGGATTTTGGATGCGGAAGCTCCGATTTTCAACTTTTAGGGTTTTATCTTTCATTCTTTTCATTATTTTCATCTAGTTTCACCATGTCTATGGTGAGCTAAACCTCCATTGTTGTTGGGAAAACGATATAATCCTTTGAAACTCTCATGTATTGAATTGATTCTTATTATAAATGCTTTACTTCATTAATTGTTAGGGTTTTTCCTCTACACTCAATGCATGCTTTGTTTAATCCATTCAATTGCATGATCATTGATTTTGTCACTATGGACACATATGAGAAAATCTAGAACTCGGGAAATTCTCCCAAAAGCAATATTACCTAGACATAGAGATAGGAGAGTTGGTTGCCTTTAAGCTTATGTGCGAATGTAATGCATAATTAATTGCTAGGGATACAAGACATTGACTAGTAATTAAGAGTAGGCTTTCTTCACCGAGACATCGGGTTTAAGGTAAATTAGAAAGTGACATTAACATTAATGAAGAAGATGATCATTCCATATTTTATATCAATCACCTTTGCATCTTTCAAGTCAATTGATCAACACTTGCATTCATATTTATTTTTCATAATATAAACACAGTGATTTTGTTTACAAGTCCTAATTAATCAAGAAACAATATGAATGTTTAGGTCGTGAGTCTCTTGGGAAACGATACTTGGTCTTACCATTTATTATTATTACTTGATACGATTCGGTACACTTATTGGAGTGTTAACAACAGAAAACCAAGATTGGTCTCTTCTACAATTTGATGTGAAAAATGCTTTCCTACATGGAGAAATTTTAGAAGAAATTTATATGGATTCTCCACCAAGCATGAAAGATTCAATTGGAATGAAGGTTTATAAATCAAAGAAGACTCTATATGGATTAAAACAATCCCCAAGAGCATGGTTTGGAAGGTTTACCAAGTTTATGAAGGCTTTTGGCTATAGAGCAAGTAACTCTGATCACACCTTATTTTTGAAGAAAGGGAAAAGAAAAATTATAGCTTCGATTATGTATGTAGAGGACATGATTGTTACAGGAAATGACCAAGATGAGATTTATAGTTTACAACAATATCTTGCATCTGAGTGTAAGATGAAACAACTTGAAAACCTCAAATAATTTTTTGGTATTGAAGTAGCTAGATCAAAACATGATATTTTCCTATGCCAAAGAAAATATACTATTGACTTACTATCAGAAACTGAGCTGCTTAGGAGTAAACTAGTTGATACACCAATTGAACAAAATCATAAACTCTTTCAATGCTCAAATTCAACAAGCATAGATAGAGAGATACCAAAGGCTGGTAG